>OY282473.1:0-1250000 GCA_958295575.1 Leucania comma
ACCTAACCTAACCTAACCTAACCTAACCCAGTCTGAGTCCAACCGCGCTCGAGAACGCATCGTTTTTATAACGCTCCGTACGAGAAAAATCAAAAAAGTGGTCAAAAGTTGTCAGATCTTATTGGAAATTGTGTCATTCGACGCAGAAATAGTCGGGGCACGTGCATAAGTGAAAGTGACATCCATGGATTGCAGTGGAAAAGTGGAAAAAGAGAAAAACCGTGTTGAGGTTATGTTTCTCTAATTGTAAAACTATAAAAACGCAAACGCTATAAAAACTAAAGCGGTGACCCCAAAATTTTATTTTGGAATTGTGTGTGGACTCAGAAGACCTACAGCCCGAGACCTCTCTTAGAATTTTCCGGCGGAAAATTCAGAAGAAAATAGCCGAAAACTACGAAGCACATGTGCACGTGGTAGCAGAAGGAGTCGTCGTAGGAACTTCGTTTCTTCGCAGCCGCGTGCCCTTCAAGTAGAGAAGACCCTCGGTACTATTAGAATAATTTTAAATTAATTAGTTTTATAGTTATAAGCATTACAATATCCAAACTTTGACGCAAAATATCTCGGAAAGTAAAGTGAGAAGTTATATTTTTTAAGACAGATTTTGCTGCGCGCTAAAATTCTTAGTTCATATTAATTTAAATTTAAATTTTATAGTCTCAAAATTCCGAGATATTTTGAATTTAGTTAAAAAACTGGTTTTTTATTTTTAAAACCATTAAATATTTATAGTTTTTTAAAATTCTTTTTATGATCGTGTAAAACTTTATTTTACACAAATTTACCATATTTTAGCGGATTTTTATGTGAACTCGTTCGGAAGATATGGAATTTTGAAGATTTTTGACAGGATTATTGGGAAATAACAACTTTTTTCAAAAAATTTCACCACAGAAGGTTTTAAAAGATCACAAACACTTCAAATTCCCAAAATCTCGTGTTCCTAGGTCAAATAACCGCCAAGTCGCGCGAAAAAACCCCAATTTCAGCCATTTTGGTTTTTGGGTTGAAGACTTTGGAGCTCCATAACTTCCGAACTAAACAACGTAGGAGCACCGGAATTTCACAGCCTGTACTGAAATACGTTGAGGAAGGGTGTCAGTTGGTTTTCAGGAGTTTTCGGGACCTGAAAATTTTTATCCCTGAAACGGCTGTAGGTGAACTAACGGGGTGAAGCCAAGTGCTGTGTCCAAAACCGCATCTCTCTCCGGCAAACGGTTGCGGAGCTGTATTCAAACAAAGTTGGCGTTTGACAGCTGGGCGGCCATCTTGGAGAACTTTGACCAAGCGTTACTCTGGCCCTGGTGGTCGTTGAGAGCTGCGGTTTTTTAAAAGGGGATCAGGGAAGGCTATTCTACCCGATAGGCTGAATTCCAGGCCTATAGAGGCTGAAAATTTTCAGGATCCTGAAAGCCACCTTGCACGGTAGAGCGGGTTGGGCCAGGTCAGGCAAGTCCAAACACGAGGGTTCTGCGACTCCTGGAAGGAAAGTTGTGCCCGGTTGAAGATTGGCTTTGACAGTTCTCGAACTGTCAAACAAAACTTTAGACTTGGGTGGCTCCCGAACCGGGGGTCGTAGAGATCTCGGGTTTTCTTTGGGAAGGTCGGCGGGCCATACTCTTTCAGTCTGGGGTGATAAAACTGAAAACCCAGCCCTGAAAATTTTTCATGCTGAAACCTGCCCCAGATTATAGACCTCGTCGAGCCAAGTTCGGGGAGCCCGGGAACGGCGGTAATCGGACCAGCGGTTCCGGAGAAAACCACATTTAACCAAAATCTGAACGCCATCTTGGATCAGCAACCAAAATTTTAAACAGTCATTTCTCCGGAACCCACAGGGCTAGAGTAACCGTGTTTGGGTTCATTTGAGCGGGCTCGGGGAGAGCTTTCTTTTCAGGGGTAGAGCTCTGCTCTACCTAGAGTCATAAAAATTTTTGTTGTTTAAATGTTGTTTAAATTTTTATTTTAGTTAATTACTTATTATTCTTATTTTTATTTTCGTATTCACGTAACTAAATTGTCCTTTGGCCCACTGAGAACCCACTTAAACCGGTGTTTTGGGTGTAGACAGACCAGTTTTTATATTGGGAAAATATTGACTGTGCACAAATTCATACGACAGTGTAGCGCATACTCTATTGAACGCTCCTACTCCACTGAAACTAGACGTAGTCCCCCTTGCTTAGGGGCAATAAATAGAAGGAAAATTTTTTTTTTTGACCACACTATCTCCTCTTTACAGAGATAGCAAATTTCTTTATAAACTCTTATATTTTCTGTAGTTGACTATCCGTTATTCTCCTAATTAGCTTATTTATGACCATCCTCCATATACAAGGATAGGGACAGTAACCTAGTTAGTAGAATTAATTTTATTTTTAATTTGGGACGATCTACCTCGGGACAATACAAAATGCCTCTCGCACATACACCCCGTAAGCAAATTGCCCCAGATACCAACTCCCCAGTTGACAAGGAGAAGGCAGGGCCCTCTCCAAAAACGACACCCACTGCCAATGTCCGAAGGAGCATTGGTGAGTGGGAAGCCAGTAGAGCAAAAGACCCTAAGATAGCTGCATCGGCCACATACACCGTGTCACCGAGGAAACAAGCGCAGACTTCGACGGCCCCCTCTAGGGTTGCGCCAAAGATCACACTTACCCAGATCGGGAAAGACACAAAACGTCGAAGCTCTATCGAGGCCATGGGTGGGTCGCAAAAGCAAATCGTTTCGGCTGACAGAGTGATCGAGGGCCGGACCTGGCTTCAGAGGGCGAAAACCCAATTGGGTGAATCGCGGAACCTGAAGTCGGAGATAAAGGCAGGAATCACTCTGGCAGTCGAAGCGATGTATAAGCTTATAAAAGAATCAGCGACCGAAATTGAAGCTCTAAAATTGAAACCTAGACAGCCTGAACTGGAACAAAACTTGCCCCAGAGGAGAGAAGCCGAAGAAAGCGTGGGAAAGGTCATGGGAGAAGATGCAGCTCTCCTAATGACCAAGATAGAAATGCACTCCAAGCTGCTGGAAGAAAATAGCAGGCGTATGGAGGCATTGCAAACCACGCTAGAACAACAAAAGGCTCATATTGAAACGCCTACATATGCGAAGGTGGCTGCGGCTCGGGGCACGTATGGAGCGTTGGAAAAACGCAATACGTTGCATTCGGTCGTGGTCACCTCAAAAGACGAAACTGAATCCGGGGAAGAGGTACTGGAGAGGGTGAGAAAAGCAGTGGAAGCGAAAGAAGGCTGGGTCAAGGTGGAAAGGGTTAGAAAGGCTAAAAATAGGAAGGTGGTCATGGGGTTCGAAACTGAGGGTGAGAGAGATAAAGTTAAAGAAAGACTAGAGAGGGACGGCATCAACCTCACCGTAGAGGCCGTGAAAAACCGGGACCCTATGTTGATACTAAGGGACGTCCTTGCGATCAACACGGACGAAGACGTATTGAAAGCCCTGAAAAATCAAAATCGGGACGTTTTTCGCGGTCTCTGCGTTGGGGAGGAAAGAATGGAAATTAAATATAGAAGGAGGACACGTAACCCCCATTCTGCACATATAGTGTTGAGTACGTCCCCGGAGCTATGGCAGCGCGTAACGAAAAGAGGGTACCTTCACGTGGACCTACAAAGAATCCGGGTGGAGGATCAAACCCCACTCATTCAATGCACTCGTTGTCTAGGTTACGGGCATGGGCGGAAGCACTGTGCAGAAAAGGCAGACATGTGCAGTCACTGTGGTGGTACTCACATGAAGACTGAATGCCCAGATTGGATGGCAGGAGGGATGGCGACTTGCAGAAATTGCGAGAAAGCAAATATGCTCAATAAGGAGCATAATGCATTTAGCCTGGAATGCCCAGTCCGCCGGAGATGGGATGCGGTAGCAAGGTCGACCACTGCGTACTGCTAAAGGCGCACAGGGCGTAACAGCTGCCTATAAAATCGCACAGGCTAACCTCCAACGAAAGAAACTGGCAACTAATGAATTACTACTGGAAGCGGAGAAACGCGGACTAGCCGCGGCCCTTCTGCAGGAACCATATGTTGGTAACTCAAACTGTATGAGGAGCCAGGGGGGAGTGCGTATCTTCCAAGACACTGGAGTAGGAGACAGGATTATCAAGGCGGCTATTGCCGTCTTTGACAAAAACCTTAGAATAATTCAATATCCAAAACTCACCACGCAAAACATCGTAGTGGTGAGTATCCAGACCAGTGCTTGGGAGATCGCACTCGTCTCTTATTATTTCGAGCCGGACCAACCATTAGAACCCTACCTCAACCAGTTGAGGCAGATAGGAACCGCAATTGGCTCGAAGCCACTAATCGTTGGAGGGGACGCCAATGCGAAGAGTACATGGTGGGGCGGCTCAGTGGTTGACCGCAGGGGTGAGGACGTGTACGGAACTCTCGGTGAGCTCGGGCTTAATATTCTCAACACAGGGGAAATCCCGACCTTCGACACCATCAGAGGAGGTCAGCGGTTCAGTAGTTATGTTGACATTACAGCATGTTCGGATAATGTCCTGGAGTTGGTAGAGAAATGGAGAGTCGACGAAGGTCTCACGAGCTCCGATCACAATGGCATTCTATTTGATATTAGATTGCAGAGAGCCAAAGCGGTGCAAGTTGAAAGGACGACACGCATCTACAATAGTAAAAAAGCCGATTGGATCAAGTTTCATGAGAAACTGAGCCAATTGAAAATAGACAATAAAATCCAGAAAACTGAAATAGAGCAAATTAATAGCATAGCACAATTAGAAGTTACAACAAAAAATTTCACAAAAATTATACAGGATGCGTGTCAAGCCTCAATGCCCATTAAAAAACCTAAGAGTAAACTTACCATGCCATGGTGGTCGGAGAAACTCGCTGGGATGAAGAAGATCGTCGCTACCAGCAAAAGGAGGATCCGCTGCGCTGCTCCAGTCCGGAGGCCGAAGGTCGTCGGAGAATACCTGAAACGGAAAGAAGAATATGAGAAGGAAGTGGCTCGAGCTCAGACCGAGAGTTGGAAGGAGTTCTGCAGCAGGCAGGATAAGGAGGGGGTATGGGAGGGGATATATAGGGTGATTGGGAGAACAATGCAAAGAGGGGTGGACTTGCAAATGATAGACAATGGGGAGGTGCTCGATGCAAAGGGTTCTGCTAAATTGTTAGCAGAAACCTTTTACCCTGAAGACCTTACGAGCACCGACAACCCTTATCACGGCTTTATAAGAGCCAAAGCCGAAACAGTTAACATAGAAGAACAACAAGGCTCTCAAGATCCACCCTTCACACGGATTGAACTCAAAACCGCTTGCGAGTCCTTCAATCCCAAAAAAGCTCCGGGAAAAGATGGCCTCACAGCCGACATATGCAGCCAAGCCATAGGAGAAGAGCCCGATACCTTCCTGGCTCTTTTGAATCAGTGCCTTGAGCACGGCTACTTCCCGAGGTGCTGGAAGGAGGCCACAGTGGTGGTGCTCAAGAAACCGGGGAAGATAGATTATACGACCCCAAAGTCATATAGACCCATCGGCCTCTTGCCAGTACTGGGTAAGATATTTGAGAAAATGTTGGTGGCCCGCCTCAGGTTCTACATCGCACCAAGGATGAGTACTCGCCAGTATGGATTCATGCCCCAAAGAAGCACCGAGGACTCCCTCTATGATCTAATGCAACACATAAAAGGAAAACTAAACCTAAAAAAGATAGTCGTACTAATTTCGCTGGACATAGAGGGAGCCTTCGACAGCGCATGGTGGCCAGCTATAAGGGTCCGGCTGGCAGAGGAAAAGTGTCCTCTTAACCTGAGGAGGGTCATCGACAGTTACTTGAGTGACAGAAGGGTCAGGGTTAGGTATGCGGGCGAAGAATTCTCCAAGGCTACGAGTAAAGGCTGCGTACAAGGCTCCATCGGAGGCCCAAATTTTTGGAATCTCCTATTGGATCCCCTCCTAAAAGACCTGACAGGGTATGGCGTGTACGCACAGGCGTTTGCAGATGACGTGGTCCTTGTCTTCGACGGTGACACAGCAACTCAAATAGAACGAAAGGCAAACACTGCCCTTGAACGTGTTCAGGCGTGGGGTGTCGATAATAAGCTGAAATTCGCACCGCACAAGACTAGTGCGATGACCATAACAAGGAGACTCAAATACGACACCCCACGACTGAGCATGGGTGGGGTTGAAATAACCATGTCGAAAGAGATCAAGATCTTGGGTGTCACCGTCGACGACAAGTTGACGTTTAACACGCACGTCAGAAATGTCTGCAAAAAGGCCATAAATGTTTACAAACAATTATGCAGGGCGGCGAGGATCAGCTGGGGATTAAACCCTGAGGTTATCAGGACAATCTACGTAGCTACAGTGGAGCCGATCGTGCTGTACGCCGCCAGTGTATGGGCTCCAGCAGCCAATAAACTGGGGATTATAAAACAGCTGGGCGTCGTGCAGCGCGGAATAGGGCAAAAGATATGCAAAGCATATCGCACCGTCTCCCTCAACTCGGTGCTGCTGTTGGCAGGGATACTTCCCCTGGACCTCCGAGTTCGTGAGGTGGCCTCATTATATGAGGCCAAGAGGGGAGTGTCGTTGCCAATATTGAGAGACAGGGAGATGGAGAGGCCTATATCCGCGTTGAAATCCCCTCACCCTGCCACGCATGTCGAACTGGAGTTCGGAAGCCTGGTGGACCAGGAGCAAGTTGACGCCAGCGCCAAACCGGAGGTGAGAATCTTCACCGACGGGAGCAAAATTGGGGGACGTGTTGGTGCTGCGTTGTCCTTTTGGAACAACCAGGCCGAAACGCGAGCCCTCAAGCTGGCGTTACCGGACTATTGCTCGGTCTATCAGGCCGAGCTCTTGGCGATATGTAGGGCTACAGGGGAAATCCGTAAGAGCCCGGCGTCCAGCTTTGGTGTATATAGCGACTCAATGGCGGCCCTCATGACGGTGAAAAACCACAGTTGCCTTCACCCCCTCGCGGTTGAAGCAAGGGAAAACCTAACTACTGTTTCTCTCCAGAACAAGGTAGTGCACTTGTTCTGGATCAAGGCTCACGCAGGGTTTGAGGGCAACGAAAGAGTGGATCAGCTGGCAAAAGAGGCCGCCAAAATGAGTAAAAAGAAGCCGGACTATGATTTGTGTCCTGTCTCATTCGTCAAGCGTTGCATTCGTGCGGTAACGCTTGAGGAATGGAACAGTAGATATAGAACCGGCACCACCGCATCAATCACCAAGATGTTTTTCCCGGATGCAACGGCGGCGTACAGGACTGTCAGGAAGCTGCGGATAGAGGGGTATCTGACCCAGGTCTTGACGGGGCACGGTGGATTCTCAGAATACTTGAATCGGTTCAAGTGTAAGGGGAGTCCATCGTGCATCTGTGACCCTAGCATATCAGAGTCGGTGCCGCACCTACTGCTAAGCTGCCCTGTATATGCCAACGAACGGTATGAGATAGAGCAGGAAATGGACACAGACCTGATTGCAGAAAATATAGGACAAATAATGTTGGGCAAAAAGAGGAATAAATTTTTAAACTACTGTCTCAAAATTGTACAAGGAGTAACCGAAAGAAATAAGAGCGATTCATAAAGTATGCACTGCTGTATATTTAGTCATATAAAAGTTGTGCATATAGAATTAAGAAAAACAAATAAATAGTAAATATTAAGGCAGTAGGAAAATGTGTAAATTAAAATACATATTATGTAAAACTTAGGAAAAAGTAAATATAAGAACATAACCCAAATAAACAGTATAGTAATATTGTAAGAAAGCGTAAACCGTTACCCCTAAAAGGCGGACAAGCATAAAAATGTATAATTATAAAAACTGTAGCAAGTAGTATAATAATAGACTAAGAATAGAATAAGTAGAAAAAATTTTATTGTCATAGAGTAAGAAAGTAGAAAATATATATAGAAATAAGAATGTATAAAATAAGACATTTAATAATGTATAATAAAATGTGAGCCAAGGAAAATTATTTACCCCTAAAAACCAATAATGCCAAAAAGGAAATATGGGCAAATAAATAAAACAGCTAGTAGTTATAGCAGTATCTAGTACGAAACATGGGAGTCCCACCCATGAAAGTGACTGAAAGAGGAAGGATGCAAGAAAGATACAGTATGAAGAATGGAAGTGCGAGAAGCATAAAAGCGAGAACTGGTATGAAAGCGAAATAGTTAGAATAAAACTCGTTAGAAATAGACCCTGATCATGTCAGGGGTAGAGAAAAAAAAAAAAAAAAAAAAAAAAAAAAAAAAAAAAAAAAAAAAAAAAAAAAAAAAAAAAAAAAAAAACCTAACCTAACCTAACCTAACCTAACCTAACCTAACCTAACCTAACCTAACCTAACCTAACCAGCGAGTGCATGGGCTCCCGCAGCTGAGAAACTGATGACAAGAAATCAGTTTGATTCACTGCAGAGAGGTTTTGCGCAGAAGATCTGCAAAGCATACCGAACGGTATCCCTGACATCGGCACTTATCTTGTCAGGCCAACTCCCCCTAGATCTACGGGTGATCGAGGCCGCAACTCTCTTCAAGGTCAGAAAAGGACATTCCCGGGAGTTCATACCCCCCGGTCGTGAGCTGGAGTGTAAAGTGAGTCACTCCCAAAACCCCCACCCAGCGCTACTCACAATAACAGAATACGCACGTCTGGAGGAATGGACTCCTGAAACTCTGGAAACCCACCAAGTAATTGGTCCCCAAATATACACTGATGGCAGCAAGATAGAGGGAAAAGTTGGAGCTGCCCTTACTTGGTGGGAAAACGGAAAAGAGTCCGAATTTAGAACTTTTGGCCTTGAGTCCCACAACACGGTCTTCCAATCAGAAATGTACGCTCTCTTCCGAGCTGTCAGGATGGCAAGAGAATCTAGGGCGGCCTCCGTAAACATTTTAAGTGACTCTAGATCGTCACTTGATTTGCTGCGGAGCCCGTCTGTCACTCACCACTTGGCACTCCAAATAAAAAAATACATTCGCGAGATCAGAGAGGAGGATAGAGATGTGAGGTTCTTTTGGCTTAAGGCCCACGTGGGAACCGCCGGCAATGAAAGAGCGGACGAGCTGGCGAAGGAGGCAGCACTGACCAAGGTATCCACAGATTACAACAAGGTACCCATATCGTTCGTGAGAAAGATGATACGGGAGGGGACTATAAAGAAGTGGCAAGCGCGATACGAATCCTCAAGTACAGGAGCGGTTACAAAAGTGTTTTTCCCAGACGTCCTTGTGGCGAAAAGGACACTCAGAGACTTAGCTCTCTCACCGGTTCATGTACAAATCCTAACAGGACATGGAGGGTTCTCAGCGTATCTCCATCGCTTTCATCTCAAAGATAGCCCTTCGTGCGTGTGTGACCCCGATCGCGAGGAAACAGTGTGGCATCTGCTTTTCGAATGCCCGAGGTTTAGTCATGACAGAATGGAGCTGGAAGTAAAGATTCAAATCCAGCTGAGCCAGTCCACGGTTCACACCATTATGGCAAGACCGGCCACCAGAACACCATTTTTGGCATTCGCGAGCAAAGTCGCCATCGTCGCCGCAGGGGCAAACAAGACGGACGCTACCTTTCGAAGTCGAAACCGACCACCATCTGCTCGAATAGTCACTTCCACACAGACAACCACTGCAACCACCACACAAACAGTAACGATGCAAAACACACCACAAACATCACTCACACAAGTAACACAGGCAACTCGCGTAAACATCATCCAAGAATCAGTCCCAGCGGTAACAGCAGATACTCGACTGCAACCGGCCCCTGGCACCATGTCCATAACACAATTACTGGCGTGTGGAGGAAACGGATCGCCAGGCGTCAGACTGCGAGGTGTCGCACTGTTTATGAACAGGGAAGAGGAAAAGTTAGGCATAAGTTTCTGCATAGGCTCAAGCCGACCTAAAGCCCGTATTCCCATATCTCCAGGCCTTGCCGCCTTGATCAATGGAAACACTTCCAAAAATACCATAAAAGGCAGTAAATATGCTGCACTGCCTCAAGTTGAAGTGGCTACGCACCAATGCCGTCTAATGCGGTCGAAAAAAAAGACGATCGTATTATTAGAGTGGAGAGAGGAGACTCCCTTCGCTCAGGCAAGCGTGCTGCTTGAAAAGATCAGGGAGGCAGGAGAATGCGCGGCGGTTACGGCCCGTACCATAAGTGTTGATGCGATGATGGTCGGAGGAGAGAGAGGAAACGTCGCAGACCGCTATGGCTGTTTAAAAGCATCAGAACATCACGAGCTTGTCGTCTATGAGGACAGAGGAGAATCTCTAAGTTTCCTTAAAGCCCCAAGACACCTAACAGCCATCGCGACGACCTCCGTAACAAGCCCGACCATCCAAAGCGGTTCAGAAAGGGCTCAGCAGAAGGCGGCCGCCGACAAAGCTGCAAAGGAGCAGAATAAAACAACTAAACCGGAGTATCGGGCCAAATCGAGGAGTCGCTTAAAAGCCATTGGCACTTTCCTCAGTGCACTGCTTCCAAGTACAAGCCGCGCATCACCATCGCAAAAGCAAGAAACGGCAGTGGAGAGATTTTTCAGAAGGAAGGAAAAAGAATCAACACCACAGAAGCCTACACCAACTAGAGCCGACAAAGGGCATGTCAGCCCGCCGACCCTCGCAGTAAACTCAGGCACTATAGATCACATAAAAAGTGCCTTCCTCGAGTACGTTGCAATCGTGAGAGCGACCATAGAGGTCAATCTTATGACATGCAAGAAAATCTATCTGACCTTCCAAAGAGAAAATGAGGGACTATTGAAGGTACTGCTCGAGGAGGCAGAGGCAGCGGTGTACGACAACGCTAATTCTCTTGTCATTAAAGGAGAAATGGTGGGGTCGTACATGGCAGCCTACAGCGCGAAATGTGGTTTTGTTGTCTTGGACGTGGAGGAAACGGAGCGCACAGGCAAGAAAACTTTTAAAACTCCGGAAGACGACCCGATAGTGGTTACCGCCAAATGTACCAAAGTCATGCTAGACAATAAGATTCTGGAAATGGCACAGTCCATTACGAGAACTTCGGACACGTCAGTATCGCAGGAAAGTTGGGCGATACCCATTATCAGGTGGATAAATGGAGTACCGGGCTGCGGCAAAACAACCTGGGTGGTAAAGCACTTTGACGAGGAGAAGGACGTCGTAGCCACCACGACAACTGAAGCTGCCAAAGATCTAAGAGAAAAGCTTTCGCACCGCTTAGGAGACCGAGTAAAATCGAAGGTGCGCACTATGGCCTCAATCTTAGTCAACGGGTTCAAGAACCACGAGAAATGCTACCGTCTTACGGTAGATGAGGCTCTTATGAACCACTTTGGGGCCATAGTTATGGCAGTAAAGTTGTCTGGAGCAAGCGAGCTTGTCCTCGTCGGAGACATAAACCAGCTTCCATTTTTGGACAGAGAAAACCTATTCGAACTAAGGTATACCCGTCCAAACCTGGTGACTGGCATCACCCAGGAGCTACTTTGCACGCATCGCAACCCAATGGATGTGGCGTTCACGCTGGGTGAGATATACTCTGGTATATACTCTTCCAAGTCATCGCTGTCGCGGGTTCACTCTCTGCAAGTGAAAAGTTACACAGGAGCGCAAATTTCGGGCACCACCCGAAACACTCTGTTCCTGGTTCATACGCAGGAAGAGAAATCTTCTCTTATCAGCCAGGGATACGGGACCGGCGAAGGGTCGCGTATTTTAACTATACACGAAGCTCAGGGGTTGACCTACGACAGTGTCATCATCATTAACACAAAATCCAGGAAGCTCAAAATTCACGACAGTATCTCCCATGCAGTGGTGGCGGTGTCGAGACATACTGTCAGCTGTGTCTATTACTCCGACGACGCCGATGACGCAACGGGCCGCTTTGCAAAGAGAGCGATGAATGCGTCGACTAAAATGGTCGTCGATTATAACTTAAAGACGGCCATGCAGCATCGAGACTCTGCCGTTGTAGATGCTCTACTGGGGCTAGCGAAATCCTTGGTCAGAAAACCCCAATAAAAACTTAAAACAAAACCCCTTTCCAATTCCCATTCACACCACATTCATTCATTCCTATCCACACCAGAACCATAACCCAGCCTGTAGACCCTGAAATATAAATAGAAATGTGAGACTTCATGGCAGCGCGAGTCCGGCAAACTCACGTAAACGTTCCGCCGATGGTGGCGCTGCTCGTCTGGTCGCAGAGTTCCCTAAGATATGGTTGAGCTAAACGATGCAGATGCGTTCGTCATGTCCGTGAACGGATGCCGTCGATCGGAACTGGTCGGTTCGCGCTGCCATGAGGTCCTAGTCATAAGTCATTAGTCTGTAAGATACAGTATAGTATATTTTAAATAGCTATATAAACTTGTAATGCCTGTGTAAATGATAATTAAAAAAAAAAAAAAAAAAAAAAAAAAAAAAAAAAATACAAAACAATATATAAAAGAAAAAAAAAAAGAGAAAAAAAAAAAAAAAAAAAAAAATATACATATATATTATAATAATATGAATATGCATGATTAAATATAAGGATGGACTCACCTAGACTTAAGCTACTAATTTAAGCAAGTAACTGAGAAAATTAACAAAATGAAATGTCTGCACTTAGAAATAGGTCTTGTATTCTTGTACGGAAATGTTTTTATGGGTAGATATAAGAAATTTAACAAAAAATGATGTAAATAATAATAATAATACTTTATTAAAAGTAAAGCAAATGTGTGTCCGACACAGGAGCACCGCAACTGCAATAAATTAAATCACTGTACTCAAATAAAACTAATGTACCAAACAAAAGCGTGGACTACCATGTCTACGGTATAATGTTACCACAAAAAAAAAAAAAAAAAAAACCTAACCTAACCTAACCTAACCTAACCTAACCTAACCTATACTCTGATGGGACACATTCGTGGCAAACTTAATGCAAAAAGACTTGTCACGGTTGTGTCCTTGGATATAGAGGGAGCCTTCGATAGCGCCTGGTGGCCGGCTATACGGGTCCGTCTGGCTGAGGAAAAGTGTCCTGTAAACTTGAGACGGGTCATGGACAGCTACTTGTCCGAGAGGGTGGTGAAAGTCAGGTACGCGGGCGTGGAGTGCGAATCCAGGACCGAGAAGGGATGCGTCCAGGGGTCCATCGGTGGTCCCATAGTGTGGAACGTTCTGCTGGATCCTCTGCTGAGGGGTCTAGAGTCGATAGGGGTCTATTGCCAGGCGTTTGCGGACGATATTGTCCTTGTGTTCGATGGAGAGACTGCACTTGAGGTCCAACGGGATGCCAATGTCGCCCTTGAGTACGTGCGAGCGTGGGGTGTCACGAATAAGCTTCGGTTTGCGCCGCATAAGACCAAAGCAATGCTGGTCACGCGCAAACTGAAGCATGACACCCCATGTCTCAGGATGGGCGGGGTAGACATTGGCATGTCGGACGAAATCAAGCTGCTCGGTCTCACCATCGACCACAAGCTGACATTTAACACCCACGTCGCAAACGTCTGTTCCCGAGCCATCGGCATTTACAAGCAGCTGTCGCGGGCTGCTAGGGTCAGTTGGGGTCTCCATCCAGAGGTAATCCGCTGCATCTATACGGCTGCAGTGGAGCCTATCATCTTGTACGCAGCGAGCGCGTGGTCGCCGGCCGCAAAGAAAGTCGGGGTGCAAAAGAAGCTGAACGCCGTCCAGAGGAGCTTCGCGCAAAAGCTGTGCCGGGCCTACCGCACGGTCTCCCTAAACTCAGCACTGGTGCTGGCTGGGATACTCCCTCTTGACCTCCGAATTAAGGAGGTAGCCTCGCTCTACGAGGCCAAGAGAGGGGTACCCCATCCAGCGCTAGGAGATCGGGAGATCGAGCGAGTGGTATCGGCACTGAAGATGCCACATCCGGCTGAGCAGAGAGCTATTGCACTGCGACGCCTGGTAGACGAGGAACAGTACAATGAGCACCGCAATTATGCGGTGCGTATTTTCACAGACGGCAGCAAGATTGAGGGCAAAGTCGGTGCCGCACTGTCGGTATGGACTGGCGACACTGAGACGAAGGCCCTCAAGCTTGCTTTGCCGTCTTATAGCACCGTCTACCAGGCTGAGCTCCTCGCCCTCTGCAAAGCGACGAAAGAAGCCCTCCGTAGAACCGAGACGGCGTTCGCTATCTACAGCGACTCCATGGCAGCTCTCCAAGCAGTCGTGAACCCCGAAGCCCTCCATGCCCTTGCAGTGGAAGCAAGGGACGCCATCCGCCGCAGTAATGCCCAGAACAAGATCGTCTCCTTGTTCTGGGTCAAAGCTCACGCGGGGCTGGAGGGTAACGAGAGAGCCGACTTGCTCGCGAAGGAGGCTGCCCTAAGGTCGAAGCGGCAACCCGACTACGACAAATGTCCGGTTTCATTCGTCAAGCGTATGATCCGATTGGAGACGTTGGGCGAATGGAACCGGAGATATTGTGGAGGTGAAACGGCGGCCACGACCAAGATGTTCTTCCCTTGTGCAATCGCTGCGTACAGGACGGTACGAAGGATGGAGATGACCAAAGAGCTGACCCAAGCCCTGACGGGACACGGCGGGTTCTCCGAATACCTTACTCGCTTCAAGTGTAAGGAGAACCCGTCGTGTGCCTGTGACCCGGACACACAGGAGACAATCCTCCACCTCCTAACGGATTGCCCTATATATGCCTTCCATAAATACAACCTTGAAACAAAGATTGGGACCCAGATCTCAAAAGAAAATCTATACCAGATCGTTAGTAACAGAAAGCAAAGAAAAGCATTTATAGAGTTCACTATCAAAATAGTCGAGGCAGTCAATAAAAAGAACAAAACGTAACTGACTACCAAAGTACCTTATTTATTCATTGTCAAATATTTTAATTAAAATTATATATTGAAACTCTTTTATCAATGCAACTTAATATTTGAATTTTAATCATGACGAATTTTATTTGAAGATTTTTATTATTTATTTTATTTATACGTTTTTCACATATAGCTTTTTAAAACTGACGAATTTTAAAAAATGACGAATTTTATGCGAAGATTTTATTTATTTTATTTTACAAATAGCTCTCTAACAAAACGATTACATTGATAACAAAGACTTACAGCCTACTAAGATCCCTGCATTACCTGAGTAGCAGGGGATCCCTCGCATGGCAGGAGTGTGGTTTTAGCCGGTAGGAGTCCGGCACTACCCAGACTGCCTTTATGGGCAGTTTGGGTGTCCATGATGGATTTCCCACTCCTGCCACCTAAAAAAAAAAAAAAAAAAAAAAACCTAACCTAACCTAACCCTTTTTTAATAACTTTGTCTCCTGGAGACCGATTTTGACACGGTTTTCGGCATAATTGACGTTAAATAGGCTAGTACCTATTATCCGTACGGTGAAAATTCATTTTTCGCGACATTGATTTTCTTCCCTGGAACTTGTGAAATTTTCATCAAAATTCGAAATTTAAATATTTTTTATCTCGAAATCTATTAATTATTTTGACTTTATTTTTTCAGCAGTATATCCCCATCATCTGAACCTATATTCTGGCGAGCGTTTTTCGCGAACCCGAATTTAGGTTCTCTTTCAAAATTTTCATTTTTCGACCAAAAAACAGGTTTTTCTTCGAAAACCCAAAATTTTTCTTCGGCAAAAAATCTAGTTTCTGCATAGTTCGCTAGGGCTCGCCGAGACGCGTCTAACGATACCTCGCACGCGAGTCTAGCTCACACAAAAAATTGTAAGATTGACGGGGAACGATTTTCGATACAAACTGATTTGCTTAGAAAATCTACCTTAGCGCGAGTGCACCGCACGAACATTTTAATAACTTTGTCTCCTGGAGACCGATTTTGACACGGTTTTCGGCATAATTGACGTTAAATAGGCTAGTACCTATTATCCGTACGGTGAAAATTCATTTTTCGCGACATTGATTTTCTTCCCTGGAACTTGTGAAATTTTCATCAAAATTCGAAATTTAAATATTTTTTATCTCGAAATCTATTAATTATTTTGACTTTATTTTTTCGGAAGTATATCCCCATCATCTGAACCTATATTCTGGCGAGCGTTTTTCGCGAACCCGAATTTAGGTTCTCTTTCAAAATTTTCATTTTTCGAACAAAAAACAGGTTTTTCTTCGAAAACCCAAAATTTTTCTTCGGCAAAAAATCTAGTTTCTGCATAGTTCGCTAGGGCTCGCCGAGACGCGTCTAACGACACCTCGCACGCGAGTCTAGCTCACACAAAAAATTGCCCGCCCACCCGCCCTTTATATATAGGAAAGGGAGGGAACAACATACTCGTATTTCCAAAAATTTGAAAATTTCACATTCGATTTATTTCCCACCTTTGGACACCTCTTTCGGGATTTTCTTTCTTATTTTACTTTTGACACCTCTATTGAGGAACTTTTATTATTTTATTATTTGACATACTGGCTCCCCCTTTACAGGAACCAGTAATTTAGACTAATTTTTAATAATTATTTTATTTTGTTTTATTTACCACTGATTAGATTAGTTCCTCGCTACTCCTCCACCATGTTCCTCTCCAGGACCCCTGCAAAGAAAGCCTCTGCAGGTCCCTATGTCTCTCCGTCGAGTGCAGCACTCTCCATCACCTTCGAGGGGGAGGTCTCCCCTCCCAGTGCTTCAACTCAAGCCTCTAGTGTGAGGCGAAGCATTGGAGAGTGGGAGAATGGGAAGATGGCGGAGTCTCAGCCTCTTCCGTCAGCCGTCGCGCTCTCACCCAAGAGGGCAGCCCCGATCGTGACAGCTTCCCAGAAGTCCACACGGCGCGCTGCTTCACAGCCGAACAGTAAGGCTGCAGTGCGCCGCACTTCTACTGAGACGCTGGGAGCGTCACCTGGGACGAGCCAGCTGTTGCAAAACAAACCCGCCGATCGGGTGACCGAGGCTCGCAACTGCCTTCTACGCGCGAAATCGCATTTAGGTGATTCGCGCAATCTGAGGGCAGACCTGAAAGCCGGGATCACCCAATCGGTGGAACGGCTGTACCAGCTGGTGAAGGAGGGGGCGGCGGCTGCTGAAAAAGCAAAGGGGGCTGAGCTGGTTGAGGACGAGCCCATCAAGGCAACAGCTCCGCCGGAAGCACCCAAAAGCCTCCCGGAGGTCAACTCGTTGCTCGCTTCACTAGCGGAGCATAGCGCGCTGGTGAAGGAGAGCAACGAGAAGATGGAACAGCTGCGGCGGGCGATGGAGAGACAGGGGGAACTGCTGGAAAAGACGGCCACGTATGCGAGTGTAGTGGCGGGTCCACCGAAAAGGCAGACCCCAGGAAGGACCGCGCTGCACTCTATCGTGGTGACGTCTAAAGAAGAAGGGGACTCAGGGGAAGTAGTCTTACAAAAAATTAGAGAGGCAGTTAAAGCCAAACAGGGTGGAGTAGAGGTCGAGAGTATAAGAAGGGCCAAAGACCGAAGGATAATTATGGGCTGTAGGTCAGCTGAGGATAGGAATAAAATAAGGGAAAGGATAGAGAAGTCAGGAGATCACCTCGTGGTCGAGGACGTGAAGAACAAAGACCCACTGTTAGTATTCCGTGGCGTCCTACGCGTACACTCTGACGAGGAACTGCTAGAGGCGCTGCGGAATCAAAATCGTGATGTCTTTCGCGACCTCGACGACGGGGAGGATCGAATGGCGATTAGATTTAAGAAGAACGCGCGGAACCCCCAAACAACAAACGTGGTTGTAAGCACGTCCCCCGCTGTCTGGAACAGGATGCTCGAGAAGGGAAGAGCGCGAATCGATCTCCAGACCGTTCTCGTCGAGGACCAGTCACCGCTGGTTCAGTGCACGAGGTGTTTGGGATACGGACATAGTCGGCGGCTCTGTAAAGAACCCGCCGACTTATGTAGCCACTGTGGGGGCCAGCACCTCCGAGCACAATGCGACCAGTGGCTAAAGGCTGAAATACCGAAATGCCACAACTGTGTCCTGGCGAGGATGGGGAAGATCGACCACAATGCCTTCAACCCCGAGTGTCCTGTTCGAATCAGGTGGGATCGGCTGGCGCGTTCATCCGTCGCCTACTGCTAAGGTGGTCCCAGCAAGTACGATGCCGCACAAGATACTCCAGGTCAATCTCCAGAGGAAGAAATTGGCGACCCAAGAGCTTATGCTTGAGGCCGAGCAGCGCAAAGCCACTGCAGCGCTGATCCAGGAGCCCTACGTGGGCAGTGCAAGAAGGATGAGCGTGACCAGAGGTGTCCGAATCTTCCAGAGCACCGGTCAAGGAGAAGGGACTGTCAAAGCGGCAATAGCCGTATTTGACCCTAGCGTTGCCGTTAGACAGTACCCAGAACTCACCACGAACAACATCGTCGTGGTGGGGATCCAAACCGGTGCCTGGAAACTGACTCTGGTCTCGTTCTACTTCGAGCCTGATCAGCCCTTAGGACCATACCTGGACAGCCTCAGAAAAGTGGAAAGCGAGACCGGCCCACATAAGCTCATCATGGGGGGAGACGCCAACGCTTGGAGTATCTGGTGGGGCAGTAATGAGACAAATAGCAGAGGCGACGAGATGCTGGGAGCTCTCGACCAGCTTGGACTACAGGTACTTAACAGAGGGGAAATTCCAACCTTCGACGTAGTTCGTGGTAACAGGCGTTACACGAGCTGCGTCGACGTCACAGCCTGCACGGCGGATATGCTAACGGTGACCGACGGCTGGCGAGTCGTCGATGACTTGACGGGGTCGGACCACAACGGCATTGAGTTCAGCGTTCATCTCGCTAGGTCTTCGGGTGTCGCGGTCAACCGGACTACCAGGATCTATAATACCAGAAAAGCAAATTGGGCGCAGTTTCGTAAGAAACTGCGCCAGATTATGCAACGGGAAAACACCGTAAGCCTGATCGATAACATCGACAGCAGGGACAAAATAGACCTGGTAGTCGAGGGACTCACTACGGCAGTGCAAGATGCCTGTACATCCGCGATGCCCAAAAAGAAGACGGTAGAAAAGCTGGCAGTGCCGTGGTGGTCTAATGAACTCGCCAGTCTGAAGAGGCAAGTGGTCACCAAGAAGCGGAGAATCCGTTGTGCAGCGCCAGTCCGGAGACCCAAGGTTGTTGAGGAGTACCTGAAACAGAAAGAAGAGTACGAGCGTGCGGTAGTCCAAGCAAAAGTCGAGAGCTGGAAGGGGTTTTGCGCGAAGCAAGATAGGGAAGGCCTGTGGGAGGGCATATACCGGGTAATCCGTAGGACGGAGAAGAGAGAAGAGGATTTGCCGATGGTGAGGGATGGCAAGACTCTGGACCCCGAGTCCTCAGCGAGGTATCTGGCAGAGACTTTTTACCCAGAAGACCGTTCGGAGGGGGACAACGAGGAGCACAGAAGGGTGCGGCAAAAAGCCGAAGAGGTGAACGGGGGGAACGAAGTTGAACCTTTGGACCCTCCCTTCACACTCGACGAGCTGGAGCGAGCTGTCTCCTCGTTCAACCCCAAAAAAGCCCCCGGTTCCGACGGTCTGACGGCGGACATATGGGGCCACACGATCCGTCAAGACCCAGACTTAGTTCTGCGCTTGGTAAACAAGTGCCTGGCGCATGGATACTTTCCACGGTCCTGGAAAGAGGCAACCGTCGTCGTGCTCCGCAAGCCCGCGAAAGACGACTACACCACCCCGAAGTCATACAGGCCGATTGGGCTCTTGCCTGTCCTCGGCAAGATATTTGAAAAGATGTTCGTGGCCCGACTCAAGTTTCATCTTCTACCCAGGATGAGTACTCGCCAGTACGGCTTCATGCCCCAGCGAAGCACCGAGGACTCCCTCTATACTCTGATGGGACACATTCGTGGCAAACTTAATGCAAAAAGACTTGTCACGGTTGTGTCCTTGGATATAGAGGGAGCCTTCGATAGCGCCTGGTGGCCGGCTATACGGGTCCGTCTGGCTGAGGAAAAGTGTCCTGTGAACTTGAGACGGGTCATGGACAGCTACTTGTCCGAGAGGGTGGTGAAAGTCAGGTACGCGGGAGTGGAGTGCGAATCCAGGACCGAGAAGGGATGCGTCCAGGGGTCCATCGGTGGTCCCATAGTTTGGAACGTTCTGCTGGATCCTCTGCTGAAGGGTCTAGAGTCGATAGGGGTCTATTGCCAGGCGTTTGCGGACGATATTGTCCTTGTGTTCGATGGAGAGACTGCACTTGAGGTCCAACGGGATGCCAATGTCGCCCTTGAGTACGTGCGAGCGTGGGGTGTCACGAATAAGCTTCGGTTTGCGCCGCATAAGACCAAAGCAATGCTGGTCACGCGCAAACTGAAGCATGACACCCCATGTCTCAGAATGGGCGGGGTAGACATTGGCATGTCGGACGAAATCAAGCTGCTTGGTCTCACCATCGACCACAAGTTGACTTTTAACACCCACGTCGCAAACGTCTGTTCCCGAGCCATCGGCATTTACAAGCAGCTGTCGCGGGCTGCTAGGGTCAGTTGGGGTCTCCATCCAGAGGTAATCCGCTGCATCTATACGGCTGCAGTGGAGCCTATCATCTTGTACGCAGCGAGCGCGTGGTCGCCGGCCGCAAAGAAAGTCGGGGTGCAAAAGAAGCTGAGCGCCGTCCAGAGGAGCTTCGCGCAAAAGCTGTGCCGGGCCTACCGCACGGTCTCCCTAAACTCAGCACTGGTGCTGGCTGGGATACTCCCTCTTGATCTCCGAATTCAGGAGGCAGCCTCGCTCTACGAGGCCAAGAGAGGGGTACCCCATCTAGCGCTAGGAGATCGGGAGATCGAGCGAGTGGTATCGGCACTGCAGATGCCACATCCGGCTGAGCAGAGAGCTATTGCACTGCGACGCCTGGTAGACGAGGAACATTACAATGAGCACCGCAATTATGCGGTGCGTATTTTCACAGACGGCAGCAAGATTGAGGGCAAAGTCGGTGCCGCACTGTCGGTATGGACTGGCGACGCGGAAACGAAGGCCCTCAAGCTTGCTCTGCCGTCTTATAGTACCGTCTACCAGGCAGAGCTCCTCGCCCTCTGCAAAGCCGCGAAGGAAGCCCTCCGAAGGACCGAGACGGCGTTCGCTATCTATAGCGACTCCATGGCAGCTCTCCAAGCAGTCGTGAACCCCGAAGCCCTCCACGCCCTTGCAGTGGAAACAAGGGACGCCATCCGCCGCAGCAACGCCCAGAACAAGAGCGTCTCCTTGTTCTGGGTCAAAGCTCACGCGGGGCTGGAGGGTAACGAGAGAGCCGACTTGCTCGCAAAGGAGGCTGCCCTGAGGTCGAAGCGGCAACCCGACTACGACAAATGCCCGGTTTCATTCGTCAAGCGTATGATCCGAATGGAGACGCTGGGCGAATGGAACCGGAGATATTGTGAAGGAGAAACGGCGGCCACGACAAAGATGTTTTTCCCCTGTGCGATCGCTGCGTACAGGACGGTGAGGAAGATGGAGATCACCAAGGAGCTGACTCAAGCCCTAACAGGACACGGCGGGTTCTCCGAATACCTTACTCGCTTCAAGTGTAAGGAGAACCCGGCGTGCGCCTGCGACCCGGACCAGCAGGAGACAATCCTCCACCTCCTCACGGATTGCCCGGTGTATGCCTCCCATAGATGGGATTTAGAAATGAAGATCGAGGGAAAAGTGACGAAACAGAACCTCAGCGTTCTTATAAAAAGTAAAAAACATGGGATGGTTTTCAAGAATTTTATCACCAACATTGTAGTGTTAGCTAACAAAAGGAATAAAACCTGAATTTTATGTACTGTTATGTTATCGTAATTATGAAAATAAACTATTTTAGGAAAATTTTAAAAAAGACTGAATTTTAATTATTGGAATTTTATACAAGTTTTTATATTATTTATTGGAAAATTTTAACTAGTTTTAATGAATTATTTATTATATATTAATTTTAACTTATTTACACAATTTAAATAATAAAAAAAAAAAAAAAAAAAAAAAAAAAAAAAAAAAAAAAAAAAAAAAAAAAAAAAAAAAAACCTAACCTAACCTAACCTAACCTAACCTAACCTAACCTAACCTAACCTAACCTAACCTAACCTAACCTAACCTAACCTAACCTAACCAATTCTGAGATGCGCGAGTAAGTCGGACTTAAAAATAATAAAGGACCAAGTCCAATCAAACCAGGGGCTCAAAGTCCAGGAACCGAAACCCCAAAATCCTCTTGTTTGCATTAGGGGAGTGCTGTCCAGCTACAGCGACGGGGAGATCGTTGATCTCCTAAAAGCGCAGAATAAACACCTTCTGCAAAATGTTGCTGTAGATGGACAGACCATAAGGGTGCGCTACAGAAAACGTGCAAGGAACCCTCATGAATGCCACCCTGTTTTGGAGTTATCCCCGTTACTTTGGAAAAGCTACACGGAGGCACAAAAAGTCCATGTGGGTATCAAGCGATGCTCAATTGAGGACCAGTCCCCACTAGTCCAGTGCACAAATTGCTTTGGGTATGGACACAACAAGTCCATATGCAAAGCTGCAAAAGAAGTCTGCGGTTTCTGTAGTGGAGCACATAATATAAGAGACTGCTCGACTCGAGCCGATGGTAAACCGCCCACTTGCATAAACTGTAAGATAGCACACAGGACTGGCAGTGACTTGGCGCACGCGGCCTTCAGCGAGGACTGCCAGGAGCGCCAAAAATGGGATGGTATAGCAAGATCACGCATAGCCTACTGCTGAGGGCGACCAAGATCCAACTAACCAACCTGTCACTACTCAAAACACAACAAGACCGACAGCAAGATTGCAGTTCATCCAAGCAAATCTTCAGCGCTCCAAACTGGCTACAGAAGAACTTCTTATGGTGGCTCAGGCAAAGGGCGTTTCAATAGCACTTGTTCAAGAGCCCTACGTGGGAGGAATAGGTGTGATGAAACAAAGCCCTGGCACGCAAGTCATCCAGTGCAGCCTTAATCGCCAAAAACCAGTAAAAGCGGCGATCATTGTTTTCGGGAACAATGTGGAGGTCATCCACGATCCCCAACTTGTAACCGAAAACATAGCCGCCGTCTTACTAAAGGTGGGCCAACTCAGTTTTGGGGTGTTATCGGTCTATTTTGAGGGTGACCAAGAAATCGAACCTTACCTTTCCAATACACAAGACATAATACACAAACTACATACTAACAACATCATAGTGGGAGGAGACATAAACGCCTGGAGCCAGTGGTGGGGGAGTGTCTCTGAAAATCTTCGTGGAGCTGCATACAATTTATTCCTCAACGAGCGGGATCTCCACATCCTTAACACGGGCCAAACGCCGACATTCGAGACATACAGAGGTGACCGGTGGTATACAAGTATGGTCGATGTGACAGTATGCAGCTCGTCGCTGCTAGGCAAGGTCGAGGAGTGGCGGGTGGAAAGGAGCCTTACAACTTCTGACCACAACGCAATAACCTTTTCGATGCGCTTAGAAAAGGCCTTAGAACAGTTAAGACCAATCTCGACGCGCATCTACAACACAAAGAAGGCGAGTTGGTCCGACTTCAGAGCGAACTTCAAGGCCAGCCTAGCAGCCAATGACATCACACCGGTCAGAGTCTCGAACGTTTCGAACTCGGAGGATCTGGAGTCACTCATTACAAAATATATCAACTATATCCACCACTCTTGCGAGGTAGCCATGCCGAAACTTGGGTTGCCAAAACACAATGGTAAGCCCCCCTGGTGGACTCCTTCTTTGGAACGTCTTAAAAAAGAGGCTATGACAAAGAAGAGAAGGATCCGAAATGCAGCTCCAAGCCGGAGACATTTTGTCATCCAAGAGTACGTGTTGGCCAAAAATACATACACCACTGCAGCGACGGCAGCAGCCACAGCCAATTGGAAGGAGTTTTGCTCGAAGCAGGACCGAGAAAGTATGTGGGATGGCATCTATAGGGTACTAAGGAAGACAGCCAGAAGACAAGACGACGCGCTCTTGAGAAATACCAGGGGTGAGACTCTCAGCCCAGAGCAATCCGCGGACCTTCTGGCTAAGACCTTCTACCCTGACGACTCAACAGAAGCCGATCAACCTTACCACACAAGTCTCAGGAGGCTAGCGGAAGAAAGAAACCCACAAGGACTGTCCGCTGACGATCCTCTTTTTACGATCGCGGAGCTGGAAATGGTTCTATTAAATCAAAATCCGAAAAAAGCACCCGGTCCCGACGGATTAACAGCGGACATTTGCACAGCGGCAATAAACTGTGACAGGGAGGTGTTTTTAGCGATAGCCAACCGATGTCTGACGCTGTCACACTTCCCAAAGCAGTGGAAGGTCGCCCACGTATGCATACTACGCAAGCCTGGAAAAGATGACTACACCAACCCAAAGTCATACAGGCCAATAGGTTTACTCTCGGTCCTGGGGAAAATCGTCGAGAAACTCCTAGCAGGGAGACTCCAATGGCACCTCCTCCCAACACTAAACACAAACCAGTACGGGTTTATGCCGCAGCGCGGGACTGAGGACGCCCTCTATGCTCTGGTGGAACACATAAGAACTGAAATCAAAGCCAAAAAGATCGTGCTTCTGATATCATTAGACATAGAGGGTGCCTTTGACAACGCGTGGTGGCCAGCACTTAAAAAACAGTTGGTGGTCAGAAACTGCCCCAAAAATCTTTACGCTCTCGTCACCTCATACTTGGAGGACCGCAATGTCAGGGTCAATTATGCCAGAGCGACTAGCGAGAAGGGAACCACGAAAGGATGCGTCCAGGGATCCATTACTGGCCCGACCTTTTGGAACCTTGTCCTAGACCCGCTCCTTCACAGGATGGCTAGCATGGGTGTATATTGCCAAGCCTTCGCGGACGACGTTGTCCTGGTGTTCTCGGACTTCACGGCCGGTCCCCTGGAGCAATCGGCTAACGACACGCTACGCATAGTATCGGAATGGGGCGTCAAAAATAAGCTACGTTTCGCCGCGCACAAAACCAATGCGATGGTGTTAACTAAAAAGCTTAAATACGATGTTCCAGTACTACATATGTCGGGCACGCCGCTGAACCTAGTCCAAGAGGTCAAGATACTAGGCCTCACCATAGACTCTAAGCTAACCTTCAACGCGCATGTGTCTGCGACCTGTAAAAAGGCTGTAGACATCTATAAACAGCTGGCGTGCGCGGCGAGGGTGACTTGGGGTCTGAACAGAGAGATCATAAGAACAATATACGTGTCGGTGATAGAGCCCATCGTGATGTATGCAGCGAGTGCATGGGCTCCCGCAGCTGAGAAACTGATGACAAGAAATCAGTTTGATTCACTGCAGAGAGGTTTTGCGCAGAAGATCTGCAAAGCATACCGAACGGTATCCCTGACATCGGCACTTATCTTGTCAGGCCAACTCCCCCTAGATCTACGGGTGATCGAGGCCGCAACTCTCTTCAAGGTCAGAAAAGGACATTCCCGGGAGTTCATACCCCCCGGTCGTGAGCTGGAGTGTAAAGCGAGTCACTCCCAAAACCCCCACCCAGCGCTACTCACAATAACAGAATACGCACGTCTGGAGGAATGGACTCCTGAAACTCTGGAAACCCACCAAGTAATTGGTCCCCAAATATACACTGATGGCAGCAAGATAGAGGGAAAAGTTGGAGCTGCCCTTACTTGGTGGGAAAACGGAAAAGAGTCCGAATTTAGAACTTTTGGCCTTGAGTCCCACAACACGGTCTTCCAATCAGAAATGTACGCTCTCTTCCGAGCTGTCAGGATGGCAAGAGAATCTAGGGCGGCCTCCGTAAACATTTTAAGTGACTCTAGATCGTCACTTGATTTGCTGCGGAGCCCGTCTGTCACTCACCACTTGGCACTCCAAATAAAAAAATACATTCGCGAGATCAGAGAGGAGGATAGAGATGTGAGGTTCTTTTGGCTTAAGGCCCACGTGGGAACCGCCGGCAATGAAAGAGCGGACGAGCTGGCGAAGGAGGCAGCACTGACCAAGGTATCCACAGATTACAACAAGGTACCCATATCGTTCGTGAGAAAGATGATACGGGAGGGGACTATAAAGAAGTGGCAAGCGCGATACGAATCCTCAAGTACAGGAGCGGTTACAAAAGTGTTTTTCCCAGACGTCCTTGTGGCGAAAAGGACACTCAGAGACTTAGCTCTCTCACCGGTTCATGTACAAATCCTAACAGGACATGGAGGGTTCTCAGCGTATCTCCATCGCTTTCATCTCAAAGATGGCCCTTCGTGCGTGTGTGACCCCGATCGCGAGGAAACAGTGTGGCATCTGCTTTTCGAATGCCCGAGGTTTAGTCATGACAGAATGGAGCTGGAAGTAAAGATTCAAATCCAGCTGAGCCAGTCCACGGTTCACACCATTATGGCAAGACCGGCCACCAGAACACCATTTTTGGCATTCGCGAGCAAAGTCGCCATCGTCGCCGCAGGGGCAAACAAGACGGACGCTACCTTTCGAAGTCGAAACCGACCACCATCTGCTCGAATAGTCACTTCCACACAGACAACCACTGCAACCACCACACAAACAGTAACGATGCAAAACACACCACAAACATCACTCACACAAGTAACACAGGCAACTCGCGTAAACATCATCCAAGAATCAGTCCCAGCGGTAACAGCAGATACTCGACTGCAACCGGCCCCTAGCACCATGTCCATAACACAATTACTGGCGTGTGGAGGAAACGGATCGCCAGGCGTCAGACTGCGAGGTGTCGCACTGTTTATGAACAGGGAAGAGGAAAAGTTAGGCATAAGTTTCTGCATAGGCTCAAGCCGACCTAAAGCCCGTATTCCCATATCTCCAGGCCTTGCCGCCTTGATCAATGGAAACACTTCCAAAAATACCATAAAAGGCAGTAAATATGCTGCACTGCCTCAAGTTGAAGTGGCTACGCACCAATGCCGTCTAATGCGGTCGAAAAAAAAGACGATCGTATTATTAGAGTGGAGAGAGGAGACTCCCTTCGCTCAGGCAAGCGTGCTGCTTGAAAAGATCAGGGAGGCAGGAGAATGCGCGGCGGTTACGGCCCGTACCATAAGTGTTGATGCGATGATGGTCGGAGGAGAGAGAGGAAACGTCGCAGACCGCTATGGCTGTTTAAAAGCATCAGAACATCACGAGCTTGTCGTCTATGAGGACAGAGGAGAATCTCTAAGTTTCCTTAAAGCCCCAAGACACCTAACAGCCATCGCGACGACCTCCGTAACAAGCCCGACCATCCAAAGCGGTTCAGAAAGGGCTCAGCAGAAGGCGGCCGCCGACAAAGCTGCAAAGGAGCAGAATAAAACAACTAAACCGGAGTATCGGGCCAAATCGAGGAGTCGCTTAAAAGCCATTGGCACTTTCCTCAGTGCACTGCTTCCAAGTACAAGCCGCGCATCACCATCGCAAAAGCAAGAAACGGCAGTGGAGAGATTTTTCAGAAGGAAGGAAAAAGAATCAACACCACAGAAGCCTACACCAACTAGAGCCGACAAAGGGCATGTCAGCCCGCCGACCCTCGCAGTAAACTCAGGCACTATAGATCACATAAAAAGTGCCTTCCTCGAGTACGTTGCAATCGTGAGAGCGACCATAGAGGTCAATCTTATGACATGCAAGAAAATCTATCTGACCTTCCAAAGAGAAAATGAGGGACTATTGAAGGTACTGCTCGAGGAGGCAGAGGCAGCGGTGTACGACAACGCTAATTCTCTTGTCATTAAAGGAGAAATGGTGGGGTCGTACATGGCAGCCTACAGCGCGAAATGTGGTTTTGTTGTCTTGGACGTGGAGGAAACGGAGCGCACAGGCAAGAAAACTTTTAAAACTCCGGAAGACGACCCGATAGTGGTTACCGCCAAATGTACCAAAGTCATGCTAGACAATAAGATTCTGGAAATGGCACAGTCCATTACGAGAACTTCGGACACGTCAGTATCGCAGGAAAGTTGGGCGATACCCATTATCAGGTGGATAAATGGAGTACCGGGCTGCGGCAAAACAACCTGGGTGGTAAAGCACTTTGACGAGGAGAAGGACGTCGTAGCCACCACGACAACTGAAGCTGCCAAAGATCTAAGAGAAAAGCTTTCGCACCGCTTAGGAGACCGAGTAAAATCGAAGGTGCGCACTATGGCCTCAATCTTAGTCAACGGGTTCAAGAACCACGAGAAATGCTACCGTCTTACGGTAGATGAGGCTCTTATGAACCACTTTGGGGCCATAGTTATGGCAGTAAAGTTGTCTGGAGCAAGCGAGCTTGTCCTCGTCGGAGACATAAACCAGCTTCCATTTTTGGACAGAGAAAACCTATTCGAACTAAGGTATACCCGTCCAAACCTGGTGACTGGCATCACCCAGGAGCTACTTTGCACGCATCGCAACCCAATGGATGTGGCGTTCACGCTGGGTGAGATATACTCTGGTATATACTCTTCCAAGTCATCGCTGTCGCGGGTTCACTCTCTGCAAGTGAAAAGTTACACAGGAGCGCAAATTTCGGGCACCACCCGAAACACTCTGTTCCTGGTTCATACGCAGGAAGAGAAATCTTCTCTTATCAGCCAGGGATACGGGACCGGCGAAGGGTCGCGTATTTTAACTATACACGAAGCTCAGGGGTTGACCTACGACAGTGTCATCATCATTAACACAAAATCCAGGAAGCTCAAAATTCACGACAGTATCTCCCATGCAGTGGTGGCGGTGTCGAGACATACTGTCAGCTGTGTCTATTACTCCGACGACGCCGATGACGCAACGGGCCGCTTTGCAAAGAGAGCGATGAATGCGTCGACTAAAATGGTCGTCGATTATAACTTAAAGACGGCCATGCAGCATCGAGACTCTGCCGTTGTAGATGCTCTACTGGGGCTAGCGAAATCCTTGGTCAGAAAACCCCAATAAAAACTTAAAACAAAACCCCTTTCCAATTCCCATTCACACCACATTCATTCATTCCTATCCACACCAGAACCATAACCCAGCCTGTAGACCCTGAAATATAAATAGAAATGTGAGACTTCATGGCAGCGCGAGTCCGGCAAACTCACGTAAACGTTCCGCCGATGGTGGCGCTGCTCGTCTGGTCGCAGAGTTCCCTAAGATATGGTTGAGCTAAACGATGCAGATGCGTTCGTCATGTCCGTGAACGGATGCCGTCGATCGGAACTGGTCGGTTCGCGCTGCCATGAGGTCCTAGTCATAAGTCATTAGTCTGTAAGATACAGTATAGTATATTTTAAATAGCTATATAAACTTGTAATGCCTGTGTAAATGATAATTAAAAAAAAAAAAAAAAAAAAAAAAAAAAAAAAAAAAAAAAAAATATACATATATATTATAATAATATGAATATGCATGATTAAATATAAGGATGGACTCACCTAGACTTAAGCTACTAATTTAAGCAAGTAACTGAGAAAATTAACAAAATGAAATGTCTGCACTTAGAAATAGGTCTTGTATTCTTGTACGGAAATGTTTTTATGGGTAGATATAAGAAATTTAACAAAAAATGATGTAAATAATAATAATAATACTTTATTAAAAGTAAAGCAAATGTGTGTCCGACACAGGAGCACCGCAACTGCAATAAATTAAATCACTGTACTCAAATAAAACTAATGTACCAAACAAAAGCGTGGACTACCATGTCTACGGTATAATGTTACCACAAAAAAAAAAAAAAAAAAAAAAAAAAAAAAACCTAACCTAACCTAACCTAACCTAACCTGATCCAGGAGCCCTACGTGGGCAAGGCTAAAATGATGAGCGGAACCAGAGGCGTCCGAATCTTCCAGAGCACCAGGCAAGGAGAAGGGACTGTCAAAGCGGCAATAGCCGTTTTTGACCCAAGGCTTGCCGTCAGACAGTACCCAGAACTCACCACGAACAATATCGTCGTGGTGGGGATCCAAACTGGTGCCTGGAAATTAACTCTGGTTTCGTTCTACTTTGAGCCAGACCAACCCTTGGGGCCATACTTGGACAGCCTAAAGAAGGTGGAAGGCGAGACCGGCCCGCATAAGCTCATAATGGGAGGAGACACCAACGCCTGGAGTGTTTGGTGGGGCAGTAGTGAGACCAATAGCAGAGGCGACGAGATGCTAGGGGCTCTCGACCAGCTTGGACTGCAAATACTCAATAGAGGGGAAACTCCAACCTTCGACGTAGTTCGAGGTGACAGACGTTACACGAGCTGCGTCGACGTCACAGCCTGCACATCGGATATGCTGACGGTGACCGACGGCTGGCGAGTCGTCGATGATCTGACAGGGTCGGACCACAACGGCATAGAGTTCTTATTACATCTCGAAAGGTCTGTGGGCATCACGGTACACCGGACTACCAGGTCTTACAATACCAAGAAGGCAAATTGGGGCAGCTTTCGTAAGAAACTGGCCCAAATTATGCAAAATCGCAAAATCGATGCGAACCTGCTCGACCCGATCGACAGTGTGCAAAAGTTAGACCTGGTAGTCGAGGAACTCACGACAGCAGTACAAGATGCTTGTGCAAAAGTGATGCCCAAAAAGAAGACAGTAGAGAAATTAACCGTGCCGTGGTGGTCCGATGAACTCGCCAGCCTGAAGAGGCAGGTAGTCACGAAAAAGCGTAGGATCCGATGTGCAGCGCCGATCCGTAGACAAAAGGTTGTTGAGGAGTACCTGAAACAGAAGGCTGAGTATGAACAAGCAGTAGTCCAGGCAAAGGTCGAGAGCTGGAAGGGTTTCTGTGAGAAACAAGACAAGGAAGGCCTGTGGGAAGGGATATACAGGGTGATTCGAAGAACGGAAAAGAGAGAGGAGGACATACCGATGGTGAGGGATGCGAAGACACTGGACCCCGAAGAGTCAGCGAGGTTTCTGGCACAAACTTTCTACCCGAAAGACCGTCCGGAGGGGGATAACGAGGAGCACAAAAAGATGCGGCAACGAGCCGAAGAGGTGAACGGGGGCAACCAAGTTGAACCCTTGGACCCTCCGTTCACTCTTGACGAGCTAAGGCGAGCAGCCTCCTCGTTCAACCCCAAAAAAGCCCCCGGATCCGACGGTCTTACGGCGGACATATGGGGCCACGCGATCCACCAAGACCCAGACCTAGTTCTGCACTTGATGAACAAGTGCCTGGCGCATGGATACTTTCCACGGTCCTGGAAAGAGGCAACTGTCGTTGTGCTCCGCAAGCCCGCGAAAGTGGACTACACCACTCCGAAATCATACAGGCCGATTGGTCTTCTGCCTGTACTCGGCAAGGTCTACGAAAAGATGCTCGTGGCCCGACTCAAGTTCCATTTGCTACCCAGGATGAGTACTCGCCAGTACGGCTTCATGCCCCAGCGAAGCACCGAGGACTCCCTCTATACTCTGATGGGACACATTCGTGGCAGACTTAATGCAAAAAGACTTGTCACGGTTGTGTCCCTGGATATAGAGGGAGCCTTCGATAGCGCCTGGTGGCCGGCTATACGGGTCCGTCTGGCTGAGGAAAAGTGTCCTGTGAACTTGAGAAGGGTCTTCGACAGTTACTTGTCCGAGAGAGTGGTGAAAGTCCGGTACGCGGGAGTGGAGCATAAATCCAGGACCGAGAAGGGATGCGTCCAGGGGTCAATCAGTGGTCCCATATTATGGAACGTTGTGCTGGATCCTCTGCTGAAGGAACTCGAAAGTAGAGGGGTCTATTGTCAGGCGTTTGCGGACGATGTCGTCCTTGTGTTCGATGGGGAGACGGCACTTGACGTCCAAAGGGATGCCAATGTCACCCTTGAGTACGTGCGCGCATGGGGTGTCACGAACAAGCTTAAGTTTGCGCCACACAAGACCAAAGCAATGCTGGTAACGCGCAAACTTAAGCATGACACCCCATGTCTCAGAATGGGAGGGGTGGACATTGGCATGTCTGAGGAAATCAAACTGCTCGGTCTCACCATCGACCACAAGTTGACTTTTAACACTCACGTCGCAAACGTCTGCTCCCGAGCCATCGGTATCTATAAGCAGTAGTCTGGGTGTCCATGATGGATTTCCCACTCCTGCCAAAAAAAAAAAAAAAAAAAAAAAAAAAAAAAAAAAAAAAAAAAAAAAAAAAAAAAAAAACCTAACCTAACCTAACCCAATAACTTTGTCTCCTGGAGACCGATTTTGACACGGTTTTCGGCGTAATTGACGTTAAATAGGCTAGTACCTATTATCCGTACGGTGAAAATTCATTTTTCGCGACATTGATTTTCTTCCCTGGAACTTGTGAAATTTTCATCAAAATTCGAAATTTAAATATTTTTATCTCAAAATCTATTCATTATTTGGACTTCATTTTTCGGCAACACATTTATATCATCTGAACCTATATTCTGGCGAGCGTTTTCGCGAACCCGAATTTAGGTTCTCTTTCAAAATTTTCATTTTTCGACCAAAAAACAGGTTTTTCTTCGAAAACCCAAAATTTTTCTTCGGCAAAAAATCTAGTTTCTGCATAGTTCGCTAGGGCTCGCCGAGACGCGTCTAACGACACCTCGCACGCGAGTCTAGCTCACACAAAAAATTGCCCGCCCACCCACCCTTTATACTATATACTAGGGAAACCGGTATACTTTTGTCAAAACTTCAAAAATTTTTTTTTTTTTTTTTTTTTTTTTTTTTTTTTTTTATTATTTTTATTGCTTGATTTGGTGTTAGCCACGATACTGGTCAGTGACTTTTACGTCTCTAGGAGCTTATTAACTCATTTACCGACTTTTTATATTAATATTATTTGTTACATTTTATTATTTTGACCCACTGGCCCCTCATATACAGGGACCACTTATTAATTATTTTAACTAGAATTCTGACTTACTGGCCCCCCCTTTACAGGGACCAGTACATTTTTAATTTTAATATAAACTGTTGACTTACTGGCCCCCCTTTACAGGGACCAGTATTTAAGATACAATAATAATATTTCCATTTAATTACTGTCCTACTGGCCCCTCCTTTACAGGGACCAAAAGGTCATCTGATTTTCGAAGTTCATTCTCTGCTCCTCCATAATGTTTCTGTCCAGGACTCCAGCCAAGAAAGCTTCCGCAGCTCCCCGTGTCTCTCCATCGAATGCGGTACTCTCCGTCACCTTCGAGGCGGAAGTCTCCCCTCCCAGTGCTTCAACTCAAGCCTCTAGTGTGAGGCGAAGCATTGGAGAGTGGGAGAATGGGAAAATGGCGGAGTCTCAGCCCCTTCCGTCAACCGCCGCGCACTCGCCCAAGAGGGCAACCCCGATCGTGACGATCTCCCAAAAGTCCACACGGCGTGCTGCATCTCAGCCGAATAGCAAGGCTGTAGCGCGCCGAACGTCTACTGAGACACTGGGAGCGTCACCTGGGACGAGCCAGCTGCTACAAAATAAACCCACCGATCGGGTGACCGAAGCTCGCAACTGCCTTCTGCGCGCGAAGTCGCACCTTAGCGATTCGCGCAATTTGAGGGCAGACCTGAAGGCCGGGATCACCCAATCGGTGGAACGGCTGTACCAGCTGGTGAAGGAAGAGGCGGCGGCTGCAAATAAAGCGAAGGGGGCTGAGCTGGTGGAGGCTGAGGCCATTAAGGCAATACCTCCTCCAGAAGAACCCAGAAGCCGTCCGGAGGTCGACTCGTTGCTCGCTTCACTAGCGGAGCATAGCGCACTGGTGAAGGAGAGCAGCGAGAAGATGGAGAGTCTGCGGCGGGCGATGGAGAGACAGGGGGAACTGTTGGAGAAGACGTCCACCTACGCGAGTGTAGCAGCGGGTCCACCGAAAAGGCAGACCCCAGGAAGGACCGCACTGCACTCCGTAGTTGTGACGTCCAAAGACGAGGGAGTGACGGGAGAGAAAGTCTTGGAGAGAATTAGAGAGGCAGTCAAAGCCAAGGATGGGGGAGTGGAGATCGAACGTGTGCGAAGGGCCAAAGACCGAAAGATTGTCATGGGGTGTAGGTCGGTTGAGGAACGCAGACGTCTGCGAGAGAGATTGGAGAAGGCAGGAGACCACCTCACTGTCGAGGACGTGAAAAACAAAGACCCACTGCTAGTCTTTCGCGGCGTCCTCCGCATTCACTCTGATGAGGAAGTGCTGGGGGCGCTACGCAATCAGAACAGGGATGTTTTTCGCGGCCTCGACAGTGAGGAGGACCGACTCATAGTCAAATATAAAAAGAACTCCAGGAACCCTCAAACCCAGAACGTGATAGTCAGTACGTCCCCGACTATCTACAACAGGATGCTCGAAAAGGGAAGAGCGCGTATTGATCTTCAGACCGTCTTCGTTGACGACCAGTCGCCACTGGTGCAGTGCACGAGGTGTTTGGGGTACGGGCATAGTCGGCGACTCTGTAAAGAGACCGCCGACTTATGCAGTCATTGTGGAGGCCCACACCTGCGCGCAGAGTGTGCCCAGTGGCTAAATGCGGATTGCCCAAAATGCCACAACTGTGTCAAGGCGAAGATGGAGAAGACGGACCACAACGCGTTCAGCCCCGAGTGTCCTGTTCGAGTCAGGTGGGACAGACTAGCACGTGCGTCCGTTGCCTACTGCTAAGGTGGTCCCAGTGGACACACTGCCGCACAAAATACTCCAGGTTAATCTTCAAAGGAAGAGACTGGCGACCCATGAGCTTATGATCGAGGCCGAGCAGCGCAAAGCCACCGTAGCGCTGATCCAGGAGCCCTATGTGGGCAACGCTAAAAGGATGAGCGGGACCAGAGGCGTCCGAATCTTTCAGAGCACCAGTCAAGGAGAAGGGACTGTCAAAGCGGCAATAGCCGTTTTTGATCCGCGCATTGCCGTGAGACAGTACCCAGAACTCACCACGAACAATATCGTCGTGGTGGGGATCCAAACCGGTGCCTGGAAATTAACTCTGGTCTCGTTCTACTTCGAGCCAGACCAGCCCTTGGGGCCATACCTGGACAGCCTCAGAAAGGTGGAAAGCGAGACCGGCCCACATAAGCTCATAATGGGAGGAGACGCCAACGCCTGGAGTGTTTGGTGGGGCAGTAGTGAGACCAATAGCAGAGGCGACGAGATGCTGGGGGCTCTCGACCAGCTAGGACTACAAATACTCAACAGAGGGGAAACTCCGACCTTCGACGTAGTTCGTGGTAACAGACGTTACACGAGCTGCGTCGACGTCACAGCCTGCACATCGGATATGCTGACGGTGACCGACGGCTGGCGAGTCGTCGATGATCTGACGGGGTCGGACCACAACGGCATAGAGTTCTTAATAAATCTCCAAAAGTCTGCGGGTATCACGGTGCACCGGACTACCAGGCTCTACAACACTAAGAAAGCAAATTGGGGCCAGTTTCGTAAGAAACTGGCCCAAATTATGCAAATTAGCAATATAAATGCGAACCTGCTCGACTCAGTCGACAGCGTGCATAAGCTAGACCTGGTAGTCGAGGAACTCACAACGGCGGTACAAGACGCCTGTACCAAAGTGATACCCAAAAAGAAGACAGTGGAGAAACTAACCGTGCCGTGGTGGTCCGATGAACTCGCCAGCCTGAAGAGGCAGGTGGTCACGAAAAAGCGTAGGATCCGATGTGCAGCTCCGATCCGTAGACCAAAGGTTGTTGAGGAGTACCTGAAACAGAAAGAAGAGTATGAACGTGCAGTAGTCCAAGCAAAAGTCGAGAGCTGGAAGGGTTTCTGTGAGAAACAAGACCGAGAAGGCCTGTGGGAAGGAATATACAGGGTGATCCGGAGGACAGAAAAGAGAGAGGGGGACATACCGATGGTGAGGGATGCAAAGACGTTAGACCCCGAGCAGTCAGCGAGGTTCCTAGCCGAAACGTTCTACCCGAAAGACCGTCTGGAGGGGGATAACGAGGAGCACAGGAGGGTGCGGCAACGAGCGGAAGAGGTGAACAGGGGGATCCAAGTTGAACCCTTGGACCCTCCGTTCACTCTCGATGAGCTAAGGCGAGCTGTCTCCTCGTTCAACCCGAAAAAAGCCCCCGGTTCTGACGGTCTGACGGCGGACATATGGGGCCACGCGATTCAGATTGACCCAGACTTAGTTCTGCGCTTGATGAACAAGTGCCTGGCGCATGGACACTTTCCACGGTCCTGGAAAGAGGCAACAGTCGTTGTGCTCCGCAAACCCGCGAAAGAGGACTACACCACTCCGAAATCGTACAGGCCGATTGGGCTTTTGCCTGTACTCGGCAAGATGTACGAGAAGATGCTCGTGGCCCGACTCAAGTTCCATCTGTTGCCCAGGATGAGTACTCGCCAGTACGGCTTCATGCCCCAGCGAAGCACCGAGGACTCCCTCTATACTCTGATGGGGCACATTCGTGGCAGACTCAATGCAAAGAGGCTTGTCACGATTGTGTCCTTGGATATAGAGGGAGCCTTCGATAGCGCCTGGTGGCCGGCTATACGGGTCCGTCTGGCTGAGGAAAAGTGTCCTGTAAACTTGAGACGGGTCATGGACAGTTACTTGACCGAGAGAGTGGTGAAAGTCCGGTACGCGGGAGCGGAGCATAAATCCAGGACCGAGAAGGGATGCGTCCAGGGGTCAATAAGTGGTCCCATATTGTGGAACCTGGTGTTGGACCCGCTGCTAAAAGAGCTAGAACGTAGAGGGGTCTACTGTCAGGCGTTTGCGGATGATGTCGTTCTTGTGTTCGATGGGGAGACGGCACTTGAGGTTCAGAGGGATGCCAATGTCGCCCTTGAGTACGTGCGTGCATGGGGTGTCACGAACAAGCGCGAATAAGATTGCGCCGAATAAGACCAAAGCAATGCTGGTAACGCGCAAACTTAAGCATGACACCCCGTGTCTCAGAATGGGCGGGGTAGACATTGGCATGTCTGAGGAAATCAAGTTGCTAGGTCTCACCATCGACCACAAGTTGACTTTCAACAACCACGTCGCAAACGTCTGCTCCCGAGCCATCGGTATTTATAAGCAGCTGTCGAGGGCCGCAAGGGTCAGTTGGGGCCTGCACCCGGAAATCATCCGCTGCATTTACACAGCTGCAGTCGAACCCATCGTCCTGTACGCAGCGAGTGCGTGGTCGCCAGCCGCGACCAAAATTGGAGTTCAGAAGAAGCTGAACGCCGTCCAGAGGAGCTTCGCGCAGAAGTTGTGCCGAGCCTATCGCACGGTGTCCCTACACTCAGCTCTGGTGCTGGCTGGGGTGCTCCCTCTCGACCTCCGAATACGAGAGGCGGCCTCACTGTATGAGGCCAAGAGGGGGTTACCCCATCCAGCGCTAGGGGACAGGGAGATCGAGCGAGTGGCATCGGCACTAGAGATGCCACATCCGGCTGAACAGAGGGCTATTGAACTGCGACGCCTGGTAGACGAGGAGCAATTTAATAACCACCGCGACTACGCGGTGAGGATTTTCACAGACGGCAGCAAAATTGAGGGCAAGGTCGGGGCCGCACTGTCTGTGTGGACCGACCAGACCGAAGTCAGAGCCCTCAAGCTTGCACTGCCGTCATATAGTACCGTCTACCAGGCTGAGCTCCTCGCCCTCTGCGAAGCCGCGAAGGAGGTCCTCAGAAGGACCGAGACGGCGTTCGCAATCTACAGTGACTCCATGGCAGCTCTCCAAGCAGTCGTGAACCCCGAAGCCCTCCATGCCCTTGCAGTAGAAACGAGGGACGCCATCCGCCGCAGCAACACCCAGAACAAGAGCGTCTCCTTGTTCTGGGTCAAGGCTCACGCGGGGCTGGAGGGTAACGAGAGAGCCGACTCGCTCGCTAAGGAGGCTGCCTTAAGGTCTAAGCGGAAACCCCACTATGATAAATGCCCGGTTTCATTCGTTAAGCGTATGATCCGAATGGATACCCTCAGCGAATGGAACCGGCGGTATTGTACTGGGGAAACGGCGGCCACGACGAAGTTATTCTTCCCGTGTGCGATCGCTGCGTACAGGACGGTGCGAAAGATAGGGATGACCGGGGAGCTGACCCAGGCCCTAACAGGGCACGGTGGGTTCTCCGAGTACTTGACTCGCTTTAAGTGCAAGGAGAATCCAGCGTGCATCTGCGACCCCGATATGCAGGAGACTGTCCTCCACCTCCTGACGGAGTGCCCTGTATATTCCTCCCACAGGCACGACTTTGAGACGAGAGTCGATATGCCAGTGACTGAGACCAATCTCAGCCTCTTCATAAGCGATCGAAAAATTAGAAAATGTTTTATTGATCTCATGGTGCGGATTGTTTGTTCCGTCAACAGACGAAACAAGTAATTGATAGCTAATTATGTTTTTAATATTATTGTTTTATATTTACATAAAAATAACATCATTATTTTAAAAGAATTTACAATATTTTAAGAATACATCTAATTTAATAAGAAAATCACAAAATTATATGAAGCATTATTTATTATCCTTATTTTAATTATTTATTAAAAAATCAGAGTGAATGGCATTTTAAAACCTGCATCCCTTAACAAGGACCCTGCGTAACTTGGTGGCAGGGGCCCTACGCATGGCAGGAGTGGTTTTTAGCCGGTAGGAGTCCGGCACTACCCAGACTGCCTTTATTGTGAGGTAGTCTAGTATTTACGGGAAACGATTTTTCATACAAATCGACTTACCTAAGAAATTAACCTTAGCGCTGGTTCATTTCACTAAAACCATAATAACTTTGTCTCCTGGAGAGTTATTTTGACACAGTTTTCGGCGTATTTGACGTTCAATAGGCTAGTACCTATTCTCCATACGATTAAAATCCATTTTACGCGACGGAATTTTCATTTCCCGGCACTTGTGAAATTTTCACCAAATTCTAAATTTTAATATTTTTTATCTCGAAACCTATTAATTATTTTGACTTTATTTTTTCGGCAATATATCCCCATAAACTGAACCTATATTCCGGCGAGCGTTTCGTGAGCCCGAAGGTAGGTTTCTTTTTCAAAATTTTCATTTTTCGACCAAAAAACAGGTTTTTCTTCGAAAACCCAAAATTTTTCTTCGGCAAAAAATCTAGTTTCTGCATAGTTCGCTAGGACTCGCCGAGACGCGTCTAACGACACCTCGCACGCGAGTCTAGCTCACATAGAAAAAATACAAATTTACGGGAAACGATTTTTCATACAAATCGACTTACCTAAGAAATTAACCTTAGCGCTGGTTCATTTCACTAAAACCATAATAACTTTGTCTCCTGGAGAGTTATTTTGACACAGTTTTCGGCGTATTTGACGTTCAATAGGCTAGTACCTATTCTCCATACGATTAAAATCCATTTTACGCGACGGAATTTTCATTTCCCGGCACTTGTGAAATTTTCACCAAATTCTAAATTTTAATATTTTTTATCTCGAAACCTATTAATTATTTTGACTTTATTTTTTCGGCAATATATCCCCATAAACTGAACCTATATTCCGGCGAGCGTTTCGTGAGCCCGAAGGTAGGTTTCTTTTTCAAAATTTTCATTTTTCGACCAAAATTTTTGCATAGTTTTTTCTTTCTGCATAGTTCGCTAGGACTCGCCGAGACGCGTCTAACGACACCTCGCACGCAAGTCTAGCTTACAGAAAAAATTGCCCGCCCACCCGCCCTTTATATATAAGAAAGGGAAAGAACAATACATTTTCAAAAATTTCAAAAATTTTATTTTCTTTTTTTTCACTGCTTGGTCTTGGAAAAGATATTTATCCGTCATTTTGATACGCTTACGAACCTCCTAGCGCAAAAATTTTGACTTTTAACAAATATTGACTAAAAAACTTTTAAATCTTTATATTTAATTAACTTTTATTTCAGTGGCTTTTCCCCCCTTTACAGGGATTTAGCACTCAGTTTTCCCCTGACTGAGGTTCAATATCTAATATGTTTGGATTAAGGACTCCTGTTGCTAAAAGACCAGTTGTCGTTGAGGAGAGTCTGGAAGAAGGAAAGTCACAAAAAGAGCAGGTGGGTCCTTCAGTGAGGCGTAGTATTGGGGAGTGGGAGGGTGATATATCAAAGAAAACTCAACTTTCCAAGACTCCAACCCCCACAAAAAGGACTCCCATGACCACCCCACCCAAACTTAAATCCAAGACTATCCTTTCGCATGAGGCAAGGCTCGATGGACAGATACGACAGGGCAATACTGGGGAAACGTCACCACCTGGATCGCAAACTGTAAGGTACCTCAACCGAACCTCTGAAGCAAAAGCTTGCCTCTCAAAAGCAAAAATGCAGTTAATAAGCTCTCGAAACCTGAAGAAGGAAATAAAAGACGAAATAACGAAGGCAGTAGAGAGACTTTACCAGCTCGTTAAAGAGGCAGAGTCTGAGAGAGGTCGGAAAAATGAAGAAGAAGGCCAAATAGGTAGCCAAAGGGACCCACCACTAAGCAGTGAGGCTCCGGCAGAGCTCATGAAACAGCTTGTTGATTCCCTCCAACAGCATAAGCACGCGCTGGAGGAATCCCAGCAGCAAGCGCGGGCTCTGTCGGAGCAACTCAAAGAGGCACCCCGCTTTGTCGCCGGCCTGGGGCCGACTTTTGCTGCAGTAGCCGCCGGCTCGAAACAGCAAACCCAAGAGCCTCTTCACTCGGTTATTGTATCGTCTAAAAACGATCAAGACACTGGTGAGGAGGTTATCGAGAAGCTGAGGGTGGTGGTTGATGCTAAAAAGGAAGGCACAAGAGTCGAGCGGCTGCGGAAGGCGAGGGACCAAAAGGTTGTGATAGGATTTAGGACCCGGGAGGAAATGACAAAGGTTTCGGAAAGGATCAAGAGGGCGGGAAACCTGGCTGTGGAAGAGGTCAAGAACAAGGACCCTCTCGTAATCCTTAAGGATGTTCTCTCCTGCCATTCGGATGTGGAGGCAGTCGAAGCCCTAAAGCGACAGAACCACCACCTAATTGGGGACCTGCCTAAGGAGGATATGCGAATGGCAGTTAAATACCGTCGCAGGACGAGGAACGCCCTTATGTGCCATATTATCCTACAGGTATCTCCTACGCTCTGGCAGAGGCTGACGGCGGTAGGTCGAGTGCACATAGATCTGCAGAGGGTGCATGTGCTGGACCAGTCACCGCTGATCCAGTGCACTCGCTGTTTGCGTTATGGCCACAGCCGCAAACTGTGTACAGAACCTGCTGACCTCTGTACGCACTGCGGTGACCCTCACTTATGCGTTGACTGTCCCTCGCGTTTGGCAGCGGATGCGCCGACGTGCAGAAATTGCGTCTTAGCAAAAATGTCCAGGGCAGACCACAACGCTTTCGCTAGCGAGTGCCCGGTTCGCATCAAGTGGGACGCAATGGCGCGCCTATCGGTGGCGTACTGCTAAAATTGAATCGGCCTCACCCGGAAGCGGTCGCCCAGGCGGTCGAGCCCAGACCGACCCCAACGTCTGTTTTGGCCATCGAGTAATCCAAGCGAATCTGCAGAGAAAGAATCTTGCAACCCAAGAGCTCATGATAGTGGCTAGCGAGCGGAAGGTTGCATTTGCCTTGCTCCAGGAGCCTTATGTGGGTGGGATCGGAAAGATGCGAGACTACAATGGAGCGAGAGTATACCAGTGCGCGGAACAAGGAGGCGGAACTGTGAAGGCGGCCATAGTCGTCTTTGACCACCAACTTGACGTCATACAGTGTCCAAAACTCACCACCAATAACATCTCGGTGGTGAGGATCCAAACCAGCGCCTGGAAAATTGCAGTAGTCTCCTTCTACTTTGAACCGGACCAACCCATAGAGCCATACCTGGGGCACCTCAAGCGGATTCGTGAGGAAATGGGCCAAACTCGGATTATCATGGGTGGCGACGCCAATGCAAAGAGCAGCTGGTGGGGCAGTACAGTCGTCGACGGCAGGGGCGATGAGCTATCCGGAACAATTGAAGAAATGGGCTTGCAGGTGCTCAACGTCGGCAACACTCCTACTTTTGACACCATCAGAGGGGGTAAATCTTATAGCAGCTTTGTCGACGTAACGGCCTGCTCAATTGACTTACTGGACTTGGTGGAAGATTGGAGGGTAGAAGAAGGCATAACGAGCTCGGACCATAACGGTATTGTTTTCAAAATTAATTTAAAGAAGGTAAAAGGAACAAATATAATTAGGACAACAAGGATTTTTAACACTAAAAAAGCTAATTGGAGCCAATTTCATGAGAAATTGGCCCAATTAAAGGAACATAGCAATTTATATACATCAGAAATAGAGAAAATAAATAGTAAAATAGAATTAGAAAGTAGCGTTAACAGTTATATAGAAATAATCCAAAAAACTACTGAGGAAGTAATACCAAAATTAAAAATAAATAAAAAACTTACCTTACCGTGGTGGTCTACCGAGCTCGCAGCCATGAAAAAAGAAGTCAACACCAGAAGACGACGCATTCGTTGCGCTGCACCGGTCCGGAGGAAGAGGGTCGTCGAAGAGTACCTGCAAGTCAAAGAAGCGTATGAGTCCCAAGCCAGGAAAGCACAAGTTTCCAGTTGGAAGGAATTTTGCGGTAAGCAAAATCGAGAGGGAGTGTGGGAAAGTATATATAGGGTCATTGGACGGACAACAAAAAGGCATGAAGATCTGCCGCTGGTGAAGGATGGAGTGTCACTGGATCCCCGGGAGTCGGGCATAGTGACTCAAATTATGACGGGGCACGGTGGGTTCTCCGAATACCTGCATCGGTTTAAGCGTAAAGAGAGCCCATCGTGCATCTGCGAGCCAGACGCGGTGGAGTCGGTCCCGCACATCATCTTCCAGTGTCCTGCATTCGAGAGTGAGAGGAGAGACTTGGAACAGGAAATAGAGACTATACTGAATTTAAATAACTTTGGTGAATTGATAAAAGCTAGTAAAACCCGAAGAAAAATATTAGATTATTGTATAAATATAGCGCAAAGAATCATTAAAAATAACAAAGAGACTTAAACTATGCTTTCAATTTATATAGATTTATATAATATGTTAAGCATAGGAACAAAGAAAATTTAAAAAATATAGATAAATATATAAAAGCATAAAATATACAAAAGTTTTCGAAAAATTTAGATAAACAAGGATGAAGAAATAAACTTGAAAGATAAAGTCATAAAAGAATAAACAAGAGCTCTGACCAAGTCAGGGGACATATAGAAAGGCAGGAGGTCTAAAAGGATTTTCCACTCCTGTCATTATAAAAAAAAAAAAAAAAAAAAAAAAACCTAACCTAACCTAACCTAACCTAACCTAACCTAACCCAATAACTTTGTCTCCTGGAGACCGATTTTGACACGGTTTTCGGCATAATTGACGTTAAATAGGCTAGTACCTATTATCCGTACGGTGAAAATTCATTTTTCGCGACATTGATTTTCTTCCCTGGAACTTGTGAAATTTTCATCAAAATTCGAAATTTAAATATTTTTTATCTCGAAATCTATTAATTATTTTGACTTTATTTTTCGGCAATATATCCCCATCATCTGAACCTATATTCTGGCGAGCGTTTTCGCGAACCCGAATTTAGGTTCTCTTTCAAAATTTTCATTTTTCGACCAAAAAACAGGTTTTTCTTCGAAAACCCAAAATTTTTCTTCGGCCAAAAATCTAGTTTCTGCATAGTTCGCTAGGGCTCGCCGAGACGCGTCTAACGACACCTCGCACGCGAGTCTAGCTCACACAAAAAATTGCCCGCCCACCCGCCCTCTATATATAGGAAGGGAGTAAACAACACTTTTTCAAAAATTTTAATTTTTCTTTTATATCCTTCATTCCTTTTGTTCCGGGAAGGATAATAGATCGTCATTTTGACGCGCTTAGGATCTTTTCTTGCGCAAAAAATTTAATTTTGACAAATATTGACTGGTAGTTGTTTGACTTTTGCTTGACGTACTAGCCCCCCCTTTACAGGGACCAGTTCTTTAGTTTTAATTATTGACTTATTATTGAATTTAATTATTTTATTACTGGCCCCCCTTTACAGGGCCCAGACCTTAGATTTAATTTATTTTTAGTTAATATCGCAATTTTAAAATATTTAAATTATTCTAATTATATTCTTTTTATTTCCCCTCTATCATGTTCCTCTCCAGAACCCCCGCTAAAAAAGGCTCCATGGGTCCTCGTGTCTCTCCATCGAGTGCGGCACTCTCCATCACCTTCGAGGGCGAGATCTCCCCTCCCAGTGCTTCAACTCAAGCCTCTAGTGTGAGGCGAAGCATTGGAGAGTGGGAGAATGGCAAAATGCTGGAGTCTCAGCCTCTTCCGTCGGCCGCCACGCACTCACCCAAGAAGGCAGCCCCAATCGTGACAGCTTCCCAGAAGTCCACACGGCGCGCTGCTCCTCAGCCGAACAGTAAGGCAGCAGTTCGCCGCACGTCTACTGAGACCCTGGGAGCGTCACCTGGGACGAGCCAGCTGCTGCAGAACAAACCCACCGATCGGGTGACCGAGGCTCGCAACTGCCTTCTGCGCGCGAAATCACACTTAGGTGATTCGCGCAATTTGAGGGCAGACCTGAAAGCCGGGATCACCCAATCGGTGGAACGGCTTTACCAGCTGGTTAAGGAGGAGGCGGCGGCTGCTGAACAAGCAAAATCGGCTGGGCTGGCGGGGGACGAAGCCATTAAGGCAACACCTCCTCCGCCAGAGGCACCCAAGAGCCTTCCGGAGGTTGTCTCGTTGCTCGCTTCGCTAGCGGAGCATAGCGCGTTGGTGAAGGAGAGCAGCGAGAAGATGGAGAAGCTGCACCGAGCGATGGAGAGACAGGGGGAACTGTTGGAGAAGACGGCCACCTATGCGAGTGTAGCAGCGGGTCCACCGAAAAGGCAGACCCCAGGAAGGACCGCGCTGCACTCGATAGTTGTGACGTCCAAGGATGAAGGGGATTCAGGAGAGGAAATAATAAATAAGATTAGAGAGGCTGTTAAAGCCAAGGAAGGGGGGATCGAAATAGAACGAGTGCGAAAGGCAAGGGACAGAAAGATTGTTATGGGTTGTAGGTCGGAAGAAGACAAGAAAAGAGTAAGAGACAGGATAGAGAAGTCAGGAGACCACCTCGTTGTCGAGGACGTAAAGAACAAAGACCCACTGCTGGTATTCCGCGGCGTCCTCCGCATACACTCAGACGAGGAATTGCTGGAGGCGCTGCGGAATCAAAACCGGGATGTCTTCCACGGCCTCGACAACGGGGAGGATCGAATGACTATTAAATATAGAAGGAACGCGCGGAACCCCCAAACTGTAAATGTGGTTGTCAGCACGTCCCCTACTGTCTGGAGCAGGATGCTCGATAAGGGAAGAGCGCGTGTGGATCTCCAAACCGTCTTCGTCGACGACCAGTCGCCACTGGTGCGGTGCACTAGGTGTCTGGCATATGGGCATAGTCGGCGGCTCTGTAAAGAACTGGCCGACTCATGCTGCCATTGCGGAGGCCAACACCTACGAGCAGAATGTCCCCAGTGGCTGAAGGCGGAAACACCACGATGCCCAAACTGCGTCAAGGCGAAGATGGAGAGAACCGACCACAACGCGTTCAACCCCGAGTGTCCTGTTCGGATCAGGTGGGACAGGCTGGCACGTGCATCCGTCGCCTACTGCTAAGGTGGTCCCGGAGAACACGATGCCGCACAAGATACTCCAGGTGAATCTTCAGAGGAAGAAACTGGCGACCCAGGAGCTTATGCTTGAGGCCGAGCAGCGCAAAGCCACTGTAGCGCTGATCCAGGAGCCCTACGTGGGCAGTGCAAGAAGGATGAGCGTGACCAGAGGTGTCCGAATCTTCCAGAGCACCGGTCAGGGAGAAGGGACTGTCAAAGCGGCAATAGCCGTATTTGACCCATGCATTGCCGTTAGACAGTACCCAGAACTCACCACGAACAACATTGTCGTGGTGGGTATCCAAACCGGTGCCTGGAGACTAACTCTGGTCTCGTTCTACTTCGAGCCTGATCAGCCCTTAGGGCCATACCTGGACAGCCTCAGAAAGGTGGAAAGTGAGACCGGCCCGCATAAGCTCATAATGGGGGGAGACGCCAACGCCTGGAGTGTCTGGTGGGGCAGTAGTGAGACCAACAGCAGAGGCGACGAGATGCTGGGAGCTCTCGATCAGCTTGGACTGCAAGTACTTAACCGAGGGGAAACTCCAACCTTCGACGTAGTTCGTGGCAACAGACGTTACACGAGCTGCGTCGACGTCACAGCCTGCACGGCGGATATGCTGACGGTGACCGATGGCTGGCGAGTCGTCGACGACCTGACGGGGTCGGACCACAACGGTATCGAGTTTAGCATACACCTCGAGAAGTCTTTGGGTATCACGGTTAACCGGACTACCAGGATCTACAACACCAAAAAAGCAAATTGGGCGCAGTTTCGTAAGAAACTGCACCAAATTATGCAAGAGAGCCAACTTACCATAAGTCTGTTCGATCAAATCGACAGCAGGGACAAAATAGACCTGGTAGTCGAGGGACTGACGACGGCAGTGCAAGACGCCTGCACATCCGTGATACCCAAGAAGAAGGGCGTAGAGAGGTTAACCGTGCCGTGGTGGTCTGATAAACTCGCCAGTTTGAAGAGGCAAGTGGTCACCAAGAAGCGGAGAATCCGTTGTGCAGCGCCAGTTCGGAGACCAAAGGTTGTTGAGGAGTACCTGAAACAGAAAGAAGAGTACGAAAGTGCGGTAGTCCAAGCAAAGATCGAGAGCTGGAAGGGGTTCTGCGCGAAGCAAGATAGGGAAGGCCTATGGGAGGGCATATACCGGGTGATCCGTAGGACGGAGAAAAGAGAGGAGGATTTGCCGATGGTTAGGGACGGCAAGACTCTGGACCCAGAGGCTTCTGCGAGGTATCTGGCAGAGACGTTTTACCCAGAAGACCGTTCGGAGGGGGATAACGAGGAGCACAGAAGGGTGAGGCAAAAAGCCGAAGAGGTGAACGGGGGGAACGAAGTTGAACCTTTGGACCCCCCCTTCACGCTCGACGAGCTGGAGAGAGCTGTCTCCTCGTTCAACCCCAAAAAAGCCCCCGGTTCCGACGGTCTGACGGCGGATATATGGGGCCATGCGATCCATCAAGACCCAGACGTAGTTCTGCGCTTGGTAAACAAGTGCCTGGCGCATGGATACTTTCCACGGTCCTGGAAAGAGGCAACCGTCGTTGTGCTCCGCAAACCCGCGAAAAACGACTACACCACCCCTAAGTCATACAGGCCGATTGGGCTCTTGCCTGTCCTCGGCAAGATATTCGAAAAGATGTTCGTGGCCCGACTCAAGTTTCATCTTCTACCCTGGATGAGTACTCGCCAGTACGGCTTCATGCCCCAGCGAAGCACCGAGGACTCCCTCTATACTCTGATGGGACACATTCGTGGCAAACTTAATGCAAAAAGACTTGTCACGGTTGTGTCCTTGGATATAGAGGGAGCCTTCGATAGCGCCTGGTGGCCGGCTATACGAGTCCGTCTGGCTGAGGAAAAGTGTCCTGTAAACTTGAGACGGGTCATGGACAGCTACTTGTCCGAGAGGGTGGTGAAAGTCAGGTACGCGGGAGTGGAGTGCGAATCCAGGACCGAGAAGGGATGCGTCCAGGGGTCCATCGGTGGTCCCATAGTGTGGAACGTTCTGCTGGATCCTCTGCTGAAGGGTCTAGAGTCGATAGGGGTCTATTGCCAGGCGTTTGCGGACGATATTGTCCTTGTGTTCGATGGAGAGACTGCACTTGAGGTCCAACGGGATGCCAATGTCGCCCTTGAGTACGTGCGAGCGTGGGGTGTCACGAATAAGCTTCGGTTTGCGCCGCATAAGACCAAAGCAATGCTGGTCACGCGCAAACTGAAGCATGACACCCCATGTCTCAGGATGGGCGGGGTAGACATTGGCATGTCGGACGAAATCAAGCTGCTCGGTCTCACCATCGACCACAAGTTGACATTTAACACCCACGTCGCAAACGTCTGTTCCCGAGCCATCGGCATTTACAAGCAGCTGTCGCGGGCTGCGAGGGTCAGTTGGGGTCTCCATCCTGAGGTCATTCGCTGCATATATACGGCTGCAGTGGAGCCCATCATCCTGTACGCAGCGAGCGCATGGTCGCCGGCCGCAAAGAAAGTCGGGGTGCAAAAGAAGCTGAACGCCGTCCAGAGGAGCTTCGCGCAAAAGCTGTGCCGGGCCTACCGCACGGTCTCCCTAAACTCAGCACTGGTGCTGGCTGGGATACTCCCTCTTGATCTCCGCATTCAGGAGGCAGCCTCGCTCTACGAGGCCAAGAGAGGGGTACCCCATCCAGCGCTAGGAGATCGGGAGATCGAGCGAGTGGTGTCGGCACTGCAAATGCCACATCCGGCTGAGCAGAGGGCTATTGCACTGCGACGCCTGGTAGACGAGGAACAGTATAACGAGCACCGCAATTATGCGGTGCGTATTTTCACAGACGGCAGCAAGATTGAGGGCAAAGTCGGTGCCGCACTGTCGGTATGGACCGGCGACGCGGAGACGAAGGCCCTCAAGCTTGCTCTGCCGTCTTATAGTACCGTCTACCAGGCAGAGCTTCTCGCCCTCTGCAAAGCCGCGAAGGAAGCCCTCCGAAGTACCGAGACGGCGTTCGCTATTTACAGCGACTCCATGGCAGCTCTCCAAGCAGTCGTGAACCCCGAAGCCCTCCATGCCCTTGCAGTGGAAGCAAGGGACGCCATCCGCCGCAGCAACGCCCAGAACAAGAGCGTCTCCCTGTTCTGGGTCAAAGCTCACGCGGGGCTGGAGGGTAACGAGAGAGCCGACTTGCTCGCAAAGGAGGCTGCCCTGAAGTCGAAGCGGCAACCCGACTACGACAAATGTCCGGTTTCATTCGTCAAGCGCATGATCCGCATGGGAACGCTGGACGAATGGAACCGGAGGTATTATACTGGAGAAACGGCGGCCACGACCAAGATGTTCTTCCCTTGCGCGATCGCTGCGTACGGGACGGTGCGGAAGATGGAGATCACCAAGGAGCTGACTCAAGCCCTAACAGGCCACGGCGGGTTCTCCGAATACCTTACTCGCTTCAAGTGTAAGGAGAACCCGGCGTGCGCCTGCGACCCGGACCAGAAGGAGACAATCCTCCACCTCCTTACGGATTGCCCGGTGTATGCCTTCCCAAGATATGACCTCGAAGCCAGAATTGGTACAAATCTAATAAAAGAGAATTTTAGTGCTCTAATAGCGACCAAAAAGTACAAAAAAGGTTTCATAGAGTTTATTACGAAAATTGTTGTGTCGGTAAATAGACGGAATAAAAATTAGATGGCCGACAATAAATGAGTATTGAGAATTTCAATATTCGTTTGTTGTTGGTCATTTAATTTTATTATTATTTAACTGTGATATTTTAAATTATTATTTGAATTAATTATTAGAAAATTTTATGATAACTATGAATTTAAGTTTTAAAACATTTTAATTATTTATTATGAATTTTAATGTCTCAAATTCAATAATGGCAAAAATGAAATTGTTTTTTTTTTTATGATCGATTTAATATTACATATATAGGAACAGAGTAATAAACCTAAATCGAAATTAAAACCTACAGTCCATACAAAGCCCCTGTAGTAATTACGCTGCAGCCGGAAGCGTTGAAAAAGGGTGCGACCTATGGCGAGGTCCTCCGTAAGGCGAAGCAGGAGGTGAACCTCACCGACCTTGGGATCACCGGGGGCTTCCAGATGCGGCATACCGCAACTGGTGCCCTGATGTTGGAGGTCCCCGGAGCCAACAGCGGCCCCACCGCAGACGCCCTGGCTGACAAGATCAGGGCGATCTTGGACGCGGAGGAGGCCCGGGTGTCCAGGCCCACAAGATGCGTCGACATGCGCATTATGGGCCTGGACGATTCCGTCGAGGTCGAGGAGGTCGTGGCCGCTGTCGCCAGGACGGGTGGGTGCCCTGCCGATCAGGTCCGGGCAGGCACCATCCGTGTTGACGGCACTGGCATGGGGGCGGTTACAGTGAACTGCCCCCTGTCAGCGGCCAGGAGCATCACCGGGGAGGGTAAGCGACTCCTGGTGGGCTGGGTCTCCGCGCGGGTTAAGCTGCTGGAGCCCAGACCGCTGCGCTGCTATCGCTGCCACGTGGGCCACCACGTGGGGGTCTGTTGCGCAGCGGAGGAAGATCGCAGCGACCGCTGCTTCCAGTGCGGTCAGCCCGGCCACAAGGCCGATACCTGCAGTGCAGCGCCGCACTGCTACGCATGTGCGGCGGCAGGCAAGTCGGCCGACCACCGGGCTGGGAGCAGGACCTGCGATCCCCCCGCCAAGGCCAAGGGCAAGGTCCCAAGGCCCATCCCCGCGAAGGTGCTCACCGCCGCGGCTGCCCCGTTGGCTGCCGCCGCCATCGCCTCCGCAGACGCCGCCGCCGCTAACACCGCGGCAGGACCCTCACGGAGGGCCCGGGAGGAGACTGTAATGGACTGCCAATAACGGCTCCATTACGTCTCCTCCAGGCGAATATCAACCACTGCGCCCCCGCTCAGGATCTGTTGCTCCAGAGCATGGCGCAGTGGTCGATCAATATCGCCGTTGTCTCCGAGCCGCACTTTGTCCTGCCTAGAGCCGACTGGGTTCAGGACCTGACCGGCTCGGTGACACTCATTTCGTCGGCCGCCGCCGGTACCCCGGCACTCGAGGCCGTCAAGAAAGGCCGGGGTTGCGTGGCAGCACGGTTCGGGGACATAGTGGTGGTAGGCGTCTACCTGTCCCCGAACAGATCTCTCGCCGAACTAGACAACTCCCTTTTGGAGCTTGATGCCGTCGTTGCTGGGTTTGACTCCAGCCTCCCCGTGGTCGTTTGCGGGGACTTCAACGCCTGGAACGAGGCTTGGGGTTCCCGGTTCACGAACCAACGAGGTCGAAGGGTGGAGGAATGGGCCCTAGGACAGGGCCTAGTCGTACAAAACCGGGGTTCTGTCCCCACGTGTGTGCGGATGCAGGGCGAGTCGGTGGTGGACGTTACGTTCGCCAGCCCTGCACTGGCACCGCGCGTCGTCGACTGGCGCGTTATAGAGGAGGTGGAGACGTTCTCCGACCACCGGTACATCCGGTTTGACGTCTCCGCCCAGACCTCGACCGTGCCGGTCCGACAGACCCCGTGTGGTCCGCGTTGGGCGCTGAGGCAGCTGGACAGGGACCTGCTCCAGGAAGCCGCGATAGTACAGGCCTGGGTGCAAGCACCGGACAGGCCTGTCGACATCGACGTCGAGGCGGACTGGTTCCAGGTGGCCATGTCGCAAATCTGCGACACGGCCATGCCCCGAGTCCGGCCAGGACGTGCCCGGCGCCAAGTACACTGGTGGTCGCCAGAGATTGCGGCACTGCGCGATGCGTGCAATGCTGCGCGACGCCGGTATACTAGACACCGCAGGCGCCGCACCCGTCCACCGGGTGCGGAGGCCATAGAGGCGGAGCTGTACGAGGGATACAGGGCGGCAAAGCGCACCCTCCGAGCGGAGATAAAGCGGGCCAAACTCGAGGCCCGCAACGTGTGGCTGGAGTCTCTGAACGTCGATCCGTGGGGACGCCCATACAAAATGGTCATGGAGAAACTCCGGCCATGGGCTCCCCCGCTGACTCAGAGTCTCCGGCCCCAGCTCGTGGAGGGTGTGGTGAGCGCTCTGTTCCCTACGCGAGGGGAGCATACTCCCCCGCCTATGGCTCCGCCACCTGCGGCGGTGTCCGATGCGGACCACGACGGCAACGACGGCAACAATGCTCCAGAGGTGACCGAGGTGGAGATGAGAGTGGCGGTGCGAAGGCTGAGTGCCAAGAACACCGCCCCAGGACCCGATGGCTTGCCTGGAAAAGCCTGGGTCCTGGCCATGGAGGAACTCGGGTCTCGACTGAGAGGGCTCTTCAGCGCATGCATGGAGAGGGGCCAGTTCCCGCTTCGCTGGAAGACGGGGAAACTGGTCCTTATCGCGAAGCCGGGGCGCCCCGCGGACTCTCCGTCCGCGTATCGGCCCATTGTGCTGCTCGACGAGGTGGGCAAGCTCTTTGAAAGAGTAATTGCAGACCGCCTCGTCGTGCATCTGGCACGGAAGGGGCCGGATCTTGCGGACGGCCAGTTCGGATTTCGCAGGAGGCGCTCCACTGTGGACGCCATCATGCGCGTGCGAGCCCTCACGACGGGGGATGCGGTGTCCCGGGGCAGGTGTGTCTTGGCGGTGTCTCTGGACATCGCCAACGCCTTCAACTCCCTGCCCTGGAGTTGCATTGGTAGGGCACTCCGGTACCACCGGGTGCCCGACTACCTCTGTCGGGTGATCGAGGCCTACCTGTCGGACAGGTTCATCATCTACCCCGGTCATCAGGGGGAGTTGAAACGGCGAGAGATGTCGTGCGGTGTTCCGCAGGGATCGGTACTAGGGCCGCCCTTGTGGAACATCGGGTACGACTACGTGCTGCGCGCCGACCTCCCCGACGGGGTCAGCGTGGTCTGTTACGCAGACGACACGCTGGTCCTGGCGCGGGGACGGTCGTACCAGGCGGCGGTCGAACTAGCGACGCGCGGGGTTGCGACAGTCGTGGAGAGGATACAGCAGTTGGGACTCGAGGTGGCATTGCACAAGTCCGAGGCCATGTGTTTTCACGGCCCTCGGAGCGCGCCACCTCCGGGCTCCCAATTAACGGTAGGAGGAGTTCACATCGGCGTCGGGTCGACGATGAAGTACCTGGGACTCGTCCTCGACAGCCGGTGGAACTTCAAGGAGCACTTCCGACGTCTGGCTCCCAGGTTGAATGCGACTGGGGCTGCGCTCAAGCGGCTCCTGCCGAACCTAGGGGGTCCAGACGCCTCCTGCCGGAGGCTCTACGCAGGCATCGTTCGGTCCATGGCCCTTTACGGTGCGCCGGTGTGGGCGCCATCGCTACGGAAGCGAGTGGCGGCCCGGCTAACCGCCTGCCAGAGGGTCATGGCCATCCGGATGATCCGCGGATACCGTACGGTGTCCTGCGAAGCGGCGAGCCTCCTTGCTGGCCTACCACCATGGGATTTGGAGGCAACAGTCCTTGCACACATGCATGACCTACGCGTGGAGATGCAACGTCGGGGCGAAACTCCGCTGCCGCGACAAGTCGCGGCATGGCGGACAGAGCTCCGGCGGGATCTCATGGTGAAATGGCGAGAGCGATTGTCGCAACCTCGTGCTGGGCACGCCACGATCGAGGCGGTAAGGCCCCTCTTTGAGGCGTGGCTGGAAAGGCCCCACGGCGTCGTCACCTTCCGTTTGGCGCAGGTGCTGACCGAGCACGGCAAGTTCGGTCCGTACCTGTACAAGATTCGTGCGGAGACGACGCCCGGGTGTCGCCACTGTGCGGACCGCCCGGTGGACACGGTGGAGCACACAGTCGAGGTGTGCCCCGCTTGGGAAGAGCAGCGCCGTGTCCTCGTGGGGGCGATCGGCGGCGATCTCTCGCGCCGGGGCTTGGTTCAAGCCATGCTCCGGAGCGAGGAGGAATGGCAGGCGGTCGCCTCCTTCTGCGAAGCAGTAATGCTAGTAAAGGAGGAGGCCGACCGCCTTAGGCAAAGGCGGACACGCCGCCGCCGCCGCCGGGTTTCCGATCCCAATTTCCGGCCACCGTAGGCGCGGGCTCGCGGACGGTGGGCAATGGGTAGCTCGCTGTCCGTCCGTCCGGTAACAGACCGGTCCGAGCTCAGGTCGTCTACGGCGCGCACCGTTCCCGCGCGCCTCAAGGAGTTGTCAGCATACTGTAGGGGTCCAGCAGGGCCGAAGCCTACTGGGGCCAAAGGTTATGTGAGACTGTCACCAAAGGCCCCAGGATAAAGGCAAGGAATGGAAAGGTAGGTTTTTTAGTCAGTAAAAGTCTGACACTGTTTCCCGCCCCACCCAAGGGCGGGATTCGTCATTGGATGATTTTTACCTACCACAAAAAAAAAAAAAAAAAAATACAAAGCCCCTGCGAAACTTGACGGCAGGGGGCCTTTCGCATGGCAGGAGTGGTTTTTAGCCGGTAGGAGTCCGGCACTACCCGGGCTGCCTACATTGCGAGGTAGTCTGGGTGTCCATGATGGATTTCCCACTCCTGCCACCAAAAAAAAAAAAAAAAAAAAAAAAAAAAACCTAACCTAACCTAACCTAACCTAACCTAACCTAACCTAACTTAACCTAACCTAACCTAACCTACTTAAATGCAACAAACAACCAAAGGGTTGAGCCCATTGCTAGTAAAGATACAATCACAAAAAGTACTGGGAACATATTAAATTCAGCAGCTTTAATTCATGCGGAAAATATTGAGACAAGCAACGACTCCGGAGCAGACAGTATCATCATAAGTAATCCAATAAATAACAACGCGGTACCAAAAAAGAGCAAGAAAAAGAAGAAGACTAAAGGAAAAGTTAATGTAAATATGGAGGTAGATATGCCTATGGAGGTCAACCAAAATGGAGAAGAAGAAGAAAGAGGAACTACTAGGAAGTTTGACTGGAAATCCCTTGCAAACAAGTCTGAAAAAATAATTAGGTCGAATAATAGTTTCGAAACAAAATGTATGGAAATCATCAAACTAATTTTAGCAGAATTTAAGTCCTTCTTAATTAAAATCTTTACTAGAGGTGAGTTCATGTCAAGGTTATTTAATTATTTCGATGGATAATATACCTAAAAAAAAATTTGTAGTCCGATTGTGTCAATGGAATGCGCAGAGCTTGAGGCCGAAACTTTCAGTTTTTGATTCATTTTTAAATAGGGAAAAAATTCACATTGCCTTAATTAGTGAAACCTGGCTAGACTCAGAGAAACCTTTTAGGGTTCAAGGGTACAATGTTTTTAGGAAAGATAGACCGGACTCATATGGAGGTGTAGCGATATTGACGCATAAATCAATACAAGCAATGTCAGGCTCAATTCATCTAACTAATTCTGGTATAGAGATTATTTATGTTAAATTACTCAATTGCAAAAACTTAAAACATATTATATCAATCTATTGCCCGCCTTCTGTAAACTCGTGCTTTGCTGACTGGGATAATTTATTTTCAAGGTTTTCAAGGCATACCATTATTGCGGGAGATTTTAATGCCCATCACACCAGTTGGTCGAATAAGAATGACTCTAGAGGTACATATATCTTTGATGCGATGGTAGAAAATAATTTTGCTCTTCTGAATAATGGTAGTAGTACGAGAATGAAATTAGTGAGTCATAACCTACAACAGAGCTCGCCCGACATTACATTTGTGTCGACTGATATTGCTATAGATTTCAACTGGCAGGTCTGTAACGAGAATCTCGATAGTGACCATCTATTAATTAAAATGTCAATGAATTATGAAGATCAGTTGCGGATATCGAAAAGGCGTAATTTTGAAGCAGCAAAATGGCTGGATTATCGCGAGAACCTAATAAAAATATTTTCGAAACTACCAATCTCAAATAATGTTCAAGAAAGATATGACCTTTTTATTAATAAGATTAACTGCTGCGCTGATAAGAGTATCCCTTATATGAAAGTTTGCACCAATCCCACCACTACCTTTAAGCTAAAACGATATTGGAATCAATTGCTTTCTTTAGCGGTAGCACAACGCAGATTGGCATTAAAAACTTTTCGGCGTAACCCTACACCACAAAATCTTAGGATACTAGAACAAAAATGTACCGAGGCAGAGCATCTTATCAAAAAGGCTAAAAATCAAAGTTGACATAGTTTTTGTAATGGTTTAAATGAAAAAACCTCAGTTTCGGAGGTTTGGAATAAAATGAGATGGATGAAAGGGTACACTAAAACCAGAACTTCTGCGCCTCAGGATAAAATAGTAGAACTTTTATGTGAGCTTGCACCTGATTCAGCAATCAACTGCAGTCCTGAATTTTATTCAGCTAATGAACTTCTTGAGTCTGACTTCAATTTATCTGAATTCCAAAATTGTTTGAAAAAGAAAGATTCGGCCCCAGGTGACGATGGCATATCCTACTCTATGTTACATAATCTTCCCCATGTAGCCAAACGATATCTACTTGATCTGTACAACCTTATATTTAAGACTGGCAATATCCCAACACAATGGCGGAATGTACATATTATTCCCATACCCAAAAATAACGATCACCATAATGCTGACACTAAACTTAGACCTATCTCCCTTATTTCTTGTGTGTGTAAAATACTACACTGTATGATAACCAGGCGGATAGAATGGTATGTTGAAAAACATAAAATCCTATCGACCTATACAAGTGGTTTTCGTAGAGCTCAGTCTAGTCTAGATTGTTTGGTTCGCCTCACAACATATGTTCAGATTGGATTTAGTAAGGGAATTCCTACACTAGCTTGTTTCGTAGACATTCAAAACGCATATAACAATGTATCTATAAGCAAAGTAGTCAGTACTCTTGATGAACTGGGTGTGGGTATAAAAATATGCAAATATCTCTGGGCATTTCTAAGTGAAAGACACCTTACAATAAAGGATGAATGCGGAGAAACGAGAATAGTAAGGTGGACTAACAAGGGGCTAGCTCAAGGTGATCCATTGTCTCCTCTTCTCTTTAATATTGCTACTTATAAGATCTGTGGATTGATGCAAAATGTTAATATATTACAATACGCTGACGATTTTGTAATCTATATAAGCGACAAAGATATGATATACTGCCAAGAGACAATTCAAATAGCTCTAAATAAAATGATTTACTTGTGCGGAGGCCTTGGATTAGACCTTTCGGATAGCAAGTCAAAAATTTGTATTTTTAGTAGAGGACGACAAAATCATTTAATAAATTTATCAATTAATAATAAAGCCCTCCAAGTGGTAGAAAACATAAAATACTTAGGATTGTGGTTGGATCGATCGTTACGTTGGAGGAAACATTTAAATGAAACGTCTGAAAAATGTTCAAAATTTTTAAATTTGTTGAAGGTGTTAGCAGGATCGGCGTGGGGGGTCCATCCTACATTCATTCGCACGTTATACATTGCCCTAGTAAGAAGTAGAATGGATTATGGTAGTATATTGTATGGAAATTGTGCCAAAACTCATCTCTATAAACTGGATAAGCTACAAAATATTGCCTTGAGAGTCATAGGAGGATTCATCAAAAGCTCACCCATCCATGTTATGGAAAGTGAACTGTGTATTCAACCATTATTCGTCAGAAGACAATTTTTAGCGTATAAGTACTGCTTGAAGGCATTCTCTTGGTCTCAGAACTTTTCCGTTGAAATATTAAGTAGACTTAACTCTCTCTGTGGATTACCATTTTGGACTAACAAGGCAAAACCGCTACTCGTGACAGCGTATAATGAGGCAGTATTAGACAATATCCAGTCCAGTGAAATGTTAGAAATGTTCAAATTAAATATTTGGGTCTCACGTATAGATGTCTCTAATGTTATAGTTTTAAATCTAGATAGCACCAAATGCCCTAAAAGAATGTATGACATGAACTCAATCAAGTATAACATTATCAAAGAATTAAATGAAAAATATGAAAATTACCATAAAATATTTTCGGACGGATCCAAGAGTACTAATTCAGTGGGTGCAGCTTTTTATGATGTAACTTACAGAGAATCCCGATGTGTAAAAATTTGTGATAAGATAACTATAATGTCAGCGGAACTTATTGCAATTTCAGAGGCCATTTCACACTGTGATAATTTAAATTCAAATCGTGTAGTTATCTTAACAGATAGCAAAAGTGCATTACAACATTTGGCTCGATGCGCCTCTGGTGTCAGAGGTGTTTCGATAGCCTACAAAATTTTAGACTGGATACATAAATTCAGTCAAAATGGGAAATTGCTGAAGTTGCAATGGGTTCCGTCTCATATAGGTTTAGCAGGTAACGAGGAGGCTGACCGGCTTGCGAAACTAGCTTCCAAGGAAGGAATAGAGAAAGTTGTTGCACCTTTTTATAGTGAGATTTTACCAAAATATAAACTAATCTCTTGGGATCTTTGGAAAGTGTATTTCGATGAACGCAGTAAGGTTAAGGGTTCGTGGAGGGTTTGGTGAGCGCTCTTTTCCCTACGCGAGGGGAGCATACTCCCCCGCCTATGGCTCCGCCACCAGCGGCGGTGTCCGATGCGGACCACGACGGCAACGACGGCAACAATGCTCCAGAGGTGACCGAGGTGGAGATGAGAGTGGCGGTGCGAAGGCTGAGTGCCAAGAACACCGCCCCAGGACCCGATGGCTTGCCTGGAAAAGCCTGGGTCCTGGCCATGGAGGAACTCGGGTCTCGACTGAGAGGGCTCTTCAGCGCATGCATGGAGAGGGGCCAGTTCCCGCTTCGCTGGAAGACGGGGAAACTGGTCCTCATCGCGAAGCCGGGGCGCCCCGCGGACTCTCCGTCCGCGTATCGGCCCATTGTGCTGCTCGACGAGGTGGGCAAGCTCTTTGAAAGAGTAATTGCAGACCGCCTCGTCGTGCATCTGGCACGGAAGGGGCCGGATCTTGCGGACGGCCAGTTCGGATTTCGCAGGAGGCGCTCCACTGTGGACGCCATCATGCGCGTGCGAGCCCTCACGACGGGGGATGCGGTGTCCCGGGGCAGGTGTGTCTTGGCGGTGTCTCTGGACATCGCCAACGCCTTCAACTCCCTGCCCTGGAGTTGCATTGGTAGGGCACTCCGGTACCACCGGGTGCCCGACTACCTCTGTCGGGTGATCGAGGCCTACCTGTCGGACAGGTTCATCATCTACCCCGGTCATCAGGGGGAGTTGAAACGGCGAGAGATGTCGTGCGGTGTTCCGCAGGGATCGGTACTAGGACCGCCCTTGTGGAACATCGGGTACGACTACGTGCTGCGCGCCGACCTCCCCGACGGGGTCAGCGTGGTCTGTTACGCAGACGACACGCTGGTCCTGGCGCGGGGACGGTCGTACCAGGCGGCGGTCGAACTAGCGACGCGCGGGGTTGCGACAGTCGTGGAGAGGATACAGCAGTTGGGACTCGAGGTGGCATTGCACAAGTCCGAGGCCATGTGTTTTCACGGCCCTCGGAGCGCGCCACCTCCGGGCTCCCAATTAACGGTAGGAGGAGTTCACATCGGCGTCGGGTCGACGATGAAGTACCTGGGACTCGTCCTCGACAGCCGGTGGAACTTCAAGGAGCACTTCCGACGTCTGGCTCCCAGGTTGAATGCGACTGGGGCTGCGCTCAAGCGGCTCCTGCCGAACCTAGGGGGTCCAGACGCCTCCTGCCGGAGGCTCTACGCAGGCATCGTTCGGTCCATGGCCCTTTACGGTGCGCCGGTGTGGGCGCCATCGCTACGGAAGCGAGTGGCGGCCCGGCTAACCGCCTGCCAGAGGGTCATGGCCATCCGGATGATCCGCGGATACCGTACGGTGTCCTGCGAAGCGGCGAGCCTCCTTGCTGGCCTACCACCGTGGGATTTGGAGGCAACAGTCCTTGCACACATGCATGACCTACGCGTGGAGATGCAACGTCGGGGCGAAACTCCGCTGCCGCGACAAGTCGCGGCATGGCGGTCAGAGCTCCGGCGGGATCTCATGGTGAAATGGCGAGAACGATTGTCGCAACCTCGTGCTGGGCACGCCACGATCGAGGCGGTAAGGCCCCTCTTTGAGGCGTGGCTGGAAAGGCCCCACGGCGTCGTCACCTTCCGTTTGGCGCAGGTGCTGACCGAACACGGCAAGTTCGGTCCGTACCTGTACAAGATTCGTGCGGAGACGACGCCCGGGTGTCGCCACTGTGCGGACCGCCCGGTGGACACGGTGGAGCACACAGTCGAGGTGTGCCCCGCTTGGGAAGAGCAGCGCCGTGTCCTCGTGGGGGCGATCGGCGGCGATCTCTCGCGCCGGGGCTTGGTTCAAGCCATGCTCCGGAGCGAGGAGGAGTGGCAGGCGGTCGCCTCCTTCTGCGAAGCAGTAATGCTAGTAAAGGAGGAGGCCGACCGCCTTAGGCAAAGGCGGACACGCCGCCGCCGCCGCCGGGTTTCCGATCCCAATTTCCGGCCACCATAGGCGCGGGCTCGCGGACGGTGGGCAATGGGTAGCTCGCTGTCCGTCCGTCCGGTAACAGACCGGTCCGAGCTCAGGTCGTCTACGGCGCGCACCGTTCCCGCGCGCCTCAAGGAGTTGTCAGCAAACTGTAGGGGTCCAGCAGGGCCGAAGCCTACTGGGGCCAAAGGTTATGTGAGACTGTCACCAAAGGCCCCAGGATAAAGGCAAGGAATGGAAAGGTAGGTTTTTAGTCAGTAAAAGTCTGACACTGTTTCCCGCCCCACCCAAGGGCGGGATTCGTCATTGGATGATTTTACCTACCAAAAAAAAAAAAAAAAAAAAAAAAAGTAAGGTTAAGGGTATATGGTATAAAACTATACAATCCGAGCCTCCTCGAGTTCCTTGGTTTTCGAATAGTAGTGTAAGTAGATATTTATTAAAGATAGCATTTAGAACTCGGTCTGGCCACTACCCTTCAGCCAAGTTTGCACATCTAATGAAGAAGATAGACTCACCAAATTGTACTACTTGTGGTAAAATTGAGGACGTGCAACATTTGCTCATGGAGTGTGTTCGGAACGAGGTGGAAAGGGAGTCGGTGATGAGGAAGTTGAACATTAATAGGATGGATGTAGGAATCATTCAGCGCGCTTTAGCTGATCCAGTATCGGAAATGGCAAAAATGTTTTACCTGCTACTGCCACAGCCTCAACACCGACTCCCTCAGTAGCCAATAGAGAAACATATATTATAGGTTAATATAAAGGAATGTGTAGATAATAGTTAGTACAATGGGTTTGATATGTCCTTCAAGGAATAATAAAACCCTAAATAAAAAGAAAAAAAAAAAAAAAAAAGCTATCGGCATTTACAAGCAGCTGTCGCGGGCTGCTAGGGTCAGTTGGGGTCTCCATCCAGAGGTAATCCGCTGCATCTATACGGCTGCAGTGGAGCCTATCATCTTGTACGCAGCGAGCGCGTGGTCGCCGGCCGCAAAGAAAGTCGGGGTGCAAAAGAAGCTGAGCACCGTCCAGAGGAGCTTCGCGCAAAAGCTGTGCCGGGCCTACCGCACGGTCTCCCTAAACTCAGCACTGGTGCTGGCTGGGATACTCCCTCTTGATCTCCGAATTCAGGAGGCAGCCTCGCTCTACGAGGCCAAGAGAGGGGTACCCCATCCGGCGCTAGGAGATCGGGAGATTGAGCGAGTGGTATCGGCATTGCAGATGCCACATCCGGCTGAGCAGAGAGCTATTGCACTGCGACGCCTGGTAGACGAGGAACATTACAATGAGCACCGCAGTTATTGCGGTGCGTATTTTCACAGACGGCAGCAAGATTGAGGGCAAAGTCGGTGCCACACTGTCGGTATGGACTGGCGACGCGGAGACGAAGGCCCTCAAGCTTGCTCTGCCGTCTTATAGTACCGTCTACCAGGCAGAGCTCCTCGCCCTCTGCAAAGCCGCGAAGGAAGCCCTCCGAAGGACCGAGACGGCGTTCGCTATCTATAGCTCTCCAAGCAGTCGTGAACCCCGAAGCCCTCCACGCCCTTGCAGTGGAAGCAAGGGACGCCATCCGCCGCAGCAACGCCCAGAACAAGAGCGTCTCCTTGTTCTGGGTCAAAGCTCACGCGGGGCTGGAGGGTAACGAGAGAGCCGACTTGCTCGCAAAAGAGGCTGCCCTGAAGTCGAAGCGGCAACCCGACTACGACAAATGCCCGGTTTCATTCGTCAAGCGTATGATCCGAATGGAGACGCTGGGCGAATGGAACCGGAGATATTGTGAAGGAGAAACGGCGGCCACGACAAAGATGTTTTTCCCCTGTGCGATCGCTGCGTACAGGACGGTGAGGAAGATGGAGATCACCAAGGAGCTGACTCAAGCCCTAACAGGACACGGCGGGTTCTCTGAATACCTTACTCGCTTCAAGTGTAAGGAGAACCCGGCGTGCGCCTGCCACCCGGACCAGCAGGAGACAATCCTCCACCTCCTCACGGATTGCCCGGTGTATGCCTACCATAGACATGACCTTGAATCTAGGATAGGGGGGGACAGGATAGTTAAGGAAAACCTTAGCAATATTATACAGAGCAAAAAGTATAGAGCAGAATTTATAAAGTATATGTCTCAAATCGTGATATCAGTAGGTAACAAGAATAAAACATAATGCAATTAACAAAAATTTTACATTTTCATCAATTAGAATTTTATTATCCTGAACTATTTTTATTATGAATTATTTATTGGTAATTTTAACATTTATTTATTATTATGAATTATTTATTGGATTTTTTTTTTAACATTTATTTATTATTTTAAATTATTTATTATAAATTTAAAGAAACTTTAAACCCGTCGTGAAGATAATATTGCAAAGATCTGATTATTTATTGAAATATATATATACACATTTTTACCACAACGTAATAAACACATACAAAAGAAATGTAACCTACAGCCTCATAGAAAATCCCTGCGAAACCTGATGGCAGGGAGCCTTTCGCATGGCAGGAGTGGTTTTTAGCCGGTAGGAGTCCGGCACTACCCAGACTGCCTCCACTGTGGGGCAGTCTGGGTGTCCATGATGGATTTCCCACTCCTGCCACCAAAAAAAAAAAAAAAAAAACCTAACCTAACCTTCTTGCAGTAGAAGCGCTGGTCGAATAGCACGGCATGCCAGCATTAATGACATCATCCGCCGAGCTTTCGTCATCGCGGGGTGCCAGCTGTTTTAGAACCTATCGGCTTGGCACGTGACAATGGAAAGAGGCCAGACGGGATGACCATAATGCCCTGGAAGTTGGGTAGGCCTTTGGTGTGGGATGCAACTTGTGTCGACACCCTTGCGCCATCCCATCTTCTGAGTACGGCAGGCTGTGCTGGGGCAGCTGCTGCAGGTGCAGAAAACCTCAAACAGCGTAAATACAATAACCTTATCGGTAGTCCCAATAAGTTCTTTTTCTACCCGTTTGTACATATTATTATTTTTAATGTGGAAATTAGTTGTAGTTATTATTTTGATTAACTGTTATGTTAATTTCATTTTAGTTTTTATGTGCATAGGTTTAGCATAAATACTTAGTTAATATTTAAGTCTCTTCTGTTTCTGTATTTGCAAAATTTATCAAATTATTTAGTTCGTTCCTATTTTTAAAATTTGAAATAAATCCCAAGATAAAAAGTACCCTATGCGTTATTCTATGATGTATTCTACCTGTGTACCAAGTTTCGAAATCGGTTCAGTGGTTTTTGCGTGAAAGTTGAACAAACATCCATACATTCATACACACAAACTTTCGCATTTATAATATTAGTTAGGATTATAGTATTGTATAATGTAGCAGCATTTTTTTCAATGTTTGTAAATGTGATTACCATGGAGTCAACTTCAACTCTTCATTAATGGCCTTTGTGGAAGAGACACCACAATTTTGACAATAACACGTACGAACTATTAATATACCATCAAACGCTGGAGAGTATTTAGCGAGAATTAACAGTAAAATGAATATAAAAATAAATTAAAGAACAAAATAAAATAATTTCTTCGCAGACAGAAACCGTCCGTCAGTCAGTCAATCTTATGACGACAGATTATGACTAAGTAAATTAAAAACAAGACAGAAACTCGAAAGACAGGAAAAAAAGTATTTACAATAATTACAATTTAATTTTGTTAACTTCAATGAATTTACATAGTTTAAATATAAAACGTGTAAACACAAAAGGAAGAAGACATTTGATCGAGGTTGGACGAGGGATATGGGAAGGAATGATTTCATGAAAAGAGAAACGCAATTTAGGACAGGAGAAAAATAAATGGTCCACGTTTCCTTCATCCAAACCGCATTCACAGAGAGAGTTATTCTTAATCCTAAGTTTGGCCAAGAAATGAGGAGAGCAACAATGATATTTATTGGACTTGTTTGACATAAATGAACATGGCAGTTGAGAGTTTGTCATTCTCACTCAAATTGGTATGCCAAGGAGTTTCTTGCACATTCTTCTCCATAGAGATCTACGCTTTGGAATGTGCAATTAGCATAATTTTTTTCGTACAGACAGACTTCTTGACATTTTAAAAGTGCATTTAAATGGTGTATTTGAAATAAATGCTTTTGATTTTTTGATTGGTCAGCTTTACGAAATTGACGCGGGCAAAGTCGAGGGCAACAAACAGCTGGTCGTAAATAAATACCAAAAAATTAAAGAATCGTAAAGAAAATGAGTACGCCACAGGAAGCATGCAAGACCTTCAGTAGTCCTAATGAGAAACGCCACATGTGAAAAATAATAAAAAAAACCGTTCATAAAAATATAATTTATTTACTCTTTACAAAAACAATATCATACTATTAACAGTCTATTACTTATGACACAATGTCTCAATGGCCTAATGTTTTACATTCTATGAGTGACAATTACTAAATAAAATATTCTAGATTGAAGTGAGCAAGTGTTATGTACCTATATAATGTTATACAACATTATTTTTATTATATGTGAAACCTTAATATAGTTTGTTCAGAATCAGTAACTGAATCTATTCCAATAATTTTTACACCATGTTACCTATATTTTTTCCCAAACATTATTAAAAAAGGTCACAAGATTGACACCACCGAGACTAAGTACAATACAGGTCACGGCAGGTGACGACCTGCAGGATGAGCAAAATTACCCCTCAATGGCCCAGATGGCTCGTTGACTATTCATTTATTTTATAATTTATGTACACACATATACAGCAGAAGATACATTAAACAAAAAAAAAATTGTACAAAGGACAACCAGGTAACATAAAGTGTTTTTAACTTTGTGATTTTTCATGAAACAGTTATAAAATGTTGTACATAGTTTCTTTGCATTAAAAAAAAATACTGGACCCGTGTTTCGGGTTTCGCATATACTTACTAAAAAGAAGGTTGTATACATTTTATGGTGACATACATTTATTCTATTATATTTACTTCTAGAATATTAGTCGATGTTTACTACGTACTTTTCCTACTGCCATTATTACATTGGAACAAATATTTACAATAATAATTAGTATTCGTTTTATCTAAATTCCGTATCACAAGTGCGACTAGGGGGGCGACCACAAGCTCTTATAACAGAACTGTTTTAATCTTACTTACGCTTTTCGTACCATGAGGCCTTCAAAACAATCTTATTACCATATAAAACAAGAATGTTTTCTTAGCGTTTTTGTGTCGTCACTGTTAAAAATTTCACTCTATTTGTACTCTAACGGTTTTTTTTGACCGCTAGAAGTTTTTTTTTTTACATCAAATTAGCAGGTCTAAAAAAGTTGCTCGGACGCAGCGGATTTATTATTGTTTTCCAAATAAATACTATTTAAAGGGCTTTTCGTGTCACATAAAGTATTTAAAACTTATTTAGATGCTTAGAGTACATACGTGGGTGATTATCTAATTTATTATTGTATTCTGAATTGGAAACATATAAGATTTTTTTTAGTTTTTGAAGCAGATAACACTGAATTCAATAGTGCACGAATAACAACACAAACAACAAGTCACGTATTTCACTGGAATCCCCGGTGGAATTGTCTTGATTCTAAGCATAAAATAAGCATTTTACTTCGTGGGTTTAATTATCCGCTTCGAACACCGACCACTTGAAGACAGCTAGATTGCTCTAAATTTAAGCACTTGAAAACTGTTTTAATATTTCACAAAATCAAACTTCGTTTGCATTATACAAATCAACACTGATAAGATTTTTTTTTAATTATACAAACGTTCCGAATTCAGAATGTTACGATTCACACTAACACGTAGTCGCTCGCAGCTTTTTTAAATTGTTTTTCGACTTTATTACACGACGTACTTTTTATAAAAGTTAAATGTATTATATTGGTTCACCATGCTCTTCAATGTAGCGATTCGCGCAGCAAATATGTGAAAGAGACAACGCTATACAGATCAGTACTTATAGCGCGTATCTTTTCTGTTTTAGCAGGGAATAGACAAAATCTTTATAATCGTTCATTCTTTCCCATAAAATCATACTGACCGATTAAGTTTTGGTACAAAATGAAGTAATATTAGGTACTTTAAGATGGAAACAAAACTCTCCTGCAATAAGATTTTTTTATAACACTTTATGGTTGCCCCGAGGTCGGTCGTGGTTGCTGACTGCGACTACTGCATGCTACATCGGTATATCGCCACCATTTGACCACAAATGTTCGTCGGCTTCCAGTCTAATAATAGGTAACAATAACAATTTATAACACCAGAAAAATACATGTTTACACAATTGGCTTATAAACTAATTAAACTTACTCTTAGAGTAATGAAATAATTATCTACAATGCGTCCAATCGCTGCCGAACTTACTGGACTCGGTGTCACGGTTTACTTCCCCACTTAATATCTAAACATTTAAAACAATTTAAAATTGAAATTATTTATGTTGCAAATAAAAATTAATTATGAACAAACGGACACGGCAACTTCTCACGGCGCGCGGTTTTATATATATATTTTTAAAATCCCTACCTTTCACCTACTCGATGCGCGAGCGCATTCATTTCTGCGGCGAGCACCGCCAGTGGCACTCAACCGGCTATCGAGGAACCACGCGTACTAAAACTAGAACAGTACCTACTTAGCTTTGATCCTTTACACCCTCGTTCTCGATATAATACTATCATTAACTAGGCAAAATTCCTAGAAACTCATACAATCATAATATACTTGGTCCCGTACCGGGAATTCTTACACGGCCGAAGATCACCGAGCTGGCTACTTGGACGGCGTCCTGCGCCGAAGAACGACATCTTGCCAGAGGGACTACGAAGCCATCACCGACGCCACCGACTGCCACCCAGCAGGAGAGTGCGGTATCGACGGCCTCCTACGTAGTCCCCTACCCGTAACCTTTGCCCGGGCCTTACCTCATTCAACACTCAAGTTTTTTTATTCTAAACTTTCTTAAAATATAGTTTTTTTTTATGGTAGGTTTTGTTTTTAGGTAAAATCATCCAATGACAAATCCCGCCCTTGGGCGGAGCGGGAAGTAGTGTCAGACTCTTATTGACTAAAAACCTACCCGTTCCTTCGTAGCCTATCGTGCCGGGGCCGGGCATTCCTTTCGGAAGTTAACCCATGACCCCAGTAGGCTTCGACCCTGCCTGCCTGCAGTTAGCGGGCTGGGCCTCTTCGGTGTGCTGACAGCTCCTTGAGGCGCGCGGGAACAGAACGCGCCGTCGACGACTTGGGCTCGGTCCGGTCGGTTACCGGACGATCGGACAGCGTGCTACCCATTGCACGCCGTCCGCAAGGCCGCGCCGACGGTGGCCGGAAATCGGGATCGGAATCCCGGCGGCGGCTGGGGCGAGCGCCCCGTTGCCTCTGCCTGATGCGGCCGGCCTCCTCCTTTGCTAGCATTACTGCTTCGCAGGAGGCGACCGCCTGCCATCCCTCCTCACTCCGGACCATGGCCTGAACCAAGGCCCGGCGAGAGAGATCGCTGCCGCCGATCGCCCCCACGAGGACACGGCGATGCTCCGCCCAGGCGGGGCACAGTACACACAGGCACAGCACACTCTACAGTGTGCTCAACCGTGTCCTCCGGGTTCTTAAAATATAGTTTCTTTTTTTTGTTAAAATATTGTTTTATTTTAGAAAGTAAAAAAGGAACGTGACATTGGGGACTATATTTCGACTCGCAGCGAATTAAACCCTGGAACTGTTATCGAACAAACATTATTTCGGTAAATTACTCGAGCCGCAAGTGGACACCGTGGTTATCATAAGTTCGAAAAACGTTTGAACAAATTTCATTTCACCTAAAACTTTTTAACTATTATCGTTTCCTTTTTTTTTATTTCATCGAAGTCACGTCTGCCACTGTATCAGTTGACCTATTCTCAATTCGAAATTTTTCGTTATCCAACGTTTCATTTGGTCGAAAAAAAATTCACCGATGTTACACTCAGCCGAATAGGCGTGTGGCGTGTGGGTCGTCGGCATAGAAGTGGAACTTGATGTTGATGAGGCAATTGGTGATAGTAAATCCGTGTTATTCTTCCACACAGGAGAATATTTGACGGCGTCACCATCTCTTATCTTTTAATAAGTTCGAACATGATCTTATTAACTATAATAATGAAAAGTTAAAAGTAAGCTCTAGTACGCAAATTAGACTTAATTCTAAGTTAGTAAGTATGATAAAACGTTTAAAGGTTTCCCTTGAAACTGAGTAGAATCTTATTAGCAATCAAAAACTACTGTAGTATTTGGCCTCGTGCTTATATAAATTAATAACTATGAGCTTTCATGCTTATTTAGGTTTTTAACCTGACCTAGCCTAACCATTTTTTTTAAACAAACCGGCTTTTCATTCAATCAAGATTGAATGTTTACATAGTTGGTAATCTCTTTTATGAATAAAGTGGAGTTTTACGTAAATTCGCATTCCCTTTAAAAATAAATAAATTACGGACTGTTACCTTGCATCGTTTGATGTTGAGTTGAAGTAAAAGGTACTGAGCGTAATCAGGCAGAACACACACACATACACATGCACTCTAGGCTGGCATGGCTTGGGCGCCGGCGTACGCGAGAACGTCGCACCCGTGCTGCACGCCGGACTGCACCGGTGTCATCAGCCGATCCAGCTCCAGCCCGCTGTCCGCGGTACTCGAGCACACTGAGCCGGACGAGCTCGAGGACGACGTGTTCGTCGCACTGTTGAGCGATGACGCCGCCGACGGCTCCAAGCAGACCTCTGGCGTCGTCGGCACTTCCGGGGCAACGGCTAGCGATGCGGGCTCCGACGAGACGTTCCCCGCTAGCGCCCCTCTGCTGCGCGGTAGTGCCAGGCGCAGCTTCTGCCAGAACCAGGGGTCGCCCCAGCGCACGTAGGTGTTCGTGGCGAGGTAGCTGCGCAGCTTTTCGTCCAGCGGCAGCGCGCTTGGGTCGTCCAGCAGCACCACCACGAGGCGCGGACGCGCGTCTCGCAGCGCCAGCGCGTACGCCTCCTGGAACTCGGCGCGCGCCCACGCTGAGCGCAGGAAATGAGCCGACACCACGGCCACGGTGCGCCGCGACGCGCGTACTGATGCCGCGATCTGCGCCGGGATCCAGCCGCCCGGCACCCAGTCGCGGTAGTGCACACACAGGCGGTAGGGTGCCGGTCCGCTTTCCAAGCGCGCCACCAGTTCGTCACGCACAAAGCGTTCGTCGCCATGTGAGAAAGACAGGAATACGTCGTATCGGCGGTCATCGTCGTCAGAATAGGCGGGCGCGGGTAGCCAGCCTCGCTGGTGTAGCGCTACCTTGAGGCGCAGGCGCAGCGCAGGGTGCCACAGCAGGCCCGCCAGCACCGCCGCCGCCAGCAGCGTCACCAGCGCCGCGGTTGCCGCCACCACCCCGACGTCCAGGCCGCGCGGAGGCGTGCAGCGCAGCGGTCGCGCGTCGGCCAGCAGGGAGCCGTTGGCGCACGTGAGCGCGTCAAAGTCCAGAACGGCCTGTCGCGCGCGCATGACGGTGAGCGTGTCGGCGGCGCTGCAGTTGCAGGCGAGCGGGTTGCGCGCCAGGCGCACGCGGCGCTCTTCGTCCGCTAAGAGCGCGCGCACGTCGTACTCTCTCAGCAGGGTCAGCGAGTTGTTCGTCAGATCCAGAACCTGCACCCATGATAAGTAAAGATTGAGTAACTTATTAATTTATAGTATTGTCACAATAATTACTCTTTTATTTCACAGATTTGATTTATTTATTTTACTTATTTATGTACACACAAATACTAAAAAAGAAAAGAACAAATATTGACAGAAGAGTACAAAGGTACTGCTTATTTCTAACGAAATTTCTTCCAGCAAATTTGCGACAGGAGAGTTGGATGAGAAATGTAGACACAGTGTGTAAAAATAATTCATACAAGTTAAAATGGACTAAAATTAAAATCAGATAATACAAATAAATACCTATATCAATAACAGTAAATAAATGTACACATATATATGACTGGTATGTTGGTCTAGTGGTTAGTGGCCCCGACTGCTATGCCGGAGGTCGTGGATTCGATTCCCACCCAGGACAAATGTTTGTGTGATGAGCACGATCATTAATTTGTTCTGTGTCTAGGTGTAATTTATCTATAATATGTATGTATTTAGAAATATTTAAGTATGTTTATCAGCTGTCTGGTACCCATAACACAAGCTCTGCTTAGACGGTGTTGTGTGACAGTTGTGGAAATTTTATATTACTAGCTTTTGGCCGCGGCTTCGCTTCCGCTCTACCCTACTCTACCCTACTCTACTCTGCTCTACCCTACTCTACACTACTCTACCCTAATTTACCCTACTCTACCCTACTCCTACCTACTCTACCTTCCCGCCAATTTTTAGCCAAATCGATTCAGCCGATCTTGAGTTATAAATAGTGTAACTAACACTACTTTCTTTTATAGATATAGATATAGATTACTTTATTGAGCGACAGGTAGTACACAAAGTTTAGTAACTGGACGTTTAAATAACCTCACTGCCCACAAACTTCTAGTTGGTGGCCGCGACTTCGTTTGCGCTGTCCGTATTTTCTTCTCTAAGGTTTTATTACCATGCTGAATAACAATGCAGATTTGATGGCCAAAGATCCTTGTTTCTATTATTTTAATACACTGACTTGTGTGGTAGGAGTCAGTGTTTTAATATGACACTGGCTGGTCATTTTTAGTCTATTGATTTAAAAAAAAAATTAAATCAATAGACTAAAATATAGAATTAGGCTGGTCATTTTTAGTCTATTGATTTAAAAAAATAATAATTTGAATCTAGTGTCAGTCTGGTTGTCACAGGCCTCTACTGGCCTTTTAAAACCTGTCCGCCCCGCCATGTGGACCTTTTTCGGTTCCTTTGGTCTCTGGAAGCCTCTACTGATCGTGCGAGACCTGTCCGCCGCACCCCGTGAGCTTCTGAGTGCCGCATGTGATGTTTTTAGTCAGCTGCTGGGAGGAGCTCGCCGACTTCGTATCTACTGAATCTTTTCTACGTTATATTTGTGTTTCAGTGCTAATTGTATCGCGTAAATGGATAAACTCCTCCAAACACAGTTTGTATTTATTTATTTTTTCGTGAATATTGTTGATATTTTAATAGCCGTTCTTGAGTTATAAATAGTGTAACTAACACGACTTTGTTTTATTTATAAAAAAGAGCAGTGGTGATGAAATAAATTACCCAAAGTAATGCGCTTAGCTGGGTTTGAACCTGCGACCTACAACTCGTATGTTGGGGCCATTACCACTGTTCTCATTAGTTTGTCACAAAATTCAAAAGTCATTGTTCGGTCCAAGCAACCGAACACCTGCTAACGCAGCAATTTACTACAATTGTACTTAAACATCAGTGCATTACGAGACACCGAACGGGCCGGGTGCATTCATCTAACATAACATTTTAACGTAACATTTAACATAACATTTGAAGAACTTTTAATAAACTATCCAAAAACCTATCAGTGCTTTTATATCTACTACAAACTCGTACCCCGCACATTTTGGTCCTTCGAGCTGAATCGCGCGAGTTCCGAAAAGTAATTGCGAGTGTTGCGTGCACATCAGTGTGGTGTGTGTGGACTAAAGTGGTTTTCTGGACTGGTAGGTGACTGGATTACGCTCCTGATACAAGGAGAACATCAACGGTGATATAACAGCAGATCACAAGTAAGATCTTTCCATTATTTTCTACACTTTGGGAGGTTTCACGTCCTTAAACAACGTGCGAAATGGTTGGGCTTTACGACGTCCAATTTTCGCTCTCCATCAACATTGAAAAGATCGGGGTTAATTTAACCTGTTGAATACCGTAATTAGAGACACAATAGAAAGACAATAGGTGTGCGGACGCCGGTGTCCTCTTGGGAATTAATGAATAGAAGACCAGTATCCAAAGACGAAAAAGTGTTTGAGTAATTTAGAAGAATACTGCAAGGAGTACCAATTTAACCATGATCGCCTTACAACAGAAGTAAGTAAGACGCACGTCTACTTTACGAAACAGGAGTACGAGAAAATAAGCAAGTCGTACCAAGCTGTCAAAACGCTGATCAACCAGATGCATCAACAATTGCTGGAAGCTCCATCTAGGAGTGATGATCAAGGACTGCTTGAAGAAGGTACGTACAGGAGTCTGCAGAGGAACATCAGCCGGGAGAAGATGGTCAACCTTCGGAGTTTGGTCAAAAAGTTCGTCGTGCTTGGATGGTAAATCAGGGTACAAACAGTAAACTGGATGAAATGCTTCGCAAGCAGACTTCGACGAACGGTCACTAACATCAACTAAGAACTTATTTGCGACAAATGGGAATTTGAAGACGTTCTGAAAACACTGCAATCTAGATGGATAGCAATCGATACTCTGCACTGGGAAATTGATTCAAAACTATGCGAAGAAAATAGAGAGTATGAAACAACATTCTTGAGTCACGAAAAACAATACAACAGTCTGAAGTAGGCCAGCAAATGTACAGCTAATCATACTACGATATTACATGACGCCTTGGTCAAGACGACGGGGTCTCAAGTGTCTAAACATACCGAACCAACGGTCAAGGTCTCTAACGCCTCACAAGACGGTAATGCTGAGATTTTGCTGACAATTGCTATCGTGAAGGTTATGGCAGCTGACGGGACTTATCACAACATGCGCGCCCTTATCGACCAGGGATCGTAGATATCTCTGATAACCGAAAAAGCCGCTCAATTATTGAGTAGGCGCAAAGGAGAACAACTGCAAAGGATTTCTTTACATAACATGCAAGTTCATACATAGTGACTACTCTTTTATAACAGAAGCCATGATCATGAACAATCTACTTAAAAATCTCCCCAACCAAACATTTTCGAAGCCCTAATGGTCATAGAATAGAATAAACTTTATTGTACACCAAAATAGTAACTGTAGCATACACGATCATGACAAACATACAAACAGACACACGCACAACCATACAACCACACACAAACACTGTCAAACATCTGTCGTCTCGTTCCTACACTCCACGCAGGGTGCGGGGTTGGAGGGCAGTCTGCGTCCCACCGCCGCAGAGTGAAGACGTGTTCTAGTGAGGATAGCGAGCCGATATTCGTATAAACTTAGCAAATGGTTCATTACATTATCATACATAGTTATTTCAGTGTAGATTAGTGTCTACTACAGTAACAATTCACAGAAACTTAAATGTATGGGTACAATGGCGGTCTTATCGCTGACAGCTATATCTACCAGACCACCTTAGGATGGATTATAAGAACTTAAACTGTAAAGGGGGTAGTCTGCGGTGTACTCCTATCAAATAAAAATCAAAAAAATAAAAATAAAAATACGATAAATAGATAAAATAAACCTATAGAAAAATAATACTACAGAAAATATTAACTTAGCTGATCCGGAGTAGGTACTACATTAGTCGACCAGTTGACTTGTTACTCGGAGCCGAAGTTTACGCAAACATTATTATGGAGGGAGTCATCAAGGGGATTAACACAACACAGCCTATCGCTCAGCAAACCCACTTGGGTTGGATATTGTGCGGAGGCTCAACAAAAACATTCTTATGTAATGTAGTTCTGCACAACTTACAAGATATATGAGTACATAAATTGTGGGAAACAGAAGAGATCACAGAACAGCCCATCTATATGTCGAAGATCAGGAATGCATTAAATTTTATTTAAATCAACTAGGAAACAAAACGGACACTACGAAGTCAGGCTACCTTTAAAGGACAACATCGTGTAGTGACCTACATAATTATTATTAAAGCTACGGCTAAATAATTGTAAAAGCAAAATGATTTATTTATATTTGTACTAACAACTAGTATTATATAGAATCAGGAATCATAATAAACAATCACTGTCCTAACATTCAACAAACAAACATATTGAGACAAAAATTGTGTTAGTAGTTAATTAGTTATCAGTTGTCCGGCCGTAGCTATACAATACATCTATCGAGCAGCGGCCGACAGGTCCGCTACGTCACACGAGCCGCGCGCGTGAGCGAGACAGCGCTATCATAGTGTCGCGCTCGCGCACGCGCATCGTTCCGCGCGTCAACATGACCGGCAGTACGTTTTGCCGAGCCTACCGCTAACGTATGCTTACGTATATTTCGCCGCGCGTAATATTTATGTATGTTCGCTTACTTTTGCCTATCTGCTTTCTATATTTCTACCACTCCTTCTATCTCTTCTTAGTGGAACTCTTGTGTGAACCTGTGTCTCTGTGTGATAATAAACTTTCATTCTTCTTCTTCTTGTGCACTTTGGACTTTTACTTATCGCTTCACACTACCTACCTCTTCACACATCAACTTTATTCTTCGTTCTACAATCGAAAACAAATTGGGTTCCTCAAAATAAATGACTTTAGCTCAATTTCGAAATTTGGAGCGCAAGTTTCAGAAACACGAGACGCTAGCCGTACATTACAAAACGTTCATGAATGAATATTTGCAATTAAAACATAAGAAATTAGCTTTGGAAAGTAACTTGACCCTGGAATGCTACTTACCGCACCACGGTGTGCTACGAGAGGAATCTACCACAACAAAATATAGGGTTGTTTTTAACGCATCTGCGAGGACATCTTCAGGATTCAGCCTCAACGATATGATGTATAAAGGACCCAACCTTCAACTAGATTTGCAAATATTATGGAGGCAATACCAATACGCTTATACAGCAGACATCGAGAAGATGTAGATATAGATGAACTGGATCAACCTCAGCAAAAAGTAATTTGGTGTAACAATGCTAAATGTCCTATACAATCTTATCAACTCACAACAGTAACATACGGAACTAAAGCGGCTCCATTTTTAGCTCTAATGACGCTGAAGAAATTAGCAGCAGACGAACAGAAAAAATATTCTGATACGGCTCAGGTGTTAGACAAACATTTTTACATGGATTACCTTGGTGGGTTGGATTACATGGGTGTCATCCTATTGACCAGCGAAAGAAACTTACATCAGATTTGATGACTTTATTATATTCAGGAGGTTTTAACTTGCGTAAATGGGCCTCCAACGAACCTACATTAATTGAAGATATACCGAGTCAGCAAAATCCAGACACAAACATTGTATTTACTTCGAAATCGGAGTCAACATCGAAAACACTGGCTTTGTGTTGGAACACAAAAACAGATAATTTTTTCTTTCGTTGTGTTTTTTCTAAACAATCTTCAAGACCAACAAAACGCAACTTACTATCGGACATATCGAAATTGTTCGATCCGTTAGGGTAGTTAACGCCAATATCCACTCAACTAAAACTACTATTTCAAAAACTATGGGAAAACAATTTACAGTGGGATGGACAAGTGTCCGATGACATCTTCAACGATTGGACCAACATAAAAGCCGACCTAGACAACATACACAACTGCGAGGTACCAAGGTGGTTGAAGAACAACAGTTATAACATCATCGAAATTCATGGGTTCTGTGACGCATCCATGAAGGCTCATGCATGCGTAGTTTTTGCGCGCATAAAACATCAATCTTCTTAGAAAAATACAACAGTACAAAGAAAATAGCACATATATTAGCATTCGACCCATTGTGCTGCTCGACGAGGCGGGCAAGCTCTTTGAAAGAGTAGTTGCAAACCGCCTCGTCGCGCACCGAGCACGGGTGGGGCCAAACCTGTCGGATGGCCAGTTCGGCTTCTGCAGGATGCGCTCGATGGTGGACGCCATCATGCGCGTGCGAGCACTCACGACGGGGGATGCGGTATCCCGGGGCAGGTGTATCTTGGCGGTATCTTTGGATATCGCCAACGCCTTCAATTCCCTGCCCTGGAGTTGCATTAGGAGCGCACTCTGGTACCACCGGGTGCCCGACTACCTCTGTCGTGTGATCGAGGCCTACCTGTCAAACAGGTATATTATCTACCCCGGTCATCAAAGAGAATGGAATCGGCGAAAGATGTCATGCGGTGTCCCACAGGGATTAGTACTAGGACCGCCCTTGTGGAACATCGGGTACGACTACGTGCTGCGCGCTGACCTCCCCGACGGGGTCAGCGTGGTCTGTTATGCAGACGACACGCTGGTCCTGGCGCGGGGATGGTCGTACCAGGCGGCGGTCGAACTAGCGACGCGTGGGGTTGAGACAGTCGTGGAGAGGATAGAGCAGTTGGGACTCGAGATGGCATTGCACAAGTCCGAGGCCATGTGCTTTCACGGCCCTCGGAACGCGCCACCACCGGGTTTCCAATTAACGGTAGGACGAGTTCACATTGGCGTTGGGTCGACGATGAAGTACCTGGGACTCGTCCTCGACAGCCGGTGGAACTTCGAGGCGCATTTCCGACGTCTGGCTCCCCAACTTAATCGTACTGGGGCTGCTCTCAAGCGGCTCCTGCCAATCCTGGGTGGATCCAGACGCCTCCTGCCGGAGGCTCTACGCCGGTATCGTTAGGTCCATGGCCCTTTACGGGGCGCCGGTGTGGGCGCCGTCGCTGTGAAGGTGACCGGCCGCCCTGCTGAACGCCTGCCACAGGGTCATGGCCATACGGATGATTCGGGGATACCGCACGGTGTCCCGCGAAGCGGCGAGCCTCCTTGCTGGCCTGCCACCATGGGATTTGGAGGCAACAGTCCTTGCACGCATGCACGATCTGCGCGTGGAGATGTAACGCCGGCGCATCCCCGCTGCGCCAACACTTTGCGGCATGGCGGATCTCATAGTGAAATGGCGAGAGCGACTGTCACAACCCTGTGCTGGGCACGACACGATTGAGGCGGTAAGGCCCCTCTTTGAGGCGTGGCTGGAAAGACCTCACGGTGTCGTGACCTTCCGCATGGCGCAGGTACTAACCGAACATGGCCAGTTCGGGACGTACCTGTACAAGATCCATGCGGAGGTGACGCCCGGGTGTCGCCACTGTGCGGAACGCCCGGTGGAGACGGTGGAGCACACGGTAGAGGTGTGCCCCGCCTGGGAACAGCATCGCCGTGTCCTCGTGAGGGCAATCGGTAGCGATGATCTCTCGCGCCGGGCCTTGGTTCAGGCCATGGTCCGGAGCGAGGAGTGGCAGGCTATCGCCTACTTCTGCGAAGTAGTAATGCTAGCAAAGGAGGAGGCTGACCGCATCAGGCAACGGCGCTCACGCCGCAGCCGCCGCCGTAATTCCGATCTAAATTTCCGGCCACCGTAGGCGCGGGCTTGCGGACGACGGGCAATGGGTAGGTCGCTGTACGCTAACAGACCGGACCAAGCCCAAGTTGTTTATGGCGTGCACTGTTCCCGTGCGCCTCAAGGAGTTGTCAGCAAACCGCAGGGGCCCAGTAGGGTCGAGGCCTACTCTGGGGCTCTGGGGAGGTATGAAAATGCATACCAGAGCCCTGGATCCAAGGCAGGGAAGGGACAGGATAGGTTTTTAGTCAGTAGGAGTCTGACACTATTTTGCGCTCCACCCAAGGGCGGGATTTGTCATGCGGGATGATTTTACCTAGCATAAAAAAAAAAAACATATATTAGCATGGGTACATCGAGCGATTACACTTGCAGGTTGCCGTCAACATTTGCCGAGCTATATCACATTACAAGAGTTACGCAAAACTAAAACAATTATTATAAAACATGTGCATAAAAAGGAATTTGCAACGGAAATAGAAAAATTGCGCAAACACGGTAGCGTTGGCTCAAAAAGTCAATCATTGAATTTAGATCCCTTCATTGATCAAAATTGGTCGTTACGTGTTGGTGGACGATTGAAGAATGCTTACATAAGTGATGAAATGCGGCACCCGATAATCATACTACATAAGTGTCGGTTGGCGGAGATTCTCATCGACGAAGCACATCAACCAACATTTCATGGCGGACCACGTGTCACCCTAGTCAAACTACAATACTATTGGATAACGAGCGGGAACAATGCTACCAAGAAACATATACGAAATAAGAAAATACGTAATTTGCCGAAAACAAGAATTCGGGAAGACAGTATCAACTAATGGGCGATCTTCCCGAAGAGCGATGTAACCCCGCGCCATCCTTTTATCACACAGGCGTCGATTACACTGGATTTGTAGTAATCAAAACCAACAAAGGACGTGGAGTTAAAACATCTAAAGGATACTTGGCGGTTTTCATTTGCGTGGTCACTAAAGCCGTGCACTTGTAGTTAGTCTCAGGCTTAACAAGCTCTGCTTTCTTGGCTGCTTTGAAAAGGATGTCAAGTAGGCGAGGAGCTCCACGACATTTTTACAGCGACCAAGGAACTAATTTCGATGGCGCCAGCAACATTTTGGAAAGTGAATACCAACAATTACAACAAATTTTCAACGATAGCTTCTTGGCAGAAGTGACCGAGGTGAAGATCAAATGGCACTTCAACGCACCATCATAGCCGAGTGCCGGAGGCTTGTGGGAGAGAGCGGTAAGAAGCCTTAAGTTTTACCTTAGGCGCGTAATTGGTGAACAGAGACTCACATTTGAGGAATTCTCAACTATTCTAGCTCAATTTGAGGCTTGCCTTGAACACTAGACCACTGTGCGCTATAACAGAAAACATAGAAGACCTTAACTTTTAACACCGGCACAGTTTTTAACAGGAAGCACAGGACTAACAGTTATTAACACAGAAAGGGATTCCAGAACACGCTGGCATTTAATCCAGACGCTATCAGAAGCCATTTGGAGAAGGTGGAAGTCAGAATATCTAAGCCAACTAACAGCTAAAAGTAAATGGCTGAAACCGCAACAAAACTTTAAAATAGGCGATTTCGTCGTCATTCAAGAAAATAACAAACCTTCTGGAAAATGGGCAATGGGAAGAGTGATTGAGGTTCATCCGGGCAAACACGGTCTTGTACGGGTGGTATCCTTAAAAACGAAGAATGGAATCGTGAAGAGAACTATCATAAAACTTTCCCGACTACCTATTAATACACCGGAAACAACATGAACAAGAACATAAAACAGAAGATAGACAACAAGAAAACAGGACGAGTAAACGAACACCGTCGGTCAGACAAAGCCATGTCAACTTCATCACGTTGGCCCTAGCATTAACATTATTTATGTCAATCGCAATCAATACTGCGCACGGCTTGATGTACAACATTACAAAATTAAGGAATAATCAGTCTTTATATTTTGATCATGTGACCAAAATGAATCTCATCCGTGACAAATGGACCTTAGTCGTCTATTACGATATGTCGCCCTACTGGGAGGGCACATCAGCGTTAGAAAAGCTATTAACTCATTTAGATAACATATGTACTAATATAAACAGCGGTGTCTGTAACATGATCCAGTCTAAAATCCCTTCAAAAGTTCTTGCCATTTAAAACTAAAATTTATCTAGCTCAAACTCTAATTCAGCCGATCATAGATTATGCTGATGCCTGCTACCTGGATGCCACTGAGGAGCTATTAAACAAACTTGAGTGCTTGCAAAACTTCTGCAATCGTTTTGTTTTTGTCTTAGGAAATACGACCATGTTTCTCAATTTCGCAAGGATCTCAAGTGGCTCCCTATCCGTCTTCGTAGGAACACCCGGGTATTATCGGCTGTCATCGCGCGCGCGCACTGCTGAGTGGTCGCTAATAAAAATGTCTTTGAACTGTGCAAATACGGTCAAATGTACGAGTTGTAATATTGTTATCTCGGAGGTTCTTGCGTTCTTACGCAATAGGCATGATGTAGTAGACAATGAAAGTTGAATAAAAATATGTGCATCGGCTTTTTCCGAGGAAGATATTGATGAAGCAAAAAAGTTATTGTTTGTTTCTACGAATACAACCCAAAAACTTGTGTCGAGGCGTAAAAACAAAAAGCAGAAAGACCTGGAGGTCCCACAAATCCCCGTTTTTGTCGCGTATGACCTTCATAAATTACCGCCAGTTTGTTTTGACCACGTAGACGTAACAAAACTGTTGAAGGATTTATTGGTTCTACGGTCAGAAGTGAACACAATAAAAAATGATTATGTAACCAAGGATCAGTTAGAAAATATGAAATTGAATGCAAGTAATTCGACGCCGGCGCTGACGCCGTTACCAAGTTTGAACGTGAACACCAGTAAAGAAGGGTATATTGAGAACAAGAACTCAGAGATATTGAATGCCTCTCGAAGTGCGAACTGTGCACCGTCACTGACTCAACCGAGTCATGCTGGTATGAGTCATGTACATACCGGCTTGGTTCACACTCCACAGCCCTCGGTCGGTCTTGCAACAGCTGACTATGGCTGAGATTGTAAGCAAAGGCGGGTGGATTGTCGCGATTGAGGTGGTAAGTCCCCTCTTTGATGCGTGGCTGGAAAGACCTCACGGCGTCATCACCTTCCGCATGGCGCAGGTACTAACCCAACATGGCAAGTTCGGGAAGTACCTGTACAAGATTCGTGCGGGGGTGACCCCCGGGTGTCGCCACTGTGTGGACCGCTTGGAGGACACGGTGGGGCATACGGTAGAGGTATGCCCCGCTTGGGAAGAGCATCGTCGTGTCCTTTTGTGGGCGATCGGCGGCGACGATCTCTCGCGGCCCGGAGCGAGGAGTAGTGGCAAGCGGTCGCCTCCTCCAAAATAGAAGGCCGACCGCATCAGGCAATGGCACTCACACCGCAGACACTACCGTAATTCTGAACCCGATTTCCGGCCACCGTAGGCGCGGGCTTGCGGACGGCTCGCAATGGGTAGCTCGTTTTCCGTCCGTCCGGTAACAGACCCAAATCGATTACGGCACGCACTATTCCCACGCTCCTCAAGGAGTTGTCAGCAAACTGTAGGGGTCCAGTAGGATATAAGCCTGATCTGGGTCTCTGGAGAGGTATGAAAATGCATATCAGGGCCCTGGAATCAAGGCAAAGAAGAAACGGGGTAGGTTTTTAGTTAGACATTGGATGATTTTGCCTACCATAAAAAAACTCAATAAACAGCGCTTTGGAAACCAATAAATAACAAAAAGAATTGAATAATTTAAAAAATTCTTTTAATATAATATTATTAAAGATTGGTCTATATGCTTTATTTACACATAAATTTGTAGTAAATGCACTGTTGTTCTCATTATCGACTCCAATCATCGGACTCCCTTTGACACTTTTCAGAACAACCTTTCTGGTTTGTTCCGTATTTAAAATGAATAAAATCTTTCTTTATTCTGAATTTGCTTATCTTTGTTAGATTATTGGTCATTTAATTTGAATTTAAGTGCAAGTAAATCATAACGTTTTTAACGTATAAAACTCCAACTGAGGCCGCTCAAGCAATGACACTATAATCCAGCCTGGATTATAGTGTCATTGTCGTGGATTATAGTAAGGTTTAAGTAGGGCGTCGTGGCTAGACGTTTTCATTTAAGTCGATCTGCAGTAAGATGAGTGTTTCAAAGCTTTTTGGAGACTGGAAGTTTCAATAGAAGGTCAGGTTTAAGAAGAAATCGCGTGACATCAGAGCACAAGGACCACTTAAAGGTATCAACGTCTTTGGGTAATCGATATTTCAGTGGAGTTCAGGTGCAACAAAGACATCACAATGTTGCAGAAAGAGGATTACACTTACCCAAGCCTGCCAATGGTCCACAATTAACTTCTGCACACCGGTAAACGTGGTTACAATTTGCTCGAGCTCACGTTGAGTGGTCGCTCAGACAATGGAAAGCACTGATCTCGGATGAGTGTAAAATCAATCTTCATGGAAACAATGAACGCACAAAAGTGTATAGGCACAGGCCTGTATAGAAGAACGAGTGGTATTTGGCAGAAGTTCTAGGAATGTTAGGGGTGGCATTTCTTTGGAAGGAAAAATAGCTCTTGATTTCATATAGGGCCTTATTTATGCACTCTGACTACCAAAATACACCTGCAAGACACACTGGAACAGCATCTCGTACCAAACGCTGGTTTTGTGGTCGAAAATTTATTTGCTTATGCAGAATAATGCACGGCCACATACTATTTTCCAGTATTTGTACTAAGATTGAAATCCCAGTTATCTCCATAACTGGCCTGTAGTTGGAAAGACCTCACGGCACCCTCACCTTCCGCATGATGCAGGTTCTCACCGAACATGGTCATTTCGGGAAGTTCCTGCACTGGTGCGAAAGTAACACCCGGCGCCCGTCAACGGCGCGTAGTGTTCCACGCGCGTCTCATGGAGATGTCAGCAACCCGTAGAAGCCCAGCAGGCTCGAAGCCTACTGGGGCTGGGTTTACTTTTGAAAGGTAATCTCGGCCCTGGTATGAAAGGCGATGAAGGAACAGGAGTGGGTTTTTAGTCAGTAAAAATCTGGCACACTCTCTCTTTCCACCCAAGAGCGGGAGATGTCATTGGATGATTTCCCCATTTAAAAAAAAAGTTATGGAGTGACCAGTAAGGAGCCCTGATTTAAGTCCTATTGAACGTCTTTGGGATAAACTTCACAAAAGATTATGGCCAAGACTCAGCCCGCAGAAAATCTCCAAAAGTTGAAGGAAACTATCCAATAAAAAAAACATTCAGTGACACTTAAAATATAAGCAATTAAACTTTCCTTTTTAACCCCAGACGGAAAAGAGGGGTGTTATAAGTTTGACGTGTCTGTCTGTGTGTCTGTCCATGGCATCGTAGCGCCCAAACGAATGGACCGATTTTGACGCGATTTTTTTAATTTGAAAGTTGGCTTAATTGAGATGGTTCTTAGCTACAATTTATGAAGGTCTGTCCAGGTGTCACCAGCTCCCTTGTTGGCTGCAGTAGGTAGTCATAAATATTTTGTAAATAGATTTTTTAAACAAAAATACTAGACACGTGTTTCTTGTTTCGCATATACTAAAACTAATGTTGTATATAATCTGCATTACACAGGAATCATCTTGGTTTGGAACAGGAGACGAAGTCTTCTCCAACGATCTCAAAACAAATAATCTCTCTCTTAATATAAATATATCCAGACCACTAAGAACATTCAACTCTGACTATCGGGCGGAATCAATACATTCCGCCGATAGTCAGAGTTGAATGTATAATATAAGTATCATTCTAGCGACGCTACAGAAGCCTCAGTACTTCAATCACAATTCAACAACCTCAAAACTCATAAAACAATACCACTAGCCAGTGATGTAAAGTGATAGGAGAGTAAACAACCACACTTAACATTATTATAAGGTCAACTCACAGATAGATGCTTCGGGAAGTCAGCAGCGCTGAAGTCGGCGATGCGGTTGTTTGCGAGGTATAGCTGCCAGACGTAGTCATCCAGCGCCTCGCGCTTATGCTTCGCCGCAGATGCGAGCGGCACCAGCACGTCGGACAGGCGCTCGAGCCCGGCGCCCTCGCATTCCACGCGCAGCAGGCGCTCGGGTGAGGCCACTGCGAGGCCGCTATCACGCCTCGCGCATGCGCAGCCTGGTGTATCGCTGCATAGCTCGGGTGCGCCGCATACCAGCGTGTCGAGTGCCACGCTGTGTATGTCGCGGGGCCATTGCGAATGGGCGCAGCCCGCGGCCAGCTTGAGGTGCACAGGCCGCTCCTGCAGCGCCCGTGCCGCCCAGTACGAGTGGCAGTCGCAGGCGAGCGAGTTATCCAGTTTTACATCGGCGGTCGAGGGCTTGGCGGCAGCGTCCGTGGCCCGCTGGTAGTCGTGCCGCGTATACTGCAGGCTTCGTACGTCATTGCCCTTCAGGTCTACTGTCACGGTTTCGCCGCTGCGAAACTGAAGGTCTGTGAACTGTGAATACGCGTCTGATTATTGCCGGGCTCAGGAGGGATAGCCGCGCGGTGGGTGGTACATACCGTGAGGGTGGTGAAATTGTTTTGTGAGAGGTTGAGCATCCGCAACAGGGGCATATGCTCGCGCCAGTCGCGACAGATCAGACTGGCATTGGTTTTCATCAAGTGAAGTACGGTCAAGTTCTGTAAAGATTTCAATGGTGAAACTCCTGAAAAAACCACAACGTACACATTAGTAACTATCTATAAATTAATGATCTAAAACAAATATTTAGAGTAATAGAGCCAGTAGCTTCTGCCCTAGAGTAGCATTGGGAGGGCACTCTGGTACCACCGGGTACCTGACTACCTCTGTCGTGTGATCGAGGACTACCTGTCGGACAAGTATATCATTTACCCCGGTCATCAGGGAAAGTGGAAATGTTGAGAGATGTCTTGCAGTGTTCCGCAGGGATCGGTACTACGACTACCCTTATGGAACATCGTGTACAACTACGTGCTGTGCGGCGCCTTCCCTGACAAGGTCAGCGTGGTCTGCTACGCGTACGACACGTTGTTCCTAGCGCAGGGAGAGTCGTACCGGGCGGCGGTCTAAACTAGCGACACGCGGGGCTGCGATAGTCGTTGATAGGATCCAGCAGTTTGGACACATGGCCTCGGACTCGTGCAATGCCACCTCAAGGCATTGCACAAGTCCGAGACCATGTGTTTCCACGGCCCTCGGAACGCGCTACCACTGGGTTCCCAACTAACGGTAGGAGGAGTTCACATCGGCGTCGTGTTGATGATGAAGTACCGTATTCGTCCACGACAGCTGGCGGAACTTCAAGGAGGACTCCCGATATCTGGCTCCCAAACTGAACCGGACTGGGGCTGCTCTCAAGCGGCTCCTGCTCAACCTGAGGGGTCCAGACTTATCTTGCCGGGGGTTCTATGCAGGAATCGTTCGGTCGATGGCCCTTTATGGGGCGCCAGTGTGGGCACCGTTGCTGCAATAGTAACCGAAGGACCAGCTTAAAGTGTGCCTGAGGGTCATGGCAATACGCATGGTGCGAGGGTACCGCACGATTTCCCGCGAGGCAGCGAGCCTTGCTGGCCTACCACCATGGGATCTGGAGGCAACAGTCCTTGCACGCATGCACGATAAGCGCGCGGCGAAATTCCACTGCTGCGACAAGTCGAGGCGTGGCGGACAGAGTTCTGGCGGGATCTCATGGTGCAATGGCGTTAGCGACTATCGAAACCCATTGCTGGGCGCGCCACGATTGAGGCGGTAAGTTCCCTCTTTGAGGCGTGGCTGGAAAGACCTCACGGCATCCTCAACTAACGCCTGACGCAGGTGGTCACCGAACATGGCGAGTTCAAGTTCGGTAAATACCTGTACCGGATTCGTGCGAAGAAGTAGCCCGGACGCCACTGTACAAAACGCCCGGAGGACACGGTGGAGTACACTGTAGAAGTGTGCCCCGCTTGGGCAGAGCATCGTCGTGTCCTCGTGGGGGCGATCGGTGGCAGCGATCTCTCTCGCCGGGCCTGACCTGGTCCGAAGTGTGCAGGGATGGCAAGCGGTCGCCTCCTTCTGCGAAGCAGTAATGCTAGCAAAGGTGGAGGCTGACCGCATTCGGCAAAGGAAACGGGGCTCAAGCCCCAGCCGCCACCGGGATTCCGATCCCGACTTCCGGCCACCGTAGGCACGGGCTTGCGGACGGCGAGCAATGGGTAGCTCGCCATCCGACCGTACGGTAGCCGACCGGACCGAGCCCAAGTCATATTGTTCCCGCGTCCTTCAAGGAGCTGTCAGCAAAACGTAGAGGCCCAGCCAGCTAGCTGCAGCCAGGCAGGGCCGAAGCCTACTGGGGTCAAGGGTCGGCTTCTGAAAGGAAGGCTCAGCCCCGGTATGATAGACAAAGAAGGAACGGGCTAGGTTTTTAGTCAGTAAGAGTCTTACATTATCTCCCGCTCCGCTCAAAGGCATTAGATGATTTTACTGACCATAAAAAAAGATGAGAAGTCTTTACAAAGAATATTAAAGTATACTTGCACCATGTAAGAGTTTCGCCTGTAATTAGAGGAGAAAGAAGGAATGGAGATAGGTGGATTAAATCTAACCGATCTCTGGGGGATATTAAAGCGTAGTTCATCAGGACAGTCAATCTCATCTATATAATAATAATAATGCTAGAAACCGACGTGGGCATGCACCGAGATGTGGTAGTGGTGGACAAGGGCCTCAATCCGCTCTCCTTGGCTAGCGAGAATTGGAGCAATCCTATAGTACTGGATACTAATGACCGCAAGGAAGTATGGCAGAGCAAGGAGCTTCACGGACGCTTTTACCGGGCCTTGCTTGGGCCCGCTGTAGACCTATTAGCGTCCATATCCTGGCTGCGTTTTGGTGACCTCTTCGGGGAAACCGAAGGTTTTTTCTGTGCAATAATGGACGAAGTTATGATGACGAACAACTTCAGGAAATATATTGTGAAGGACGGTACGGTTGACATCTGTCGAGCATGCCATCGGCCTGGGTAATCAATCCGACACATTATTTCTGGATGTTCTCATCTAGCTAACGGAGACTATTTGTATAGTCACAACCTTGTAGCCAGGATTATCCACCAGTAACTTGCTCTTAAATACTCGTACAATCTTGTGGAATCAGGAACTGGATCGGGCACATACCTATAGTACGGTACTTCTGAGTACCGTACTACAGGTATGCGCCCGACCCAGTTCTCGACAATGGCAATATCACATTGTATTGGGATCGATCTATTATCACTGACAGGATTATTGTTGCCAATAAGCCTGACATAGGTGATAGTTCGACTAGAACGCCGCACAATGATTGTTGATGTAGCGGTCCCTCATGCCAAGAACCTCGTGAAAGCTTAGAAAGATAAACAAACTAAATATCTTGACTTGGCTCGCGAGGTTGTCGACATGTGGGAAGTGGACACAGCAGTCATTGTACCGATAGTCATGACGGCCAATGGCTTAACAGCCAAGAGCCTTTACCAACATCTTAAGAGGCTCTCGTTAGGCAGTTGGATCAAGAGCCTGCTTCAGAAGGCAGTACTCCTGGACACGGCGCGTATTGTTCGGAGGTTCCTCTCTCAGGAGCACTGACCACCGGCAGCTTGGGCCCTGTTCCCGATGCCAGTGGGTTACTATTTTTGTAATTTTTATGTATGTTGGATCCGGCGTTGATTTGTTGACAACAAAATAAGGCACGCCATCTAGTGGCCACTAGAAGAAATAGAGGTGGCGCGCCTAGATAGAGTCAGCCATTTCCGCTTTGGCTACGAACTTGGGGAGGGAGAATCCGCCAAATACAGTGGACACTCTCAGTCAGCCAGGCCGTCACAGAGTCAAGACGTTCTGAAACTGTCTGTTTTGTTGTTTGTACCTACCTAAAAACAGTGCACTGTACCGAAATGTATTGAGAAGTAAACTGATTCAGTTCCTAGCCGTTTTTATTCATTGCACGATACCCACGCAGGCCCACCTGGTAGATGATCAGAGCTCGAACCATCCTGAACGAGCCGACATCAGAACTGGGATACAATCGTACAAATGAATCGACAAGCTTTGTGAGTAACAGTCACGCAACATGGTGGTGAAAATGGCGGGACCAAAGACAATTGGCGGTTATTATTCGAAATGTAAAAATTCAAAAACAGACCTGGATCGAAGCGTGGACTTGAATGGTCTGATTAGGTTTTTCCAGGGTTTTTTCCCTAATCCTGAGCAACGAATGTTGGACCACGATAACGTTGTATCCCCAGAAAGCAAATTACAACGTTCTGCCCAGATTGTGAATCTGCTCGAATTCGTCCCGGAGAGACAACAGATTAGAAACCACTGTGGAAAAATTGGACGTAGGCTGGCTGAAAACAAGAATATTCAAGCTTCAAGACCTCCGGCAACGAGGCAGCAAGATTGGCCTAGATTAGCCCTGGAACACAGGGTCACATGGAGATGTCTGGGTGGAGATCCGGAGCTTTGATGTAAGCGGCGCGGCAGCAATACTGGTGCCGAGGCATACGCAGCGAGCGACGGGTGTATGGGTCGTCCATCTTCCATCAGATAAAAGGTCAGGTGTCTACATTCCATTTTGATTCGAGCTGAGTGCTCTTTCGTTAAGGATGAACACCTGTCATGTAAATTTAGGGGTAGACGTAAAACAAAGGGTGGCAACATTGACAGTTATAGATGACATATGACAGTCTGGTGTAGATACTCGGTGCTGTTCATTAATTTTGTAGTTACATTGATAATAGCTTAATCGAGATTTTATTACGTGTTTTGCCCAACATCCATTTACGAAATGATGTTTATCGTATGCCGTGAAATATTGTTACAAGTACTGTTTGACAAGTATCTGTGGTTACAAGGGTTTAGATCCACTAGTGTGACCGCGACACATTTTAAAATTGCTAAGTTCACGACGTTAACAATTATAATCAAAACTACCCTCAGTTCCTCGTGGAAAAAAAAAATGAGTGAGCGGGTAGACCAATTATTTGAGTGAGTGTAATATTATTTGACCAAGTAATATGATGTCTGCTAGTCCAGCTCTTTCAATTAAAAACCAACGTTATAGTCCGTAACGTTATTGACTTCGACGTGTATTAGAACATAAATCTGCGATTGTTTCCATGTTGAATCGTCGGTTATTTGGATTATTTTAAAATCAGTGTACCACAAACGCATGTAACAAAAAGTGAACTTATTTGTTTGAATGACTCATCTTTGACTGTATAAAGACAATCACCGCGGTTTAATGTGAGAGAATGCGTGAGGGGGTAGATAAATTAAAATTAATGCCTGAACGGGTTTTTTTTTTTTTTTTTTTTATGGTAGGTAAAATCATCCAATGACAAATCCCGCCCTTGGGCGGAGCGGGAAGTAGTGTCAGACTCTTACTGACTAAAAACCTACCCCGTTCCTTCGTAGCCTATCGTGCCGGGGTCGAGCATTCCTTTCGGAACTAACCCATGACCCCAGTAGGCTTCGACCCTGCCTGCCTGCAGTTAGCAGGCTGGGCCTCTTCGGTGTGCTGACAGCTCCTTGAGGCGCGCGGGAACAGAACGCGCCGTCGACGACTTGGGCTCGGTCCGGTCGGTTACCGGACGATCGGACAGCGTGCTACCCATTGCACGCCGTCCGCAAGCCCGCGCCTACGGTGGCCGGAAATCGGGATCGGAATCCCGGCGGCGGCTGGGGCGAGCGCCCCGTTGCCTCTGCCTGATGCGGTCGGCCTCCTCCTTTGCTAGCATTACTGCTTCGCAGAAGGAGGCGACCGCCTGCCATCCCTCCTCACTACGGACCAAGGCCTGAACCAAGGCCCGGCGAGAGAGATCGCTGCCGCCGATCGCCCCCACGAGGACACGGCGATGCTCCGCCCAGGCGGGGCACACCTCTACAGTGTGCTCCACCGTGTCCTCCGGATGTTCCGCACAGTGGCGACACCCGGGCGAATCCTCCGCACGAATCCGGAACAGGTACTTAGCGAACTTTCCGTGTTCGGTAAGCACCTGCGTCGTGCGGAAGTTGAGAACGCCGTGAGGTCTTTCCAGCCACGCCCCAAGGATGGGCCTTATCGCCCCAATTGTGGCGCGCCCCGAACGAGGTTGCGATAGTCGTTGACGCCATTTCGCCATGAGATCCCGCCGGAGCTCTGTCCGCCATGCCTCGACTTGTCGTGGCAGCGGAATTTCGCCCCGGCGTTGCATCTCCATGCGCTTGTCGTGCATGTGTGCAAGGACTGTTGCCTCCAGATCCCACGGCGGTTGGCCAGCAAGGAGGGTCGCCGCCTCGCGGGAGATCGTTCGGTACCCTCGCACCATGCGTATTGCCATGACCCTCTGGCACGCATTCAGCTGGGTCCTCGGTTGCTGTTGCAACGTCGGTGCCCACACCGGAGCCCCGTAGAGAGCCATGGACCGAACGATTCCCGCGTAGAGCTTCCGGCAGGAGGCGTCTGGTCCCCTGAGGTTGGGCAGGAGCCGCCCGAGAGCAGCCCCAGTCCGATTCAGTTTGGGAGCCAGACGTCGGAAGTGCTCCCTGAAGTTCCACCAGCTGTCGAGGACGAGTCCCAGGTACTTCATCGTCGACCCGACGCTGATGTGAACCCCTCCTACCGTTAGCTGGGAACGAGGTGGTGGCGCACCCCGAGGGCCGTGGAAGCACATGGCCTCGGACTTGTGCAGTGCCACCTCGAGTCCCAACTGCTGGATCCTGTCAACGACCATCGCAACCCCGCGTGTCGCTAATTCGACCGCCGTCCGGTACGACTCTCCCCGCGCTAGGACCAACGTGTCGTCCGCGTAGCAGACCACGCTGACCCCGTCGGGGAAGTCGCCGCGCAGCACGTAGTCGTACCCGATGTTCCACAAGGGTGGTCCTAGTACCGATCCCTGCGGAACACCGCACGACATCTCTCGACGTTTCCACTCTCCCTGGTGACCGGGGTAGATGATATACCTCTCCGATAGGTAGGCCTCGATCACACGACAGAGGTAGTCGGGCACCCGGTGGTACCGGAGTGCCGTTCCAATGCAACTCCAGGGCAGGGAGTTGAAGGCGTTGGCAATGTCCAAGGACACTGCCACGACACACCTGCCCTGGGACACCGCATCCCCCGTCGTGAGGGCTCGCACGCGCATGATGGCGTCCACCGTGGAGCGCATCCTGCGAAAACCGAACTGTCCGTCCGACAGGTCCGGCCCCACCCTTGCAAGGCGCGCGACGAGGCGGTTTGCAATGACTCTTTCAAAGAGCTTGCCCACCTCGTCGAGCAGCACAATGGGCCGGTACGCGGACGGAGAGTCCGCAGGGCGCCCAGGCTTCGCTATGAGGACCAGTTTCCCCGTCTTCCAGCGAAGTGGGAACTGGCCCCTCTCCAGACATGCGCTAAAGAGCCCCCTCAATCGAGGCCCGAGAGCCTCCATAGCCAGGACCCAGGCCCTCCCAGGCAGGCCGTCAGGTCCTGGGGCGGTATTCTTGGCACTCAGCCTTCGTACCGCCACTCTCATCTCTACCTCGGTCACCTCTGGAACATCGTCGTCGTCGTCGTGGTCCGCGTCAGGTACTGCCGGTGTTGGCGGAGCCATAGACGGGGGGGAGTGTACCCCCCGCGTAGGGAACAGAGTGCTGACCACACCCTCCACGAGCTCGGGCCGGAGACTCTGAGTCAGTGGGGGAGCCCATGGACGGAGTTTCTCCCGTACCATCTATGCCTGAACGGGTGATGAATTATTGGTTGCAAAGATTATTCGATCAAGTAATTCGGTGTTTGTTAGTTTAGTTCTCTTGATTTAAAAAAACGACGGGTCAGATATAATGAGCAAAAATTGCTGTGAACTAAATAAAATCGTGCCTAACCGGTATTCGTTACCAATTATCTTAGACAAAATAACTCGTTTACATAGTGCGCCTTATTTTACAAAATTAGATTGTGTATCAGGCTTTCAGTAGTGCTTATGACGGCGGACGGCCAGTACAAACAATTGAAGTTTAGAAATGGGATCTGAGTTTTTTTAATGGACAATTGTTATTGTCCTAAGCTAATCGATTAATAACTACGTCATAGTTTGAGTTGTCAATATTTTGATTATTTTAGAAACTGTTGAGTTCGCGATCGCGTCGGGAGACTTGAAGTAGTTTTGAGAACGTCGACTAAAGCCGGATTAACGTTACATTTGAAAAAGTGGAACTTTGTTTTTGATAATGAAATTTAAGTTGCGAGGCTTGATCCGTGCCGGATGATGCCATTCGGTATGATTGGATACTAGGCGGGTGATGTCTGGTTACGAGGCTAGATCCAAGGTGGATGATGCCACTGGGTGCGGCTAGATCCTATACTGGTGATGCCACTAGGTGTGGCTAGATTTTAGACTGGTGATGCCAAGTAAGGAGACTAGATCCAAGGCGGGTGAGTCATGGGTTATGGCTAGATCCAAAGTGGATGATGCCTTGTAATAGTGCCACATGCGATCTCTTGTCACGAAATCATTTCTCATCGATTTTAGTCGCTCGTTCTCTACCGATGATGACAAATATGATGTAGACCCCTAGATTGATTTAAATATCGTTACGCGAGAGATTATGCGTTACGCAATATAAAATGTGTAGTTTCCTATTAAAAGGGTATGTTTGATCTGACGAAGGCAGAAGTAGATACATTTTCAGTAAGGGCCTTTGTTTAGATTAGAAACGAAGAGAGCAATTAAACTAAGTTAGATCCATTTAAAGATTCGTTTCAATTAATAGAGAGAGGAGGAAAATCAGCGCATAACTGATAAAATTGGGGTACAGTAAAGTAGTCGAGATTATGAGATAATTAAGTGCACACGATGAGTGGACTTTAGGAGATTTGAAGAAGATATCTAGCGGTCACAGTAGTCCGTAAATACGTAGTTTTCAATTCAATTCAAATTGCGATCAAACCTGGGACGTAGTGTGGGAAACCATTGAGTCATGAAGGACTTGGCGATCCTGGAGGGATGCGCAGATATGGTTGAGTAACTAGAGGTTACTGGGCTATGAGTAGCCAGAAATCACACGTACAGCTAAATGATTAGTGTTTTGGATCAATCACACTAATTGGTAGTGTGTATTGTAAAGGTACCATGATAGGTTAAGAAAGATGCTAGAAAGTCATGTACCAGTTGAAGTAGATAGTGATCACAGTGGTGACGAGCGAGCCTAACTTGTATGGAGCACGCGAGTAAGTTTCTCTATCGGGCGTAATAAAGTTGACGGTTCCAGTAGCTTAGCTCTGACGGAAGTCATGGTCTGTAGTGACCGTTGTGGGTATTTGACGTGGTCAAGAGGATGGTTCCAGTAGCTATTACGTGCGCGTTTAGCTCTGACGAAAGTCATAGTGAGTGATACCTAATGTGATCCATGGCGTTGGCCGGTGGTGCATGCACATGTGAGAGAGCAATTGTGATTGATTTTCGGCAAATAATGCCGTGGCGTTAGAGTGGTTTACTTGTGGGGGGTTCCTAAGGCTTTATGATGAGATCAATTAACGTTGGTAGATGAATGGTTGACAATTTCTATTACCCAATTTTTTATTTTTTGGTTTATTGAGTAAAGTTTTGTTGTAACATTGAGTGATTGACTGCGTGTTGCGGGTTCGATTCCCACACGGAGCCGACATTTGTGTGACCTGCAGATGGTCGCTTATGGTCAAGATGAGAATTGATGGTCTTGTTTGTGTGAGTTTACATGTTTGAGAACGCACTCATATTGCGAAAGTGGTTCCTAGTCTTTGTCAGGAGTGACCGAGCTATATGATACTGCGCGATGTACTATTTTGTTTCAGAGTAATACACAGGGATGAACGTCCTGTTGGGACGTCTCGTCAATGGACATGTTCCAGCTGAGGTGGCGATGGTGACTAACACACGAGGACATGTGTCTCGCAGGATGGCTGTATCGGATCCGGCGTTGATTTGTTGACAACAAAACAAGGCACGCCATCTAGTGGACACTAGTAGAAATAGAGGTGGCGTGCCTAGACAGAGAAGCAAGCGAAGCCGCGGGCGAAAGCTAGTTAGATATAATTTATATTAGGTAAGTGCAATCTGCTAGTCGACGACGATGTATAAGTGGTTGTAAGTAAAATTTCTTGAAAATTGCCATAACAAGGATTTTTTTTATTTGTTTTTATGGTAGATATAATCATTTAATGACAAATCCCGCCCTTGGGCGAAGCGGGAATTAGTGTCAGACTCTTACTGACTCAAAACCTACCCCGTTCCTTCGTTGCCTATCGTGGCGAGGCCGGGTATTCCTTTCGGAAGTTGACCCATGACCCCAGCAGGCTTCGACCCTGCCTGCCTGCAGCTAGCAGGCTGGGCCTCTACGGTTTGCTGCCATAACAAGGGTTCCAAATTTCTGACGCATATTCAAGGTGACTCCTACTAACAAAAGAGCAATAGAGGATCTTAAGAGTTTTAGCGTTCTTGAAACACCCTGCGAGTCTCATTACAAAACCAAGTGATCTCGAGGCTTTGGACACTATTTGCTTAATGTGTATCTAGAAACAATACTTTGGCTAAGACCACAGATACTGTTTGACAGTGGCTAAGGCTAACACCCGTATTTATAAACAAGTAAAACTAAATACTTGAGTAAAAGAAACTACTATTTGTATTCTATAGTTAAGAATTTTTTAAATTTTTAATGCAGATTTCAAACGTCAAGTAATGATTTAATAAGATTTTAGTTAGTAACAAGTAATTACTTCTTTACAAATACTTATGTAATAATTTGTTGCCATTTTTTTGGACATTCAATGTTTATCTCAAAGATGTACTTAGGTAAATTAAATAGATAATTTAACGTTGCAGAAAATTTTCAACCCAACACGTGCACTTCTTCAATCCAACACAAGGAGGCAGTCCTTGTATTCGATTGAACAAGTGCACGGCGTGCTTTGTTAGTTTACCTCGCACGGTGTTAGTATCGCCGCCGCACGAATCGCGCAGGTCGTTCTGACTGAGATCGAGCGTGCTGAGTGACTTCACTCCCTGCAACGACGTAAACACGTTCGTCGTCAGCTTGTTCTTGACTAGTAACAATGTTTTCAGAAGACACGTCCGCACAAACAGGCCGCTGAAAACGATATCAAGTTACATGAGTTAACTATAGTAGTAAATACATGTGATACGAGCATACGAATCGGACGAACGCTCACCTCGGCAACTCTTTCAAATAGTTCCTGGACAAGTCAAGCACGCGGAGATTCGGCGCGTCGTCTAGCAGCCCCACTGGCAGCGTCGTCAGCGCGCACGACGTCAAGTATAGCTCCTGCAGATTCTTCGCGCCACTCAGCGACGTCGCGTGCAGCTCGCTCAGCTGCTGCCCGAGTTGCACTCGCAGCACGGTCAGGTTTTTGCAGTTGCTCACCCAGCCTGCCGGCAGCTTCTCGGCAGTCACGTCAACCAGGAGGAGTGTATGCAGCGCACACGACGTCCAAGGCACGGGCCACCGATCGTCCCAGCCATGCACCGTGATTGTATGCAGTGACGGTGTCAGCGCGTTGGGTATGCGGACCGCCTGCATCTCCAGTGCCAGCTCCTTCATCGCGCCCGCTGGTGTCACGCTTACGTTACTGGCGTCACGCACACTGATTTTGACGAGCTTAGGCAGGCGTTCCAGCACTTCGCGTGGCACATCGGTGCCCATGCGCGTTAGCACCAGGTACTCGAGACTGCTTGGTAGCTGGAGCAGCTCGCCAGGTGGCAGAAGCACACTGTCCAGGAACAACTTATGCAGGCCGACGGGTGTGGCTAGCGTGCGCGGCGCCAGTACGGCTTTGGTGATCTCAAGTGTGCTCAAATTACCGAGCTCGGACAGGTGCGCAGCCGTGAGGTTGCCGACGTCGGTCAGAGTAAGCTTGTCCATCACGAGCACGTTGAAGCGCTTCAGTACCGCATGATATGAACCGTTCGGCGCAGGGCAGTGTTTCAGTTGCGCTTTTTCGACGCGCAGCTGCGACTCGAAGCGTGGCATGGCCGAGTTGTCGAGCGTGAGGTTTTGTGAACATTCTAGTTTGAAGTACTGGCTGTCGGTGTAATCAATCTGCAGATGCATATCTGTTCAAATAAAAGAAAAGACAGTGAAAGACGACTGTATCAACAGGAACTTGGGGAATGAGCACTAACACGGAATTTTAAACATAAAAGATATCTGAAAGATATCTGTCTATCTTTACATTTAACACCTTCTCTGCGGAATCAGGCCCATATCGGCCTACTGCGGTACTTCACTTAGTGCGGAACGATTATCTCAGGTTTTTGTAAGAGTTTGACAGAGATAAGTAGTTTCAGTCTGACGGTAAACAGTGAACCGTACGCACGCATACACTCATTACCTTTACTGGTTCTAATCGCTTGGCAACGTTTCTCAAAGTTTTACCATTATTTTTTTTCTTCCTTCTCCTACGCAATGTTCAAGTGCAAGAGGTGCGACGAGCAAGTCAATGACGGGATCAAATGCACAGTTTGTCTGGGTTAGTTTAACTTTCCGTGCACTGGTATAACTGAAACTGGATGGAGAAAACTTTGCGATAGGAAGTTAGCATGGAAGTGCAATCCCTGCAAAGCTCTGGCAATGAGTCCCCGAGTCGGCGCCTCGACGGACACGACGTCTGATATGGAGGGTATACTATCCAAATTGAAGAGACTGTCTGTCCAAATGGAGTCTCTACCGACGTTGATGGAGGACTTAAAGCTTATCAACAAAGAGCTAGCTGAAATGAAATCTATGAGACTGGCATTTTCAGATGTCACGAATTCCATTGCAGAAATGAAGGAGTCTCTCGAATTTGTGCATGGCTCGGTAAAAGACTTGACCAGTAAAGTTTTGATATTGTTACAGGATGTAGATGACCTGCTACTAAATGACTTCTGTTGCAGAGATGTCTCTGCAGCAAGGCTGACGATACAGCGTGGCACCACAGCGATGGCGATTGTCTTTGCCTCAGTATACATGCCAGAGGCGGAGGAACCGCCACCCCACGACCTGATCCGCCTCGTTACCCACTGTGACAACGGCGGAGACGAGATTGTGGTCGGGACCGATGCGAACGCACATCATCCACTGTGGGGAATGGAAACGCAAAATGCTAGGTGTGGCATTGGTGGATTACTTGTTCACAACTAACCTATCCCTACTAAACACAGGCACCGAACCAACATTTGTAACCAGACGCAGTCGCACGATAATCGACCTCACTGTGGCAACAGAGGGCGCAGCTAAACTCACTACTGGGTGGCATGTCTCCAAAGAGGCCTCCTGCTTGGACCCCAGGTGGATCCGCTTCAACATCCAGGTCTGTGTACCACCCACACTACCATGGCGTATTCCGCGAAACACGGATAGAGCAGCATATAGACGCAGTCTAGCTTCCAAGTTATATATGTGTTCAAAATTTATTATTTTAGTTATCTACATATTTGTACGCCTCTGGGCAAAACATAGAGGATCTACCTGTCTTTAACACCGCACACTTTATTGTAACTTGACCCATGTTTACAAATAAAATCTTCTTATTCTTATTCTTCTTATTCAAGCTTGCGCCACCAGACGATTCGATGACATTTGAGGACACAACGCAAATCGACGCACGCTGTCACTGATAAACAGCTACCACACTGCCTGCCCAGAAACTTTCCTGCACGATACACCGGGTAAACAACCCTGGTGGGGCGCGGATCTGGAACGCAGGTGTGGCAAGATAAGGAAGGCTTTAAACAGAGCCATGAACACATGTGCGGATGAGGACTGGGACGCCTACTATGCGGCCAAATCCAGCTACAAAAAAATGCATCAGGTTCAGACGCACCACAGGTTGGCGGAAATTCTGTGGTAGCATCGAATCCTGCCAACAAGCAAACACGGTAAGGAAAATTTTGGCAAAACAAGATACTCCTGGGCCCACCATGCACCGTAAACCTGACAACACACTCACCGCGTCACCTGAAGAAGCAAGACGCGTCCTAGTTGAGGCTCACTTCCCACTGCGTTTTCACACAGGTAACATACTGGTCAGATGTGAGCCAAACACCATCAGACGATGATTGGCTCTATGCACACAGGATAATTACGTTGGAAAAAATCCAATGGGCCATCCAAAGCTTCCATCCTTTTAAGGCTCCTGGCGGGACACCGTTGGCAGCAAATCTGGTGCCCCTAATGAGAGCGTGCCTGGCTTTTAGATACGTTCCCAAAGGATGAAGGGAAGTGAAAGTAATATTCATTCCTAAACCGGGTAAGAGTGACTATACAAACGCCAAATCCTATCCACCTATAAGTCTAACCTCCTTCCTATTAAAGACGATGGAAAGGTTATGGGAGAGGGAACTACGAGATGGCGTTTTAAAAATAGTACCACTACATGGTAACCAACATGCATACAGCTCAGGTAAGTCGACAGAGTCTGCTCTTCATCTGGTGGTAAGCCAGATAAAGGAAGCGATCCATCAAAAAGGTACCTGGGCACTTTTATAGACATCGAAGGAGCCTTCGACAAAACAAACTTCTCCAGCACAAGTGCCGCCCTCTCCAAGCACGGGGTAGATCAGGTATTAATCGACTGGATTACAAATATGCTAAGCAAACGAGTAGTTCGCCTTGAAGAAGAACAGCAGCTGGCGTTGATAGCTAGAGGCTGCCCACAGGGAGAGGTACTCTCCCCACTACTGTGGAATCTTGTAATCAACGAACTCATCACTATACTCAATGCGAATCGTTACTACACCATAGGGTATACAGACGACCTCGCAATCCTTATACCTGGTAAGGTGACCGGAATGATCTGAAACCTTATGCAACAAGCAATGCGCATCGTGGAACGGTGATGCAGAGAATATGATCTCTCAGTGAATCCCTCTAAAACTGAACTGGTCATGTTAACGCAAAAACGAGCACTAGGGCGCTTCAATCTGTCTAAACTGTTCAATATAGAACTTCAGTTCTCGAACGAGGTTAAATATCTGGGGGTTACCCTTGGCAGTAAGTTAAACTGGAGCACGCATCTAGACAATAAATTAAACAGGGCTTGCATCACCTTCTGGCAATTCAGGAAAATGTAAGGTAAGAAGTGGGTCCTATCCCCGAAAATTATACTCTGGTTGTATACCGCAGTAATTCGGCCCATGATTACTTACGGCGCTGTGGTGTGGTGGCCTCGCACCAAGTTAACCACAGCCGTAAACAAACTACAACACATACGAAGGCTGGCCTGCATGACTACTACGGGCTGCATGAGGACCATTGCGACTGCAGCGCTCGAAGCTATGCTGGGACTTCCCCCACTCCACCTGTTTATACAGCAGGAAGCGACGATGGCGGCCGTACGTCTTAAAACACCGGATCTCTGGGGTAAGAGAGAAACACAACACGACGCTCTGCTTGCGGCACTCAACGATGAGCTTCCCGTAACGCAAACAATCAACGACCGGATACCTAAGCAATTTATCTTCGATGAAAAATACAAAATCCAACTGCATGAGGACCACCGCTGCGAAGGGCTGTGCCCTGCAGAGCTGCGGATCTTCACTGATGAATCCAAAACAGGTAATGGCACGGGTGCTGGAGTCTTCTCGGAGGATCTCAACATTCACATAGCCACAGCATTGGGGGTTCATAACACTGTGTTCTAGGCTGAGTGCTTGGGCACTTCCCTGGCAGCTTTAGCCGTCGCTACCAGGAAAGTTAAGGACCACTCTATACACATACTTTCGGACAGCATGGCTGTACTGCAAGCGCTAAACAGCCACACGGTTAACTCCGGGCTGATTTATGAGTATCACCAACGCCTCAACCAGGTGGGTAAACACAACCAAGTAACCATGCAATGGATTAAAGGATACAGCGATTCCCGAGGCAATGATGCTGCGGACGAACTCGCCAGAACGGGATCGAGTATGGCGGCGATAGGGCCTGAGCCCATTGTGCCGCTCCCCTTTGGACACCTACGCAACGAACTAGAGAACTACACCACAAACTATGGGTAGACCATAGTGAGTGCAGGCAGGTCAAGGAGGCACTTCCCTCCATTGATAGCCGCTTTACGAAAAAGGCCCTACAACTGACTAAACCTCAGTTACGGAAAGTGACGGCCGTTAGAACTGGCCACGGGACCTTTAATAAGCACCTCTCTGTCATAGGAGTTACAGACAGCCCACTGTGCAGCGCCTGCATGGAGGAGGAAGAGACTGCAGCACATCTGCTTCTGAGCTGCCCTGTTATCGCTGGATACAGGGCAAAGTACTTCGGAAACCCAGGTAACCTCCGCGAAATGGTCAGTGATACCAAGGCGCTGTGGCCTTCCTCGAGAAGCTGGAGTGGATCGAATGGCACATTTGTCCCACCCGTACACAAAATACGCGCTTTAGTCGTGGAGTTGCGGATACCAGCCCGAAATACAATCCATCCATACTAATATTATAAATGCGAAAGTAACTCTGTCTGTCTGTCTGTCTGTCTGTCTGTTACGCGATCACGCTTAAACCATCCAACTGATTGTAATGAAATTTAGTACGAAGCAAGCCTGAACTCCAAGGATGAACATAGGCTATATATTATCACGCTATTTGCTATGGAGGGTGAGTAATATTGCATTTTATCGGTAAAGTGTCTGCGCGCGGCCAAAATAGGAACTAATCGTTTGTTGCCATTTTGACATTTACGTCAGGTGTCAGGAGAATGACTTGTGTTCTGTGTTTTTAATCTTTTCCAAATTAAATAATCGTCATCATTAAAAGTGATTATAAGTGCTGGCAGGGATCTTGAAAATCAAACGTGCTAAATAAGAGGAATGAGAAAATATTGGACCTACGGTTCCATTTTCCAAAGCTGGACAATTTAACAAATTTTCGGGTGACCATAACAATAAAATTACCCTATTTAATCGTACACGAGGGGTACCTGTCAGGAAAACATAGTTTGTTGATAATGGACTGCTACTATGTATTTGAATCTTTATCAAGTGACTATCATGACGGATCAAAAATAATGACGGATCAGAAATCAGAAATACAAAAGCAAAGAAGAAAAAGAAGGCAATACAAAAGCTCATAATGAAATAGCCTCAATCACTAAAGCGGCATTTAAGACTGTAACACCAGAAGAATGACTGAATGTCGTCTACATGTTGACAAAATAGAAGACAAATATTTTGTATCGGATAGGTTAATGGATATCGAAATTAACAATAGACTCATCCAACTCTTCTGATAGTATTGGAGATTGATTCTAAAAGTTGTTGATGCTAAAAGTGTTAGTAGATATTAATTTAATAAACGATTTACAAAGTTCTCATGACTTTTTATAATCATCATCTTCCTGCCCTTTTCCCATGTTATTTGGGGTCGGCGCAACACGTTTCTTCTTCCATTCTGCCCTGTCACCCGTCAGGCTATCACTAACTTCCTTCTCATTCATATCTCTCTTCACACAATCCATCCATCTTTTCTTTGGCCTCCTCTCTTCATCCATCCACATGTATACTTTTAGTAACCCTTTTAGTAACATGTGTATTATCCCTCTTCTTTATATGACCATACCAAGATAAATGATTCCCCTTCAACTTTTCTGAAACTGGCGCCACTTTCAAACTTCCTCTAATATACCTACTCATTCCTCACTTTATACTTTTTTGTCATACCAGACATCCATCTCAACATTTACGACTTTTTTATAATATTTACCCTAATAAAATAATCTGTAATGCAATCTATTTGTTTACTTTCCGTAAGTAAACTAAATAAATTCTTTAAATTACAATTTGAGTTACTAAAGATTGTTTTTAATTATATGAGGGAAAAAAGATTAGTTAGGCTGGCAATATTAAACATGCCCCTAGCAACGCGCATGCTTTATGAGTAATGTTGTATTTTATCGGTATTATACGATTTGCCGCGAGTTCAAACCCCAGTGACGGTTAATATTTTTGTGATTATTTTATCTTCTTTTTTTGCCGATAATATACAATGATACGTCGAATAAATCAATAAAATTGTTGTTTACATATTTTAAACATAGCATGGACATTTTTATTCAATATTTTTCCAAGTGTTTTGTAAAAAGTAATCAAAACATAAAAAAAAATCGTGTCGGCGAAAAAAAAAATTACTATTTTTTTAAATTATTCTATTTAAGATAAAAATCATCACGCTATCATTGACAACGAGCCAGGCACTCTATGACGTTTATAACAAGAACGCCTATTTTGAAAGGAAATTATCTAAGAATGTAGCACAGTGGTTTAGTGACTATCCATAGCACTGTGGTAGTTCGAATCTCAGATTGATGAGGTGTTTTAATTTTTTTAATTTGATTTTTGCATTCTTACTGCTTCTTTTATTGAGGCTGGTTTTAAGGTCAGCACTTTTGAAACAGTTTGGCAGACACTGTCCTTTAAAATCTAATATTTGATTTCAAATCGTTCGTTTTCGTTGGATAAAATAAAATAAGTGTATGCATTTATTGAACGGTCCCAGAGCATTTTTAACAATCCTACTGTTTTTTTACGGTGGAGAGAGTGCGTGTAGCACTCAAGGTTCGTCAAATTTCATTTGAAAGTTGGAGAATCAGGGCTGTTGTGGCTGTTCCGAGTAGTTTCTATTTCGTATTCGGCCGGAAATACAGATATTACCATTTTGTGAATCGTTTGGAGGACACGGTCGACCGTGCGATGGAGGTCTATCCCGGTTGGGTGGAGCACCGCCGTATCCTCGTGGAAGTGATCGGTGGCGGCTACTACAGCACTGTATTTGGCCATCAATATGCGAGTTCAATTGGGCGGAGATACACGCGCTCAAGATTTCGCGGAAATTTCTTAAAAATTTGGAGACTTCCTAAGATAGTTCCCACTATGGAAAATAATTCGTCTGATATATGAAGACGTCAGTCAAATATGCACGAACAACTCTGGATAAATGAACGAGTAATTTAAACGCCAAAAGCGATCAAGCTACAACAATCAATGCAAACATGCTTTCGCAAATCCATACTAATCTACAGCGACTGCTGAGGTGTAAAGATGTCCTATTTGTCATTGTTTCAAACACCTCCTTCGTTCGCATTATTGCTTCACTGAAAGAAATGACTGGTTGAAATTTTCTCTAACGATCGCCTTCACGACGACACAGCGGCGCAGACTTCAACCGTAAGCTCCATTGTATCTCCGAGCAATCCGTACAATGGTGAGAATCGAGAGTTTCGTTCTTCTAAATGCAATACAGATGTCTCCCAAAACGCCCACATCCAGTGAGTCATGCACAAAGACAGGACGCCGTGGTGCCTCTGTATCCACTCCTCAAAGAAAGTAAAAACCACTGCGATTGTAGCATGCTTACTGCAACCTTGAAACGCAAAGGGTAACTGTAGGGAAACAGGTGGGTTTTAGTCATTAAGAGTCTGAAACTCTTTCTCGCTGCACTCAGACTGGGAGAAGATATTTGATAATTTACCTACGTTAAGAAGAAGGTAAAGAATTGCAAACTCTAAAAGCTGAAGGTGCCGACCTCAGGCTCAACTCCACTGATCACTTTTTTATAGCCTACATTTAAAAGGATCCGGTCCTGTTCATCTCGCATCGCATCCATCGGATTCCCGCAGTCAGAGTGGGCGCTACATGGCTGTTTATCATGATTTTGGTTTTGTCCATGTTCATTTTAAGACCAACTCTTTCGGAAGCTTTGACGTTCATATGTACATAATACATATGTACGAGTATATAACACATGTTTCCTGAAGGTAATTTGCGTTTTTACCTTTAGCCGTTTTATGTGAAAGTAAAACAAATAATTTCGATGCACAATGAATTGTAAGATCAGAATTATTGTACAAATGTACAGTTCTACGAAATTAACGCGGACGAAGTCGCGGGTAACAGCTAGTACAATATATAAAAGAAAGTCGTGTTAGTTACACTATTTATAACTCCAGAACGGCTGAACCGATTTGGCTGAAAAATGGTGGGAAGGTAGCTTAGAACCAGGAGAAGGACATAGGATATCACGATAAGTAAATAAAAAAAAAAAAACAAAATCTGCTCATTCACACTTTTATACTTTGCAAGGCAGTGATGCTAGCGAAGCATACGGCCGCTCGCGTCACACATCCTCCCTCATGCCCCAGCCGCTGCAATACCGGAACCAACTACTAACCATGGTAGTTGTAAGCGCGGGAGAAATCTTTACTTGATTTCCCACGCCAAGAAAAACTAAATCTCAATAAAAATGCCATCAAACTTTATTTAACCGTTTTGAAGGTCCCATATTTTGAAATCCCGTTCCCGTAGGAAAATGAAAGTAGCCTAAGTTACTGCTTGTAACATTTGCTGTGCCTCAGTGAATGTCCCGTCAAAATCAGTCTAGCTGTTTCGGATATTAGCGGGAACAAACCCACACATACATACACACAATTTTAATATTTACATTTTTGTAATACACATCGACTATACTTTCATATACATTTAGTAAACCTGACCAGGACATCGGTCCACCTTGTAGGAGGCCTGGCAACGCTGCGTATTGCGGTATAGGGTAGCCACTCCAGAACCTTTCGGCCCCAACGGCCACCTGTTCTGTGTGCAATGTGCCTTGCCCATTGCCACTTAAGTTTGGCGATTCTACGTGCCATGTCAGCAACCTTGGTTCTCTTGCGGACGATGACATAGTAGTCATTGCTGAGACTACGGAGGAGCTCAGTATTGTACTCAGCTCCGTCTTACTGTCAAATCGAAGAAGTTTTGGCAAAATTGAAGAACTCAGAGATGAGTAAAATTGATGAACTTTTTTCGTTCAGAGTTCGTAAATAATTTAAATTAAAAAAAAAATACTTGTTATGCTCACCCTATTAATTGTTCAATTTGACAGTATGACGTGACGTCACAACATGGCAATCGATCCTATTCTCATTTGGAACGCATTGTATCTTTCCTTTTAATATATCAATGACTAAAGCTTTTTTACAACGTTTATGAAACAAGCTTGTTTTTTACTATAAGTAGCTATAAGTGGTCAGTACATCGTAAACATGTGATATTTCCCGATCAATAGAGCAAAACCACAAGCAAAATTATATAAACTACTCACAATAAAGTGAATACTTTATGAAGAAGTAAGTAAGAAATAACTTGATAGAATATTCATTAAAAAAAATTGACCTAAGTATTTGCTTATTATTATGGTCACATTTTTGTCGATTAATGTATCGTGTTATTAGCAAGTTGGCAATTGGTTTAGTAGAACGTCTAACAATTGAAAGGCGAAAACTAAGTCTTGCCGATGCTGTGCTTACCATCCACAGAGTAGGTGTACTCGTCCTTGCCGTGGCTGTCGTGGGAGACGCAGCGCAGCGCCGCGGCCGGCGGACAGCGCGGCCGGTCCGGCGACGTCGCGCGCGCCGCCCGCGCCAGCGCCAGTGCCAGCGCCAGCGCCAGCAGCCAGCGCACCATATCCACTCCTACTTACAAAGGCTCATCGCGCCACTTCTGTCCTCTTGTGTAGTGCAAGTACTAAGTATTAACAGGTAACGGTACTCGGATCTGTACAAAAAGTAACATTACCGAACCCAAACTTGTAATCGAATATTGGACTATTCGTACAGCATCCGAGAATGAATCAACTCCTAGTTAATAGTGTCAACGCCCGACGCTTTAGCGGTTAATTGTGGAGTATGTGCACTTTTTCTCGTAACCACTACTAGCCGACAAAAATCCGTCAAATTCTTATTTCATAACTTAGTTCTAGTAGCAGGTAACAGTGAAACTTGGATACAATAACGGCTTAGTTTATGTATACTATACCTGTACTATTAGTATACTGTACATATAAGGCGCATTCGTATTATTCGGATTTTACTAGTAAACCCAAAGCTGTCCGATTTGGCACAAGACTATTACAATTCTCACAAAGACCCACTTCTGGGCGTGTACTAGATTTTAATTAAACACTTTCTGTCATTCGGTAGATTATCAACTCTGAGCACTTTTAACCACAATTAACGCACAAAATTTAACATCAACATCACTTTTCGTTTATTCACTTCATAATAATCTGCGTAAATTTCCATTTATCGGAATCGGTACGAGGAAAAAAATTGAGGAAAACCCCACACGAAACTCAAAGCTACATAACTACTTGTTGTTTATATTATGGCTCACATCGTTGTGCGTCAGACAGAGGCCGCGTGCGCTTGCGCAAGTGACATTGAGTGTTGCCACATGGATTATTTGTTGTGAAGAGTTGATGAAATAATTTTGTTTTACATTATTAATTATTATAATTTAAGCGATAATAATTATAATATTCTGAGGTCAAAATGATGGAAATGATTTTACATTCACATTGCACACTAAAAACATTATGTAGTGTTTAATGATACCTATTGCAACACTGGCCCACGTATTCAAATCAAACTAATATGATGAAGGAATTGTATGCGTTTGTAAGTTTATTACCTACTTTTTCTCGCTCAACGGCCGAATTTTTTTATTAATGACTATAAAAAAATGTACCATTTGTAATTTTTAATATGATTTTTTTTCGAAATTTTGTTCACTAAAGTATTGTAAACTTAGAAAGCTTAACGTAGAGTTTATGTGATTTGGTTTGAAGCAGTTCATGGGTGCCTACTTTATGATTGCAGTCGCAGTATCAGTGTGAGCAGGTCACGGTCCCTCGACCCTCGACTTCAGTCTACACAGTGGGTTTTGCCCACATCGAGATAACATTTAGTTTATATTGTGTTGTGGTGACCAATTCTAATTTTGAACTTACGTTCGTTCATATTATTCCAGCTCAGTAGTCCAGTGAGGCAATCTAGCGCTGAATCGGGCTGCAGGGAATAATTTTCTGCAGTGGTTTCCAGTAATTTACAATTCACGGCAGTAACAATGACTCCTAATATATAAATGGAAATATATTATGTGCGTTATATTTTGGTGTACAATAAAGTTTATTCTATTCTATACCGATATAATTCTCACGAATACTTTTTAAGTAAAGTAAAATCCAGCTCTGCAAAAAAAAAAAACGCAAATTGTCGCTTACGATGCTTTTCCTAAAAAAGGTCGATGTTTTCATTTAAATTCAGTCTTATATTGTTAGTTGTGCTAACACTCATGAGCTTTCTACAAGCTCTCACTGCCACTTTCTTGTCGTGTTTTTAAATGGCTTTATTGGAATTGTCTTCTTTCGGTAACACTTCTGGAATGCCTTACCAAGACAATTTATAAAACCATTTATTCCTAAATTAGCCCAATTTTTGTTACTGATATAATTCTTGAAGGCAAGGCTATTTTTATCATTAAAATTATTTTATTAATTGTAATAGTCCTTTCAGCGTAATTAGATTTCTTGTCGATTTTGTCAAGAACTATGTCGCAAAATAGTCCAGCGTCCAGTATGACGTATGCCATTGTGATCAACCGAACACTGATTTATGTCATTGTCAGCAATATTTGTAATTATGTTGTCTAAACACGAATGTGCGTTATTCCTAATAAACGTAGGAGTATTTATAAGATACCGAAAATTATAAGTCAAAATACTAAAAAATTCAGCAGATTTCTTACTCTCAACAAGTACGTCAGGATAAACTTCATGTTAATAAAATGTTCGAAAAGTTTTTCTAGACTGGATATAAAACTTTCAAAATTTTTATCGTAAGGACTTCTATAGCAACAACAGATGGGTAAATTTCTCAAATGACTTATTTTTTTGTCTTCGGTGAAATTAGTATTTGAAAAAAGGAATATTGTTCTGAATTATTATTTTTAGTAGGTATTCAATAGGTAGTTAATTCGGTTGAGGCCAAAAATATAATTTGCCTAGGACTATTACAAAGGTAGATAAATAAATACATAAACTTCTATTTTATCAAATCGGTGCTGTCCCTCTACATTTTTACAAACAAAAAAGCTTATTTATTTATTTATTTACCTTTAAATCAGGCAGATTACCCATAAAAACGTTAGTATTACTTAACCTATGTTAGTAAAATCGACAATAAACTTAATTGATTTCGCCACCTTCCGGACACACCTGGCAACAATACATGCATTGCACGCAGGTGCCTCATCAGGTGGCCTTCAGCCTTACTAGCAACAATGCTCAGGAGAATGCTATCGCCGCCGCGCATCCGACGCAGCAGTGAAGCTGATCTTTTTCTTATGATCGCAAAGAAGTCATCTGTACGCGCTGCTGCGAGCATACCTGACGCGCTACAGAAACGCGGCAGCGACATTATCATCCTAAAAGCATTGTTGTATTGCACACGCAGAGCATTGAACGTCTTCTGCGTGTATCTGGTCCACAGACTGTAGGTATAAAAAGCCTGGCAATATGCCCTAAATAGTGTTAACTTGACGTTATTGTCGCACTTTGCAAATCTGCGGGCCAGCATGTTGCATCGTACGGCCAATGCCCTGCGCTCCCTCTCAATATCACAGTTATCAGTGCCATCCTCTGTAACCCAATGACCTAGGTATTTAAATTGCTTGACTCTGTTAAGAGTTACACCACATAGCGAAACTGGTGGCACCACATCATAGGTCTTGCTTTGTGCCATAAAAACTAACAACTCGCTCACACACACACACACATCCATCACACATCACATATACACTAATAAATGTAGGTAAGTTAAGTATAAAACTTATTCTATTTCATAGAATAGTAGTTTTGTTATAATTATATAGCATATTTTATTTCATAATTAACGATTATTATTACTGAGAGGCACAAACGTACTTGTTTTGCAAAATGTTCTCATATCGCTGGACAAAAGTAATTTAAACCTAACTTTGCATCGACTAGTCTGACAGAGTCCCCACTCCAATTTTATTTCCCTCGTTGGTGTGTGCGCTAGTGCGCAGTCAGAACGGATGTGTGTCAAATCGCTGCATATTTCCGCCAATAACATAAGTACGTCATTTCAGTTGCCCTCGGACAATTATTTTATATTATCGGTGGTTACATTTTTCTAGTGTAATGAGTAGTTTTATTATTGTTGTTTGGTTCTAACAGAGGTAGTAAGTGAATTAGCTTCATTGGCTGTTATTGAATTTATCCTAGATATTATGCATTTTTTCTAATTTTCTAAAAAGTATGTTATTTCTCATGTCGCTGTTCTCATATTTCTGTAATCGGTGGTCTTTATTACCACCGATGTTATAATTTACACCGAAATGATACGAAAAATTCAATCGGTGTCTTATATCTAATGTCGGTGTTTCGATTCATGATCAACGCACAGTTTTGTCACATCGGTGGATTGCTTTATCATATCGGTATATCATTTTATCATCTCGGTGAGTTGTTTTATTATATCGGAAGATCCCGTGTTATTTCGTTAAGTATACAAAGAAACAATGGAACATACAAACATACATACATATATACATATATACATACATACAAACATTCATACATACATAGATTGCCAAAATCATAACCACGACACCACTGGGTAGTAGATGTATAAATGCATCATTAGGGCCTCCCCTAATGATACATTATACATCTTTTAATATATAACAATAATAACATTACATGTGTAGATATAATTTAATTAGTTATTTATGTATTTTTAAACTTAATAAAAGTTGGAAAATAAGAGAGTTAAGACGACGAATCTGATGATAAATAAAATAAACAGGAAAATACCAAAATCTCACTACACATCTTATGCGATTTAGGTATCTGGAAACGATATATACATACATAATTGTTAAACCTAGAAGGCTACAATGTTATAAGTGTACACACGGCAAAACAGTTCAGATCTTCAGTTCTAAGTCACCCTTCTGAAAATATATAGGCACCTACTAACTATTTCCTTTTTGATGTTCAAAGTTGGGTAAATTATCATATCGCTGGATATGTATATCATTTCTTTAGTGTTTTCTCGCTTAGTGTTGTTGTTGTTGTCTCGTTTAGTGTTTTCGAACTGTTCTATCACTCTTATTTTTTTTCGTAATAGCGTGCATCGCAATAACGTCATTCGAATCTTCATATCACTCCCCATCTATGAATTGCCTTATTTTTCTTACTGCAAATGCAGCTGAGCTTAGTCTTCCTGAGAGAGTTCTAATATGAGCGTCCCACTGCAGTTTAGAATCGATAATTATGCCTAAAAACATAGTTCCCGTAATAACATCAAATTTTGCCGTCCAGAATTAGATTGACGCCAACTTAGGGACATTCAGTAATGAAAACTTTATATATTTCGTTTTATTCGCATTTAATTCTAATATTATTAGTTGCGAACCATTTTGAAAGAACAACCAGACTTTTGTTGACATGGAAGAGATCTCCATCTTTTCTGTCTACTTTAAAATAAGAGATGTTGATATTTTCTTAGCTATAGTGCCATGAAGACATTAAGAAAGTTTTTTTTTTTTTTTTATTGGTTATAAACTAGTGCTTGATTGCAATCCTACCTGATAGTAAGCAGGGGTGCCACGACAGAAAACCTCCACGGGTGCCCGCAGGCTGTAGTTCCCTTGCGGATGCGTCCGGAGCGAAGGTTAGTTTGCGGGACGGTGCACCCTGGGAGGCGGCCAACAAACCCCCTTGGGCACTTCTGCCTAAGGGGCCCCGATGGCCGTATGCGAATGTTCTGTCAGAAGGATCACTTCAACGCGTGTCCCTCTGCTTTAGCAGAGGGCACAGTGGCGAAGTAAGAGCGGGCTCAGTGTGCACTCACCCTGCCGCCGGGCAGGCAGGAGGAAGACTTGCTCCTCCTTCTGCCACCGCTGTTCTCGTAGCCCCAGAGATTGTCCAAGGTCATGTTTCTGACTTTTTATGGGGGTCGAGGGTCTTGGCTTAACCGCCCGGGCCGCGAGGAAGACAACCTCTATAAAAAATTACCCCAAACCTCCAAGCGGCGGCGCACCGTGAGGGAGGTTGTTAGCTTGACTAATGGGTAGCTAAATTAGTCTCTAGTGTGGACCACAGATTTTGAGCAAGTACCCGAAATTTATACTCGTGGGAACTATATGGAAAAAGGAAACAAATTTTTTAAACACCCTTTGGAGAGTGATGCGCGGTCGGAGTCCGACGCGGCATCCGGAAGGAGCTCGGAGACCTCGGAGGTTGAACAGGTGGAGGAGACGATAGCCGACTCCGGAAGAAATGCAAGTTTCTTCCGGAAACGCTCCCTATCTAGGGACAAATCGTCCTCCGATGCCGAAAAGGGCTCGGCCCGAAAAATCCCCACCAGTGGGCGGGGAGCGGGCCGAGCAACGGGAAAAGGGAGGGGAATCACCTCCCAGGAGGCGGCTGAGCGAGCTAAGAGGCTCGCCGCGGAAGGGCGCCACCCTGCTGCGATGGACCCCTCGGGGCCATCTGGCAGCGAGAAGGAAGACTCCGCCCAGGAGTCGCGTCGGTCCTTCGGCGAGCTCGTGGTCACCGCACTGCGGGATATGGGCCGCAAGTGAGAAAGGACGTCGAAGGAGAGGACGGTCCTCCGCCATGCCGCCTCTATGCAGTTGTATGACTATGCAGGAGGCCTTCGACGTCGCCCTCAGGAAGAGCGTGGCGAAGCTCCAGGCCGATCTCCGAGCCCGGCTCCGGGCCGAGCTTCAGGCCGAGCTCGCTGGGGTCCATGGAGCCAGCAGCCAGAAGCCTGTGGAAGGGTAGGGCCCCAGCCCCAGCCTCAGCCTCAGCCTCGGCCCCAGCCCCAGCCCCAGGCCGAGTCGGGAAGCCAGCTGCTGACGCTGGTGCAGCGGGAGCTGGCTGCTTTTCAGCAGCAGCTGCAGGAGCAGCAGCAGCAGTTCCAGCTGCGGATCCAGCAGCAGCTGTCCCAGCTGGAGGGCATCGTATTGCGCCCCCCACTAGCGGCCTCCGGCCAGCGAAAGGCGGCGTCCTACGCCGCCACCGCGGCCTCAGCGGCTGTGCCCATGTTGGGCCCCTCAGGGCAGATCAGGCGCGTGGCCACGGTTGCGAACCCCGCCGGATCGGCCCCACAGGCCAAAAAACAGCAGCAGGTGAAGCCAACCCTCGCTGCTGCCCCTAAGAAGGGCAAGTCGGCACCGGCCACTAAGTCGGCGGGGGGGGGGGGGGGGCTGCTGTGGTGGCAGGCAGGCGGTCTATACCGCCTCCCCGGCCTGAAGATCCTCTGGCAGAAGCCGGATGGCAAGTGGCCGGAGCCAAAAAACAGGCTGGCAAGACGGCTCGGGCTGCCGGGAGGCGTGAGCGGCAAAAGCTGCGGAAGCGGATGGCCATCGCGGCCAGGATTCGCACCCCGCGCTCTACGGCTGTAGTAATTACGCTGCAGCCGGAGGCAGCGAAAAAGGGTGCGACCTATGGCGAGGTCCTCCGAAAGGCGAGGCAGGCGGTGAACCTCACTGAACCTGGGATCACCGGGGGCTTTTAGATGCGGCATACCGCGACCGGTGCCCTGATGTTGGAGGTCCCCGGAGCCAACAGCGGCCCCACCGCAGACGCCCTGGCTGAAAAAATCACGGCGTCCTTGGATGAGGAGGAGGCCCGGGTGTCCAGGCCTACCAGATGCGTCAACATGCGCACTATGGGCCTGGACGATTCCGTGATGGTGGAAGAGGTCATGGCCGCTGTCGCCAAGACGGGTGGGTGCCCTACCGATCAGGTCCAGGTAGGCACCATCCGTGATGACGGCACTGGCATGGGGGCGGTTACAGTGAACTGCCCCGTGTCAGCGGCCAGGAGCATCACCGGGGAGGGTAAACGGCTTCTGGTGGGCTGGGTCTCCGCGCGAGTAAAGCTGCTGGAGCCCAGACCGCTGCGCTGCTATCGCTGCCACGTGGGCCACCACGTGGGGGCCTGTTGTGCAGCGGAGGAAGATCGCAGCGACCGCTGCTTCCAGTGCGGTCAGCCCGGCCACAAGGCCGATACTTGCAGCGCAGCGCCGCACTGCTACGCATGTGCGGCAGCAGGCAAGTCGGCCGACCACTGGGCTGGGAGCAGGACCTGCGATCCCCCTGCCAAGGCCAAGGGCAAGGTCACTAGGCCCATCCCCGCGAAGGTGCTCACCGCCGCGGCTGCCTCGCTGGCTGCCGCCGCTACCACCGCGGCAGGACCCTCACAGAGGGCCCGGGAGGAGACTGTAATGGACTGTCAATAACGGCTCCATTACGTCTCCTCCAGGTGAATATCAACCACTGCGCCCCCGCTCAGGATCTGTTGCTCCAGAGCATGGCGCAGTGGTCGATCAACATCGAAGTTTTCTCCGAGCCGCACTTTGTCCTGCCCAGAGCCGACTGGGTTCAGGACCTGACCGGCTCGGTGACACTAATTTCGTCGGCTGCCGCCAGTACCCTGGCACTCGAGGCCGTCAAGAAAGGTCGGGGTTGCGTGGCAGCACGGTTCGGGGACATAGTAGTGGTAGGCGTCTACCTGTCCCCGAACAGATCTCTCGACGACCTGGATAACTCCCTTTTGGAGCTGGATGCCGTCGTTGCTGGGTTTGACTCCAACCTCCCCGTGGTCGTTTGCGGGGACTTCAATGCCTGGAACGAGGCTTGGGGTTCCCGGTTCACGAACAAGCGGGGTCGAAGGGTGGAGGAATGGGCCCTAGGATGGGGCCAAGTCGTGCAAAACCGGGGTTCTGTCCCCACGTGTGTGCGGATGCAGGGCGAGTCGGTGGTGGACATTACGTTCGCCAGCCCTGCACTGGCACCGCGCGTCGTCGACTGGCGCGTCATAAAGGAGGTGGAGACATACTCCGACCACCAGTATATCCGGTTTGACGTCTCCGCCCAGACCTCGACCGCGTCGGTCCGACAGACCCCGTGTGGTCCGCGTTGGGCGCTGAGGCAGCTGGACAGGGACCTGCTCCAGGAAGCCGCGATGGTACAGGCCTGGGTGCAACCACCGGAAAGGCCTGTCGACATTGACGTCGAAGCGGATTGGTTCCAGTTGGCTATGTCGCAAATCTGCGACGCGGCCATGCCCGGCCGTCCAGCCAGGTCCGGCCAGGACGTGCCCGGCGCCAAGTACACTGGTGGTCGCCAGAGATTGCGGCACTGCGCAATGCGTGCACTGCTGCGCGACGCCGGTATACTAGACACCGCAGGCGCCACACCCATCCACCGGGTGCGGATGCCATAGAGGCGGAGCTGTATGAGGGATACAGAGCGGCAAAGCGCACCCTCCGAGCGGAGATAAAGCGGGCCAAACTCGAGGCCCGCTAGGTGTGGCTGAAGGCTCTGAACGTCGATCCGTGGGGACGCCCATACAAAATGGTGATGGCGCACACGCCGCCACCGCCGCCGGGATTCCGATCCCGATTTCCGGCCACCGTAGGCGCGGGCTCGCGGACGGTGGGCAATGGGTAGCTCGCTGTCCGTCCGTCCGGTAACAGACCGGTCCGAGCTCAGGTCGTCTACGGCGCGCACTGTTCCCGCGCGCCTCAAGGAGTTGTCAGCAAACTGTAGGGGTCCAGCAGGGCCGAAGCCTACTGGGGCCAAAGGTTATGTGAGAATGTCACCACGGGCCCCGAGACAAAGGCAATGAATGGAAGGGTAGGTTTTTAGTCAGTAAAAGTCTGACACTATTTCCCATCCCAGCCAAGGGCGGGATTTCTCATTGGACGATTTTACCTACGATAAAAAAAAAAACCTGATAGTAAGCAGTGATGCAATTGTTGATGGTGAGTCGCACTAGTTTATTAAGAGCCTATTCACTCTAGCCTTCCATTCTTACATAGCACTCAGTTTCAATCATTTTACTAGCTAACGGGCTATATGATGATGCCATGTGTGGCTAAGTCCTAAGCGAGTGATGCCAAGTAAGAAGGGATGACAGGTTGTGGAAAATGAAAGCAAAACTGTTCAAAATGAGATTTTTCACCAATTGATACCATAAGTGTGATCAGATTCTCCCCACGCCTCTCCGGGACACACATTACATTACATAAACTATTATTATTATTAATTAATTATTTTATAGGAATGTATTTAGAATATAGATTAAGTTAAATTATAGGATACTTAAAGAATGAGTCCTCATCTTCGCATATCCTTCTTTTGCTGTGCCCAACAGGGTCCATGATTGTTTCTTATGCTAATGTTTACCCCCTAAGCTTACATTGTGGAATGCAATAAAGAATTGAGTATTGAGTATTAAATTAAATTTATGGGTCATTATTATATTCCATGCCATTTTGCTTTTGATGTCAGAGTTTTTGATATTGTAGTAATTTTGAGATCTTTTAGTCAGTGTAATATTTTTTTTTGCAATTAGAATAATTATTTTGTTTTATTTGTCTATGTAGGTTTGAGTCTGTATGTCCACAATAATTGCCTTTTTTTAAGCTACATTATTTGAGTCCACGTGCGATCCATTTTGGTTTTATATTTTTATGTATTTTAATAAGCCTACGGGGGAAGCGTAAGTCGTCAAAAAGTTTAAATTGTTCTATAAAAGAGTTAAAATAATCGTTTTGATCGTCAATGTCGTAGACTTCAGAGAAAGTTAGCTTATAACGGCAGGTTTTAAATTTACTCGTAATAACATTCTCCGGGCTTTTTTTTTTTTTTTTTTTTTGGTAGGTAAAATCATCCAATGACAAATCCCGCCCTTGGGCGGAGCGGGAAGTAGTGTCAGACTCTTACTGACTAAAAACCTACCCCGTTCCTTCGTTGCCTATAGTGCCGGGGCTGAGCCTTCCTCTCAGAAAACGGCCCTTGGCCCCAGCAGGCTTCGGCCCTGCCTGCCTGCAGCTAGCAGGCTGGGCCTCTACGGTTTGCTGACAGCTCCTTGAGGCGCGCGGGAACAGAACGCGCCGTCGACGACTTGGGCTCGGTCCGGTCGGTTACCGGACGATCGGACAGCGTGCTACCCATTGCACGCCGTCCGCAAGCCCGCGCCTACGGTGGCCGGAAATCGGGATCGGAATCCCGGCGGCGGCTGGGGCGAGCGCCCCGTTGCCTCTGCCTGATGCGGTCGGCCTCCTCCTTTGCTAGCATTACTGCTTCGCAGAAGGAGGCGACCGCCTGCCATCCCTCCTCGCTACGGACCATGGCCTGAACCAAGGCCCGGCGAGAGAGATCGCTGCCGCCGATCGCCCCCACGAGGACACGGCGATGCTCCGCCCAGGCAGGGCACACCTCAACAGTATGCTCCACCGTGTCCTCCGGGTGTTCCGCACAGTGACGACACCCGGGCGAATCCTCCGCACGAATCCGGAACAGGAACTTAGCGAACTTGCCGTGTTCGGTAAGAACCTGCGTCGTGCGGAAGTTTAGAACGCCGTGAGGTCTTTCCAGCCACTCCTCAAGGATGGGCCTTATCGCCTCGATTGTGGCGCGCCCCGAACGAGGTTGCGATAGTCGCTGACGCCATTTCGCCATGAGATCCCGCCGAAGCTCTGTCCGCCAAGCCTCGACTTGTCGCGGCAGCGGAATTTCGCCCCGGCGTTGCATCTCCATGCGCTTGTCGTGCATGTGTGCAAGGACTGTTGCCTCCAGATCCCATGGCGGTTGGCCAGCAAGGAGGGTCGCCGCCTCGCGGGAAATCGTTCGGTACCCTCGCACCATGCGTATTGCCATGACCCTCTGGCACGCATTCAGCTGGGCCCTCGGTTGCTGTGTCAACGTCGGTGCCCACACCGGGGCCCCGTAGAGGGCCATGGACCGAACGATTCCCGCGTAGAGCTTCCGGCAGGAGGCGTCTGGTACCCTGAGGTTGGGCAGGAGCCGCCCGAGAGCAGCCCCAGTCCGATTCAGTTTGGGAGCCAGACGTCGGAAGTGCTCCTTGAAGTTCCACCAGCTATCGAGGACGAGTCCCAGGTACTTCATCGTCGACCCGATGCTGATGTGAACCCCAACATTCTCCGGGCTAAAGTCTCGTTGTAACTTGTAACAATATTTCAGAACGCAAATAACTCGTACGGGACACTTCAGCAACTAACCTTTTTAAAATCCCACAGAAATCAGATCATGCAAAATAAAGTGTTTTCAATTACTTTAATGTTGTCATAAAGTGTAGAGTATAATTACCTGAAATAAATTATTATTATTATAGGTAGCCTGTACTGTCCCACTGCTGGGCAAAGGCTTCCCTTAGAAATAAATTACAATACTTTATTATGAAGTAGGTACGGGTAGCAACCCAAGTAATACCCCTCAGCAAAACTTAAATAGATACCTTCCGCCATTCGGCTCTATCATCAAATCATCATGACACTTCAAATAATACCAAACGGCTTTATTTATTACAGAATTCCGGTACCTTCCTTCCGGGTTCCACATCAGATCAGTTTTATGTGTCCTTTCCCCTTCTTCCTTCCGTCAATCACAGACTACATACTGTATAAACAAAGCAGTTTGACTTGTTACTACAGTTCTGCGATGATTCTTGAAGAGTTCCGTTCTATATATTCGAAGTTCATCATCAGATCAATACAATATTTCTATGGGACCAATTCTTTGAATGAAAACCAGAATTTTCAAAATCGTTCCACAATTGACCGAGATATCGGTGAACATAAATAATAAAAAAAATACATACAGCCGAATATAGACCCTCGTCCTTTTCGAAGTCGGTTAAAAATACATCTGAATTCAAAAACAAACAAAATATGGAAATAGCTATAATTACAAAAAAGCTTACTTTATCACCCTTCCTCTACCTATTAACAATAGCGTTCAAGCTACAGGTGGTCAGGGTTCCTGAGTGAGGAATGTTTGTAACACGCACAGTGCGCACACTGTGCGTGTTGATGAGAAGAGTACTGCTCGTCACTACGCGTGATCAAGCCCTGTATCGAACTACGCAACGAGAGCCAGATGTTGGTCGAGGCTACTGAATCTTTGGCCGGCACGAGTATCAACATAATACCTTCCACATATCAGAGCCACGTCTTGATACTTAGTTTGCTTATATTTCTAAGCTTTCATAAGATTCTCGTCATATTATTTGATCACTGCTTGGAGCCTCACAGCGCAGCTTCCCTCCACGGGGACGTTACGCTCCCTGCACACGTGCTGGTACAGTTGGAAATGAAAGGCATTTGTGAAGCTTCTTGACTGTTTTATATTTCATTCGGTTTTAACTCATATTATTCAGGTATTTTTACAGGGTTGTTTCAAAATGTTTACATTTGAATTGATTGATAAAAATAAAGTTTCCTTATCGTAACAATTTACTTATTATACTAATATCAACACTTTCGATTCAGTCGACAAACTATGTTACAACTTACATTACTTAATTTATATCTAAATGTAGTACTAGCACAATACTTATAAAGCTTATAGACCACGGTTACCTATACTTAGACATACCTTTGAATTATTACTATGGCGCCCATTACACGGTCATGCAAGCGTCAATCATTGCCATCAATCAAAACGTATCATGAATGAAATTTAAACGATGGTAATCACCGTCATTCAAAAATCATTTTCCGCCATTCATTGATTGATGGTGATTGATGGCAATGATTGGCCATGTAATGGGCGCCTATCAGTTTTTAGAGTTCCAAACTGGTAAGAAAGGAACCCTGTAGTGCGACTTTGGCAGTTGAATCGCATTGAAATTATAGACATTCATTGGATTCAAGCGGTGTGGCTTGCTGCAAAATACGCAGAAAATCAAGTTTAGCTCATTGATGTATTTTTTTTTCAAACATTTCTATTAGCCTTTTATAGGTATTTGTGTCGTCATAGTATAAGATGACGATGCTTCCTTTCTTACCCAGGCACATCACGATTTTAGTTTATGTAGATATCTATGAATATGTCGTGGCCATATCGTAGAATTGATCACTTCGTGATGTGAGCGGCTATATCATGAAATGGTTGCATTTCATGATATGGCCAGATCGCTTAAACGTCAACGTTTCATGATAATTGAAACAACTTTTGGCCATATCATAATGTTCCATGACATGACATTCAATTAATTTTTAGTAAGTTTTCTTGTTTGTTGTTTATGTTCGTAGCGTTGGAGAGGCCTCCTACAAGGTGGACCGATGACCTGGTAAAATTGCGGGAATCCGGTGGATGCAAAACGCACAGGATCGTTCATTATGGCGACACTTGGTGGAGGCCTAACTCCAACAGTGGATGTCTTTCGGCTAAAATGATGCTGATGAATCTTTGTTAATAGATAAATAATAAATTTTATATAGCTTTAATTTTAAAAGAATAACCACTAAATAACACTATTAGAGATTGAAATCTACTAACCTGTGAAACATGTTCCGAACTCCAAAGCTTTTTTACGTTACGCTCGTTTTTTGAATGGATTTCGTAAAATTTTACGTTATGTCATTCCAGTATACGAGTATCATTATTATCAATTAACTTGGGCAGCGGACGAGGTTATAAATCATGAAATGCTGCCATTTCATGGTAGGGCCGGTCACATCATGAAGTGATCAATTCTATGATTCCACGACATGAAGTGATCATTTCCACGACATATACAACACTATTTTTAATATAATATGCGAAACCTGAATATAGTTCGTTCAGAATCAGTAACTGAATCGATTCCAGTAATTTTTACATCATGTTATATTTTTTACCCGACTGCGCCAGAAGGAGGGTTATGTTTTTCGAGAGTATGTATGTATGTATGTTTGTATGTATGTATGTATGTATAATTGTTTGGCACGCTCTGCAGCCTGAACGGCTCGATGGATTTTAGCTTGAGAGGTGTCGTTACATTCGTGTTTATTGTGAGAGTGACACTGGGTATATCAAAATAAAAAAAAAACAAAATGGCGAATTTTTGGCGCCAAATCAAATATTTGGCACGCTCTGTGGCCTGAACGGCTCGATGGATTTTAGTTTGCGAGGTGTCGTTAGATTTGTAATTACTGTGAAAGTGATATCGTAAAATAATAAAACTAAAAAAGTAAAAAATAAAAAATGGTAATTTAAAAAACTAAAAAAACCCGACTGCTTTTCTGAGTATTCATGAAAAAGCCCTAAAACAAGAAAGTCGTTGTAGCAGTCGGGAACCATTCTAGAAAGTCAGCTGTCTAGTCAGTAGATCTATGATGTAATGGGTCCCGACTGCTACAACGACTTTCTTGTTTTAGGGCTTTTTCATGAATACTCAGAAAAGCAGTCGGGTTTTTTAGTTTTTTAAATTACCATTTTTTATTTCCAAAAATATTTAAAGATGGTCACAAGTTGGACACCACCGACACTAGGTTCAACACAGGTCACTGCAGGTCATTGCGGGCATTCAACGCACAGCTGGGTGTGGGAGCCAAACAACCCCTCAGTCTCCCAGATGGCCCGGTAACCATGTGTCTGTGTGCACGACCAGGTAACGTAACAAAGGAGGATCATTAGCAATGATGCACTTGTCGAGTCAAAACTCCTAAGTCTTGAGCATCGACGCCGAGTTGTTAGCCTGTCGGTTTTCTATCGTTTGAATTTCGGGGAGGTGAGATTGTGGTCAAACGCGAGCTTACCCAAAAAAAATATGTGATTTTTTGTGATACAGTTATGAAATTTTTACATAAAAATACTAGACTTGTGTTTCGGGTTTCGCATATGCCTTATTTTTAATAAGGTAGGTTGTGTATTATGTACTCGTCGGTACCGAAAAATCCTAATTGTCACCCTTGCCGGGTGTTTGAGTTGTGGGCATCTCCTCAGTGACCGGCAATACCGTTCTCGCCGCAATCGGTCTACTGGTGACCTTCTAGCGTATGCCATTGACATCTGGAGCCAGGCTATTGAGAAGCATGGGCAAGCGCTTGCCATCTCCCTCGATATCTTGAAGGCTTTCGATAGGGTCTGGCACGAAAACCTTATTGCTAAGCTTCCTTCCTTCGGTCTACCCACTAGTTTGTGTGTTTGGATCGCAGATTTCATAAGGGATCGATCCACCCTAGTGGTTGTTGATGGATGCAAGTCGGGGCATATGGATATTAATGCCGGGGTCTCACAGGGGTCGATACTCTCGGTAACACTGTTCTTACTGCACATAAGTGACCCGGTACCTTTGTGAGTCCAGACAACAGTACTGTTGCTGAAAGTTACATGTCCAGCGCGCGCGCGTGCTAGTGGGTCACAGATCCAGTCTCTCCATAGGGCTATAGTTGAACACTTCAACTTGTCCTTGGGAGGCAGTCCCAGATTGGGGTGATGCCAATCTGGTGTCTTTTTTCCGCTAAACGGAACCAAATTTCAACTGGTTCCATCTTTCCGGGGTGTAACCGTACCGAAAACCGATCACCTCGTGCTTCTTAGGGTATCGCTATCGTCTACTCTCAATTTTGGCTCCTACATCGAGGCAAAAGATCAACTGGCTACCAAAAAATTGGGGATCTTGGCAAGGGTGAGACGGTATTTCACGCTGGAACAGTTGCTCAACCTCTATCGAGCGCAAGTTCAATCGTGTATGGAGTACTGCTCTCATCTTTGGGATGGACCTGCCAAATACCAGCTTGATGCACTGGAGTCAATTGAGAAGCGAGCCAAGATCATCGGCAATGATGCAATTGTCGAGTCAAGCCTCCAAAGTCTTGAGTATCGACGCCGAGTTGCAAGTCAAGAGTGAATAGGTTACTAGGTCTAGGCAAACGTGCTCCATTGTCGGCCACATCATCGCTTATCATCAGTGGAGATAGTAGTCAAACGTGAGCCTAACCACAAAAAAAAACATTGTTGCACAGGCTCCGCTGTAGAGTGACACTTACTTTGATGCCCTCGCTGAGTATTTGAGCTGTAGGCACTGTTGCATTGGCTCTGCTATAGAGTGACACTCACTCTGATGTCCTCGCTGGGTATTTAAGCTGTGGGCACTAAGCTACAGGCTCTGCTGTAGAGTGACACTCACTCCGATGCCCTCGCTGGGCATTTGAGCTGTAGGCACTGTTGCATAGGCTCTGCTATAGAGTGACACTCACTCTGATGTCCTCGCTGGGTATTTAAGCTGTGGGCACTAAGCTACAGGCTCTGCTGTAGAGTGACACTCACTCCGATGCCCTCGCTGGGCATTTGAGCTGTAGGCACTGTTGCATAGGCTCTGCTATAGAGTGACACTCACTCTGATGTCCTCGCTGGGTATTTAAGCTGTGGGCACTAAGCTACAGGCTCTGCTGTAGAGTGACACTCACTGCGATGCCCTCGCTGGGCATTTGAGCTGTAGGCACTGTTGCATAGGCTCTGCTATAGAGTGACACTCACTCTGATGTCCTCGCTGGGTATTTAAGCTGTGAGCACTAAGCTACAGGCTCTGCGGTAGAGTAACACTCACTCCGATGCCCTCGCTGAGCATTTGAGCTGTGGGCACTAAGCTACAGGCTCTGCTGTAGAGTGACACTCACTCCGATGCCCTCGCTGGGTATCTGAGATGTGGGCACTAAGCTACAGGCTCTGCTGTAGAGTGACACTCACTCTGATGCCCTCGCTGGGTATCTGAGCTGTGGGCACTAAGCTACAGGCTCTGCTGTAGAGTGACACTCACTCCGATGCCCTCACTGGGTATTTGAGATGTGGGCACTAAGCTACAGGCTCTGCTGTAGAGTGACACTCACTCTGATGCCCTCGCTGGGTATCTGAGCTGTGGGCACTGTTGCACAGGCTCTGCTGTGGAGCAGCTCAAGGCCAGGCAGCACATGCGCAGTGTGCTCCTGGCTTACGACACGCATGTCGAGTATAGGGCATTAGCACCTTTGCGTATAACTGTAGGTACGGCCTGGGGTCAAAAGTGCAGTTGCACTCTACTAATGCTAAAGTGTAAAAAAGTTTCTTTGTAAAAGAGGGTCACTGGCCAACAACTAGTTTATTTAATTCTTTAAGTTCTATGGTACAAACGAACTGACTGATGATCCATTGATCCTGTTCTATAAAAATTCTAGACACTTTATTATCGGTAGAGTGCAACTGCACTTTTGAGCCGTGACTATACATGTATATGCATTGGTAAAAGTTTTCCACATGTAAATATTATTGAAACACGTAGGTAGGTTACCGCACTCGTATATCTACGTTAACGTTTCATACATAATGCACGTACTCGCTCGAAAGCAATTTTATTTTTTTGCTTTCATAGAATCTATAAGTACTTAGTATAAAATACAGTTGCCTTTTGTGTATGTGTTCTGCATGTAATAAATAACAGCCAAGCAACTAAAGGCTGTACGATGTCATTGAACTATCTTTTTACAAAATATGTATTACAACAAAAAATAAAAGTTTTAATGTGACACAATATTAAGATAAGACACATACATATTTCGGGCCTGTACACTTTAGAACAATTCATAATATTTTTTTTAATACATACTTATAACCTACATGCTTAGTCTATATACATGCGAGACACGCGCCCGCCAGGATTGTCCGCCCAGGCGAAGCGCCCTGCAGGCCGCACTGGACACCATAACGGCATGAACAAATGCTTATATACAGGCGATCATTATGAAATACCCAAATATACTCTACGGCGCAACCGGAGCGGTAATAGAAGCACTACTGACTGGGCGTATTCCAGGAACTGAAGGGATCACACGTGCTACTGACAGTACATATAAGTCTGGTGCTCCACCGCCCCCCCCCCCCCCCTCCCTGATGTTGAACATGCATTTCAAAAATGTATTGCTACATTGTATCGCTTCCTTTTAATAGTAACGTTTCATTGTTTCTTTCTAACCATAAACAACCCAACCTTAAAACTCTGACAGGTCGGCTTAGTTCAGCAGCATATGCTGTTAGAAAAATCCGTCAATTTACTGATGTAGATACTGCGAAACTAGTCTATTTTAGTTACTTCCATAGCATAATGTCTTACGGTATTTTACTATGGGGACGGGCTGCAGACATAGTCTATTTTTATTCTGCAGAAAAGAGCTATATATAATCTTCGCAGGCGCGATTCTCTTAGGGAACTATTTAAGGAAATAAACATCATGACTTTTCCTTGTCAATACATTTATGAAAACATTATGTATGTTCGGAAAAATATTCATCTTTTTACTAAGATAAGTGACAGGCACAATTTTAATACTAGGAATAGGAACCAATTAGATCAAACTTGAGTCAGATTGGCTAAATTAAATAGTTCTTTTATGGGGTACTGTTTTAAATTTTATAATAAAATATCAATTTAAAACATGCATTAAACGCACGCTATATAGTCAAGCATATTATAGATTGGAAGGTTACATCCTTGATAAAAATGCTTGGCTAAATGCCGGTCCTGCTCCACAGCCACAGCCACATTTGCCTACAAATTAGTTCTTCGTTTTTACCCGACTACGGCAAAGCCAAAGGAGGGTTATGATTTTGACAGGCTATGTATGTATGTAAGTATGTATGTAAGTATGTATGTAAGTATGTATGTAAGTATGTATGTATGTATGTATATATGTATCTATGTGAGTATGCTCATCTGTTCCCTCATAGCTCCCAATCTGCTTATCGGAACTCGACATATGAGGTATCGTTAGAACCGTCTTAATTGTCCGCTGAACATAGGCTACGTGACGTGTCACAAAACTCGATATGTAAGTAATGTGTTAACATTAGAAAAATACGCCGTGTTTGGTATCATTTGAAAGGGCTTCATTTGTACATTTCAAAAATATTGTTCAAATTTAAAGTTACGCCCTCTAGCAGATAAAAAGTAAAGTGTTAAAAAAAAGTGATTTAACCCCAAAATTGATTAAATAAAAAATGTAGAAAAACTAAAACCCTACTACGACACAAACAGAACATAAAGAAAAGACGCAGTCACACGTTGTAGGTACCAACAGAAACACTTTAATAACGCGTGACTACGGCTTTTCTTTATGTTCTGTTCTTGTTTTTCCAGTTACCTTGTTTATTTCAGCATCCTGAAAATCTTGTTTCATCGTTTTTCAGCGTCTTTTGGTTTTTGTCGTAGTCGGGTTTTTTACTTTATGTATTTTATTATTTTTTAATATGGAAGAGATGCTGGGGACCTTTTTGTAGTTGTTTTCGATTTTTTTTTCTTTTTTAATGTATATAATATATATATATTTTTTTTAATTTATTAGTTTATTTTAATGGAGTTTATGATCAATTATTACTTTTTGTAATTGGGAACAATAACATTGTATTATGTAGAAGCCCTTTTTTTCAAATATGTGAATGTGAAGTACCATGGAGTATTTTTATTTTATTAGTTACAACTTGTTTGACGTTACGAGCATGTCAGTTGAGAGTTTGTCATGCTCACTCAAATGTTTCGCCGATGGTGGCACGTGTTATTGGGACATTCGGTTCCCTTCAAAATGGTTGAGCTGAGTGGGTCGGAGGCACGCGTCATGCTAGTGAACGGGCGCCGTCAGTTGGGACTGGTCATCTCTTAGCTGCCAGTGGCTTAATTCAGTTTCCATTTTTTTATTAGTTTATTTTATTTTTTCATTTCTTGCTATCTATTTTTTTTTTCATTGGGCTCACTTAATAGAAGCGACAAGAAATATGTAACCAAGATTTATGTAACTCATAATATTATTTAAAAAGAGTGCCCATGGAGCTTCCTGCACGTTCTTCTCCATAGAGATCTACGCTTTGGAACGTGCAATTTAGCTTCACTTTTTTGGACTGACCGACATTTTGACAGTTTTATTCAAAGGTGCCTGTAATTGGTATATTTGAAATAAATTACTATATTTCAAATAGACCATTTACAGGCACTATTCTGACTCGAACTCATGTAGGTACGTATTTATTTATTTACGTATTGTTTGTTATGACCAATTGTAAAATAGGTACCTACACTAGTTTGGGTGTCACAGCATCTTAAAAAATGGTCCATTCTATAATCTATTAAGGAAAGGTATTAAATAAAATACCTAATAAATTGACTGACTACGATTTTACATTAAGACGGTATTTCAATCCAATGTTGTATTGAATCTTATTAGATTCATTACTATTGTACTGAAGCAGGTTTATTTGAATCCAGCGCCGCCGTCGATGAAGTAAACGTGGTCTGATACTGGATCAAGCATGGCAGTTGTGACGTCAGATCCCAGTCACATGTCAGCGGTAGCGCCACCAGGCTTCTTGGCCGGTCACAACCTCTGGCTCAGGCACAGTCTCTTCAGACCATAAGCTATAGAGGTTTCCCCGTTTCATTGAGTAACTTGAGTCGCGTCCCGGTGTGGGCTGACCCTAAGTTTATTGATCATACAAGCGACTGGCTACGGCTGCTCTGAACAGTTCAGTCTGCTCCCGCCACGACCACGCGCCAGCTGCGCATAGAACACTCATCCCTAAACATAATGTTATGCTAAATCTAAAGAGTCTATACAAGTTATTAAGTCTTCGTTTAAAAATCTAACGTTATCTAGACGCGTAGGTACGGACACACTTATACTACATTTTGTACTGCATGTACATTGTATCTACTATTAGTTGGACTGAAACTAGAAACCTATCGGTAACACTTAAAACTATATAAACTAGCGAATAAATAGAACTTATCGAAATGATCACGTTACTTAGAATACAAAACCTCGTAACCAATTGACACCTAGTATGTACACTCAGACGCAAGCGACTGTTATCTTACAAATTAGAGCGAATTCGGCCAAATTTTTACTCCTAGTAAAAGTCTTCAATTAGGATAAAACTTTTATTTAGTTGGTCTATAGTGTCTCCCTCCCGTACCACCGCGTGCCTCCTGTGCGCGCCCAGTTCGCTCCGGCTCTTCCTCGGCCGCGCTCGCTGTACTTGCCACTCTATCGCGTTTGATAAAACTTATACCAGAGATAAAAGTTTGTTCGAATTCAGCCAGGTCATTAAGAAACACATATACTCTAAGCATTCCTTGAACTAAGATATTTTTCAATCAATCAAAGTAAACAGTCACATTTTAAAGACTTCACAATACACCAAAAAGATTTTAACATGAGTCAGAGCATCTAGCCAATTAATTGTAAGGTCTATCTTACATATTTACACTTCGGTGCAATAAAAGAATTACATTTTCATCAAACTACGGACCAATGACGGACAGTACCTAATTTCAGAAATAAAACAATATTGTATTACATATTACAACGATACACTGAAAAATGTACAAATATACAACATCTTACAATGTGATAGGTTGAAGGGTTCAGAGATGATCTGGGAGCGTGCTTACAGTTTATGACAATTATCTCGAGAGGAGTTTAGCCAATGTTGGCCACACCGAAGAATTACCGAAAACACAGTATGATTAGTTGTTTGTGTAAGCACTAGGCACTGTGTGTGCGCGCTGGCTGGCGGTGTCACAGCGGCGGCAGGTCGTTGGCGACGTCGAGGCGGCGCCGCACCCACTGCAGCATGGCCTCCTGCGACACAATCTTTCGTCAGACCTCGTCGCTTCTGCTACACTCAACCTTCACTTCTGAACGTAGTACTCTCATTCATAATAATCATCTCTCTCTACACCGTTTATATTACTAAGGTAAGTGGTTATTATCCAATTGCTGAATAAAGGTCTGCCCTTTACCTCCATCTGCTTTTGTTTTTTTTAACAAATTTCACACAACTCCGTCTAGTTCCAAGAGCTAAGCAGAGCTTGTGTTATGAGTACTAGACAACTGATAAACATACTTATATAAAGGGTCTTTTAGCAAGGACGGGTCGATGTTGAAATTAAATAAAACAACCTGTATGTGAGATATTAAAGAAATTATTTTTTTTATTTGAAATGCCCATTTATGCCATTATTTATGAAATATGTCATTGGTCCGTTCTTCTTCGAAAACGATGATGGCGAGGCCATTACTCTCAACGGCGAGTGCTACAGATCAATGATTTACAATGTTTTTTGGTCTGAATTGAACGATATGGACGTGGACAACATGTGTTTCCAACAAGACGGCGCTACGTTCCACACAACAAGCGACACAATGGACATTCTGCATGAAAGTTTCGAGGGTAGGGTTATCTCTCGCAGAGGTGACGTGAATTGGCCTCTAAGATGGTGCGATTTTACCCCGCTAGACTTTTTCTTGTGGGGTTTTCTCAAGTCACAGGTTTATGCCAATAATCCGGAATCAACCGATGCCCTAAAATTCAACATAACGCAGAACATCGCTGAGATTCAGCCGAATCTATGCTGTAGAGTAATTGAAAATTGGACTGGAATTTCTTTAATGTCTCACACACAGCTTGTTTTATTTAATTTCAACATCGACCCGTCCTTGTTGAAAGACCCTTTATTTCTAAATAGGTACATACATATTACAGATAAATTACACCCAGACACAGGAAAAATGATCGTGCTCATCACCCAAACATTTGTCCTGGGTGAGAATCGAACCCACGACCTCGGGCATAGTACTCAGGACCACTAACCACTAGACCAACATGCCAGTCCAATGTTATAATTTTGACTAGTTGCGCCATTGGTTATAAAAGTCTAAGAGCGGGTTTCTGAATTGAGTATTTTGAGTTAAGAGCGTCTCAAACCATGCTTATATGCCAAATTTTGACAGGTTTGGAGGGTAAAGTAGAGTTTGAGTAATTCTCAACTTCAAATGCTTAAATCAGAAATCGGGGGTAACTGGCTGATAATCAAATAAAAAAACACCATCTCTTTTTCTTCAAACCCATATCCCTCGGAGTGCAAAAGGTGGCAAATAACTTCACTCGAGATTTTGTGGTGGGGGAAGCTCCCACCACCCATAATTCGATACATTTTGACACGCTCGAGTTACCCCCACCATAAAAATCCCGTCATTTGCCGCCTACTGTAAGCTTATACCAAACTTACTACTCAAAATGTACAAGTAATGAACAATCTGAAAGTTTATTGAAAGATTTAAACTAAAGCAAGCGTCTTTTTACCGGTTAGTAAAATATTAAAATGCCACTCACGCGAGAAACCACCACCGGTCAGTTAGTTAGCTGTTAGTGCAGCAGTTGGAGTAGGGGGGGGGGGAGGGAAAGGAGGAGGGTCGGTAATCATTTCCACTCGCTAACAATTAGACAAAATGATTTGATATTACTAAAACTACTATCGAAATGCTCGAAAATGAAAAAAAATGCTCACGCCCAATTCACTCAAGCGGAGTAGTGAATCAGCCTGGTGTAAAGCGAGTGGAGTGGGGGTGAGGAGCGGGGTGCGTTTGGCGGTCAGTCGTGGTGATGCGAGTGGTGCGCGTTGTCGGTGTAGTCGTCGTAGTCGCGCGGCGCGTCCAGCTCGTCGTCGCGGCCCTCGTACTCGTCGGGCCCGTCGCCGCCCTCCTCCTCCTCCGACTCGTCCGGCGCCGCGCCCGGCTCCGCCTGCACCGCCGGGGCCTCCTGCTGCTACACGTATGCACACTCCGTACAGTACCGCCACCACATAGTTATAAGCATGAGACCAGTATACGATATTAGTGGGAGCGTTATTGCTGCCTGCGGTAGGGGAGCGGCTAGGTAGTAACAACCGTACTGTCAAGGTGAGCCGCGCTCACGCTTATGCCGTCGGCGCGCTCGGGCCGCGCGGGGGGGCGCACGCACCTTGGTGGGTCTCCAGCCGCAGCCCGGCAGCGGCAAGCCATCGGGCCCCAGCGGGCACGGCGCGTCCAGGCCGGGCACGCCCTGCTCGCCCTTGTCGCCCTTGTCTCCCTTGCGCCCGCGCTTGCCCAACGGACCCTGCGGAGTTGGTGTACACTGTAATATTAACATCTCTCGGCCACGAGCCGCCGCGCGAGCGTCCCATCGCGTGAATGTCATGCCTCACGTAAATGTTATTCGTCGGTTAGAACTCAATGCAGTGGTAATGAAAACAGAGTAGTAGCACCTGCACCGCGCTGCATACGCACTACTGTGTTAGTGGAGCATGCGGGATGCGCGGGTTAGGGCGCACGGCCGCATGCGGGCTGCCGCGCGCGGTCCTTAGCGATGGACATGCGTCACTTACGGGTTCTCCCTTGTAGCCCTTGTCACCCTTGGGGCCCTAGCGATCGAAAATAAACGATTATCATTACATTAAGGCTGGAAATAGTGTCACACCGAAGTCAGTCGCTTTCATCGCGACGACAGCACAACAGTATTTCCCAACAAATAAAACAATATCTGTAAATTGTCATCATAAACTCTGCAGAATAACTAACCTCTTGTCCAGGAATGCCGTCAGTTCCCTGAAATAGTATTGAGTGAGTATCAGTTAATATGCCTATGTAGTGAGTGGCTCAAGTTCAAGATGTAGTGAGACAGAACGTAGGTGGTATAAGGCGTGTACGTACGGGCAGTCCTGGGTCCCCGCGCTCGCCCTTGGAGCCCGGCTCGCCCTGCGCGCCCTGCACATCACACAACAGTTAGTGCTGCTCACCAGCCCCACGCTGCTGCACTACTAGTTACGTACTACTGCGCTAATATACTAACATCCGATATTATATCCCAATATTGGAGTTTCGGTATTAACATCGTATTTCGAATAATATTTTGAAACTCGTATAAAAAGGTGTTGTTGCACATTTATTTTGTTGTTAATTTAAAATATTCATTTTTGATTATTTCCAGATAAACTTAGTCCAATTCCAGGTAAAAGCTACTTCACGCACACATTTTAGTTTGATTTTTGGCTATTTCTCATCCAGCTGTTACTTTATTATAACGTCATCTATAGGAGATCCAAAGGTCGTAATCGGCGCAGCCCGAAGATTTGCCAAACTTGAATAGATATGGGCATCATATAAGTAATACGCTCACTGAATAGTATTGCCAATAGAGCCGATACGTTTTGGAGAGCCACAAAATGCAGTGTTAAAAGAAAAATATTAGGTCGATGGCGGGAATCAGCTGGATGCGAGAAGCACAGAACTAAACGAAATGGCGACATCTTCCGGCTAAGATGCGATGATGATGAAACTCAGCATTGTGGTACAGACAGCACACACAACAATAAAAAACAACCGGCTATTTTTGGCTACTGGTTAATGATAAAAAACAATATACACATTAGGTATCTGAATTAAAAAGAAGGCAAAACTCATCCAAAACTCTGGTATTACGGGATTCAAACTATACCCTAGCAAACAGCCAATTATTTTCCATTTTATAGAGCAAGAGAATATATTAAACACGCAGCTAATCTTTTACCTAGAGAACCACAAGTAGAGGTCAATAGTGTCTTTTGTAAGTTTTAGATAATCGCCTATAGGCGACAACCACTATTATCTAAACTATAGACTATAGTTATAAAATAAAATAATCAGTGAAAAAAATGTGTAAAATGTGAAATAATCAGTGGACTTACCTTCATGCCGTCGAGTCCGGGCGGGCCCTGTGAAATAACAACACGTCAGCATTTGCAACGCTCGCGCGGGCGCTCACGCAGCCGCCGCCGGCACGCACTTTTCTGATATGCCTGTACTTCATTACGTTTTGCTTGCAGTTTGTGAGCAAAGCACAAGGCTTCCCATGCCCTTGCGTGCCGGCGAGCGGCGAGCTCGTTGCGCAACTAACAGTTCTCATGCATACACATCACGGACTCTGCACTTCAATACAACTCACTCAGTTTGAAGTTTCAAACAGGTACAGATAATCACACACGCGTTTTCCTTATAACAACAATGCTGAAGATATGGGATGCACAGAAGATAAAAATAAGAACAGCTCCAGAGAAAAAATCTGTTATATTTTGATCGTTTTAATCCCGTGGAGGGTCAATTCGGTACATGAAATACTATCGATTTGTAAAGATAAAATTAAAAAATAAAGTACTTTTTTTTAAAGTCGAGGTAATATACGCATGTACGAAATTATTATTTTTTTAAGTAAACGAGTCAATGACCTTGTAGATAGTTGTCGGTCGTTGCGTACTAACTACCTACAGGTCATTGACCTCGCCCAGCTGGGGTCCAAGTCTGCTATGTTTGTGAATTCGACATTCCATCACAATCTCATTGTCATTTTGCTAAAAGTTCTTAATCTGCTAAATCATAATGGTTGATCATTGGTCGGTTATTGGTCTCATAAACGATTGGTGGTAGAATGAATCAAAGGAACTGGCAAAATTTTAGCAGATTACCCCATAAAGAAATTCATTTGTAATTATGTACGAGATTACAATTTCTTTCAATGGTGTGTCAGTGATTGACTATTGGAAAGTTATAATGACTCCGTAATGAGATTACATACCGTAAAAAAAAAAAAAAAAAAAAAAAAAAAAAAAAAAAAAAAAAAAATTGTATTAGATTACCAAACTTATCAAATATCAAAATCAACAATTATGAAACCAATGATAGAAGATTCTGACACTTTTGTAATAGCAGACTTGACCCTGACGTTTACTTAAAGAAATTAATTTCGTACGCGATTAAATTAATTCGAGTTTCAAAACAGTACTTTATTTTTTAATTTTGTCTTTACAAATCGATAGTGTTTCATGTACGAAACGAACATCCACGGGACTAAAACGATCAAAATTTAACGGTGTATAATGCAGTGAAGTCAAAGAAATCGATGAATTTAGAATTTTTTAAGGAATTCAGTTAAGCTGTCAAACGATAAATAGGACAGCTACCACGCACTACGCTAGGCCACCCGGGCATGCGGACGCCGGGTGCGCTGCGAAACTGATCGAGAGTCTGACTCACGGAAGAACTGACGCGAAAGATAACGGTTGTTTTAAATAACTGAATCTAGCATCCAACTCCTAGAGTGTAGGGACATAAACCATTCCCAGCAGAATAAAAAAAAAAACGGAGTGGTTTTAACAGAAATCGAGCGAAGAAGAAAAGAAACACGAATATGCACGGCATGCAAATATTTATTTTCCTTCAAAATAATTTTTAAACAACAATAGTTTATGCTCTCGTGATGTATATATGGTACAAATGACAACTTTCGATTCTCATAAAAAAACTAAATCCTTAATGTTACGCTTATGAGATACACGACGATACAAAGACAAGAAACGTTATTTATAGTAATAGCGAGCAGAGCTGAGTCTTACAACTAGTGGCAGGGAGCGCCACATACTTACAGGTATATATACAAGCGTCCCCTCAGTGGCCGACCATCTCTTACATTCATGTACTACAAGTGAGAACTGATTCCGATAAAGTTACAAGTAAACGCGGACAATTCTGGAAGTGAAAATAATTAGTTTAGGGCCTACAAAACCTAAAATGAACCAAAAAATAATAATAATATTTTGTACATTGGTGTCACAGTCTCCCAGCTCAGGGCGCGGCGTGCTTCTGTTGCTGCTTCCAAGTTTTGGGTGAAATCGAGATCTTGAGGACACGAAATCGAAAGAAGCAGAGGTACGCCGCTTCCCGAACTTTACATACCTACTTACTATATAGATAAAGTTACAGGTTGGTGAGAATAAACGGACTATATTTAATTATAAGTAGGTAATGCGAATGAAATAGTAAGAAGAATGGAATATTAAAATACGCACGAGTCAACATTAACGTAGGTAAGATTACGTGTTAAGTGGGACGGTAACACCGGCGCGGGCGCGCGGCGTGCTAGCGCGGCGCCGCGCGAGGCGCGCACGCGAACGCCGCGCGGCCCTCGCGCTGCCGGCCAGCCGTGATGCTCGCGTGCGCGCGCTCACTAGTTATATTATATCATAACATTATGTTAAACATACGACAAGACGTGACAATTTATATATTCACATAGTAGTTATTAATTACAGTTAGGCCTATTCTAAGAATTTGGGCGATAGTTTTGTAAACAATGACATTAAAATATAGGAAGATATGATAATGGTCGATAAGAATATTTGTACATAACATGGTTAATTACAAACGCCACTCGCCGACGCGCGACGATCATATCACAAGAGCGCACGTCACTATGTACACGCGTGCGCGGGCGACACACTGAGCAACACTTACAGTGTACTTGGCACCCGGTCTCACGTGTCGCCCATACTCACACACTATCTCATTTATATAATAATTTGTATATTTATACGTTTTAAAAAATAGTTACTCTGAGCGTAGTACTATAAATATAAACATAAATACATTACTTACGAAATAATATGATTGGAATTATGTTTCAGTAAGGAACGTAATGACTAATAAGATTCATGTAATATATCTATAATATATACCCATCTTGCCAACAAGTTTTACATTATATACAAAGGAGTTCATGCTCGATCGGGAACAATAACAAGATCTTAATCGAAGTACATTAGCAGCAGAGAGGCATTTACAAAAAGATCATAAAAACACAGTGGTCGGGCAAGAACGACAAGCCGAACTTCCAAGAACACTCTTCAGCAAAACGGTCGATGCAATCGCACCATAAGAATATAATACAGATTCGTCTTCTCCAACAGATGCCACCAAAGTGGAATAATAGTGTTGACACAAATCCATAACAGTTCACTGGTACACCGCGGCACGTTGTCACTAGCTCCGTCGCGGAGAATTAAATATGATACAATTTACAAACCAAAGCGACGTGGCCGCGCGCGTACTCGAGCCGCGCGCGGCGCGTCGTGCGCGGCGCGGCGCGTCGCGCGGCCGGCCAGCGCGGCGGCGGGCGGCACCGGTCACTACGTGAAGGCGAAGTCCGGCGGCCAGCGGTTCTCCTGCACCACACCACCCTGGGTTAGTACGCACACACACACCCTCACAAGCCGGGCTACCTCACCGCATGCATGGGTATTAGTCCAGAAAAAACGATCAATCAAAAGAAATACTAGACTGTAATTCACATGCTTTTTTTTTATTAAATATGTTGTCTAAAATCTCGTGAACTCCAACAAGTTAGTTCAGCGAAGTGTTGGTGTGACCTCAGTAAACGATATAAGCTGTTAGAGCAACGTTAGTGATTTCGTGTGAGAAGATACAGCACAATAAGGAACAACGTTGGCAGGTGTTCGATGACTCACTCGAGGTCCCGTGTCGCCGGTCCGGCCCGGCTCGCCCGGCAGCCCCACCGGACCCTGCGTACAGAATTGTGTCAGCTGATCTCGTTCTCAATTATAACAAAGAAATATCAATAGTGAAACTAGTATGAGCATCGTTGTACTTACAGGTAACCCCATGGGGCCTGCGTCACCTTTCTCGCCCTTTTCACCCTGAAAAATAACATTAAAATTATTATATTTCAATCAGATCGTCTTAAGTGTTTGTTTGTGTGTGTAACAATTAAATCTCTATATATAAAAGAAAGTCGTGTTAGTTACACTATTTATAACTCAAGAACGGCTGAACCGATTGGGCTGAAAATTAGTGGGAAGGTAGCTTAGAACCAGGAGAAGGACATTTTTATTCCACTAAATAAATAAAAAAAATCTTATTTCAAAATCTGCTCATTTATTGGAAGAGTAGGGTAGAGTAGGGTAGGGTAGGGTAGATTAGAGTAGGGCAGGGAGCAGCGGGAGCGAAGCTGCGGGCAAAAGCTAGTTATTATAAATAAATAAAAACAAATACTTTTTACTGCTCCTGCTGCGCAGAAGAAGGCGACTGCCTGTCATTTCTCCTAATTCCGGACAATGGCCTGTACGCGCGATAGGCTGTTGCCGTCGATCGTCCCCGCGTGGACACGGCGGTGCTCTGCCTAAGTGGGGAAGGTCTGTTCTGTGTGCTCCACCGTATCCTCCGGACGATCCACGCAGTGGTGACCACCGAGGCATTTCTTCGACACGAATCCGGTGGAGGAACCTTTCGGACTTACTATGTTCAGTGAGGACCTGCGTCATGATGAAGGTGTGGACGGTTTGAGGTCATTTCACTCCTCAAAGAGGGGACTTACCGCCATAATTATGGCGTACTCAGCACTCAAATGCTGCACCATGGGATTTGGAGGCAACAGTTCTTGCACACATGCACGATCTGCGCGTGGAGGGGCAACGCCGGGGCGAAACTCCGCTGCCTCGACAAGTCGCGGCATGGCGGACAGAGTTCCGGCGGGATCTTATGGTGAAATGCCGAGAGCGACTGTCACAACCTAGGGTTGGACACGCCACGATTGAGGCGGTAAGTCCCCTTTTTGAGACGTGGCTGGAAAGACCTCACGGCAACATCGTCTTCCGCATGGCGCAGGTACTAACTGGACATGGCAAGTTTGGGAAGTACCTGTACAAGATTCGTGCGAAGGTGACGCCCGGGTGTGGTGTGGCGGGTGGACCGCCCGGACTCGGTGCTCGTGTGCTCCAGCACACGATAGAGGTATGCCCCACTTGGGAAGAATATCGCCGTGACCTTGTGGGGGCGATCGACGGCGGCGATCACTCGCGTCTGGCCTTGGTACAGGCCATGGTCCGGGGCGAGGAGGATTGGCAAGAAGCGGTCGCCTCCTGCTGCGAAGCAGTAATGCTAACAAAGGACAAAAGAAGGCATCAGGCAACGGTGCTCACGCCGCAGCCGCCGCCGTAATTCCAATCTCGATTTCCGGCCACCGTAGGCGCGGGCTTACGGACGGCGGGTACTGGGTAGCTTGCTGTCCGTCCGTCCGGTAACAGACCGGAATGAGCCCAAGTCGTTTACGGCGCGCACCCACGGCCCGCGCGCCTCATGGAGTTATCAGCAAATTGTAGGGGCCCAGTAGGGTCGAAGCCTAATGTGGGGCTTTAGGGAGGTATGGAAATGCCAGGGCCCTGAAACCGAGGCAAAAAAGAAAGGGGTAGGTTTTTTGTCAGAGTCTGACACTATCTCTCGCTCCCTCCAAGGGCGGCGGATGTCATTGGATATTTTAATGGCACCAGCATGTACATGAATATTTCAAATATTAGGGCACACAAATATTTGAAAGTAAAGTAAATACCCATTAAGTATTTAAGATCCCTACTTTACCTAGCTGCATGAGAGCTGGTGACCTTGAACCCCGAGGTCAAATTTTCATAAATTTTTAAGGACCATCTCCATTAATTGGTATACAAATAAAAAAACGACCCAAATTTTGAAAAAGGGCTATGGAAATTATACACGACGGAAATAATAGAACAAAATTTAATGTGCAAAGGAAACCAACCAAAAACTTACAAACTAATAATGAGAAAATAATAAGTTTTTATTTCTTTCGTTGATAAAATATGGATATATCTACCTAAAAAAAAACCTACCTAAATAAAAACAACTTTTTTTAAAATAATAATGTAAATCTCATCACTATACGTTCAAAACCGCAAAAACATAGTAAAAGTCGCCACAGAGTTTTACAGAGACCTCTACAGTAACCAAACCAAGACTGCGAGTTGCAAAAACAAGGCACATTCAGAAAAACAAAAATGGACCCGGACACAACTTTTGAAGTCCATAAACTGGCTCCATGAATGCACGTAATTTCTTTAGACATTAAAAACTTTTTTGCCATAATGAAAAATGCCCAAGTCTGTTTGGAGCTTTTACCCAAGAACGCTCATGTAGATTTATTTCACAAGTTCCATAATGATATTTACTAGATATAACATCAAATATTATAAAGTACTGGTTCAAAAACTATGGGACAATATACATGTTAGTTTTCTACTGATATTTTTCATACATTTTATAATTTTCAAGCAACTCTGCTATTAGTTATTCACTAGGCACTTATTTTGATTTTTGGGAAAATGCCTTCTCATCTTTATTATTGAGTCGATTCAAATTGATGATGAAGAAATCAGGTAAAAAACGGTAATTTAAAAAACTAAAAAGCTCGACTGCTTTTCTGAGTATTCATGAAAAAGCGCCCTAAAACAAGAAAGTCGTTGTACCCGATTGCACTTAACTATATAATATTTTAAATACAAGATAAATTGTAGCAGTCGGGACCCATTCTAGAAATGGAGGCTTAGTGAATTGAGAGCACATACTTACCTATATTACATTGCAGATTACTGCAATCTACTGACTAGACGGCTGACTTTCTAGTAATGCTACAGTTGATTAGCGTGTGGAGGTACGTACCGCCTTCCCGCGTGTGCCCGGCTCGCCCTTGTCGCCCTTGATGCCAGGGGGCCCCGCCACGCCCGGCGGCCCCGCGGGGCCTGGCGCGCCCGGCGGGCCCATCATCTGTAACCAGCATTTTTCTCTTTTTGATTTCCATTTATTTATTGCAATAAATTAGACCTTCGTTTTTACTGTGTTTGGTATTATCTTCATATAAACAGTAACATTTTCTACGACACAATAGTTGAAACACGTAATAGTAAATTATGATATAAGCGTGTAATGTAGGAGGTTACCGTCGAGGCGGTATTAAAACCCGAGCCGTGGCGAGGGTCTTAAGAGAGCCAAGAACGGTAACCATTCATTACTCACGTGTATCATACGACGTTTTTCAATACACCTGTGAAGAAAAAAAATTTAGCTAACTAATATTACAACAGTAAAACTAGTAAATTTTTTCATAACATGGCGGTAAAAAATTTAATCTGTTTTCATAGGCACGCTCTAGGCTATGGCTACCTGGTCTTTTGATCATATTGCCTAGTCGTCGTTTGTTTTCTTGTGTGAAAAGTTTTTACGTTAATGTCATTCATAGTGACAATAGAATATGGATGTAACATTTTATAATGTTTTTATAGTATTAGATTTAATTTAATTAATAAAGCCCATAAACTTCACTCGAAAAAATCACACCAAAAACCGCGCGCATCTTAAAATGACGGCCATAGACCACAAACAATTTTTGAGCAAGTGTATTAAACAATATTTTTTCAATACACTTGCTCAGAAAGTGGCTCTTATTGCACTACACTTAGGTATGTAATGAATGAATACGAAAAAATAAAAATTGTTTGTGGTCTATGGCCGTCACACTTACCTACACACTTATATCATAATGTACTATTAAACTTGACCTGTCTATTTGGGTGAAATCGTTGAAAATTAAAAGACCCGTTTTGACATTTGAGAGAGTCCCTAAGAATGTAATCTGGAACGAAACTAAAAAGAAACATTAAAATATAATAAAGTGTTTTAATGCTTTTACATAATGGTTACATATTGTATGTGTAAAGAATAAAAACATAAAGAGTGCCTTTTATTTTTTGATAACTTTAGTGATTGAAATCTTACCCGCTTCCTGTTGACAGATCGACCTGATTTTTTAAAGAACCAAAACAAAGTGCCTCATATGGCATTGAAGTTTAGATTTAGGGAACTATAATTTCCTTATCTCAGTTCCTCAAAGGACGATGGAAAATCAGTTATTTTGTGGATTACTAGCGATATCTCTTTTCTAACCGTCTTCGAAAAGGAGGGATTTTTTTTTATGTTTACCGATACCTCTGTCAATTGTGAACTGATTTTGATTTATTTTTTATTTTGATTGTAAGATTATACTCCCAAATTGGTCCCACAGAAATATTATTTTAATCTGATGATGAACTTCACAGATATAGAACGGAACTCTTCAAAAAATCATAGCAAAACTGTCGTAACAAGAAATTTGCAGTCGGTGGCTGACTAAAGGAAGAAGGGATACATAGTACCGATCTGATAATGAAGCCGGAAGGCAAGTAAGAACCGGAATTCTATCATAAATCTGTGTATCCTAACCGTGTTTGTTATTATTAGAATCATTCTCTTTATTCATATAATATACTTATAAATTATATTTTTAAATATTTCTTTAAAACAAACATTAAAAAAAAAAACATTTAAAAATATAACAAATAGTGTCCCACCGGTATCGGGAACAGGGTCCAAGCTACCGGCGGTCAGGGCTCCAGAGAAAGGAACCTCCTAACAATACGAGCCGTGTCCAGGAGTACCGCTTTCTGAATCAAGCCCTTGATCCAGCCGCCTAACGAGAGCCTCCTAAGGTGTTGGTCGAGGCTCTTGGCTATTAAGCCATTACCCGACACGACTATCGGTACAATGATCGCCGAATCCACTTCCCACATGTCGACAACCTCGCGAGCCAAGTCAATATACTTGATTTGTTTATCTTTCTCAGCTTTCACGAGGTTCTCGTCATGCGGAACGGATATGTCAACAATCATTGCACGCCTCTCGTTTCGGTCCACCACCACTATATCAGGCTTATTGGCTACAATAGTCCTGTCAGTGATGATGGACCGATCCCAGTACAAAGTGATATGACCATTATCAAGAACTGGGTCGGGCTCATACCTGTAGTACGGCACTTCCGATCCCACAAGAGAGTATTTCAAAGCAAGTTGCTGATGGATAATCTTGGCTACAAGGTTGTGCCTATGCAAATACTCGCCGTTAGCCAGACGAGAACAACCGGAGATAATGTGACGAATTGATTCTCCCGGACGGTGACATGCCCGACAGATGTCAACCGTGCCGTCCTTCACAATAAATCTCCGGTAGTTATTCGTCATGATAACTTCGTCCATAATTGCACAGATAAAACCTTCGGTTTCCCCAAAGAGGTCACCGAAACGCAGCCAAGCTACGGACGCCAATTGGTCTACATCGGGCCCGTGAAGGGCCCGGAAAAAGCGTCCGTGAAGTTCCTTGCTCTGCCATACTTCCCTGCGATCGTTAGTGTCAAGCACTACCGGTTTGCGCCAGTTCTCATTAGCCAAGGAGAGAGGGGTGAGTCCCTTGTCCACTGCCACTACATCTCGATGCATACCCACGTCGGCAGCTAGGAAATATTCCCTGAGGCTGCATTATTAGAATTATTGTTATGATGATTTGATGATGGAACCGAATGGCGGAAGGTATCTATTTAAGTTTGGCTGTGGGGTACTACAACTAAAAAGTGTGAAATAAAAAACTTTTTAAGTACAAAAAATACAATGAACTTCAATGTAAAAAAAAAAACACACACACAAGAAAGTGCAAAATAACTTTAATTTCGGAAGTCGTTATTTAAAAACGAAGAGATCAAACTACTCGTATTATGTAAACACCGACTTCCGAAATTAAAGTTAGGTATTTTGCACTTTTTGTTTTTTTTTACGTTTAAGTCGGTGGTATTTTTTTTGTAAAAAGTTTTTTGTCCGTAATGACATATCATAGGTTATTGTTTTGACCTCGACTCCACGCCGCGGTTCGACAAACATCAGTTTCATAGTCATATCAGGTTATATTCACCAAGTAATATTTTTTCTGTAATCCAGTGAGCGTGTTCTTACTCATTTTCTATTTACCCTCGAAGCTTCCGAACAGCAGCGTGTCACATCCTACAGTCGTGGTCACAGCATTCTAGTTCTAGTTTTACTATATTTTTTTTAACGTTGATAATATTTAGCAAGTACTCACAATGTAAACATACGTAGCACTTAATTCTTTCCTGGTTTACCACAAACAGGTAACAATGCACACAGAAGGAAAATTATTACTCGATAGATTTCCAAATACATATTAACAATGATACTCGTACCTCCAGCCGTTTTAATAAGTCATTTGTTGCCAATTTGTTTAAGCAACCAATCCTGAAGTTTGATTTACTTTATACCTATAGGTACGTGAATTGAAAAAAAAAAAACTGTTTATATTGTAATTCAAAATATTAATCTTTCTCTAAAAATGGTTTTATTACACAAGCGTAAAAAGTGGGTGAACGTTTTAAAACTAGCAACTAGGATTAGGTTAAGATAGGAGATCATATTTATCTATAAAAACCGGAAGTGTTTTTTTACTTTGCCAAGTAAAACACGCCAATCACAAAACTTTACTGACTAAAAACTAAAAAAAAAATATTATAACAAATACATAATACGAGTACATAAAAGTAATTTGAACTAAATTGAATTAAGCATCATTTATCGAAAATTGCGATTTGCGCAACTTCACTGCGCATAGAAGCACACCATAGAAGACACTCTTAATTTTCGTAAACTTGCACATTTCATTAGGTACATTAAATTATCGAATCACTTAGTATCTACTTCCACACAGTATCAAAATTTAAACCCACACAGACTCACATTTTTATCTAATATATAAAATTTCCATGTCACAATGTTAGTTACCGTACTCCTCCGAAACGGCTTTACCGATTTTTATCAAATTTTATATGCGTATTCAGTACGTCTGAGAATCGGCTACTATCTATTTTCCATACCCCTAAGTGATAAGGGTTGTTCACCCTTAAATTTTTTTTTTAATTTTTTGACGAAAACATTTATAAGGCAAAACAGCGTTTGCCGGGTCAGCTAGTGTTTTTATAAGAAAAGTAGAAATAGAAGAATGATAAAGCCAAATACAAAAGCCAACATGTCGATTTAGAAAGGAACACACTAGTCAAGTGCTAATGTCTTTTTTTGTTAAGTGTTAGAGTGAGATCGGAGAGATTGTATTCAGTGCTGCAACATTGTGTATTGGATATCATAGGTACCGTATCTTATGAATGAATTTTAATTTCGCATAGAACACAAAGATATCGACCCCTTAGGGCATGCAACTGCAAGTCGTGTGGTGGCGGACCCTATATCACTCACACTAAGAAGCTTTGTTCCGCTAGATAAAAGTGTTCGCTAGCTAGAAGTTATCGATGATTAGGCTAGCCAGAGATCAGGTTTATGTTGAGTACATCGTGAGAGATAGAGGGCAGGCCTGTGGCTCCTTACGGAAAGAACAATCCAGTTGTTAGCCAACACGTTGGTTGTCATGAATTAGAATGTATTTTGTGGTTTGATTATTTCAGTTTTCTCTGCTGAGCATAACTTGCATATATTCGTAAATACTTAGTTGCACGATTGAGCTGAGTTTTTGTTCTATTCTCATATTTGCAAGTCGCCCTGGCTGGTGTGCCCAAAGTTTTGATTTAGGAATTATCATAAACCTTATAAACTTGAGACCTAAACCTAAAATTACATGAAGGTACCTACAAAACACTCGCGCGGCGGCGCATAAGGACAGTAAGTGGTAAGTAAAGTGTGATACTTACAACTTCGTGCCCGTACAGCTCGTAACCGGTGCCGTCTCCCTGCAAATTCAACAGTGGGCATAAAGATTAACAGTTCACAGTGCGGCTGCTGGCGTAGCTCAGTGAGACTGCCATCAAGTTTATATATTTTGTTCTTAAAAAAAAAAGAGTTTCCTACACTAGGAATTGACAAGTGAATAAGTCTTGACATAAAAAACTGTTATGGTTTACTAAAATAGAAGCAACACATAATAAAGAACAGTTCGTGTGCATGAAGTGGATAGTTACCTGACGTCTCCTCAGCTTCCTGTACTTCTGGAGAGGGTCGCGAAGCGCGCGCGGCACCGGGAACAGATCAACAGCGAGATGTTACTTATCGTAGCACACCACCGAAGCGTAACGTGTACATGAAGGCGGATAAACGGTAAAGTCGCAGATAAATTGGCTGTATTCACCTCCACATCACCACTACTTTAAAAAATAGTTAGGTTTTGTTTAGTTACTGTACTTCAAAATGCGAGTCTCCCTAAGTTATAAACATAAGTCGCTGAACTTATTTGCCAGTTCAGCAACGGAGAGTGAACAAAATATAATAAGAACTGTTTTTTGTATTATATGTACATAGTTAGGTCTAGTATAAATTCTTAGTTCAGTTTTTATGTAGGTACATAGGTTTAGTACAAATACTTAGTTAATATTTAAGATTCTTAAATACGTGACGTAAAATATTTGTATAACTATAAAAAAAAAGAATTTAAAAAAAAAAAATAAACCATGAGGTTTCAGGTTACTTTTACAAGTACTTGTTTGACATAAAGGAGCATGACAGCTGTTGAGAGTTTTCATGCTTAAATTGAAATGTCTGACCAAAGAGTATAGTAAATAAGGGGGGACTGATGGTGGCGCGTGTGTTGGATCTTTCGGTTCCCTTCGATATGGTTGAGCTGAGTGGTGAGGCGCTGTCAGTTGAAATTGGTTAACTCTTTGCTGCTTCCCCATGGCCGAAAATGTTTTTAGTGAATATATTTAAATTATGTTGCGAAGGTAATATTGTGGTAATTGCGCGGACGATTTTGATAATGTTTTATCACATATAGCGATTTTACCCAAAATAAATCAGATGCTCTTGATGCTATGGCATCCCATTCACCAAAGAAACTATTTCAATAAATGTTGATATTACCGAAAAATTGTTTCTTGTATATTTGTAGTTATGTGTTGCGTAAAACACAATGTTTATCATCAGTTAATTACGCATCAACTTATAGTGATGCACCAACAACAAGCAATATTTACTGACGCCAACGCGCAACCTGTTCTCTACCTACTTACATATACACGTGATTCTTTTAGTAGGCTTCGACCCTGTTGGGCCCTTACAGTTTGCTGACAACTCCTTGTGGTGCGCAGGAACAGTACGCGCCGTCGACGACTAGAGCTCGGTTCGGACTGTCACCTGACGGACGGACAGCGAGCTACCCGTTGCCTGCCGTCCGCAAACCCGCGCCTGCGGTGACCGGAAATCGGGATCGGAATCCTGGCGGCGGCGGCGTGTGCGCCGTTGCCTGATGCGGTCGGCCTCCTCCTTTGCTAGCATTACTGCTTCGCAGAAAGAGTCGATCGCTTGCCACTCCTCCTCGCTCCGGACCATGGCCTGTACCAAGGCCCGGCGCGGGAGACCGCCACGCTGATCGCCCACACAAGGACACGGCGATGCTCTTCCCAAGCAGGGTACACCTCAACCGTGTGCTCAACCGTGTCCTCCGGACCCCCTTAGGGGTGGAGTTTCGTAAAATCCGTTCTTAGCGGATGTTTACACCCTATATGGGATCGGGTCCGTAACGTTACTTCGAGAGTCATATATGGCCGATTACCGAAAAGTCGACTGAACGATTGATCGAACAGATTTTTTTTTTTTTTTAACTTTTTATCGCCAATCGCTACTTCGGCTGAACGTAACACCGAATATTTACTAATCGATGTTACGTCTTCGGGATCCGGTGGGACATGGATCTAGAAGAGCAGGGAAACATCGGGAGACACTGACACCCGTATTTATAAAGAAGTATTTACTTGTTACTAAATAAAATCTTATAAAGTCATTACTTGACGTTAGAAATCTGCGTTCAAAATTCTTTTTTTTAACTATAGAACACAAATAGTAGTTACTTTTACTCAAGTATTTAGTTTTACTTGTTTATAATAATGTGGCCTTGACCTCAAGGTCAATAACCTTGATGTCAAAGTCAAATGTATAAAATGTGAGGAACCGTCAGGTACACCGACGATTAATGATTTTATTTTATTTATATTTGATTTTACCTACTTGCCAAATTTTAAGTTTGTAGGTATAGGCCGACCGTCTAACTGAGTCCTCGCCTGCGCGCTACAGGGGCGCGGGGGTATGATGACCAAGGAGACTGAGACAGGTACGGGCGGTGGGTGAATTTTTTTAATAGCTCATTTCGATCGCTACACGGGTAGCGATCGCACGTGTTGTGCGAGTGTTGTGAGTGGTTTACAGCCAATTACTTACTGCTAAACACGAGTAAAACTAACCTTATGTTATTTAAGACTACGACTCGTAATAGTGATAACTTAGATATACAAATAAATGGAGACAATATTGTATTGGTGGACAGGGTTAAATTCTTAGGGACAATCTTAGATTCGCTTTTAAATTGGAAACCGGAGCTTGCTGTAATCGAATCATCCATATCGTCAGCTTGTTACGCACTAAGAAGCCTTAGGGACGAATTAAATATAATACAGTGAAAGGCTGTATATATTGCGCTGGTCGAGTCTAGGATAAGATATAGCATCATGCTATGGGGAAATAGTTATAGTTACAACTGGCACTCCGTTTTATCTTAAAGAACGCTTTCAGTTCCTTAGTGACACACATAGTAGGTCCTTGAGATCATCGGAAAATCTAAAATTAAGTATTCGCGCGCATTCCACTTCCTTCGTGGACAAATCATTCACGATTCAAGCTGCACGTTTGTGGAATGCGTTGCCTATTGAAGTGAGGCGTGCTCAAACGCTTCCAACGTTTAAAAAATTGGTGAAGGAACATTACCTTTCACTTTGATTTTTCTTCTCCTAACTCAATTATATATTTTTGATATTTATTAGTATATTATTTGGTATTGTATGTATGTATTCGGATTATTATGTCTTATTAGTATTATTTCTGATGTTTGTACACTGACAACCCTAAATCTATTTCCTTTCACTCAGTCCATCCAAAGGTTGTCTGTAAGAAATTGCCCTGTGCGATAAGACCGCCCATTGTACCCTTATTTATAATAACATGTCCTAATTTTGTTGTTTATGCGGTGTACAATAAAGAATATATAAATAAAGCTTTCATTCTTCAGAAACGAGCCATAAGGACAACAGTCAGAATCTCACAAAGTGTCTCATGCAGAGATTAAGGTAAACGGCCCAATAACCGTGAAGTTATGAACTTCCCTGACTTTGCAAGTGTCCTAGGCTAAAACTAGTAGACTTATATAAATAAATTTTATATGACTAGTAAGATAATTTCATATACTTTTAGTATATTTTACTTCTATTAAATTAGTGTAAATTTTAATAACAATAAAACAAAGAAATATACAAAAAGGGCTAGTTGTACCAGTACCCGGTAGATTTGTACTAGTTAACGTTAAATTGTCCCGGTATCCGGTAATTTTAACCGCGAATTTGAACTCTATTGCTTTACGTTAAAGTTCACAGAAATTAAATATTTTCAAATAAAAAGAGTCGTCAAAATAATTAGGGTCTGTATTTAACAACAAAAAAAAAACATGATTCGTTTTAATTTTTTTTTAATGTATGTTGCACTCTCCAAAATGTGCATCCTGTAAAAAACCGAAACATACATTTTACAGGATGCTTGAGCGCAGGTGTAGAGTAGCCACTCTACGCCTGTGCTCAAGGCTTTAAAGATTGGATTTAACCAAATTTGGATCACCAATTAAGCGTGTGGTGGTGGTGGCATTTTGCAGCACCAGCCCATATGTGGCTGCAGTATTCCACACATAACCGGACCTGTGCTTTGTGTAACATTAGAAGCTGTCCCGGTGTGAAGTACCGTCGGACTTTTGCAAGATCGTTGAATTTTCTAGCAGCTACCTTGGTTTAATGAGGCGGTAAAAAGAGGGGACCTCTTTGAGGCATGACTGGAAAGACCTCACGGCGTTATCACCTTCCGCATGAGGCAGGTACTAGGCGTACATGGCAATTTCGGGAAGTACCTGTACAAGATTCATGCGGAGGTGACGCCCGAGTGTCGCCACTGCGTGGACCTCCCGGAGGACACGGTGGAGCACACGGTAAAGGTGCGCCCCGCTTGGGAAGGAGCATCGCCGTGTCCTTGTGGAGGTGATCGGCGGCGGCGATCTGTCGCGCCGGGACTTGGTACAGGCCAGGGATCTTTTTCGGTTAAAGTATATAATAAGGTTACGCTACCGGTATTAAAATACGGTATCGCTTTATTTTAAAGGTAGACCGAAACAAGTTAAGATTTGCGGTTACGCTACCGGTATAAAATAACGATAGCGCTATATTTTTTAGGTACCGCTATACCTTTATTAGGTACCGCTTTAGCACCGTAGGCGCGGGCTTGCGGACGGCGGGCAATGGGTAGCTCCCGGTCCGTCCGTCCGGTAACAGACCGGTCCGAGCTCAAGTCGCTTACGGCGCGAACTGTTCCCGCGTGCCTCAAGGAGTTGTTAGCAAACTGTATAGTACTGTACTGTAATAGAATTCGATCCCAGTGGGATCGAATTCTAATCTGGGGCTCTGGGGAGGTATGACAATGCATACCAGGGCCCTGGAACCAAGGTAAAGAAGGAACAGGGAGTTTTTTAGTCAGTAAGAGTCTGGCACACTGGCGGGATTTGTCATTGGATGATTTTACCTACCATAAAAAAGCTACCTTGGCTATGGACTGAATGAACCGCCCAAAGTTAAGGTCAGAGGAAATTTCGACTTCGAAGATTTGAAGGCAGTCGGTGTATCCCACATTGGAAAAAGCATGAGCCTAGGTGAATGGGCTCCTTTTGTCGGTGAACAGACACGCTTGTGTTTTGGGGGCGTTGTATCCCACCAGATTGGCTCCGCCTTACTTGGAGACTGCCTGAAATAAGACATTCGTACGCTCTACTATAGCCTCTCTTTCAGACTGGATTAGCTGCTTTCTAGCCCAAGCACCTGGCAAGTATCTCTCTATAATTGTCCTATCATCTGTATAGATACCTTGCACTAGCAGATCGTTGGTATGCAGCAGGAATAGAACTGCAGAGAGACCAGACCCCTAAGGAACCCCAAGTCGTCATGAGCTCTGATGAGCATCCATCGATAACAAGGCCAAGCCAAGGAGAGACCGTTTACTCAGGAAGTCTTTTACCAGTTAATCAGACCAGAGGAAATGACGTACGCTGGAAGTTTACTCAAAAGGCTAGTATGCCAAACCCTGCCGAAGGCCTTAGAGACTTCTAAGGAAACGGCAATCGCTTCCCCATTCCTCTCGAGGGCCTCGCACTACAAGTGGGTGCATCCACTAGTAGGTCCCCAGTCCCGATTGCGGTGAAACCGGTACTGTCGGTCACTGAGGAGATCGTTACCTTCCAGGTGTGCCATGAGGTGCGAGTTCAATACACGCGCCATAATCTTGCAAGGTATGGCCCCAGTAGGGCCGAAGCCTACTGGGGCCAAAGGTTATGTGAAAATGTTACCCTGGGCCCTGGGACAAAGGCAATTAATGGAGCAGGGTAGGTAGTAATAGTCTGACACTATTTCCCGCCCCACCCAAGGGCGGGATTTGTCATTGGATGATTTTACCTATAATAATAAAAAAAGAAGCTTCCAGTACTTTGGCACTATACCAGTCCTAAATGAGAGGCGATACAAGCGCGTCCATACAGGAGACAACTCGGGCGCACAAGCCTTGAGAACTATTGCTGGTTTGCCGTCTGGTCCACTAGCTCTATTCACGTCTAGACGACACAGCGCTCTCAAAACTTCTTTGTTCCTTATACAAACCTCGGGCATCGAGGTGTTGCAGAGAAGCAGAGTCGGTGGAGTAGCACCACAAGTGTCAAGACGAGAATTATGGGCGAAGATTGATGCAAAGAGCAATGCTTTTTCTCTCACGGTATGAGCCAGTGTTCCATCAGTTTTAACCAGTGGAGGTAGTGTGGGCTGACAGAAGTTTGCATCGACCGACTTGGTAAGGGACCAAAAAGCTCTGCTACCGGACGGCTGTGCAGAGACTTTGTGCTGATATGGGCAATGCGATCGAAGCGAGCCTTCCTTAGTGCCTTTTTGTAGGACTTGGCAGCTTGGTTGAAAGCTCTCTTTTTTGAACTCAGATCTGGAGCTTTGCGGTCACGGCATCAACCCAGGTGAGAAACGCCGAATGATAATGCTCTTCAGCTTGAATTCAATCAGCGTTAAACTAGCGAGCTGAGCCTCCGATGGCTACGTCACTATAAGGGATAATATACTTCATAACTTGATTGTAATAATATACTCCATGACTTGTATCACATCAGATATAACATACGCACAGCTCGACGGACTTTCAGAAGAGAAGCAGACCTGCAGCCAAAACAAATAAGATACCTAGTAATTACATTCTATTGAGTCAACGGAAAATAATACTTAAGTCAAGGCAATAAGAACCGTGACGGATTTAAATGCAACTGGTTAATCCATGTCCCAGTATCCGGCAGAAAATATTTAATATAAACTACAGTTTCAAAGGAAAATGAGACCTATTTCAAAGTAATAAGGATACAATAACGGGTTTCGGTGCATCGGGATGATAATGTACCAGTATCCGGTAAAAAACATCCGAATTTACCGGGTACTAGGTCAAATAGGGGTTTGTGAGTACCAATAAATGTAAAATGCAAAAACATTTACTTTTCGATGAGATTTACCTTAATTTATAGTCTACATCGTTAAATAATATACACAATTTTTTATAAAGATTAACACTTTTACCTTAATTTTATCCGTCGAAGTGTGGCTAGATAATCTTTGAGACCGGGTGGTCTCGTAGTTCACCGACAGAACTTTGAACTTATAGATAATTTTAATATAACGTATTTTTAAGTTGGCACAGTTTTTAAGCCTTTAAACTTTTTGGTGAGTGTTGCCATCAAAATTATATAAAATAGTACCAAGAATAAATTGCCATTTGCAAACTTTAATTTGATTTTGGTAGAAAAATGCAAAAAATAAAAAACTGACTAGTTAACGGGTACTGGGACATTAACGGGAATACGTACTTCTACCTTACTTTAAAAAAATATCTATATTAACAGTTCCTAGTTTATACGTATTAGTCCTCTTAAGTAATTTTGCCAAGTATATACATGAGTTTGAATCACAAGAGGAACGTAAGATTAGAGAGAGCACGCGTAGAAAAATTTTTAAACAACAAATAGTACCTAAACTAAACGTAGTTGAACATTGCTCGAAGTATCAAGCTGTAGAAATATTTAATAAGTTGCCGTCTGATTTAAGGACCTTAATTTATAACACCCACTTGTTTAGAGCACGATTAAAAACTTTTTTATTAGAAAAATGCCTATACAACATATCAGAATTAATGTCTCACAATAATAAATAAATTGTATTTTATTTTTGACATTATATAATTTAGAATTACTTTCCGAAATTAATTATACTTTTTGACATTATACAGATTTTAAAATCATGCTTGACATTTTATATATTTTGACTTTATCATAATTAATACTATTGACATAATTGTTATTGTCATTACAATAACCAATAATTCATATTGTATATTTTTATTTACTTTTTCTTTTCCTCTTCTTTCTTCTTTATATCTTATGTTGTGTGCATGCATAATTGTTCAAATTCAACACAATGCAAATTGTTTGTGAATAAATGAAATGAAATGAAATGTTAATTGTTTCGAACGCCTTGTGAGAAGTACACATGTAATAACAATCTCAAGATGAATCCAAAGATATTCGAACATAAAGCGAATACTCAGTGCAAGCAAATGGCTTTTAACATATACGAATATTTTAGAAAAAAGAAACTGGATCCGAATTCTATGGAATATCAACAAGACATACATTTAAACAAAACCGTAGGAGAAGTTACTGGACTATCGGAAAAGACTGTATCTAGAATCGTAAATCAAGGGAAATTATTGAAAGAAAACGACAGCTTCAAATCACCGAAAAAATCCAAACTGGTTCGCAAAAAAAGAGTGGAAATAGACGATTTTACAAAAGGAGTGATAAGAAGAAAGGTCACTCAGTTTTATACAGTTGATAAAAAAATACGGTCTACTCTGAAAACGTTGAATGCTGTACTTAGAGAAGAGAATATATTACACTGCGGAAAGGAATATTTAAGGCTGTTGCTACATGAACTAGGTTTTAAATTTAAGAAATGTGGTTCTAAAAGGAAACTCCTTATTGAACAGCCAAATATAACATCGTGGAGGTGGAAATACTTAAGGACTATAAAAAAATATCGTAGAGAAGGAAGACATATTTTATATCTTGACGAAACTTATGTAAATGAGTCTTATAATGTTTAAAAATGCTGGCAATCCAAGGATGTACATGGCATGCTATCTTACATCGGAAAAGGGAACCGTTTGATCATCGTACATTGTGGAGGTCAAACTGAATTTGTAGACGGAGCACTTGTGATATTTAAATCCAAATGTAAGACGGGTGATTATCACGATTCTATGAATTTCGAGAATTTTAGTAAATGGATTAATGAAAAGCTAATGCCCAATCTTCTTTTTCCTGCCCTTTTCCCATATTACTTGGGGTTGGCGCAACACGTTTTTTTCTTCCACTCTATCCTGTCAGCCGTCACACTATCACTAACTTCCTTTTCTTTCATATCACTCCTCACACAATCCATCCATCTCTTCTTCGGCCTCCCTCTTCCTCTCCATCCATCTACTTGTAAATGCCGAACCTAGGGGGTCCAGACGCCTCCTGCCGGAGGCTCTACGCAGGCATCGTTCGGTCCATGGCCCTTTACGGTGCGCCGGTGTGGGCGCCATCGCTACGGAAGCGAGTGGCGGCCCGGCTAACCGCCTGCCAGAGGGTCATGGCCATCCGGATGATCCGCGGATACCGTACGGTGTCCTGCGAAGCGGCGAGCCTCCTTGCTGGCCTACCACCATGGGATTTGGAGGCAACAGTCCTTGCACACATGCATGACTTACGCGTGGAGATGCAACGTCGGGGCGAAACTCCGCTGCCGCGACAAGTCGCGGCATGGCGGACAGAGCTCCGGCGGGATCTCATGGTGAAATGGCGAGAGCGATTGTCGCAACCTCGTGCTGGGCACGCCACGATCGAGGCGGTAAGGCCCCTCTTTGAGGCGTGGCTGGAAAGGCCCCACGGCGTCGTCACCTTCCGTTTGGCGCAGGTGCTGACCGAACACGGCAAGTTCGGTCCGTACCTGTACAAGATTCGTGCGGAGACGACGCCCGGGTGTCGCCACTGTGCGGACCGCCCGGTGGACACGGTGGAGCACACAGTCGAGGTGTGCCCCGCTTGGGAAGAGCATCGCCGTGTCCTCGTGGGGGCGATCGGCGGCGATCTCTCGCGCCGGGGCTTGGTTCAAGCCATGCTCCGGAGCGAGGAAGAGTGGCAGGCGGTCGCCTCCTTTTGCGAAGCAGTGATGCTAGTGAAGGAGGAGGCCGACCGCATTAGGCAAAGGCGCACACGCCGCCGCCGCCGCCGGGTTTCCGATCCCAATTTCCGGCCACCGTAGGCGCGGGCTCGAGGACGGTGGGCAATGGGTAGCTCGCCGTCCGTCCGTCCGGTAACAGACCGGTCCGAGCTCAGGTCGTCTACGGCGCGCACCGTTCCCGCGCGCCTCAAGGAGTTGTCAGCATACTGTAGGGGTCCAGCAGGGCCGAAGCCTACTGGGGCCAAAGGTTATGTGAGACTGTCACCAAAGGCCCCAGGATAAAGGCAAGGAATGGAAAGGTAGGTTTTTTAGTCAGTAAAAGTCTGACACTGTTTCCCGCCCCACCCAAGGGCGGGATTCGTCATTGGATGATTTTTACCTACCACAAAAAAAAAAAAAAAAAAAAAAACCAAGACAAACGATTTCCTTTCAACTTTTCAGTCACTGGCGCCACTTTCAAACTTCCTCTAATATACTCATTTCTCACTTTATCCATTTTCGTCACACCACACATCCATCTCAACATTCTCATCTCCGCTACATGCAGTCTTTTTTCATCCATCTTTTTCACAGCCCAACATTCTGATCCATACAGTATGACAGGTCTTATCACGGACTTGTAAATTTTACCCTTCAACTTGAGTGGCATCCGGGGGTCAGAAGTTGTTCCCGTGACCTGTCGCCATTTCATCCATCCGGCGTTGATCCGATGTATTACGTCTCAGTCTACCTCACCATTTCCTTGAACGAGCGACCCGAGGTACCGAAAGTCGGAGCAGATTGGTATGGGCGTTCCGGCGAGAGCTAAGGGCACAGGACCGGAAAGACCGCCGAAATCGCAGAACAAGTACTCCGTTTTGGTTCTACTTAATTTCAGGCCAACACTCTCCAGTCTGTGCCACCACACCTCCAATCTATTCTGAACCTCTAGGCCACTCTCGGCAACCAGCACAATGTCGTCGGCGAAAAGCATACACCAGGGAGCCTCTTCCTAAATGTCCGACGTCAGAGCGTCCATTATCATCAGGAAGAGGTAAGGGCTGAGTGCCGACCCTTGGTGTAAGCCGACAGCCACATTGACAATTGTCAAGCTGCTAGTGGTGCCCGCTGTAGACCGGACTTGGGTACGGCATCGACTATACATCGCTCGGATCAACTGCACATACTTCCCAGGCACACCTTTCAATTTAAGGGCCCACCACAAAACCTCACGAAGTACCCGGTCGTATGCCTTTTCAAGGTCAACGAATACCATGTGCAAGTTTTTATGTGCACCTCTGTATTTCTCGCACAGCTGGCGTATAGTGAAAATGGCATCCGTTGAACCTCAACCAGGCATAAAACCGAATTGGTTTTGTGAAATTTCACTCTCTTCTCTCAACCTCCTTTCAATAACTTTCTCCCAGGCTTTCATGGTATGTGACATTAGCTTTATACCTCTATAATTGTTGCACTCAAGAACATCACCTTTGTTTTTAAAGATGGGCACCAAAGAACTGTTGCACCAATCATCAGGTATGGCTTCTTCCCGCAACAACTTATTGAAGAACAAAGCTAACCACACTTCAACTGGAATTCCATCGGGACCAATGGCCTTACCATTTTTCATACCATTTACTGCTATTCTGACTTCATCCATACTAACCATTCTCACTAACCCTACATTCACTGGTTTACCCTCTAAAGACCCACTCCAATTATTTTCCTCATTCATCAGTCTTTCAAAATAGTCCTTCCACCTGTCCTTGATTTCTTCATCATCCGATAGGACCATTCCAACTTCATTCCATACACATCTTATCTGACAAACATCCCTCGTCCTTCTCTCTCTTATTCTAGCAAATGCCCAATCTAATGCCCAATATACCACCAAATTCCATCATCGTGATGGATAACGCAGCTTACCATTCGGTTCCAGAAGAAAAAAACCGACTATGGCTTCTACCAAGACAGTAATTCAAACATGGTTACGAAGACATGACGTGGTTTTTGATGATAAGCTTAGAAAGGACGATTTATTTAAATTGATTAAAAGGACAGACACTGAAGATATTTTTAAAATTGACGAGTTATTGAAAAGAAACGGACATGAAGTGTTGCGTTTGCCTCCATACCACCCAGACCTGAACCCTATTGAGTTGGTCTGGGGTGACATTAGAGGACAATTAGCACTAAAAAGTGTGGACTCTAATATAGACCAAAAAAAACTACGTTAGAGGGATTATTTGGTGAATATTCCGTACAGAGCATTGTGTTAATCATGTTATTAATATTGAGGATGAGTACTGCAAACATGATGGAATTCGGGATGATGCTGTTGATTTTATTATTAACACTCAAGGCGACTCTGATGAATCCGATGATAACTCCGTCGAAAGTGAAGAATCAAGTTCCACCGACATTGATATGGACCTGTCTGATTGATTTATTTTCATGATTATTCTTTATAATAAATAGTAAAATAGTTTATTACCAAATATTTTATTTACGTACCTAAGTTCATTAAAATTTTGTATCTTCATTAATTAATTATTTTTCATTAAATAAATCACTATTTCTTTCCTATGACGTCACATATCTTAGGAACTATCTTGGCGCATTTCATCTCGTATGTATCTTACTAAGCGCCCCCACCTGTCTCAGTCCCCTTGGTCGTCATACCCCCGCGCCCCTGTACCGCGCAGGCGAGGACTCAGTTAGACGTTCGGCCTATAGGTGGTTATAGTTTCTGAGGCTTCGTGATTAATCAGTGAGTGGTATTTCGCTTTAATAGATATAGATTGTTCTTCCCAATGCGAATACACTACATAGTTAAATTGAATAATAGAAATCTAAAATAAAATTATAAGATAATAATAATAATATAATAACCTATTACCTATCATAAATTCGAAAAACGTTTGACCGAATTTCATTTCACCTAAAACTTTTCTACTATTATCGTTTAGTTTTTATATTTCATCGAAGTCACGTCTGCCACTGTATTAGTTGACCTATTCTCAAATCAATTTTTTTCTTTACTCCAACGTTTCATTTGGTCGAAAAACTTTTCACCGAACTTTTTACCCTTAGCCGAAATAACATTTATTTAAAGAGTTATGTTTCCGAACCTTCATTATACCACCATGAAAGATCTTCTGTCGCGGCACCGACGCTGCGGGGTTTGGGCAGTCTCACGCGAGCTTATCGTCGCAGAAGTTTTCAACGCCCAGCACCGCCGCTTCGGCTTGCCTCAGCAGCGTCGGCGGGCCTTCAAATCACCTGCTCCTCAGCTCGCGGGTCGCCCTACCCCTCCTCGCCTACGCGGGTTTAAATTACACTATAGGTGTAGGGCAGACAAGACTGTGTGAAGTCGGATTTGCAGCGATTATTTTCTGTCACAAAATTTTGTAGCACAACATATTGGCTTTTATGACACTATTTAAATTTAATATTGAAAATGCTACCAAGTTTAGTACGCAGCAAATAAGTTCAACCATCCGTCACGGCTACGCGCAGCTACTCTCCTCGACTGAGATCCGAAATCGAGGGAACACCCAAATACTCCGAAATATTTTATTCCGAATTTCGATGTTCCAATTTTCAAAAGTCCAAATTTTTATAATACCTAAGAATTATAAAGTCTATTATTAAAAATGACGAAATTTATTTTACCGAAAGTCGCGTAAATGCGATTTGTTAGTTTTCCGGTTTTCATAGGTTCGAAGAATCAAATGCTCGAAGGGTAAATAAATAATAAATAAATATAGTAATAATTATTTATCAATTAATTGCTATACTTACAGTATTCACCAAAGCGTATAACAAGCTAACAATCTACGAACTAATAAAATTTATACAAAGTGTGATAGAAAAAAATGTCGAATTCAGGTTCCTGAGCAATCAGGGCGTTCAGTAGATTGAGCACCTGGGTTTCATACATACTTCGAATTATACTTCGAATTAACTAAAAATCAACGTGTTGTGCTATAAAACTTAGTGACAGAATCGAATCGCTGGAAAACCGACTTCATGTAGTCTTCTCTGCCCTGCCCCTAGAGTGTAATTTAAGTCCGCGTAGGCGCGGAGGGGTGGGGTGGCCTGCGAGTTGTGGCGCAGGTAGCTTGAAGGCCCGCCGCCGCGGTTGAGGCAAGCTGCAGTCGTGAGCGTTAAAACCATCTGCGACGACAAGCTCGCATGGGGCCGCCCAAACCCTGCAGCGCCGAAACCGTGACAGAAACAATGCTTGCTGCATGTTGCATTCTGCATGCCTGCTGCATGCCTGCTTGTATGTTGCATGCCTGCTTGCGTGTTGCATGGCTGCATACTTGCTACATGCCTGCTTGCATGTTGCATGCCTGCTTGCATGTTGCATGCCTGCTTGCAAGTTACATGCCTACTCGCTTGTTGCTTGCCTGCTTACATGCTGCATGCCTGCTTGCTTGTTGCATGGCTGCTTGCTTGCTACTTGCCTACTTGCATGCTGCATGCCTGCTTGCATGCTGCAAGACTGCCTGCATATTGCATGGCTGCTTACATTATGCATACCTGCTTGCATGTTGCATCCCTGTTTGCTTGCTGCTTGCTTTCTTGCGTGTTGCATGCCTGCTTGCATATTGCATACCTGCTTGCATGTTGCATGCCTGCTTGCTTTCTGCTTACTTGCTTGCGTGTTGCATGCCTGCTTGCATATTGCATACCTGCTTGCATGTTGCATGCCTGCTAGCTTTCTGCTTGCTTGCTTGCATGCTGCATGTCTGCTTGCACACTTATGTGTTTATTAGTCTTGCTATTCAGTTTTACAAGGAGTTTTTATTTCGAAATTGTATTAATCGGTATTTTAATAATCGGAATTCGTATTTTTGATGTTTCGAATTGTCATTAAGACGTACTTTTTGTTATCCGGGCTATTGAAACTCGGTATTTTGAGAATAGTAATTATAAAAGTTAGGAATAATGAAAATTCTGTAAACTGTTGTTTTAGTGTGATGAAAATAAGGCAAATAAATCATTTGGCAAATGAAAAAAGGTCATGAAAGGCGTCGGCCAATAGCAATTTGATAAAATTATACCTATGACACATGATACTTCGATTATATAAAAATATGTCAATTAATGCATATAGCAAAAAAAAAAGGTTAATAGTTACAGCAGTGCTGACAGCTCCTTGAGGCGCGCGGGAACAGAACGCGCCGTCGACGACTTGGGCTCGGTCCGGTCGGTTACCAGACAATCGGACAGCGTGCTACCCATTGCACGCCGTCCGCTAGCCCACGCCTACGGTGGCCGGAAATCGGGATCGGAATCGCTGGGATCGGAAGCGGCGGCTGGGGCGAGCGCCCCGTTGCCTCTGCCTGATGTGGTCGGCCTCCTCCTTTGCTAGAATTACTGCTTCGCAGAAGGAGGCGACCGCCTGCCATCCCTCCTCACTCCGGACCATGGCCTAAACCAAGGCCCGGCGAGAGAGATCGCTGCCACCGATTGCCCCCACGAACCCCATTGCCGTATCTCTACATTGACGTCATAGGGATTTTTACACTCAGATCGCTGCCGCTGATCGCCCCCACGAGGACACGGCGATGCTCCGCCCAGGCGAGGCACACCTCTACAGTGTGCTCCACCGTGTCCTCCGGGTGTTCCGCACAATGGCGACACCCGGGCGAATCCTCCGCACGCATCTGAAACAGGTACTTAGCAAACTTTCCGTGTTCGGTAAGCACCTGCGTCGTGCGGAAGTTGACAACGCCGTGAGCTCTTTTCAACCACGCCTCAAAGATGGGCCTTATCGCCCCAATTGTGGTGCGCCCCGAACGAGATTGCGATAGTCGCTGACGCCATTTCGCCATGAGATCCCGTCGGAGCTCTGTCCGCCATGCCTCGACTGGTCGTGGCAGTGGAATTTCGCCCCGGCGTTGCATCTCCATGCGGCTGTTGTGCATCTGTGCAAGGACTGTTGCCTCCAGATCCCATGGCGGTTGGCCAGCAAGGAGGGTCACCACCTCGCGAGAAATCGTTCGGTACCCTCGCACCATGCGTATTGCCATGACCGTCTGGACCAACCGGGGGTTGTCCTTGGATGCACTAGCTTTGCGCGTACAGAGATAATCGTCGATTGGCATCACGTTCCATTAAAAGTATCTAAAGGGCCTCTGCGCATGGCTTCGGCTCCTCGTACGCCTTCCAAAGGTCCAGGTTGTCAAGGTTCTGAGATATACTGATCATAACATAAAATAAAAGTGTCACGAAAATATCTGGCAGTACGAAACTTGTAAGTGTAATTAGGTACATAGGTACTTTTAAATAAATGATTGCAAAAAAATTAGGTACATTTGAATCTTTTCTGACAACTCTTGCGCATTGGCTGCTGAACCTACACAACCTAAACTGTGATCAGGATCGTACTTGTTATAGTAATGAGATAGAAATTCTCACCGAGTCTCCTTTGTCCCCCTTGTCCCCCTTAAGGCCGGGGTAGCCGGGCGGGCCGGGCAGGCCAGGCGCGCCTAGCATGCCCGGCGAGCCCATGTCGCCATATTCGCCTTTCGTACCCTTCGGGCCCATCTCGCCCTGCAACACGACGGCAGGGAGTGTAACGCAAGTCAATCATTAAGTGAAATGTTTCTCTTGTGTGCGGGTACTAACCGGCTTGCCGGGCGGGCCCTGCACGCCGGGCAGGCCGGGCGCGCCGTCCGTGCCGGGCGGGCCGCGCGGCCCCGGCTCCCCGCTGCGACCTGCATGACACACCCACAGTTAGTATCGTACACCACACAACATAAATACTTATTTACACATGAATGTCGCTCAATATTTTTATTATTTTCAAAGCAAATTAAATTTGGACCACTTAATTGACACTGGCCAGCTGTTAATTAATTTTGAAGAAATAAACATTATTGACAACACCCTAACCTGTAGGGTAATTTTCAAGTTTTTGCATACTTTATTTGTCTATCTTTAATGATATGCAAAGTTCCAGATCCAGATTTTTAAATAAAAATATCATATCAGAACTTGAAACTCTGTAGATAATATTAAGTAGAGTTGCTTTTAATTTTAAAATTGTCTCCAGAATAATCTCCAATACCACAGATTGACTATTACTAACTACTACAAAGCGCAAAAAATGTATTTACCTGTAGGGAGACAGTCGCGTGGCACGCGGTTCCCGGCGTGCTCGTGCGGCACCGCGGTGCTAGAGTCCGTTAGTTATCACTTGTACCACATCAACAAAATCTACGCGTGAATTAAAGGCAGGTGTTACTCAGTACGAGAGCATGCAAGTCGTGGCACATGCACGTGCATGCGTGCATGCAGCATGCACGCTGTCGGTGGCGTGCGGGGAGCAGGCGTGCGGACGTGCGCGTCGTGTTACCCGCTTGCCGCGCTTGCCGCGCGCGCCCTTGTCGCCGGGTAGGCCGGGCGGGCCCGCCGCGCCGCCGTCGCCGCGCTCGCCACGCGCGCCCGCCGCGCCTTCGACAATACCCACCGTCACCACATACCTTCACACTCCAAACCGCACCACAACTATTCTCTAGTCCAAGTGCCATCCATCAACGGTCTTATTCATGACGAACCACTATTGCAAGCGGCCTCAAGTACTACAATGTAAACGTCAAGAGATTGCACTTGCATAATCATTTAAAAAGCTCTAAAACTACAATTGATGTTAATAATATCATTACATTTAGTCAGGTGCGTTTATTTGAGCTGCACAGTGGAATTAGTTCAAAATAAAAAATAAAAAAATTGTTACTAGTGCAGTACGAATAGCCGGGCGGCGCGCGCGCAGGCCACGGACAGCCTGTCGCGCGCCGGCGGCGCCGCACCGAGCATGCGTGGCTACGCTACGCGGCTACTCGCTACGCTCGCTAACTAGGAACAGTAAGGGCAGTACCGGGCGGTCCGGGCGGCCCGGGGGGCCCCTCGATGATACCGGTGGGGAAAGCGTCGCCCTTCAGAGTGGTCGTGAAGCCTCGCTCGCCTTTGTCTCCCTTGTCGCCCTGTAATCAATTACCATCAGATTTATACATGCGATTTGATATTCCGATGCCTTTTGAAGTTTCATCTTCCAAAATAACTACCTACTTTAGAATATTAGTGTTAAAGAATATTTAGTATCAGGCAGGGAAAATTGCTAGCAGAAGACACGGTCGAGGAATCTGAAAGGTTCTGGAGTGGCGACCGGGTACCGTAAGATGCAGCAATAGCTGTGTACCTTGTCGGAGATCTTCCCACAAGGGGGACGAATGACTTGGTGAGAGTCACGGAGATCCGTTATATGTGAGACGTACAGAACCGGTCGTTGTTGCGTGTGACAAATGAGTGCATGCGAAACGATTTTCTGCGTAAAGAAGATTATGCTACCCGTTGTTATGCAAAACAATTATGACATAAAAGTTCTGCTATAAAAGGTAGACTGAGGGCTTCCCGCCTACGTCCAGCAGTCGACGTCTTTCAACTGAAATGATGAGAACAAGCGATTTACCTTGAGTCCAGCGGGGCCGAGTGACCCCGGCGGTCCGACGAGACCGGGTGGGCCCACAGGCCCCACAGGTCCGGGCGGCCCTGCTGGCCCAGGCGGGCCGGCGCGTCCCTCATGGCCCGGCAGCCCCTCCGCGCCCGCAGGTCCCGGGGCTCCAGGCGGGCCAGGCTCACCGGGTTCGCCCTGTGCCACACATGTCATGATTATATCAAAGGCGTTATAGCGAAGGCGCCACGGCTAATAAATTGCTAGCGTTCTTAGATCCTCAGATAAGCTGTCTATCAATATGCAATTGGTTCAAAAAAGAAAAAAGAAATAAGTTTATGATGACCTTTTTTGAATAATACAGTGAGAGTGAAGGATATATATACTGCATTGTGCATAATATTGTAATAAGTTATCGTTGCTGTCAATTACTGATAGGAGTAGCATCAAATAAACAAATCTTGGTTGAAATTATCCCTTATTGAATATGTTACAAAATTCAGCTTAGAACTAAACTAACTTTTTGTTTATATAAATTTTGACCACATTTTGATCACTACAAATATACTAACTACTTGTACTATACACACTACTTGTACTCATGCAATGAATTTAAGGCATGCATCACTGAAGAATTGCTGTGAAACAGTTTGTTTCAAGTTGTTTTTGAATAACAATATATTTTAAAAATATTAAAACATAAGTTTGAACCGTACCGCTGCGCCTGCTGCGGCTTTCGGTGTATCATGTGTCGCTTCGCTTCGTCATTGTGACGCTCATAGGACGTGCAGGCATCAGGTCTTGAGCAGCTCCGTGAGTGCACGGTATGGCGGGTGAGTGTGTGTGAGTGTGAGCGGGGCACTAACCTTGAGCTGTATGACGGTTTGCGCGGAGATGTTGTGTCCGGCGGCCTGCAACCCCTGCGACACGAGTGCGTCAGTTGGCACCACCGCCTGGCATGTGCCGGCTGACAACTGCGGGAAACTCCTCCCAAGGAAATCTCCCACAGTTACGGCAAGCACATGATAAGCAGTATTTAAATAAAAGTACATTAAAAAAAAAACATCTGATGCAAATAATACATGGTCTACCTACAACGACAGATAAAGCACAACATAGACAAGCGCGGTGCGCCCACAAGCTCTAACTACAGCGCACTAGAGGGCGCCAGGGTCGGTATGTACCTTGACGGCTATGATCTCGGCGCTCGTGTACGGACTTATCTTAAAACTGTCCACGGATCTTTTCACGCCCTGCAATGCCGTAACGTTAATTCATTACAGTCATACTCGTCAAAACATGCGACGCACAGAGGGCGCTCGTTTGTGGTTATTGAGAACATACTTTTCATCTCTTATAACTTAAACATAACCAGCCTTAAAATGTTTCCACTGCCAGAACTCAGGCCTCCTCTCTGTAAACCACTCATCAAGTTTAAAACTCACATAATCTTTTACGGCTTGTATTGATGAAACTATAGTAGGTTTAATCAATATTCAAATTCGTCAGATAGTTCTCTCACCTAGAATTTGAATCTAGGATTATAGGTCACCCGCCGTATTTTTGTAGGATGGTAGCGCACCCGATGGTGGGTATGTGGTTGCTGCTCAAGGAAATAGTTATATATCACCAGAGGTAAGCAAGGGCGTTCTAATCCTAAAAATAAGACTGAAAGCCTCATCATATCCAATATAACTCATTCATTAAGGAATGAATGATCCAATGATCTGTTATTACAGAGTCATCACGGTGAGGCTTACCAGCCTTTCGTTCGTGACGCTAGCTGTATCGAAAGAAGTACCGTGAGTGTCGCTCACCTTGACGGCGGAGAAGACGTCGAAGCCGGGGCTGCCGTGCTCACCCTTGTGGCCCTTGTCGCCGGGCCGGCCCTGCAATAGATACACAGTATTTCCAATGAAATACAGTAAACTAATCTTATTATTGAGAACAAGGAGGCGTATTCCCGAAATTATTTATTAACTTACATATATTTACATACATCTTGGAACTCACGAAGACGATTAACGACTCTGGCACTGTTACGTTTTCCGACGTCGTGAAGAAGGGTTCAAATGATTTCGTTCGACCAAACAATTTAAATTCCGTGGCCATACACCGTTATATTTTGGTCATTATAATCCTGCGGAGGGTCGATTCGGTACATGAAACACTATCGATTTGTAAAGATAAAATTAAAAAATAAAGTTTTTTTTTCTAAAACTCGAGTTAATATACGCATGTACGAAATTAATTTCTTTAAGTAAATGAGTTAATGACCATGTAGGTAGCTGTCGGTCATTGGCACCTAACTACCTATAAGTCATTAGCCTCGCTCAGCTGATGTTTACTTGAAGAAATTAATTTCGTACATGCGTAAATCAATTCGAGTTTTAAAAGAAAGTAAGTACTTTATTTTTCAATTTTCTCTTTACAAATCGATAGTGTTTCATGTACCCAATCGATCCTCCGCGGGATTAAAACGACTAAAATTTAACGGTGTATGGCCACGGAATTTAAATTGTTTGGGCGAACGAAATCATTTGAACCCTTCTTCACGACGTCGGAAAACGAAACAGTGCCAGAGACCTTAATCGTCTTCGTGAGTTCCAAGATGTATGTAAATATATGTAAGTTAATAAATAATTTCGGGAATACGCCTCCTTGTTCTCAATAAGCTAGCTCGCACGACACTCGGTCGCATGTCTGCCCCCTTGGCAAACTAGCCAGGAATATTACAATAAACGCATTTTATATACTCTTTCAGGGTATATTTGTTTGGTAGCCTATTCTGTTCCACAGCTGGACAAAGGGTTCGCAACATTTTTTCCACCAGAGCGTGTAATTGCAGAAAATTCTATAAAATGATGAAACCGTACCAGAAGCAAAAATCAGCACACTATGATGTGGATGACAGTGATGATGAATACAATAAGGTGTCATTTTATTTAACTTCAATTCAGTAGGTAATCTATTAATGATTTAAAGTTACGGATCTATGGTAAATGAACTTGATCCGAGTAAATTATTACTTACCGGATCTCCCTTAGGACCATCCAACCCGATGGGTCCCTGAAATTGAAAAGAAGCAACATTACTATGTTATCATCTCCCGTTGTCAATAGTTGTCGTGAATATTTTTGCTGTGCTGTAATATGATACATTATGTTTAAGAAAGAGACCATCTTACGGTAATTCTGTTCAGTAAAAGTATCCTATAAGACGGTTTCTTTCTTTTTCACTACTTGTTCACAGGCGAGAAGGAGAAGAATCTCTACGAAGACCAACATGTTTCAACTCTGATGTGCCACCGTGCCGGCAGTTTGTTTTATATACTGCCACAACTTTATACCAGAAATAAATGAAGCGTTAGTTTCTAACTACGCAATTAGTTAACCTAAAAGTAATGTGAATATATTTGTGTCTATGTTTATTTTGATAGTTTGTTTCGTTAAATTCATGTCATGTGCGCACGCTCAATTCTACGGGAGCGCAATGCCGCCCGCAGCAAATGATTGGGCATGTAAACAATGATACAGTGAATAAGTCAATCTAAATAGTAAGAATCCGCGAGCGCCTGTTGTGAGGATGCACTACCACCCAGTTAGCGGCACACCTCCGAGCGGCTGCGTGCCCGTTAGTGAGGGAGCGACGCGATGCTTCCCCTCGCGCCATGCTTCACTATAGCACATGACTCGTGGTCAGGTGCATGTCCGTTCAGAAGTAACTCAACGTTAAAATTTACAGACAATTGTATTGCAGCTAGCGGACCATTTGCTAATTTCTAACTAAAATGAATTAGTTCGGGCGCGGGGCGACGCATTACTATGTCGATCAACTACTACTAAGGATATGTAGGCATTGCGTTATGTTCAGGGTTATCCCACAGGAACTTTACTGCCACATGGTGTGCCGGGGCCGGCTAGGCAGCGGCCAGAGCGCGCACGACTGAGGTCACTTGGTGCAGTAAAGAGCCTCGCGGGGCGAAATCGATTAATAAAGGCGAGGCGGGCGCGGGTTACTCTACCACACTAGTGCTACCGTACGGACTCTTACCATGAAGCCTCGCTCGCCCTTCTCGCCCTTGCTACCCTGAAACGTTACACGCGTGAAGTGCATGATGCAGCAGAGCCTCACGAGCGCGCCGCTAACGTGGGCGACGCTCTCGTGAGGGCCGTCGGAGACGAAGGATCAGAAGTTAATAACTTTTCAATATTTACAAAAAAAAGGTACAAGAAAAAAGAAACTCAGAACCAAAAAAATAAAAAATATATATACCGGGAATCCATTTTTCCCTGGTGCTCCCGTTAACCCCTGCAAACGAAATAAACAAAATAAATAAAAATGAACTGAAGTCAAACTTATTGCACAGAACAAGAAGTTCCCGACGAGAGCTTCCCTAGTATAAATCAACATTGTACGTTAGGGTAATCTATTCGGCAGTGCATAAAGCTATCCAGTCACACTGTGATTAAGTTTTTCAAATGTATCACTAGTTTGCTAGCTTAGCATCCCTGCAAGTGCTGAGTGTGTGTGCGTACCGGGGGGCCGGGCTCGCCGGGGTCGCCCTTCTTGCCCTTCTTGCCGCGTTTGCCGGGTGGCCCGGGCGGACCTGCAACAATAATACAAACAAACATTAACATTAAAAATTCTCACATAATGTGTTATACTCATCTTCAATTTAGTTTCTACCTCTAACTCGCTCTCCCTCCCTCTCACTCACGGCAGAGTGAGAGGAAGTATTTGACTTTCACTGACTATACCACCTGTATTCCTTCAGTTGCCCTTGCTTTCCAAGACCGTGGTCACTAAATTTAACACTCCTGCAGCGTTGGCTGGATTCATATCCATAATTAATCATTTTGTGAATTTTATTGCTACCTTACAAACGAGCGCTCTAGATGAGAAACAAATAATAATATTTATTATTTTTATGTATTTATACATCTCAGGACCCTAAGGTCCCAAACCTTTGAAAGGCGTACGAGGGGCTGAAGCTAACTCGCAGAGGCCCTTTAGATAATTTTAATGGATCGTGATAGCAGCCGACGATTATCCCTGTACACGCTGTGGCACTCAAGGACACCCGGTTGGTGAAAAACTATTGCAACATATGGAAAACAAAGATAATATGGCTTTGCCTCTTAGAGTCTTAAGTGGACTGGTAACCTGGAACTATGTTAAGACTATGCCCATGCCTGAACAATGTTATTATATCCATCGATAAAAGGCAGTGGGTGACTTGCACACTCAAAAAATGGGCCCTTGAAAACGGTCGCAAACACGAAGGTGGAAGTACAGAAGTAAGTTTCTACTTAAATATGTTCGAAAGTTACTCCTTCCAGCTCAAACGAGGTAAGAATTGGCACAAAGATAGACTGATAAATAGATAATCCTGATCACGAATACATACCTTACAGAATCACAAAGGTTTATTTATTTATTTATTCTTCATGCAACCAAAGGTACAAAGGCGCACTTACTGCCTTAGGCATTCTCTACCAGTCAACCTAAGGTGGTGGAGAGACAAAGTCCCGTTGACTCTTTTACAGACGCTAGAAACCTGACTTTGCCAGCTAAGCGTCGAGTCAAGATGCAAACCGAGATCCTTTACACTAGGGCTGATGGGAATGACTGTACCATTGAAAATAACGGAAGGTAGCGAGCTAACCGCCACTTTACTCATCATGCGTGTACTACCACAAACCTCTCAGACCAGCCACTGATAGCATCCAAATCTCGGTTCACATCCTCTATAGCGTCTGACAAACTTTCCACCCGCGCAGCAGCATACAAATGAAGATTATCGGCATAAAGGTGATACGAACACCGAAGACAGATAGTTATAAAAATTATGAAGATGGAGAATAATAGTAGAGAAACAATACCACCTTGTGGAACACCAGCATCCAGGTCACGCCAACTCGATGAGCTCTCATCAACGCGAACCAACTGCTGACGTCCACGAAGATAAGAAGAAAACCATACCAGCGCCTCGGATGAAACCATAAGATGGGAAAGGATAGATAGGAGTATATCATGACTGATGGCGTTAAAGGCATTGGAGAAATCTATTAACACCAACACAGTAATCATTGTATCCTCCATTGCTTCTCTAACGTCGCCAGTCATTTTAAGAAGAGCGGAAGCTGTACTGTGCCCAGGTCTGAATCCAGACTGGAATGTGCTTACGAGGTTGTGTCGGTAAACAAACCCTGAAAACTGTTTGTGCACGCAAGCATTGAGCATTTTAGAAAGGAAAGAGAGAATGGAAATTGGACGAAAATGACTAGGTGGGAAGGGATTCGAAATTTTAGGAAGTGGACGGACGTAAGCTATACGCCACAGGTATGGGAATTGCCCAGAATCGAGAGAATAGTTAATGATGTGGGCAATCGGTAAAAGGAGAGAATCGAGAATCAGTGTGACCATATAACGACTGATGTCATCATGACTCACTGCCCTGGATTTTATAGAGAAGATAATCTTTTTAATCTCATCCAAGGCGACGGAAGAAAAGCAAAATGGCTCTATGATTGGACTAGGTAGACCAGAGATGAAATCCACCGTCTGAGACAACATTTGAGAATTCAAATGAGAGGTGGTTGTGAAGCGACGGTTGATATCATTTAGGCCAATTGTTTTAGGGAAATCCACATGCCCTACCGACACCAAGAGTTCCTAAGAATTTCCAGATATCGGCAGGAGAAGAAGATGAAATGTTATCAAGAATGTGGCGTGTTACGTATCAACTGATTACACCGATTTCTTGCAATTTTGAAGAGGTTCTTGTTTTGCTCACAGCGATCCCTTCTATATTTTCTAAATGCCCTATATCCCGACGCCTCATTGCCATACGAACCTCTGTCGTCATCCAAGGAACAGGAGAACGCCTAAGTTTAACCCTCTTTACAGGCGCATGTCTGTCATAAAGTGCTAGGACCGTTTCATTAAATATGCGCAGTTTGTCGTCTATGGTTATTGCTGTTCCTAGGCGCCCTCAGTCCAGTTCAGACGCATCCTGACGCAGCTTCGAATATCCATGCGCGCAAAACAACGCATGTGCAGAATTTTAGGGAGTGGTTTAGGTGATTTAAGGACATAAGATAGGAAAACGAGGTCATGGTGGGAAAAACTAGGTGCGGGACACTGGCCATGGGAGGAAACAAAAGTAGGAGTGGATGTGAGGATTAAATCGAGCCACGTGTCATCACCTGAGACATTTAAATGGGTGGTGGGAAGAACATGGAGACTAACGGACTCAATTATGCGAAGGAGTTTACGGGAACGAGGAGTTGAAAGAGTAAGGTTTGTGTTGAAATCTCCCAGGATGATGCAATGTGCATACTCTGACCCCACAGACTCCAGCGCAAATTCAAGGTTGGAGAAGTAGTCAACGGCGGGCGGACAATAGACAACACCAATAATTAGGGTCTTGATACCTTTGACAAAAAACTCTAGGAAAAGATACTCAGCGGAAGCACTGTAAAGAGAACGAGAAGAAGCAATGATTTTAAAAGGAAATTACGTAGAAAAGGTTAGTTTTAGGAAAAGGAATATATCTCTTTGCTTTTTCTGATTTCACGTTTGTGAGGCCACTGGCTCAAGCAGTTGATAAAGATTGCAAGTTGGATATTCTGTTGGATATACGCAAACACAGTAAATATCAGTATTTACTGTGTTTGCGTCAATTTATGATAATTACAAGTGATGTGATGTCTATATCACCGTAAAATTGTAAATACCATTAGGTTATCATCAGTGATCGATCGGGTTTTTTTTTTGGTAGGTAAAATCATCCAATGACAAATCCCGCCCTTGGGTGGGGCGGGAAATAGTGTCAGACTACTTACTTACTGACTAAAAACCTACCCTTTCATTCATTGCCTTTGTCCCGGGGCCCGTCGGAGTAGGTAGATTGATATTTGATAATTGTATCATAAATACACACAGAAAGAATAATGTGGATAAGCCATCTGAAAAGTAATTCCGGTATTTCCAGATTCAATTAAATATTGTTAATGTTGTTAGTTATATTAATATAACTACCAACATTAACAATACTACTCAATTCAAAATTTAAAGGAAGGTATCAAAACTAAATTATTATTTATCTGTTGAATAATAAAAACAATCGAATTCCGATCGAAGCATTAATAATCCACTAATTCCGGAGGAATGTCCATATTAATATATACGTTTCGAATCGATGACCCCAATTCAATCTACCTACTCCGATTACTGGTTGTAATCTATCTCACGAGCCTGCTTTAAGATCAATTAATATCAGGGATAGCTTCCAGAAAGTTTACATTAACGCGCATTAGATTATTAACAGCTTCATTTTGATATATTATTACCTACTTTACTACTTTTTACCTTACTACCGTAAAATAATGCATTAAATCGTGAGCTGTTTGATAAGGTAATCCTACGATAGTTTATAATCTCGCAAGATAGATAATAATTTAACAGTATTTACAGTGATATCTAAATATTAAATTTAGAGTGTCTGTCGTTACATCTCTAAAGCCGTATTTACGTAGACGCGGCGCGTTGCGCGGCGCGTTGCGCGGCGCGTTGGGCGTTCGTCGTACATTGCAGCAGCGGCCCGCGTCATCACTCACGCAAACATAAACATATGGCAATGTATGACGGACCGCCAAACGCGCCGCGCAACACGCCGCGTCTCCGTAAACACGGCCTTAGGCGTAGCGCATTGCTACGAGTCGTAGCGGTCACCGGCGTAGCGCTGGGGCTCGCCTCGAGGTAACCTCGAGTGTGTGACGTTTCGTCGTGTCGTAGCCTGCTCGTGGCTTAGCAGCTACGCACCGTGCTACGACGACAACGCCACCTCTAGTTGTACTTTTAATGTTACACAGGCTAAAGGCGGGACTAAAATACCCAAGCTTAGTTTCTTAGGCCCAAAATATTCAGAAATAGAATTGTAAAAACCAAGGTACTCGTACATTTTAGTGAGATTAGACCAGTTAGAAAGAACATACCGTGAATGGAAGATGATAATGTCACAATGTTTGATATTTTTGTGAGAAGATTGCATGACTGAGATACTTAAATTAGGTATGTATACACCGTTAAATTTTGGTCGTTTTAATCCCGCGGAGGGTCGATTAGGTACAACCAACACTATCGATAGAGAAAATTAAAAAATAAAAATCTTTTTTTAAAACTCAAGTTAATTTACGCATGTACGAAATTAATTTCTTTAAGTAAACGTCAGTTGAGCGAGGCCAATGAACTGTAGGTAGTTAGTACGGAACGACCGACAACTACCAACAAGGCTATTGACTCGTTTACTTAAAAAAAATAATTTCGCACATGCTTAAATTACCTTTACTTAAAAAAAAAAAACTTTATTTTTTAATTTTATCTTTACAAATCGATAGTGTTTCATGTACCGAATCGACCCTCCACGGGATTAAAACGACCAAAATTTAACGGTGTATAGTTAGTAGTAATGTATATTAGATTAGAGTGTAATTAGCTAAAAAATAAAATAAATAAATAACTACCGATCTGATCTTGTAATCAAATTAATATGAATGTTGACTGAAGCATACGTTGACAGTTCTGAATGCGTGTCGCTCTTCTGTTTACGAAGTTCACCTCACGCGAAGTGTCGCTGGCGAACCGGTAGACTTTATTGACAAGATGTTGTAACACTGGGTCAATTTCATATGTTTATTGTAATTTTCTTCGGGACCCAATGAATAAGAATAAAATGTAACTGCATGCGGGTATTTAGAGTAGAAGTAGAGGCGATCTGTAGTACACACTGAGATCGCCAAAACGGAGTTCGCGCAAATCAGCCCGAATCTATGATGTTTGTGAAGAAATTAATTTGGGAGTAATAAAATTATATCTATTTCGATACGAGTTGTCCTATTAATTGGCATTGCTGGGAGAAAACGTTCCTCTCCCTTTTCCACACACGTCCGTTCTCGGCTTTACGGGTCGGTCCCTACGGTAAGATTTAAAAACTCGCGGGCAATTTTTACTTATTGACCGGAATAAAAGTTGACGCACAATGTTCGTGGCGCGCGTGGCAGGTGGCAGATGGCTGGAGGTGGCTCGCGGGCGCGAGGTGGCGGAGAGACTGCGTCGGTACAAATCACCAGCACATTATTGAGCCATTACCGCCCGCCCTCTCACAATTTTGATAATCGAGTTAATCCACAGCGAGGGGCAAAATATGGCCCTTTCTGTTGCCAGCACTCGAGAGGAATTGTGTGCAAATTGAGTTAGCCTTGTTTAAACGCCATTTCGCTTCAAAGTTCAGAAAGTAATCTGGTTTTTCGCGTTGCGTTGGTCTGTTGGAGCAGTGTCGGTATAGGTGCTTGCTGTCAGCGCTGTACGGTTCAAAAGATAACTATAACACAAAACACTACAACGAATTAAAAAAACCATTAATTAACCAGTTGTTGGATATGTCGTGGTTAAATATAAGGATTGATTACAACATGATTCGACCGAAATACATTCCGTGATACAACCGAATAAAACTGCTCAAATTGTATAAGCTCAAGTCAATACATGTTTGGCCAAACCATTAATGTAGCATGTCCATGATAACAAAAGGTCCAAATCAAGTAGAAACTGAATTTTATTGCTTTTTTAAGAAAAAAAAGCACCTAAGCACTAGATCTCATCATTAAAAAAAAAATGAACTTATAAATGGTCTCTGTTCAAATTAAAAGCTAATTGCATTTAAAATTGAATAGATGTCGCGCAGCTGTACTACAACTGCAGTTTTCAGTCGTAACTATAATTTACTGCACTTTTGATCATTTTAAAATGGAAAACGTTTTGAAGATTATTATTCGCTATGAATAAAGAATAAATACGACCTGCCGCCATGTTACGTCACACATACAAAGCCAAATCAGCACCTACACCGGTGGACAATCATCAATACAAGACAATAATAATAATATTATATTTGCATAGACAACCGTAGCCAGGATTATTCACCAGCAACTTGGTTTGAAGTACAACCTGGTGGATTCTGAGGTACCGTCCTCGACAGCCGATGGAATTTTGAGGAGCACTTCCGACGTCTGACTCCCAAAATGGATCGGACTGGGGCTGCACTCAAGCGACTCCTGTCCAACTTAGAGTGTCTAAACGTCTCCTGCCGGAGGGTCTACGCAGGCATCGTTCGGTCCCTTTCGGAGCGCTGATATGGGCCACCTATGTACCACTATTGTACATCAAGATTAAATAAATATAGGCGCCGTCGCTGCGAAAACGACTGGCGGCCAAACTGAACGCATGCCAGAGGGTCATGGCTATACGGATGGTGCGGGGATACCGCACAGTTTCCTGCGAAGCGGCAAGCCTCCTTGCTGACCTGCCACCATGGGGTCTCGAACCAACAGCCAGCCTAGTCCTGCGAGATCTCATGGTGGTATGGTGACAGCGATTGTCGCAACACAGTGCTGGGCACGCCATAATTATGGCGGTAAATCCCCCTATGAGGAGTGGCTGGAAAGACCACACGGCGCCCTCACTGTCAATATATGCGAAAATTTCCGCATGTTTGATTACATTGTTCAGATTTATTGCCAGACATGCGATTGCTGACAAGATCCGTGTGCTATCCTTATTGAAGGTAGGTGATTTTTTTATGGAATCTATCTATTTTTCAAAACAGTAGCGCATAGTGTATTAGTACACTGACTCCCGTTTGGTGAAATCAGGGAAAACCTAGTTTTGTTTCGTGTAATAACCCGGTTTTTCTGCCTATTTACAACATATATGAGTTGCGACAGCGTACACGATAATATAATTATAATAATCATTTATTGAAGGATAAAGTGTACAGATAAATTTACATTAATAACAATCGAGATACAATTTAATTCTAACTGTAATGTAGATCTGCCTGATCTAGGTTAATGAAAACCTGTGTTTCAGGCCATTCGATGTTGCACAATGTTGCATGCGTGTTGTAGAAGATACTACAAGTTATCAATTTTACACTATTATCTGTTATTATCTATTTTTGTACATTGTGTAAGCATAAGTTTCACAACTTCGGCCAGTGGTGCTGACAATATTTATTTTAAATGCTGTACCGATTTGTATTTTGTTAAATAAAAATATTTCAGTGACTTGTCGTCAGTGAGAATGTTCAGGAGACACACTGACATGAAAAGTCTTCTAGCAGCGGTGGCCGATCCGCTAGTTCCGTAACAATTACCCAAAGAAGCTGCACGATACAGATAGACGCTGATGATGGCAATAGCTAAGCTGACGGTGGCCTGTCTCGCTAACAATACATAATAGTTTAGATAGTGTGAAGGCACTGGATGGTGTGTGTGTGCGATGTGCGTGGTAGGTGTGAGCGACGCGCGCTGAGGAGCATTGTGATGCTGCTGCACCGCGGGACGTCTTCAACGCAAAATTCATTAACTTATTACTGATGATACTGCTTAAAAAAACAGATTAATCGTTGAATCCCTGATGATTTGAGCTGCGTTCGGGAAGCTCGCACGGCTTACTGAACGCTGTCCATTTTCTCGCCCAACATACCACAGTGTCTCAGGGTGAAAGTCAGTGCGTTATCCGTGATTACACATGATTCTGAGACGTGGTCGCTCAAAATGGGTCTCATCAGTATCACTGGTTATCACCATCTTAAAGTCACACGAAGGCAAATGGCGAGGACGTCTTTCGGCTGAAATGAATGTTTTTTTTTTTTTTTTTTTTTTAGGGTAGGTAAAATCATCCAATGACAAATCCCGCCCTTGGGTGGGGCGGGAGATAGTGTCAGACTTTTACTGACTAAAAACCTACCTTTCCGTTCCTTGCCTTTATCCTGGGGCCTTTGGTGACAGTCTCACATAACCTTTGGCCCCAGTAGGCTTCGGCCCTGCTGGACCCCTACAGTTTGCTGACAACTCCTTGAGGCGCGCGGGAACGGTGCGCGCCGTAGACGACCTGAGCTCGGACCGGTCTGTTACCGGACGGACGGACAGCGAGCTACCCATTGCCCACCGTCCGCGAGCCCGCGCCTACGGTGGCCGGAAATTGGGCTCGGAAACCCGGCGGCGGCGGCGGCGTGTGCGCCTTTGCCTAATGCGGTCGGCCTCCTCCTTTACTAGCATTACTGCTTCGCAGAAGGAGGCGACCGCCTGCCACTCCTCCTCGCTCCGGAGCATGGCTTGAACCAAGCCCCGGCGCGAGAGATCGCCGCCGATCGCCCCCACGAGGACACGGCGATGCTCTTCCCAAGCGGAGCACACCTCGACTGTGTGCTCCACCGTGTCCACCGGGCGGTCCGCACAGTGGCGACACCCGGGCGTCGTCTCCGCACGAATCTTGTACAGGTACGGACCGAACTTGCCGTGTTCGGTCAGCACCTGCGCCAAACGGAAGGTGACGACGCCGTGGGGCCTTTCCAGCCACGCCTCAAAGAGGGGCCTTACCGCCTCGATCGTGGCGTGCCCAGCACGAGGTTGCGACAATCGCTCTCGCCATTTCACCATGAGATCCCGCCGGAGCTCTGTCCGCCATGCCGCGACTTGTCGCGGCAGCGGAGTTTCGCCCCGACGTTGCATCTCCACGCGTAAGTCATGCATGTGTGCAAGGACTGTTGCCTCCAAATCCCATGGTGGTAGGCCAGCAAGGAGGCTCGCCGCTTCACAGGACACCGTGAGGTATCCGCGGATCATCCGGATGGCCATGACCCTCTGGCAGGCGGTTAGCCGGGCCGCCACTTGCTTTCGTAGCGATGGCGCCCACACCGGCGCACCGTAAAGGGCCATGGACCGAACGATGCCTGCGTAGAGCCTCCGGCAGGAAATGAATATGATGATGATGCTATAATATCGAAGCATCTACAACTTGTGAACTTATAGTTAGCAAACACCAACTCGTGTGGTAAATGCCAAGAGTTGAGAGTGCGGCAGCGGGCAGCTGGCGCACTGTGGTGACAAAAATGCTTCATGTTTGTATTCACAGCGCGCACTAACGATAAATTAAAAGTTTAATCCGCACGTTGTGCCCGCATGCGCCGCGGTCACTCTCGTGGGACTACCTCGACACTCTGGTCGCTTATTTATTGAGAAAGAAGAAACACAAGTTTGCAGCTTTCTTCTGAGAGTCTTCCTGGGCGGATGTAAGTAAAATATTAACTTGGTAAAATTCTCCGTTGACTTGACAACCATGCTTGAAAGCATGCGCGACGCCTCTAGGACCTGCCTATAGTGAAAGTGTGGCTGGGTAATGTCGTTGAGTAGATTTTAGTAGTTGTTGCTACCTACGCGACACGTGTTCTGACGCTGAAGATAGGCTTATTTAGTAAATGTAAGTAAGCGAGGATCGTATGAAGCAGTAAGGGAGCAGCCCACAGCGATAGTGCGAGCAGGGCGCTGTCCGGCACGTTGCTGTCCACAGCGGCAGCGTGTCGCGCCAGCCGGCGCCGCCAGGGCACGCAATAAGAGCCGAAATATATAACCGCGGTGCGGCGCCGTGCCGCGAAAATCCGCAGTGCCGCCCGCCGCAACGCAGAATTTAGCGGTGTGCAACGCGGCGCGAATGCCATAACTTTATTAAATGATATCCATTTGATAACCAGTATCTTCTTTGTAGTTTATATAAAATAATGGTGTTCTTAATAACCAATAATATAAGATCAAACCAACTTCATAAGTGAAGTTCGATCGATATAATATGAGTGGTTTCATTTGAAGATATACTCTACCCTACTCTACCTTACTCTACCCTACTCTACCTTACTCTACCCTACTCTACCATACTCTACCCTACTCTACACTACTACACTCTAGTTTTGTGGAGAAAGTGGGTAACTCCTGTTGTAAAAAACTCGGGTAGCAAACCAGACTCCAAGGTGGTCTGATACTGAGATACCAAACGAGCGTGCGACCTTGTGAGCCACTTTATCCAAAAGTTGTGCAGTCCGTCCGGCCCTGGAGCCTTCCAATTATGCCACAGACGGACTGCACGTGCGACATCTTGGGGGCTGATTGTGACTGCCCCCATTTCTGGTATTAATTCGCACGCTCGCTCGACCTCTCGAATCCAACCACCTTCAGTATGACTGAAAGGCACCGACCAGATGGCAACCCAAAGCAATGTGTATTTGAATTATTATGGGTATTGTATTATTCCTATAAGTCCTTTACCACAGAATTTGCTCACTATATAGCTTTAGAAGTGGGGCACCAGAACTAAAAAATGAAACAATTAAACGTTTCTTAATACAAAAGTAAAAACTGTACAGAGGCGGCCCTCATGCCATAGGCATTTTCTACCAGTCGAACTTAGGGTGGTGCAGAAACATAACATAAAGATTGGTAGGTACTCGGTTACTATTTGGAAGTCGGTTCCTTAAAAAAAAAACATAATATTACAAAATAATTTTATTTCTGGTAGTCGATATCAACACAAATGAAGAAACAAACCAGAAACACCAACTCTCGAAATCATATTAATTTTTTTTTTTTTTTTAAGTCAGTTGTCAATTTTTTATAGACCATGAGACAGCAGTGCCCAAGTAATAAGTATTTGTATTGTATTTGTATTTCGGGCTGGTATCCACAACTCGACGACTAAATTAAGTAATAAGTATTGAATGAATGTGTCCGAAGTTTTTCTTCATAGACGCCAGGTAACAGGAGCCTTGCAGCTCGAGCCTGCGCTGCAGCCCCCACAGGACCCATCTGCTGACTACGTCTGCCACTGATTGATCGCGCGATCTCACTGACACTGACTGAACCCTGTCGAACTGCTCCACGGTGGACACCATCATTCGCGTGCGAGCTATCACGACGGGGGATACGGAGTCTCGAGAGTCGGAAGGCAGGTGTGTCGTGGCGATATCGTTAGACATTGCCAACGCCTTCAATTCCCTGCCCTGGAGTAGCATTGGAAGAGCACTCCTGTACCACCGTCGTGTGATCGAGGCCTACCTATCAGACAGGTAAAATATCAATCTTGGTCACCAGAGAGAGTGAAGACGGCGAGATAGGACAGGCGCCGATCGAACTAGCGACACGCGGGGTTGCGACTGTCGTGGAGAGAATCGAGCAGTTGGGACTCGAGGTGGCCATGTGCTTTCAAGGCCCTCGGAACGCGTCATTACTGAGGGAGGAGTTCATGTCGCCGTTGGGTGAACGATGAAGTTCCTAGGACTCGTCCTCGACAGCCGGTGGAATTTCGAGGAGCACTTCCAACATCTGGCTCCCAAACTGAATCAGACTAGGGCTGCTCTCAAGCTGCTCCTGCCGAATCTATGGGCTCCAGACGCCTCCTGCCGAAAGTTCTACGCAGCTTATTGTGACCCAATACGTTGGTCTGACCAGATCCGCACCGCTGTTGACTTTACCATATACAATTACCTTTCACACCGCCAAAGATGGAACAGATGGAGGGAAATAATTCAGGGAAAAATTATGAAACAGGGTGGTCACGACCCTCTGCATTGAGGAATACGACGTAGGGAGGGAGGAATTGCAAATTTAAATTAAACACAAAAAAAAGAAATATCTTCTTCTTCTTCCTGCCCTTGTCCCATATTACTTGGGGTCGGCGCAACACGTTTTTTTCTTCCACTCTATCCTGTCAGCCGTCACACTATCACTAACTTCCTTTTCTTTCATATCACTCCTCACACAATCCATCCATCTCTTCTTTGGCCTCCCTCTTCCTCTCCATCCATCTACTTGTAAACTCAGAACTCTTCTAGTAACATGTGTTTCATCCCTCCTCTTCACATGACCATACCAAGACAAACGATTTCCTTTCAACTTTTCAGTCACTGGCGCCACTTTCAGATGCACAAAAAAAAAGAAATATAAAGAAATAAAATTAACAACAATAATATGTCGCACGGCTGCGCCAAATAGGTTCAGTTCAGCATATGTCAGACAACTCTGGGTACGCAGCAGTTGCCTAACGCTGGTTTTCAACGGAAACATTTTAGTGTAGGTACGGATGAAAATCAGTTTTGTTATGTGGGAAAGAAATAAGTTTTAATAAATAATATGCCAGTATATATAATGTTAATAATTATTAGAAGAAGAATTATGTACAAAATTGTTGAAATGTAATATCTACAATGATTGAAAAGGCATTGATTATTAATCTGTACTATAATAATCTATGGTTTGTAAAAATTAAAAAAAGAAATAAACTACTGCTCTCTGTGTCACTGAACCTACCGGTGTTTTATTATAGGTTATGGGCCGTTCGCTCAAAAAATCGCAGTATTATTCGTTGAATTATCAAGTATTTCGTAAAGTAACGAGTGATAAAGACTTTCTCCGAATCGCGATAGAAGCAGTCGTGACGAAACGTTATATTTTGGCAGTGTAAGGAACAATGTCAGCGAACTATCTCGTCAACGTACCTAAGTTGAAGGGACGCGAAAATTATTCAGAATGGTGTTTCGCGGCAGGTAATTTCCTAATTCTTGAGGGCATGAAACATTATGTGAATCCAGAAGAAGGAAAGAAAATAGTAGCTGCAGATGACGAAAAGACACGTGCAAAATTGATTATGACAATCGACCCGTCCTTATATGTTCATGTAAGAAATGTAACATCGACGAAGGAATTATGGGAAAAACTAAAGCAACTATTCGACGATAATGGTTTTTCACGAAGAATAAGTCTGCTACGAAATTTAATTTCGATACGTCGAGAAAATTGTGAGTCAATGACGTCATACGTGACGCAGATCATCGACACAGCTCAAAAATTAAGTGGAACTGGATTTGAAATAAATGATCAGTGGACAGGATCATTGCTTTTAGCCGAATTGCCTGATCGATTCTCCCCAATGATCATGGCCATCGAGCATTCAGGGATATCTATAACGGCGGATTCAATCAAAACTAAATTGCTCGACATGGAGTCGGCAGATCAAGATGAACATGGAGGTAGCGGCGCATTTGCAATTCGTTCAAAGTTCAACGCAAGAAAGAACAATAATTTGTCTATGGCAAAGAAACATTCTGATGTTGGTACAACTGCCACAGATACGTCAAAGACAAATGTGAAGTCTGTGAAATGTTATAGATGTAAACAAACCGGCCATTATAGAAATCAGTGTACAAATAAAGAAAATAACACTTCAAATAAAAAAAAAAAAATAAACAAAAATTGCAATCAAACGCATTTAGTGCGGTATTCCTGAGCGGAAATTTTAACAAAAATTAATGGTACATAGACTCAGGCGCAAGTGTACACCTAACAGCAAATGAAGATTGGATTTTGAATGCTTTGTATGAAAAACAGAAAGAAATAATTGTTGCGAACAATAAAAGTGTAAAAGTATTGTGTTCTGGCGATGTGAAAATAACCACTTCGACTGACGACTATGCGTATGAGATCATGGTGGAAGAAGTATATTGTGTTCCAAGTCTCACAACGAACTTACTATCTGTCAGCCAACTAATCAGAAAAGGCAACAGCGTGTCGTTCTCTGAAGATGGTTGTTCAATATATAACAAGAACAACAGGTTAGTTGCTACAGCAGTGATGGTCAATGGAGTGTACAAGGTTAATCTGTCCAACCAAGTACATTTGGCAGCATCAGTTGTATCAGGAGTCACGTGGCATCGCAGATTAGGACATATTCATAAACAATACTTAGAACACATGAAGGACGCTGTGCTGGGTATGTCATATAATAAAAAAGTGGACATAAGCAAATCAAAGTGTACCACATGTTGTGAAGGCAAGCAGTGTCGTTTACCATTTAAGAGCATTGGCCAAAGAAGTGCTAACCTGTTAGATATAGTGCACACAGATATCTGTGGACCAATGGAAAAAATAACAATAGGTGGTTCGAGATACTTCTTGTTGTTTGTAGATGATCACAGCCGTATGGCATTTGTTTATTTTCTGAAACACAAGAATGAAGCTTTGAAATATTTCAAGACATTCAAAGCTCAAGTGGAAAATCAAACAAATATGACAATCAAAGTATTCAGAAGTGATAATGCGCTAGAGTACTGCAATGAGGAATTCAAAAATTACCTGAATAGTGCTGGCATCATACACCAAAGAATCAACCCCTATACACCACAGCAGAATGGATTGTGCGAACGACTTAATCGTACAATTGTTGAAAAAGCAAGATGTTTGCTGTTCGAAGCAAATTTAGGTAAAGAGTTCTGGGCTGAGGCCACAAATACGGCAGTTTACCTTCAAAATCGAATTGTAGCAGCAGCTTTGAATAACAAGACTCCCTATGAATTATGGACAGGTTCCAAGCCAGATATTAGTCATATAAGAATATTTGGAAGCACTGTGATGGTCCATGTTGCTAAAGAGAAACGCAAGAAGTGGGACAAAAAACTCAATAAAATGTGTACTCATCGGATACCCTGACAATATAAAAGGATATAGAGTCTATAATCCAGAAACAAAGAAAGTTATGACTAGTAGAGATGTGATTGTGATTGAGCCGGAATCAAAATCTGAATGTATAATGGAAATTCAAGACCAGAATTTTGATTCAGTGGGGGATGATACTAAGGTTGAAGTTCCAGATCTAGTAGCAAGTGAATCAACATTTAGTCAGAACATTTCAAATAGCTCTGATGTTTCCAAACTCAGTGATGATGAGACATATGTTCCCAGCAGTGATTATGAAGATGCAGACAGTACGCTGGAAGATAATGAAGCAAGGAACCCAGAGTCTAGATCAATAAGGACCAGAAAGAAGCCAGAAAGATTTGGGTTTTCTAATTTATGTGTAGGCAATCTCACCTATGCTGATGCAGCAGGTTTGTCTCTTCATGAAGCTTTGAATGGACCTGAAAAGGAGCAATGGGAGAGGGCTATGAAGGAAAAGTTGCAATGTTTCAAAGACAATGATGCGTGGGAGTTGAGTGATGCTCCACATGATGATAGGGTTGTGAAGTGTAAGTGGGTGCTACGCAAAAAATATGACAATAACAATAAAGTGCGTTTTCGTGCTCGTTTAGTAGCTAAAGGTTTCTCACAAGTTGAGGGTGTGGACTTTACAGACACTTTTTCACCCGTAGTGAGACATACTACATTAAGATTACTATTTGCATTGTCAGTACAACTAAATTTAGATATAACCCATCTTGACGTCACTACCGCTTTCTTGAATGGTGTTCTTGAGGAGACCATCTATATGCAGATTCCAGAAGGTTTTTCTGAAGATGTAACAAGTGGTCAGGTACTTAAATTAAAAAAGGCAATCTATGGGCTGAAACAATCCTCAAGAGCATGGTACAGAAAGGTAGATGAATGTTTGTTAAAATTAGGCTATAAAAGATCTAAAATAGAACCGTGTATGTACACAAACATTCAAGATAAGTTAAAAACTTTTGTGACCTTGTATGTCGATGATTTCTTTATTTTTTCAAATGATTGTAAAGAAACAAAACATTTGAAAGGTGTTTTAGCTTGTCATTTCAAACTTAAAGATTTAGGAGAAATTAAAAGATGTCTTGGTGTTAATATAACTGTAAACAAATCAGAGAAAACAATAACATTAAGTCAGGAAGATTATACTGATCAATTATTGTATAAGTTTAATATGAGTCATTGTAAAACTGTTCAGACTCCTATGGAGACTAAATTGCAAATCTGTAATGATAAAAGTATTATAGAAAAATTTCCTTATCAGCAAATAATAGGTTGTCTCATGTACTTGGCGGTGCTGACCAGGCCCGACATTGCATTTGCAGTTGGATATTTAAGTCAATTTAATAATTGTTATTCTAAAGAACATTGCTCATATTTAAAACGAATATTAAGATATTTGAAGTTCACTAAACATTATGGTTTAAAGTATACCGCAGATGGGAATACAATGTTAGAAGGGTTTGTAGATGCTGATTGGGGGGGTAAAATCATTGATAGGAGGTCATACACTGGACTTTGTTTTACTATATCTGGCTGTGTAGTTTCTTGGGAGACTAAAAAACAAAAAACGGTTGCGTTATCTAGTAGTGAGGCAGAATACATGGCATTAACTGAGGCCTATAAGGAGGCTCTTTATTTACGAAATTTACAGTATGAAATAACCAAGGAAATGTACACTATAAATCTTTTTAATGATAATCAGAGTGCGTTAAAGCTGACTGCAAATCCTATGTTTCATAAGAGAACAAAACACATAGACATAAAATACCACTTTTGTAGAGATTGTGTAGCCAATAAAATTGTAAATATTAAATATTTGCAGACAGATCAGATGCCTGCTGATTTGTTGACAAAAAGTTTATGTAGTGTCAAACATTATGCATTTTTAAAGAAAATGGGTGTTCAGAAGATTTAAAACTTACATTGTTAGATATAGTGGGGGTGTTGAAATGTAATATCTACAATGATTGAAAAGGCATTGATTATTAATCTGTACTATAATAATCTATGGTTTGTAAAAATTAAAAAAAAAAAAACTACTGCTCTCTGTGTCACTGAACCTACCGGTGTTTTATTATAAAAATGATAAATCATAAAAAGATTTTAAGTGTCTGTTGTGTAGGTATGTAATAAGAATAAATTATATTACTTAGCAGAAAAACCAGTCTCGAGCCACCACTGTCAATACAGTGCACGTTTCGTACTTAATATGCATATGGTGGTTGAGCGCAAAAAAAAAATGCGCGTTAAAAAATGTTATACAAAAAGTGATTGACTACAGGCATTTGGAAAAAAAAACCATTACTTTACATCAGATTATTATCTATAGTTTAACCTTTGTCAGTAAAGTCAAACTAAATAGTGAAATATTTAGATTAACTGGCAATAGTAAGTGTCGCTTATCCCTAGTAAGAATCAAGAACGTATATTTATTTTTGAAATAAGTAAGTGTATGCTATGCTTTTGTTTCTGCAGTTGCGGGTCATTAAGCCACCAAGAAGTATAGAGTCTGTCTAATGAAAGCGCGACCTGGAGTTTTTTTTTTTTAAATTAAATTGCAACATAATGTTGCCGTCAAAAGCACGTCAAAGTCTATGATTGCAATTGTCAGTATTTTGTAACAAAGATTGATTTTAAAAATATAATTACTTATCATGGGTAAAACAATAAAAAGTTATGTAGGAAAGCTGTAAATACTATGATCAGTAAGTTTAAAGAAAAACAAGAAGAGAAAGTAGTTGTTTTTGATCTCGGGTTTTTAAGTTAGTGTGACATTTTAATCTTGATCATTGTTGACTGACTATTAGATATATTTTACGATATGATAATATTTTTTCTTATGTTTATAGATAATCTTGAAGATATTCAAGGACTGCGCGAAATAAATAAAAAAAGATTGAATCGTTAAGGAATTTGGAGAAAAAACCTTTACATTTAAAACTAAGCTTTAAGAAGAAATATCTTCACTTCCGCACTTTATACGTTCAAAAGCGGTCGAATCGATGTGATGAAATAGCATACTTTGAGGATGATAGAATTCAACATTATGTGTTATTCACCTTTTCCCGTGACTTTCTTGATAGAATAGTAATATACCAATAAATAAATCTTTACTCGTTTTTGTATTGTATTGGTTATTAGCTATCCAGTATTGTTCTACTGCTGTGCAAAAGCCATCCACTCTTTCTAATGGTCTCAGTCCCTTACTCACATTCCATGTCTTAAGAAAGTCATCCAGGTCGGTTGGCAAACCTTGAGTTTAGACTTTTGGATGTTAGTCAAAGACCAAGTCTGTATACACCATAGGTCAAATGAGGAGATTACACATGTCCATAAGCTTACGCTTTAGTGATATGGGCAAAGTGCCCTTAAATAGTTCCTTGATGGACCAGTAACTTTTTCAGGTATTTTCTGTTCGACACGTTATTTCTTTGTCTTACCTGGCCCAGAAAGAGACTACTTGGCCCAAGTAGACAATAATATATTTTAAGACATATTGTATATTTTGTCCTCCTGCGTGTACGTTCCTTTTGGAGCTGCTGGTTATGATTTTGGTCTTCAACATTTTTATATGTAGACCAACCAGTATTTGCTCTAGTCCTAAGGCTGTAGGAGAGAACAGGACAATATTATCACAGAAACGCAAATTACTTAACTTAGCTTCGCTGATGACAATGCCCTTCTCTTCCAATTCGACTGCCAATGTCTGAAAGAAGTGGTGAATAACTTTGGGGACAACGGGATGCCCTGTTTGACTCCTTCCTGTTTGAAACATAGGATCTAATCTCTCTAACTTGCTGGAAGAAGTATGTGTGGATTCTATTTTTTGTTTTGTAAGGGAATTGAATATTTCTGAGTGTGTGATGCTGTTAAAAGCGTATTGGTTGAGTATATTTATTTCTAAACATTTTGTGTTCCTCATATTAGGAATACAGTTCGTCAAAAAGAATTATACAATTGTCGCAAATACAAAAAAATACTCAAGTATCAAAAAATTTTTTCTGCTAGTATGACAGTAATACCATATTCAATATTTTTTGATTTGACCTCATTTTCTCAGGTCACGCTTTCGTTAGACAGACTCTACCTATTTATTGCAATAAAAGGAGGATGAAAAGTTGCAAGGGCCAGGCACATGAGGTATGTAACAACAAACGCAATGAAAGGAAGGCTCCATCGTGGTATGAAAGGCAACGAAGGAACAGGTTGGGATTTTAGTCAGTAAAAGTCTGCCACTATTTCCCGCTCCGCCCAAGGGCGGGAGATGTCATTGGAAGATTTTACCCACCAAAAAACAAAAAAGCCCTGTCGAACTGATTTTGTAATCAGTACCGATATTTAAATATTATTTGCATTCATATAGGTATTTACTTGTTGGCAGATTTATATGCGTAACTAGGAAATAAGAAACATCGCAATATCATTCAATTAACTAATTTGCGATGCTAATTCTGAACAGGTGTTGATTGCATAAATAATTAAATATCGTTCCAAAAAGATTTTATTTTTTTTGCTTTCATATTCCTTCGTTATTTTGTCATTTCGTTTGGCTTGCTCAGATAGACTAGTTTGCGTAAGAGCCACATAGAAAGTGATAAATAACAACTCATAGCCTAAAAAAATAATAATGTCTATCTGGGTTCTCTAAAAAATAAGGATCTTATATATATGCACTGAAGCAAAAAACAGACACATGCACACATTTAAACTCTCGCCTTGCTTTGTCCCACATTTCAGGATTCTGGGTCAATGAAAAAGACTTTTTACAAAAAAATAACCGACTTCATTAAAAAAAAACACTAAAAGGATTAAAATAACTATAATTTCGGAAGTCGGTGTTTCTCAGTATTGTTTGTTTCTTATTTAACACCGAATTCCGAAATTAAAGTTATTTTAATCCCTCGAGTGTTTTTTTTTAAAGGATTCGGTTATTTTTTTTGTAAAAAGATTTTTATTTCACACTTTTTAGTAGCGATTCACTTTTATCAGAGTGCCTATTTCCCATGATAATTCCAATAAACCCAAACACTGCTAGGATATATTGTTTTATTATGAAGTTCTCGTGTCTACCTTCCACCTTCCGGCTCTATCATCAGATCAGTTTGATACTACCTTATAGCCAAAGTGCATCTCATGACGATTCGAAAAAGCCCAAACACAGCTAGGACACATTGATTCATTACGGAGTTCCGGACCTTTTGTCTCCATCACCATCATCAGGTCACTGTGATGATACCATTTTCAACATAACTATGTATTCAGAACCATTTATTTATTTGTATTGTCATAGTCGCTTAACTATCTTCATTGTAATATCTATGCGAGTATAATATAATAATGTAATATAATATTAATATTATATTTTTGCGATGCGGACGAGTTTTATGACGCCATTTTTTAGTTAGGTGTAGGTTTAAGTGTATACATAGTTTTAATTAGTGTTTTATATAATGTATATAATTATGTATTTATGAAAAAAATGATAGCTAAGAATATTATATTGCACAACTATCACACAACGCTGTCTAGTCTCAAGCTAAGCAGAGCTTGTGTTATGAGTACTAGACAACTGATAAACATACTTATATATTTCTAAATACAAACATATTTATCTATATATATAAAAGAAAGTCGTGTTAGTTACACTACTTATAACTCAAGAACGGCTGAACCGATTTGGCTGAAAATTGGTGGGAAGGTAGCTTGGAAACAGGAGAAGAATATAGGGTAATTATGTCCTGTTACATAATAAAAAAAATCAAAACCTGCTCATTTAATGGTATAGGGTAGAGTAGCGTACATTAGATAGAGTAGGGTAGACCGGGAGCGAAGCCGCGGACAAAAGCTAGTTTTCGATAAATTACACCCAGACACAATAAATGATCGTGCTTATCACACAAACATTTGTCCTGGGTGGGAATCGTACGACCACCGGCATAGCAGTCTGGTCCACTAACCACTACACCAACAGGCCAGTCAAATGAAGTTCCGTTGGCCATTTCTGGTCTTCTTCATCAGTTCCACTTCAACAAATGTTACTTTTTGACTGTAAATGCTTAAATCCTCGATATAAACACCAAAATCACTATATGATTGCCTATAATATTTGAGGAGTTCCCTCGATTCCTCATAGATCCCATCATCAAAACTGGATTTTGAAAAAAATGGGACCAATCTGAAAGCATACTCTTTAAGTAGAAAAAAATATTTGCTTATCGGTTCATAAACGACCGAGTTATCCGCGAACAAACAAAAAAAGCATATATACGGTCGAATTGAGAAACCTCCTTTTTTTGAAGTCGGTTAAAAGTACCCTATGTAAGAAGTAAGAAATATACGTATTTAGCAACATAAATGGCAGTATCTTTTTTTTTTGTTAACTTAGAAGTGTAATTTTTTCACAGCTTCAAGGGATTGCAGACTTCAGTATATGGTTTTAATTTCAACTTGATACTTCTACGCGTTCTCGAGATAAAGGGTCTTGACAGACAGACTGATGGACGGACAACAAAGTGATCCTATAAGATTTCGTTTTTTTCTTTTGAGGTACGGAACTCTAAAAAAGGAGTAATTCAAAGATATAAATTGAAATAAGCCATTGACAGTTGAGACATAACCAGTCTGAAGTGACGGCACCCGTTCACGAGCATGACGCGTGCATCAGCCTCACTCAGCTCAATCACTTTGAACGGAACTTAATGATCCAACTACACGTGCCACCATCAGCGAGACACGAGTTTTCAATAAGTTTATGTCAAAAAAAGTTTTAACCTAACAGAATAAATTGCTCCATAGTACTTCACACTTACAAAATTAAAAAAAAAAAGACTTCTACTTCGTACAATACTATTTTTTCCAAAGGTTAAAAATAGTAAATTATTATGAGCTTCATTAAAATAAAAAGATAAATGAAAAAACTTAGCGTAACCGTAAATAGTTTTAATTCGCAAAAGGCACTTTTTTCGTTGTTGTCAAAGAGCAATTGTAACTTTAAATTAAATCGGAATAAATGAAAGTGGCGAAGTTCGTTTTTTAAAATGTAACGAACAATGGAAGAGCCGCGGAGCGCTCCCGGGCGAGCAGCGAGCGAGGCCGCACGGCGCGCCGGTAGCTTGACGCGGAGGCGTCCGGAACTTGCGCGATCACATTAAATCAGCCGCGTGCGCTCGTAATTCAACGATTAACTTCATTGTAATATCGTCCCACCGACTGCGACAGGACGGAGAAAAACTGGAGCAAGTGTTTCAAATTAAAAATAACTTTACGTTTTGTTCCAAGTGCCGATTTTAGGACAAAAAAAAACCGAATTTAATTTGCAACACAACGGCATCCGGTAATTAAGTCTATTGCTGTTGAGTGGAATATTTGCGAATTTTTATTGGAGTCGATCAATTCATTATTGACGATACGGAAATGTCGTCGAAATCAATTTGATTGGACAGTGAAAGTAGAACGACATCAATTTGTTTGAAGCACCGCCGCGAACGGCGCCCCTCTCCCCCCCCCCCCTGCTGCCTCCCCGCACCACCGCGCCCCGCCGGGGAGCAGCACAAGCCATGCCAGTATGCAACCCATCGATACATCGGACGAGGGAACCGCTCCCGCTCTAAACTCTTATGTTTATAATGCAAGATCAAAATAAAGAATATTGATTTTACCGACTACATATATGCGAAATAGATGTTATTGGTTAGAATCAACCACTTAAAGTTTAATACAATCGAATCGCTGGTAAGTTACGGATGCCCTTTCCCCTCTTCCCAGATTCCGCGGGCCTACCCCAGCATCCGTCACGTTAATCTGTGACATCAGTTACAAGTCACAAGGGCACACGCACTGTCGCACAAACTTTCGACTACAATTGAAGTTTTAATTCCAAATAATATGAATTCCTCACCACTAGCTCCGTATCGACATTCCGAATTTCGCGGTTGGACATACGGCAGGATTTTATTAAACAAACCTTTGGCCTGCGCCAGCAGCAGCGCGGCGGAGCGTGCATGCAAGGAGTTTACAAATCGAACCATCCAACGAACCACCTCATGTGACAGTGGAAGTAGACTTTATTACAAAGTACGAGTAGCTATTTAGTAGAACACGCATAGAATCAGTCATTAGTAACAAATGTGATGCACGGATGCCTATAAGTTCGAAAACTATTTGACCGAATTTCATTTCACCGATTTTTATTCAATCGTTTTTTACTTTTCATTTCATCGAAGTAACTTCTGCCACTGTCTCATTTGGCCTATTATCAATAGGTTTTTTTTACTTCGAAGTTTTATTTGGTCGAAAATCTTTTCACCGATGTTACACTAAGCCGAAATAACATTTGTTCGAAATATTATGTTTCCGAACATTCATTATACCACTGTTATCAAGCAGGTATGCACTCAGTCGCGTTGGCGAGCCTTCAAACCAACTGCTCCTCAGCTCGCGGGCCGCCCTACCGCTTCACGCCTATGCAAACTTGAATTATACTCAAGGGATAGGGCAGACAAGACTGTAAAGTAAGTTTTGTAGCGATTCGTTTCTGTCACTAAATGTAGCACAACATAATTATTTACTTTTATGTCACCATTTTAATTTAATATTGAAAATGGTACCAAGAATACTACGCGGCAAATAAGTTGAACTATTTGCTATGATTACGCGAAGCTCCCCACTTCGATTGAGACCCGTAAATGGGTTATAATCCTCGTCACACAAGTGGAACCATCATGGCGGTCGCCCTTGATGATCAGTAACCGATATTTGGGTCTCAATCGATGTGAGGGGCTGGTCGTTACCATAGCAAAGAGTTCAACTTATTTGCTGCGTACTTTATCTGTCTATATATTTGTGACTAAAATTCTGTAAAATGTTGTTTCGGTGTAGTGAAAATATGGCAAATGAAAAAAGTTGAAACGAGGCTTCGGCCAATAGCAAAAAGTTATTTTATAAATCGGCCAAACTTAGTTTGGTAAAATAATACCTATGATACATGGTACTTCGATGATCTATAAATATGTCAAATAATTTATATATAGCAAAAAAAGACGTCGGTCAAAAGTTTTCGGTGAAACAACGCAAAAAAGTTTTGGAAAAGTGATGCATTTACAGGAACGCTCTAACATTTTTTTGCGTTGGGTGAGTGGGCGTTTAGACTTTTACTGACTAAAACCCACTTGTGTGTTTTAGCTGCATTTTAGGTTCTAGGGTTATAGTAACTCTTTCCAACGTCCCCGCGGCTCTAGCGCGTCGACTTATTCTCACTCATTACTGGATGACCGGACGGTTAACTAACGGGAACGACGACGCCCAGGCATCTTCTGTAATTGCGGCTGGGGCGTGAGGATGTTCCTTTCCTTACAGTTGCGGCTCTCTCCTTTGCTTGCATTATTGCTCCGCAGAACCAGGTGACCGCTTGCTATTTCCTCTCGCCTCAGAACATGGCCTGGACCAGGAGTATCATTCTATACTTAGAATAGAATAGAATAGAATAGAAATACTTTTATTATATATTTCTATATATTATATATATAACAGACACAGCACAACGGTTACAAACATGAAATAATAATTAAAAAAAAAAACACACAGATGTACAGAGTACTTCAACAGTTAATAAAGACAATTAAGGCTCAAAGAAATGCCAGCAAACTGTAGGGGCCAAGCATGGCCGATGTCTGCTAGAGAGTCCTGGTTCTAGCACGCAAAAGGCAACTGAAGTAACATAAGTGTGATTTTAGTCAGTAAAAGTCTGACACGCCCTTGCGGTCCACCCTAGAGTGACCGAGGGAATTAGATGATTTCTAACCTTGTAAAAATAAAAAGCCTTTTTCTGGATTTGGTCTTGGATTTGGTCTTTGTTTATCATTATATCCCTATTTTTATTATTATTTTACAGGTAGGCATTTCATATTATTTAAGTACCAATCTCGGTTGTCTAGCTCCTAGACTATTGCCCGTTTGGAAATCGTATCAACATGTGTCGCCATCTGTCTCGCTTCGCGTGTATTACTTTCACAGATAAAGTAGTACCTCTGACAGCCCTGGCAAATTGAAGCGAGACGGCACACAGTTATTGTACTATGAACGCTATATGCAATGCAAAAGGTTGAAATTAGGTTGTTTTCCAGAACAGTAGGTAAATATCTCGACGATTTTGCGCCGCTTGTATGGAAGTGAGACAGGCCTGGTGGAGGTCAGAACTTAGTGACACGCGTCGTCGCAGAATCAGGCATGTGGGATTTCCTGGTGGGAAATTATCCAATGGCTTCAGCCGCTCTAGTGTGGAGCGAGAGGGCGTATCAAACTTTTGTTGACTAAAACACACTTGTAATTTTTCAATCGCCTTTGCATTGTAGGACCTCAGGTTTCTCTTTCAGAAATTCGCCGCGGCCCTAACGGGCATCGGCCCTGCTGAGTGCGGGGCCCTATGGGTTTGCTGACATCTCTTTGAGGCGCGCTTGGAAGACTTCGCACCGTTGATGGCTTGGGCTTGGTTCGGACGGTTACTGTCCAGTTGTTTTCAGAATGATCTATGACTGCCTAGAAGAAAATGGTTTAATTCTACGGGCGGAAGTTAACAAGTAAATAGCAGTCTAGTAAGTGGATAGTATTAAGTACCCAAGCTTTCTCAGACGAATACTTAAAACAACATACTACACTTCTGAAATCTTCATACTCATCAGTAAAAAGGTTGTAATAGTAGAATGTTAGAGCAGTCTCCTGAGGGTGTTGTCCACACGGAGGACCCTCCCAGGCACCGAGGTGGCATTCCATGTAGTCACATAATTATATTGTGTATGTCTAATTTTGTGATTGATTGTGTAAATGTGTATTATTTTTATTTAATTGTATTTATAAATAATATATAGCCCATGTCACACAGTGATAAAGTAACATTCTACGGGTGGAAGAATTAAAAAATCGTTTCGACAGTTTTTAAATTTATTCAATACAAACAATTAAACAAAAAAAAGAGCCCGCAAAAATCTTTCCACTTTATACTAATGTAATAGTATAATATTAGAGAATAAACATTGTGATGACTCTTGTAGAGGCCACGTAGCAGCTAAACACCGTAGCACCGTAGCACAGGACACACGGCGTAGCACGTAGCAAGTCACGCGTAGCACCCTGAATCTCAAAATGCCGGCGTCAGTTGGTCGAAGGTAGTATAAACACGCCGCGGTCACTCCAGACTACCACCAGACTACTACCAATTACATAAAGACACACATTACAGAACAAGTGGGTGTTCTATAATGTGTGTTCGTAGTTCGTGTACGGCGTTCGTAGTCGCTACGGCGTAGCTACAATAAATCGTAGAAGTATGTAGCGACATCCATGTCGTCACAAAAAGAACTAATCCTGCATCGCGCAAGTAAGATTCGCGGCGCGATTGGAACATATAGAACAAACCCGAAATCATCTATCGGGCAGTAGCCCACCAGATATAACACCTGTCTGGTCGGAGGATCCTCCCTTTTCAACGAAGGTATATGGGACTTTACTCTCTGTTCCGCTACCTCTAAACTGGTGACCCTCGACAAAGAACGTCAGCGCAGCCTTCGTGCAGCTACTACTTCGTGACATCATCATCACTTCCTCAAGCTTTCGAGCAGCGAGCCATACAGCCAGCACCCACGGCTATATGGGTATCCTGACCACCAGCATGCCTACTTGGTCATACCTGGTCATCACCCTCAGCCTCATCAGCGACCTTGGCTAAACACCTGCACCTTCGGCCAGTCACATGAAGAGCCTTGAAGAACCTCTCCTGGTCGACGACAGCAGTCAAGCCCTACGTCGCACAGCACCGCTCCGACTCACTGGAGCCAGCCGCAATACTCCGACTCACTGGAGCCTGCAGCATCGTATCCCGACTCACTGGCATAGCACCACCCCGACTCACTGGGGCATCACCGCAGACAGTTCCGACTCACCGAGAACTATGCGGAATCCGGTTCCAACTCACTGGAACCAACCTCCATTGGCCTGGCACGCATCACGACGCCTCAAGAAGCATCAAGAACCATCGATCTCCGATCTCCGGAGGGGAGTGATGTAGCGACATCCATGTCGTCACAAAAAGAACTAATCCTGCATCGCGCAAGTAAGATTCGCGGCGCGATTGGAACATATAGAACAAACCCGAAATCATCTATCGGGCAGTAGCCCACCAGATATAACACCTGTCTGGTCGGAGGATCCTCCCTTTTCAACGGAGGTATATGGGACTTTACTCTCTGTCCCAGTCTGTCCAATGGCAGTTCTTTTTACATTTAAAGTAAGACTAAAAAACGGTCAAGTGCGAGTTGGAATCGCATACTGAGGGTTCCGTACAAATTAACTTATGTAAATAGTTCAATTCTCGAATCGAGTCTCGAAAATTTCTACGGTAAAAGAATAGAATGAATCAAATAGAATCAAAAAAGGGTTTTTTAATTGCGACGTATACTTGTGCTATAAGACTTTGCTTCGTGCCAAATTTCAGGGTCAAGGGGAAATAGCCTATAAATTTTGGTTCCCATGAGAGTGTCGGACATCGATATATATATACTAAGCACTAGAATATAAGTCGATGGTGTCGAAATATACGTTCTCAATACACTTGCTCAGAAAGTGGCTCTTATTGCACTACACTTAGGTACATAATGGCACCTGTTACCAAACTGTGACATTTTGATTACCATTACGCACTAGTGCTGTAATGTAGATATAACCCTTTTGTTCAACCTCTTTGTTCGCAAAACAAATTTTGAATAGGAAAAAAAATATTGATTGTGGTGTATGGCCGTCATTTTAAGATGCGCGCGGTTTTAGGCGTAATTTTTTCGAGTGAAGTTTATAGGCTATATTAATTAAATAAAATCAAGTCCAACAAAAACATTATAAAATGTTACATCCATATTCTATTATCACTACGAATGACATTAACGTAAAAACTTGACTTTCTCTCAGCTTCAAGGGACCGCAGATCTAAGTATATGGTTTTAATTTTAACTCGATACCTCTACGCGTTTTCGAGATAAAGGATCTTTACAGACAGACAAACGGACAACAAAGTGATCCTATAAGGGTTCCGATTTTTCCTTTTGAGGTATGGAACCCTAAAAATACCTGACTGTCTCATTGTAAAAATTATTATACTTGTATTATAATTAAAAACCTTTTAATTAGTTCTTCCGACGACGCGGCGACGACTTAATTCACGCAGATGACGCTACTACGCACAATGTCTCGCAACATCGCGAGCGCTCCCGCCGCGCCGCTCAGGACTCTAGGAAGGTCGGCTGCACTTGCCAGTTGTTGGGCGACACAAAAACGGACTATAATAAAGGAAATGCCATTTCGAAGGTCGTTATCGAGACAAACTTCTACTTGTGCAACCCAACGCTCCAGCTGTTCGCGTGAGCGAGCAACTCAATACGTGAATGGGCTTAAATACAAACTTTAGCATCCGACCTCGTTAACGGAGGAAATTTCTTTTGGGGTTTGCATTGTGATCTCTCACTGCGGGCTCAGGCATTGGATCAATAAATGTAATCTTTGAATGCCTGTAGCATGCCTGCCTCGAGCAGTAATGTGAGCGAACTATTTAGTTACCATGGCAGACAAAATATTGTAACACTGGCTTCTGCCAGCGGCTTCGCCTCGGGTAAAACTATCCAATTATGCTATTCCAGGACGTGGTCTACCCTTTATCTATATCTATTTTGAGTAACAGACATACAAATATACACACTCGCGAATTTTCATCTTCATAATTTATGTTGTGATTAACGTTATACTAACATTTTTGGCGTCCGCCCGACACACAAGTACACGACGCCCGCCCGTTCTGTTGGTTAGAGGCAAGGCTTTTTACAGCGCGGCAGCGGTGAGATTCTGTGTGATTTATAAATCCTTTCCGACTTCAAGGAACAAGAGATATTTTTGTCGAAGAAGTGGGTTGCGTTAGCGTTGACACCAGTTAATCAATGAAGCGTTGCGTCATTATAACAGAAAGCTATTTATACATACTAATGTTATAATGCAAAATTTACTGTCTATTTGTCTATTATTTCTTCATATCTCAAAAAATTTAATGAATTTTGGCCCGAAATATGGTACAGGATACTGTTATCCCGGGAGTATGGTCCCTTGGAATAGATCCCAACTTTGACGCGGGCGAAGCTGTGTCTAAAATAAAATCACAACTATTTAACAGATCACAGGTTCTCAACTTCGACACGACGCAGGTGCTTACCTAACACGGCAAGTTCGCTAAGTTCCTGTTCCGGATTCGTGCGGAGGATTCACCCGGGTGTCGCCACTGTGCGGAACACCCGGAGGAAACGGTGGAGCATACTGTGTGAGGTGTGCCCCGCCTGGGCGGAGCATCGCCGTGTCCTCGTGGGGGCGATCGGCGGCAGCAATCTCTCTCGCCGGGCCTTGGTGCAGGCCATGGCCCAGAGTGAGGAGGGATGGCAGGCGGTCGCCTCCTTCTGCGAAGCAGTAATGCTAGCAAAGAAGGAGGCCGACCGCATCAGGCAGAGGCAACGGGGCGCTCGCCCCAGCCGCCGCCGGGATTCCGATCCCGATTTCCGGCCACCGTAGGCGCGGGCTTGCGGACGGCGTGCAATGGGTAGCACGCTGTCCGATCGTCCGGTAACCGACCGTACCGAGCCCAAGTCGTCGACGGCGCGTACTGTTCCCGCGCGCCTCAAGGAGCTGTCAGCAAACCGTAAAAGTCCAGCCTACTAGCTGCAGGCAGGGTCGAAGTCTGTTGGGGTCATGGGTCAGCTTCCGAAAGGAATACCCGGCCTCGGCACGATAAGCAAAGAAGGAACGGGTTTTTAGGCAGTAAGAGTCTGAAAATACTTCCCGCTCCGCCCAAGGGCGGGATTTGTCTTTGGATGATTTTACCTATCATAAATAAATAAAAAAAATCGGATTAATATCTTAACGGATTTGTTTGTGCGTGACAATTGCACTGATAGCGGTTCAGAAATGTCTCTCTTCAATACAAATACTTGTGTGCATCACACATTATGCAGTACATGATTGTTACCAACTGGCACAGAACCGACGATACTTTATGTTTGATCGACATCTGATTTGCCGTAAAACTGAGTTTTCTGAATGGCTTTCAAGCGCCGCGTCCCGCAGCGGCACAGAGGCGCCACGTTTCGCGGTATACGATGCGCAAGGCTACACGTTTGCAATACTTCGCAACACCCGCGAGAATCCAATCCACATCTCAATAGCAGCGGTGGCGCTCTGCTACCTTGCAATACATGGAATAGGAGTGACGTTCGCGTGGCGCGGCGCGCGTTTACCTACATTTGCATCTACAGATGACGGCGCGGCGTCGCACTTCATTTCGCTTATTTACCGACAGTTTACTTCAAGTTGTCGCAGGACGCAGAGTGCGCTCACCAGATCTTAACTAAGAAGAACTATTATATTTTTTGTTGTAAAAAAAACGTTTTAAAAGCGAATGTGTCTTCATTTTATTCATAACAAGAACATGAAAGAGAAAAATACAAAATACACGGAATAGACTCGGGTATTGCAGCATAGTGAGCATAGCAACAAGTGAAAACAAGTACTTATTTACGAAGGCGTTTGAAAGCGCTCGGATAGCGATATTCCCTTCTATCGCAGTCTATTGCGAAGGGGGAACTAGAAGGGGGAGTGTTGACTTGCTCAGCTTTAGGCACTGAATGGGTGTTAACTATCGAGTTAAAGAACTACTTTTTTGACATATATTTAACATTACAAATATATTTATTACTCGTAAGCTGTTTTCAGAGGCACCATAATCTTTTTTTTAGTGAACTTATTACATTACATAGTAACTGTGGCTGTAGTGGTTAGTGGCCATTCCCACCCAGGACAAATGGTTATTAAGGAACACAATCATTTGTTCTGTGCCTTGGTGTAATTATTTATCTTTAATATATATATGTATGTATATAGAAATATTTATGTATGTTTATATCAATCGTTTAGTACTCATAGCACATCCTCTGCTTAGGTCGGGACTAGTCAGCGTTGTGTGAAAGATGTGGAAAAAAAACAATAGATTATTTATCTGAAATGAAAAATATGAATGAAATATTTTTTTGTCTTATTTCATTTCTCACCACTTTTTTAATTATTTTGTTCCATGACAAAAGATGGAAAATATTTCTGGTGCCTTGAAACCTTTGTTATTGCCAAGGAGCAAGGGGGGGGGGGGGGCATTAAAAAAAATCAAAATATTCTGTTTACCAATCCAGATGTGAGACAATCAACCTATTCAATTTAGTGGCGAAGTGAGCATCAGAGCGTTTTACGACTACAGTGAGTACCTATTGTCGTTTTGCAGAATGTCAATAAATGAATCTGACCCCCGATTTCTGATTTAAGCATTTGAAGTTGAGAATTACTCAAACTCTACTTTACCCTCTCTGTCAAAATTTGGCATATAAGTATGGTTTGAGACGTTCTTAACTCAAAATACTCAATTCAGAAACCCGCTCTATGTCTGTTGGTATTTTCGGTGCAGGATTGTACATTGTGATACAAGTGTGTACGATTGGCTGCGCCACGGATCTCAATTTATACCGCCTGAGCGGTAATCACCAAAATTCACGTACCTATATCATACGACGTTTAGAGGTATTGGAACAGAGAGTAAAGTCCCACATACCTCCGTTGAAAAGGGAGGACCCTCCGACCAGACAGGTGTTATGTCTGGTGGGCTACTGCCCGATAGATGAATTCGGGTTTGTTCTATATGTTCCAATCGTGCCGCGAATCTTACTTGCGCGATGCAGGATTAGCTCATTTGTGACGACATAGATGTCGCTACATCACTCCCCTCCGGAGATCGGAGATCGATGGTTCTTGATGCTTCTTGATGCGTCGTGTGATGCGTGCCTGCGTGCCAAGCCAATGGAGGTTGGTTCCAGTGAGTCGGAACCGGATTCCGCATAGTTCTCGGTGAGTCGGAACTGTCTGCGGTGGTGTCCCAGTGATTCGGGGTGGTGCTATCTTAGTGAGTCGGGATATGATGCTGCAGGCTCCAGTGAGTCGGAGTATTGCGGCTGGCTCCAGTGAGTCGGAGCGGTGCTGTGCGACGTAGGGCTTGACTGCTGTCGTCGACCAGGAGAGGTTCTTCAAGGCTCTTCATGTGACTGGCCGAAGGTACAGGTGCTTAGCCAAGGTCGCTGATGAGGCTGAGGGTGATGACCAGGTATGACCAAGTAGGCATGCTGGTGGTCAGGATACCCATATAGCCGTGGGTGCTGGCTGTATGGCTCGCTGCTGGAAAGCTTAAGGAAGTGATGATGACGTCACGAAGTAGTTGCAGCACGAAGGCTGCGCTGACGTTCTTTGTCGAGGGTCACCAGTTTGGGGGTAATGGAACAGAGAGTAAAGTCCCACATACCTCCGTTGAAAAGGGAGGATCCTCCGACCAGACAGGTGTTATGTCTGGTGGGCTACTGCCCGATAGATGAATTCGGGTTTGTTCTATATGTTCCAATCGCGCCGCGAATCTTACTTGCGCGATGCAGGATTAGCTCATTTGTGACGACATAGATGTCGCTACAGACGTTTCCAACACATTTGTGAAAAATAATTATTCAATTAACTACCTATTTGTCCAACAGTAAAACTTGTGCTATGACCGTATAACATTTAATCTGTGTTGAGCGCGCGAATCTTAATTTTCTTCTTTCTATTATAAAATTCTCAGTTCCATTTTGCCGCGATCACACCTGATTCAATGATTCTATATATTGTCCGGTTGTGTAGACCCTTGGCGTGAGATATAAATTACACCTATTTTACATCACAATATCCTTTGGAATCAATTTGTGAATAATTGAACCAGCTATTGAATTTCACTCGAAAAAATCACGCCAATAATCTCGCCTATTTTAAAATGGTGGCCATAGACTTGTTTGACTAGCATAGTATCAGCCTTATAACATTCCCACTGCTGGGACTGAGGCCTCCTCCGTAGGAGAGAGAATGGGCTGTAATCTCACGCCCAGTGCGGGCCGAGTGCGGGTTGGTGGATATCACGTCTTAGAATTTTTGGTTCTAGGACATACCGGTTTCCTTACGATGTTTTCCTTCACCCTTTCGAGAGCATCGGTGACAAAATAAATTACACAAAGTAATGCGCCTGGCTGGGTTTGAACCCGCGACCTACAACTCGTAAATCGGGGCCGTTCTCACACGTGGCCACCACAGCTCGCTCCGCACCACCGCTGCTTGCTTGACTGATTTAATATACCTATACAAGGAGGTTGATACTCTACTTTATTTGAATGAATGATTTATTTACGCAAACAAGTTAAGATGTTTTATTGAAACCTCCTTATTGAAATATCCTGATGCGATTTTTTTTCGTATTAAAACTCGTTTTTAAGAACAAAGGGGTGTAACAAAAAGGTTTTAAATTACATTATCGCACTAGTGTGTAATAGAAATCAAAATGTTACAGTTTGATTAAAAGTGCCATCATATACCTATAAGTGCAGTGCCATTAGCATCATTTTAGAGCAAGTATGTTGAAAAATAACTTAAGTAGTAGTTGTATGTATAAACTTGTTCTTGTGGACGTAAATCGGAGCTGTGTGGCAGCCGGCGACTACTGACAGCGCATAAACTCGAGGCGTTCAGTTTCAATAAGGTGTTAACGTTAGTTCTATATCTGTCGCCGCATAACTTATGGTTGCCGCGCGGCCGCGGGCCGGAGGAGGCGCGCCCCGTAAAACTCTCGTTTCCGTTTGCTCACAAGCACCTGCCAGTCGCCTGCAGAACATACTGACTTCCAGGAGCAAGCTTTTTTTCTTATTGTGCAAATGTTTGAATGAATGTTTGACAATTCAATTTGGTTTAAGTACCGTCCGAAAGTTCGTCGTGTGGTAAACTTACGAATGTGACTGTGATGTTTTTTGATTACCTATGTTGATTGTGTTTTACTATACAACGAAGTATGTATAGAAGTACCACTTCTACTGACCAAAGCAAAAGTGAGACGGCGTTTAATGTTACTTTTCGCTATGTATTTCTACGGTGTTGCTCAACTTGGTGTATTGTGCGAAGCTCTGCCACCACCGGGCCACCGCCGGCGCCCCCGCGGCCTCAGCTCCGCTCTAAAATGTTATATTTATTGTTTTAACGGCCTGCGTCGAAGCAAGGGATTTGTATTAGCATAGAATATTTATAAAAGTGCAAACAGCTGAATAGTATAGGTATATATTGTCGCTATTACTGCAGTTACGGACGCGTATATGTTTGTAAGAATAACCAACCCATACGCGTCTGTAACTATTTTAAATTAAATAAACGTAAATAACAAAAATGTTGTGAATATCGATACTTATTGAAATGATAGAAAACTTACTTACCTGACTTATTCAATGAGAGAAATCTTAAAGTAAATTTTCTGTCAAGTGTAAAATTGGGAACTACTACTAGTCCTCTCAACTTAAGTTCAGTCTTCGTCAAAATTGTTATATTTTGAGTTCTCTTAATGATTTGATGTTTATCATAGTATTTATTCGTTTATAATATTAGCATATATACGTATTTTTGCCCGACTGCGCCAGAAGGAGGGTAAAAATCAGCTGTCTAGTCAGTAAATTGGAGTAATGTGCAATGTAATATGGGTATGTACTTTCAATACAATAAGCCTCTATTTCTAGAATGGGTCCCGACTGCTACAATTTATCTTGTATTTAAAATATCATATAGTTAAGTGCAATCGGATACAACGAATTACTTGTTTTAGGGCTTTTTCATGAATACTCACTCAGAAAAGCAGTCGGGTTTTTTAGTTTTTTAAATTACCGTTTTATTATTATAAGTAACTAATTTTAATCATACTACATTATATTTGAAATATCTGTTATTTATTTATTGTGTACATCTTTTTTAATCCAAAGGTTGACTGGTAGAGAATGCTTTGTTGCATTAAGGCCGCCTATGTACCACTACTGTACATGAAGATTAAAAGAAATAAATAAATAGGGTAATCCTAAACAGCAATATATTAGAAGAAAAATCTTTTAAAAATATCTACAAGATTTTAAGTTAGTCACAGTTGTCTTTAGCTCATTTCAATTAGTATCAACTAGAGAAAGAGTATCGTTCTATTGTTTACACGAAACGTCATCCTTGGCACCGACGTGTCTGGCTAGCAATTATAGGCAATGCTGACGCCGGCGAGAGAAACATCGATCCTCTTTCAGCATGCCGTACTGGTTGGTCCACCCCCGGCCAGGCGTCAATACAGCCCAAAGATAATTCGCGGCCGTTTGTCCTGGCGCACTGAGCTCGAGTTCATTCAGGGAGCGTGGTCGCCCCGCACATCAGGCGCGCGCCAGCACTCGACCGCGTATTATTTTATGCAAACGACGCGCCCCCGCCAACTTTACAATTTGTCCAAACAGATTGTTTTCAGAGCAAAATTCAATTCAAATTGATCGTTCGCGTCTCTGGGTGCGCGCACATAATGAAAGGGGCTTAATACGGTATCGGTAAACATTAGCATAAAGTATTCGCAAAAATTGCGTTCCGGGGTTGTGGCAGGCGACGCGGAATCTTAATATCATTCCCCCTCCCTCAACCCCCCCCCCTCCCTCCGAGCATCACCGGTCCCCCGTGACTCCCGGCCTGCGCTCGCACCGCAACGTGTCGTCTGCGGTGTCTACAATGTCAGTGTGACAGACAGGATAGAAGGGCCAAGTCTCAATACATAATGGTCGGCGACGACTGTCATTGTCAAGCAATGGTCTGCGTAAGAACTCGCCCTCGTGCTGCATACGTTCCTCAATAAACAATGTATCATCGACATGCTCAAATCGTTTGCTCGCTGTATACTAAACTACAAACTAACTTTCCATATGCACATATCCTGGCTAAAGAGTCATTTAGGCGTTTAGGATTTGTTTTACGGAACAGTCAATGTTTTAAAAACTAGGCAGTTTGAAGCTTCTCTATAATGCTTAAGTTAGGTGCAAACTCGAAACCAGCGCTTGTGTATGGAACCATCATGAGGTTACATACACTTATGCTGGAGAAAGTTCAAAAAGCTTTTCTCAGGTACCTATACAAGCATCTATTTGGATATTATCCATACATGTATCCTACGAAGTTTATCTCGGGATGCTTAAATTGCAACTTATTGAAGGTAAGACGGGCTGTTGATCAAATTAAAACATCCTATAAAATTATATATCAATGGTTACACTGACGCATCCGACTTACATGCGGAGTTGTGTCAATTGTATGTTCCGAATCGCTTTATAAAGCATAAATTATTTAATGTCCCATTTTGTCGCACTGTAGCTCGATCCACCTCTCCTATACCGCGTATGCTAACGATGCTCAACGCGCTCGTGGAGACAAACCCTGGATTGGATTTGTTTGCTGATGAATGGAAGACGATATTACTACAAAATTCTCGGTTCTGTGAGAAAACAGAGTGAAAGGTTTAATTAAATTTAGTATGGTTATTTTGCTGTACTAAATATTAATAAATAAAAAAATATAATATATTCATACATTAACTTCAGCAGATTGCCGCAACTGGATTCAGTTTTTTATAGGCTACTTAGGTATGTTTTGCTTGAACAGATGTAACAGGCAGTTATGTGAGATTGCGAGCATGTTGTTAGGAGTGGGTCTTCTGTCCGTTTGTCTGTGGTATGGTAGGCACTTGAGAGCGGTCGCGATTATGTGCAATTTTGTCAACGGGTTCTGAATGTCGCGACATTTATCAAAAGAGTTTCGCTGAACTTCATAGCTTTCAACGATAATGCATGCAGAGCAGGAACCAGCATCATTATGTAAATATGTATGTGGGTACTATGTATCTATAGGAGGCTATGCAAACATTGGTGAGGTAATAAGTCTGTTATTGCCGTGCTAATTTGTTTAAAGCCTGTCTTGATGAGTGGTATAATAGAACATAGAACAAGAATACATACATATAATGGAGCAAATGAGTGGAAATTGCCAGGTATTGTGCATACCTGCACAACACGAGTGCAGCACACAACAGCGCACGTGAGCCACTATCGCTACTGTTTTGTTATTACTTGACATAATGCGCGTATAGTGGGTAAGCGTGTCACATGGCGCCGTCGAGCAGCGCCAAACTGAATGGTCATGACATAGTTCAGATAACGTTTCAATCAACTGTTTAGAATTTCGTTAAGTATTCTAAAATACACTCACAACTATATACTCACATAGTCCTAATTCATACTCACACAGAAAACTTGCACAAGTACCCTGGTACCTTCTTCTTTGTTGGTTTCTGCTCCCGTTATTTAGGGTAGTCTTTTTACAATTCTGCGCCAGGACAATTGGTCCCGAGTTTTTAATTTTAGCAATTGGGCTTTCTTGAAGTCTCTCTCGATGTTAGACCACCAGATTAATGGTGGGTGGCCTCTCCTTCTCTTAATATCTATATATAGGTATATTATGTAATAATATATACCACTCACTGATTAATCGAGAAATCTCAGAAACTATAACATCTACAAACTTAAAATTTGAGAGGTAGGTTATAGGGTGTAGGCTAAAAACAGATTTTACGAAACTTTACTGCTTATAGGGTAAAACGGGGGTTAGAAGTTTGTATGGAGAAACCGACTGTCACGTAGGCGAAACCGCCAGTATAAACTAGTATAATATAAAGTTCAAAATAACGATGGTGTTATGTTTGTTCCTGTTATAGATATTATCGTGCTGACGCTGCCATGCTTACGCACACTTGCAAGACGCAGCCAACCCTGTCGACACCGTCGCGCCGTTCGGAAGTAGTGCGGAGTGCAGCACGCGGTGGCTTGTCGCGCTACAAACAGATCCAAAACCATTTGCATATATTTACATTTTCTTCGACTGTTAAAAACATTGTCTTCCCCGCACCGTACGTACGACGACGCGCAGCGTTGATAATTGCTTGTCGTTATTGTGCCCTTATTTACGAGTCGCACTCGACGGGTGCGGCACCCGGCGCGGCCTGCACGGTCACAAGCCGCCAGAATACTAAGTGCGAGGGACGAGTGACGTTGCCAGCACAAGTAGGTGCCTAAGACAAAACCTTGGCGAAAATATTGAAAGCCAAACAATAAGTAGGTACCTAATCATCATCATATTTTAAGCAGCACTGTTTACCATCTGAAATGCAACGTTAGGTTTGCCTATCGTAGTCATCACGCTTCGTTTCAGTCGCGTCTTGGTTGGGGCAGGGTCCTGGTGTGGGTCGCGGGAATCTGATGGATGCGAGATGCACAGGACTGGTCGTTAAGGTCTGGTAGGGCCTATGTCCAATAGTGGACGTCTATCGGCAGAAATTATGGTACATACCCACAACAACGACCAAGTCACCATCCATCAGGTGGGGTCAGGAAGAAAGTTATGGCGCATTTAACACACCTAGATGTTCTTGTCCTATAATACAATGTATTGTATACCTTACCTACTGGGTAGGACCAAATATAATATTAATATAATATATTATTTCCACAACTATCACACAACACCGTCTAGTCCCAAGCTAAGCAGAGCTTGTGTTATGGGTACCAGACGGCTGATAAACATACTTATATATTTCTAAATACATACATATTATAGACAAATAACATTAAAAAAAAACCCAGACACAGAACAAATGATCGTGCTCATCACACAAACATTTGTCCTGGGTGGGAATCGAACCCACGACCACCGGCATAGCAGTCAGAGCCACTAACCACTAGACCAACAGGCCAGTCGCCGCAGCCGCTAATGTACAGTCAAAATGCCGCGACTTGAGACACTGTCTGTAAAACCATTGAGAGTTGAATATAGGGAACGAATTTAATTATGTGATAAAAATGTTTTTTTTTTTTAGATAATTTATTATTATTGTAATAATTTTCTTTATTATTAATTTTAATATTTTGGTTTTAGTTCTACTATCATTGATTTTGCAGACATTGGCATGCAGAATGTACCTACCTGGATTCCTATATTTTTATAACACCTTTATTGTGCAATACCTATGTACATTCTATGCAAATAAAAGATTTGATTTCATTTGAAAATTAATACTTAGCAAGACGCCGAGACGCTTGGAATGCCAACGTATCTGTAGCTTTAAAAAAAAACTTCGGCATATTCTTACGTCGACAAAATGCTCCTCTGAGCTTCTGAGCCTCCAATGAGCGCCTCTTCACGGTTTAATAATAAAGTCATGAACTGGTGTACTAGTAGCTGGAATTATTTTATTCATTATTATCATCATCAGTCTTTTAATATACCCACTGCTGGGTTACAGGCTTCCTCTCTAAAAGAGGGAATGGGCGGTAATCCACCACGCGGGCCCAGTGCGGGTTATTTTTAATTATTTTATTAGCATGTTGTATCTAAGGAAGAACAGGTCGCCGAGTGGTCACGACCCCGACTGACGAGTACGCCGCGTAATGTAGGTCGTGCGTTCAAACCCAGCCAGGCGCAATACTTTGTGTAATTTATTTCATCCCTACTGCTCTCAAAACGGTGAAGGAAAACATCGTGAGGAAACCGGCATGTCTTATAACCAAAAATTCGAAGACATGTCACATTCCCCCTTCCACAGAGGAGGCCCGAGTCCCAACAGTGGGAACATTTTAAGGCTGACGCTATGCTATGTATCTAAGGCAGGTATTTGACTCGTTGATGATGTAACTAGGTCATAGCTCGAGACTGCTCTCTAATATTATAAACCAATTAAATAACACAATTAAGGAGGTCCCTAAATTCGTGCGCCTCTAATAACATTATATGCGATGCAAAGCATCACTCAAATGCTTTTACTTATAAAAATAAAGATTTTGAAAATTTATCCACACAGGACTTTTTTTGATTTTACCTCATTAATTATTTAGCGGTGCTCGTTAGTTAATGGAGCTGTGGATAATACAAGGAGCCATACATCACGACAAGCGACAATCATTAATATTAGATCAAGTGCCGCACGACTAGCAATTAATGTCATCTCGCTGCAGGACGCTCGCGAAACAAAAACGTTCAGACAAATTAAAATGGGCTTTAAGATAATTCGGTAAGATTTAAATTCAGGCGTTAACTAAATAAACGGGCGCGGTATCTCGAGGCTGGCGGCGCGCCAGCCCGGTGGCGAAAAATAGCGAAATGCCGCTAAAGGCACTCCACACTGCGGCACACACTCAATAAACCACAGAAGCTCCACTTGACATAACTAGGTAGCTGGTTGAAGAAATAATCCTACGTTTGTATGTTCTGAAGTTTGATTTATATGTAGTACGTTGCTGTGAACCTTCTGTGCTCACTTGCACTGTAAACCTACTGCGAACAACCGGTATTGTATTGGTTATCTCAGCTGCAAGGCTCTCAGCAGGTCAGCTGGAGGTGCTGCGAGGATCTGGCGCGGGACAGGTTCGCACACCATTGTACAAAGCCATATTACTGCTGCGGCTATATTTCTTTATAACGACTATTGTTATTATAACTTGTGTTAAATGCTTCACAAGTAAGTAGTATCCACTAACTATAAATATGAGGACTTGGAGCTATAGATATAATGATGATAGACACGCAATGTTAACTTGTAAAAAAACGTCTCAGTCGTTGATTTAATGTCGTTAATATTGAGTGTCGAGATGCCTGGGGGAAGTGCGTGCTACCACTTTATCTACGATTGGAACAGGGCTAACGATTAAGTCATCATTAGGTGTCTACTTTGTGGTCGTAATATTTATATGTAACGGTAACTATGCACAAAAAGCAGAAACATTAATTCAGCCAGCAGCTCGGCTGAAACCAAACGCGCTGCTCTATTAACTCCTCAACCGAAGTGGATTAAGTTTAGTTATCTTTCAGAAGCGACAAGTGAATCCACTTTACACGAGAGCATTCTATTTACGTTCCTCCTCAAACATTTTTCTCATCCCAACCGTTTAAAATTAATAAGTCGACTCTTCATCATGCTTCTCTGGGGACTTAGCCTCATATCCCTCGTGCAATTACAACACGACTATTAATACTAATCACAAGGCGGCCCTTTATTCATACAAGTAGTTTTTTTCTTTTAGAAACGATAAAAAATACAGTGTGTGTGAAGTGAGTCCGTGACGTCACACAGCGAGCGACACAGAGCGGCTAATTGGACGGGGCGGCTATTTGTCACCTCTCACTTAAGAGTTACGGTCTCACGAGAAGTTAAGTGCGGAAGTCGAACAAATAAATCTTGAAGTAATTCCTCATATTTTAGGTGAAATAGAGCGGACAGACGCGCTGCCACGGATGCATCATTAATCTAACCGCAGATGATATGCAAAGTGCGTAATCTGTCTCTGCAGACTGCAGAGATGTGCTGAGATGACGCATGACGGCGCGGACATGACGCGCTCGTGTCACCTGTCGCGACCAGCGATGACATGCGCGGCGCGCGACGTCACGACCCACGCGACCTTTACTCTTCGTATTATGTGGTGAGCCGTGAAAAATTAATATTTGTACAAAAAGCTCAAGTCATCGAATGCCGGGTCAGGGATGCGGGACGGGCGGACGCGCGAGGGGGGGACAAAGATCGCAATAAAACTGAGGTATGGAGCAATAATCCTCGGCGGCGATATTAAACACTGCTCTAATATTTTACAGCGGTGCTGTAATACTGCTGGCGAGGCGTCGCGCCGGACTGACTGCAGGCGCTCGAGAGCATCGGTGGAACTTGATCTCGAGACACCGCTAGCTATCATTTTTTTTGAGGTTGAGGTTGAGTTTTGAGGGTACCTAATCATCAAATAACCTTTGGGTGGAACAAAAATTTGCGAGTCTGATACGCCTACAGTTGCCAACCGTACTATAAAATAAAGTAAGTATTGTACTCTATATTATAGGCATACTCTCTAATCTATAACACTAATAGAGTACGCTGAAATACTCTTTTTACCCAGTGTTCACTATACTAGTGCCAGTCACACATGAAGAAGGCTTTATTGATTGATTGAAATTAATCTATGTAATTTTAGAGTTAGAATATTTGGGGTCATATAAACATAATAATAATAATGGCCTTCACGGGCCCGATGTAGACCAACTGGCATCCGTAGCCTGGCTGCGATTCGGTGACCTTTTTGGGGAAACCGAAGGTTTTGTCTGTGCAATTATGGACGAAGTTATCATGACGAATAACTACCGGAGATTTATTGTGAAGGACGGCACGGTTGACATCTGTCGGGCATGTCACCGTCCGGGAGAATCAATTCGTCACGTTATCTCTGATTGTTCTCGTCTTGCTAATGGATAGTACTTGCATAGACATAACCTTGTAGCCAGGATTATCCATCAGCAACTTGCTCTGAAATACTCTCTTGTAGGATTGGAAGTGCCGTACTACAGGTATGAGCCCGACCCAGTTCTTGAAAATGGTCATATCACTTTGTACTGGGATCGGTCCATCATCACTGATAGGACTATTGTAGCCAATAAGCCTGATATAGTGGTGGTGGACCGAAACGAGAGGCGTGCAATGATTGTGGACATATCTGTTCCACATGAGGAGAACCTCGTGAAAGCCGAGAAAGATAAACAAATTAAGTACATTGACTTGGCTCGCGAGGTTGTCGACATGTGGGAAGTGGATTCGGCTATCATTGTACCGATAGTCGTTTCGGCCAATGGCTTAATAGCCAAGAGCCTCGACCAACACCTTAGGAGGCTCTCGTTAGACGGCTGGATCAAGGGCTTGATTCAGAAAGCGGTACTTCTGGACACGGCTCGTATAGTCAGGAGGTTCCTTTCTCTGGAGCCCTGACCGCGGGTAGCTTGGACCCTGTTCCCGATACCGGTGAGACACTATTTTTTATATTCTTAAATGTTTTTTTTTTATTTATTTATTTATTTTTTTTATTTATTTATTTATTAAGGTAAGACCAACAGCTTCTGTGTACAGCATTTTTAAGTAAGAATAACAATTGGCCTAAGTCTTACACAGTCGCCAATTACAGGTCAACCAGCATTCTCAAATTAAGGAGTGATACATATAAGAACAGAAATTCTTGTAATTGCAACATAGTAACAAATCAAATTATCAATTCTAATACAATCATTACAAAGTTAAAATCATATTTTACAATTAAAAGAACAAAGCAAAAATACATAATTAATAAAATCAAAATATCAAATAGTAATAATATAAATAATCAATCAATACAGACAAAATAAATAATCACAGCAATTGAATCTAATAAAAATGAATAATCATAGAAAATAATCAGAGTAATCAAACAAAAATATAAAAATATAATTACGAAAATCAACATAACCGAAATATCAAAGTAATAATCCAATAATTAAAAATAAAAATAATGAGTCATGCACAATTATTATTACGCTAATGGACAGGTTGTGTTCTTCTGCGCTTCAGCACTCTGGCCTTAAAGACTTTCAAGGAGTCATGGTAGATATCAACCTCAGGTACAGATTTTACGAAGGAATTCATCTCTGTACAAAGTCTGTTTATTGGTGAATTAATTCCAATATTCGTCCTACATGGCGGAGTGTAAAATATATTAGTAATAGGGAATCTAGGTATGTTGTAAGGAACTTTTATCCCAATTTGCTCAACCAGCTTATGGCAATCCAACTTATTATTTACCAATTTGTAAAGAAAAGTCAAATTTTAATATTTAAAAATATAATTTATATGTATATAAATGGAATAAAGATCATTATAATATAGCCTTTATTCCTTAGTTTTGGTACATTATTTTTAAAATTTATTTATTTAATTTAAATCTTTGGACATTCTGCACCGTTCAGCGTCTCTATGTCGACAACGCCACCGGCCTTCGCTGAAAATCAGCGCTGTGAGCTCATCGCTCTAAGCATGAGGCCACAGCTTTATGATGAGCATTTCGGTCGTTTTGCGCGAATGTGAGCATATCTTCCTTATATATAAATATAGTATTTGTGTTTGTTAATTAGTTTTAAGCTTTGCGTCATTTCGCGTGAATAAACGGTTTTTCTTTCTTTCTTTCTTTGTTGTCCGTCTTTCTGTCAAAACACTTTATCTCGGAAATGCGTAGAAAAATCGAGTTGAAGTTGAAACCATATACGGTCTCTTGAAACTGTCAAAAGATCAAACTTCTAAGTTAACGGAAAAAAGCTACGGTCGATTATGTCACAAAAAACGATTAACCTAGAACCCTGAAATTTGTCTTAAAGTAAGGCCTTTTAGCACAAGTCTCGAAATAAATTTGAAAACAGAAAATTAGATTAAATCTTCGTTAGAAAAAATCTTCATCTTTTTAGCAAAAGAGGCGATAGACATAATTATGTTACAAGACATAGAGACCAATTAATTCAACCAGGTTTCAGACTGGCTAATTAAGTGGCCTCTTCTTTTATGGGGTACTGTCTAAAACCCCCACGTATTAGAACTCAATGAAACCTAATTTAAATCTTGTGTTAAACGCACACTATGTAGACATATTTATGTAGACATTATAAGTTGGAGGATTATATTCATGATAAGAATACTTGGCTCAATATGCTGGTCCAGTCCGCTATCGCTAGGGCATACAAATTGATTAGTTTGAAAAATACTATTTTTTTTTTATTTTACATTTTTATAGTAGGTATTGTATAAAGTAGAAGCATTTATTTTTCAAATTTTGTAAATGTGAGTACTATGGGGCAATTTATGGTTTAACGTTATTATTGGACTAGTTTGACGTAAATGAGCATGGCAGTTGAGAGTTTATCATGCTCACTTAAATGTCTCACTGATGGTGGCGCATGTGTTGGATCATTCGGTTCCCTTCAAAATGGTTGAGCTGAGTGGTGCTGATATATGCGTCATGTTCGTGAACGGGCGCTATCAGTTGAGACTGGTCATCTCTTAGCTGCCAGTGGTTTATTTTATTTAAAAATATTTTTTAAGAATTTTTTTTTTAACTCTTTTTCTTATTTACATTGTTCTCACATAATAGCAGCGACAAAAAACCTGTAACCGAGATATTTGTAATAAATAACAAGTTTGAAAAGAGTATCCATGGAGTTTCTTGCACATTCTGCTCCATAGAGATCTGCGCTTTGGAATGTGCAATTAGCATATTTTTTTTCTGGCAGACCGGCTTCTTGACCTTTCAAAAGTGCCTGTAAATGGTTTATTTGAAATAAAATGCTTTGAATTTTTGAATATTTTGAATCTTTTTTGTGATTAGGTCACCAAAAAAACAAAAAAATATTTTTCAGTACGGAAAAATCTTGGAGTCTTCGAGAACTACATATTTACATAAGTTATAGTGTGTACGAAGCCCTCAGTGTGCAAGTCGGACTCGCACTTGCCCAGTTTATTTTTACAAAGATTAGGTAAGGATGGTTAAGTAGGTAGGTACTTAAAGATGTTCTTACTTTGTACGAAGATGCTGATCAAGCTGCATTCCAGGAGCGCGCTAATTATAGTACAATTAACTCCTACTTACGGTAAACTGTGCGTAATTATACTTAACTGTGTCGATGGTCAAACTCCAAAGGGTTGGCACGCTGGCACTCTGTGGTTTTTGAGTTTTTATCTCGAAAAGGCAACAATTTCCATAAAGCGGAATTTAAGTAAAGTACTTAGTGATGTTTTAGTTACCCAGCAGCGAAACGTCGCCGGCGCCGGCGGCGGTGCGTGACAAATGTCGGCATCTGTCACAAGGAACACTCTTTGTTCTGTGTTCACGCACAAGTGTACAACACAGACTACGGCAATAGTGTAGCGTGCGCTAAGAAACGGCCGGAGGCTAGTTTAGTGTTTTCTATACATTTTCTAGATTGAAACTGAATACATTCTATTATTACAATCAAGTTGTACCTTTCCCTTCTGCATTCACTTTATTTCTTTTAGTTTTTATGATTGGCTGTCTGCCTCGTCTTTTACATAGAGTACAGACAATTAACTTGCAAAAAGTAACCGACAAAAGAACTTAATGCTTGGGTTTATTTACGACTTAGTTCCTTTTATGGTGTAATGCCAGGTTTGGTCAGTGTGTTACTGTGTCCGTGTCTCGCGATTGTTACAGAGGGCGCCCCCTCGTGGAGTAATGAGTAAATAGCTGACCGCAAGGAATTTAATATATCGTCCCCAGGGCGACCCCCGCGTCAGCAGGATTGTTTATTTGTCTTACAACAATGCTAGTGCTACCATAACATTCCCTACTGATGCTTTGAAATAACACAAACAACTTCTTTAGTATCTGACGGTCGACTGACACCGCCGCACGAGTGACTGGCTCGCTGACCTTAGAAAAGAAAAAAAGAAAGAAAGAAAGAAAAGAAAGAAAAATATTTTATTTGACACAATATAGACATGCGTCATTTAGATGCGTATGTAATGACGACTAAGTACAAGTCGGCTCAAAGGCCTTTAATCCGATTGCTACTTTGTTGTTTATGACTGATTCTTTAGTAAATATTTTATTCAACAAATCTATTTTAATATCAGAGACCAATAATTGCCTTGTCAACAAGTAGTAAAAGCAACTCTAACAAGCAATGAACTCAAACGAGAGAGACATTAACATAAACGAAGTCAGAGTCCCGCTGAAGTGGCGCACGATGAATAAAGTCACAGCAGAAGCGGCTTTATTAATACTGCGCATCATCGATCAAGTGATCCGTGTTAATGGACGCGCTATTAAAACAAAGGGTTGCGTTGAAAAATATGAAAATGTGCGGAATATTCCACAGTAAGTTATCTTCATAGCTGGCGAGCGCGAGCGGCGCCGCGGGTTACGCCGACCTATCCAATTAAGTAGCGGCATGTCGCTTCACAATAAAATAGGGCGCGATTCAAAAATCCATTGCGAATGAAATCACCGCGTGTTTTTGCGCGCACGTGCAATGATACGCGCTCTAGAGCCTGTGCGCCGCACATCACCGCGGATTGTTGCGACAGTTTAGGAATGTATCACGGTTTGCGAGTCGCACACGTTCGAGTGCAAAGCTTTCCATTAGAGTTCCATTCCATTTGATATAAAAAAAGTTTGATATTGTAACATAGCATTATTTCCACAGTTGCATATCTACCTATTAAAAATACTGTTACTTTTATAGAACTGTGTAGGTTAGCACCTACATATGGTAGGTGCTTACGTTCCATATTTGGTTTTTTCAATGACTTGAATTAAGCTCATCTGCAGCTACCTTTAAAATTAACAACTGCTTAGGCACATTAGAGGATAAAAAGATAAATAAAGCAACTGGCTTGAATAAGGCCACATTCACACGAGCGACCGCGCACCCTCGTCGTGCGACGCGACAAAAAGTTTTTCAATTAGTTGACCAAAACCGCGCGCCCCTACACTATTGCCATCGCCTGATATGTCCGACTCCATCCACTTTTATACTCCAAATTAAATTAGTTTTCCACCATACGAATACCTAGCTATTGGTTTTGTCCGTATACTCAGCTATTTGATCTGCTAAAAGCATTTTAAAGTTTCGAGACGTAGCGAAGTGTATCGCGCTACGTTGACGACGTCTGAAGCGAAGCCGCGGCGTGCAGCGAGTTGTGCAAATGTATAAGTGCCTCGTGTTTTCTTAATAGATAATTGTTAGAAACCTGTTTTATCAAATATTAATAGATTTATAACCACAGTCTTTACAGCTCTACAGAAGATTAAACCTAATTATTGTTGGAGTATAACAAAAACAAATCCATCCTACTTCAACACTGTGGTCTTTCTCTTTCTAACCAATAAATATTGTATTTAATTGTTCCGAGACCCCTGTCACCACTTGACTGAAATCCCTAATTTGGTTACTGTTATAGTATCCCACTAGCCTTGCTTAGGAGCACACGTCTGACGTATTATTACTGAACACACCTTCCAATATATAAAGAAAAGGATAATAAACAGTTATTATTGAAATCCTTAACACAGTCTTTACTTTGGTTTCCATGCGATCCAACCATAAACCCCAACAGGTTATGGGCCCAGACCGCTAAGCCAAAGTGTAAATAATATAAAGTGAAAACAAATGAACATTAATTGATAAAAACCTTTTGTGTATTAAATTGAGTGAAAGGGACATCAAACAATTTGATGGTGGAAAAGTGTGTGGAATATCGAATTTAAAAATAGCTGACTTTGAAGTACTGAATGTTGTCGACGATGAAGTTCCAGTGGAAACAAGTGCTGAGTGAGTGAAGTAAAATGCAATTACTAAGATCACAATAATACTATCGGCTGGTTGTCGTCATAACGGAACATGGTGTGTAAACGGTAATTGCACATTTCAGTTGGCTTCCCACAAGCGGGTCTCACCAACTGAAATTTCAAGAGGCAAACGAATATCGTTCAAGACATTCAGTTTTGGAGTCTCAAGGCTATTATTTTCCACAACTTATTACTTACACACTATCTCCAAAGTCAATGAAGAGGAATTTAGAATCCAAGAAAAAATATTACGGGCAAGGAAGATTTAAAGAGTTGCTTGCGCCATTGTAAACAAAGGAGCCAACAATAAAACGGTATAGTTGGTTACTTCAAAACCAAACTATTCGAATACTTCTGGATTTGCTTTTATGGCGAGTTGTGATAAAGAAAAGAAATGACAGGCAAAATGAAATTACTTCTATTTTGGATTCCTTTGATCATTTAAAAATCAAGAAAACCTGGCAGTAAACTTCACTGAGTACGAGAAGCCAAGAAATAATTTATTTGCGATATTAGCAAGTTTATATATCCAAGGAAGTAAAGGACTTACCAGGTGAACAGTAAAATTGGCGTACCAGGGCGTATAGAACGTTTATTTCTGTATGTCGTCATAAGGAAAATGCAGCAACCGGGAATGACTATCGTTTTTTGGTTAATTACTCAAGCCCCAAGAGGACACCGGTAAGCGACGGGGTCAATATGTTCAATCAAAGAAATAAGCCGATAATAAAGGGTAAGTTTTTAAACAGTCTCTTGAGCGCTATCTGGCTAGTTCTTGAAATGCTTTAAGTACAGAATATTTGCTACATAAAGTATTTATGAATTATATCATTGTGGCGGAATATGTAATACAAATCAGAAAAGTGGAAAATAAAATGTATGAAACTATTTTCTGATTACTGTACAATAAATAATATATCAATCTATCTACAATTAACAAATATTGTACTAGTATTATACCTAACGGTACATTAAGGGAAGTTTGATTAGTTTAAGATAAATAAGATTGTTTGTCATTTAACAAATTGAAAACAAAAGCTTTAAAACGAGAATTCGTTTAATCTCAAGTGCACACAGATGTTTGCGGTCCGAACAGTTTTTTGTTTGTTTCTCGCCTATTGAAGTACAAAAACTATGTTGTGATTTTAAGGACAACTGAGATGTTTCTGATAAGTTTCAAGATTATGTTGCAAAATGTGAACTTCATTTAGGTCTAAAATAAGAATAATTTACTTATGTTGTGATAATGAAAGCGAAATTTTATCCAAAAGAGTTCTGAGCTCGGAAAGGTATTGGTCATTCCTAAATAGTGCCACATACTCGGGCTGTACCTAAATGGCATTGCCGAATGTATGATGAACAATTATAGAGCGGGTCTAAATAAGACAAATCGTTCTGGAGTTAGATTGTTCTGGTGAGCACTGAGGTTAGATTATACACCTGATAATTTATGGCATAACAATAAGCTTTAAAGTATTTGATTCAACTGTTTACTAAGTTAGTAAAAGTGTATAAATGAAATTTGACAAAGAGTCCGTCAAAGGGAATTTCGTTGATGATGAATCAAAGAGTCATAAGGTATGGGATGTGGTAAACAAAAATGTTTGTGAGAGTCAGAGATGTGGAAATGGATGAGATTAATTTCTTATCAAATAGGCCAGTGAAACTTGAGCCTGAATATGTTATCAATAGCATAACTGTTGGTAACTCTGACTTGGTACACCCGTTTAAAGGGAGGTGTGGATCTGATGAGAATCAATCCGATGTATATAAGTAAACAAACATGATACAATACCTGGCTTAATTGAACGTAAATCTGTTTTTGAAACAGTGGTGAGCTCAAGGTTGTCATATCACAATGAAAATAAGTTAACATTATTTTAAGACCGAGAAACATTACATAGTCAGAATACGATGATGACAGTATTTTAGATATTTATTTATTACTTATTGTGTGCTGGACCATATACAAAATTAAATGCTGGTATGACAAGCATTTATGGAAGAATGTTTTCTATAAGGTGATTGATTCATTATTGAAAATAAATATACCCGGAAATCTAGTTCTACAAAAACAGATAACAGATATATTAATTCGATTAAGTTGAATCTATTTTATTGTAAAAGAGTACAGTTAATGATTGGTTGAATTTTTGAAAAGTCTTGTTGTATAAAGTTAGTTTAGTTGCTCGTAATCATAGTTAGATATACTAAAGTGTTTTTAGTAAAACATTTGTATCAGTTATAAGAATCGCAAGTTTTAAATAAGCCTTTTGGGAATCAATGTAATTTCTTGGTTAACCATGTGATAACAGTTTAATTTTTATTGAGAACCGGGACGAAGAAATTTTGGTATATGTATATTACCAAGGGTATTCTGGCTGACAATTAATGGTTTATATATTAATGAAATCATTATATAGATGTATGTAGTCTGCATACAATTGTTTCCAAATGTTTCTGTGAGCTTAGACAAAAAGGAGTTTCTAATAGGTACTCATCAGCGGACCAGTGCATTTAAGTTTTAATGCAGGTCATGAATAAAGTCTGGTTGTTGCTCACTAACTGGGTTGTGAATGACCGTCACTCAATGTAAAATATACTAGTATTTAAACGCATCTAGTCAGACTGGAAGCTAGGGAGATGATGATGCTTTGCTCACTATTATAAGGTTTGTTATTTATTAAATTTGTGTACAATAAAGTATATATAAATAAATAAATAAGAAACTTAAACATAACTGAGGAAATTTTGGTTTACTATAAGTGCACCTCTGCCTGACCCAGTTTAACTGAGGAAATTTTGGTTTACTATAAGTGCACCTCTGCCTGACCCTTTGGGTAATAAAGGCGTGATCTTTATGTTATGTGATGAGGAAACAAGTTTTAGTCAATGTCTAAGTTATTCCATTTTAACACCTATGTTATGATTTATAACTTAGTAAGTAGTTTTTAATTCGTTTACTTATTATTTATAAAATATTTTCTATAAACCAAAAACAAACAGATTAGGAAACAAAATTACTTTAGTTAAGGAAATGTAGATTAACCACAGTTCTTGAAAAGTTTAACTTGAGGGGCAATAAATCTGCCAATACATTCTTTGAAAGTCAAATATATAGATTACAAATATCACAAAGAGTTCGTGTGAATTTACAAGAGCCCCTTGTAGAAATCTGATGAGGTGCTTGATGTTGAATCTTGTAGTGCCTAATCTGAGCTTTCTGTTTATATATTGAGTCGATATGCAAACAAAAGCAACTATTTGTAATGGTTACACTTAAAGACTCTTTGTCGTAAATAAAATATTTAAAAGGAACTATAAATCTCAAGTTAACTTTCAAACAAAACGATTTTAAAATTTTATAAGTGGGTGTTTGTTGATTGTGACTGGAGTGGTAATGAATAATATAAAATATACTGTGGGTTACTTGATTAAATTATTTAAGTAACGTAGTACAATTTGCTAGCAAACAAAGTAGCAGTAAACGGTGGCAAGATAGTACACTATTGCAGAGTACGTGGTTAAATGTTTAGAAGAAAGTTACTCTGTGGTTAAAGTCTTTAGTGACAACTGATGTATTGCCATTGCTATAGCAGATGTTTTAATTTATGATAATAATGTATGCAAAAGTATTGCAAGTAATCCTATCAGCCACGAACAAACACATAGATATTAAGTAGCAGTTTAAGTTAAGAAATATGTTACTGTAATATTTTGTTTCTACAAGATATTCAGCCAGTTGGTATCCTGTATTAATTCTTTACGGTGTGTCATACCGAGATATGAATGACATTAAAAGTGAATTTGTAAATATGTAATGTGCATAAGTTAGTATATGTTATTATATTACATTCATTAATAATAAGAGCAAGCAAGTAGACGAATAAGATTCATAGTTTCATAAATTAATGAAATGATTGGTCTGATTAGGTTTTACTGGGTTTTCCCTAATCCTGTGCAACGAATGTTGGACCATGATGATAATGTATTCCCAGAAAGAAGGAAGGTGTGTGTTTTATTATTGTATAAAGATGTTTGTTATAGTATTGTGTAATAGATCGTGATTAAAGAGAAAGGGATTTATTTTTGAGGGGGGCGTGTTGGAGTATAACAAAAACAAATCCATCCTACTTCAACACTGTGGTCTTTCTCTTTCTAACCAATAAATATTGTATTTAATTGTTCCGAGACCCCTGTCACCACTTGACTGAAATCCCTAATTTGGTTACTGTTATAGTATCCCACTAGCCTTGCTTAGGAGCACACGTCTGACGTATTATTACTGAACACACCTTCCAATATATAAAGAAAAGGATAATAAACAGTTATTATTGAAATCCTTAACACAGTCTTTACTTTGGTTTCCATGCGATCCAACCATAAACCCCAACAATTATACGGTACAAACATCATCTTATATTATAGTAGGTAGGTATAGGCGAAACGTCCGTCGTTCACATAAATTTTCAATATAGCTTCATTTGAGAAAGCTATTAAGATTATAATCGCGGCGCACATCTTTAATGCGTCAATTTGTATGCGCGCGTGTGATAACCTCTCGATAGATAAGGTACGCGCCGCCTACACGCCCTAACTTCGGTTATTACTATAATTACAACGTTATTTCTTCGTAATTGACATCCGAAGACAAAACAATCTCGAGCGCATGTATACTTACTAAAACCTGAGTGTTTACACGCGACGAGCTGCCGGCGCCCCGCCGCGACGCGACGCCGGCTACTCGCGACCTCGCGACCATTCAGTGTGTTGTAAGTTGCAACTCCGTGCACACTAATGAAAATTTATTTAAAAGCGTATTGAGACATTGAGTCATAAGATACGTGGCTGTGCAGTGTGGCCATCGTGCTGCATTTAATACATGTATTATAGTGAAGAAAACGAATAAATTACCCCGATTCGAAGATAAAATTTAATTTCACGATAATTGCGCAATCAGTTATGGAAACCAAATACTTGAAAGTTTTGTAACATTAGCTCGACTATTGTCATTTACATCAAAAAGCACAGGTTTAAGTGTTATAATTTTATTGTAACGTTACATTATACGGGCTTAAGTTCAAAATAGCAGCAGGTTTAGCGTGAAGTCTGAATACTAGCAAGTAACTCGTGTTATAGGAGCTCTGTATAAGCGAGGGAGTGTCGTGAGCCGATCATGTTTATAGCCGGCTTGATGTATTATAATTCATTACCGGTATAAATTACTCGCGCCCCGTGTTATTACTGGCTTACATTAATTCGTCAAGTGTGGTCCGCCCCGCCCACGCGTCAACTTCAATTAAATAATATTACACGAGACAGCCGAACTGCTCCGACCACTCGTGACGTCGCAGGAGAAGATGAGAAAACCTACTTGAAGTGAGAAACTACTTGGCTTGACCTTAACGGTCTTGAAATATTAGGCGGTGCTCACACGTAGACACTTCTTGTAACCGACACCGCGCACCGTCAAGGAAAACGGAGGTCACGGACACCGAACGCAACTCGTCTGATTGTGCAGCGCAATAATATATATAGTGATTGATAATGTAGTGATTGTGTTTACAAGTTTGTTATAGCTGCTTGTGTATTCGAGTGACAAGTTTTGCTTTCTAGTTACAAAAACCAAATAGGTACAATACGGTCCTAATGAGAATAGGATCGATTGCTACGTTATGACGTCACGTCGAACTGTCAAATTGAAGAAATTGAGTACGGTGAGCAAAAAAAGAAATGTTGTAAATTATTTTTTTACGAATTGTGATCTAAAAAAGTTTTATCAGAATCCAGATCTTTAATTTTGCTCATCTCTGCGTAACTGTGTGAAGTGTCTGATTAGTGGCAAATGGAAGAACAAGGCGCATTATTCCTAACAATGAAAATAAGAAAGAAAATAGGTTTTTTTTTAAACGAATTATGACAATAACGTTTTTACTTCACCTAGATTTAACTAAGACTTCGTGATACAAAGCAAAAAAAATCCTTTTTTGATACGCAAATAAGTTTTTTTTGCAAACCGTACTTTTCACTCAACATTTGACAGATCGAGGTTATTGGCTTTCCTATTCTTATTTGGAACGCATTATAATTACAGTAGCAACTGCACACAAAGAAGTGTCTACGTCTACGCGGGGATTCATATTGAATAACTGAAAATTAAATATGTAATAGTATCTTGCATAGTAGGTATCTTGTCGAATACAAGACGTAAAGTTAAATGTAGGTATTGAAATACAAGACATAGCTACAAGTGTCTGTGTCTCCGAAGCGCCTAAGTCGCATTAATTACTCAAGCCTGAAACGAACGCCGGTATTCGCACACCTATTGTCTTTCTATTGTGTCTCTAATTACGGTATTCAAGTAATTAAACTTCTAGAATTTCTTCTTGAATGATTTGAATTATTCAATTCTAGCTAACTATTTCGTCATTTTTTATTACTTTTATTTTACGAGCACTTTAGTAAAGTGTGGTCCTTCTGTAAGTATTACTTTATTATAATACTAGAACCATTTACTCGGCGCAGCGCGCACAGTTTGATTAACTGTCCCGGACAGGACGGCACTGGCTGGTCCCGCGGCTGGCACTCATAATAACCAGCTATCATATACTGGTTCGTACTATGAAGCCTTCCTACGTATCCAATACAACGCATAACTACACAGGAGTATTCGATAGCGGACCCAAACCTTATCATGCTCATGACAGCGAGGAAACGGAAATAGATACGTCAAGCAAGGAAGCACTGTAAGTACTATTCTGAGGAGTGGAATGAACATGGAAAATGATGCGTGCGTGTAAACAGTGGGTGTTAGTGCCAGTCCAGCTAGGAGGGCGCCGACTCTGAATTATGTAAACAAGGCGCACAGAATCTAGCTGAGACTAAACAATGAACGCCATGCCGGCGAGCCGCCGCGATATTGCACAAATAATTGCATAGCTATTCTAAATAAACTTATTGATAACCATAAGCCTCGCGTTTACATAAATAATTTAGTCTAATTGATCAAAGAATAGTAATATTTCTAAGAGATAAATAAAATAAATTTTACTAAGTATGTACTATTTGCAACACAGTTTCTTTGTAATCTAAATCGAAACACCACTATGATCTGCTGAGTGATCGTAGTATACAGTAACAATAAGACTTCACTCGCTCGGGAGTTCTCGTGCGGCTCTCGTGCACTGATACCTGGAAGAATACGACTTCGTAGTATAACACGCAGGGAACGAATTCGAGCTTATCTCCGTCTTCCCTGTAATCTCGATTTGTAGATTTTATCTTTTCTTTCCCAAAAATGATCCTGATATGATAAGACTTTACAATCATAATGACAAATGACTCAAATTAATTTACTCTTTACTATGTCTTGTAATTCTTGGAACATCTTCATTTTTATATCAAAGTCTTATTAGGGCTGTGTAGTTGGAGATTGTAGATTGCTTAACCAATTAAGTTTAGTCAACAATTGATGCATTTTGAAAGTATGGGGAACTACGTAGAAAATTCTTTAACCTACTTAGAAAACGGAAAATCTGTCGACCAGACCGACGGGTTCTGTATGTGCTTCTGCGGGCTGCTGCAATAGCCTATGTCACGGCGGTAAGGGCTTGATAGTTGTCGTCGGATTCTTGAATGACTACTTTGATTGGATATGGTTGAGCTGATTTTGCTTAGATAGCAATATAGTATACGTGAATCTAGTGTACACTGTTAAATTTTGGTCGTCTAAAATTAAACAAATAAAGTAATTTTTTCTAAAACTCGAATTAATAGATATACGCATGTACGAAATTATTTTTTTTAAGTAATCGAGTTAATGACCTTGTAGGCAGTTGTCGGTCGTTGCGTACTAACTAACTACAGTTCATTGGCCTAGCTCAGCTGACGTTTACTTAAAGAAATTAATTTCGTGCATGCGTAAATTAATTCGAGTTAACAAAAGTACCTACTTTATTTTTTAATTTTCTCTTTACAAATCAATAGTGTTTCATATACATAATAGACCCTCCACGGGATTAAAACGACCAAAATTTAACGGTGTATATCTCTAGCATACGTCAATGTTGATGACGCTTCAAGTTAAACAAATAGAATTTGCATTGAAAATTTCAATACACATTAATAAAACTTACTGCTACAATTTTGGTTATTGCAACACAGCTGCGCCTGCTCGAACATGATTGACTTCGCGGAGTGCAGAGCTCGGCTGCAGCCTCGCTGCGCGCTGGTAGCCTAGTACCGCCGCTCTCTGATATTAATCATCGTTGTTTCTTGTTAACCTGTTGTGCTTTGCCAGCGATTACTAAATTAACATCTCTGTTGCACAAGCATACTCCATGACGGCATAGAGTTAACTAGCTCAGTTTACGTTGTAGATATTTTGTAGTAGGATACTGATTTTCTGGCCACCCATGTGGTTTCAGCACCAGAATCGTGTGATGGTGTGTAGTAACTACAACGTGGTGCTTCAATATATAGGTATTCTATAGTGGTAAACAAAGTTAATTTTACAAAAGACTTTTTTCATCCAAAAATATACAACGTAAAATTTTAGTCGTTTTAATCCCGCGGAGGCTCGATTCGGTACATGAAATACTATAGATTTGTAAAGAAAAAAATAAAGTACTTTTTTCAAAAACTACCATGTACGAAATTAATTTCTTTGAGAAACGAGTCAATGATCATGTAGGTAGTTGTCGGTCGTTACGTACTAACTACCTACAGTTCATTGGCCTCACTCAGCTGACGTTTACTTAAAGAAATTAATTTCGTACATGCGTAAATTAATTCGAGTTTAAAAAAAGTACTTTATTTTTTACCCGACTACGGTAAAGCCAAAGAAGGGTTATGATTTTGACCGGCTATGTATGTATGTATATATGTGAATATGTTCATCTGTTCCCCCCATAGCTCCTAATCTACTTATCAGAACTCGACATATGAGGTATCGTTAGAACCGTCTTAATTGTCCGCTGAACATAGGCTACGTAACATGTCACAAAACTCTATGTGGCGCCCTCTAGCAGACAAAAAGTGATGTGTTAAAAAATAAAAATGAGATAAATATACCGTGTTTGGTGTCATCATTACAAAGGGCTTAGTTTGTACATTTTCAAAATATTATTTAAATTGAATGTGACGCCAAAAGTCATGTATTAAAAAAAATGTTAAGATAAATACACCGTGTTTGATACCATTTGAAAGGGCTTCACTTTTACTTTTGCTTTTGTCTAGTCGACAAAAAGTATTATGTTTAAATAAATAAGATACGTCGTGTTTAGTATCATTTGAGAGGGCTTCACTTGTACGTTTCCAAAATATTGTTAAAATTTAAAGTGACGCTCTCTACCGGACAAAAAGTAATGTGTTAAAAAAAGTTAGTATAAATAAACCGTGTTTGATATCATTTGAAAGGGCTTTACTTGTGCTTATCAAATATATTATCATCAAATTTCAATGTGGCGCCCTCAAGTGGTCAAAAAAAGTATAGAAGCACAGTGATTTAATACCAAAACAGTTTAAATAAAAAAACTAAAACCCAACTACGACAAGAAAAGGACGCTAAAAAGTATGAAACAAGATTTTCAGGAAGCTGTAACAAAGAAAAGTCGTAGTCACACGTCGTTGGTAGTACCAACCGTATTTAAAATAACGTGTGACTACGACTTTTTTGTGTACTTCTTGTTTCTCGAGTAACCTTGTTTATTTCAACATCCTGAAAATCTTGTTTCACACTTTTTTAGCGTCCTGTTTTTGTTGTAGTCGGGTTTTAGTATTTTTACTTTTTTTTTCTCTCTTTTTAAATCGATAGTATTTCATGTACCGAATCTACCCTCCGCGGGATTAAAACGGCCAAAATTTAACGATATCTGTCAATCATTAGAACATTTTTTTAATCATCTTATACTCATATTACCACATTAAATGCAGGTCTTAATCGCAAAACGTAAGCTATAGAAGTTTTATTTGGATTTCCAAATGGCACAGCGTGGACGCGCGCCGCTTCCATACCAGTTAATCTCCCACACCGTACCGGTTGGTTTTAATCCCCGAGGCCATCCGGCACCGATCCATCATCAGCCGAGCTGGACAGCCGGACAGGCGCAGTGTCCGTCCGGCCCTATGTGTCGCACTCATCAACTATTCATCTAACGGAGACAAAATGATGGCGCTGAATCTTAATGACACTGTCTAACTCATCTGCATGGTCGTACTAGTGGTTTACTGTGGGTACTTCGTCGTTTGTTAAACTGTTTTGGAATCCTTTTGAAAAAACAACACGTTAACTTTAGAAAAAGTGCAAAAAGCATACCTTAGGAATCTTTATAAACGTCTTTATGGCTATTATCCTTTTTTGTTTCCTACGAAATTCTTCCTGGGTTGCTTGGGTTTCATTTCCGTAGAAATTAGCCGGTCACGTGACCAGGTGATTGTGGCATTCAAAATACTTAGGGGAATGATTGGTGCTCCTGACCTACAAAACCTTATCTGTAACTTGTATGTGCCAAATAACTACAGTCGTGGCACGAAACATCGGCTCCTGGCAGTGCCGACGTGTCGTACAGTTGCGCACTCCAAATCACCCATACCGCGAACACTATCTGCGCTTAATGCTCTCCTAGAAGAGAACTCAGATTTTGATATGTTTGGGGAAGAATGGAAGACGATAGGTACTAACAGAATGTGTGAAATTTTGTGAGGTGAATGTATTATTATTATTAATTGTAAAATAACCCCTGAAAGTCCTTCACGACCTTTAAATTGTCCGTTTTTAATTTTGGTTTTATATTTTATTGTTTTGATTTCTTTGTACGTTTGTTTGTGTTTAAATGGTGGAATTGACTTCGACCGTTCTGTTTAAATTCATTAAATAAATAAATCAATCAATTCCTATCTTGCAATTCTGCAATCGTTACGGGACGGTCTCTCCAGAATGTGGGTACGTTACTCCACCTTGATTCGAATCTAGAATCTTCTTAGGTAGTTTATGGTTCGTAATCTGTTGATTTCCCATTGAATTTTCATTATCATTCATTTACTGCAATGGAATGCAACCAATGCATGCTATGCCTACCGCAGTTGCAGACATCAGTAGTAGGTATAATTAAATGGAATCGTATTGCACTAGGTGTATATCAGTGTGTCGGCAGTCTGATGACGCGAGTCTGGCGCGCTTCGCATGCCGCACGTACGCGCCAAGTCAGTCATATGGCTATTATATAGGACTTACGAGTGTTCGGTGACTGACGTACTAAGAACTTGCGAATGTTTTTGATCTGCTCTTTCGTCGAGACATGCCGTCTGCGAGAAGTGAGGAACGCGCTATTGACCTAGCTATGAGTAGTGTTAGCTTTAGATCCAAGGGGCGTTGTATTAAGAAGTGAGCCTGCAAGCCGACGGCACCGGTGGTATAGCGGTGGTTACGGCAAATATAGAAATAAATTGGGTGTAATTTGAATCGTCGTAATGACACGCCTTTGGTGGTGGAAAGACAATGGTGGAAAATATGTTGTAGGGTTGTTTGTGTATGTTTTATGTTTCTGTAGAATATCTGGCCTCATACTTAAATTAAATAATATTCGGCAAATTAACTAAAGTGCAATATTAAAAGAAAAAACAATGAATAATTATGTATCGGCAGCGAAGTGCACTGGGACAAGGTCAGACACCTCTCCCCACCCTACCACCTGCGCACCGGGTCACGTACGGACGCATAGGACCACTTCATATTGAAGCCAGCGCTAGGGTGCACAAACTAATTGGTATAACTATTTTTAATTTAAGTATATCTTATATATAAAAATGAATAGCTGTTCGTGAGTCTCGCTAAAACTCGAGAATGGTTGGACCGATTTGGCTGATTTAGGTCTTGAAATATTCGTGAAACTCCAGGGAAGGTTTAAACGGTGAGAAAATATGGAAAAATTCACGAAAAAAATCTACTATTAGGCGGTACGAAGTTTGCCGGGTCAGCTAGTAAATTTATAAAGTTAGTTAAGTGTTTTTTTAAATCTGTAAAATTTTGATTAGTAAATAACAAAAATAAACTACTTAGGTCCAACAATGTTCCCAAATGGGAACATTGTTGGATCCGATGATGATTTTAAGATAGCAAACTCGATTAGCCATCTAATTGTAGTGGTAGAGCTATTGGCTGCGATTCCCGCACGGTCAAATATTTGCATGGCCTAGAGATAAATGATCCGGGTCGGAATGTCTTGTGCATGTGAGCTTACCTACATATTTGTGAACGCGCCGAGTTATTCCTAGTGTGGTACAACGTTTATTAACAAAAAAAAAACCTAGCACTGAATATTATGTGTTACCTCATGTGTGAGTTCTATTAACTTTAAACTACCATTTACTGGATAGACCATTTACGTTAAGCTGGATGGTGCTAGCGCATGAGTCATGTCCGTGAACGTGCTCCGTCTGTCGGGACATTTCATCTCTGAACTTCTACGGTTTATTTTAATTAAGTTTATGCTTTTTTTATTTACTCTGGACACTTTTTACATGTACTTCGTTGTGTATGTCTTTCTAAATTGGTCTCATCGGGATTTAAAAAAGTGTCCGTGGGAATTGCCAGTACATTACCAAAAAAAAACCACCAAAAAGTGCAAAATAACTTTTAATTTCGGAAGTCGGTGTTTCTTTAATAGTTTGGTCTCTTCGTTATTTAACACCGACTTCCGAAATTAAAAGTTATTTTGCTGTTTTTGGTGGTTTTTGAAGTCGGTTGTATTTTTTTTTGTAAAAAGGTTTTTTATTTCACACTTTTTAGTAGTAGTACCCCTCAGCCAAACTTAAATAGATAGGTACCTTCCGCCATTCGGTTTTATCATCAAATCATCATGACAGTTCTAATAATACCAAACACGGCTAGGATACACTGATTTATTACAAAGTTCCGGCTCTTACTTACTAGTTCCGAGTTCCGTTCGTTCTTCGTAGTTCATCATCAGATCAAAAGAATATTTCTATGCAACCAACTCGAGAGTATAATCTTTCAATCAAAACAAAAATTTTCAAAATCGGTCCACAATTGACCGAGATATCGGTGAACATACATAAAAAAAAAAAATACATACAGCCGAACATAGAACCTCCTCCTTTTCGAAGTCGGTTAAAAAATAATCTCGACCCCATGTGCAAATAGTAGAAGACTCCCAGTAATATAATGATTTAGTCATTGTGTTGTGTGCTTTACGAATTCTTAAATGTCAAAACTATACTGTCATGTTGCTACCACAATTGTTATCGTGCCTACTCTGTCTCCAACATCTTCGATCGCAATTGCTCTTCATCAACCATATCTAGTTAATTCCAATTGATATCCGGACATTGTCAGCGCATCATTTTGCTAGTGCAGCGGCTGAGGCGAGCTGTCGTCGCCAGTGTTCCCAGTGACTGCGTAGCACCGTGGTACATGTCACCGGCCTGCTTGTGTTGTTGTCTATGGTGGCGTATGTTCTAAATTAATTAATTAAACTACGTACGCTTTGCCCATGAAAAATCATCTATGAAAATTAACTTTTTTCGCAAGTTTTATAATCAGTGCGTTTTTATGTAGTTTATCTAATGCAACTAATATTTTTTTAGTTTATGCAAATCAACAAAAGAAGCTATTGCAAATAGCACTTTTTTTTTTTTTTGGGTAGGTAAAATCATTCAATGACAAATCCCGCCCTAGGGTGGGGTGGGGCGGCAAATAGTGTCAGACTTTTACTGACTAAAAACCTACCTTTCCATTCCTTGCCTTTATCCCGGGGCCCGTGGTGACAGTCGCACATAACCTTTGGCCCCAGTAGGCTTCGGCCCTGCTGGACCCCTACAGTTTGCTGACACCTCCTTGAGGCGCGCGGGAACGGTGCGCGCCGTAGACGACCTAAATAGCACTAGTATTCAACAATAGTAGCACAGTCTATATCTAACTTTTTTACAAAGACGTGACAATTCCGTGCGCATAAATAATTTCTTAACTGATGATCTTCGGCCTCGTGGTCCGGTGTCAGCGGCTACTAAGCCTGGCTCGTGCTCGGGACTAGTCGGGGGCTCGTCACGTGACGTCACTGTGTCACCCGTGACAGCGGCGCCCGCAGCTGATGGATTAAACACGTTTCCCCCCCACCGCCACCTCACCGCACTGCATTAGGTACCTATGCACCGTACCTGCACATTAGTACAGAATTGTGACACAAGTTCCACTCACTGCATCAAATTTTTTTACTGTAGGTATTGTATTGAAGATATAATTATGTATTCCATTTGTTAACCGTTTCGAAAAAACCCTTCAATTGAAATTGTAATACCCACAGAAATCTTAAAAACATAGAAGCGCCATGGGGGCGTGACCGAGTCCGCGGCACAAGCACTACATGAGCACATACCGGCAAACGGCCAGTCATTTATAAACTTGCGAGATCGCGAACGTTTTCGTAAATAAATTTAGAATGCCGTGTTGTGCAGTGGTTTCGTGCAAGAATCGAAGCGATAAAAAAAGCCTGGGTCAACAAGGAATCTCTTACCATGTGTAAGTACAAGTTTAATAGTATATTTATCTTTAAAATCAGGAAAAACAACAAATCTTGTAATATCCCTTACTTTTACTACGTTATTTTTATTTTCAAAGATCAAAGCAACTTTATTATTGTTACAGTAAATACATTGCTTTTTAACCACTACCGAATTTTGACGCTCAATAACTGGACCAGCAATGTAAAAATAACATAACGATACTTTATCAGTGCGGTATATTTCATAATACGGCCGCTGTTTGACGCGGTGAGCTAGTGCTGTCCGTAATGTAGGTAAAAATGTAGACTATCGATAACACTATCGATTGTTTGGATATCCGAAGTGAAATAATGTATTTTTATTTATTATTATTTTACAGAGTAGTTGAGAAATACGTAAGCAACTGTCGTAAAGTAAGTTGTTTAAATTATAAGTTAATAGTCCGTGGTCTATTTTTTGGTTTCGGATGTAGTATGTTATGCGTTATCTTGGTGTTATTTCCTTACTTTTTCAGATTTTGATATTTTTTCTTCCTTCTGTCTTTAAAAGCTTCGAATGCGCTATAATAATGGGCTATAAATATGACTCAGAATATATTACCGACTTTTGCTTAAAATAAGACAACATTTTCTAGCTCTTTATTTGTTGTGCATGGGTGTGTGTTGTATTTTATATACTAAACAAGCTCTGTACTATTTTTTTTGTCTAACAAAAGCCTTTTACGTGGTGAGGTTTAGCAGTAGCTTAGGTAAAAATTAAAACTAAAATGTTATTTTATGTTTACAGTTTCCCGAAAGACGCAATTTTAAAAACGCAATGGATTGATGCCACTGGAAAACCAACTAATTGGTTCCCTACAAAAAACAGTACCATATGCTCAATTCACTTTCAACCAGAAGTTTCAGCCTCTAAAGAAAAGACGCAGACTTTTTGAATGGGCAATCCCTAAATTAAGACTAGAACTTATTTTTGCAGAAGTGAGTTAAAGTTTTTTTTTTAATAACTGAAAGCTTTTTCATGTAATAATTCTTAATAATATTAGTTATTAAACTTTTCAGGATTTTATAGAACCAGGACCAGCCCCACCATCCGTATCACCAAGACCTTCTGATCTAAAGTGTTACGTAAGTAAACATGCATCTTTTATTTGATAGGTCAAATAAGTTAACTTATATCTGACTCTAACTTCCCCCCTTGTTTAATTTGCAATTACAAAAATTGTTACATTGTATTTTTTTACGATTGTTAAATATCATGTGTTCTTTTAGCAACAATTAAAACCGTCAAACGAGGAATCTGAAAAACCGCCTATAAAACGTATATGCCTTAGCAGTCGTCAAAAGGAAGAAGAAAGTCAAGAAACCCAAAATCAAGATTTGGTATAAAGTTTTTAAAATTATAATTACACTATAAAATTAAATATTTAGATGTAACACTGTTTTTTTTTTTTTTCAGAAACCAGTAGACGCTTCTGATAACATACAAATATTAGAAACACCTCTAAAACGTAGACTGCGCATCAAAATTACTCAGCAAGAAAACCTAATAAAAAAGCAAAGATTAAGGAAGAAATGTTAAGGAAGAAATTTCAATGCCTGTTTTGACTTTTAGTTCTACACATTGTATAATGGTAGCCAGTCTATCGGTATTTTACAGGATGCATTTTGAAATTGCATGACTTGATTTCGCCATCACCTTTTTCTGACGTTCGGCGAGTTTCAACAACACAAGGGTTACGTTGGTAAAATCTCTACGGTCCAAACTAAGCGTTTCGCATCGTCGTTTATACCGCTTATATCGAAGGACTAGAACAATTTACCTGCTACGGTCTTCCCGTCTGATTATAGTTTAGGTGTCTTCAAGATTAAAGTGAATAATAGGCTCAGTGCGTTTCACCATTAACGATTGCATTTCTGCTTACCATCAGTTGAGATCGCAGTCAAACACTAGTTAAGTTATATTATTTAAAAAAAAGCACAATAAACGAGCTATGAGCTTGAAATTTGGTTATAATGTTTTTTCGTCAGTTTAAATAGATGAGGCCGGTATTACGTATGTTTTTTCCTGAGAAATTAGTAAACCTGTTTTTTTTTTTTAATTTATATTGTTTTATTATTAATATATAATTTTTTGAACATACCGGTTTTTATTTCATTTGTTTTTGGAACCCCAAAAAAAAAATTGCATAAAAAGAAATGAAAATATCGATAACTTTTCTATTTAGTCAAAAACTAGCGTAAATGTAAAATAAATTGCTTTTGCACAGCACATTGATGTTTATATGTGTGCGTAAGTTATACGGTGCATGGAAAATACACGATGTGCTAAGGACGATAAGGTTTATAATTGACTGTGTAATATGGTCTGATTTATAATTTGCGGGAGTGTGCGCGACTGTGTAATTATTGTGGCATATGTAGTGGTGTCGGTGGTGGTAGGGACAACTGGAGACATCGTGTTCCAATACATTTTTCATTACGTAACGTATCTCTCCTTTCCGAAATCTGTGGTAATACCTGACTTGCAGCAAAACATTACGATATCTATTGGTCGATCCCTGACTTGAATTTTGATTTTATGACAATCGTAATCGCTGATCGAATTTCCCTTCGTATTAGCTGCCTCGAACGGTACTGTTCGAGACAGCTTGGGTCCAGCAATAGAAATAAGTAATCATTACTATAAAACCATATGAATAATAAAATTTGTAATACATTTATAGTTTATACGGCCAATTTCGTTTGTTGTATGTTTGTGTGTAAATATTTATTATTTATTTATCTTTGGTGTACAATAAAGAATATATCTATCTATTTAATATTTTTTATTGTTTACGGGTTTATAAATATAATTATATTTTTACAATTATATATTATTTAGTAAATGATAAGTAATTAATATATTTTTTTTTTATTTCAACTGCACAGTCGATTCGCAAATTATTTTTTAGCTGCCTCGCCACACAATCTAAACCATAGTGGAGTGGCCGGCGCGATGCCGTGCTGGACGCCGGACGTCCGGGCTAAACGACCAGACGTGCGGCTCACTGCCGGAGCATGACGTTCAGCCGCTCTTACTTGTTGATGAAAACCTCTCTTTACATGTATAAAGAAAGGTATTTAGTAACTAACTACTCACATAGGCACAGGTTAGGTTCCCGTTTATTGCAGCTCCATCAAAGATATTTGTAGTGTAGACATGTACATGTATCATTCATAAATAAAACAATCATAATATCATTTAATTTAGGTATTTTCAATATAAAGTTTTCCGTTTACTCTTTGGGTGGTTTGAATTGCTGTTCCTATGTAATACGTAGTTCACCTAATCTGATTAATATTAGATTTACTTTTAACTTTGTTAAAATAATACAGCATAGTAAAATATTGATCTTATTGAATATTGCCAGTTCGTCATACACAGTATGCACTGCGTTCAATACATTCATTACAGTATCATTTATTTCAAGGACAAACATTTGCGCGCTAAATTAACATCTGTTAACAAACATGACATTGTACTCGTGCTGTATCAGATTTAATTGCGTTTTCATTCGAGTCGATTTTTGATGGAAATGTTTAAATAAGTATAAATTATTTGTTCACAAACTCCCAAGCAGCACAACAAGCTGTACAAGGGCTCTATATAGGTTCAGGTTTACACTCTAAGCTGTATAGTAAGCTGTATAAAGGCTGTATAAGCCTATACACAGCCCTTGTAACTCCAAAAAGAGCCCACATATACAGCCTATATACAGCGGTAAGTGAAGTGGAGTATAAAAGCTGTATATTAGCTGCATGTTAGCTGTATATCGGCTGCATAAAGGCGTTTTTGTACACTCTAGGCTGTATATCGGTGTACAATGACACTTTAACTCTACAGATACTCAGTTTTAACTATCATATACAGCAAAATGCTGTTAATTGGTGTAAGAATACGAAAGAAACCAAAACTTAAAGACTACTTTTTATAATATTTTACTAAATGGCGACTACGCCATGTATATTTAATTGTAAATATAATATGTTAAATTGGACTTGTTGACCTCAGTAATATGGTGAATTTATAGTGCTGATTTAATTTCATTGTAAAAGTGTGTATATTTTCGGTGAAAATATTAATGCGCCGGCGAAATAATTTAATTTAACATCAAGGAAAATAGTAAATACGGTAAGTAATGTTATTATTTTTTAAGGTTATATTAAAAAAATATGTTGAAATAATAGGTATAAATGCAAATCAATCGTATTCCAAGCTGATAATCATGATATGACTTTAGGCTTTTGCCAAATAATCCTTTTATTATGTTTATAAAATCATTATACATTGGAAAATGGCGACAGTTTGCTAAAGCAGCCTAAATTCTTTTAGGAAGGTGATATAACACTTGTATCGGTATATCAGCTGCATAATAGAGTATTTTTACTACTTAGGCTACATAATAGAGTATTTTTACTCCTTAATCTGTGTTATTGTTTATAAAGTACCTACATTTCTAACCATCTTTAAAGATACGTATAAGGAATAAAAAGTCCTGAGCTACCTATGATTAAATCTTATATGTCCGAATACAATTTATATACTTATTGTGAAGTAAGTAGTAAGAAAGAATTAGCCAATCTTTAATTTATTTTTCAGGAAAAGTACAATAAGGGCTTTGGCTTGTCCCAATATCAAGGTCACGGACAAGGAATCAAAAGGCGATCTAAAATGGCTCAGCAAGTGATTAGACATCGGACGCATTAGTGAAGGATGACAGTTCTAGCCCTCTAGATTATCATGGGGTTACATCAAAATACTGTGTATAAAGGCTATTATTATCATCATTGAAGAAGCAGATTGTGATCAGTATCTGTGTATAGTGTCTTCGGTTTTATTTTAAATAAAAATATTCCCCAATTGCTGGGGTATTTTTTTTTCTGCAATGAATTCTTCCTCTGACCGAAAACCACGAAAAGAAATTAGCGAAAAAAATGTTTTTTTTAACATATTTGTTTTATGGGTGCTTTCACGGGGGTGTCGCAGAAGGGTTAAAATTTTGGTTATTTTTTACCTAGGACGTGGAGGTCTTTTTTTAATCTCAGGGCCCATAGCACGGACAGGGTGCGAGTAAGTTTTTACGGAGTCCTTGGTGTGCAAGTCCAACTCGCACTTGACTGGTCTTTTTTCTCCATATTGATGTTCACAAAAATAAAATTTGAGTGACTCCATTAGTAATACAGCCTAACGCGGTACTAAAGCTTTCATTTACTCTTATAGCTGTATATCACCGTTATAGTCAGTAGTTATAACACCACAATCATTATAAGAGTGTACATTGACCAAACGAATAAGAGGTATAATGGAGTTCGTTTACAGCAATATACAGCAATAAGTATAATTTTACACTAATATAACATTCAGACCTGTATAAAGGAAGTGGTGACGTGCAATATACAGCCTATATACAGCTTTAAGTGTAAAACGCAGCTTAAAGTGTCAAAAAACTCTTAAAGCTGTTTAATTGAGTTATAATACTCTGATATATAACCATAAGCGTACGCGGATACCTTTATGCAGCCTAAAGCTGTATTTTACACCCTTGTACAGCCCTTATACAACTCTAAGCTGTAAATCGGCTGCTTTATTGATTTTTGATACGCTTGCGTGCTGCTTGGGCTGCGTCGTACAGACTGGCGACTGCTATACCTACGTAGTGAAGCTCGTTAATCATTAGTTAATTCGCCTCCGCTAGGCACTAACTTAGCAAACTGCGAGCAACACCCAGCGAGTACATTAATCATAAACAAATGAACGAGCTCCACTCTCAAAGTCAATAAAACTATTTGACCCGCGGCCTCCTAATGCACCGCCTCCCTTGTTGTGCTCGTAATCTAAATAATATCCGAGTCAAATGCTGCGTGAATACCGCCAAACAACAAGGATTATAATGTAAATGTATGCTAATGTGAGGAGGGCGCTGCGCCCCGCTCCGCTCCGCACCGCTTTGCATCTCGCCGGACGCCGCTCAGACTACGCTCAGCTGAAAAAATGGCGCACTCGGCGGAGGACAGATAACGACAGCTTACGTCGTGAAAACGTGAGGCTTTGCGCTAAATTGTTGAAACATGACTTGTTTCGCAAATTCCCGGAGAGTTAGCCGGCGAAATGTAAATGATATAATAACAAGGGATGTTTTGATGAGTCCCGAAAATTTCAAATTGTACAGTTCCGTACGCGCCGGGAAATTTAAACGGGAAATGGAATGAACACCGATAATTTTGGTCAGAATACATTAATTTATATCAATCGTCGCTCGTATCAGCGAGTCGGGTCGGTTCGCTGCGGAGTCGGACGTCGGACTATTCAGTTTGTTTGGAAACAACAGACGGCGTAGATTGCAGAGACCATCTTTATGCCGCAACAAAAAGGGGCGCGCGGCGTGAGGAGGACCGTGCAATGATTCGATTTAAATGCAGAGTTTATTATCTTGACAGCGGTCTTTGTCAAGCAGGAATTACAGGAATTACTGCGGAAAATTCAACATCCGAAAGGATTCGTAATTGAAACAGGTCAAACGGGTTGATATTCTCTAAGTCTTCAAAGAATGATAAGTATTACTTAAAGATATTGATGTGAATGGGTCCGACCTTCCACCGCCGACGGTTTTATAATACATTCGATGCCGCATCCACTGAGCAGCTACGAGCGCATCGCGGGTGCGCGCCGGAATATAAATGTACGCGGGACGTGAATCTTCGGCCATTACGCAAAAACCGGCCGAATCCACAGCTTTTCATACAATTTAAATGAACAATTTGCCGCTTCACTTATTTACGCTTACACTGTCACCCGGCTTCCCACACCCCTCCGTATTTTATTCCAAGAAGTTTCTTCGAATAATTTTTCGTTTGTCATCATTTGGTGATCGCTTTCCTTAGCACGGCCAAATGTCAGAATTTTTAATTTCCGTGAGTTTAAAAAAGAATTGAGGCAGTAATTACTCGTTTCACTGGACTTCCGCTTGTTGAGATGTCAAAGTTATCCTAGTTGATCAAAGTTTAAAAAGAGTGTTGTGACGAGGCGGGCCGGCCGACACCCGCAGACAGACCTCTTGAAGTGTTTGACATCGTCGTGCTCGATGCTATTATTTCGATTAATCGCTCGACTAGAACTTCAGATACCGATATATTTCCATCCTGTTACGAAAATCTTCAATGTGTGTGTGTGAGTGTGCGTGGAGTCAAGTTGATGGCAGGAGGGTGGCTGTGGACCGCATTAGAGCACAACACTATTAATTACCGCCTCTCATTGTCGGGCCGGCGCCGACCGCGGCGGCCTCGCGCTCACGGTGAATTAATTTTAATAGCCAACTTAGTTTTTAAAGAAGTCAAGGGACCCTTTACGAGACTTCTGCCGGGTCACTCAACAACAACATTTAATTACAGTTCACTTTGGTCACCCTACTAAACTCAAAAGGATTGACTTGACATAAAGTTCCTTCACTAACGGTCACGAGATTTAAAATTCTTCTAAAGAGCTGTCATACGACGTCGTCCTTACAACTGGTGAAGACGCGCACTGCGCCGGATCGCCGCGGCCGGCCGGCTCGCATCCAGCCCGCGCAGGCACACAACTAATATCTCTGCTCAAGTTTCAGCACTATTTGCATATCGACGCAGCACGCGCTAACTTTTCACATCCAGGTATCTATCAGTTAGCCCGTCAACTTGTGCGCCGGAATTAAACAAGTTTTGCTCGTTTAATTAACGTTACGTTTGGTCAAGTCGCGGGAAACTGATGCTTTTGACTGAAAGGAAACCTATCCCCAGTAGCGAATCACTGGACGTGAATACATGCGTTGCCATGACGTATGTAGACAGAGGACTAAAACGAGCCAGCCGATTGGATCCAGCTTGTGCTAGTGCACAAGCTAATATCTCGTACTATCTGCCTAGTATTGACACTAGCGCAGTGTATCTACTCTTTCATCAGTAGGTACAGTGAGCTGCGTGACACTGAGACGCGGTGCGCGGGCGCTTGGCGCCGAGCCAGCCCAGGCGCCCGTCGAACTGCAGGAGGGAAATACTTACGACATTATTACCACAGTTTTTAAATGTTCATTAATAACTCCGCAGTATTCACTGTATTACCGCGTCACCTCGTGGGAGCCGTCCGAAGTGCTATACGAGTTATTGCCATATCTATTGTGAATTCAGCGATTATATACTTGGAGCTGAAATTCTCAAATTAACTTTTAGCTTTTTCGGACTTAATATTTCGATTACCTTAAGCTGTTGTTTTGTAAATTACATTGCTATATATGTGGGCCCTCAGCACACAAAAAGAGAAAAGATTACCTACTAGACGTGTAAAACCTGATAACCAAAATAATTATGATGTAAACAGGTTCCTACTTACTCTCGCAGAGTAATAAATGTCCTTCAGAAATAACAGAGGAACTAATACCTGTAACACATGGTAGCGTCATGTAGGTCGTGAAAATAGAGCAATGCACGTCGGCTACCACCGACCTGCCACACGTAAAGTAATTTGTCACGAAACAGTTCGAGCACTCTTCAGCAGAGGTTTACGCGGTAAGTGCGACTTCAAGACGTAATTTTATTTTCAAAGCATTTAGGACCTGTGCACGCCACTATCTTTTTTTTAAATTAAATCTTTTTTTAAACGCGCTGTTGACGCGCGTTTATAGCTATGCAGACGCAATACACATGCGAGTCAGAAGCGATACACATGCGAGTCAGAAGCGATACGCATGCGATACAGACGCGATACACATGCGAGACCATAGATATCCGTGCTGTAGACCTTCTATAGGATAAAAGAGCGTCGTCGACGCGCTTCAACGGCGCGTTTTAGAAACGTGGTGTGCACAGATGAACAACAGGATCTAGCCGTTTATAAAGAAACTCTGAAATTCTTAACAAGTTATCCACAATGTTCGAAGTCTTTGTAAAGAGTTTTCGACTAAACTTGGCAGCAGCAAATGAAAGCCACTTCTTCTTATTTTAACGTAATGTATTGTTTAGCTCTGAATGTAATTATACCAAGTGACGAATCTAATAACAATTTACAGACTACAGCGACACTCAACTTTGTTTTGTGTCGCCGTGTCGTTGGTCGCTGCGGAGCGTGTCTCGCGACTTTACAAACGCTCTGATGCTGATTTATCTTCGCTAAAAGTCCATAGCCACGCTTCACGCGATTAGTAGCGATAACATTACCGCTTAACAAGTGACGTGGCCCTGCCGGCGCCGCGTCCGCGACCGCGCCGCCGCCGCCGACCCGCCGCCAAGACAGCCGGTTTAGCCCATCAACAATACTGGGCTGTAGCGATAATTTATATCGTGTCTCCATGCGACTACTTTAATATTAGTCAAGAGTAAAGAGAAAGCACGTTACCGAAGCGTGCGTCTTATCCAACAGACATCCTGCGCACGCGCCTGATGTCTTCTTTAAATTAACGCGGATGAATGTGATCCAAACTAAATTTTCAGTAAACCTTCCATATGTAGTGCATAAGCTCAGTGCACACGATGCGACAGTGCGACAGGCTGGGTGTGTCAGCGCACCTCGGCCGCGCGGCCGCTACTAAACAAATAAAACATAGCAAATGTAAAATAAGTAAAAGTCGTTTGTGAGCGATGAATTCGTTAGCGGAACGCGGTGATATATAATCGCTGTGAATGCGATCCATTAGTCTTGTTGTCGAGATTGTCGACCCAAATTATTTGTTACTAAAATACTTCGCTCTGAATAAGGACGAGACGATATCATCCACTAACAAAAAGTTTCACGACAAAAACAGCAAGTTGGTGCCGAGTGCGGCCGCATGAACAGTGCGGCGGCGGCGGGGGTGCGGTGTTATATAATACAGTAAAAAGTATATAGTGCGCGTATTTATAAGCACCATTATTGCCTGCGTTGCGCATGGCGCGAACAAATTCCTATAGAAATGCTACTGTCACACTTCTTATACCTACGGAGCAAACAACTACATTGGTCGCTGAGGGACCAACAAGAACAAAAAGCGAAAACTTATTTAAAGGCAGACCTGAAATAGCCAGAAGCTCAGCAGTATAAGTTTTAAAGCTTATAAATAGAGAAGATACAGCTTTTTAATATACATTGGGTGTACAGTTAGTTATGTGTGTTGCGCGCGGAGAGGCGAGGCGGTATCGGAAGCGCGCTTGCAATATCGTCGATTGCACATTTCCTCGCGCGGCGGCGGCGGCGGCGCTCGCCTCATGAATTTGGAACTCAGCAACAGTAATCGCTGTTCACTGCTGATTTTATTCCTTCTACATTTATACGAGGAACAACATATAAATAAGAAAGGTTTCTAAATACGTGCTTTGATTTGTTCTCTGGAGAACAAAGGTTTACTTTGGAAGAAGTTGAAGCGAAAATAACAAATTTTTACTGTTTTATTTAACCGCAGTAGCAGTGAAGCACGGATGAAAGGTTGACTTTAACTGTTATGGCTAGCAGAAAGCAGATAAATGGACTTGTAATAAACGTGTCTGTATTTTTGAAAATTAATCGCACGTGTCGGCGTTGGCAGCAGTGCTCGGCTCCGCCGCGTCGCGAGCCGCGCTCGCCTCGCGGTGACAGCGCATTCTCGCGCGCCTCACGCCGCTCCTGTCGCGGCGTATTCAACGACCATAGAACTATAACCGACACATCCCATGCTACGATCATACTCATTGCATTTCATGTGTCGCTGTATTGTATATGACACGACAGTTTAATTGACAACTAATTCCTACTAAAAAGCTATTGTGGTAAGTTGATTGCAGCAAAAAATAGTTTTATTCGGTTTACAAACAAAAATATGAAAGATAAGATAATGTTATGAATTATACTTGTTTAATTAAGCAGTATCAATACTAGCAATAGGACCGTGTGGCACAACTCTCTGTGCACGTCTCGCTCTCGAAGTTCTAAGTTAACTGTGGAACGAGCCGCCAGAGAGTGAGTCGGCAGTCCGCGCTGCTGCACGTGGAAATGTTTCTCCGTTTACATGCAAATCGTGTCGCGAGCAATTTTATAACATGAACTGCGACACTTGTAACTTAATGAACGACGAGGTTCCATTTGTATTTCATTAAGGTAATCGTTGGATGAAAAACCTGGACACCGACACCTATCTGTTCAGCTACAAGGAGGATACATGTTTCTAGTTACCTGCTGAGCTCGCAACATAATGGTCCAATATGGTCAACAATCTGAAGAAAGCATTAAGCTAAGTATATCAATGTTTTCACTGCTGCGTCGTGAAGTGCAACTCATTACGAACTACCGAAGTAGTTCGTAATGAGTTACACCACCAGTCACGCTACATATTACGCAAGCCACCCACAAAATTCCACAGAAATATATGAAAGTTCAACAAATATTTTAATAACAAATAAGCTTTATAACATGTATAATCTAAACGTGAACAATGAACTGGTGCTGTATATCTCAGATATGGGTTTCATTCATTAGCTTGGAAGATAAAGCGCTATCCACGCCAGATACAGTAACAATCGCTGGCCTCCCACGCTCGCCCACGCGTCCATGTCTAACACTAAACTCGGTCCACGGGGCAGCGTTGGGGAAAAATACTGGGAAAATGTTCTCAATACAAATAGTAAACAGGTTTTGCATCATGATCGAACGTGTAACATGTTGCTAGCAATGTTTGCGTCGTCGTTTTTATGATAATGTCCATTACTCATTCTCAATGACATCTATACAGATATAAATGCATGGCTCAAATATTCAAAGTGTCCAGCGTGGTGTGCTGCGGCCCCCGGGGGGCAGGGGAGCGACGCGTGACTCGACTACGAAGCTCCCGAATGAAGACGAGTTATTTACTCGAGTGACCCCCATAAAAAGAAACGTTCCTTCAGGATTGTGCCTCGCAGCCCCACGTCTCATCGTTGAATTTTAAACAAACACGCTACTAGTATTTCAGTGATTTCCGAAACGTATTTCAACCGACGTCGACGACGCGACGACTGCCTGCGGAGCGAGGGGAATGTGTAATGCGTTCGTCACACGCGCGACTGTTTATGCGTCTGTATTTTCAAACATGGACAACCTACTAGAACACTAAGTCTGAATCATCAAATGTCCAGGAACACATAAAACCTCATACAAAACAAACAAACAAACAAAAATGTAGGTACCTATCCATTAATATTCTGTAGCCCACAGAACTAGATACATATCAATATATTATGAACATACGTGTCGATTCAATAAATAATTCAATGAATTTGTATCTGTCGCCGTGAGTCACACACTTAATACGAATCATAATTCAATTTCATGCATTTCAATTCGAAGACACACAATATTTATGACTTTAATATAAGTACATAAATAGACATAGAAGGCACCTGGCGTGTATAACCTGGAAGTACCTAGTTATTGTAAAATTAACAACTGTTTTATAATTGCATACTACTACTACTGTTTTGGTGCTTCATATTTAGGAGAAGCAAAGATGAGCTCGCCGGCACACGATGTCGTGAATTCACAATACACATAAAAGAATTAAGTAGCAGAAGATCTACGGCATGAATTGTCTGAAATTGTGAACTGATGAAACGGATATACGCTGTACAAAAAAAATGTCTCTGTGAACCTTCTGTAGCTCCATTATGTAATGAATGTAAAGACGAGGTCAGTCTTCTAGCTAGGAAACATGGCGTGACAGACACTAGTGCTCGATCTCATCACTTCATCAGCTAATTAGCTGCCGTCTCATTCACTCGCTGTACGAGTGCACGGGACTAGTAGCGCACACTGCACCGACACAGGCGACAACACTCACCAGCATGGAGAACTCAATGGAGTGCCTATGAGCACTTTGCTTTGTAATTGATTAGCTAGGTAGTCCAGCACGTTGCTTAACTCATTTGACAAGACCTTCATACGTCAATGTGCTTGTATTGATTTTTCCAATCATCAATTTGGTTATCATGCTGATTTTTCACCATAGGCCACTGCAACGTGTTTTAAAATTGCTACGACCGCCACTAGAGTTTTTAAATAAATAAAATAGAACAATTGTAAACTATGAATGAATTATGTCTAGTTTATAGCGTTGGTACCATAGAGAGACAAAAACACTTGGTGATAAGATTAGGCACCATAACTAATGTTACTGGTAAAAACATTTTTTTTAAAGTTGCAAGTGAATAAAACTAATACAAAGAATTCTCCATTGCATATATTCTATGACCCTTCCCCCTCCGCTCTGACAGTCGCCGTGCAGTTAGTTTTAGGTCATAGGTTTTTATTTAAGTTTTTCTTCTGGCGTGACGTTTCTCATTTCTCGGTTCGTTGGCCAAAGGCGGCTGTATGTCTTGCGTCTCTTTCAAACACTCATTGCAGAATTCTTAATAGAAAATGATGTAAACCTTACCGTAGAGTCTATCTTTGAATATTATCTTACAAAATGAGTGTGTAATTGGGCAAATTTAGTATACTTTTTCTGCTGGGATATAAGGCTCGTTGGTCACCGCATGTGACGTCACATAGCTACAACGAAATGATAACACACTAATTTTAATTAACGCGCAGTCATTAAACTAGGCGCTGTGTGTAGTGTGTGATACTACGTGGTGTTGTGATCGCGATGACTGTGTGTAATGAGGGGGCGTGACTGGGACTAACTAGATGGCTGCTGGTTACGATAAGAACTGCGAGGGAGGCTCTACAGTACCGACTATTGATTGGTAGAGGAACAGGATTACTTCAGTAGAGTAAGTAAGTCGCCCAAACCCAAGACAAACCTGCTGTGGAAGACTCAGCACGTCGTGTGAAGACCAATCGATACTGTTCGAGCGATTCGATATGCCACAGTTATCTCAAACAGCATATGTTTATCGCTGTCGTTAACCTCAGCAAAGTTTTATTTATTCTGTAATGGAGCTATAAAGCGGCTAAAAAAGCAATTACATATCTATTAGGCGTCTTGTTTGACTTGATAGGTTCTTTACTGTTCTTTATCATTCATAATCGGTTTCATGAGTGTGGTAGCTATAACAAGAGTGGCACATGAGCGCACGCGCACATCATGTCATCCGCATAAGCACGCGCGCATGCAGTAGCCGCTAAGATAAAACCGTTTTAATACCCTCTGCGGTAGTGAATACTCAGAGACATTTATGTAGACCGGTAGAGTCTCAAGTATTGCTCTTGCTGGTTTGCAAAACTAAGCGATAGTGAATACCTCTAAAATACCAACATTTATTTCATTTTTTCAGTGCTTCAAGATCATTTAATTCATTATTTTCCAAGAGGACGCAAGCGTCCGCACACCTATTGTCTTTCTATTGTGTCTCTAATTACGCTATTCAACAGGTTAAAGAAAATTACAAGTTATATATAATAACGAGACTGCTGTATGTAGAAATTTCAACTAACAACTATCATAAAATAAACTTTATATTTATGCACTATTACTACTGTGGACAGATTCATATTAGACGTTTCCGTTGAACGGTTAGTTAAGTGAATGTAGAAGTAACACGAGGGAATATTACGACACGTCACGGTGCAGCTGATGTAGTCACAGTTTACTATAATTAGAGGTTGTAGCGTACGACAATGCGTTTTCATATAAATTGATCAATAAAAAGAACCATTTCTATGACAATGTGTTGCTGTATGAATGTCCTAGCCACATTGTGAAATTGCTCCTGTTAGTAACAGCCTTTCTTGCAGCTAATTGACGCAAATGATGGGCAGGGGCGCAGGTATCAAAACATTTTAGAGATACCTACGACCTACTACGTTCTTCATTTTAAATTTACCTCTTCATATTTATTTATTTATTTTATTAAACTTTTTGCACAAGTAAAAAAAAACTGTACAAAGGCGGACTTAATGCCATAGGCATTTTCTCCCAGTCGACCTTAGGGTGGTGCAGAAACATAATATAGTAGGTGCAACTTAATGTTAAACAAAACAGACAGAAAACTAATACAGTAATAAATACATACATACATACATAAATACATATAAATAACGAAAATTACTCTGAGAAACAAATCCAAATACCGGACCCTTAACGATCTGTTAAAATGAACTTATTTATCCTATTTTAGCTGTCAATAGTTTAATTTAATTTTTAAGTAATGTCTGTAATAATCAGCATGGTCGAGTCTATATTCAGGAAAGAGTGTAAAAGCCAACATTTAGTATTGACACCTGCCGTGTGGCAGGTTAGATGCCAGACACGTCGGTAGAGGTGAGGCAGGTGCGAGACAGACGCTAACGCAATTACCACGTCGCGCCGCACCGCGTCGCGCCACACCGCGTCGCGCCACACTGCATCGCTAGCAGGCATTATAGACAGAAGGTCTACTATGGCGTACAGACAGATTACTCAAATTAGACAGTACAGAATTACTCACACTCCCACAACAAAGGAGGCCTCTCTAGTACGTACAACAAGAAATTGCCCTGTGCAATAAGACCGCCTGTTGTACACTATTTTTTTTATAAATGTTTGTCCTTTAATAAGGTAAGGTGTACAATAAAGAAATAAATAAATAACAAGTGACACATTGATGACTGAATGACTTTCTAAATTGTAATGCATCAATAACGACTAGTTAGAAGAGCTGATGCAAAAGAAACACCCACGCTAAGACGTCTTAAGACAAGTAGGTTTAGGATAGGTAGAGACCTATCAGATCCCTAAAGTGCCGTTGTAAACAGCTCGTTATCCTTCTGCACAAATTTAGCTGTAAGAGCTGTGTCACACGAGCGGCGGGCGCGCGATAACTGCGTTAACGCGCCTCACCTGCGCCGCGACTCCGGCCGCTCCAGTCGACCGCATCACGAGTCTACTGCGGCGTCACGGATCGCCATGGACCAACGCGCGTGCTTAGTTTGTCTGAAGTTCAGAACGTATCTGTAAACGGTATACCTTGACGGTACATATTGCTTTACAGACAAATATTTACAAACTTCCTTTTTACCTGTCTCGTTATTTCATCATTTCTGGTGGTATTATATTATAAAATAGTAAGTATTTGACACTTATTTATTCAATTAAGCTACGGAGTAATAACTTGCAATAAACCCCACTTTTAAACGAAGAATATTTATGTACGATCGTTAAAGTATCTCTTCATTATATCCTAACCTAAATTTTATCTTTAATGCTTGATCCTAATACAGGGAATTAAAACTGTAACAGTATTCTTTAGTTATATGAAGCTCACAAAGCTCCTAAAATTTTGTATCCATAGATGTAGCGGAGGGCATGACAGTTTATACAACTACGGGATCTAAGTGTGAGGTCCGTGTGTCAGGTCGTAAAGATTTTCTACAAGAGTATTTAACGTGGCAGGAAAATGACAGTGAAAAGCGAATATGTTTTCGAATACCCGCAATGTTAAAAAAGCAGAAATCAATCATAGTTAGCCCCGCGCCAACAATAAAATTCTGACATATGAAGCGGAATCCTGATGGATGGCGGCCCTACAGACGCGCCGCGGCTGGGAGTAGCGCGGGTGTGTCGCGCGAGTGAAACGCGCGGGTGTGACGCGCGGGTGCGACGCAGTAATCCTAACGGCTCACCGCGCTGCGCACTGCTTCATAACGTCAGCCGAACACGACGCGCCGTAATCCACTCTGCGTAATACGCGCCTTGTTTATAACTATCCACCCGCTGGCGATCCGCTGCGTTACGGCGAGACTATAATACCATCCTAATCTGCCATCTTATTTTATGCTCTGGTATATTTTTCAATCTGAATTAAAAGGACCGCCCCGTTATGGAAATGAACTCTGACACAATAAGGCTGAGCACGCATTGTTTTCTAATAAAAAGTTCGTCGCCTCGCGAATTCAGCGCGGCCGTGCGCGGACGTGCGCACATCAGGGATGCTGAGCTCGCATTGCGTTGCTTGAGAATGTCAAATGTACCAATTATTGGCACTCGCCACTCGGCTCTTACTCGATTCACAGATAATATGGACTTCCTTCCACCACATCAGGTCACAGATCGAGGCCGCTACCTATGATCCTAAAACTGAAAATTGCCTAATTGAGAATGCAGATACCTCGCTGCGCCGCTATCTTCGGCTCATACAAGTCTATACATGTTTAGTACCCATTACTGGGCGCGCTCACGTAGCTATCTCCAATTACCGTAGTCAAGCGGCGACGTACGATACACACGTGGAGAGAGCGCGATCGTCGCCGGCAGCGCACCTGTGTATGTGTAGCGCTCAGTAATTGAAATAGTGCGAGTTAGGAGACGCGGCGCACTGAATTCATTAGACGGATATCATCGTGTCTGGTCGGGCGCGGTCGGCTACGGTCGGGCGCGCTCAGCCGCAGTCGGCTGGTAATCAGCTTGTTTTGTCGTCTAGTTAGCATTGTTTACGGCCGCACGATATGTATTAACAACTGCGTGAACCACTCGGTTTCGAGTTGCTTTACGTTCATTTAGAAAGGGTGGTTAAGGGCAGGGTTAACAAGAGAAATCGAATTGCGAATATCGTAACGCAAATCCGACAGAAAACAAGTACTTATAAATAGATAAGATAGTACCTGACCGGTATAATAAATACGTGCATTTCTAGAAAATAACGTATTAGTAATTTTATTATGGTAAAGTTATGTTTACGCCTTGAGGCCCCGAGGCCAGAAGCGTGAAACGTAATGATGATGAACCGTCATTACTTTATTCCCAGAAACGGTTCGTGGTGGGAAACTCAAGCGTCCACAGATTATAAAAATGAAGTAATAAGAGCAGTAAGTGTGTACTACAAATAGCTTATAATCAGAAAGTGAGGCTGATACATGTAATATAATCAAATATGAATCAGGGAGGAACGCCGAGCATACAGACCACTCAATAGGAAAATAACAGAAAGTTCTTAAGTAGGTAGACACGTTCATCTGATTTAGAAATACAAAAAGGTAACAAAAGCCAGTATCAAAAATTGCCAAATTAGTTTTACTATGTACTTAGTTGCCACTCGGGGCGCAGATATCAGCATCTGGAGATTTTAACTTTTAGCTATGAATGTGCGTGCAAGTAGTAATGGATGTTACAGTTCGCTACTATTGTGGTCCTTCTGTCAGTCGTGGCCACAGCTTGGTCTCAGTCGAATATAATAGGTCGGTTTAAGACAAAATTATCCAGCATTAAGATTAAGTATGAACTTGATTTCATCATCATTCCCTCTCCTAGAGAGGAGGCCTGTGTCCCAGCAGTGGGAACATTAAAAGGCTGATGATGATGATGATGAACTTGATAAGTTGGCGGCGGTTCAGAGGGCGCGCCGCCGGAGCCGAAATTATCGCAGTCACTCACCGTCTTCCAGCGGCTAAGTTTGTGACTTATTATCACGCACGTTAGCACTGGCATTACGTTAGCGATTTAATATTAATTAAAGCAGAAGCAAGACCGTTACTTGGTAAGTTATCATTAATTTTACCAACAAAGAGAAACATAGTCGTGGATTTGCTCAGGGTATTCATCGCAACCAAAACTGTAACATTTTCTTGCAATAACGCAGTACCACTAACAAGCTATGCCCGGAGGCAGGTAGGTCGTAGTACTGCGGCAGGTACTACGTGGCGGACTGACGTGCCGCAAACTGAAGATGAGCTACACCTGGTGTGTAGTTCCGCTAACCGACGGCGTAGTAAGAATTAGTACTAATAAAAATCGGATCTACAATTTAACCCGATTTTTGGACAGCGGAGAAGACGAACATGAACATAATATTTTGTCTATCAATCAATTTGCCTAGCTTTTCAAAATACGTTGGGATCATCTTCCAGTCTAATTGAATGTCAGCTACCTATGTGACCTTCACAAATCAGGTAATACGAGCCGGCGGCTAACATGTCATAGCCAACAGGCTACGTCACAATATGCTGGAGTGTTACATGGCAAGATATTCTGTACCCTTCCACGTCACCGCCGTGACGTCGCGGCGGCGCGGTGACGTACCGTGAAGCGTCGCGCGTGTAATCGCGTCGTAAATCATAGCCGCGCACCCAATATTAAAATCTCCTGCCGCGTTATACTGTAACAACCAGTACGTATAAATCTGATAGAAGGGAGTAATTCCCAGGTGTCATCTATCTGTAAAGGTATGTCCAATATCTATTACGTTGTAGTATGAGAAGTTTGTAATATTATTTTTTGCATGAATTATATGTGAAATGGTAACGGTGTTATCTCAAATATGGTCTACTTATAAACGTAGAAATAGCAATAGATTCCATAACCCCAACTTTCAACAAGTGGCAATTAGGTTTCCAACCAAACGTTTTTACAAAATGGCTGGAATCCGGAGCAGAATTAGATTTTGAGGCAGATCACAAGTCACAGGTCGACACTGTATAACCTCTGCGCTGACCGACATCCGTCAATTGTATTAATTGTATTAAATGTATTCCTGTTTGTGTCAATGGCCGCTGCATTTCATTAATTAACGACTCGTTACCGGTAGATTGAAACGGCAGATGAGCGGTAAACAGGAAACACCCACGTCACATCATCACTTCCTTTCTCCTCTCTACGATGAAATCATTATGTCTAAATAACTTTAATTACCTCGTTGATTGCGACATAGACTGCTGAACAAGAGAACCAAGGCTCCAAAAAGACTTAAATCTAGGAATTTTTAATGAAATTTTTAATTAGATTTTGCCGTCATCAAAATCATCATAATCGGCAATCTTGTTCCAGCTACTGCTGACTCTAGGCTTGCACTCTAACGTGACAAGTTTTTTTAGTCTGCACAAGGCTTCACCGTATCTTATTCGCGATTTTTCATAAGTTATATACCCATCTGTTTGTTGGTCTAATTTTACAGCACCACTCAACAGGCACCACATCCATCCTTTCTACACACCTCTCCCTCTATTTTCTTTATATTATGTTACTGCGTAAAGTAGGTGAGTTAGTACACGACAGCAGACAGTCGTAGTTCATTGCTTGGCCAGTGCGTCATAAATTGCCGCGGACTTCAGCGGCTCGGTGATGTACCGCGCCGTGAGTATTCATTACATCGTGTTACATACGACCAGAGGTAATTGAAATATCTGCAAACGCGTCATGCACTCTGTTTCGTTAGCTTGTCCGTTTTGTTTCAACACTGGTTTTTGAATGACGACAATGGAGTATGATCGAACACTGGTTGGCTCTTTGTCTATTTCTAAGTCACAACCACAACATAGCATTAGGTTTATAATAATACCCCTTAAAAGTATATTTTCAGGTCTATCGGTTAGAAATCATGAAAACTAATGTAACTATCTTAATGTAATCAATCCAATGGCCTTTTTGTAAACTGTTTTTGGTTGCCATGGTTGGTTTTAACACCGTAGTGATGATATTGTCATAAATCTTAACAGCCTACGCCTAAATATATGTATAATCTTATGGAGATAGATCATAATCTAATTTATTCTTCCTAAAACTGGCAAAATGAAGTAGGTAGTAGCAGTACGTAGTTACTTTTTTAAAAATTATATCTACATATTGATGTACAAAGTACACGTTTAAAACTGTTAGTTTCCAATGAAAAACCTGTAAGAAATTCACCAGATTTTCTTTAAAAACAAGTGGGTGATGACCTTGCTTGGCGTCGGCAAGACTTCACACAATCTGAACACAGAAATAGTTTGCTCCATTTATAAGTGTCCGAGACTTGAGGAACTTTACAACCTTCAGCCCTTGACTCGCACTAATTATAGCTTTGTCCTACTGTTTTCAATTGCTGTTTGCAAATAGACAAAGTTAATTCCTTTATTTTGTTAAGAAACAAATATCCCTGCTAACGCATCACAACCGTTCCTTCCTTTCCTTACTTTTTTTTTTTTTTTTTTTTTTTTGTGGTAGGTAAAATCATCCAATGACGAATCCCGCCCTTGGGTGGGGCGGGAAACAGTGTCAGACTTTTACTGACTAAAAACCTACCTTTCCATTCCTCGCCTTTGTCCCGGGGCCCGTGGTGACACTCTCGCATAACCTTTGGCCCCAGTAGGCTTCGGCCCTGCTGGACCCCTACAGTTTGCTGACAACTCCTTGAGGCGCGCGGGAACGGTGCGCGCCGTAGACGACCTGAGCTCGGACCGGTCTGTTACCGGACGGACGGACAGCGAGCTACCCATTGCCCACCGTCCGCGAGCCCGCGCCTACGGTGGCCGGAAATTGGGATCGGAAACCCGGCGGCGGCGGCGGCGTGTCCGCCTTTGCCTAAGGCGGTCGGCCTCCTCCTTTACTAGCATTACTGCTTCGCAGAAGGAGGCGACCGCCTGCCACTCCTCCTCGCTCCGGAGCATGGCTTGAACCAAGCCCCGGCGCGAGAGATCGCCGCCAATCGCCCCCACGAGGACACGGCGCTGCTCTTCCCAAGCGGGGCACACCTCGACTGTGTGCTCCACCGTGTCCACCGGGCGGTCCGCACAGTGGCGACACCCGGGCGTCGTCTCCGCACGGATCTTGTACAGGTACGGACCGAACTTGCCGTGTTCGGTCAGCACCTGCGCCAAACGGAAGGTGACGACGCCGTGGGGCCTTTCCAGCCACGCCTCAAAAAGGGCCTTACCGCCTCGATCGTGGCGTGCCCAGCACGAGGTTGCGACAGTCGCTCTCGCCATTTCACCATGAGATCCCGCCGGAGCTCTGTCCGCCATGCCGCGACTTGTCGCGGCAGCGGAGTTTCGCCCCGACGTTGCATCTCCACGCGTAAGTCATGCATGTGTGCAAGGACTGTTGCCTCCAGATCCCACGGTGGTAGGCCAGCAAGGAGGCTCGCCGCTTCGCAGGACACCGTACGGTATCCGCGGATCATCCGGATGGCCATGACCCTCTGGCAGGCGGTTAGCCGGGCCGCCACTCGCTTCCGTAGCGATGGCGCCCACACCGGCGCACCGTAAAGGGCCATGGACCGAACGATGCCTGCGTAGAGCCTCCGGCAGGAGGCGTCTGGACCCCCTAGGTTCGGCAGGAGCCGCTTGAGCGCAGCCCCAGTCGCATTCAACCTGGGAGCCAGACGTCGGAAGTGCTCCTTGAAGTTCCACCGGCTGTCGAGGACGAGTCCCAGGTACTACATCGTCGACCCGACGCCGATGTGAACTCCTCCTACCGTTAATTGGGAGCCCGGAGGTGGCGCGCTCCGAGGGCCGTGAAAACACATGGCCTCGGACTTGTGCAATGCCACCTCGAGTCCCAACTGCTGTATCCTCTCCACGACTGTCGCAACCCCGCGCGTCGCTAGTTCGACCGCCGCCTGGTACGACCGTCCCCGCGCCAGGACCAGCGTGTCGTCTGCGTAACAGACCACGCTGACCCCGTCGGGGAGGTCGGCGCGCAGCACGTAGTCGTACCCGATGTTCCACAAGGGCGGCCCTAGTACCGATCCCTGCGGAACACCGCACGACATCTCTCGCCGTTTCAGCTCCCCCTGATGACCGGGGTGGATGATGAACCTGTCCGACAGGTAGGCCTCGATCACCCGACAGAGGTAGTCGGGCACCCGGTGGTACCGGAGTGCCCTACCAATGCAACTCCAGGGCAGGGAGTTGAAGGCGTTGGCGATGTCCAGAGACACCGCCAAGACACACCTGCCCCGGGACACCGCATCCCCCGTCGTGAGGGCTCGCACGCGCATGATGGCGTCCACAGTTTCCTTTCCTTACTGGCTTAACACTTCCTACTAGTAGATAAAAGTATTCTCTATTACATATTTGCTCACACGGATTATTAAATCCGCAACCCGAAGCCGTAATTCAGACGTGCCTTTATCTGCAGCGGCTGAAACATGGTGTTACTGTACAGCACGTCGTGTAGTAGACGAGCGCTAGCGCCGAGGTGCGCCGGGTGCGTACACTCGGAGGTTATCGTTTGTCGGCCGCCTTCATTAACGCGAGCCGCGGCCAATTACATCGTGCACACCTGCACCACAACACTCAAACAAATACAGAAGGTTCATTCAATGCTACCAACACACACAGATAAACATGCAATTATAGGGTAAACCAAACAGTTCTCCATCACTACAATCCTGTACCTTAGAGTATTTGTGGTAACTGTGGACCTTCTATATAAATCTGATGCGTGTTGTTCTTTATAAGGCGAGGTGTTCGCACAGAGCGCGCCCGCGAATACTTTACGATCGAGCCGAGGATAAGCGCCTCGCAGCTTATTAGATACACCGCTCTAATAAGCAACAGTGTGTTAATTAAACTTATCAACTAACGGAACTTTACGGCGGACGCGGGTTTCAGGACCTTCATCATGGGGAGTAGATGGGCACTGCTAGCAAAAGTTTGCAAAAGTAATTACACAATGACATCATTTGGTTCAACGTTCTATCGATGACATTATTTTCTAGACTGTTTTTTCAATTAGCAGAATCATTTCACATGACAAAGAAGATATACGTACGCGCACAATACTAAGCTTTCAATAGTATATTAGTACCCAGATAGTATAATTATTATCTACTTTACTACTATACTATATATATACTATCCTAAATCAGACCCCTCTCTCATAGCGGGTAACACAGTTATCACTACAGATAACATTGTGGTGTCACGCGCGGCGCCTTCACCGTCAGGTGAGCTGAGGACAGCTCTGCACAGACTAGGCACTGAGAGACAGAAGTTCTGACTACGTAACTAACGAGGTGCTACGCTGTGAATTACTTCTGCTTATGGTGGATTCAGTTAACAACTTAAGGCGCCTACTGTTCTATCAAAATCTATCCACCTACTATATTTTATGTATGTACTATATTAATCCGTCACGGGTTACACAACGACGGGTCAATTTGAACAACCTCTAGAATTTTTAGAAAACAAGACTATAACCCCGATCTATATCTACCAGCAAATAAATAGCTGTGTGTCTGTGTAGTAGAATTAAAGGACATGATTTGGAATATTAGGTTGCTGAAATTTACAAAAAGGCTACACATTCACCGCCCTCCTAACTCAGTAATACTTCAAAGAATTAAGAATTATTTCAATAATTAAGACATTTTCACAGAATCCTAATCTGTGCATTTTCTTGATATTTTTTTTTTTATTCGTTGAAAAAATTTACTGTTTGTTGGCTACACTCAAATCTTTGATGGTTTGTTCTTTTTTTTTTAAATATTTATAAACTAGTGCTTGACTGCAATCCTATCTGATGGTTAGCAGTGATGCAATCGTTGGTGGTGAGGCGCACTATTTTATTAAGAGCCTATTCACTCTAGCCTTGAAGACACCTAAATTATATATAATCGGAAAGGAAGACCGCTGCAGGCTAACTATTCCAGTCCTTCGATGTACGCGGTATAAACGACGAAACAAAACGCTTAGTCCGGACCGTGGAAGTTTCAACAACGTAAGGGTGGATATTCGCCGTACGCCGTACGGGTTGGCCGATGGTACAAATTTGATAACGAAACCGAGTCATGTAATTCCCACACACACTCTCCAAAATGCATCCTGTAAAATACCGAAAGGCTGGCTGTGCTCAAGGCGTTGTAGATTGTACTTAACCAAATCTAGATCACCAATTAGCCTCTTTGCACGCTTTTCCACCGAGTCCAAGGCCAAATATGTTTTTGTAAGCAAAAAAAAGCAAAATAAGCAAATCTACCTTAATTTTATAGTACACTCATGTTTTTACAATAAAAATATATTCTATTTTATTGTAATGAAATGAAATTTCTTGTCAAATATTGATCATAAATCGCAACAAGTACGTACTGAGCCATCAAGATGGTCACCGGGCGTTGCGTGACCTGAGCCCGACGCCGTGCAGTGGCGCACGAGCCGGCCGCCTCGCGCCAGACGCGCCGGCTCTCGTCGCTAATTGACAGAATTAATTCTCGTGCGGCTTGCGTTGCGAATACACTCGCCGCTCACGAAATAGACCCGCCTGACTAATGTCCTACAGTCATCTATCAAAACGTTCGCGCGCAGTTTACGCCAAGAGTCTCTCCAGGATGATTTGAAATGTCGATATATCAAAAAAACTGCGCTCAAATACTTAATATTTGTCATACAATTACTTTTGCAGCATAAAATATGAGTTAATGACTGATTATAAAGACCCTTTCAAAGGTGGGAAATCATCAAATGATTTTTCATACTCAAGGATAAAGTGAAAAGGCTTGTCAGATTTTACTGACTAAACCATAGCGATTCTCTCAAAAATGCTCATGGCGATTGCAATAATCGGCCCCGTTGGGTTACGGTTTTGCTAGCATGTCTTTGAGACGCGCGTGGAAAGCTACGCGCCGTCGACTTGAGTTCGGTCTTTACCAGAGGGCTGGTTTTTTTTTTTTTTTAACCATAGGGCTGGATGGCTTGCTTTTTGTTGCTTGTTGTCTGTAAACCTGCGCCTGCGGTGGCCGAGAGTCGTCCTGCGACTCCCGGTGCCCGCGGCATCTCCTGTGGCTGCAGTTGGGGCATGAGGATGTTCGTTAATATTCACATACAACGCCGCCTAGTCCCAAGCTAAGCAAAGCTTATATTTGAGTACTAGACAACAGATAATCATACTTATATATAACAAAATACATATATTATATATAAATTAAACCCAGACACAGAACGAATGATTGTGCTCATCACACAAACATTTGTCCTAGGTGGGAATGGAACCCACGACCTCTGGCTTAGCAGTCAGGGCCACTAACCACTAGACCAACAGGCCAGTCGCGTTCCCTCACGGTTGCAGACATCTACTTCACTCGTACCTGTTCGGTCCATGGCCCTTTACGGGGCGCCGGTGTGAGCGCCGTCGCTGCGAAAGCGACCGGGGGCGCCGGTGTGGGCGCCGTCGCTGCGAAAGCGACCGGCGGCCCAACTGACGGATGCCAGAGGGTCATGGCCACACGTATGATTCGGGGATACCGTACGGTGTCCCGCGAAGCGGCGAGCCTCCTTGTTGACCTGCTACCATGGGATCTGGAGGCAACAGTCCTTGCACGCATGCACGATTTGCGCGTGGAGATGCAACACCGTGGCGAAACTCCGCTGCGTGGCAAGTCGCGGCATGGCGAACAGAGTTTCGGCGGGATCTCATGGTGAAATGGCGAGAGCGACTGTCGCAACCCCGTGCTGGGCACGCCACGATTGAGGCGGTAAGGCCCATCTTTGCGGCATGGCTGGAAAGGCCCCAAGGCGTCGTCACCTTCCTCTTGACGCAGGTACTAACCGAACACGGTAAGTTCGGGACGTACCTGTACAAGATTCGTGCGGAGACGACGCCCGGGGGTCGCCACTGTGCGGACCACACGGAGGACACGGTGGAGCACACGGTAGAGGTGTGCCCTGCTTGGGAAGAGCATCGCCGTGTCCTCGTGGGGGCGATCGGTGGCGGCGAAATCCCAGGTCAGCCAGGTCCAATTTGGAAGGCAGACGTCCTAAATGCTCCTCGAGTTCCACCGGCTGTCGAGGACCAGTCTAGGGTACTTTAGCGCTGACTTAGAGTTAACATAGTTTGTAAGTGCATTTGTTTGTAAACAAAATATTCGTAAATATATTTTATTTTTAATTTTGTGCTGTCATTATTATAATATGGTATGTGTATTTGTGTAATCCTGTCGGTTGACTTACAACTCCATAGCGGCTGATTTCCCTGAAGATTGTGCGTTAATAACGTTAAAATTAATAAGGGAGTTGTTAGTGGGCTTGTTAATATTGTCATGTTTCAGCTTACGTGTAGTTAGGTACCGGTAATCTTATTAAAAGCCTGTATCATAATAGATCCTTCATACATCACTTGTGTTTAGTGTAGACAATGCAGTAGCACAGACAGTGTCTACTATATATTATAAACCTCAATGTAGATCATCATCATCGTCATCATCAGCCTTTTAATGTTCCCACTGCTGGGACACAGGCCTCCTCTCTAAGAGGGGGAATGGGCCGTAATCCACCTCGCGGGCCCAGTGCGGGTTGGTGGATGTCTCATGTCTTCGAATTTTTGGTTCTGGGACATGCCGGTTTTCTCACGATGTTTTCCTTCGCCGTTTTGAGAGCAGTGGTGATGAAATAAATTACACAAAGTAATGAGCCTGGCCGGGCTTGAACCCGCGACCTACTAATCGTAAGTCGGGCCAGTTACCACTCGGCCACCACTGCTAAAATGTAAATACAGTAAATCAATCTGCCTTTATGTTCGGGAAATTGATTCGAAAGTAAGTATGAATAAGCTTCCGTTGACAATAAGAAACCACTGTAGTACAAAGTTGAAGGCCGCTTTGAACTTCGGTAAGTTTTCCTCTCGTTACAATGGAGCGGTGCAAAGTTAAATGAGATCAATACACTTGGAACAAACATGTTTTTCTGATGTTTTGTAAACAACTGTAGTGAAGTAGCTAAGCTAAAGCTTTTAATAGAAAGATGCTACACTACATAACAAGCTACTTAATTAGTAAATGCTTTTTCAATAGGATAGAAATATCTATCTTGCCACGTGCGTATTTCTCAAAATAATTATTTGAAAACTTCACGAGCACGATGCAGTGAATATAAATCTTCCAGCACACCATCCCACAGTCTAGCGCGCAGTTTTGTAGAGCTACATGGCCGAACACAACTGCATATTGATGCAGGCTTCCTAAAGATTAATGTGCAACCTATACATTCATACGATTTTCTTTCAAACCAAAGCAATGCAGTGCACTGCAGCGCTGAAAATATAAAATGAACAAAAACTAAGAGCGGCCGGAGCCGGCGGGAACATCTCTCTCGAAGCTTTGCGAATATAAATGACTATTGTGCGGCAAAAAATTAAACTAGCGAGATAAACGGGTAGTAATAAATTTGATCACGTCCTGGAGGACCACTGCACCCGGCCCCGAGCCCCGAGCCCCGAGCCCCGGCTGTAGTGATCGAGACGATTGTCTTTGTTCCTAAGGGCGGGCAGAGAAAGTTAACGCGCGATGATCCCTGCTTCGAGTATGCGTATAAAGAATATCGGGATACAGAAATCCCACTTTGGTTACGATATATAACTCGGGGTCACTAAACAAAAAATCAATTTTAAGATAATAGCTGATTCGCCTTTTATTATAATTTATAATACATTGATTGAAGCTAAGACTGTACTGAATTAACAATGAACTTTCAGACGTGCGAACTATCGAAGTTTAAAGGCGCTACTTTCTTATTTTTTTCTTTCATAAGAACCTTTTGCTGACAATAACAAACAACAAATATAGAATTTGCTAAATTGGTCCATTTTGCTAATTGGTCATGCACGTTGATCTGATTAAGGAAAATAGGGATTCATTTCTCTACATAAAACGTTTCTGACGTTTTATAAGTGCCCATGTAGGCCTATGTAAAATAAACGATTTTGAGTTTGAGCTTTTGAAAAAGTAGATGACACTTAGACTAAATAAGAATTTCGCAACCCAAGCATTCACTACATTCATTCATTTGCTACATAATAATAACTTAAAGCACTAAAGAGACTTCGAAAAGGAGTAGGTTTTATGTTTGGCTGTATTTTTTTTTTTTTTTTTTTAAGTATAGGTCAAACTTTCCAGTCCAAAAATTTGGGTAGCTATTAAATGTGGCGATTTCGTGAAGCAACTTCTGTGGATCGAGTCGTGTGTAAATATTGTAATTCCTGTCGTTGTCGATAGAAAATGCAACCGAGTGCACCTTCTGTGCTGGCGCCTCAACCAGCCGGCGAGTAACGCGCGGCCCCGGCGACGCGGCGCGCGTACCAAATTACAAATCAGTACACACCCTTGTCCCGACGGACTGAGGACGAGGGCCAGGGGGTGACATGAGGTGCGAGCAGAGGAGGAAGGGGGGGGGGGTGAGGGAGAGGGAGTCGCTTATTGATGGCTCGTGTTACTGAACGCGGTTACCTTGATTATCTGTGTGTCCGCGCGTGTGACGTGACAGTTACAAAGTAAGAAATACGACGCCGCACAATGGACGGCTCAGCTTTCGATGTTGTTAACTCGATAATTTGTTCAGCGGTATTTCTCAAACATGATTTTGTGTCGTATGTGACAAATATTGTTGATGGGCCCTACGGGGCGTTAAACTTATTTAGTAAGATGATAGTTCACAGTCAGGAGACAAAATTGCAACTGCACAGCGAAGACGTCGCAGATGCGTGGCGTCATTCAATCAATTCACAACGTTTTCGTCACGTGTTCCTGGCAAGTTAATGACGTACAATACACTGATTAAGAAAATCGATTCTGATGAGGAGACAGTGCTGTTGACTTTGTTACTTCGAAGACGCTGTAGGCGAAAACAAAAGCATCAACGAATTGCTAGTAACGAATTATCAACAATTGACTGCTATTATAATGCAGCAATTGAACAACGATTAGCACGAATTAGCAAATAATTTGATAAATTAATTGCGAATTAATTGCTATTAATTTGTGCAAGAATTAATTAATTACAACAATAAGCTAGTAGCTAGCGCAACACCGTGTGGTGTTTGTACGAGACAGTACTAAATGGCGTCCACGTTGCTATTCACGGCGATCACGTTGCGCATCCGCAACAACCTCGCTGCGCACCCGCTCCGCTTTGCGGACGCTCGCAAACCGCTAGTGTGGTATTGCCTTAAGAGTTTAACATGTACGCAAAAGAGGACTGATACGATCTGAAATAAAGATAAAAAGTCGTGGACCATTGCGTTAATTCTACTAAAAAATAAGTAAACAGCTTTATATTTAGATTGTACTAATTTTGATTCCAAAATCAATCAACACAATATTTTTATACGTGAATGTAATCTAAAACTGTCAAGCCTCAAGAAGACACCGGTGTCCGCACACCTATTGTCTTTCTGTTGTGTCTCTAATTACAGTATTCAAAAGGTGCTGTGATGACATACGCTTACGTGCGATGGTGTGCGGCCGCTGAGCGACGTGATTGATCGCTGTCGTTGACGACTGCACCGAGCCGCGCGCGCGTGCCGTGTGAGCCATATTATTAAAAAAGTAAATAAATTGCCGTCATTCGACGCTACACGATCGAGTGGAGTTCTCTGCTAAATGAAATTGCAACTTCACACATTTGATTTCCTCGTTTTAGCGCAAAGGGATCGATACGGAAGAGGGTAAAAATCCAGAGTTATTTGTTATTAATCAAGGCGTGTCAATAGTACGCGGGTCCTGAATAAACAGTCGCTCATCGATCACTAACCGCACGCTCGACCGCTCGACCGCGCGGTGCCGCGGCTGTGGCGCTGTGGCCATCACATACCCTCGCGTACACATCATGCCGATGTTAGTTATCTTCATCTCTAGCCAAAAGACGTCCATTGTTGGACATAGGCCTACAAGCGTCACTACAATGACCGGTCCTGTGCGTCTCGCATCCGTCGGACTCTAGCGACCCTGACCAGGTCATCGATCCACCTTGTGGGAAGCCTGTCAGCGCTGCGTCTTGTCTTCCGGTACGCGATCACCACTCCAGAACCTTTCGGCCCCAACGGCCATCTGTTCTGCGTGCAATGTGCTCTGCCCCAAACGCCAGTAACTAGCATAGTGTGTTAGTGATCTTACAGGAAATATTTATCTAAAATGTGGATTGTATTTAACTAGAACAGAGGAATTTGTTAGCTTCGCAACGCTACCGAGTCGATTTGTGAGTCTGAATGTGTGAGTAGACGCGGTGCGGGACATCAGCAACAGTCCGGCGGTATCAGCGAGGACATCGTTTGTCTCCCGCCCCTCGCTGTCGAGCGCGTCGCCTTACCGTGTGTGCTCTTAAATAGGATTAAGGAAATAAAAAGTCGTATTACTTACGAGTGTAATGCTGACAAATGCGTCTAAATATTTTGTGTACGTACCTGGAACAGACAAACATTGATATTTATTACAGGACACAAAGTGTCGCAGACTACTTATTAGAAGGTTTTGTGGTGATACTTAACGTGAACGTCACAATATTTGATAAGTTATATACTCAACCACATCTATGAAAGAAATTAAATTAAAAATATACATTAAGGTACATAAGCTTCATAAAAGTAGTAGATAATAATGAAGCTACCTAGTAGCTCTAGATATATGGAAAAAAAATTGAGCTATGATTGACTTCGTTACTTGTTTGAAGTATAGAGGCTGGTCGTTCTTTAAGAAGACTACTACAGAGCTAGTCGGTGCACTCCTGTTGATGGCGCGCTGAGCTCGCCGGCGCCGGCAACAAGTGCGGCCGCGCGCTCCTCGCTAGCGCGCCGTCTGCTGAGTGCTGACCCCTCGCGCTGCTGCACTGATGAACTGTTGTTTGACACCTCGAGCCAGTGCTTATTTCTACATGCGTACTTATCTAGGTTCTACTGTGTTCGGTACGACACAAGACCATCTCATTTCGATTAATGTGAAATATTGTAATTTAAATCATTTTTCTTTTTTTTAATAAATATACAATGCCGGTTCTTCTGCATAGGAAACGACTAATTAGTACCATGCACTAACTTTTGACGTTTTATAATTGCCCATGTATGCCTATGTGGAGTAAAATGTTTTTGTACTTGAACTTGATAATTCTTGTTTTTTTTTTCTGCCCGGCCTTTTCTCAACTATTTTTGAGTGGATGCAGCTGGATATCTGTATTTTACATTGAGTGACTATTATGATTATTTTCGATAATTGACAATAATAATGATGGCTCAACTTACGTTACCACCATACAACCTTACATGTAATGGCACCAATTTTAGTGCAGTAAATATTTGTTTCAAACCGATAGCAGTACGTCCAGCAGGACGATGAAAACTGAAATTAGTCATTTCACAAATAAATTACAGCTTATTTTAGTCACCAATTCCTTGCTACGCTCTGTGTCTACTATATCCACCGCCTACGCGCGGTGCTACGGCGTAGGCAGCGTAGCAGCGGCCTACGAGACTACGCTATGAGCCATGTAGTCAAAGTAAAATATATATTTTAGATGCGCGGTGGGGTGATGATTACATAATTTTTGCTTTGAAAATTACTTATCTTTTCCTCGAATATTTTCGTAACGTTTAATATTTTTATAATTATTTTCTTCGTCAAATTGAAGAACTTTGACCTTTTGAAAATAATTAGTTCATTGAGGGCTCCAGGTAGCTGGGGTTTGATTAACAAAAGCCGTTTTCATTAAGTTCAGCGCAAACAGTCACGTGAGAGTTATTTATTGTGTCTAGAACAACTACCTAAGTTTCCTCATTATTTTTTCATCAAAAATAAGTATAATTATACCTCTTGAGCCTCTGAGTTCCCTCCCTAAAGATATTATTTCTGTTCCGACAAAAGTCCATGTAATGGAAACATTTAATCCTTTGAAATCTCTTTGGGTGCTTTGTCGCGGCTCCTAATTGCGCAGCAAAAAGTCCCACAAAGTCTAGATTAAAATGTGCATCCTTCCTATAACGGACGCCTTCGACTTTCTACTCTAATTACTAAGTACTAAAGCTCGTTTTTGCAAAATAGCGATAATAACAGACAGTACTTCTTAATGTACGGAGCTTCTAGGAGCAATTAAACGTAGAGAGGTCATATTCCGTCCACGATATTAAAAATGTATGGCCCGGCGCGCCGCTCGCAAGAATGTGCCTTTAATGCTAAGATACTTTGCAATGGAAATATTTGCAGGGAAATTTTATTATGTAAAAAATACAATGAACATGGAACACCGGCCCGGCGGCGTGCGGCCGGTGTGCGTACCGTGACTGATCACTCGTATAAATTACACAACACGTTAAAACTTCACAAAAATATGTCCCAGCTTTGATGCATCGGCGAGCACCAGCCAAATAAATAAACAATTGTGTACGGATAGCAAAACTCCATATTACCATCAGCGTGGAGTATACGTGCCGGCGATGGACTGTGGCGGATATTTGACGCTGTGCGGCGCTGTGTGGTGACCATAAATAACGCAAATGATTTTATTGTCGTTGGCTGAAAAGTTGATGTCGTAAAGTTTAATATGCGTTGAAATATATTCGCGCAGGGGCGGGGGTGCGGCGCGCGGGCGCCGGGCGGGGGTGCGGCGCGCGGGCGCCGGGCGGTAGTGCTATAAAGTGGAGCCGACTTGATCCGCGCTGTCTGCTCCACTCGATAATGTGGGAAATAGCGAAAATAGCAGAGTTTATACAACGCCACGGGGTTGCAACTATTATTAATTATAGTTAAGTTTGTGTACTGACCTTCAGTTACATCGATTTGTTTTTAGCATCCGTTTTAGCACTAAATAGACACAAAACATACTACTACCCACATTATTGCGGTGACGCATGTAGGCACGTCGACCCCTAAACGTGCCTATTCCGCTATTGTTGCCGCAAACAAACCTGCTGTATCGCAAACAACGCGACAAGCAGGTAAAACAAAAGGGGGACAAGCAGAGCGATGAGGATGGCTTCACAAAGGTAGAGAAGAAAAAGAAGCCTACTTGTCAGAACCAGTGCGGTACCGCGCTGGCTGGAACCAACATGCACTAATTTCAAGTCGTTTGTGGTGCGGGTACCGACTCACCATCTGGAGACCTGCCTCAAGGGAGAGTTTTGGCCGAAGGGTGTCGTGTATTGACGATTTCGCGGAAAGATACCGACCTCGCAGCGGAACACGACGCCGTCACTTCGTGTGCAATAGTTTAGTTTGTTATGTTATAGTTTAGTCTTATATGTATTAGTGTATTATTTTGTAAGATTATTTGTGTATTTGTGATATGGGCATTAGTTGCCTGATAATAAAAGATTATTATTATTTAACCATAAAATGAATTAGGTAGATGTGTGATAGTAAATAGTTGCGTTGGTTTATTAACTCGTAAGTATACTTATAATTAGTAATTTATATCTGTGGTTATATAACGTTTATTTAATTGGATAAATGAATTTTCGATTTATGTGTTGTTACGAATACCCTTTTTAATAAGTGGTAAATAAGCGTATTATAAAACTTTGAATTACCGAAGCTAAAAACCTACCTCGTTCCTTCGTTGCCTATCGTGCCGAGGCGGAGCTTTCCTTTCAGAAACTAACCCCTGACCTAAGCAGGCTTCGACCCTGCCTGCCAGCTAGCAGGCCGGACATTTAACAATATTTTATGGTTATTAAGTCAGTAAAAGTGGAACAGATACAGTTCATAAAAGTCAGTTAGACATAATTAATAACGCCTGTCCCGAGCTCAGTGAGCCGCTCGTCGCCACAAACTAACAAAGTGTTTACCACAGATACTTGTATTTTGCGTTTGCAGATTACGTAACTGAAAGTAATAAATAATCAAATAATTTGTTACTCATCAAAACACACTCATGTCGCGATTTCCAAATTGTATTTTTTTTACTAACTATGTAGTAAAAAATAAAGCAAATTCAATCTATCTAGCTGCCTCATCAAATCCAAGCACTCACACGGATTCTAAGTGACAAGTTTACACGCTTTGAATTCAACGGAACCACTGTTGGATTGTTACTAGCCACATTACGGGTGCATATATATAAGTATATATCTAGATAAGCGTTATTAATATTATTTCAGTGTAAACGAGTCCGGAGTCACTTAAAAATTATCAAAACGAGCAGTAATTGTGCGCAAACGAAACAAAGCAGCACTTACCCAAAATTCTTTCCAACGTTCTTTGCTAAACTTTTCACTTCGCATCGTTTGAATATTTATCAATATGAAGTATAATTAGCATAAATTATAAGCTAATGTAGATGAAGTCATAAAGTTAGGGCGCGAGGGAAATGCCCATTGTTATTATAATCACATTGACTTGTTAGAATTTATAATTATGAATGGAAAATCTCATAAAAATGTGTATGGCGAGGTTGGGGTCAGCCATCGAGAGATTACTTAAAGAGGCTATATGAGGGAAAATGTTGTTGGTCTTGCTTATAGTCCACGTTATCACGATAATATGCGGCTCTCTCTATTACATGTTCAACATAACGTTGCTTTGTTCAACATAAAGTTGTTGTGTCCAACAATTACTAACAAATGACAATCGCACGTTCCGCACAATTTCACGCAGCTCTGCTGCCTGCCAAAGAAGTCGAGATCACTGGTAGTTATAGCTTAGTATTAGTTTTCTGTTTGTATTGCCACCCTTTTTCAAGTCGTTTACGGCGCGCACTGTTCCCGCGTGCCTCAAGGAGTCGTCAGTAAACTGTAGGGGCCCAGTAGGGTCGAAGCCTAATCTGGAGCTCTGGGGAGGTATGAAAATCCATACCAGAGCCCTGGAACCAAGACAAAGGAGAAACGGGATAAGCTTTTGGTCAGTAAGAGTCTGACACTATCTCCCGCTCCGCCCTTGGGCGGGGGATATCATTAGATGATTTTACCAACTTTAAAAAAAAGCCTTTGTCATTAGTACTACTACCAATTTCACTAGGCGTATTTATAAATAAATTTAGCACGGTGCCAGTAAATAAGTAAAATATACAGGAAAAGTTTTTAACCAGTGCGCAAATTTTGACATATTAAACTTGAATATATTTTAATAAACACGTATTTTTTATTTTGATATGTTTCAATAGTAAAAAATTAAGTTAACGCTTACGAGACTTGTTTACTCAGAAATTTATTTTATGGGCGTCGCTTGCCAGTCCGTCGACTGGTCGCCCGATTCACGCCGCGCGTCGACCGCTCGCCTGACGCGCCAGCTGGTATCAGAAGTACTCACGCGCGCTCGCTCTATGCGACGGTACCTACTTACGCGGTGCGATTATTGACCCCAGTTTAGCGCTACAATTTTTTAAGTTTAGACTGTGTAAAGTTATTTGTAAACGTAATTCCAATTTATCCTTCATACTTTCATGGGCTTAGGACCATCAAAATGCAGAAAATAAATCATAATAAGTAAGAAAGTAGGTAAACGTATTGTTTTAATCCATTCAAAATAAAACATTTAGGTATGATAGGTATTTAGACGTGATACAATTTAGATTGAAACAACTGCATTTTGGCGTATTTAAAAAAATGTGGTGTGATTTAAAAGGCTCGACGTGGTGCTGGGTCTGGGTCATGGAGTTGTTGTACCGGCTGAAAGTGGTATGGATGGAGTCCGGCTGTATTTAGCAGCTTCCATACTGCGCTTTGGCTAACACCAAAACGTCGTTCTGCGTCGTAGGTACTGGCTCTTGGATTGCGTTCAAAAAAATCGGCTTCGACTGCCAGTCGAGGTCTACCAGACCTTGTGCGTGGCTCGGTGTTCTGAACTGGCCGTGATCAAGCAGCCTTTGGTTAGCTGCTAAAATTGTCCTCTCATTAGGGACCGTAGGATTGAGGATCCCTTGGGCTCGCATACGAGGTACGCTCTCCCTTTCGTATCTTCTTCGTGCTGCTCGTAAATTTTCATTGCTTAACAAATACACTCGCACCATTTCATAATACTCGCGGTGAGTAAAATGAGACATTGTCACTAGGTACGCTAGTCTAGTACGCGGCACACGCGCAGGGACGGCGAAGGGCGCGAACGTCCGACCTCCGCTTCCACAAGTGACGTACTGCATGTGCATGCGTTTTGTTTATCAAACGCCGGCGCCGCATGCCCCCGCACCCCCGTCTCGTGCGCTGGGCGTGGTCCAGCGGCCGGCGGCCTTCGCGTTTTCATTCATGCTCATTCATAGTATTACTATTAAATTATATCCATGTCTTGCTTATTTCAAATTGGGACAAAGTGGAAAAATGAGAAAAAAAAAGTCATAAACTAAAAATGGAAATGTGTTCTATTGCTTACACTGAGCCACCAAAAAAAATTTACGCAGTGGTTAAAAAATTTTCCTGTATAGATGCTTATAATAATATGAGTCTAACATTGCTGGTTTTCTTTCATTATATTAAAATAAAGATAAATAAGGTAAGGTACTTTGAGATAATAATAACAATAAGTACCATTTGTTTTTCGTTTCAAAGTGTGGGAGGAGTAGGCGAGCTTGTTATTTAAGAAAATTATAACGTTAATTGCGAGGGGAGTCGACCGTAATACATGTAATTATTACGTTGTTTACTATGAATGGAATACAGCTACAAACCAAGTGGTCTTCTGTTGACATCTAACTAATATTTACATTATTTACTCCTCACAAGTGCTCATTATTTTGTGCAGCTCTTTAATTTACGTAGACAACCATTATACCAACTCGCCCTCAACGCACAAAGCCAATTTTATTTTCAGGGTCGTTTTAGTGAGTCAGGTTTTCTTTGCGAAATAATAAATGAGATGATGTTATTTCAGTGTGTTTCCGGGAGTTACGAAAATGTGGTAAGTTCATTTTGTTCCAAATATTTGTGTTTTCATTTTGAAGTCTTTATTTATAGAAAAAAAACCGGGCAAGTGCGAGTTGGACTCCCGCACTGAGGGTTCCGTGCAAATGAATTATGAAAACAGTTGAATTCCATTAAGAAGATTTTTTCCGAATCGCAAAAAAAATGATTTTGTTTTGTGGCGTAGATAACTACAAATTTACACTTTTCAGATTTTTTAATATACTTGTGCTATGAGACCTTGTTTCATGCCAAATTTCAGGATCGTAGGTTAACAGGAAGTATCCTACAAATTTTGATTCCCTTGTGTGTCGAAATATTCGTTTCCATACTTATCCTTTTTTCGTTAACTCAGAAGTTTGATTTTTGCACAGCTTCAAGGGACCATAGACTTGAGTAAATGGTATTGATTTAATCTCGATACCTTTACGCGTTCCCGAGATAAAAGATCTTCACAGACAAACAAATAGACAACAAAATTATCCTATAAAGGTTCCGCTTTTCCTTTGGGGGTACGGGATCCTAAAAATTGAGCTAAGTATAAATTGAGAATGAACCCAACAGAAATCTTTATTTTAGTCTCCAACCCTTTACACTTAGATACTACTGAACGACTTTCTTGTGACCGAATCCAATTCGAGCAAGTTCTACTGCAAAGCAAGTTCTGCTGTGTTAAGCCAAGCTGCTGTATTATTGCTAAGGCTCATTGCGAAGTAACATGAGAACGATATAAGAGTTTATGATACTTTTGAAGAAATAATAATTAGTAATTTTGTATAAACGTTGTTAGTGTTCATAAGCGAGCTGCAGTAATTCACCAAATTTCATGTACAGTTAACGTCGCGAATGTTTCTACTGCTAAATAATTTCACAACAAAATTACATTTTGTTCAAAGCACGTTTATTCAATGAATAACAAACTTAATTAGTCGCGTCGCACCGAATATTGTGTAATTATGACAATATAATGTGTCTACACACAGAGCAGATAAGAACAGAAGGATGACTCCGTACAAGACGCGGCGTCTCTCCTAGACTGTGCACCAAACAAAGATATCGTACGTGACAACTGCAATAACTGCAGTGCTTTGCTGTTACTGCTGAATGATAGCCAAGATAATGACAATATACTCTCTAAATGTCAGAAACATTATTTAGTCGAAAATACCTTCATTATAGAGTATTTTTTTGGCGATTTCATCCGTTATTTTAAGTAATTTCCTCCACTTGACTTAATTTCAACTTAGCCTCCTTTATTCAAACTAACGGTTATGGCTTGTTATTTGCTGACACAAAACGAGGTATTTTCCGCTGTCATGGTAGCTGAGTGAAGAGGAGTGGAGAAAGTTTCTTAGAATATGTTTATATTTCTCAGCATGGGTAGTCATGGGCCCACTGAATATTTCCCTCATAGTTTATGCATTTGAAAGTTATCCCCCTTCCACCAGCACTGCTTCGCCCTCCGTCGCCGTCGCCCGGTGGCATGCGGCACAGACCTGCACTTAATAGCTGTGAAAAGCGCCACTTGATAATAAGCAGTGACGGACAAAAGACGTGGTTTCCACTCGATTATGACGCGAGGAAGCTTCAAGTTACAAGTGGATGTGAACATGAAGTCAAAATGTATTTGATTCTTTAAATTCACAGCCTTTTGACATGGAGAGAATAAATATAGTTCAACTGTAGATTTTGCAATTTTATGACTAGATTTTTTTTTAATAGATTTAGGATTTTATAAAATTGACATAAAAGTCAATTGAATAAAAAATTATGAGAACAAAAAAATTAAATGATGTATCAACCCAACACAGTATCAGAAAATAATGTACCAACTCAACACATTACCAGAAACAAATGTAGAATAATCTATTTTCTTTTAAAACGATTTCACTCGCTCGAGCTTAACACTTGCGCACGCCTGCCGTCGAGTTACGTCTCGTCCTACTGTGAGGAGACCGTGTCGGTGGCGTGAATCTATTTATAAAATAATTTAGGGCACTAAATAATGCGCCAGTCTCCACCATTTCATACCAACATTAATACAGAGCGATGTCATCCACAACTAACTATGTCAAACATAACTTCGTAATAAGCAGTAACCCGATGGACCATCTTTGGTCTTTGTCCATGGTAATGAGATCATACAGCCCTGTCAACGGAAGACATTCTAGTTACACGACCAGAATCGTTTACAACCCGTTAGGATTTGCCAGAGATTATTTAAATTAATTGTAGCAACTTTATTAAAAGATTATCTTGAAATAATTAAATTCATCGATGATTGATAACGAGCTATCGGTAATTGGTTTAAACTAGATAAACAGTAATCCATTAACCTAGTACTAAATTTGAAATTACGAGCATAATTGAATAATAATAATCTGATAAACCTTATCAATACATTCTAAAAATCTTTTCATATTGTATATCGTTTTCAATATCAAACTACACGGGCTGTCTGGTTCAATTCAAAGCGGTAAATATACGCTCTTCTAAGAATATTGATTTAGGAACGCGTTTGAAGTTAAATCCCCATTCGATTTTCAACAACTTCAACATAAATAAAAGTGTCACGGAAGGAAGACGCTTGCTAAAAATTTCCGGAGCAAGAGTCTGCACCCGCAGCCGCGACGCCGCACCACCCCGCGACGCCGCTACGCCGCACTGCGCCGCGCCGCACCAAGCTTCACCTCATTGCTTCGCAGCGGGCCGCACGACGACGTCGCGCAAAACAATTCAAATCGGATGACGCGTCACATTCGCACGTGATCGGCTCCACTCAGTGAGACTCACAACACGTCCGTGGAACTGCGATGTATGCCGCAGCGAACAAATAAAACGTCTGACTTGTGCACGAGCAGCGAGCAGCGTGCGCTCCGCCATCAGGACACCATTTATACGTTTAACTGTTGTTCGGATGCAAATATCTGCAGCTATCTACATACTACGACAGAGGGAGCTCGTAAAAAGCAATTAAGATAAAATGCACGTAGCAATTGGATCGTTATTAGAGGGTTGTGTTCAATGTATTCTGTAGTGTCACTGCGTCCGCCGCCGCGAGGATAAGATACCGCGGGGTGATAACTAACGGCCATCTATTAAGTTATCTAGTAAATATGTAGTTATCTGCGTCCCTGCTGATAAATCTGTGTGTTTATGAATGGTTTCCACTTTGTGTTTTCTTAACTGAGAGAATCTCAATGTACCTGGTGTATATTTGTGCTGTCCTCACACTTCGTGTGTGTAGATTTAGCTGAACACTATTAATGTTATCACCTCGCGATTTCCTCTTTATTCATAAATTCTTCTCGAGCGTTGCGAAGTCAAATATATTTTCAACAGACCAAGAAATCCATGTGCTCCACACGTATAAAATATTCATAGTATTGAAATGATTTCCTGCGCTGTGACTGTGATCTGGGGTAAAAAAAATGTATGTGGAATGTATCAGCTGCTTAATATCCCGTACACGTCGTAAATTCCAATCGTCGTAAACTTGCGGAGGACTGAAGGAAGGGTGGCTATTGTCATAGTCAACGAAAAAGGGGAGCTCACAACTTGACTCCTTAATTTTTTTTTTTTTGTATTCATTCTGTGGTTCATTTATTTCTATCCTCTTCATAGCCGCTCTAGATATTTATTTTAACATTGTTTGGTTATTTAACTAGTTGCAAAGACAGACACTTTGTGGAACATCTCTATAGAAAGAAAAATTGAAACAGAATTCACCTAGAAACAAAAAATACGCTTACGGACCTCAGACAGGTTCGTGTGATCCTGTAAATGAGCAGTACATATTCCGTGTATTTACAGTATCCGTCAAGTGGTAGTGTGCGGGTGCAGGTGGTGGCAGTGACCCCGCAGTGAATGCGCCGCTCACGTGCGATGCCCACCAGCATGGGAGCACCGGCACACGTCACATGTGTGAGCAGGAGCAGCGCATCCGAGGTTCGACCTGACACGATCAGGAGGTTGTCACCAAGACAAACTACATTATTTTGTTTACAAGTTATATTGTTATAATAGTATAAGGATATTAGACTTGTTTTAAAACATAGTTTGGTTTTGATACCTGTGTTTGGTAGTTAAACTAATGCATTGCTTGTATAACGCGCGATTTCATAATTTCCCGCGACGCCGCGGATGAGAACCCCGCGGCATCGGTTGGCAATACTGCGACGGGCAATGTGCGACCGAGACGCCTGCCGGCACGTTATAGAGATAATATTTTTTTATATAATTAAGTATATAATAGTTCTCTTTGATTGTTTTGTGTGTGAACTGTTACAAAGGGGTGTTCTCCATTAATAAAGTGTACTGTCACCCGAAGATAAAGTTGTTTTACTAAACTTGTTGTTTACCCAAAAATATTTGTAAATATTCTGCCAGAATTTGATTTGCACGTTTTAAACTTGCATCAGTGTTGAAAAACGAAAAAATAATACATACTATAAACAGCAGCTTTCAAAATCAAAGATAAATTGTAATTATTATTTTTCTAAGAGTCAGTTATTACCAGTCATTTTTTTAGTAATACATTTTCATTTATTAATTCTGTCAAAAACAGCCAAGCAATTATTTTCAAATACGTATTTGAACACAATTGTTTACATAAGAGTACCTATACCTATGAGGTTGAAGTTCACATCTGCATATCCTGTTCCCTTCAGAGTTCAGCGGCGGGATTTTACGATATGAAATGGACTTAATACTCGTAAATAGACATCACAGCAATCGCGGAATATTTTTTATCATTTTTTAAATAATTTTATAATCTATTGTAGTATTAGTAAATGTTTGTCCAAATGAAAAAAAACCGTACAAGGTGTTTTTTTTATGGTAGGTAAAATCATCCAATGACAAATCCCGCCCTTACCGTACAAAGTGGTTAACATTTGGAGAAGATATTGCTGAACAAAGAAAAAATCACGTTAGGTCGTCTGCGTTTTTGGAGTCGTCAAAATTTATTCCTCAATACTGAATCGTTAACATTATTTATTAGCAAATTACATCAAAATGAATTGTACTTGCTTACTAACGTTAGAGTTGTGTCACTTGATTTGTGAGTACAAGGTTGTGAGCTACGTTTATTGACGGCAAATGTCAGCAGAATCTTGTAATTTGCTGCAATTGACATTTGAGTTAAGGAGAAGACAAGCCGAGGGAATTATTTTGATAGCAGCCACGAGATTAGCGTACTTTATATGCACACCGCTAATTGTGAGTGGTTCAATTAAATGAAATATGCACTACAAGCTTTCATTTGTACTTCATTGCAATCTGCTATTTATAGATATTGATCCTTATTTGCTTGAGTTTGTAACATTTTTAGTAATTATTCTGAGTAGGAATTACATCATGCAATTTTCTCTGAGCATCGAACAGGCCTTACCCTGTGCTGAGGCCCGTGACTAAACCACGTCTAACATGAATATTATAGCAATGATGCATGTAACTGCGACAGACTGGAGACTATTATAACTCATAAATGATGTCGCAGTGACGCAATGACCGGTTATGAATGAATGAACGAGGAGGCTGTACGCAGGATCGGGATGAACGAAACAATGAATGAATGGATGAAGTGCAGGCGACGCGCCGGAATTTATCGGCGCAGCCCACCGAAGCCGAATTATAATATATTGCTGGTTTATAATATGAAAGAGGCGCCGCAGAAGAACCTGTGCTGTGATGCTTGTCCAATATATTAGACTTTAAAAACACGATGGTTTATTAATTAGCTAGAAAAACGTAGAAATACCGAAATGTATCGGCGCAATGGTCGAAAGAAACCGCAACCCATCGGTCGTGGTTTCCTATTTCAGTTTCACCTTATTGATGTAGGAATTTACAATTTCCGATTGGATAGTGCGTCTAACCTTAAAGACGAAAGAAAATTCCAACTTTTGTGAAGACTGGTCCTTCTACCTTCTTCTTTCCATTGCTAGGATAGCAGGGAAAGTAGTAAAAGTTATCGGCTGGCGATTTGTCAGCGCGTGCCGAGGACTGCTGATATTTTTATCGCGTGCATACATTAAGCGAGGCTATATTTTATCGCGCCGCTCTCAGTTTGCGAGCGATGCGTTTCCTATTGTTCTCGGTCACTGATCATAAACTCTTGATCCGCGCGTTCGCCGACATTTTTGACATTTATATGGGAAAAGTTCGGGCCTTTTTTTAGTTTAAAATGGAATAGCAAAATGAATCATGTTTTTCGAGTTTGTAAGTTTGTTTTGGTGTTGTTGTGGCTTGACTGACGGACAGAAAACAAAAATTGGGAAGGTTCAGTAGTTACAAATTTAACCTAACTTTATCAGTTTCTGGCTCAGACTGCGATGACAGATATCAATCTGTATCTAACGGCAAGACAATGTAATAACACTTGAGACACGATCATAAATGCTGTAGTAGAGGAAACAATAAATTAGCGGCGTTATCTCCAATCAATCGAATCAATCACGGCTATCGACGTCGATCAAGTTTAACGTTAGAGCGCGTGGGCGCAGCGCGGGCCGGGTTGGCACGTGGGTCGGTTGGAACGAAAACGTTTAGTCAGTTTCTAGGGCAGGCGGAAAAATTACAAATGACACTTTAGGAGATATGGAAATTTTATTTTTACTAATATTATAAAGTAGATTTTTTTTTAATTTGCTTGTTTAATAGCACAAAATTATGTTAGTGTCGGATAGCCCATTTACCGAGGGGAAGGTTATATTGTAACATCATGCGAAACCTCACGGGAGCCGAGCAGGAACCACTACTAACACAAAATAATTATTTTATGATTAGCTATCAATAACATGATGTTCCTGAGTAATTTTCTATTTTAGCGTAGATCACCGAATTACCTACCAGACGTACGGCGCGGCAATGCACCGCCGGTAAGTATATTCGAAATCAAACAAAAAATCAAAATCAAACTCTTTTATTTCAAATAGACCATTTACAGGCACTTTTGAACAGTCAAAATGTCGGTCAGTCAAAAAAAAGTGAAGCTAAATTGAACGTTCCAAAGCGTAGATCTCTATGGTTCTTCTCCATACTCGATGTAGCGGAACTTCTTTTAGTTAATAATTAAAACTTCTTAGTGTAGCGTGAATAAAAAACAATTGTATCATATGTCATTGTCACTTTCCTTGTAAAAATTTTTCACCTTCCAATATATTACCAATTACTCTTTTAATTTTGTATTCATTTATCAAACGAAATACCCGCTTCACTGGTGACCTCCGAAAAAAAAAACACAATGAGTCAACAAGGGAACGAAGAAAAAGGAGCTACGACGAACTACGATGTATTTCGTGTCGGCGTACGGGTACCACCGTTTTACCCAGAAAAACCGGCGCTCTGGTTTGCGCAACTGGAGAGTCAGTTCACACTGGCGAACATAACTTGTGATGCCACCAAATTCCACCACGCGATTGGGAGTCTCGATCCAATTTACGCATCTGAAGTCGAGGACATAATCACGGCTCCGGCGGCCCCCAACAAATATGAGAGGCTGAAGACGGAATTGGTGAAGAGATTATCTGCATCAAAGGAAAAGAAGGTGCTGCAGCTCTTGACGCATGAAGAGCTTGGTGACCGTAAGCCTTCGCAGTTCTTACGACATCTGCGCCACCTGGTGGGACCCAGCGTGCCGGAAGATTTTCTGCGTACGATCTGGAGCAGCCGCCTACCCAGCAGTACTCAGACCATCATCGCCTCACAGGTCCAGGCAAGTTTAGAAGTACTGGCCGAGCTGGCGGACCGAATCCAAGATGTAGTGTCCTCCAGCCCACAAGTAACAGCAACATCTTTACCGATGTTGACCGCAGGAAGCAGCGTGGAACAAATGAGTGGCCAAATCGCCGAACTAACTCAACAAGTTCAAGATCTGATCTCTCAAGTAGACAGACTGTCCCGACCGAGACAAAGGTTCAACAGAAGTGCAAATCGGGGAAGATCCTCTTCAAGACGATCAAACTCTAACTACAGGAAATGGCCCAACTGCTGGTATCATCATAAATTTGGTGACAAAGCAACCAAGTGCATAAAACCCTGCGACCACTCGGGAAAAGCCACAGGCAGTCGATAATGGCGACCACCGACTGTCGCAACACTGGTCGCTTATTCGTAACGGACCACAATACGAAGATGCAGTTCCTCGTCGATACCGGTAGTGACGTCTGCGTTTTCCTTAGGTCGGTCGTGAAAGAACGCCGTACAAAAACGAACTATGAACTTTGTGCGGCAAATGGAAGTGTAATAAATACATTCGGGTACGTGCACTTAAAATTAAATATAGGATTGCGGCGTGACTTTACGTGGCGATTTATAGTGGCGGACGTAACGAAGTCAATTATAGGTGTCGATTTTTTATCATACTACAATCTGATTGTAGATATTAGAATGCAGTGCCTAATTGACGCTAATACTACGCTCGCGACTCCTGCTTTGCCTGCGCGTCCTAATGATGTTGTTTCTTCGGTGAAGGTAAGAATTGGTGACACTACTTATCACGACATACTCCGGGAGTTTCCTGACACAACCCGGCCGTCGGGTATACACCGTGCACCTATACACAGTACCTTACACTACATACGTACAACACCTGGACCGCCCGTATCATGTACACCGCGGCGACTGGCCCCAGACAAACTAAAAATTGCTATGGAGGAGTTTGAATCCATGTTAGCTAATAGCACAGCCAGACCCTCCGACTCACCTTGGGCTTCACCCTTACACCTGGCACCTAAAAAGGATAGTGGGTGGCGGCCATGCGGAGATTATAGGATGTTAAACGCGCGTACAATACCCGATAGATACCCTATACGCCACATCCATGACTTCGCCCACAATCTTTCTGGATGTCAAGTATTCTCCACTTTAGACCTTGTCAAAGCTTATAACCAAATTGGCGTTAATCCAGAAAATATTCCAAAGACAGCCATCACCACACCGTTCGGATTATACGAGTTTCCTTATATGACATTCGGGCTACGCAATGCAGGGCAAACTTTTCAACGTTTTGTTGATGAAATGCTTCGAGGTTTAGACTTCTGTTTCGGTTATTTAGATGACTTTCTGGTCTATTCGAAGAACCACGAAGAACACAAAGACCATCTACGACAGCTACTTTGCAGATTGCAACAGTATGGCATGGTAATAAATACATCGAAATGTGTATTTGGTGCCTCACAAGTAACCTTTTTAGGCTACTTAATTAGCTCAATCGGCACAAAACCATTGCCAGAAAAGGTTGAGGCAATTAACCGCTTCCCAACGCCGAAGACAGTCAAAGAATTAAGAAGGTTTTTAGGGATGATCAATTTTTACAGGCGATTCATCCCAAAGGCGGCTCAACATCAGGCACCGCTGAACAAACTTTTAGAAGGATCAGTTAAAGGCTCGCACCCGGTAAGCTTCACACCAGAACAAGACCAAGCGTTTATAGCCTGCAAACGAGGACTGTGCCAAGCAGCAATGTTAGCACACCCAGATTGCAGAGCCAAACTGGCTTTGGTAACAGACGCCTCCGACACCGCCATGGGAGCAGTCTTGCAGCAGTTAAAGGATGAGGAATGGCAACCCATAGCTTTCTTTTCACGAAAACTAAGCTCAAGCCAGCGAAAGTACTCTCCTTATGACCGTGAACTGCTCGCGATATATGAAGGGATCAAATATTTCAGACATATGGTTGAGGCCAGAGAGTTTGTGATCTACACGGATCACAAGCCCATCTGTTACGCGTTTCATACACGCAAGGAGAATTGCTCACCAAGACAGTTCAGACATCTAGATTTCATCTCGCAATTTTGCACTGATATTAGGCACATTTCAGGCAAGGATAACGTAGTCGCTGATACCTTGTCTCGAATAGAAACAATCACCCAGCCTATTGACTTGAACGTTCTAGCTAAGTCTCAAGCTTCTGATCCAGATCTCAAACGGTTGCTAGGCGGGGAAACGTCATTACGCCTGAAGAAGATCACTTTACCAGGAACATTGTCTGAATTGTACTGCGATGAGAGTAGCAAGACACCTAGACCATACGTCACGAAAGGACTTCGCCGCCAAGTTTTCGACCACCTGCACTCCTTGAGCCACCCAGGAGCCAACGCCACTGCCAAGCTGGTATCAGAGCGTTATGTGTGGCCCGAAGTAAAAAAAGACTGCAGAGCGTGGACACGATGTTGTTTGTCATGCCAGCGTGCAAAAATCACTCGTCATGTCTTCGCACCCTTGGGTAACTTCAAACTACCACGATCACGATTCATGCACATCCATATAGATATGATTGGGCCACTGCCAATCTCTCACGGTTTCCGGTATTGCCTCACCGCTGTAGATCGCTTTACGCGATGGCCTGAGGCAATACCAATCAAAGATATTACAGCCGAAACAGTGGCTAAAGCTCTTCTGTATGGATGGATGGCACGCTTCGGCTGCCCCACAGAACTCAGAAAGACACTAGAAGTAGCTTGAGAAAATGTTTGTACCAGAACCGGTGTCGCCAAACTCACACATTTACGATTTACTCTTACTGCAAACCGGAAGATACGATTGGCTAAAACAAAAATTGGGCGTAAACAAATTTAAAAAAAAATGTTATACGAAATGCAACTTTAATGTCAACGATCTAAAAATCAAATTGACAAAAACAAGAAAGAAATACATCTTGGACTACCAAGTACCGCCACTCGTCGCTAGATGGCGTTGTACAGTATGAACTGTAATCTTATAAAAATAAGGGTGGTATTTGAATGGCGTATCGCTGACACAAATGCAGGTCGCTACTCAAATAGTGACGTACCCTAATTCGGTCGTAATAATATCGATAGTATGAAAACAAACACAAAATATAAAGCGAAAAAATATCATATGCGATAGTATTAAAATAATGAAATTAATATGTAGTAGGGAAATTTCTAAACGTAGTAAAAAGGGTATTTATTTGCATGTAAATCAAACACCTTTTTGTTTGTATTTGTTCATTTTATACTGGGTAAATGAAAAAAAATGCTGAAAACCTCGCAATGTTTTATTATTACATTGCTATTTGAGTTTAAGACAATATAAAACAGTGAAAAGATTATTATATTTGTATAATAATCTTTTCACTGTTTTATATTTATTTGATTTTGATCAAAGAATTTAATTAAAATATTAACGAGCACTTTTAAATGATCAAGTTAGTTGCCCGTTTTAAAATTTAGGTTATGTTATTTATGTTGAATATTACGGACATATAGGTGTAACAATGTAACAAGTATTGCAATTTCACAAATAAGAACTTAGTATAAATACGTAGTGAAAAAGGTAATTTATTTTCATTGTGTGTTTAATATTGAAAATACAAAAAAAAACTCTTTTACAAAAAAATACAACTGACTTTAAAAAAACTAAATAATGTAAAATAACTTTGATTGCGGAAGTCGGTGTTTACGGTTTGGTTTCTTCATTTTTTGACATTGACTTCCGAAATTAAAGTTATTATGCATTCGTTTCGAAAAGTGTGATCGGACGAAGCCGGCGACGACTAAACATAAAGTATAATTCAAACGCCCTATGTTGTTCCAAGCTCTTTAGCTAGATTTATTTAAAATTGCATCACGAATATCATCCTATAATATTTATTTTATTAACTTTATTAATTTAATAATTATCTGTATTTTAATACTCATACTCTCAAGTATAAATACTTTTATTTTAAAAAGGCAATGCAATACATGTCGATTGATTTTATCGATAAAGTCACGCACTATTTGGATAGCGTCAAAAGTATAGGTAGAAATGCGAATATTCCAGAAAGGCTAATAACCGGGAACAGAAAATCAACTTTGTTTGCATGAAGTTAAGGACAATTTTTGTTTGTATGTCTTGTGCAATGTTTGACGAAATTTAATTTTTTCATTTTATTAAAATAAATTCGAAAATAATACTTACCGGTGGTATGATACACCTCCATGAGTTAGATTTTTAGTCCGACTATGGTTTTTACAGTCCAGAATGGCATAATAAGGCATTTTAATATTATTTTATGTAAATTGTATGTTGACGTAGTCTAGTTTGCGAATGAGAGCGCTTGAACAGCAAGTGCGTATTGCAGTACTCACTAGCGGCGACAGTGCCACGCCTACTTACTATTTCCAGGTTCTTTCTGTGTTCCGTGGGCTGCCCTACAAAAATAGTGACGGATCGTGACGGACAATTTGAGTCTGCCCTATTGAAGCACCTGTCGGACATAGCTGGATTTAAGCATCGGAAGACAACTGCTTACCACCCTGCCTGTAATGGTATGATTGAGAGGTTCCACAGACAGCTAAAAACAGCTATTACCTGTCACGGAAACCAGAACTGGGTAGAATCGCTACCGCTAGTCCTGTTAGGCATCCGGTGTGCATACAAGGATGACATACAGGCAACACCTGCTGAGTTGGTGTACGGAGAAACATTACGCCTCCCAGGCGATTTCTTCGAACCAGAAACGGTCAATAATACAGACGTTACGGACTACATTTCTAGATTACGCATGTTTGCTAGAAAGCTACAGCCGTCAACCGCATCGCGACACTCTAACAGTCGGTCCATATTTATATTTAAGGACCTTCCCACCGCGTCGCACGTATTCTTATTAAGGGATAACGCGTTATCTGGTTCATTCAAGCCAGCATACACAGGACCACATAAGGTATTAGAGAGGGGCGACAAGGTATTCAAACTCCTCTTTAACGGTAAAACAGTCACAGTATCGGTAGACCGACTTAAACCAGCCTACATACTTCAAGACTCACACACCACAATAACACACATCAACACACACACACATAGTGATCATGGACATAAACAGACTACACAAGATACACAAGTCACCAACTCAACACCGGCGACCGAAGACGACAATATCAAAAGGACACGGTCAGGCCGTAGGGTACGGTTCCCTGACTACTATCGCCCTTGACGGTCTCAAGAGGGGGGTGATGTAGCGGAACTTCTTTTAGTTAATAATTAAAACTTCTTAGTGTAGCGTGAATAAAAAACAATTGTATCATATGTCATTGTCACTTCCCTTGTAAAAATTTTTCACCTTCCAATATATTACCAATTACTCTTTTAATTTTGTATTCATTTATCAAACGAAATACCCGCTTCACTCAATACTCAAGTATTGAGTATTGAGTATGGAGAAGAACATGCAAGAAACTTCAAGGATACTCTTTTAAAATCATTTTAAGTGTTACAATAAAAGATTATTGTAACCAAGAGGTTACATATTTCTTGTCGCTAAAATTATGTGAGCACCATTTGTACTCGTACAAAAGTAGTGAGAAAAAAAAACTAATTAAAAATAGAAATTGAATTAAGCCACTGGCAGCAAAAAGATGACCAGTCTCAACTGACGGCGCCTGTTCACGACGCGTGCCTCAACCCCACTCTGCTCAACCATTCGACATCGTGCCCATACGCACTAAACGTTTTAGGGACACATTCACTGTGCATACAGTTGAGGAGTGGAATTCCCAGCCGGAGTTTGTGTTTCCTAATAGCTACAACGCGGGGATATTTATGTCAAGAGTGAATAGGTTACCTCGAGGTGCAATTAATCGAGGAACACATCGTCGCTTTACATCTAGTGAGATAGTGGTCGAGCGCGAGTCTATTAACAGTAAGAAAAAGACCGTGAAACAAAGAGCAGTGTAGAACTCGGAGAATAATGGTGCTATTAACATAAACAAACTGAGCGTTACTTCTTCAAGTCAATCGTATATTTAAATTATAAAACACTGGGGTGATAGTTTGTTTTTATAGACAAATTTATTTTCCCGTGAGAACCAAGCAGCTGAAGAGAACTATTTAGAAATAAAAAGGGAATAATAGAGTTTTAATAGTAGTGGGACTGTATTCAAATTATTATATCTACATAGTTATTACTATCGAAATCACAGATATGCTGTTTGCAGAAATCCACGAGAAAGCTACTTTAAAAGGGTAAATTAATAGTTTTTCATTACTCATACTCTGAAAATAGATCTGAAGTTCCCTGAGGAGCGAGTTGAAAGTAATACTTTTCATCCCTAGGGAGAATCACTTTCAACAACTTTAATAATTTGACAGCTGTCAAATTATTAAAAAAAAATAGTTCTATTTTCACATTTCTATTGAACCATGTTCTAACTTTCTAAACAGCCATTCAACTACAATGCGATGTACAATTGAATTAACATATAGATAGCATATATTTTTGTAAATGACTTGACTATGATTTACTTTCAATAATTTCTCTAAAACTAATATTGATTTGAAAAATATTTACCATTCTTTCACTGATAAAACTGAAAAACGATGGCTGAATGATGAGCCAGTTGACCACAGAAAAAAAAACAAAATTGCGGGAAAACGGCGATCCGATATTTATTGGCGTTTTTGAGTTGTAGAATTTTGTTTATACTTTACTAAATAATTAATTAATTACACAATAAGTTTATCAGATTCAGTTGAGGATGGAAGAAGCAGTAGTCGGAAACCTGTTATGGCCTAAATCAAAATAAACATACTTATATTTATACGACGACCTTTGACGACGACTCAGGTTTTTATTTTTATTTTCCTTTTATTTGTAATGAGAAGCAGTTTTTACCTCGGGTTAAAGACTTATTTTTAGTCCCTCGAAAATTGGCGACCTCGCTCTGCTCGGACGCCAAACTTCTTCTCGTGACTAAATAAGTTACTTTCACCCCTAGGGTAACAATGTACTATTTATCATGCAACTATATTTGTAAGTAAAATAAAATTAAATATTTAAAAACTAAAGTCATACGTTTTGGAAACATACGACGTAATGCGCTGAGTCGTGTTGCCTTCCGCGAAATTCCGATCGACACAACAACCATCAGCCAAAATTCCTTCTTCATAAAAGTCTCTAGATGGTGAGTAGGTATGATTTGAAGTTAATCTTGTGGTGCAACTCCAAATTATCGACTTTCAGTGTGAAATTAGCCTTCAGCTTTATATACTCCTTGACGACTTCATCTACCTTCGCAGAGTGATGCAGACCTGACACGTACAACTGCATCGATGGAATAGCAGGACGCAGCAAAGACCACACATCTATCGATGCTGTGCAGTTCGTCGCTACACGAATAAAGCTCTTTTTCATCGGCTCACCGTAACCTTTGCTGCCGTTGGTAATTGGCTCGTGTGACCTATATACCTTATTGCATAAATCAGCTTTTTTGTTGTGAAGTACAACAAAAATCACTGCCGGCGGATTGCGAAGATTTCAAATTCAACTGTATCTCTGCCATGCTTGATAGATATCTCGCAGTAGTCAAGAGATATCGACGTGATCGAGTATGACGGAGGGCAGTTTGTGCAAATTCATCGCCACAAAAGTACCTACGCCATCCGGGTCGGTTTCTTTCAACACTTAATGTCCTGGATATTCCTTTCTGCTTTATCATTCCTCTTACGGGACTGCTTTCGGTCCTAGACAAAGGTACCCAGCTGTTACTGTAAAAATGCCAGGATCTCGTTCGTCACAAGATCTTTTGAAAGCGGAATTAACAAAAAAAAAAAAAAAAATAACATCAGTTTCATTGATTGCATAATATGAACCTAACCACGCCTAGTATCTGCAAAGCTCCCCGTGTCTATTACAAAACGGTGTACTGTACTGCGCACGGCAACCACTTACACCTTCGTCAATAGAAAGATGTCAACCTCCCGCTAAGTTAGCCGCCAAGCACTGCTCGTCTCGTGTGAACACGGCTGATCCGGCGCGGTCCGGCCCGGTCCGGCCTGGCCGGATGCACCGTGCCGGCACGGCACGCCGCCGCCCCACAGTGCCGGCGTTCTGATCACTGCGCGGTGTTTGCTTTATCTCTTATTCGCGCGGATGAACTTTAAAACACATTTTTTTCGAGTAATGCAAAAGATTTGCTGATAGAAATGATGGTTTCTATCAAAGATCTATACGTCCCTTTTGCTGAGACACTTAATTTTATTTCTAATTAAATGTCTCAGCAAAAGGGACGTATAGATTGTATAGAACCCATTGCAAGTTAGTTTGTGAAATAGAAGACCATAATTCTAGATTAACCAATTCAAATACTCGAGTTCGCATTACGATTGATAGTATCTTTTACTAATGTATTCCAAACAAACCAGTCACTATTAGTGTTAAATAAGTTGTTTCAAATGGTTGTAATTACTGTAACAAATGGACGCTTTACTGCAAAGCCTTTGGAATGAGTTTAACGCCGTCCAAGTAAACCGTTGTGACAAGCCCAATTATAATGTTAAATAGCTCTAAAGCGCGTCGATTAATTTGGTAGGATCCGTAGCGGCACGGTGGCGGCGCCCGCACCGGCTCGGAGACGGTAGGGGCCGAACACTGGGAAGCTCTATTAATCGCTACGTGACCCGGAATCAAATGACCAGCGCGTCATCGTAAATAACCTAACAGATATGATTATTCACCCCTCAGCCTTCTAATAAATTAAAAATCCTGAAGAATTTAATAAAATAATCGTCGACATATCCTCGCGGGACGCGCAGATGTAACCGCGAGCAAATAGATTTTATTAGAACGAGTAGAGAGAGACTGCGGCTGTTCACGTTCTAACCGATAAATTATATCCGTACGTTCTCTCTGCACTACCCGTACCTGTTCTTTTCCTATCGGTAACCAGTTTACTCAATGTGTGTAATAAGAGGGGATTTTTTTCATCTTAGTGTGGTTTTTAAGATTTTGCATGTTGTGTGCAATTTCAAATTCATGCCACATCGGTTCGCCATATCACTTATAGCTTGTTGCTTTCAAATAGATCAATAAGTAAATATGTCAGTACCTTCCTTTCTTATTTTCTCGGTTTGCTTGATTGGTGATTAAATTTTAATATTGTATCGTACAAAATATTCACATAAAGTAAAGCGTTTAGTGTTGATTCTATTCGTAATGAATGCTGATGGACTGAAATTATTCTGCGTCCATCGTTAAATCAACCAATTTGGAGCTCTTTTTAATCTGTTTTCCGAAGGCCATTCCCGAAACAAAAACTGTTTGTACACAGTGACATGGCCGCATGCAAATACACTGCGGCATGCGTGGTGCTCGCGCCTCGCGCCCCGGGGCCCGGCCGGCTCGCGGCTCGCCATGTCACTCCGAATCAAGATTTAATGTCAATAAAGTTTTACGCGAGACAACGTAATGTGAACTGCTTTTATTTCACGAGGGGAAGTGAGGACTAGGCATTTAGCAGGTAGGGCATGCCGTTGTTGTGTTTGAACTAATATCGCTTAAAAGGAAACATACCATCGCTGAGGGGACAAGGCTCGCAGCCATGTTCTCAAATTCCAGAGCAGGTATTAGTGCGCCGGCAATAACTTTAAGCGCTTTAAACAATAGACTAAAGTTATGTTCCCACCGCCGCCGCCGCTAACAAATGTTCTATTTAGCAACACTTAGCTCCATAAACGGCTTGCAAATTGCTTTTAACCATTTCGACTGAGCTAGATTAGATAAATGTGATCGTTTTATCTAAAGTTCAATTAGAAATAAACAGCGTTGCCTAGCGCCAAACTTAATAACGTAGCCTGTAGTAGGTACCCGTTACGGCTACACTCTTACAATATCTCTTTATCAAAACGTTTGCCCAATTAATTTTGCTATTACCCTATCCGAAAATGTACGTACAAGAATGGCTCTTTATTTTAAAATAAATTAGTAGAGAATGTCTTATTACATCGGCGGAATACAATTAAATAACAGGTTGCGTGTAATAGAACGTCGCCTTAGTAAAACAAAGCTCGCTCGCGAACAGCGACGCACTTGGAGCGAGACGTTTCACTCTTCATTTTGTTGAGCGAAACTGAAACGAGTTGTTATTACAGCGTTGATCAGAAACTAAAAGAAATGCTCCGATCTGTCAGATGTTGTTCATATTGAGCAAATAGAAAAAGGCGATAATTGGTATCGTAGTATTTAGTTTTATCTAGTTCTATTTTCTCAGTTTGTAAAATTGTTTAAAAATTTTCTTCAGAGTAAATTGAAATATTTCATAAATATTTTGCATTTATTACTGTTTTATGGATAGATTTTGTTTTCAATTTAAATTATTGTTTTGTTTTCTTTATATTTCTGTCTGTGTTTAAATAATATGTAATTGGTTTCGGCCGTCCTGTTTAAATTAAATAAATGAATAATCATTTGGTACATTCTTTGATTATAATCAGAAGTCACATCTCGTGCACACGACGCCACATCCCAGTAATAACGAAAGGTCTTGCGTCGCGTTGCCCTCTTCATAAGCACTCAACTTCATTTTGACAAATACTGCGTGTTCATCTAGCTAGCCATAAACCCACCTTCTGCACGAATATAACCTTCAGCCAAGCGCACTGAATCAGCAGTACTATTCGGCAGCCCGAACAATTCCGATATATAAAAATCTCATTCGCTGGACGACGGCGGTGGTAGCGAAAACGATATTTGTTTTATGATGAAAAGAAAAATATAAAATAAATTTTATTCACAAAGGATGTAGACGATACTTAGAGATGGTCGTGTCTAATATTCGGTAAACTTTCTGGAGTATTAGGTATACAGCAGTAGGAAGTTTAGAGAAGTGAGTAATATAGGTCCCAAGTTGCTCGTTCCGTATGGAGAACAGGTTCCTAACTTCTCTACCGGAATATGAGGAGCGTTTCAAATGTTCCATAAACTACTGCATGAAATAGGTACCTTCCTATTATCTACACACCTCTGCTTTCAAATTCCAGTCATGCATATCTCGCTACGACAGCTATCTGACTTAAAACCTACCGCAATAATATTAAGCTCACAGTAACTTATAACTTAATGAGCTTAATATGCACAGTTACAACTTATACACACATTAACATTAATTTTAGTTAATACAGCGTAGTGTTAAGATAATCGCCGTAGATCAGTGTTAGTGGTGCTTTATTTAGTATATACATATGGTGGTTCGTAGCCAATGTAACGAGATGCCAGTAAATAGTAAGTTCCCCACGGCGTCGTCACCTTCCGTTTGGCGCAGGTGCTGACCGAACACGGCAAGTTCGGTCCGTACCTGTACAAGATTCGTGCGGAGACGACGCCCGGGTGTCGCCACTGTGCGGACCGCCCGGTGGACACGGTGGAGCACACAGTCGAGGTGTGCCCCGCTTGGGAAGAGCATCGCCGTGTCCTCGTGGGGGCGATCGGCGGCGATCTCTCGCGCCGGGGCTTGGTTCAAGCCATGCTCCGGAGCGAGGAGGAGTGGCAGGCGGTCGCCTCCTTCTGTGAAGCAGTAATGCTAGTAAAGGAGGAGGCCGACCGCCTTAGGCAAAGGCGGACACGCCGCCGCCGCCGCCGGGTTTCCGATCCCAATTTCCGGCCACCATAGGCGCGGGCTCGCGGACGGTGGGCAATGGGTAGCTCGCTGTCCGTCCGTCCGGTAACAGACCGGTCCGAGCTCAGGTCGTCTACGGCGCGCACCGTTCCCGCGCGCCTCAAGGAGTTGTCAGCAAACTGTAGGGGTCCAGCAGGGCCGAAGCCTACTGGGGCCAAAGGTTATGTGAGACTGTCACCAAAGGCCCCAGGATAAAGGCAAGGAATGGAAAGGTAGGTTTTTAGTCAGTAAAAGTCTGACACTGTTTCCCGCCCCACCCAAGGGCGGGATTCGTCATTGGATGATTTTACCTACGTTAAAAAAAAAAAAAAAAAAAAAGTAAATAGTAAGTTATTAACAGTAGGAGGAGTTCACATCGGCGTCGGGTCGACGATGAAGTACCTGGGACTCGTCCTCGACAGCCGGTGGAACTTCAAGGAGCATTTCCGACGTCTGGCTCCCAGATTGAATGGGACGGGGCTGCTCTCAAGCGGCTCCTGCCGAACCTAGGGGGTCCAGACGCCTCCTGCCGGAGGCTCTACGCAGGCATCGTTCGGTCCATGGCCCTTTACGCCCCACCCAAGGGCGGGATTTGTCATTGGATGATTTTACCTACCCAAAAAAAAAAAGTAAATAGTAAGTTAGAGAAGGTGAATTTCATAGGCAACGTACGCACACCTAGCATAATTATTCAAGTATCATGTACAGTTTGTGCACGGGTACGTCTTGCGACTGCCATTTGTTTGAGATCTACGTGTCTATGTGTGCGTGTGCCTATTTTTACTCGTTGATCGGAGCCGGCCTTCTGTACTCTATCTATTCCGTGGCAATACCAGTGGTTCGATGCGGAGATGAATCAATTGCTATTGCGGGCCACAGATCAACTGCAGTGCGATCACAGCTAAACGGATGGCAGCCAGGTGCAAGTCACGAGCGTTACCTAAACGCAGACACCTAAACTAAGAGAAAAGTGTATAGTGTCACGGTACTAATGCTGGAAAGCTGGAATTTGCTCGGCTTGTTTTAATTTTTCATTTGTTTGTCATGTCCATGCGTTGAAATGGTGATCTTTTAGAATAACAAATAGAAAATCATCGTCTTCCTGCCTATATCCCATTTTATTTGGGGTCGGCGCAACACGTATTTTTCTTCCATTCTATCCTGTCACCCGTCACGCTATCACTAACTCCTTTTTCTTTCATATTTTTTCACGTAATCCATCCATCTCTTCTTTGGCCTCCCTCTCCCTCTCCATCCATTTACAAAAAATAGAACATCGCTAATAATTATTATTTGTTATCCATTGATTTGATTAATGTGATATTTTCTGGTATCAAATAAATGGATAAATAGTGGCTGGTTCAGTGACTCAAACGTACGGGAGCAGTTCTGTAGTCTCGGGGGTATGGGGGTAGCACCATGGAAAAACAAAATATTGATAGCTTTAAGCTTGTAAGTTGCGCCACCCCGCCTGAAGCGATGGCGGTCACATAACTCGGCCGTATCTGGTGTTAGGCGTGAAATATCGTTCCGCCTAATTACTAGCCGCGCCTTATCTACAAAAATCGCGTGCAATCGGACCGCGCCCTACAGTGGCACAATTAGGTACTGTTTTAATTGCGTCGGGTTAAGATACAGTGTCCAATGACCGCCATTACATCCTGATTATGGATCTATGTTTGTTCCGGGTTGTGTACTAAGGGATTACAGAGGAGCGTGCCTGAGTGTTTAGTTCGGTGTTATTTGCATGACTGTGGTTTAATTTATGTTCCTTCAGTCGTGAGTGAGTCTAAGTTAAAGATTAAGTGATAAGTTAAAGACAGCTGTTCTGTACTGAATTGGAACTGATTTTTATGGTGTAGGCCAAAGAATTCCTTCAGGTAATAATACCATAGCATAATCAGCCATATTATGTTCCCAAGCTGGGGCCCAAGCTTCCTCTCTGGGAGAAGGAATGGGCTGTAATTCATAAATCGTGCGCAGTTCAGTTCCAGCTCACTATTTTGAGAGTAGTGATGATAAATATTACACAAAGTAATACGACTGACTGGGTTTAATTCACGACCTACAACTCGTAAGTTGGGGCCGTTACTACTAGGCCACCACTGCAGCCATTCTCTAAGTAAAAACTTAAAATTGATCCCTAAAATTTCTCAATTACCAATTTTGTAATATACCTACGACCATGCTCGTTCTGTCCTAAGGGGTCAGGCAGTGGTGCTGGAGGCCTGTGAGTAGCATATTTTTCTTGTTATGTTTAAATGTCATGTAACAGGAAACCAGTCTTTGAATCGCAATGCATGTAGAAAGTGAGTGACCTGACAGCCTAGTGTAAGTTGTAACGTAATAACTAAGCCGCGCACGCCAGCCAGACGCGAGGCGTGAGCCCAGAGCCGAGCCAGAGGAACACTCTCGACATGTTATTAGCGACGCACGGGGGCGGTATGTGTGCGTTTTGTGTAATGACAGGATAATACCTGGAAGCTAAGTGCCACATACGAAGGACTGAGTCGTTCCACTGCTCTCTCCTTTTTATTTCTAATCTATATATATAAAAGTCTATATATATAAAGGAAAGTCGTGTTAGTTACACTATTTATAACTCAAGAACAGCTGATCTGATTTGACTGAAAATTAGTGGGAAGGTAGCTTGGAACCAGCAGACGGATATAGTATAATTTTACTCTGTAAAAAAAAATATATATCCAAGCCCTGGTCATTTATTGGTATAGGGTACAGTAGGGTAGAATACGGTAGAGTAGGGTGGAGTAGGGTAGAGCGGGAACGAAGCTGCGGGCAAAATTTCGTATTCTATAACTTCTAAATTCTATTTCTAATAATATGACAGCAGTTTCAGACTGTCATAGTTTCATACATGTCACAATGATAAAAAAAATCTTTATGAAAAACTCTATTTTTCAAATTTTTGTAAAAAAAAAAGTAAGAGATACAGCAATTTAAATTTTAATAAAATGACCTCGTTGTGTGTGACGGAGGACGGTCGGAGCAAAGGCGAGGGGCTGCGGTCAACTCCATCACGCTAATAGCGTTTACGTTGCGTTGATCGGGTTACTGCCGCGAGCAAACACGCCAGGGTTACGCTGCTAACACGCTGGGAACACGCACCCCTCTGACGAGTTATTAAGTAGTTCGACGTGTTGGTATAGGCCTTAAAAGCTTACATAATATCACTAAAAGCTTGCTTAGTATTCCCCTTTTGACTATTTCGCCCAAAAAAGCTGAAACATTTAGAAGAAAATGACAGCAATGACCTTATGAGGAATTTCCTGAAACTTAACTTGAACTTCTAAAGACGAAGATAAAGTCAGCGACGTAATAGTCGGTCCAATACCTTTATTCTTTTTTCTGTTAATTTTGTCATTGTTCATTTTTTCTATCCCACTTAGGAAGTGCATTCACCGCAGACAATATTCTGATTTCCAGCCAACGTAGACGCGGGCTTGCGGACGGCGAGCTATGGGTAGCTCGCTGTCCGACCGTCCGGTAAACATCCGGACCAAGCCCAGGTCGTCAACGGCGCGCACTGTTCCCGCGCGCCTCAAGGAGTTGTCAGCAAACCGTAGAGACCCAGCCTACTAGCTGCAGGCAGGCAGGGTCGAAGCCTACTGGGGCCAAGGGTTTGCTTCCGAAAGGAAAGCCCGGCCCTGGTATCTAAGGCCACGAAGGAACGGGGTGGGTTTTTAGTCAGTAAGAGTCTGACACTATCTCCCGCTCCGCCCAAGGGTAGGAGATGTCATTGGATGATTTTACCCACCACCAAAAAAAAAAAAATGCTGCATGCAACAAGACAATATTGCTTCATTTATCATAATAATCTAGAACGTAAAATGCATGCTTTGGACATGCCCATGCTCCCCTATATACATACACCGTTAAGTTTTGGTCGTTTTAATCCCACGGAGAGTCGATTCGGTACATGAAACACTATCGATTTGTAAAGAGAAAATTAAAAAATAAATTACTTTTTTTTAAAACTCGAATTAAAAATAAACGTCAGCTGAGCGAGGCCAATGAACTGTAGGTAGTTAGTACGCAACGATCGACAACTACCTACAAGGTCATTGTCGTGTGATCGAGGCCTACCTGTCGAACAGGTATGTACATTATCTACCCCGGTGATCAGAGAGAATGGAATCGGCGAGAGATGTCGTGCGGTGTCCTACATGGATCGACGTTGTTACGCAGACGACACGCTGGTCCTGGCACAGGGAGAGTCGTACCAGGCGGCGGTCGAACTAGCGACGCGCGGGGTTGCGACAGTCGTGGAGAGGATCGAGCAGTTGGGACTCGAGGAAGAGAGAACCAGGCGCGAAGGTGACGCCCGGGTGTCGCCACTGTGCGGATCGCCCGGAAGAAACGGTGGAGCACACGGTAGAGGTGTGCCCTGCTTGGGAAGAACATCGACGTGTCCTCGTGGGGGCGATCGGCGGCGATCTCTCGCGCCGGGGCTTGGTTCAAGCCATGCTCCGGAGCGAGGAGGAGTGGCAGGCGGTCGCCTCCTTTTGCGAAGCAATAAGGCTAGCAACGGAGAAGGCCGACCGCATCAGGCAACGGTGCTCACTCCGCAGCCGCCGCCGTAATTCCTATCCCAATTTCCGACCACTGTAGGCGCGGGCTTGCGGATGGCGGGCAATAGGTAGCTCGCTGTCCGTTCGTTGGTGACAGACCGGACTGAGCCCAAGCCGTTTACAGCGCGCACCAAAATTTAACGGTGTACTTGCGATGTATACAGCGAACAATACAAGCCGTAAACAATACATTAGTTAGTAAATACGATGCTGAAACATATAAAAATAGCTGTGGTTCATGTCTTAGAACTTCACAAACTTCGTACTGAACACAGCTGTTTGTCTTGAAATAAGCCACACTAACTTTCATTTCGTTCACAAATTAAAGAAAACTTACTTTTCCAATTAACGTTTTCAAGTCAAGATTTGTTTCTTAATTTCGTATTATATATTCGCTTCGTTTACCTCAAATACAGAGGCGTATGTATATGACGTGTACAGACTCAAATATTTGTCAGACAATTCAATTACGACTGTACATAATACATAATGTAACAAAGTTTGAGCTAAACAAACCGCCGCCACTTCGCAGCGATTGTTTGTTCCGACCGTCTGTGCACACACCACATGTACTACAGCCTACACATAATATCTATATACATAACGTGTATGTAAAGCCAAATGTATAAAACTGTTCACTTGAGAAGAATATTCAGCTGTGAGTATTTGAATTGAGATCTCATTAATAAATTATACTAAAAGAAGGCAAGATAGCATCAGAATTAATATGATTCCCAAAATAACAGAGATAACTTCAGATATTAGTCTAAAGATTAATTGTGTAATATGTATTAACATTACATGAAATGTGTGTATATGTTGCCACATGTAAATTTGTGTATTATGTTATATAGTCTTGATATGACTGATCGACATTGTAAATCTACGACAGCTGTCGTTAAGGCTAGTTAGAATTTCAGAAGCACGAAAAAGTTTAAAAAGTTTTTTTTTACGTGGTAAATCATTAAATTCTTTCTGCCTCCAGACTTTTACTGATTAAAACCCACAGTATTCCTTCAGTTGCCCTTTTTGTGAGGAGTACGGGAGGCAGCTCTTCCGAACAAAATTTAATTAAATAATAATATAATTTTATAATATTGACGATAAAAAACCAATAAAAATACTTGACTTGATTTACTTTTTTTTAAACTCTGACATATAATATTATAAATAGTTAATTTCATTTACATCAACTTGTGAACCAAATATTGTTAACTATCTCTGAAACAATATTTTAATAACGACGATTTAAAAAAAAAAATAAAAAAAATTCCATCAATACATAATTTAATAATAATTAAAATAGAAAGTAAATAAAAATACCTGACATAATTTATGTAGACATATAAATAGACAGTAATATTAATTTGCACATATAATTTAATTTAATTTGAATAATTTAATAGTAATGACGACACAAAATACCTGACATAATTTATTTAAACATAGAGATATTATAACGATGAATATACATACTATAATATTTATTTATTTATTTAATCTTTCTGCAACCAAAGGTACAAAGGCGGACTTAATATCTTAGGCATTCTCTACCAGTCAACCTAGGGTGGTGGAGAGACAATATGGCAGGTGCATAAAAAAAAAGGAGAGAAAATACTATTTTGAAAACAAATATTACAAAATTATATATAAAGCTAAAACTGGACATACATACATATATACTATAATATATACCTATACATACACATTATATAAAAATATATAAGTGAAGGAGTATTTGAGATGATTCTGCTATTGGTGTAGAATGTAATTCCGCAACTTCCCCTTAAATGCGTACTGACTCGTGGCCGTCCTGATATCGAGAGGTAGCGAATTCCACAGAAGGATGGACTGTATATAGAAGGAAGAATGAACTAAATCAGAAGTATGAGAAGGGCAATGAAGTAGGAGATTGTTAGAAGAACGCAGATTCCTAGCGTGGGAAGAGCAGAGATATTGAAAGTGAGATATAAGATAAGAAGGAGGGGTAGGAGAGTTAAGCAAAAAGAAGAGGGTTGTCAAAGTTCGCAAACTTCTTCTCTGGCGAATAGGCAACCTTTGAGTTCAGATCTGAAGCTTGATACATGATCATATTTCCTCAAGTGAACCTGATGCAGTTGTTGAGGAGCCTATCAAGCTTATCCAGCGAGACTGCGTTGAGATCTAAATAGCACACATCACCAAAGTCGATAATCGGGAAAATTAAAGTCTGCACAAGCATTGTCTTGGTCTTCGCAGGTAAAAAGTTCCTCAGACGATACAGGTACCGCAAAGTCCCGTTGACTCTTTGGCAGACACTAGAAACCTGACTTTGCCAGCCAAGCGTTGAGTCAAGATGCAAACCGAGATCCTTTACACTAGGGCGGATGGGAATGACTGCACCCTTGAAAACAATAGGAATACTAGTGAATTCCATGAATTGCTACTTAGCCTTCTTCCTCTCTCCTAATTTTTGCTGTGCCCGATAATGTCCATAATGGTCTGTGACATTTTTGAATACCATCTATGTACACATAAGGATTGCAATAAAATATTGAGTATTGAACATAACACTCCGCAGCAATCCTAAGACTTCACAAGGAGTACCAAGTTACAACATCCTTATGTACAGGTCTGCAGCAGGTTTTTAATCGACTTCGAAAAGGTTTGTTCGAATAGTTCGATTAGGTTAGGTTCTATGTTCGGCAGTATGAATTTTTTTTTATGTATATTCTCCGATATCTCGGACAATTGTGGACCTATTTTATTAGTCCTTATAATCTATCCTAAGGTTGTCTGGTAGAAATCGTTGTCAGCGATAAGACCGCCATTGTACCCTTAGATTTAAGTTCCTGTGAATTGTTACTAAATGTTTTGGTATACAATAAAGTTTATTCTATTCTATTCTATTTTGAAATTTTTTGATGTGATTGAAAGATTATACTCCCGAATTGGTCTCATACAAATCGACGGTCCCTACGTATAAAAGGTCAAGTCAAAAACCGAGGTTTACAGGAAAGCGAAATTTGTGTTCAACACGCCCTAGAAATAATTCTATGACCAATAATAAATATTTTCTTTCTATAATATTTTAACAGTTTTATAAGCTTTATAATGCCATTTACACATATTTAATTTTTTTACGTTTTCTTGGAAAAACTGATAGATGACCGTTTCTACGCCGATAATAAAATAGAAGTGTGTCAGTCATGTCTATGATACCTTTTTATACGCAGGAAATAAAAAAAACAGTGTCTGATATAGATTTTAAATAAAATGTTTTATGAAAATGTAGGATTATGTTACTGTTTTAAAATCAATACGTTAAACATCCTGAAATCGTCACCCATATATATAAAAAGTACTTCAATGAAGACATATCACTTTATACGTGGAGATAGTCTTTCGGGGTAGGACTATAGTTCTTTTAATGTAAACAAAGACATGTCTTTAAATAAAATGATCAGGCTTGTGTTTTATTAATTAAATAAGGTTTATAAATTCAACATTATTTATTATTAAAAAAAAATCTTCTTAGCATCTAAATAATAGGTAACTAGGTATAGTCACACTGAAGTAGGAACTAAACATAAAAAGGTTCCTAGGTTCCCCCAAGGTTCTCCAATTTTGGAAGACAGTTTTTCTTTATTCGTTGATGACAAAATTGAACGTTTTAACAACATTTCGGTAAGACTTTCCAAAATTATTCTACATTCGGCTTTCACCCTCACACGATATTGTTGTTTTACACCAACTTTCATGTATTTTCTCCGCTCTTCCCCTTTATGAAAGTAGCCACATCCCTTGGACAAAATTGTTCAGACCATTTGGTATACTCTAACTTCCATATTAAATGTGACTCTGGATGATCGAGTATGGTTACAAGCCACCCATTCGTTTTGGTGGGCTCGGTATCCGCAAAATTTCTAGTGTAACCCTACTGGCGTTCCTATCTTCAGTCCACAGTACTCAACAGTTGACCAATAGAATTTTGACTCCATCACTGGTTAGCTGTGAATTGCCGTGCTTAGCCGATGCCGTGAACGCCTGGAAAATGGCTTGACCGGATAAGGCGTTGCCCAAGAATCCATTTTCCCAGAAACAGTGGAATGAGCCGCTCTGCAGATTGGTACAGAATGCGACTGGCTGCTCCTAGCGGAGCTCCATTCATACCGGTGTCAATGCGCTGAAGCAGTCGACCGCCTCGGACACCATGGCCTATCTTGCAGAAGAAGCGTTTGGTAGGCCTTTGGTGCGGGATGCAACATGTGTCGACACCCTTGCGCCATTTCATCTTCTGAGTACGGCGGGCTGCGCTGGGGCGGCTGCTACAAGTGCAGAAAACTTCAAAAGGTGTAATTATAATATATATCGGAAGTTATATGTTTGAGTCGTTTGGGGTTGAAACACTAGGGCCATGGGGTCCGAACGCTCATCGAGTTTTGCGTGGTATCAGAAAACTGGTCTGGGCTTTACTTCGGTCAACGAATCAGCATTGCCATCCAACGTGGCAATTTCACTGGAACCTAACGGGCTTGATCTTAAAAAATAGCGCTACTCTCACTCAAATAGTTAAACTCACTTACGGCGTCCCCAAAGGTCCTGCATGGACTTGGCATTGGTGTTGTAATCAAAGATTCTTCATTATCATTTTCAGGTACTTGTCGTGATGTTTCATTTTCACAAATAGGTGTCTATTATATAATTTAAATCAATTTGCGATAGTATATTAGCTGATTGATTTTCGTCGTTAGAAACTTCCTCAAGATCCATTAAAATTTACTGTTTTCGGTATAAACACGACGCGAGTCTAAAAAAGTCAAACTATAATCATTTATACCGAGGAATACAAATCTCTTCTCTAAAAAAAAAGTTTATTGTAAGTAAAAAAATATTTAATGTTTTCTAGTAAGTAACCGTAAATAATAACAAGTCCATAAAAATTTTAAGAGTTACGCGTAAAAACAAACATGTAGGACATAACTTCATTTACTTTGATAACAATAAGAAGTTGTTTTCTTTGTAACAATTATTTAGGAAATCATATTTGAAAGAAGCCTACAATTTATTATTATTATTTGTGAAAAAAAATTGTCGCAATTACTAAGTCATAGTATAAACGGACATGTCTGACAAGACCGCGTTAGCACCGAGCGGGGCGCATTTTAAAACACCGTACAAAAAGATATGTACAGATGTCCGCATCTACGACACTTATTCGTTATATTTATAATACTTGTTCTCTTATACGATTTGTAAAACAAAGTAAATAAACAAAATTTTAAAAAAAATCTCATGTCAGTATGTGCGCATAGATAATCTAAAGCCAATGATACAATAAAAAAAAAATGCCATTTTCGACATGTCTTTATATACGTAGGGACCGTCGAAATATTGTTTTGATCTGATGATGAAATTCGAACGGCATTCTTCAAAATATCACAGTAGAACTGTCGTAACAAGTAAAATTGCTTTGTTAACCTACTTGGAAAAGAAGGAGGTTCTATTTTATACATACAAGTTGGTGACTGACTGAAGAAAGAAGGGGAGGGGATACATAGAACTGATCTGATAATGAAGCCGGAAGGTAGGTAAGAACCAGAATTTTGTAATAAATCAGTGTATCCTAGCCGTGTTTAATATTATTAGATTTATCATGTTGATTTGATGATGGAACCGAATGGTGGAAAGTATTTATTTAAGTTGTATTTAAGTTTGGCTGAGGGATACTACAACCAAAATGTGTGAAATTAAACACATTTACAAAAAAAAAAAAAAAAAAAATACAACCGACTTCAATGTAAAAAGAAAACACCAAAAGTGCAAAATAACATAGATTTCGGAAGCCGGTGTTTCTATAATAGTTTGGTCTCTTCGTTATTAAACGCCGACTTTCGAAATTAAAGTTATTTTGCACATTTTTGTTTTTGTACTTTTTTTTTGTAAAAAGTTTTTTTTTTTTTTTCGAAAATATTGTTTTAATTTAGACTATAAGCTAGTTGAGAGCAGTGGTCGCCGAGTGAAAACGGCCCCGACTTACGAGTTGTAGGTGGCGGGTTCAAACCCAGCTAGGCGCATTATTTTGTGTAATTTATTTCAACACCACTGCTCTCAAAAAACGGGGAAGGAAAACATCGTGAGGAAACCGGCAAGTCCTAGAACCAAAATGGCCCATTCCCTCTCCTAGAGAAGAGGCCTGAGTGCAATGTAAAGCCGGTTAGAACATAGTATGGAAAAAAGAAGATGAAAATATGAAAACAGTACCTATATTTAGACTGAGTTCAGTACCGGGTTCCGCGCCCTGGTGCCAGCGTGGATAGCATTTTTAATATTACTAGGTACAGGTAGCTAAAAAAGTATTTCAAATAATAATGTAACGGCAACCCCACATGGCCAAGTGGTAATGGCCTTGACTTATCGAGTTAACACGTTCAAACCCAGCCAGGCGCTTTACTTTCTGTAATGTATTTCATCACAACTGTTCTTAAGGAAAGCATCGTGAGAAAACCGACACGTCCTAGAACCAAAAATTTCAAGACATGTGACATGTCACGTGATGGATTACAGCCCATTCCCCCTCTCCTGGAGAGGAGGCGCTAGTCCCTGTAGTGAGAACATTATACAGCGGATTAGCCTTATGCTTAACTACGCATGAAATAAAGTTATTCGCAACTTAAAAGTAGTAATTGTTCAATTATGTATCGTGAAATGAATATGTTGATTTATTGGCTGACGTTGTTGTGCAACGCAGGTTGTTAGTGATTAGTTGCGCTCCGCGGAGATACAGCTATAACATTTGAAATGTAAATTATACACAATTTCGTTTAATCCCGTTAACTTTATTTATTTAATTAATCAAGTCTCGTTTCTTCGTTATTTATGTGCAGTTTCACATTAACTTTCGTAGTTTTCTGTCAGCTTTAGGAGATTAACATAAAGTAATTTCTTTATTGGCGTCACTTGTTTAGCGGAAAACAGTAAATAAATTTTGTTTTTTACACTTTTTTGGTCTCGATTATTGGAGAAAAAATATTTCGTTTCGTGACCAATTTTGTACTAAGATTATTGTTTCACTAACATGCCAAAAAATTATCAATTTCAGCCACACGGAAGAAAGGACTTACTATCAATCCACCGAAATTTATAACTTCATGCTGACTTTACACATGGTACTGAGTTGTCACTCAAGTTTAAATTGAGTTAGAGAATAGGTAGAGTTACTTCATCAGTTGAAAATCGTTTCAGGATTTTTGTGTACGGTACAAACATTCATAAAGTTTAATTAAGTTAATCTTTCCTACATGCGCACCGTTACTAACCTATCGCTCCATCTGCCTCGCTCTGTAATGGCCACCGCCTCCACACGACGTACCAGGGCGACATGCAGTATCGGTGCAGAGGTGCATGCTATTCGCGACGCGTGTAATCAACGGCTCGCGGACCTCCGCCGCAGCCACTGACATCTCAATTGAACTGCGCGCCTGGTAGGGCCGCCACTGCCAACGTCATATTAAGATTATTTTAATCAAAAGTTTGCTGTTAAGAGGATAAATCATGTTTTTAGATTAGTATCCTAGTTAAGCATATGAACCTGATATCTAATAATTCTGTAACTCGTATTTACCTCAGTGAGAAAGGCAAGTAAAACCTTTAGTAAAACAGAGAGTATAGACAAAAAATGAAGTGGCAGAGTTTGCAAGCGATTTCACATAAATCAATAATTAATTATTTATTATCGTGATGATCATCTCCTAAATAATAGTTAATAATAAATACTAAAAAACATAGTGAAGTGCAACGAAAATTTACAAAGATCACAAAAACACTATTACAATACAATTTCTCATACAGGAAAATAAACAACCTGTCAAATTTAACTAATTAATTATTATTAGAAATTATGAAAAGCAGTTAACTACAACTCCAACCCCTCAAAAATAATTAAAATAAGTAAGCACACAAAGCCTGCGCCTACTTCAAGATGTTCGATAAGCGTATTCATTCTGAATCCGTAATCTACCGTGAAAAGTGAAATCGCATGGAAAACCAATTTAAATTACTAAAATGCATCAGTGTGTACGGGTTCCCCACGATTGTACATATCAGGCTGCAGGCGAAGGGTCGGCTGCGCGGTGCTACTGCAGCAGTACCCAGGCAGCAGGACCCTCGCGGAGTGCGCACCGAGACAGTCGCTACTTTGTAATTATGTCTTCCGGCCGTTATCAATAACACAGCCGTATTGAGCACGGCTTGGACAGCTTTATGTTCTTGGATTATAATGTAATAAATATTTCTTTTTGTGTACATAAATGTCAAGCTATTATATATGTATTATTATATATTATGTTATAACATTTCGCGAAACAGCATTTATAAACGGCCTACTAGCAAATATTAACGAACGATTAAGTTTCAGGTTAATTCACAATTGTATTGTGAATTTAATTTTGGTGGGTTTGTGAAATCTGATTCTGATATAAACTGTGCATTTAAATTACATGAATATAAATTAATTTATCCTAATTCCGAGAATGTATTTTATACATGTAATGAGAGTAGGCGTTTATTACTTTAATTTACAGATTACTGTCGCTAGCTGGGCAACCCTGTGTACCTGCTGGCGGATGATTTACCGGCGCTGTTCCAACAGGGAGGGTCCAGCCAGTCGCCGAGATCGCATTACGCCGTGATGTACAGCCGAGGATTATCATTACATTCTGTTTACATGGCTGAATCTATGGAGGACAACGTTGTACTATATTCTACGAAACCTCATACATGACTGTTACTTTGTGATTTCGTAAATTGCAAAGTAACAGTCATCTGGCGGTGCGTTGGGCGTTTCGTCGTACATTGCAGCAACGGGCCGCGTCGTCGCTCGCGCAAACATAAACATATTATGTGCAATGTACGACAGACCGCCCGACGCGCCGCACAACACGCCGCTTCTCCGTAATCAAACACTTACGGTGACCTTGGAACGCATAGGGCTGAACTGATAAGGGGACGGAAGTAATACGGGTAAATTTTAGTCAGTAACAGTTTGGTTCTCCTTCACGCTTCACTCACTGTGGGAGAAAATACTGGAGGTTGACTCACTTAAAAAAAAGTATGTAGCGACATCTATGTCGTTACAAAGGAACTATCCTGCATCGCGCAATTAAAGTTTTTTTTATCTAAATTAGGGAGCTTGGTCGCTATAATGACTATGATGCTCCATCAAAGCCAAATTAATGTTCTCCGCGCGATTTGAATAGATACAATGCAATCGCCCGAAATCATCTACTAGGTAGTTGCTCACCAGACATAACACCCACCGGTCAGAGAATCCTCCCTTTTCAACGGAGGTTTGTGGGACTTTACTCTCTGTTTCACATACCTCCAAAAGGATATCACCAGATAAATTTGCGTTGCAAGTAAAATACTCAGGTATGTCGCTTTCAATATACCTATCCAAAACCGAGAATGTAATCCATAGTCAAACAAAGTTTTCGCAGGTCTTTATGAACCTTAAGTTAAGACATTTTACGTAACAATATCATGTGGTTGTGTAAACGTCATTATGTTCGCGTAATGGCGGATAATAACCGTGGTGCTGCTGGTAGCGGGACTGTGGATGTGGGCTAAAGGTACGGGTTCAATTGCGCCAGCGGTACCACGCGGCACATTCTGTCACGGCACTAGACGAGTACTGATAATCGTGACTTGCGTGGTAACTCAATCTATTCGAGAATTATTGATTTTCAAATTGATTAGGAAAAATAATTAAACTTTTGACGGTTTGCTTTTAGAATCCGATTTTGCATTATCTACATGGGATGGGCAGCAAAAGTATTTAAACACAAAATGGTCCTTTAATACGAACTCTTGTAAAATGTTGTAAGAAGCGGAACGACCACTGAAGAAACGATTGATGAAGGTCTGTGTGCAGCAGTTGATGTTAGTGATGAATAATTCCGAAAAAAGCAGTTCCTATCTTACAAAGATGCTTACATTCCTCATGCCGTTCAATTTTTATCGATGCCATAGCATATATTACTCAAAAAATCCCGTTAAATGCAAATAGATAGATTGGAATAACACGCTAACATTAAACTGTTCGCCCGACAGCTGAGATATACGTCTTCATAATAAAGCGATCTTGTCGCAATCAACGTTTTCTCTTGTATCTCTATAGGCGGCCATTTTGCTGTGTCGTGTAGTCTACCAGTACCTACTAGATTAGTTAATTCATACAATATTAATAGCTTACGAGCCGATGAAAGAAATAGACGGTGTGCAAGCGATGAGCGACGGGCGTTTATGATGCTATCATTTTGATAAATTTTTGTTTTTTATTATTCGATTTAGATTGCACTAGTGAACCTGTTGTTACTGTTGCGTCCAGTCTGACGGAAAACTACAAACTCGTAGTTACCAAGTGTCTGATCACCTTACCTTTCAAAACCAGAGACTCGTTATAACGAATCTCTGGTTTTGTATGGTTTAAAATTTCAAGATGCACTGTAATGATCACCGCATTATTATTTACTAATATTGAATATGTATTGAACTAGAAACTGAAATGCGAAAATAATGCAATTAAAGTTAGCCAGTCGCTTAACATAGCGTTGTACAAGTGATTCGATTTAAAAGTTCGTGAATGATTTTAACAGTCATTTCTCGGATGTAATTATTCAGCGAATATTTAATTACTATTTAATTTAAATTTGATCAACATAAATTATTGTGCATAAAAATGGCCATATTTAATTAATGAGTTAATTAATTAGATGTTATGGTTAAAATTTTCAGTTCTCATTCCAGTTATAACGATCTATCAAATTGTAAAGTGGTATTGTGGTAGTGGTGGATCCGAGCTCAAATGGATGCCAATTCGCCAGAGAAGAAGTTTACGCGCATTGACTACTCTTTACTCTCTGCTCAACTCTCCCACCTCTCCTTCTTATCTTATTTCCCACTTTCAATATCTTTGTTTTTCCTACTCTAAGAATCTGCGTTCTTCGAACAATCTTCTACTGCTTTGTTCTTCTTATACTTCTGATTTTATTAATTCTTCCTTTCATATACAGTCCATACTTCTATAGAATGCTTCCTCTCCTCGACTCTTTCAAGCGGAAGTTGCGGAATTATTTTCTTTACAGATAGCGGAGTCGTCTCAAAATCCCCTTTGGTTGCGCAAATAAGCTTGGTGTGGACTGTAAGTTTGAAAAAGCGATCTAAGGTTTGTTAACAATATGCAGGTACTGTGCCTGGCGTTTATTGATGGGATGAAGTATTAGGGAGGAACACTGACCTTTTGACCTCGAAGGTTCCACGTGGCGCCGGCCGGCGAACCTCGACTTCGCACATTTAACCACTGCCAGGTCCTGTATTGCACTACACTGCACTATTGTTGAGTCTTTGAATGGTTGGATCACGAAATAGTCAATTTTCTTGTAATTTCGAGCGGGCGATGTTAGCGGAGCGGTCACATTCACAATCGATGCACAAACGTCAATGTCATTCCAATTCTTGAGGTCGTGCGGGAAGGGAAACGGAAGGGATAGGATTGCTAGGCCAAAAAAATAAATTACAAAAAACAAAATCGCGGATCATAGCAAATTGGCGCAACCATTCCCCCCGGGTTTGAAGGGTTACCTTCAAAGAAAAGAAAAAAAAACAAAAGCGAAACTAAACCCTATTACTAATCTAAACTATCAATACTAGGTAGCGAAACAACTTATAACTAACTATGCCACTACTGCTGATTAGGCAGAGGGCAGAGGCGAATAACCGGACGCAGGTACGATCCAGTTGCGGTTTTAACCTTTACGACTCGCGTTATTCCGTTCGAACCCGGAAAAACTTCTTCCACTACACCAAGAGGCCAGTGCAGAGGAGGCGCACTCTTAGTCTTCAGTATCACCACAGTACCGACTGTGACTGGATCTGAAGGAGTGTTCCACTTTTGACGCGACTGCAGCGTATGCAGATAATCTGTCCTCCATCGCTTCCAAAAGGACCGAACTAAGCTATCCAGCAGAGCGTGACAATTCACCTTATGGCGATAATCCACCAACAAATCCAAAACGTGATCCTTGCGTGGTAGAACTACTGGATGCATTTGTTCAAACTCTAACTTAGCATTTCGCAGACGGCCACCGACACGAATGAGTCCGTCTTGCAAAAATGGTTTCAAATGTTGAAGTGCGCGACTACAAGGTTTACGTGATTCTAAACTACGAAATTCTATTGAAAAATAAAATTTCTGCAATTCTCGAAGTACAACTGATTCAGCTCTATCCAAATCAGCTGCGATTATAGAACCACGCGATGGTAATAATCTCAAAAATCTTAGGACGTAAACTACACAGCGTAATAGTCTCGACCAAGACGAGACTCGATTAGACAACAACAAAACAACTGACTCTTCACGCGGAACTGATACTACAAGCGTATGTTTCTTCTCCTCGGGTGGCTCTGAAACAGTAGCGGGGTTAAACGGAGCATTTGGCCACTCGTTAGGAGTGGTATGAAGCCAGGGAGGGCCACAAAACCAAAGCGGATGATTTAAAATTTGCGCAGGAAGCAAACCACGTGAGAGACAATCAGCTGGGTTTTCTGTTCCAGCGACATGGAATATATTTTCCGGTGACAATTCAGCTTGAATCTTAGCCACCCTATTTGCGACAAACGTGCCCCATCGATGGGGTGAAGAGTGGGCCCAACATAGAGCAACGGTTGAGTCTGAAAACGCTACAATTCTCTCTATATTAATGCGAGGACGACAAGTTTTGACTATAGATGTAATCAATTGAACCAACATAAGAATAGCGCAGAGTTCGAGACGAGCAAGAGAGACAACCTTACGAGGAGATACCTTTGATTTTGCGCTAATGAGGAAAACTGAAATGTTATCGCCATTTTGGACCTGAAAGTAAACCACTCCCCCGTAAGCCCTCTCACTGGCGTCTGCGAAACCTACCACATTAACAACAGTGTCTGGTACTATACCAACATGGCGAGGAATCTGTATCTGATCGAGCATTGGAAGCTCTTTCCTATAGCGAGCCCACCACTTAGCAACACTGTCAGGAGCGGTGTCGTCCCAATCACAGTTGGAAAGCCAAAGCTCTTTTATAAGCAGCTTTGCATACAAAACGACAGGAGCTACAAAACCCATTATATCCCATATCCGAGCTACACATGCTAGGATAACGCGTTTGGTACAAGTTGGCGGAGTCGAGCTAATTTTAAGACTGAACATATCAGTTGCGGGTGACCAACTTAAACCAAGGATCTTATGCGAATCACTATCATCGAATTCCTTTACCGAAGTCAACCGGTGTGACGGTGGAATCGACTCTAATGTAGCTTGCGAGTTGCTTGTCCATTTCACCAGATCAAATTGACCGGACTTCATGAGGCTGATTACTTGAGCAGCGGTCTCTATAGCCTCTGCTTCACTAGGTACACTGTACACAAAATCGTCCTTGTACAATCCGGTTTCAATAGTGGCCCTTGCTTTCGGGTATGTATCACCCTCGTCAGCGGCCAACTGCTTGATAGTGCGAAGAGCGTGAAAGGGACTAGACTTAAGCCCAAAACAAACACGATTGAATTCGTAAACCTTCAAAGGTTCCTGCGGAGAAAATCTATACAAGAAGCGTTGGAATCTACGGTCACATTCTCTGATTCCAATACTAAGAAACATTTGCCGAATATCAGCAGAGAGCGCAATAGCAAACAAGCGAAAATTTACTATTATTTCAAATAAGTTACCCTGGAGGTTCTGACCACAACACAAGATATCGTTAAGCGATATGCCAGTACTAGTTTTAGCGCTACCATCCATAACCACACGCAGTTTAGTTGTAAGCTTGTCTTCTCTAACAACTCCATGGTGCGGGATGATGTAAAACGGGTAATCACGTGTCTCCTCAGTCTCGGCAGGCGCTGATGAGATATAACCTTTATCTAAATATTCGATCAGCACATCATCATAGGCTTGCTTCATCTTACGTTCCAAGCATAGAAAGCGTTTTTCTGCGGAGGCACGGGAGCCACCGAGCGAAAAAATATCACCCTTGAAAGGGAGCGCGACAACATAACGACCATCTTTATCACGAGTAGTCGTGCGGGTATAAATCTCCTCAGTGACCTGATCCTCAGGGCTGAGAATAGGCGGGACATTGACCTCTTCAATCTCCCAGAACTTGCGGATGGTAGACTCAAGCGGCGGCTCGACGGTGCAACAGTGCGACACAGTCGAGTAACTATCTAAACAAGCGGGTGCGGAACCAACTATAACAAACCCGAGAACTGTTTCCAGTGCGTGCGGAGCGGGGTACATCGGAAGACCTTGAATTTTACGTGATAACTGGAGATGCGGGAGAATCGAAGCACCGATCAATAGATCGATATCTCCAGGGAAAGCGTAATTTCCGTCGGCTAACTGCAAGTTCTTAAACTCCGTCAGCATGGACGTGTCAACCGGTACCGTGGGCAACCGTTCCGTAATCTTATCTGCGACTAGCGAATCCATTTCAAACGAAATATTACGATTAAAACGTGAACTAAATATTATTTTAATGGAACCGTGAATGGTTGCCTTTAAACCTCCAAAACCTTTCACTTCTGAGCGGGATGACCAATTATTAAAACTAAAACCAAGGCGTTGACAACAATCCCGAGTAATAAAATTACTCTGGGAAGCGCCATCTAGTAGCGCTCGAACGGTGTGCGGTTTGCCAAAGGCATCTACAATGACAACTTGCGCGGTCGCAAGTAAAACGGTAGTGATTTGAGTACCAGCGGCGGAAAGCGAACACAATGTTACGTCGTTTGCACTTGCAGCAGGCCGCGCGTCACAAGCGTCGCGCGTCTGCGCAGGCTGCGGCGGCGATGGCAGCTTACTACTCTCAAAATGTAAGAAGGTATGATGTCTAGCTAGACATTTACGACAGCTAACACCACTGTTACATGACGTAACCAGATGTTTGTCACTTAGACAATTAAAACACAAATTATTAGTGCGGACAAACTTGTAACGATCACTAGGCGATAATCTCTGAAATTCCGAACACTTGTACAGCTGTGTATGGCTACCCTTACACAGAGAACAGTCAGGTGTTGAGGCGGTATTAACTAGCGTATGTGCAGTCTTGACTGACTTCGATGACGCGTCTATACGGCGATCGGAACCTGTCCTATTCGTGACTTCATGACGTGCCGACGTGCGCTGCAATACCTTAATATGGTCGCGAATAAAAGATTCTAAATCTTCGAACTTAGGTATTTCGTTACCGCGCTGAGTCGTTTCAAACAGACGAACAGTTTCAGGATCTAATTTCTGTAAACCGATATACAAAAACAAAAAGTCACAGAGGTCATTGACCTTTAGGTTCTTTACTGCACGAACAGATGATGCGAAAATATTTAAAAATTTCTCTAAATTATGATCGTTACAAACGGAAAAACTTTTCAAATCGAATAATTGATCTAAATATGCGGTGGCTACTAATCGCTTATCTTCGTATTTTGTTTTTAAAGTGTTCAAAACTAAAGTGTAATTTTCAGCGCTAAACGTAATTCCAGCACAGACAGCCTTTGCCTTACCGGTCAATTTTTCTACGAGATAATGCAATCTCTCGTGATCTGTCAGCGATGTGTTCCTATGTATTATATTTTCGAAACTATCTATAAATAAATTCCAATTTCGAATGTCACCATTAAATTCAGGTATTTGAATTGGCGGCAATCGTGGGCGTTCGCGAGGAGGGTTGGATAAACCACTCGCGGGGGGGGGAGTCTCTAAACTCCTAGCAATACGTTTGATACGACAATACAAGTCATCAAAGGACGACAATGCCTGATAACTCACACAGTAATCAGGATTTAACTCCAACTCTAAAATGTTTATATTATTAATTGTAGATTCAAAATCCGCGCGCAAACTATCCAAAGTTTCCAACGAACACAAGAAAGCATCTCTAATCGCCAGATCCGAGGTTTGCAAAGATTTATCACAAATTGATTGAACACGTGAAAACTGTGAGTCCCTTTTAGCGTATAAAAGCTTTAACTGAACCTTTAAATCAGTACTAACCTTACTGCCCAGAGACATCTTGTTTTGATATATTCACACTATACACTCAAACAAACACTTAACGAATTATTAAGTAAGCGATAATTATCAGATAACAATATGGTAATATTGTAAACAACAAAGTGAACGGCGAACGAACGGAATAACCTGAATCAATGAGTGAATATTACCCAATTTCTCGATTAAATCATTCACGTCGTTCATATGCGTATATAATCTATGGTTTATCCGTTTCCTACAAATATTCACTCAACAATGAACGGGTATTTTTGAAATGCGTCTACCTACATGCAATTTGTAGGACTTCCGAATGAATTTTGTCAAGAAAAAGAATGCGATCGATTTATATCTACGCTGATATTTACGTAGCTAACTATAATTATGCGGTGCGGTTGACGGCGTAGGTACCGTAATTATCAATGGCTCTTTAACTATACGAGCGAAATAACGTTTAGTTGCCTAAATGCCTAGATGCGGGTTTTCTACTATTATATCTAGGTAAACAGGCGCGTTGCGTTTATTCCTTATGGAACAAATACTATATTGCGAAATTACAAGAAAATGATTCACGATCCGGCTCGAAGGACCAAAAGTAATGGTTGCGCAAATAAGCTTGGTGTGGACTGTAAGTTTGAAAAAGCGATCTAAGGTTTGTTAACAATATGCAGGTACTGTGCCTGGCGTTTATTGATGGGATGAAGTATTAGGGAGGAACACTGACCTTTTGACCTCGAAGGTTCCACGTGGCGCCGGCCGGCGAACCTCGACTTCGCACATTTAACCACTGCCAGGTCCTGTATTGCACTACACTGCACTATTGTTGAGTCTTTGAATGGTTGGATCACGAAATAGTCAATTTTCTTGTAATTTCGAGCGGGCGATGTTAGCGGAGCGGTCACATTCACAATCGATGCACAAACGTCAATGTCATTCCAATTCTTGAGGTCGTGCGGGAAAGGAAACGGAAGGGATAGGATTGCTAGGCCAAAAAATAAATTACAAAAAACAAAATCGCGGATCATAGCAAATTGGCGCAACCACCCTTTCTTTTACTTTATCTAAATGTATAATTATATGAGTAGGTATATATTATATTTATATACCTACATATATATTTATTTGAATCCTTGTTTTCATTAATCCTTCTTTTTTTAATGCACCTGCCATTTTTTCTTCATCACCCTTAGTTGACTGGTAGAGGATGCCTAGATTAATAATGAGACTGATTTATCTAAGGCATTAAGTCCGCCTGTGTACCTTTGTGTTGCATGAAGTTTTAATAAATAAATAAATAAGAGACAGATGGGCGAAGATTGTCACTCACTGGACGCCTGAGGGAGGACCACGACGAAGGTGGTGTGACGATCTGATCATGTATGCGGGGCAAAATTGGCCAGAGATTGCCCTAGACAGGGAAGTTTGGAAGGAGAAAGGGGAGGCCTTTGCCCAGCAGTGGGACACACAATAGGCTATCAAAAAAAAAATAAAAAAAATAACTAGTTACAAAGTATAGAGATTGTAGAGAAGCAAAATTATTTTCATGTCTTCTCATAGCGACAACATCTAGATCTATAATTTAAATGTCTAGTTGGGACAGTGGATAATGGCATGGGATTATGCCAATAGGCAATCTTCTAGATATTATAGTGAAATGATTTCAAAATCCGCTGCAGTTGTACACTTGGGCCGAGCGGGCGTCGTCTGCAGTTGTCGGGGGCGTCTCGCAACAGGAATGTCTTCATAACGACGACGTCATTACGAGCAGCCGATAGGTACGGACAATTAATACATTCGCCGGCCCCTCGCCCACCTCACAGTGCACGAATATCAGTTGGACAATGATCACGATGAAGTTATCAACAATTTTAAGCAGCTTTAACACAGCTGGTTTTAAATTGTTGAATACAAGATGCAATGTAGTAGTAAGTACTTGATAGCTTTATTGATCTTACCAATCTTTAATAATAATCGCAATCCGTTTACCTCAATTAATAATCAGATAATCTAAAAAGATCATTACATCTTCATAAACTTAAGTCTGCAGGTGTTGCCAATCGCTTGTAATGGCTATTGTAACCACACGCAGGAAATTATGTACTACTCCTCACTTTTGTTACAATGACATAATGACGCAGCACCACAACGTTATTACCCCACTGCATGGTGATGCGCTGTGGCTGCAGTAATAACAGCTTTCAACCGGTGTTATTATAACTCTCATTCAATGAAAAATTAATACCGATCGACATCAGCTAAATGGATGTCAGTTTCCATCGTACTGTCTTAGGCCGTCAGAGATTCTAAAACATTTTTACTAGAAACAGGGCATCCTAATGGGTTTTTTTGTGGTTAGTAAGTAAATTGTCAAGTGACCACAAGGTAAGTTTGAGAAGTGGCCCTAGTAGGCATCTGTCCTGCTAGGCTCCCACCGTTTTGCTGACATCTCTTTGAAGCGGGCTTGGAACTCTACGCGTCGTCGACGACTCGGGCTCGATCCGGACTGTTACCGCACGGTTGGCCGGCGACCTACCCATTGCTCGTTATCTTCAAGCCCGCGCCTACGGTGGCTGGTAGTTAGGGTCGGCGTCACGGCGGCTGGGGCGTGAGGAAATCCGTTCCCTGACGTGTGCGAGCGTCTCCTTCGCTAGCATTACTGCTTCACAAAAGGAGGAAACCGCCGCCTATTCTCCCTCGCTCCAGACCTTGGTCTGAACCAGAACCTAGTGCAAGACGTCACCGTCGCGCATCGCCCTCATGGGAACAGCTTATGGTCTGGTCAGCCTGCATTTAGAGCTTCCTTGTTAATTTACTACGGTCAGTAGATACTTTTTCACTAATTTACTATCTCCTATTCCAAAAATGTAATTTAATTGCGATTTTCAATGGTGGCTAAGAATTTACCACCGAAGAAACTTATCGCACGCAACATTATTACTTATTGAAGGTTCGATGGGTTTTTGCCTACTGGCAAAAAGTGAAAAAATGTGTTGTAAAAATAAACTAGTTTTCCTGGAAGGAACAACTTGCACAGCGCGGTGAGATTACTGAGATATAACTTCTGCGCACGACTTTAGTAGGCCTAAGCCAGGAAAAGGTCAAACTTAGACAAACACGTAAGCTGACACTGAGAGATTTGGAACATGGCATTATTACTTGAGAAGTTGAAAATATTCACATCTTAGTTTAAAACGAGATATTTAACAAAGATGTTAAAAAAAATTGAGAAGTAAATAACACAAGAAGCACAATAATCCGTTGTTCTCAAGACGTAGGTAAGTAATTCTCAACAAACAACGGTAATGGGTAAACGTATCATCAATCTTAATAACATTACGTTGTAACAAAGCAGTATTATATTACAGCGACAAGTAGCCGCAGCAGGCACACAACACAAACGCAACAGAAATGGCGAAACAGACAAAAGCTGCGACGATTAAGATGGGGACAGAAACACGGTCAATAATAACATACACTAATGCCCATTCATTACTGATGAACGTTGGAATGAGACGACAGATCCACAAACCAGTGAATGCAACAGAGATGGAGTTAATTGTGATATAATAAAAGAGAGGTTTAGCGGGGAAGCTTTATACTGAGTAATGAAGTCGCTTCTAGTGGAGATAAGGCAGTCGTTAGACGTAGATACGTTCTTTCACAAAGTTGTGCTGCTCCGCTGAATGGTAATTGCTGGTACATGGGAGTTGCGAAGTTGTGCGTGTTTATGTGAACCACTCTGATTTATCTCGAATGAGTGCTCGACGATGGCAAATCAATACTATTTTAAATAGTATGTGTTCAGCAACATATAATGTTTTTCCAAATGTTCTTCCATTATTTACAATAATAATGTTTTCAATACACTTGCTCAGAAAGTGGCTCTTATTGCACTACATTTAGGTATATAATGGCGTCTGTTACCAAACTGTGACATTTTGATTACCATTATAGCATCAGCCTTATAATATCCCCACTGATGGGACTCAGCTTCCTTTCTAGGAGAGGCAATGGGCCGTAATCCACCACGCGGGCCCGGTGCGGGTTGGTGGATGTCACATGTCTTGGAATTTGTAATTCTAGGACATGCCGGTTTCTTCACGATGTTTTCCTTCAGTTTTGAGAGCAGTGGTGATGAAATAAATTACACAAAGTATTGCGCCTCATAAGAAGACCTAAAGTCACCCAAAGGGTAATGGAAAGGGCTATGCTTGGAGCTGCCTTGCGCATGACAATGAAAAGATTCTAACGATACCTCATACGTGTAAATCGGTTCAGTCATTTAGAAGTTACGGTGGAATAAGGAAACTCACATACTTACATACATACATGAACCCTAAAAATATAACACTCCTTTTTGGGGGCAGTCGTGTAAAAAATTAGATGACATTGAAATTGATTACCATTTTTATCGCCATGTTATGAAAAAAATTATTAGTTTTATTGTTCTAAATTATTTTTCTTCACAAGTGTATTGAAAAACGTCGTATGATACACGTGGGTAATGAATGGTTACGGTAACCACTTACATTACACACTTGTATCATATGTAATCTATACTTATAATAAATCTGTAGAAGTAAAAATTCTGTACATTGAAAATATCAAAAAAATAAATGGCAGGGGTGTTACTAGACCGACACCGAACCCAAAAATGTGATTAAAATTTTTTTTGTCTGTCTGTCTGTTTGTTCAGGCATCACGCAAAAACTACCGGTTCGATAACGATGAAACTTGGTATAATTATTTTTTAATATCCCGGGCACCACACTGGGTACTTTTTATCCCGGAAAAGTATATACAATAAAAAAAAACTTTTTACAAAAAAAATACAACCGACTTCAAAAACCACCAAAAAATGCAAAATAACTTTCAATTTCGGAAGTCGGTGTTTCTATAATAGTTTGGTCTCTTCGCTATTTAACACCGACTTCCGAAATTGAAAGTTATTTTGCATTTTTTGGTGGTTTTTGAAGTCGGTTGTATTTTTTTTGTAAAAAGTTTTTTATTTCACACTTTTTAGTAGTAGTACCCCTCAGCCAAACTTAAATAGATAGGTACCTTCCGCCATTCGGTTCCATCATCAAATCATCATGACAATTCTAATAATACCAAACACGGCTAAGATACACTGATTTATTACAAAGTTCTTACCTACCTTCCGTCTTCATCATCAGGTCAGTTCTATGTATCCCTCCCCTTTTTCCTTTAGTCAGCCACCAACTACATGACTGTATAAACAAAGCAATTTTACTTGTTACGACAGTTCTGCTAAGGTTTTTTGAAGAATTCCATTCTATGTCTTCGTAGTTCATCATCAGATCAAAACAATATTTTTATAAGACCAACTCGAGAGTATAATCTTTCAATCAAAACAAAAATTTTCAAAATCAGTCCACAATTGACCGAGATATCGGCGAACAAACATATACAAACGACAATTCTGCTATGATTTTTTGAAGAGTTTCGTCCTATATCTTCGAAGTTTATCATCAGATCAAAAAGATATTTTTATGGGACCAATTCGGAAGTATAATCTTTCAATTAAAACAAAAATTTTCGAAATCGGTCCACAATTGACCGAGATATCGGTGATCATAAATAAAAAAAAAAAAAAAAAATCATACAGCCGAACATAGAACCTCCTCCTTTTTTCGAAGTCGGTTAAAAACAAACTTAATTTGGCGGTTCGATCCCTAGACTCGATTACTGTACCAACCGCAAATAATAAGTTTGTCGTAGGTTACGTCACCCGCAGTAGAGTTCACTAAGGGGCGCTGCACACGGCGTTTTTTTTTAATTAGCTAGGTACTTAGGTTTACTTTTATAATGCGTAGACCGCATAGATTTTGCATGACTGAAGCAAGAGCTCGCGAAAACCGTGCCGATCGAGAATTGAGGTCAATGAGTTTTTTGTGTAAAGTGCACTTAGCACTTTACAAAAAAAACTCATTGATAAGTTTCGTCATTCACGCGAACGAAGTCGCAGGCACAGCTAGTGTACTAATATAAATCTACGCACTATATGCGACTTCACAGGTTCGTTTTTCAGCAAGCCTTTGTTGTAACTTGCCTCCTCAATACTTTTCCATAAACCAATTTGATAAATGTATTGCTGATGGTTTATTTATGGCCAGAAAATACACTGTAGTACTGTCGAAAAAAATCTTGATCTGTGTTGGTTAATAAATAAAAGATATTAAATATGGTCTATTGAAATTGTAACAAGATAAAATTTTTGATTTAATAATCAAGCAGTTACTCGATTGTAAATTAAATAATAACCATTTTGTATTCATAATCAATCTTAATGCCGTTATTTACATTGATACCTAAATTCACGTTTATTAGTGAACTAATTTTTATGTGAGAAGGACAATACCATGGTATTGGAAAATGGCAATTCCGCTCGGTTTCGATATTACTACGCTCAGCTCGCGTCGCCATGGCAACACGCATGTTAGTTCACTAACCCACTTCGTGGATCCTCGCGTGGGAAGATAATCACCTGATATCGTGTTATTCTTATCCTTATTGAGTACGATACATTACGGTACGACTAATATTATCTATCTCTTTATCCTTCAGAAGTTTCAGGGGCGTACAAAAAAAAATGAGAAAATGTTTCAGTCAAATTAACTCTGTGACGTAGGTAGGACCTTTTTTACAAATAGGTATGTCGATCTTAGACACATAAAGGTGTATGATCAATATGTACTAGGCTGGCCACCTAGAGCTACACCACGGTATTGCACGGTATAATAGTACCTACCTAGTCATTGAGTGAGGTGCCTTAGTATCATCCACTCGAGATAGTCTGAAGTGCGATGTTCAGTAAAGATGCTGTGCGGTAGGTAGCTGGCTCTCATCTCGTCGTGCGCAGGTACTTGTGACTTTTCCCAAAATATCAACTAGACAAAGTTTTAAGCGGTATGAAAATCTGTCTCCGTAATATTCTTGAGTGCTACAAAAAGACTTTCAACATTTAAGTTATTATTGTGGCCGTATTTTAACTGTAAGAAACATTAAAGTTCACTTTAAAACTACCGAGCGAGTTTTCAAAAAAATAAAGATGCCTTTCTGAAAATATCCAACATTTATAATCTTCGGCACACAAGCTAAACCATCATGACGGTCGACCTTGAATGCGCGGTAACCGATATTTGGGTCTCAAACGAAGTCTAGGCTGCGCGTAACTATAGAAACGGGTTCAACTTATTTGCCACAAACTATACAACGATTGTAAGGCCATTTTGATTAGCAAAATGATAACATGAACTCAGTAGCTCTTTAAATATGGCTCTTGTATTTATATATGGTATCAGTAAAGGTATATCAGAAGACGTAAGACGTGTCCTGTCTCGGATTTCACTTTATCCTATTAAGATTCCAGAGAAACATTTCAACGAGCTCGATTGAACCACAGACTACCGACGTCACCGCGGATTAATGGTTTAACTGGAGAATTTCATCTTAGCCCACTTCGGTTTAGGATATTCTGAGTAAAACTGGAGTTATGAAAGTCGTGTGATACGTAAGCGAGTAAAGGTGGATGCTTGGGTGGATGAGAATAAAGCGCTCTACAGAGTAGTATCCGCCGCACTGCACTGATCTACTTACGCGCGGCTGCAGTGTGTGAATCTGAATTGCACTAACTTTATAGCACTGTTGTGTTTGGCCACTGGCCGTGGCTAATTTGTTTTGGCAATCGCTGAGATAATCTTTGGAATGAATATTGAATGCTGTATTTGCAAGTGTAAATGAGGCACAGTTTGAATATGATCCCGTTTCATAATATGTATTTTAAGATATTTCTTTTATTTTGTAGTATAACATGACACTCTTTTATTGTGTTTTTTTTTTGTAGAAATCATAGGTCATGTAGTTACATACAGCAAGTTTCTTACCGACATCAAATTATCTGTTGACCGTAGTTCTGAGATAGGTACATACCTGAAACAAACAAATACCAAGATTAATTCGCTGGCTTACAATATTGTGTCATTACCTACCTATGTCATTGCCTATGAATATTTACGGTTGTCGATTGAATCTAAGTAGATTTGATGTTATAACAAGACAGGTTACTAATTTTAATTTCAGCTCAATTTAGTAAACTGTGTTGTTATTTAGAATGTATGATTTATCGTATTGTTTATCTCAACGATTTTTCCGTGCGTACCAGGGGCGCATATTCAGCAGCTAGTCACCGACTCGCCGCGTGGGCGCTCGTCAGCTACTGGAACAATGGACTAGGCGCCTAATTGACAACTTTCCTAACAATAACTTTATGTAAAGCGTTACCTTCATCCGTCTCGTTATTTGTGATAGCGTCACGTCTTTGTCCCATTACAGCTCGAAGTGACAACCGATTAGCATTTTTAAATAATTTGTGAAAAAAAATGCGTATTAAATACATTTACTACGCAGCGTAACAAAGTAGGTAGCAAATAATGTCATTGTATTTAATTTCTTCCTGCTGACAAAGGTAGAACAGGCAGCAGTTTTGCACCATTATTTTTTTTTTCGTTATCTGGGCAACAGTGATTACACCGGTAATATTTCTCACGTTGCATCGATAAAATCTCTCATAAGCCGGAGACATGTGTTCAAAGTTCAAACTCGTCGTGCTACAAGATGTCCCGCCCACAGTATCTGAACAGTAGCACACACATCACGCGACAAACATACTGTACACGTACGTACGAGAAAGTACAATGAGGCGCGACGAAATAGTAGCAGTACCTACTGTACAATGAGTGCAATGGAGAACGGTGCAGTTGGGCATCCTGTGGAGACTACAGAACACTCAGGACAAAATTGTTCATGTAAGCAACAGTGTTGGTTTTTAGTGACGATTGTAAATTAATTACACTTGCACGAATAAACTTGTTTTAATAACGTTTTGTGTCAATGTAAATGAATGTTATGTGTGATATAGAAAGTATGTTTTATATTTACCATTGACTTTTAGGTCACAACTTTGAACGCGTGTTTTAATTAACATAGGTACCTGAATCGTATCCTGTTGCACTCCGTAATAGGATGAGTGGATTTCTATCAAGGTAACATTTATGGTAATCGGATCGGTACTTCCAAAGAAGCTTCTCTGTATACCATTATAATAAAGCTTTTGAAACGAGTATAGTACGGCATGAGCCTTCTGTAGCGACTTCTTTTTGCATCTAATTAGTCTTTGCCAGTGCGATACGTGGTTAGGCTGAGGCAGCGCTGCGCTGGTCGCGCACGCGCGCGCTGCGTGCTGCGAGGATTACCCAGTTAATCCTCGCAACACGTTACAACTGCTACTGACGTCATTTTACTCACTAAACGCGGGTGCATGTGGTTTATTACGATTTGTTAAGATTTTAATTGAAGAACTACCAAGAAATTCAAAGAATATCAAAGTCATTGATGTAGAAACTAGTTTAGAAGCTATTGAAAATCTGTCAAATAATAGATGTCAAAAGACGAACGCAAGTTTCCCAATTCCAACGGACTGAAGTCGAGTCGAGTAATTCGCTTCCTGCCAGCGCAATAAATTGAGATAGACCGTCGTATCAATCGGTTTGAATTCCAAATATAGTATTGAGAACTTTGAGCAGCTATATCTGCGCTGGATAAAGTTTTCCTTCGCTCAGCAGGTACAAGGTGCATGCTAGGCATGATGTAGGCATATCTAGCCATCTAAACACGTAAGTACTATCTGCCTCAGTTTCCACCGCGTTGTACGACGTGCGACCACGTTGCTCGCTAACAAACAATACACAATAGCCAAGTCCCGCACAATGCGAGGACTGCGGTCGGTCAATGCGCGTATTAGCCGGGTAATCTCGTCTCACTGTCACCCACGTGACGTCAGGCGTCATTGTGGCGCTAATAAAACATTAATAATACCTTGTAGGTGCATGAGGACAAGAGCACAACTTATGTTAAGGCTGAACTCACACCGCACACGTTACGCACGTCAAAAAGAAAAAACGATTTTATGATCATCCCAGCTATTATTTAGTTTTCTATAATTATTAGGTGGGTACTATTTTGTTCTCACGAAACGAAGAAAATCTTGTATTAGGATACATTTGAAACACAAAACTCTCCGTTAGTTTGATTTCTAAAGTAAATTTAGGTGTTGTAGTATGAGCTCTTCATACTATTTTGCTTTATATTTTGAGACAGGAAAGCACGATGAGTATAGTGAATATATTCGTGTACAATAGTATCTTCAGCAAAATATGTGTATTATCACGCCTTTATCCATAGCATGTGGACTCCGTGCCATTGCCTCATCCAGATGAGGCTTTACGCCTTTGGCGTCAAGCAGTACAACGTAGCAGTACAATGACGGCCGTGCGGTAAGCCACCGGGCGGCGGTAATCCGCGCCTCACAACGCTAGCAACAACCGGCGACTGGCGTGGCGATCACTCTAGTTATACACTGATTAAACAATGCGAGGGGTTTGATGCTACAGACCATGGTGATTGGTTTGTAACGATGTTTTCAAATGTTCTAGTTGAAGTGATAACTTAACAAAGATTAAAAAGATGCTTGAGGTTGACGATGTGATATTTTCACAGTAGTATGACTTTCATAATATATTATATTATATAAATATACACCGTTTAATTCTTAGTCGTTTGAACACGAATTGATATACGCATGTACGAAATTAATTTCTTTAAGTAAGCGAGGCAGTGACCTTGTAGGGAATTGTCGGTCGTTGCGTACTATCTACCAACAGTTCATTGGCCTCGATCAGCTGAAGTTTACTCAAAGAAATCAAATTCATACATGCATAAATTAATTCGAGTTTAAAAGAAAAGTACTTTATTTTTCATTTTTATCTTTACAAATCGATAGGGTTTCATGTACCGAATCGACCCTCCGCGGGAATAAAACGAGCAAAATTTAACAGAGGGATTTTGGGAACAGCTCTATTTATAATATTACTTCTATGTTTGGCAATCAAACATCGTTTTTGTTCTGGGTTAATATATTTCAAGAAGATAAAGTTTTAATGGAATTCTGAGCTTTGTGGAATGTCTCTCATCAATATTCAACACCAAAACAGAGCACCAACTGTAGCTGCTACGGGAACACAATAACCCTGCAAACCTTCAGCTGTCGAACGTACAACAACACGTGGAGACTGAAGGATTTATTTATAAACTGTGGGTCCAGTGAACCTCGCAGTTTAGTAAACAGTGCGGCGGAACCTGTCACAATGGCGGTCACAGCGTAATAATACGACTGACACCGACGGCTCACGCCTTTATCATGACCGCACAAAGGCACCGCCGAAATCTTTGCGAACAGCGTTACGGAGACTGGGGACTTGGACCAAGTGAAAGGACTCAAGGACTACACCTAAGTGAAGCAAAACTTAAATGCTTGAGATGATCATATTAATAAACAAAAGAAATGAGGGCTGAGTTACTAGTTCGAAGAACACCTTTTTTATTTATGATCTTGTCTCAAACGCGTCAACAAACCTTTGTAAGATAACATCTATGCTCGGAAAGGCTGGCAGTCAAGAGAAGAGAAGTTATTCCCATTCATTGATTCATGAATCAAATTGTTTGCATTGATTCATGAATCAAATTGTTTGTACTAACTAGTATTGGTTGCGCAAATAAGCTTGGTGTGGACTGTAAGTTTGAAAAAGCGATCTAAGGTTTGTTAACAATATGCAGGTACTGTGCCTGGATGGGATGGACGTATTAGGGAGGAACACTGACCTTTTGACCTCGAAGGTTCCACGTGGCGCCGGCCGGCGAACCCCGACTTCGTACTTTCAAATCACTGCCAGGTCCTGTATTGCACTACACTGCACTATTGTTGAGTCTTTGAATGGTTGGATCACGAAATAGTCAATTTTCTTGTAATTTCGAGCGGGCGATGTTAGCGGAGCGGTCACATTCACAATCGATGCACAAAACGTCAATGTCATTCCATCTTGAGGTCGTGCGGGGGAAGGGAAACGGAAGGGATAGGATTGCTAGGCCAAAAAATAAATTACAAAAAACAAAATCGCGGATCATAGCAAATTGGCGCAACCAAGTATGTTTCCCAGAAACTCCATGTTCACACGTTAATGTGATTCATGTTGGAACCTCCATTCACGTTCTAGTGACTCATTGTTTTAACACGCCACACCAATCATACTTTTCCTATTTCAATTTTCCCTTTAGTCACATAATTGTGGAAAACATTGGCTTTGTCGTTATTCGTCTATGAGCAGTTTCGCAAACTAATATTGTTGTAGCATATGTCTCGAACACTTGGGAAGTTCGCAGTATCAGTAGCTTAGTTTATATCCTTACAATAAAGGAGCAGCGGGTCGGATTACCCTGACTTAGACCCCGAGTGGCCCGCAATATGTTTAGTTACACCCCCCCCCCTCCTTCCCCACCGGTGTCTTCGTCTTCACCCCTGGCACACCCGCTCCGCAAATTGTCTACGTCTTGAGCCCGTAATTGAATTTATAATGGGTTAGTTTAAGAGGTATTTAGTGTTTTGCACGGGAGATATACGGGATTCAGTACGGAGTGTATTAACGGCTCGTTGTTCAACTGATGACGTTGTTGAAATGGGCGGGAACTGAGTGAAATATGCAAAAGCCGATAGAGTATATAAAAGAAAGCTTATGGCTGCCAAGCAGAGGGTGGTATAGAATTGGACTGGTTATGTTAAACTGAGTCACGAAGTGAGGAATCTAAGCGGAACACTGAAAACTCGAAGTGAATAGACATTTTTGTGTCTGCCGGCCCAAAAGCCAAATTTCACAAAGACGATGAAAGGCGCGTTAACATGTTATGAATAGAAACTGATCCCTAATTTTATATATGATTATTTCTGTCTCTGCCTCACCACGAAAATAATATAAGCATAGTCAGAAGTTCTGAACACGCGCAGTCGCCAGGTCCGTTAGACGGACCTTTGTTTGAGAAGACACAGAGCTCAGCTAAATAAACTCTTCCTAATGAAGTTTTGTTAATTAGTTTTCTTCGGTGAGTGAAAGAGCGAATACAAAACATTTCGCTTCACGGAGGATTTACGAAATAACAAACAAGTGGTGATTCTCAGAATAGCAGATGTTGCGCCGGACTTGATTTCCTGTTTATGGATGTTTTAAGAAGACTTTATTATAACAAGACTTTGAATTTCGCAGACGACATAAATTACCTATATCATTTAGTTTTTAAATTTTATATCACAAAATATAGATATATCTTATATATAAAAATGAATAGCTGTTCGTTAGTCTCGCTCAAACTCGAGAACGGCTGGACCGATTTGGTTTATTTTGGTCTTGAAATATTCGTAATAGTGTAGGGAAGGTTTAAAAGGTGAGAAAAAAAAGTATTCATTGACTATTAGGCGGTACGAAGTTTGCCGGGACAGCTAGTTGAGATACAAAATATGTTTATATTTTGTTGCTTTGAGTGATTTTTTCAGTATTGCAGCAGTATTTATTTCCTCGCTTGTGTACCATCAATTGCTATACAACGCGCCATCGTACACAGCCCTAGCAAGAAGCTACTTTACGCTTACTTCCACCTTGCTTCTCACTGCTGTATACCTAACCATTATCTGGCTGTTCGGAGTCAGCTTCAGCGGATAGCTAATCTACTCTTACCATTTCTCCTAACGCAACAAGAAACTGCAACGTTCCAATTTAAGATGTTCACGGCAACTCCAGCATAATTGGACCCTGTTAAGCAGAAAAGATCCAGCCAACATTTTATTACTTTTGAGTAAATGCAGTTTAAAGTTAGGCAGATAATAAAAAAATCGTATGATACAGTACCTATTTGAAATTTAGTTGTGTAATAGGCCATAACATATACATTATTTTGAAAGTAATATATAGTGAATTTTTATATGAAGAGTATTTATTATTCCTGAAAAACTATGCGTGGATCTTTTATGCAAAATACAATATTGCAATATAAGTATCGGTTTAATGTGTGGTTCCTTTTTGAAGGAGAAGGAAATTAATATATGTACTAATATAAGAACAGTTTAATGACAAAAATTAATATATAAACAATGAATGGTTGGTTTTCCAAATTATTTAAATAGTATCGCTTTTCTCAGCTTCATACTCTATGTCAAAATCAGGTTCAGCACCAAATCCATCAATATCGGCTTCTACATTATTGGCACCTCTCAGATTTTTATAGAATGTGTGAGCATCACGTAGAATCTAATGCATAAGGCTTTTGATATCGCTCAATTTCGCAGCTGCTATAGGTTTACCATTTGGCCAAAGCATATTCATCATATCTCTGGAAATGAAGGGTTGTCTTCCACGTTGACGTTTTTTCAGATCAACCTCTTCATAATCATCCTCTAAACTTTTTCGCATAAACAAGGAAAACATTGCTTCCTTTTTTAATAAAATTTCTTTGGAAAAAGTACTTTTTTTAATAAGCTGATATTTTTTCAAGATTAGCTGATCCAAGAAAATCTTTGACTTCCATTCTGTGCACTTGAAGAGGTTTATTTTTTTTGCAGGTTATCATTGTGTTCATATCATCTTCAGGTAGGTAAACTCTTTGTTGTTATTTCAGAGCACATTCTATTTTCCCGAAATCTGTGTCATTAGGCATGAAACTGTGTCCAGACTCTAAAAATCTAATAAAAATTTGTTGTAATGTCGGTTGATCGTTTAAAAAAGCTTTAAGCATAAGAGTGAGCTTAATATTCCTATTTTGGCCACCGCAGGAATCGCTCCACAAAATAAGATTAGTCACTCCTTTCAATCTTTCCGACAGGTGCTTAATCAGACAAGAACCCACTTCTTGGGAGACCCTCCCAGCTTCACCTTCTACCCAAATGTTACAGTGCCCTTGATCATCTGATTCCGTATGCCCATATTGTACATCCATAACTGCCTCTTATAAAATACAATATTCGTAGGAATGCGTGGAAGTGGCAACGTTTTTTCTAAATCTTATGTAATTGTTTCTGTGTAAGGATCAGTTTTTGCGAGAGCCATGTAATTTTTCAGTCGTTTTTTAAGATCTTCTGCATTTTTAAGATGGGCATTATGTTCCTCTACAATCTTTACCAAGTATAAAAAAATATCATAATCAAATAAACGGATATTACCAAAATAAAGTTATATTTGTTTTATACTGAACAAAAAACAATAGCATGTTGAAATTCAAAATATTTCAGTATCCTCAAAGTTCACTTTGAATCTATTATTTTAAATAACAATAAAAAATATTTTAAGTAGAATACATCCAAACATCATGAATGTGCGAAACAAAGGCATTAGCTTCTTAAGTTTTTGAAATAAAGTGAGGTATCTATTATGCAAAAAGATCCAAACCGTATGGTATGAAAATTATACAACAATTATTAAGACTTTTAAAAGTTTTAAAAAGATCCATGCAACATGAATCTTTTGAAAACTATAAATTTTATTAATGTCTGTGTCCACGCAACATGATACTTTTCTACATTTTTCAAAATTGGTGATTAGGAGATGGTATTTTTGACACAGTATAAGTTTTGTTACGTCAATGTGGTCAAAATGCCTGGATCTTTTGTGCATATATGAAACTTGATGAGTACTTTATGGATATGTAGATAACTAGATTTTAGAAAAAGTGTTGGTTGGATCTTTTCTGCTTAACAGGGTCCAATTCCATAACTGCGTTAGCGAGCAATATGCTAAGATATTCATGGCGGGCGCGGCCACAGCCGCCAGCACCAGTCCGCGGCTAATTGCGTTACTAAACAAGGCGAGCTACCCATTAGCTTTATTACTGATCATCTAGTTTCTGTATTCGTTTTAAACTTGCAGCCATTGTGACCTTCTGTGTGGAAGGGGACTGGGGTAGCGGTGAGTTATGATTGAGTGTACAAACATATTTTGTGTTGTGGAATATATCCTCATCAGTCATATGTAACTGAAAGAACTTACAGAAAAGATACCAGAATAAAATAATAATTAAGTAATCATAAACGAAAACGAACTAAAGTAATAATAATATTTCAACACTTTCACACAATGCCATCTAGTCCCAAACTAAGGAAAGCTTGTGCTATGAGTATTATATAACTGATAAACATACTTACCTACATTATATTTCTAAATGCATACTTAATATTGATAAATTACACCCAGACACAGAACAAATGATCAAACTCATCACACAAACATTTGTCATGGGTGAAAATTGAAACCACGACCTCCGGTAAAGCAGTCAAGGCCACAGACAACTAGACCAGCAGGCTAATCAAAGAAAAGTAAATTAACAACTTCAAAGATGATTTGTGCAAGGCCAAAAAGGCTTCTTAATCGTAGCTGCGAAATTATAAAAAAGGAACAGTTACTTATTTTGTAATGAAGAGCATATCCTTATCAATCATGTTGTTCACTTTTCAGTATTATTTTTACAGTATGTTTTTAAATGACAATACTGGTTTATCCATATTTCGGCAGTCTACTGCAAATATGATCTAAAAAGCTTTAAGTAACTTCTTCTTTCTTTTTTTTAATTATATCTATTTTTTATTTAGTTGAATAGGTACTACGACTAATGTATACATGTATCTGTATATAGTAGATGCACCACGAACTACCTGCGTATCTTTTTTTTGTCAAATTCACCAAAAAGTTACATCCTATTCATTCCTGGCTCCACGGTAAGTCTGTGAAGCTTCTACTGTATTTTTTATGACGTTACAATAAAGAGTATAAATTATCCATTTTCGTCACTGCACTTGTGACAGATATTGCAAAAAGTTACAGTAGAGTATTACAAAGTTTCCTATATTATCATTATCTCTATTATTTAAATAGTGGATTATTGAACTTGAAACTCACCGTAATTTGTAAAAATTGCACACTGCACGCGGTTCTCTAAACTGTCCAGTAAGGTCCCGGCGCACACTGGTCCCGTTTTGAAAAAAAAAGTGGACATTCGAAAAGATATCGAAAAGAAATTCATTCGATAGGTTTTTGCACGAGTAACAACAATTATTCTACGACTATTCCTAAAAAATTGTATTTTAAGATGAAAAAAATATATTTCAGACAAAAATGTATGACAGTAATTTTTTTTTTACGGAAAGCTGCGCTGATCTAAAGATCAAACCTCAAAAATTGTAAAGAAAGGTTCAAAATTTCAATATTTTAGTACCAAGTTTCTTCTAATTTCATTTTTATTGGTACTAGTGCCATAATTTTGCATTATTTTGACAAAAAAAAAAACATACTAAAATATGCCTAAAAGGTACATTAATAAAATTGGTTCCTTTATTCAAAATATTAATTTAATAATTAAAAATAAAAATATCTCTTTTTTCTTTTTCTAATTTTCCCATTCTCAAAAAGGCCGACAGCTACATCCACTAGGCAGCTAGCAACTTGCACCTATGTTGATGACTCATTCGGTTGGTTTTTATTTTATTAAATAAACGGGAATCTGCAATAAACTGCAGAATATTTCTATTTTAATGGTGGCATTAAAAAAGGATTTCTAGTGTCATCAAATAGTCTTGTCTTTAGATACAAACTTTAATTTGATGTTTGTGTCGCCCCATATTGTATAATACTTAACCGAACAAATCCATCAAAACTACTCATGGATCCTCTCGCATTTCATTATTAAATTACCTGAAGAGTGTCTCAGTCCCAACAACTGCGAACAGCCAGTCGTCGTCTGTTTCTAAAGAGAACACTCCGCCGCTCAGCACGAAACTTTCGCATTAACTGACTTAGATCAGGCTTCCTCACCGAAGTAATAATTCATGTTTCTCAAATAATATTTTCGAAATGCAAATCAAAGCATCACAAAGTCGCGCAAAATTAAGTGGTATTAAGAACAAAAGGGTTAAAAAGTTGGTAAGTCACTCCTTGTAGTCCCTGGAGACGTGTTGCTCAACCTGGCGCTTTACTAAACTGAATAATTTATCGGACTTAACAAGGATTAATACGTCCTGGGAGCGTTCAAATATGATCCCGGGGCGAGGCGAGGCGAGGGCGGGAGTCAAGCGGCAGTCGAGCGGCAGTCGAGCGGCAGTCGTGATACGACTTGTTTCAGCGATACGTCGCGTCGGAGTTCATTACAGGTTTCAGAGGATTCGCTGGTGTCGTACTAAATTACTGAAGGAATGATGTTGATGTGCTGTTTTGACGGAGAATTATATTGTTAAATATAATGGGCGTGTTAGACCTCATTACTAATGTATGAAGGCGTCGGCTTTAGAAATCGGAACGTATAATTTAATCAAAAGTAAGCTCGAACGTAATGCTATCTGCCGCCTCCGCGGCGCTCACAGGGATTATAGTAATTATTCCGACGGATCAGACAGCGGCACTTAAAGCATGATATCATGCACAGACCTGATTTCTAAACCTAGGGTTTCTGACACAAGATGAGTTTAAGATCAGGCATAACACAGTTTCAATATCTCATTACCATATAATTTAGCACAAGGTAGACCGATAAGTAAAATAAAATTGAATCTACTGAGGATTTACAAATATGTCGGAAGATTATTTCAATACTTTGGTATTTTATAATCTAAATTGTCAGATCAAAATTTCTTAAAACATAAAACTTGAAAAACGAAGAAAGAAGATTATAAAATGAAATCTAACGAAATTCGTTCTCAAAATTTCCGTTTCATATAAAATCTCTAAAGTTAAAATGTCCAAGCGTGAAATCTATCCGTGCGAGTCGCGACGGCTTGGTACAGCTCGGAACGCTCTGGAACGGCATGGAAGGCTTCGACATCGCCTTGGAGTGACGTTATCAGTATCCGGGACTCAAACCTAGACCTCTGTGACGCATTTGCACGGAAATGTAGCGGCAAAAATATACGTGATATTTTAGCAAAAATGTGTTGAAAACATTTGACAGAGTCTGAATGAGATGGGGTGAAAGGAAAACAGCTTTGCGCCGAACGACTGACGGTGAAATACACGTAAGTACTGAGAGAGTGGTCGTGATAACATGTCAAACACGTTACGTTAGCGGGTGACTTGGTAATTATTTCGATTTCCTCGATAAACAATGAAATATATAACTATATTTCCATTGGAAATTGCGATTTCTGAATCATAACCGTATGTCTGCTGGGTTTATGAGTATATGTATAGACACATCCCGAGTTATATAGAAGTTATTTATTCTATCGGAGAGTCACGATCACCATCAAACACACTTTGTGTAAGCTGCTAGGATTATAAAGCTGTCAAAATAAATATACTGCAGTATCTAGCATGTTGCAAGGTGAACCTTTGCTCCCTATTCCGTAACACATAAAGATCATAATCTGGAAGCAGTAGGGACTTATAAGGAATTATAAGTGCAGGTGTCAGGTGGCGGCATTCCAATCCGTCCGAGCGTTTTCGTCGCGTGCTGTCCGCGCGAGCTGCGCGTCGTGTCGCGTCTGCGCCGCTATTGTCCACTCGCTGTCGTGTTTGTCCATCAAACAATCTGCTTTCACACTATTACTATACTCGCAGGTATTTTGTGTTCTGTTTATATTTGCATTTCATTTGACAGTAGGTAACTCAAATGTTTTGTTACGCGGCACCAGGTGTGCACAGGACATTTACACGCCTGTAACAACAACTCCAATGTATAACATTCCGTTGTTTTGGGTCCAATATATTTTCTATTCTTGCTATATAAATGCCCATAATATTTAAACAAATGTTTTCATCGTGCTGATCCTTTGCCCCATATTTATTTTTTTACAGTAAAGATTAAAAAAATACACTACATAATTTTTCTCACATTAGGCGAGGCTAACAATAGTACATTATGATACAAGTGTGTAATGTAGGAGGTTACCGTCGAGGCAGTATTAAGACCCGAGCCTTGGCGAGGGTCTTAAGAGAGCCAAGAACGGTAATCATTCATTACTCACGTGTATCATACGACGTTTTTCAATATACTTGTGAAGAAAAACAATTTAGTTAACTAATATTAAAACGGTAAAACTAGTAAAATTTTTCATAACATGGCGGTAAAAAATTAAATCTGTTGCCTATGAGCACGCGCTGGGCTATGGCTATATGGTCTTTTGATCATATTGCCTAGTCGACGGTGGTTTTCTTGTGTTTTATTATTTGATTTTATTTAATTAATATGGACCATGAATTTCACTCGAAAAAATTACGCCAAAAACCGCGCGCATCTTAAAATGACGACCATAGACCACAAACAATTTTTATTTTTTCGTATTCAAAATTTGTTTTGCAAAGAAAGAGGTTTAACAAAAAGGTTATAGCTACATTACAGCACTAGTACGTAATGGTAATCAAAATGTCACAGTTTGGTAACAGGTGCCATTATATACCTAAGTGTAGTGCAATAAAAGCCACTTTCTGAGCAAGTGTATTGAAAAATATTATTTAATTTCGCGATGTTTTCAGCTCTTCATGTGTCTGTGAACAAATTGAGTTATTTAAAACAATATGATCCATAAAGTGTAGTGGACACTTACCAAGAGCGGGTGGCGAAACGGCGCGGCTCGGTGCGGCGCGGCAACCATAGTCGCGGCGCGGCGCGGTAACGAGCGACGCAGATGTGTGGAGAGGCGCGATAAAATTTAACGACACGCGCGACCGAAACGCCATCGCTGACGCCGCGACAATGCGAACACCGCCTTACGTTCGCATCTAATTTTCACATAAAACGGATTTTTGTGCAGTAAAATATTTGATTAGTCGCAGTTTTAATAGCAAATAAAACTGTTCAAGCCAATAGTGTCTGCATCGAGACTACGAATATCGGTATAAAACATTTTATTACACAGATATTATTGGCCATAAAATATTCGGATGTCTATTATTTCAATATTAATATTATTCTTGGAAGCTTTGCACAAGTAACGAACGGAAGCTACTTGTGCAATATATTGACACAAGCATCAGATAGCGCTAATACCACTAGTGTTAGTACATTAGTTCTAACATACACTGTCGTCTCGACTAGGTAGGAGTGTGATGTGTTAACCTTTCACGATTTTCCTGGGATAAATTATCTATAGCCATCTTCATTACTGTACTAAATCTGTCAGTAGTATTAATAAAGTGAATTTAGCACGAGTGGCGTGGCAAGCCGCACTCACTCCGTCGAACGAGGCTCCGAGACTGCTTGGCAGTCAAGTGGCCGTAAAGATTTTAGGGCTAATTCATACAAAGTTATTACTTCCAGTGTCATAGCCGTGTCTTGTGTGAAATGTAACCTTTTGTGTACATTTTAGCATATTGCCAAGCGAGCAACATTCTATCAGAATGTGTCTTTTGTATTGTTGGCAACAAATTTGTTTAAGAATATCTTAAGTGGTTTCTTTGCACTTAACTCAGGACGTGTGCAAATGTCTTAAATTGCTTGGTTTGACAAGTTATCTACGAACAGCAAAGCTGTCTAGAATAACTGGTAGAGGTGGCAATACTTTATGAAACGACACTGGCCAACAATAGGTTGTGAAAATCGGTTGCTGATGCAGCTGTATCCCGCTTAAGTGCTACTTTATTTGAGAGCTAACAAAGTGCGACAGAGTGCAAGTCGCAGGTGTCAGTACGGACTGCGGGAACGAGACGAGCATCGCTCCGCGTCGTATCGCGTCGCGTGGCCGCGCCACGCCGCGTGTGCAGCGCCATCCCGTGAAAATGAACTGACTTAAGAATATATGTGTATCTACCATAGTCCATATAGTAAAAATCTTATGCCCATCTTTAAAGCTTGAACCAAAAGTGTTTCCTCTGAAAACCTAGCGTTGATAGCGTTGCTAACAACACTAGATTGTAAATCAAATACTGAGAGATTGACAAGCATTGCGTGACGATTCATTTCACAAACATCGATCAGGAATGAATGTCGTCGTAGTCAATCATAAATTGATGTGCTCCACATTTCAATCAATGCGTCGCTTCAACTCCATTTGTGTTATAAATCGAGTTTATAAAGTTATATTAGAAATGGGGTCGGAACGACACATTATTTTTTATTTTTCTCGCACGTTTGGGCTCCATCAATTTGCGGTAGGTGACAGACGATTTCAATCAAATTGTAAATGTGTTCGCATATTTTATCATCACAGACATTTCTTTTTATGGCGTGTCACATTCTGTGTTCTTCTTCGAAGGGTAGATTAATTTCAATATTTCATTCACACATATCATTACTAGGAAATATTAGTATGTCACTATTATCGCTAAAATAATTTAGATTCGTGGTCACTTAAATTAACCCAAACTGCTCCATTCATTTCAGCTGTTCATTCATTAAAATGTCAAACGAGACAGTCAACGAAAACCAAAACAACGCATCAGTAACCGATAGGGCAATCTGAATGGTATAAGTTTCCGAAAATACCCGCGATGCGACAAGTCGTAAATTAGCGCGACAGATTGACGCGGCGCGACACCACGACACCACGACACGCGTCTGTCAAGCGGTGACTAACTTTATTTTTGTCACTCCGTGTGCCGCTGATTATTGCATTGTTTTGTATGAGACGAGGAGCAAATGTCGCATGTGACCAGAACAGTTAAATGTTTGCAGTTACCGAAAGATATATGTATTTTATACCTACACAGTGAGTAATATTGTCCACTCAATATTTAACTGCGCAATTTCTTTAAATTCAATTTCTTGGCTGAACTACTTCACTCAGATGTTTAGATAACAAACTAGCTTATTTATCACTTCCGGTAAAACTAGCAACACTAGGTAAAGTTTAAAAAGCGTTGCTAACAAAATTTGACAGCAAAACGCAACGCGTCGTGTGTGGCGCGACCCTAAGTGCACGAACATTGAGATTGCCTAAATAAACTTTTTCACAATTTTTTTATGCATAACATTGGCACATTATAATCCCCGTCTGTCACGCCGAAGACGAGAATAGCTCCAAGTCACACAAACACGTGGGGTGCAAACAGGAATGCTTTTAAACGCCCCATTGAAAGCGTTGACGTATGTAATTTCAGATTCTTTACAAAAAATAAGTGCGACCGTCATCGACAACGCCTGTTTCGCCGTGTCACAGTTTTTGTTGAACTAAAAGAGCGTGTTTCTAAACACTTTCGGGGGAGATATTATCGCGAGCAACAGCTTTTGATAAAGTCCATGGGAAGGTAATAATACCCAAAAGGGGGCATGGAATTTGAAGTAGATTTAATCAAAAACTACCAAGTGCTCCCTAAGCTGGAGTGATTTATTTACAGTTAAAAGTTTGCGTCGAGTAGGTATGGAGTGTAAGCGATCAAAGTTATTCTCGATATAGACGTCGTTGTGAACTTTAATGAGGAGCTGCTCAATTTGGTTGACAATTCACTTTGACTAAGGATCATTTAGTCGAGAATTATCTTCCATTAAAATAGCCTAATTGTGCATCAGGATCAAAGAGTAGCATGTTCTAACATTATACTTCCTTCATAAAGCCAGGGCCAATGAGAGTCACTTCATACCGGTCGAGTTAACTGTTGATGTCAAGTATGGTTGGCTTGCCGCAGTCACCGCTCTGAACCCCTCTATGACGTTTATTTGTTTGCCCTCTTTCCGATTTGAGTTATTTTATAGCAACGCTTTTGAGAATGCCATCTCTTGAGCTTTCAAACTTTTAACTTCCTCATAATTTTACGGCTGATTTATTACGAGCTCTGATGACCCAGTTAATAGTGCATTAAATGCGTCTAATTTTAGAATCGACGTTTATGTTATATTTAGTAATAATAAAACTTGATTTGTCGCACTGTCGTTTACCGCTACAAACATGTGAAAATATGTATGTCGTAAGCGCGACGAGATCAGTAATCAATGTGGGACGATGTCGTAGGACTGAGATTATTTAAACGATGTACATTCGTCCAGGAATTATTAACGTTACCTGGAAACCCTCAAAGCTAGTCTTAAAGGCGAACCAGCTTCCCTCTTGGTAAGTAAAATGAATTGCAGCAATCCATTATGAAATCAAGACAACGTGGACTGTAACTGAGGCAATAACTGATAAAGCTTGATTAACTATGACAGTAACATTATCAACAAATGCAAATATTTAGATAAGGGTAGAATAAGTAATATCTAGCGGAGAGAGCAGTTCTAAGTTAGATTCAACAGTTAATATAGTAATAAGTGATTTCCATATAGATGAGTCGACAAAACAGTTCACCGGTGAGAGGAACCTCATTGCACACTAATATAGATGTAAATTCTCCTTCATTAGATATGAACCCTGAGCGGGTAAATATACAACTGTATTTGTGAAGGTATATCAGGACTACCAGCGCTGCTGAAAATTTAAATATTGTTTCGGTACATTACACTTTTTTATAGATAAAGCATAAACGATACGTAGAGAGACAAAGTAAAAGTGATGACATCAAATGCTTTAGAGTGCGTACTACGTATAATTGGTAAAGACCGGGGCCTCTGAAGTCGTTACAGTCTGAAATAAAATTGCATCACCAGCCAGTCGTTACTTTTAGTAAGCAAGTAACTATAATGTCTCATATGAACCAAGAACGATACACAGCTGAACTGGAAAGTAAATCTTTACAACTTTGTAAGCTCGAGTAGTATTGGTTATTTTACGAGATCAATCCTGTCGGCACGTTACTAATAAAACGCATGCAAATGCGACAAGTGTCGCACGGCGACCGCGACTATCGGATGACATTGCGGTGATTCCCGTTTACGATCCGTTTCTCTGAGGCCGCCGGCCGCGCCCCGCCGCGTCCTCCGGCTCACTCGCCTGCCACTATTGAGTGCCGTGGGACTAGTTAGTGACGATATGTGAACACGAGCCGAGTTTGTTGTGTTTGTACGGCTGGAAGGTAAATTGGCCAGGGTGGCGTGTTTTTAATTAAAAAGTAACGTATAGTTCTTTGAGACTAAAATAGTGACATGCTTGCTTCATTGTTCACCGCAGTGTTCGTATAAAATAAATCAGTTGCGACGGCATGTAAGTTGAAAACTAATTACGTTACAGGAAAAGTTAATTAATTATGCTTTTACTTGCTTCTGCATGAATTAGGTACAACCATTTCCTTTTTCTAGCGCATCTGATCAAAGGCTTATTTTTTTGCTATTAGCATTCTTAATTAAAATGCAAGCCACAGGAAAGCCAACGGTCTGCTCTAGTATTTCCAACAGCAGTACTTGATTCAGAGGTATCAAGCTGTTTACTAGGGATTTATTGCGATCTTTAAACTCTATCTTATCGACTTGTAAGTTAGTGTTGCGTGCTGCTTTGAGGTGTCCGACAGACCGACACTATAAATAGTATCTATCAAGCTAAATACATTTTAAATAGAACATTCATGTTATTCAATTTGAGTAAATTTAAAAATATGCATCTGTCGAAAACCTAACCGGCGCGTTGAACTTGATATTTTGAGTGTCGACCAATTCTATAGGATTTTGCAAAACTACTCGTGATATAATGCCAAAAGATATTTGGAAAACTAAATATAGTAACACACACTACAGCTAACTAAACGATAGCACAAATAAACACAAACTGAAGTTACTTGTACCTTCGGTTTGTTTCTCTGAAGCAGCAGTTAGATAGAATCATAACAAAGCAGTTATTAGAGTTAACATGCGCTATTTTAAGAATCCCGCGCAGGCGCCGAGCTAGGCGCTGACTGCATTACAGCTTAACGCTAACTCGGCTAGCCCGAGTGGCCGAGTGCCGAGCGCCTGCTGACCACGACTGTCACCTGAAAGAGAAGTGTGCAGTACCTCTAGCACGAATATTTGTAGGTTTCGTATCGTAAACGTATCGAGTTGCCGATACGATAACGGAATACAACCAAAGTCGGAAGCAAAGTCGGAAGTAATAGTATCGAGACCTCGATACGATTACGTTAGTGACGTCATACTAATGTAAGTAAGGATGTACAAAATTGAATGAATGATCTCAAAATTGATTGAACGTTTCGTTCAAAAACTCCTACATATTTTAGTTCTTAGTGATTTCAGGGCCTTTAAAACTTTAAAACTGTTCAAATTTTGATGTAATACGAAGAAACTGCAGTAAAAGTTAATATTGTGTTAAGATAAATGGTTTAATTATTTAATTATTATTTTCATTTATTTTTTGTATATACATATAAATTACATTTTTAAATATTTTTTTATAGAAGGTAATACAAAAAAAAAAAACATTTAAAAATATAAAAAATAGTAGCCCACCGGCATCGGGAACAGGGTCCAAGCTACCGGTGGTCAGGGCTCCTGGGAGAGAAACCTCCGGACAATACGCGCCGTGTCCAAGAGTACTGCCTTCTGAATCAGACCCTTGATCCAACTGCCTAACGAAAGCCTCCGCAGATGTTGGTCGAGGCTCTTGGCTATTAAGCCATTGGCCGTCACGACTATCGGCACAATGACTGCTGTGTCCACTTCCCACATGTCGACAACCTCGCGAGCCAAGTCAAGATATTTAGTTTTTTTATCCTTCTCAGCTTTCACGAGGTTCTCGTCATGAGGGACCGCTATATCAATAATCATTGTGCGACGCTCTAGTCGATCTATGACCACTATATCAGGCTTATTGGCAACAATAGTCCTGTCAGTGATTATAGATCGATCCCAATACAATAAGACATTGCCATTGTCGAGAACTGGGTCGGGCACATACCTATAGTACGGTACTTCTTTTTCCACAAGATTGTATTTAAGAGCAAGTTGCTGGTGGATAATCCTGGCTACGAGGTTGTGTCTATGCAAATAGTCTCCGTTAGCTAGATGAGAACATCCAGAAATAATGTGTCGGATTGATTCCCCGGGCCGGTGGCATGCCCGACAGATGTCAACCGTACCGTCCTTCACAATATATTTCCGGTAGTTGTTCGTCATCATAACTTCGTCCATTATCGCACAGACAAAACCTTCGGTTTCCCCGAAGAGGTCACCAAAACGGAGCCAAGATACGGACGCTAATAGGTCTACAGCGGGCCCATGTAAGGCCCGGTAAAAGCGTCCGTGAAGCTCCTTGCTCTGCCATACTTCCCTGCGGTCATTAGTGTCCAATATTATAGGTTTGCGCCAGTTCTCGTTAGCCAAGGAGAGCGGAGTGAGGCCCTTGTCCACCGCTACCACATCTCGGTGCATGCCCACGTCGGTTTCCAGGAAGTATTCCCTGAGACTGTACACCTCGCGGTTGTGTAGGGTCTTAGCATTTAAGAAGCCGCGACCCCCGCACTTCCGCGGGATGTACAGTCTCATCACCGAAGACCGTGGGTGATGCATCCGATTTGCGGTAAGCAGTGTGCGGACCCTCCTATCCAAGGCGTCAAGTTCTGTCTGAGTCCATTTGAGTATGCCGAAAGAGTACATCAACACCGGCATGACCCAACCGTTGAAAGCGCGCACCTTGTTCCCGCCTGATAAAAGACTATTCAGAACTTTATTCAGGCGGCCGAAGAAGCGCTCCTTCAACGACCGTTTCACGTCATCAGCATTGATGCCTAACGCTTCCGACATACCCAAATACTTGTAAGTTTCAGTTGAGCAGAGGGATCTAAGGTGTATGGAATCCGTAAGTTGAATTCCCACGGATTCCATAATCTCTCCATGCTTTACATGCATGACTGCACATTTGTCCACACCAAATTCCATCCTGATGGCACTACTAAAGGTTTCAGTTACCTTTAGTAGCTCCATCAGTTGCAAGTCGTTGGGGGCAAAGAGTTTCAGATCATCCATGTAAAGAAGGTGAGATATGACCTGACCACCTCTTTTCAACCGGAAGCCTAAGCCAGTACCCTCTAGCAGTGTGCTGAGAGGGTTCAAGGCTAGGCAAAACCACAGAGGACTCAGACTGTCACCCTGGAATATGCCACGCTCAATCCTTATCGGTTCACTGTTCTCCCGAATCTGTCGACATCCCGGATAGCGAAGGACTGTTCTCCACTGCCCCATACACGACATCAAGAAGGTGCGCAGAGTTGTATCAACTTTGTACAGTTCTAGCACCCTCATGAGCCATGTATGAGGAACAGAGTCATCAGAGCCTTCTTGTAATCTATCCAACATGCCGACAAATTCTTTCGAGAACGTCGAACCTGTTGGCTTATGGCCATATCGATGAGGAGCAGCTCCTTAGTACCGCGGGACCCGTTCCTACATCCATTCTGAGAGGCTGACATGATAGAATTTGTCTCAATATGACTATTGATTTTAGCTCTCAGAATGGATGTAAGCACTTTATAGACCGTCGGCAAACACGTGATCGGTCTATAATTTTTAGGATCCGCAGTACTACCTGATTTGTGGAGCAGGTGGGTTATTCCTGTTGTTAGGAAGGGGGGTAGCGACCCTGACTCTAAGGCAGACTGGAACTGAGATGCCAAGCGAGCATGCGACCTTTGGAACCATTTTATCCAGAAATTGTGCAGCCCATCCGGCCCAGGAGATTTCCAGTTAGGCAACGGACGGACTGCACGGGCTACATCTTGGGGGCTGATGGTAATTGCCCCCATTTCTGGTAAAAGATCACATGTGCGCTCGACCTCTCGGATCCAATCACCCTCGATGTGACTGACAGGCGCCGACCAGATGCTGCGCCAAAATGAACACATGGCGTTATCATCCGGCAGGCGTGTATCAGTCACACCTTGGTCCGGTCGCTCCCAAGCCCTGTAAACCCACCTTTCATTACTTTGGAATGTGCGATTCTGAGTGTACCGCTCCACTCGGCGCTTATACCGACGAATACGGCTTGCCCATGCATAGATCTTCTGCTTCAGGAAGTCGATACGCTCTGTGACGCAGGGCAGATAATCTCGAGGACTAATATCAGTTCCCGAGAATGCCGGGAACTGATACGTCAAGTGTTAATTTATTATTAACACTTTTGTGTTTAGTGAGATTGTGTTCCTAAACGAACGACGCCTAACACTTGACATTTTTTGATGCGAAGCTCATTCAAGGTCAACTTTGTTTTGAAGTAAGTTTGTTGATACGTAAACAAAGGATTAAATTGAAATAAACTTGATGAGGTGCTTAATTTTTGATAATTATTTAGGTCTAAAATTAGAAGGCAATATATTATTAGAATACATATTGGAATACAAAGTCCTTTAAATACCTTACTTTACGTTCAAGGCTGATCCTTTTACTTAAAACATAAATACAAAAATGCTTCCTTACTTAGACGAAATCTATTTCTAAATTCTGTGTCGCTTAAGTTTTGTAGGTTATTTTTTTTTTTTATTGTAGGTAAAATCATCCAATGACTAAATAAACTAACTTGTTTTCTATTAATAAAAATATAGTGTTCTAAAATAAATCACCCGCCTTGTTTCTCTTCGTACATTTCTACTTTCAAAAATCAATCGCGCCGCAAGATAAATAGTACAATGCACTATGTCGAGGGGTGCTTCTTGTTAATCTAAGCATTTTCTAACAAAATTTGTTAACATAATCACTTAAATTATTATTTTATGCTTCCAATAAACTCCGACGAAAGTTTTCTCACTGCCAAATTTATAGTGAATAAACTTTCGTGAAACTCGCAAACCAGCCTTCAACAATGACGATACTATACGTCATTTTAAACCTTCGTGCTAGCTATCTTTATACAAACGACTCAAGGTTACGTACGTTACGAATTCGATACGAATACGAAACCTATAGGACTAAGTTCGTGCTCACAAAATTAGTTCAAATTACGCACACCAGAGGCGCTGTTCATGTTTCCATACAAAATGCTCACGTTAACGATACGAATACTTTTTCGCTTTTCGTGCTAGGGGCAGGTATCCACGACACGGACGTGCGGGAACTAGCGATTGAAGGGAGACTAGCTTCGGAAATATGTATTGATATGTTACGTTAGTTGGTAGATGTGCCAAAAATTAAATGCATTCGAGGTTCATGAACATTCAAGTCAAATGAAATTGCAAGAAATAACCGAGCTAATAAGACAACGCGAAACTAATTTTAACCTATGAACAATGAAAGCACTACATCAACGCTTACGAGTCAGGTTTATAAATTTCAATTCCACATTTACAAGAAACTATAAACAAGGCTGCGAGCGCCCCACAGTCGAGACGAGCACAGATTCGTAACACAAGTTCTCAACGAAACTGACGGAACTGTTGAAAAATTCATTAGCTTGAGGTATCGCCCTCGTAAAATTACATCGTTCCCTCTGTGCCGCACTTAAAAACACCAGCTTTTTTAACGCGTCATAACGCGTCAGCGTTGAATCTTTCATGTGAATAATAAGTACATTGGCTTTAAGTCCTTCGAAACTGGGAATCTCAAGAATGATTTGTGAAGAGAGTAAGTTGCTGTCCTGTAGCAATTTCACATAGGTCTATATGTACTAGTTTAAATCAAATAAACAATCTTTGCTTGTAATACAACACGCATCAAGATTTGAGCCATCTGAGATCAGAGGAATAATTTTTACAAAACATGTCAATTTTATCGTTACGAAAGTTATGGAGTCGATTTGATAGCTGTATGGAAATATTTAGGGCAAAATCCAGCCTTGGCGGGATCGCGGTATGGCTACAAGATAAGAGGGTCGAAAGGTACACGTCCCATAGGACTAACTCACCCTCCAAATTCGTGATCAACATTTCTGTGTATTTCTGACTCCGATTGCGGACAATCGAAGGAAAAGTAACTGCTGTCTGCAATATACACATGTGGGAACCTTAGATGTTCATGTGAACCACAATGAAAAATGCACATTTCTTCACTCTATATTAATTTTGGTGTTAAGAGATTAATTAGATGACTTAAGGTAAAGTTAACACTTTAAAACAACCTTATAAACTAGGGTAGGTCCTTAGCTTAACTGTTCTGACATCAACAGTTTAAAAACAGCCGTTTCGCTGAGCCCCAGAGACGCGGATCCCACGCGCGGCTAACGTCACTTGCGTTATAAAAACTTTTCTTTGTTTCAGTTGTGAGCGGCGAGGGCTCGTTTCGTAGTCGTTGCCGATACCGTCTGGACTCCCAAATCGTTTTCCAATAGTATTTTATATGTAATGGACAATAACACATGCTCGAGGGCCTGTTGTAACTCGCGAGTTTATATTGACGACCCGCTTATATTGGAAAACTTCCTCCATTCTTGGTCCCTGAATTTATAATAGAGATTTTTTCTTATTGTGTCCAACATGGACCCAAAACACAGTGCGGCAATAAATTGTTGTTTTATTTTAAACGATACGCGGTTAAAGGATTTTCCGGATCCAAATAATGAAGATAGGGTTGCGGATTATATTGCTACTGATTGTAAAGGGTGGACTACGGTTGCGATTTCCTCTGCGGGCAGATCGAGTTTATTTCTGATGTCCTTGTCGGTTAAACTAAAGTTAGGGTGACCTTTAGATACGAAAGGGCAAAAGCATTTATAACTTAGAAGCAATTCAGTACTTTTACGTTACAAATCAAACAGTTCTCGCAGTTGCCATCACACAAACCGCCGATCAATCAACGTTTGATTGTTGGAAATACTTGAAATCGTTTGTCAAAGTTTCCCCTTAGGGTAAGGGCGTGTTGCACACATTCGTAAACATGTGATTATAACTGCTGAACGCCTATTATTTGCCGGCCCTTCATCGTGGCCCTATAAATAGCGTCCGCGGCGCCACGCACCCGCTGCAACAGACTGACGGACAGTAATTTCCCAACAGTCAGACGTCATATAACATTCATAATGGCCTCCGGAAGGATTTTAAAATGTACGCTAAGGAAATGCACCGCCCCAGTCGAATTTACGATTAGTTCAAACATTGTGATCACGTTATGGAAACCATAATTCAAAACGGTTCTAAAGTGGTCAGGTATTATTAGATGAGTTTGTTAGCCCTTTGATGTTTGAAGTTTTTAGTTGAAAAATGGCGTGTGTCCAAATTCCCAAAGACAAATATATTTTGTAAATTCAAATGATTTTTAGCTGATATCGTGCAGCGCTACCAGGCAACTAACTTTTACACTAGACTCTGTAATCAACACTACAGCCGTTATACGGCAGCAATTTGCTTGAAACTGTAGCTGCACCGCAAGGTCAAAACCAACTTGGAAAGTTACAGCTCATGAGCAATAACAACCTTAGGAATAGATCAGAAATACAGTGGTTATAGTGGCATTGGCACGCAAGCGCACCCGCGCGACGGGCTAGTGCAGCAGTGACGTTAACTGCATTAGAGAATTGGTAGCGGTGAAGGGTTATGGCGGTTTTATTGTGTGCGACCAAAGCCGGGGCGGGGCCTTGTTCACTCGGAACGTTCAGCGCTTTCAATGTTCTGTTGGATGCAGCTCGACATGCCGCTTGTTCTCGAATTGCTTTATGTCCACGTCGAATTGCTTTCATTGATTTATTTCAAAAGTTACACCATTAAATTTGCCTTGTCTTAATTTTTTTTTCTAATTAAGCAAAGTAATAAATTTTGAAACATTGCACCCAAAATTTTAGTTAATACTCATATACAAACACTTTAATGTTTCATTTTTTATCGAGCTTTAGTTTCATAGCAACTTCACTAAGACAATCATCAATCATTCTTTTAGCGTACACGGGTATGAAGACGGACTCTCCTTGCTTTCCCCTGGGATCACCAGTAAAGTAGCACTATAAGCCCGGACAATACCTCGGGGGTCGGCATCGCTATCCAGGTATCGAAATGTTGTTACCCAAGAATACCCAATCACTGTACGATTGACGTTTACGGTCGTTCACCATAAACATCAGCAGTTTTATGTGGTGCGTTATTTATTCCTGTAACTCCCGCTATTTCCACACGCAGTCCACATGCGATCAACTGGTGTCAATTAGCCACCATGATTAATTACATTTAACGGGTAATGAAAATCGTTCCCTCTAATTAGAAGTAGCATTTGTCATACACCCAATTTCGTGCGGCACTCGAGCTATTTTGTTCAAGTGTTCGTTAGGAACAGAGTGACGTAAGAGTGAGTCATTACGGCGGTAATATGGATTGTTCACTGAACTCCTGAGATTGTCTGCGGCTCCCACGCAAATACCGTCCTAATGGATCCTTTAACGACAGCCCATTTGAGAATAAAGCAGTGCTAATTAGAGAACCCCTGACATAAAGTGATGGTGGTGCGTGGTGGGGCGAGGAGCGATCGATTGCCGAAGGGTCGCGGCCGGACGATGCGATATCCCCACACACAAACATTACAATGTCCCTATTACTTAGGCTGGGAACTTGCGACATAAAAATCCCCAAATCCAATATCATTAACAGAGATTAGATTTTCTAGGATGACAATTGTGTGGGTTTACGGGTAATAAACTGCCTCACGAAAAATATTTTTATGTGCAGGATAATACAGATTATTAAATGATAAGAACCTAGGCGTACACTTAGATACTAAGCTCTCTTGGGACGTGCATATAGCTGATGTTAGTTAGACGGTCTTCTACTCTTTTCAGTCCCTTAAACGGCTCCAAAAATTTCTACCTTTTCATACTAAGGTCACTCTTATAGACTATGCGGATGTCTGTTTTCTACATGCTACGGAGGTTCTCCTTAAGAAACTCGAGCGACTGCAGAATTTGTGTATCCGCTTCATTTTTGGCCTTCGCAAATACGACCATGTGTCGGAGTTTCGGACCAGATTGAAGTGGCTGTGTTCGGCGTCGGCGTGATACCCATATCCTATCTCTTCTCTACACTATCCTGCACAATCCGAACTCTCCTCAGTACCTTCGTGAACGTTTTGAGTACTTTGTCCCAAGAGGTAAACACTGTCGCACTACAAATTCTCTTCCTCTTCGTACTCCATTTCACACTTCCAGCCGTTATGATGGCTCCTTCTCTGTTACTGAAGTGCGTCTTTGGAACTCTCTTCCACACTCCATACGTGACAGCCCTTCTCTGGAGATCTTCAAGAGGAAAATTAAAGAGCATTATCTTTCTCAATGATACAAAAATACCATGTGTATTTATATATATATACATATACATAAATAAGTAGTTTTGTATTTATGTATGTTTATGTATTATTCAATTCTTATTTGTTTGTGTTTTAGATTGATTTTATATACTTGCGTCAAGATATTATAATATGGACATGCCATTTTATCCATAATGTGCGGGAAGTACTGGAAAAAGTTCCGGGATTGCAATTATGGACTAAAATAAAATAAAGCGTCATACAGTCAAGCGTCATTTCTAATTTGGGTTTAGATTAGTTATCATCAGATAGTTTTATTTAGGTAGGTATTTTATTTTCTGTTATTGAGTTTTTTTTTTAAATATGTAGGTACTTAGGTTTACTTCATATAGCAATTGGTTTCCTATTGTAATTAGCCACAAAGGGCCCGCGCCGGGGAAAGTTCTACACAAACAGCACTTTACACAAAAAAACTCATTGATAAATTTCATCGTCCACGCGAACGAAGTCGCGGGCACAGCTAGTGATAAATATAATGCCCTATCTCCAGGGAGTGACTCTTCTTTAGCCGAAAGAACATTTGTAGTTGCGAACATCCGTCATGAATTCTGAATTCTGGTTCATATAGAACCAGATTGTTTACCCCATTGACGTAGTCTATACCTACTCATAAAAATCTGGATCATTGTAGCAACAATAATCCAGAACCTCCACAGCAAACGCCGGATACTCTTGATATTTGACTCTTATTAAGCTGTAGGTAGGGGGCTCCCTTCAATTTCGTCCCTACGACATCATCATTACTAACCGTGGCTCAAGTGTGTGAGCGTAGCTTTTCATATTGGTCATCTGCGACAGAGTTGCAATGTTATACTTATCGTTTTATTTAGTAATATTTTGGACACTTAGTTTCACTTCAAACAGTTCTGCTTAATTCATTGGCTGGTATTTAAAGTTAGCCAACTTGACTGTAAGCGATGTCGAGGCCACGGTCAGCTAACAACAACTTTTTTTGTAGTTAAAGTCAAACAACAATATAAACTTGTCTAATATTACCATCATAAAGGGTTACGTCGTCGTAGAATAAATTCGGTTACTTATCACCACTTTAGTTGCGTGGCAATAACAATACGAGCGAGGCCTGCCTGGGGAGCCCTAGGCTTATTAACTTCCTGCCTGCTCCTTTATGGACCTCCGGAGACCAACTGTTCTGAGGGTCGAGGATTTACTCTGACCTTTATAATCGTTCGATACTCTCTGCGCTCATAGCATAACAACAATTAGGTAAGTCTATTTCTACTCAAAGCGTTGATTTCGTTATAAAATTATTGAAAAAAAAAACAACTTGTGTGACTTTAATATTCAAAGTTCTAAATATGTATAATTCTAAAAATATCATGACCTGTTTTTGTTCACAGTTAACAAACACAATCATAACTACCAAAATAAAATGCTGGTTAAATCCCGATAGTAAAATTTTCACATCCTTATAAATTAAATCTACCGTGAAATCTCATACGAAGTCAGGCAGTTAACAAAGCAATAAGACATAAACAGTGACGAGGGTATAAAGGAGCAATAACTCAAGTAATACATTCGGTTGTGGTCCAATCATGCGGCGCGACAGTTCACACCTCCATAACAGGCATAACTCGGGCAGTTATAAACTTGTCCCATGCTGCACTCACACCGGCCACAGCGCCACCACAAGCCACAGCCGCAGGATGGCCACATCGATGTGGTCGCGCTGCGAGGCGGGTGATTGACAGATAACTACGTTTGCGTGAATGAGCTACCCATCCTTTCCGTTAATATTGGGGCCAACAGAGAATTAGAGAATTATAAGAAATGTGGTGAGGTAATTTTATCAATCTACAAAGATTGGTTCTAAGCAGCGAAAAATCACAAAATAAGGAGATTCAAGGTGAACAACAGTTGCCAAAAAAATAAAACCCAAGTTTAATAAATGAAAACCTAACATTATACTAACAAGATTCACAAGACAAGCACGATATGAACGCTGGAACAACAGGCCAACACTCTGACCACAAACACTTTTTAATTGTGGCTCGTATGAGTTGCCACATCTTGGAGCCAAGCTTTGTCCAAACTTTACGATGGCGGGCATAAAGCAGTAATAAAGTATCTCATCAACACTAACTCGCTGCACTCGAATAAAAGTTTATAACCAGTAAAAATATATGAAATTGTCGCAAACTCGACGAGTGCTGCAGAGTAGAAAGTTTGAAATGAAACATTCTCTCAGAATCCGAGCGTCACAAGTGCATGGGAATGAAATCTATACTAATATAATTAATTAAGTTTACCGTCGTATCTCTACATTGACGTCCACGTCGTGGTGGGGCTTGCGCGCCCCTACAAACCCTAGGCCTTGGTTGGTTGAATTTTTTGCTGCAACATGCCTAATATACGGGGACAGATTAAGAGAGATACTGTGAGGAAGGAGCTGTAGATAACTCGATAGGGTTGTTTTAGTTGAAAGAATAATTTAACAAATCACATTCGTACGCACACTGGTAAAAAATCTTTTAAATGCGAAACAAGTAAAATCTATATTGGGTTTGTTTTCTATAGCAAGTTCATCAGTAATTTCGCAGAAATGTAAGGTTTGCTTTCTTTAGTCGCATCATGACATATTTTAGTGAATTTTCCCGATTTTTACAGATTGAAAAAAAGGCTTTACATTTTCTACTTTCATCATGCCGGGTGATGTCGCTGGCAGAAACTATACTTGATAAAATTTGTGCAATTCCAGTATCTCTAAAAACAGTGAAAAAAAAAAATATAAATAATTAGACTACATTCTGACAGCGTACTCCTGTAACGTACTCCTGAATGAAAAATACCTATTTTAGGTCATAAAATAGGTTATAGTCTACATAAGTACTAAGTTTTATCAATATCAGAATCTGCAACTTCAACAGTTAAGCCGTGAAGAGGGAACGAATAGAGTTATATAGTTATATTTATAGATGGAATGGATGTGACATTTGCAATATTCATCTTTAGGGTTCCGTACCTCAAAATTAAATGATGGAAACCTTATAGAATCACTTTGTAGACCGTCTGTCTGTCTGTCTGTCATGACTTTTTATCTCGGGAACGCATGAAGATATCGAGTTGAAATTAAAACCATACCATCAGATCTGTAGTCCCTTGAAGCTGTGAAAAATTAAAACTTCGAAGTCAAAGAAAATAAAAATACGGCGGCTTATGTCGTAAAAACGAATGTTTCGATACTCTAAAGAGAATAACATTTATAGTGTATTTTTCGTTGACCTAGAATATTGAAACTTGGTATGAAGCAAGGTCAAATAGCTCTCAAGGTCGATTTGGAAAAATCTTCGAGATTATTCGGGAACAGAACAGTTTTCATAAGTAACTTTGTACGGATCCACTCAGTGCGTGATTTCGACTCGCACTTGGCCGATTTTTATTTATTTAATCATTCGGAAAGTTCTTCAAAACATTGCAAAAGTTCTTTAAAAATAAAACCGCGTTTTTCTGTAAGAAAACATCTTTCCTTTCGTAAGCTTCTCTAATCTAAGATCAAAAGATTGAGAAGAATATCCAATGATCCATTATTAACGCAACAACGATTTACTTAATGAAAAGTGTGCGCGGCAGCACAAGTTTAATAAAGTTTGTACAACAGAGAATATACATAAAAAGTGTAAAAAGAGCCGTTTATGGACGAAGTTCGCTCTGCGGGGACAAAGCAACGAGAAGTGAGCACAAAGGAGATAAGGCGGCGGCTTACACAACACGGGATACCAAATTATAGGGAGCTGTAACTTACTTAACTTGTCAAACAGGAATAAAAGTATTGACGCAAAACGTTCTCGCGAAAATATCAACATGTTGGCACAAAAATATCGGCAGAGATCTGGATTAGAATCATTCTCACCTTTAAAAATACGATACTGTAACCCCAGCAAACAATTTATGTGCTTTAAGTAATCCGAGCCGTCGCTTTTTAATGTTATTTCTCTTCGGCGGTTTGTCATGAGATTAAAAGGTAATTCGATCCGTATCCTGTCGTTTGTCCGAGTATTTACGGTGGCGGGTGCGTCCACAACACAAACAACAAATATTGATTCCTGGCACCCGCCATTCAACCGTTATGCTTACAATGGTCGCGGCTCGCGGCCGCAGTGCACACGAGGCAGCGCGCCGCCACAAGACATTCCGATGGAAAGCGCGCGTCAGCTCCAATGTTTAGCTTGAGACCTGTTTTATTTGCTGAGAAAACATAAAAGTACTCGCTTCTGAATCTAAACCGTACAGTACTGTAGGTATCACAACGTAGCATAATTTTTAAACCAAACATTCGTAACGTAAACACTCCGGCTGTAATATTGGTTAAACTCTTGAGAAATCAAATAATCTCGTAGAGTATTAGAAGCAAGTTAAGTACGCAAGGTGTTGATTGCGATTAAAGACTTAAGACGAAACTTCGGTTGCAACTTCCTGACGTATCTCGACCTACGAACGAAGTTTGCTGAGTACTTCAGGAACAATTACCGCGGGAATTTCTATAGAACATTAGTAAGGAAGTCCATAGTGAACTAACGTAACAAAACGTATGGTTATTTGTTTGCGTGCCGCTCGGGAAACTAACTGATCGCGTGTTCACACCTCTTTCCTAACTCTTCAGTAATTGAATTACTTTTTTCTAACTTACGGCCTGCGGAAGTATTGCTAAACGCTGCAGCGTGTTTGGCGTTCATGAACTTTTTGAGGATTCTATCGATAGATAGTTGGTGAATATTATACTAAATCGAGCTCGACAATATTGCAATGATATCTCGGGGTCATAAAACTAGTTGGCGGGTATAAAGCGCAGTAATAAAGAATAAAAGTGCAGTATAAAGTGACAAAATAAATTCCGTCCAGAGGCACAAGACGGAAGCGGGTATTGATTACGTCATTTCCCCGCCTGACGTATTGTGTTGCTGCAATTTCCTCAAAAACCCGGTGAACAAGTATTATGTACACAACATTTTCTTTATAAAAACATTGTTTCCGCACTCCCCCGAAAAGGGGTGGTAACTGCTAACTTATTCATGGTACAGAGAATCATCGATGCGTACAAACTGTTTCATACTATCCGATTCTCACTACATTCATTTGTGTCACTGTACACGATTATAAACCTTATACATATGAAATAAGAGCCACAAATGCGCCAATGCTCAGTTGAATACATTTGCAAGACTACATGAGGAAAAGTCTCCACCTGCGCCGCATATATCAATGTAAAATACACGTAGATTTAAAAAAGGACTTAAACGTGATGCGCGAAATAAGCAGCTCTCGAAAAATAAATATTTTGTGGTTCCGTACCCTTGTGGAACAGAGAGTACCTACAGATGCAGCGACGACACGTGTTGAAAACTTCTGCTTACAAGTTCATTCTTCTCCCACATGAAGCAGTTTCGCGCGTTCGAATTTCTTATAAAATAGAGAGAGGCAACATTTGCTTTGCTACTAGATACAACACGTAAATTGAACGAGAATTTCTCGACAAAGAAGCTATTGTGCAGCTAAAACTTTAATATGAGCAACGTTTTTAGGGAATCATCTCATAAGCCGGGAACGACCCCCATTCCTGCGGAGCTCGCGGTAACGACGTCGATATGAAGGTTTTTATACCGCTTATGACGTATAGGATATATTGCACGTATGATATGCACGCGGGCACATACACACTCAGCTTAAAACACCTATAAAGGGTCTACGTGATGCCAGTGAGCGTGTAATATGAGATGTAAGTACAAAAAATAATACATAGCATTTATAAGACTCTCAGCTTTACCGATGGAAAACGAGGCTAAAGTTGTGATGTTGTTTACATATGTGTTAAATAATAAGTAACGTCGTGTCTTTTATTTATAATATTTATTTTAAATTAATAATGATCAAGTTGAACGCGCTTACCCCAATACAAAGATACTTCGCTATTAAGCATCTTATAAATCACGTAATTCTCTGTATAACCCCATCGGCGATTATGTGCAAGACGGGTACATATATATATCGATGCAAGAGGGTTATTTGTATTTTTCGTATTATATAAGAGTTTTTGTTTTCTTTATCATATCAGTAGCAGGAGCTATGGATGGAAGAAAAACATGGGGAGTGCGGAGTTCGGAGTGTGCCGGCTGCAGCGATCCCACGCGACGAGTGGTTAATTTATGAGAAGTGCGGAATGCCGATGTTATGAGCTGCATATCGAATATGTGCTGATGCATCGTATGCTAGAGGCGAAGAGGCGAAATATTCTATAACTAGTGCTTGAGGCCTTTTTGTTGTATAGAAAAATATGTTTTATTTTTTAAACTGATCTAATTATAATTTTCATGTTACCTAAAAGCCGAGTGGAGGAACTGACACCCCAATCTCCAAACTTCATCTCTTTGCTATGACATTCGGAACTGGACATGAACTGCAGTAGCCGATTCGGAAAGAGTAATGGCAGATTCATGGACTAAATTTTGCTGGTATATTTTTTTAGCATGAAGTGATGAAAAATATACAAAAGTGTACAGATTATAATTCCAAACAATTTTGTCTCAGATATTATTATTAATGGACTAAATTTATTATGTTACTTCACCGAGATTTTATTAGTAGTAACATTATAAGTTCAATCTTGCAAAAAGTCCATCAGCCTTATAATGTTCCCACCGCTGGGACTCAGGCATCCTCTCTAGGAGAGGGGAATGATTACTTACTATAGTAAAAAATCTAGGCAATGCCAATTATGTCATTTTTTTTTTTTGCAATCCTTAGTTTGATTTCATGGAACTTTGTCAATTATTTCATGGTATATATCATGTTCACTTATGTAGGCACTTAATAATTCCATTAACAATTTCCTCGCCGTTGTTATTTCTGTCGAATCGACACGAAAAAAGAAAAGAATAAACGATCTTTTTTATGTTAATTGTAATATTTCATTAGTGAGGAGTAGGTACACCGCAGACTACCCCCTCTTTATTTTAAATTCTTACAGTCCATCCTAAGGTTGTCTGTATATATCGTTGTTAGTGATAAGACCGCCATTCCACCATTGTACCCATAGATTGAATTTGAAGGAAAAGTTTTGTTACTCTTTTGGTGTAATATGTCCTATATTTGTTGTTTATGCGGTGTACAATAAAGAATATATAAATAAATAAATAATAATAAAGTTGATTCTACTCTATTCTATTCTATTTTGACTGGTTTGTTGGTCTAGTGGTTAGTGGCCCTGACTGCTATGCCGAAGGTCGTGGGTTTGATTCCCACCCAGGAGAAATGTTTGCGTGATTAGCAGGATTATTTGATATGGGTGTAATTAATCTATAATGTATGTATTTAGAAATATATAAGTATGTTTATCAGTTACCTAGTACGTATAACACAAGCTCTGCTTACCTTGGGACTAGACGGCGTTGTGTGATCGTTGTGGAATATTATTCTATTTCAGTTCACGTCACTTACTCCTGTGCCCATGCTCTTTATTGTCAATTACATATCGTTTTCTAGTAAAAGTTTATTGTGTGCATAGTTACAAATAAGTATATAAACTAGCCGTTAAATAAAAACCATCTTCATTGTGGTGTTATAAAAGTACTGCAGTAAACTTTATGTTGTTCAAAGATAAAGTGATACTGTTGACTAATTACTCTGCAGTGTCACATTCCAGCAGATAACTGAAACTTATGCTGCAAGTTAAGCAATCTAATAATTTATTCATTCAATTATTTTCTTTATAGCTCCGCACGACACTGCAGCGTTGTTTAATATACTTTAATTCGGGACTGGATACCGGCTGAGCATTTTATCACCACTTTTGGCTAGTTCGAGCAATGAAAATTACTCATTAAGTACTGATTGTGAACTAAGTGAGCTTTTACTAACACTTTTATTTGAGCTAGCGTTGCAGTCGTTGGTACACAGAACCTTTTTAAATAATTCTGATTAAATTTTAGTGACTTTTGTTTTAACTACTTAACTCAGTTTTGTTTCAGTTGGTTTTCGGGTATCTTATTAATAGCTTTAAACTAAGTATAAATATAACTGAATCTTTAAAAACACGACTATAAAAAAAACTTATTTCTAACCAAAAACGGAGAACATCACTGCAACAACAACAATTGTGTAATAGTCTCGTATCTCCAAGTTCCTTGCGCGGCATGTAATTAAACAATGCTGTAACAATAGTAGACGGGTCTAAGTGCAACTCCCACGCAGCGTCGTGCGCTTGCGTGGGCCACGCGTGCCACACAACGGTAGTCAACAAAAGACCCATTCCTCAAGAAAACAATATAAATAGATTAATCGCTACTGTTTTCGATAAGCTCTTCACGTTCACCGCGTAACCCGTTTGAACAAAGATAAATACGAACATGATATGACTCTACAGTCCAGTGTTAAAATCTATATTTATTTATTATATTTTTTATTTCAGGCATTGTCCATTTGTACACAAAATTAAAATCAAACATTTCAAAAATAGACATTAAAATTGCATACTCAATATCATATGTAAAATAAAATATAAATGAAATAATACACATTAACACATTTGCACAATCTATTTATGTAGGTACGTTTGTGTATGATTTTTCGAAAAGTTATGTAGCGCTTGCAGGTGAAGGATCTTTGTCCCGTAGCACAACGTAAAAGACTAACAGGTCCTAAAAAATTAAATCAATCCAATATTATAAACCAATAAAATAAGATTAGTTACCTACGATGATTCATCTAAACTAACTAGTGAACGTTCTGTCCCAACTCTGTTGTGTCTGAACTAACGCGAACTCTTAGAACGCAATTAACCTCACCCGCTCTCGCCTTTTTTGGACAACCCGCCTGACTTTCTAGTGTGAGGGTTAACTGTTATCTGGGTGAAGTTGTAACGCGGTTAGCTGCTAAACATCTAACTGATGGTCTGATAATTACATTGGTACAGGAATGTACACACGAACGATGCAACCAACTATATAGGGTGACTGGTAATTAGTGAACGATACCTAAACACGTAATTGTAGTCATGATAACAAACAACTTTTACTTTGAACTTAACAGATTTTATTCGTGATTTCAGGTTTGGTGCCATAGTATAAGTTGTTTGTTATCATGACTATAATCACGTGTTTAAGTATCGTTCAATAATTTACCAGTTACCCTATATATTAGTAACTAAACTGTTATTTTTTTAAATATGAACAGAAATTTAAGTATTATTTCATGTTTTGTAATACATTAGGTAATTGAGGTAACGATACCCGCCCCTGTTTCAAGAAACTTAATTTATAAGAATATCACAAGCGATATTGTGTTCCTTTATCTATTCTTGTCTCCCTAACAGCTTATTCTCGGGCCCTTATTTCTGCGTATTGATAAATGTTTCGCAAAGTTGTTTTAGCGATTCCCAAAGTAAATGTGATGTTTAATACCTTTGAAGTAGTTAATAACATGTACCCTCTCTTTGAATATAACTTGTGTATGTGAAACAACTTAACTCCCGAAACTCGAACTCTTGAACACGCCCCTAAGTATTACACAAACAGAATTCTATTTACTGTCCCTTCTTCACAAAACTTTTACAAAGTTGATCGTTTTATTTACAGAAATGTGGAGTAAAAACTCTTGTCGAATGTTTTAGAGAGCTCCACAAATAACATTTGGTCGTCCGCGTACTTGCTATGACAATTTTCCATATAAAAGGATGTCATACGTTCGGTCCACTTGATGGTAAGTCCACAAAGCCGCAGTCTTCCACCGGCGGGTAGCACAAGAGGATACTTTTGATGTTACTATTGTTACACAACGTAACATTCTTTTATATTCTTACCGCATTCTTAGGGCCTCTTTCACCACCCTCAAGTAAAGTGACGGGTAGGCTAATCGTCAGTTAAAGTCACCCGTAAATTCACGTTCGAGTTTTACGATGTCCGAGTAGCACTAATCATAAGATTAATTGACCAGTAACTTACTTGCCACGTGCTCTGCCAATTAGGATGCTTACTTGACAGTTAACGGTGATTTCTTACTGTATTTTGTATTGTGTATTTTTTACTGTAGTGTCTGTAGCCTTTCTGTTGTCATTTGTGCATATCATCAAAGAAAGTTTTTAAAATATGGTTTAATTGATTTGTTTGATTATCATTTGGATGAATTAGAATATTCCACGGCGCTGCATATACCGAGGATTCGCATTCGTGTCTTTAAATCCGTGGTGATTATTTTCCGAATCTAGGTGTAACTGATTTACTAGATTCCGTTTATCAAAGTATGTAGTGAATCAAGTGCATATATAAAACATAAAATTATACCTAAATCGCAAGGGTGAGTGGTGGTATTTTCTAAATGATTTTACTAATAACGTAGCATACAATACGCGGCATATAAGTTGAACTAAAATGGCGAGCAATTTGATCAAGAGATACCAAAATATCCCTCTCATTTGTAGAAAAGTTTGCGATTCTGTCTCTTTTACCATTATTCATATTATAAGTATAAACAAATTAAGATCACACGCATTATTCTACAACACAACATTCAAGACGCAACCGAAACCGACGATACAGATCTAAAAGATATACACAAATGACAACTAACAATGACATCTGGCAAGTAACTGACGTATTATTGAACGAATATGTCGAATAATTTGTTACGTCATTCACTTAACCCGTAAGTAGTTACTCGAAGCTTTATTTTCGCTTGTGAAATTGATAGAGGAGACTCATAACTTTTACTTGCCAATTAACTTTAATCGGAAAGTAACTAATCAACGCTTTACTTGGAGATGGTGAACGAGGCCCTTAAACTAACATAACTATTCTGGTTCTACAACTAAGATATTGTTTATTTAAACTTCATGTACTGTGGTGGTACATAAGCAGACTTCATGCAACAAGGCATTATCTACCAGCAACCTTTGGCTTAACAACAAGATGATCGAGTACGAGTCGGACTCGCGCACTGCGGGTTCCGTACAAACTTACCTAGGTATGTAAATAGTTCAATTCCCGAATGGAGTCTCGAATATTTTTCCGAATCGCAAATAAAGTGTTTTTTTTTGACGTAACAACAAATTTCCTGTTTTCAGATTTATTCATACCTGTCCTATAAGACCTTGCTTCATGCCAAATTTTAGAATTCTGGTTTAACGGAAAGTACACTATAAATTTTGATTCCCTTGAGAGTGTCGAAATATGCGTTATCTGCGACATAAACAGCCGTATTTTAGTTTTTTCTTTAACTCAGAAATTTAATTTTTTCACAGTTTCAAGGGACTGCCTACCTAAGTATATGGTTTTAATTTCAACTCGATACCTCCACGCGTTTTCGAGATAAAAGGTCTTGAAACAGACGAACAAGAAAAAGATCCTATAAGGGTTCTGTTTTTTCTTTTGAGATACGAAACCCTAAAAGGACAACACTGAACAGTTATTTATTTATTATATTCCTACACACATCATTAATATTATATACACAATAAATAAATAATAGACATTTCAAGTGCAATGAAGTATCATTATGGTTGCGCCAATTTGCTATGATCCGCGACTTTGTTTTTTGTAATTTATTTTTTTTGGCCTAGCAATCCTATCCCTACCGTATCCGCTTCCCGCACGACCTCGAGAGAAATGATTTGACATTGACGTTTTTGTGCATTGTGAATGTGACCGCACCGCTAACACGCCCGCTCGAAATTACAAGAAAATTGGCTATTTCGTGTTCCAACCATTCAGAACTCAACATAAGTGCAGTGTAGTGCAATACAGAAACTGGCAGTGCTTGAAAGTACGAAGTTCGGGATTCGCCGGCCGGCGCCATGTGGAACTTTCGAGGTTAAAGGTCAGTGTTCTTTCCTAGTTTCCGTCCCATGCCAGGCATAGTATCTGCATATTGTTAATAAACCTTAGATCGCTTTTTAAATCTACAGTCCACACAGCAAATTCGCGCAACCATTACTTTTTTGGTCCATACGAGCAGGATCGTGAATCATTTTCTTGTAATTTCGCAATATAGTATTTGTTCCATAGGGAATAAACGCAACGCGCCTGTTTACCTAGATATAATAGTAGAAAACCCGCATCTAGGCATTTAGGCAACTATACGTTATTTCGCTCGTATAGTTAAAGTGTCATTGATAATTACGGTACCTACGCCGTCAACCGCACCGCATAATTATAGTTAGCTACGTAAATATCAGCGTAGATATAAATCGATCGCATTCTTTTTCTTGACAAAATTCATTCGACCATCCTACAAATTGCATGTAGGTAGACGCATTTCAAAAATACCCGTTCATTGTTGAGTGAATATTTGTAGGAAACGGATAAACCATAGATTATATACGCATAGGTTATTCCGTTCGTTCGCCGTTCGCTTTGTTGTTTACAATACTACCATATTGTTATCTGATAATTATCGCTTACTTAATAATTCGTTAAGTGTTTGTTTGAGTGTATAGTGTGAATATATCAAGACAAGATGTCTCTTAAGGGAACCAAGGTTAGTACTGATTTAAAGGTTCAGTTAAAGCTTTTATACGCCGAAAGGGACTCACAGTTTTCACGTGTTCAATCAATTTGTGATAAATCTTTGCAAACCTCGGATCTGGCGATTAGAGATGCTTTCTTGTGTTCGTTGGAAACTTTAGATAGTTTGCGCGAGGATTTTAAATCTACAATTAAGAATATAAACATTTTAGAGTTGGAGTTAAATCCTGATTACTGTGTGAGTTATCAGGCATTGTCGTCCTTTGATGACTTGTATTGTCGTATCAAACGTATTGCTAGGAGTTTAGAGACTCCCCCCCCCGCGAGTGGTTTGTCCAACCCTCCTCGCGAACGCCCGCGATTGCCGCCAATTCAAATACCTGAATTTGATGGTGACATTCGAAATTGGAATTTATTTATAGATAGTTTCGAAAATATAATACATAGGAACACATCGCTGACAGATCACGAGAGATTGCATTATCTCGTAGAAAAATTGACCGGTAAGGCAAAGGCTGTCTGTGCTGGAATTACGTTTAGCGCTGAAAATTACAATTTAGTTTTGAACACTTTAAAAACAAAATACGAAGATAAGCGATTAGTAGCCACCGCATATTTAGATCAATTATTCGATTTGAAAAGTTTTTCCGTTTGTAACGATCATAATTTAGAGAAGTTTTTAAATATTTTCGCATCATCTGTTCGTGCAGTGAGGAACCTAAAGGTCAATGACCTCTGTGACTTTTTGTTTTTGTATATCGGTTTAAATAAATTAGATCCTGAAACTGTTCGTCTGTTTGAAACGACTCAGCGCGGCAAAGAAATACCTAAGTTCGAAGATTTAGAATCTTTTATTCGCGACCATATTAAGGTGTTGCAGCGCACGTCGGCACGTCATGAAGTCACGAATAGGACAGGTTCCGATCGCCGTATAGACGCGTCATCGAAGTCGGTCAAGACTGCACATACGCTAGTTAATACCGCCTCAACGCCTGACTGTTCTCTGTGTAAGGGTAGCCATACACAGCTGTACAAGTGTTCGGAATTTCAGAGATTATCACCTAGTGATCGTTACAAGTTTGTCCGCACTAATAATTTGTGTTTTAATTGTCTAAGTGACAAACATCTGGTTACGTCATGTAAAAGTGGTGTTAGCTGTCGTAAATGTCTAGCTAGACATCATACCTTCTTACATTTTGAGAGTAGTAAGCTGCCATCGCAGCAGCAGCCTGCGCAGACGCGCGACGCATGTGACGCGCGGCCTGCTGCAAGTGCAAACGACGTAACATTGTGTTCGCTTTCCGCCGCTGGTACTCAAGTCACTACCGTTTTACTTGCGACCGCGCAAGTTGTCATTGTAGATGCCTTTGGCAAACCGCACACCGTTCGAGCGCTACTAGATGGCGCTTCCCAGAGTAATTTTATTACTCGGGATTGTTGTCAACGCCTTGGTTTTAGTTTTAATAATTGGTCATCCCGCTCAGAAGTGAAAGGTTTTGGAGGTTTAAAGGCAACCATTCACGGTTCCATTAAAATAATATTTAGTTCACGTTTTAATCGTAATATTTCGTTTGAAATGGATTCGCTAGTCGCAGATAAGATTACGGAACGGTTGCCCACGGTACCGGTTGACACGTCCATGCTGACGGAGTTTAAGAACTTGCAGTTAGCCGACGGAAATTACGCTTTCCCTGGAGATATCGATCTATTGATCGGTGCTTCGATTCTCCCGCATCTCCAGTTATCACGTAAAATTCAAGGTCTTCCGATGTACCCCGCTCCGCACGCACTGGAAACAGTTCTCGGGTTTGTTATAGTTGGCTCCGCACCCGCTTATTTAAATAGTTACTCGACTGTGTCGCACTGTTGCACCGTCGAGCCGCCGCTTGAGTCTACCATCCGCAAGTTCTGGGAGATTGAAGAGGTCAATGTCCCACCTATTCTCAGCCCTGAGGATCAGGTCACTGAGGAGATTTATACCCGCACGACTACTCGTGATAAAGATGGTCGTTATGTTGTCGCGCTCCCTTTCAAGGGTGATATTTTTTCGCTCGGTGGCTCCCGTGCCTCCGCAGAAAAACGCTTGTTTGCTATTGCGCTCTCTGCCGATATTCGGCAAATGTTTCTTAGTATTGGAATCAGAGAATGTGACCGTAGATTCCAACGCTTCTTGTATAGATTTTCTCCGCAGGAACCTTTGAAGGTTTACGAATTCAATCGTCGAATTCAATCGTCACCCCATCGATGGGGCACGTTTGTCGCAAATAGGGTGGCTAAGATTCAAGCTGAATTGTCACCGGAAAATATGTTCCATGTCGCTGGAACAGAAAACCCAGCTGACTGTCTCTCACGTGGTTTGCTTCCCGCGCAAATTTTAAATCATCCGCTTTGGTTTTGTGGCCCTCCCTGGCTGCATACCACTCCTAACGAGTGGCCAAATGCTCCGTTTAACCCCGCTACTGTTTCAGAACCACCCGAGGAGAAGAAACATACGCTTGTAGTATCAGTTCCGCGTGAAGAGTCAGTTGTTTTGTTGTTGTCTAATCGAGTCTCGTCTTGGTCGAGACTATTACGCTGTGTAGTTTACGTCCTAAGATTTTTGAGATTATTACCATCGCGTGGTTCTATAATCGCAGCTGATTTGGATAGAGCTGAATCAGTTGTACTTCGAGAGTTGCAGAAATTTTATTTTTCAATAGAATTTCGTAGTTTAGAATCACATAAACCTTGTAGTCCCGCACTTCAACATTTGAAACCATTTTTGCAAGACGGACTCATTCGTGTCGGTGGCCGTCTGCGAAATGCTAAGTTAGAGTTTGAACAAATGCATCCAGTAGTTCTACCACGCAGGGATCACGTTTTGGATTTGTTGGTGGACTATCACCATAAGGTGAATTGTCACGCTGGTCCCGATTTATTAATGTCCATTCTTCGACAGAAGTACTGGATACTTTCCGCTCGCAATTTGATACGCGCTAGAGTGCACAGATGTGTGCCCTGCTTTAAGCTCCGCCCGCGTTTCAACGCGCCGGAAATGGCCGACCATCGTTCTTGTCGTGTTGTACAGACGGTGAAACCTTTTATACATACTGGGACGGACTATGCTGGACCGTTTAAAGTCACTATTGCCCGTGGTCGTGGTATACGTTCCACAAAGGCATACATTTGCCTATTCGTTTGTATGACAACTCGTGCAGTTCACATAGAGTTAACCAGTGATTTGAGTACGCAGGGTTTTATGTCTGCATTTAAACGATTTTTGTCTCGCCGTGGTCCCGTTAAGCGCTTATACTCTGACAACGGCACAAATTATGTTGGAGCGCGACGCAATATTTCGGAATTACATACATTCTTACGCTCCAAGTACTACCAAAGTGAATTCGCCCATGTCTTAGCTGAGAATCGCATTGATTGGTGTTTTAATACGCCAGCAGCTAGTCATTTTGGTGGCAATTGGGAGGCGAATATTAAAAGCCTTAAGTCGCACCTGTTTCGGGTCATAGGCGAACAGATTCTCTCGTACGAGGAGTTGAGCACTGTACTCGCTCAGGTAGAGGCGTTGATGAATACGCGTCCGTTGTGTCGGACTTTGTCTAGTGATCCATCGGAGCCACTAGCGTTGACGCCGGCTCACTTCTTGACGACGACTCCTCTTAAATATTTGCCCGCTTTAGATATCGAGACTGACAAACTGCAGCTCCACCCGCGTCACGCTCTGCTAGATAGCTTAGTTCAGTCCTTTTGGAAGCGATGGAGGACAGATTATCTGCATACGCTGCAGTCGCGTCAAAAGTGGAACACTCCTTCAGATCCAGTCACAGTCGGTACTGTGGTGATACTGAAGACTGAGAGTGCGCCTCCTCTGCACTGGCCTCTTGGTGTAGTGGAAGAAGTTTTTCCGGGTTCGAACGGAATAACGCGAGTCGTAAAAGTTAAAACCGCAACTGGATCGTACCTGCGTCCGGTTATTCGCCTCTGCCCTCTGCCTAATCAGTAGTAGTGGCATAGTTAGTTATAAGTTGTTTCGCTACCTAGTATTGATAGTTTAGATTAGTAATAGGGTTTAGTTTCGCTTTTGTTTTTTTTCTTTTCTTTGAAGGTAACCCTTCAAACCCGGGGGGAATGGTTGCGCCAATTTGCTATGATCCGCGACTTTGTTTTTTGTAATTTATTTTTTTTGGCCTAGCAATCCTATCCCTACCGTATCCGCTTCCCGCACGACCTCGAGAGAAATGATTTGACATTGACGTTTTTGTGCATTGTGAATGTGACCGCACCGCTAACACGCCCGCTCGAAATTACAAGAAAATTGGCTATTTCGTGTTCCAACCATTCAGAACTCAACATAAGTGCAGTGTAGTGCAATACAGAAACTGGCAGTGCTTGAAAGTACGAAGTTCGGGATTCGCCGGCCGGCGCCATGTGGAACTTTCGAGGTTAAAGGTCAGTGTTCTTTCCTAGTTTCCGTCCCATGCCAGGCATAGTATCTGCATATTGTTAATAAACCTTAGATCGCTTTTTAAATCTACAGTCCACACAGCAAATTCGCGCAACCACATTAAATGAAGTTGCATTAAGCTTTACCTGGAAAGATAATATCTCGAATATAATTATGGTGTTTCATAATTTCTGTTGTAACTTTTGTTTTTTTTTTATTTCTTTGATTAGAGAGTTTTTAGCGTTTCCTGTAAAAATAAAAAATAAAGTCAGCAATTATTATTTAAATATTGCATTAACTGACTATCGAAATGGCCACTGCGGTCAATTTGCTGAGCATAAAACAACTTTAGTGAAACCAATTAAGTTTGGAATTGAGCTTGCAGCAAAATGACATTTGCGGCCACCAACATTATAGTTGGAATAAAAGTTTTACAACAGGTTGCTGGCTTAATGTTGCTTTGTGCGGTTTGACTGCGACAAACTGAACGCTTAAAACCAAAATTTTATCAGCATCGTGTTTCTACAAAGCAGGAACCAGATGAGGAGAAAATATTACTCAAGTTAATTAGGGACACATAAAGTTAAAATGTTCTCAATTTATACGCTAATAAACTTTTTTTAAGCTTTAACAAGAAAAAATGAGTCGAGAACGTATATAATAATGTTAATTACCTAGGACTTTGAAACGGAAAGTGAAATTAGGTTAACAGTGAAGAGCTATGAAAATGAAAATTACTCGAGTTTAGGAAGGTTACTCTTTGAATTAATAAAAAAATAAAATAGATGTACCTAAAAATAAATAAATAATTAAAATTCTAATATATATATTATAAAATAGATACATTATTATCAAATATTTTAATAATTCATTTAAAACATTACTAAACCTGACCTTTGAAAGTTCCTTCACTTCACGTAGGTTAGGTATAGTTCAAAGTTGCAAAGGTCAAGATGAAGCCGGCTATTCAGAAATGTTTAAGTATTCCAGAACACGCGAGTCCTGATCTTTTCCAGCAGTACATCACGTAATAGGGAACAATTTGGCGTACGTTCAACACCGCTTCCCTTACAAACATATACCTACAGGTTGGTACACTTCCTACTTTCGTCAGTAAACCTTATGACTCGGAAATAGTTGCTAGTATTTGTTGTCCACAGATATAAAGATTTGCTCCAAGCAACGGTGACATATGCAAAACGAACACAATTGTACACTAAGTGTTCTTGGTTTGGTTGTAATGGTCGATTGAATTGTAAACCGAGTCAGAGGACTGATTTGTATTTGACTTACAAACCTATGACCCTTTTTTTTAAAGCAAAGTAGTTTTGACAATTTATAGTTTCTATTAACCTTTTTAATTTATAGCTTTTCAATTTATAGTTTCTAAAAATCTTAAACTGAACAATCAATAACAATTTTCCTTAAAAGGAATGACAACTTGATATAATCGCCCGTGTTGCATTTGACATGATAGACCATAAAACTAACATAATTTTCCACCTAAAACTGGGAAACATCATTTATATCTGTAACTTATTACAGCAAGTGGGAAGCGATAAATATGTGCAAAGAAAAACGAGAGGACAAGTGGCCGACCGCGGGGCGTTGCGACCGGTGTTCCCTAGGGCAATGTTCTCGGTTCACTCTTATTTTTCTTTATGTCAGAATCAATTTCGCACTAAATTATTACTATACTACTTAGGTTATGTAGCCAAAGGGTATGTGAAAATGGCACCCGGGGCCCTGGGACCAAGGCGAAGAATGGAACGGGGTAGGTTTTTAGTCAGTAAGAGTCTGACACTACTTCCCGCTCCACCCAAGGGCGGGATTTGTCATTGGATGATTTTACCTACCGAAAAAAAAAAAAAAAAAAAAAAGTCTAATTGGGATTAGGGTGAAAAGTTATCTTGTTACGATTAAGGATTATCATTAATCGTAGCAAGATGACTTTATAACTAACAAACCAGACTATTTATAACTTCTTAAATTTATAAATAATTGATAACTCATAATGTCATATCACGGACGTCTGAGATTATTTAAGTAACTAAATTGGTTGGTAAATTGAAATACATATTATATTTCAACGAAATTGACACGTCCGAACCTTTGAACGTTGTTCGACAAGTTTCCAACAACGATTGTCTTTTTGTTGGACAAGATAGTAATCAAACAACTAAAGCCGTAACAACGAAACATGTTTCGATACATGTTTAACACCTAAACTAATACTTTAACAAAGGTAAGAATGATGACATCAAATGAATTGTAGTCCTTATTCTTTTTGTGGCAAAGTTGGATTTCATTAAACACCAGAAAATTACAATTCATTTCAAATCATTTGTAATCACCTGTCTTGTTTATAAACTAACAACTCCTATAAGTTACGATGTAACTGATTTCTCGTCTTACATATTTTATCGTAAATAAGACATAGTCATCACGTTACCTGCCCTTCAGCAGCAAATGTTTAACCGGACATACCTGCAATAAAAATAAAAACGATTTATGCTATGTACTAAATTCTTATAGAAGACATGCTTAAAATAGGTACAAATAACTTGACATGTAATCAAGGATATAAAATAAAAAAAAAATAAAAAAAAAAACATTTATTTCAGGTTCATCACCCATATTAAGACACAACCAAATAAAATCTCAAAATTACAATATAATCATTCAAAAAATAAAATTCAAATAAATTATAAACATATATATATAAAAATCCAATAAATTAAAATCCAATAAATTAAAAATCAAAATAGTTTCACAATAAATAAATAAATATTATACTAAAAATTTAATACAATGTCAAAGATACTAATTAGACATGATATAGTCTCTTATATGCGACACTGTATGTAACTTGCCTGTCACAGCAGTGTCGCACATAAGGACAGTCAAACCTACTTGCTATCATTGTCAGATATGGATGTTAACTTAAATCTACCATTTTCAACATCGCAAATCTATAGACAGCATAAAATAATCATTACGATAACAACCATTCAATCAGCTAAACATCAAATGTCCTTAGCTAACCAAATCCTCCTTTGTAACTGTCCATCAAACATTCAGTATCGGCAGTTCGGCACACAGACACAGGACACCGATTCATTAATACTGTCAAGTGACGGCGACACCTCTCACGACACTCGGGATCGCCGGAGATTGACGCGCGTGTCTCCGTTCTCGTGAATAATTCACGCGGAACGGTTATCTGGCGACAGTTGAGTTTCCTGAGTGTTCACAGTGTCCGCAGCCTCACGACGAAGCGAGCCAACTGATAGTATTCCCATAATGGGAATAATGGAACACTATCGCCTCATGATAGAGACAATTCTTGGTACTTGTGATTAATAGTCTATCTCAGTTTTATCATCTGAAGAAATTGATTTAGTAATGTCAGTATTACAAGTTAATGAATAGCAATTTGTTAGACCTCTCGTAGATATGAAAACCTTTTACGAAAGTATTTAAATGTGAACTGTGTGAAGCAGGAATTTAAATTTCGGTAGAAAAATGAATGATAAAATCATATACAAAGAATAAATACGAATGTACAAAAAAAAAAAAAAAAACAACGCTGCAAGTTTGTTTGCCGAGCTGTTTATAATCGTATTGACGAACGTGTGATGTCTACCACTAATCTTTAGAAACGTTTTTTAAAAGCCGCAAGATTGATGCGGCTGGTTTACGCGCGGATTATTCAACGACATCCCCGTTCGCCGTCCATTCATTCTATCTTTCTCCACATACAATCCCGCGTTGTCGGACAAAAGACCTTGGATTTAAAATTATTTTACATTTCTTTAGGTTACGCCTCGGTTGAACCTGTTCTGAATGGATGGATTCTATTAAATTTCTCTTCGAATAGATATTATGATTTACGAACTAGTTCTCTATTATAAGATATTCTTGATCGTGAGGTACATGAATTGTAATAGATGTCTTAAATATGAGATACTTTTTGCAAGATACATTCATTTTAGTACCGTTTCATAGGACATCTGCGGTACCTATAAGTCATATCCTTTTTCAGTTGTAACAGTAATGAATCATTCAGCGCTTTGAGTGTCGTGAATTTTAATTGTGCAGAATTGAATATCTAAGAAAAGCCGCTTTGAAAAGTACCTCGAGACTCATGGCGGTGCGAAGGCTGAGTGCCAAGAACACCGCCCCAGGACCCGATGGCTTGCCTGGAAAAGCCTGGGTCCTGGCCATGGAGGAACTCGGGTCTCGACTGAGAGGGCTCTTCAGCGCATGCATGGAGAGGGGCCAGTTCCCGCTTCGCTGGAAGACGGGGAAACTGGTCCTTATCGCGAAGCCGGGGCGCCCCGCGGACTCTCCGTCCGCGTATCGGCCCATTGTGCTGCTCGACGAGGTGGGCAAGCTCTTTGAAAGAGTAATTGCAGACCGCCTCGTCGTGCATCTGGCACGGAAGGGGCCGGATCTTGCGGACGGCCAGTTCGGATTTCGCAGGAGGCGCTCCACTGTGGACGCCATCATGCGCGTGCGAGCCCTCACGACGGGGGATGCGGTGTCCCGGGGCAGGTGTGTCTTGGCGGTGTCTCTGGACATCGCCAACGCCTTCAACTCCCTGCCCTGGAGTTGCATTGGTAGGGCACTCCGGTACCACCGGGTGCCCGACTACCTCTGTCGGGTGATCGAGGCCTACCTGTCGGACAGGTTCATCATCTACCCCGGTCATCAGGGGGAGCTGAAACGGCGAGAGATGTCGTGCGGTGTTCCACAGGGATCAGTACTAGGGCCGCCCTTGTGGAACATCGGGTACGACTACGTGCTGCGCGCCGACCTCCCCGACGGGGTCAGCGTGGTCTGTTACGCAGACGACACGCTGGTCCTGGCGCGGGGACGGTCGTACCAGGCGGCGGTCGAACTAGCGACGCGCGGGGTTGCGACAGTCGTGGAGAGGATACAGCAGTTGGGACTCGAGGTGGCATTGCACAAGTCCGAGGCCATGTGTTTTCACGGCCCTCGGAGCGCGCCACCTCCGGGCTCCCAATTAACGGTAGGAGTTCACATCGGCGTCGGGTCGACGATGAAGTACCTGGGACTCGTCCTCGACAGCCGGTGGAACTTCAAGGAGCACTTCCGACGTCTGGCTCCCAGGTTGAATGCGACTGGGGCTGCGCTCAAGCGGCTCCTGCCGAACCTAGGGGGTCCAGACGCCTCCTGCCGGAGGCTCTACGCAGGCATCGTTCGGTCCATGGCCCTTTACGGTGCGCCGGTGTGGGCGCCATCGCTACGGAAGCGAGTGGCGGCCCGGCTAACCACCTGCCAGAGGGTCATGGCCATCCGGATGATCCGCGGATACCGTACGGTGTCCTGCGAAGCGGCGAGCCTCCTTGCTGGCCTACCACCGTGGGATTTGGAGGCAACAGTCCTTGCACACATGCATGACTTACGCGTGGAGATGCAACGTCGGGGCGAAACTCCGCTGCCGCGACAAGTCGCGGCATGGCGGACAGAGCTCCGGCGGGATCTCATGGTGAAATGGCGAGAGCGATTGTCGCAACCTCGTGCTGGGCACGCCACGATCGAGGCGGTAAGGCCCCTCTTTGAGGCGTGGCTGGAAAGGCCCCACGGCGTCGTCACCTTCCGTTTGGCGCAGGTGCTGACCGAGCACGGCAAGTTCGGTCCGTACCTGTACAAGATTCGTGCGGAGACGACGCCCGGGTGTCGCCACTGTGCGGACCGCCCGGTGGACACGGTGGAGCACACAGTCGAGGTGTGCCCCGCTTGGGAAGAGCAGCGCCGTGTCCTCGTGGGGGCGATCGGCGGCGATCTCTCGCGCCGGGGCTTGGTTCAAGCCATGCTCCGGAGCGAGGAGGAGTGGCAGGCGGTCGCCTCCTTCTGCGAAGCAGTAATGCTAGTAAAGGAGGAGGCCGACCGCCTTAGGCAAAGGCGGACACGCCGCCGCCGCCGCCGGGTTTCCGATCCCAATTTCCGGCCACCGTAGGCGCGGGCTCGCGGACGGTGGGCAATGGGTAGCTCGCTGTCCGTCCGTCCGGTAACAGACCGGTCCGAGCTCAGGTCGTCTACGGCGCGCACCGTTCCCGCGCGCCTCAAGGAGTTGTCAGCATACTGTAGGGGTCCAGCAGGGCCGAAGCCTACTGGGGCCAAAGGTTATGTGAGACTGTCACCAAAGGCCCCAGGATAAAGGCAAGGAATGGAAAGGTAGGTTTTTTAGTCAGTAAAAGTCTGACACTGTTTCCCGCCCCACCCAAGGGCGGGATTCGTCATTGGATGATTTTTACCTACCACAAAAAAAAAAAAAAAAAAAAAACCTCGAGACTCATACCATCAAAATTATAATATTATTAACGTGTTTTTATTCAAAAAACTTATTCCACTTGTTTTTATTATAGTGTCTTCGCCGTCAGCGGCTTGGATATATTTTTCTCATCAACTTTATTTTAATATCTTGTACGAAACATAATACCAGCTTCAATACATTGTGACATAAACAAAAATCTTCCGCTTCGCTGATATAAGCGTGACAGAAGATTCCGCGGATCTAGATGGAACGAAATAAATAAATATGGAGTAGATCCGGGTTGATCCTGATTGATGTATTGTCTGGGATCTCCAGTTACTGCACTTAACCTTGACAGGAGAAGTCTTCAATCAACCCACTCACTACTAGGATTATTCCACACTCATGAACCTCGAAGATTTGTTTATTTTTAAATGTATCTGTTTAATGGATGCAAAATCGTTTATTTCATGGAAAAACTTAGTTTTGTTATAGGCTGTTTTGATATAATATATATGGAAAAATTGAAGTTAGACGTACTTACTCTATTGGTTTCAATAATAGTTCATTCATTGGTCATTCATCCATCAATTTAATATGAGATCAGAATAAGTAAAATAAAATTAGGTATTATTATTTTGTTGTACTGTAATTGGTTACAAAAAGACATAATATGTGGGACATCAAGTTTATTAATAGTTAATTCAGAATCGATGGGAGAATATACGAGCTTGACTTTGACAAAGGTCGGACAGGATATTTAGGAAGATCACGTTTAACTGGATTTGCTTCCACGTAGTAAATATGCACCACAATCTAACCCTTTGGGATCTATGTACATTTCTTTCCGCAACCCCTTTCTCTAATATAGAATTGACATATTCTTATATGATTTTAGACTTCTTCCTACACTTATCATTGATTTTGCAACTATCTTTTGTAATATATCATGTTGTGTTCCGACAAAAGACCGTCGCGGTAATTTTTAATGCGCGGTTACAGTATGACGCGAGTCATTTCATTCATTGTACACCTACTTAAATGTCCACATTCATAAGCCAAAAAAGAAATACAATAGTTTTGTATTTCTGTTTTGGCTTAAGAATGTGTTGAAAGTTTACAAATGTTAAACTGGATAATAGGCGACTACAGATCTGATCTCTTTCTGATTGCGTTGCTGAGGAAATAGCTAGCGTATCATTAAATATTAGCAACGTTTTATCTATAAGTAATATCATTTCGACAAATTCCACGTTTTTACAGAAAAGTAAATTAACTCACTGAAGTTTTAAAAACTATATACAAACTGAACAAAAAAAAAAAACTAACAAAAGAATCATAATTGTGTTCAGTTAGGGCTGTCACGCACGCGATGCGGCTGCGTGGCCGACTGGCCAGCAATTAACTAATTGTGAGTATAACTGACCAAGTTATAACTGCGTTCAATTGCACTTGACGTGATAACCTATTGGTCGATAATTACACTGCAGCCGAGCTCGTTAGCTTAGGGGATAAATGTGGGAACTCACGGTGACACGTCGAGCTGAGGGCCCTCTATCCGTGCCGACGCCTGATGGCTCGATGGGATTAGTACTCACATTTTATGTTCGTTAATTCGATTTTATATTTGACTCTTGACCTCGTTCGTGTTGAATGGGGTGAATTAGAGAGCTGTGTTGACAGTTTACTGAAGCGTCGAGTGTTATTGCCAATTCATTTTCATTAATGACAACATAACCCTCTGAATTATTGCTACTGCCTTCATTATTAAATTTCCCTTCAATTTAGTTTCTTGGATATTATTAAACTTTCTGTCTTACTAGCCTACTTGGTTTTTTGCTTTATATTGTTAAGATTTCTTTAATTATTAAAACACATTTTCAAATATTGACATAAAACTTTTTTTAACGAAATATTAATCTATCGCGATAAAAGTTATTGATAATATTATCACCTGATCCCTTTAAACGGGCTCAGTGCTTCAGATGATTTATTACGTCCTTTTGAGAATTAATATTGTTACGATTCAACTAAATATGATTGATACATTACGGTTTTAATATCTTTTATGTATGATTTATTTAAATCGAGTGTGAGTAAGAAGTTTAAGTGATTATTCTACTCACAAACTTTTTGTTAGACATGACAGAAGCAGTTTTACAAAACGAGTATTATAATACTCGTAAGAAGCTCTCTAAGAAGACCATTTGGTATTAACCAAATGGTCTATTTGTAGGTATAATTTATCATTTAGCTAACTACGCAATGTTGATATAATGTAGTTATAGTGTTCGACTAGTCGCCAATTAACTGTGTGGCACCTAATGAAGTAATTAGCGGACGGTCGATACAACGTGTTCCTTTGTTGGATCGATTGCGCTCATGAACAAGTGCTGTCTCAGTACTTGCTGATACAACATCATGCGCATGATTAATCACGAGTATTAGCGGTCAGAGGTGACCGGCCAGCGCCCAGCGGCCATCGAGCATTGATGATGTCATCGATCAGACAAAAGCTCACTAGTGGAATTTCAATAATTAAATTAATGCTAGTGGTGCCCTACAACAGTGGGTGTTTCCAGTCTAGACATTGTAATCCATTTCTACAGGCAATGTGATTACATCAGCAAAAAGTGGGTAAACCCCAAACAGAAAGCTTTGTATTAATTAATGATCCAGATAGGAAAGATTGATGAGCCTAGGACCTAAATGTTGGGACAAAAACCATCGCGAAGTCTCTAATGATAGAAAATCGATAAAAAATGTGTTTACAGAATGATTTATTTCTTTCCTATACATGGGAATATTGGAGCACTGGGGTCCCATTTGTTAACAGGATTTAAGTCTTCCGGATTTTCCAATAAGGATTGTCTCACTCGAATCCTGATTGCTTTTTTTGCTAATAACGCACGCGTATAAAAGTCGCGACCGAACGCATCGTCGTGATATATGTGCGGAGGGCGGACCCCCCGTGCACCGGACCACCAGCGGCGACTGGACCTCTCGCTGCGCGGACCTGCGGACCTAGCCCGCAATACCATTAGATCGCTATCGAATAATCTTTATTTTTTCTACACACTCTATTAGAACAAAGAATCGATAAAGAAAGGATCGAGATATGATTGAAAAATTGGTCCATCGAGTTTGATTTGTTGTTGATCATAGTCGTGAATGGGACCAATCGAGCGAATAATTGAGATATTTATTTAACTGCGTGGGCTTATAAAAAGGTACTTAAATAGAAATTAAATTGATTGCTATCATTATTTTATTCTATTTTTGTATAGTTGTCGTATATCAAAATGAAACAGACTGCTACCAGCTGTGAGGTTGTGCTACTGAATAAAAACCTTGACACATGCACCTTCTAATACCTGCATGAACAGTGCCTGCCTTCTCTGCTACGTTGCCCTATAATTTCCCGTAATCACGCTCCACACCAGTGCGTCGGTATTCTTACCCTCGCGATGGTATCGCGCACAATGTGTGCCGGCCGCTCGGAGCTGCGAGGATACAATACAAGCCCGCGGGGTTCCAGCCCTCTATAACTACCTCGAAAAAATGTTCAGTGAGCATGCTTCCTCCGTAGTGATTTATAATGTTTTGTTCAGTTCCGGGAGTCAATGGTGTTTTTATTGGTTACGACGTTATTATGACACGGTGCGACAAAAAACGAACTCCCATTGTGTATGAAAGTTTTTGACAAGAACGTATGGTGATAGTTCACACAGATGAATTCGGTGTCATGGGAGCGGAATAAATACGACGACCATGTTGTGAATTGGGTAATGATAAATATTGTGTTGTAGTCTGGGAAGCATTATGAGCGTGATGAAAAATAAATAAAATAGTCTTTTAAAGGCAGCTGTTTAGAGTTCAGGCCATAAATAAACGGTTTTACCCGAGTATCGAATGTATGTATATCTCCAACAAAAGTGAATAAAAATATGATACTGTACAAATAATATGGTTTATCTAGTGATTGTCTTACAAAACGACACGGAATATCGGTTTCTTCGCGTTAAACTGTCTGTAGTTGTTTGATAATTTAACTTTTTATGAGAATGGAGGCTGCGCAAGTGTTTGTTTTCGGAATCGTCGGATAATCTCGTTTTATCGTAGTTTTATTACCAACAACGACCGCGCGTATATCTATATCGAGAATCAAAAAGCGAAACTGTGTTCATACCACAGTTTTCGATAACGCCTTATAGGGAGTAGGGCCGGGCGGCCGGGCGGCCGGGCGGCGGCCGGGCGCTGCGGGACACACACAAAAACAAAGTGATTTGTAGCTCCGATGAAGACCTCAGTTTGTTTTTATTTACAACTCTAATAATAAACCCACTTTTTGTTGATTTTTGTTTCTGTTCCGAGTCATATTTTTTTGATTTTACTTCATTATTTGTTCAGTGGTGAAAGTTCTGAGAACGATTAAAATGTTATTTTGTTGGGGATCGCATTCGCTAGTCGATGAAGGGCCAATAAAAATATTATTGTTAGCTATCCCACTGGATGACGGGATGGTAAACAAGCCCGCGTCGAATGATAGGACCACACGCAGAGTTACGATAATACAGAGTAAAAGTATTGGAATGAACACGAACACACAATGATATTTTATGACAATTGATATAAGAAAAAAATATGGTGCTATTTAATTTATGTACGAATAGAAAGTGTAACTCCAAGATTCGTAGTCCAAAAATATCCAGTGCAGCAATCCGAGCGCAGTGAGTTGCGATCACGAACCGTCTCGTTGTTCGTGCCGGCGCATTCGCGATGTTTCACGAATGTGTTAGTTTCCAGTTCGACGGACATATGCAACCACGTCAATCACACATGGTCAAAATATTACAATGAATATTTACTATGTTGTTACTCCAAACTGGTTGGATACAGTTGCCATATTAATATTTATAGATGTGTTTATGTGGGAGCTGCGGTCATAAAGATTTTATTTACAGTGAAGTTTCGCGTGCCTATCGTGAACACAAAAGTTTCACGGTTGCTCCCACAGTCCGAGCACCCACAGTATTGATGAGTTATAAGACCCAGAGAGTTTCATTTCATTTTTAAATAAATTGAAATTTCCAATTTATGAAAAACAGAAAATATAGTGAAAATGGTAATGAACACTAAATTGTTGCTCATAAATATCTCTTCTCTCTAGTGGACCTATTGCACACTGATATTAGGTATAATGTAATCTTTTAAGGTTTTAAGTTGTTCTCAAAGCAGACAGAACTAATAGTACAGATTGGTCAACTTATGATGACAGCTTGTTCAATAAGAATTAATTACTGCTATCCACCGCATACCTCTCAGCGTCTAATTAAACCGAATCACGATTAACTATAAGCGTAAATTAGAGCAATAATATTCAATACTACGTCAAATTACACATGAACAGTAAACATAGATACTGGCACGCAACACCGCTGCTCTGCTATGTCAGAGCTGAATATTACACTAACCTAGTATTTGCTATGAATTTCAATTTGACAATATCTCTTAGTTATTGCATTAAGTCACTAAATAGAGCAGGACAGAAGGTACAAATAGTAAATAATTTACAAATAGGTACAAATAATAAACTCTTGTGTCGCATAGTCGTGTGAAAGAGAGGAAATGGAAAAATTACGAACAGTTACGTACTTACAGTAGCATCTAACAATCAAAATATTAGAAGAACGAGTGTGGATGATCTGTGGCTGCATTTGGATACTGCTCTGTTGTGTAATTTAATAAACAAAACGTCTTCCACCCACAGCTTCACGTTAGGATTCTAAGTAGGTATCGTTTACTGTCAAGTGGGTGTTGTTACACTGCCCAATTAGAAACACAATATAGACCTGTACACATCTTTTACGTAGGCTCCTAAACAATTTACTGTTATTTTGTAATGCTTTGGTAAACCAGTTTTAAACTCTCTCTACATTGTTGACTATGAGCATAAGCTCGACATATTGTAGACCTTCTGGTAAACTGTGCTTGTGGCCTAATAGTAAAGCACCCGTGTACCACGGTAGCGACAAATTAAGATTAATCGCGCCGCGCCGCGCCGCGGTATCGCGCGACTAAATCTGTGCCCTAATTAACGCGAACACAGTTTGGAACGAGCGATGTAATCTCGCGGTACCGGGTTTTTTAATCGATAGTGTCGAACTTAGTAGAAGGCTGGTTACACGAAGCTTACAGAGTCTTTATCTATGAATCTTGAAGTGTAAATTTCGTGTAACAAAAAGATCAAGTCTTTACAAACAGAATTACTTTTAAACCTTGATATTTAGTTTTCGTCTTTTATTTATATTCATTTGTTTATTTTATCAATTTCTTCGCAAAATATCATCAAAATTCTTAGGAAACAAAAACCAATGACCATGCCTGTAACAAGTAGTGGTTAACATTACGTTAGTATCGGCTGCAGTAGAACGGTGCTGTGGTCAGGGCCCTAGTAAGCGGCAGACATACCACTTTTTGTGATAGCCTCGTATAAGACTGACATTATAACTTGTTCACAATTTGTAGCCGAGCTGCCTCATTGGTGTAATAACTACGTGATAAATACCTAACTGTGAAAATTGGTTTGTAAAAAATTTTCTAAGATGAACGCTACTAAGTAGGTACTTTTCAATTTAAGACTTATAATTTTAGTACCCCAAATAACCTAAGTTTTTCATTATTCCCCACTTTCTGAAGCTTGGATTTCGAAACTGAAGTCCAAAACTAATGACTATAAATTCAAGTGAACAGTGCGTAAAGTGAAATCAAGGGTTAAGTATGTAATAATCATCAAGATCTTCTAAATAACCTTTAAGTAACAGCTTCAAATGTATGAAATAATTTGTCAAAATTACTAAATACTCGTAATTATGTTTGAAATCGGTATTTGCAAATGTCTTATAGCTAAGCCTATGTCAGATGAGGCAAGAGATCTATATAAAATATATTAGGTACAATCATTAAAAATAACTCGAAATACAAATTATGGCTATGATGGAGCAACATAGTCAATAGTGTGACAAAGCTTAATAAAGATTTAAAAAAAAAACTCAGCTTACAATTGCTCACTGTTCCCGCGCGCCTCAAGGAGTTGTCAGCAAACTGTAGGGGCCCAGCAGGGCCGAAGCCTACTGGGGCCAAAGGTTATGTGAAAATGAAACCCGGGGCCCTGGGACGAAGGCAATAAAAGGAGCAGGGTAGGTTTTTAGTAAGTAAGTAAGATTCTGACACTATCTCCCGCCCCACCCAAGGGCAGGATCTGTCATTTGATAATTTTACCATAAAGAAAGCTTACAATTGCTATCCATATTATGTGAATTTTGTATAATTTACACGTGTTAGCGTCACTTTATATGCACTATAAATCGAAGTATTTTCATAAAGTTAGTCCTCCATTTTGGATACGATACACCGTTAGTTAGAAATTCAATAAAATATAAATTTCTTGTAGCTTTTTTTGATTATGAAGAAACATAACGAAGTTGTTATATCTCATGAAGTTTTATAGAAACTGCATATTGAACAAGAATAATAAATTTTGAATGAACTCGCGTGAATGTTCGTCTAGTTGAGCATGTTTTACCGTCGCTTCACTTCAGCTTTGAAAGGTTCATAATTTTCTAGACGAAAGCATAGCATCGGATTTGCTTCATATTCCGTGGAAAAATCATTTGTCATTTTGATTAGATCACTGCGAGCCAGTGTAGCCTACTTCATTCAAGTAGCGCAGGCGCACCGCTCGGCGTCAGTGCTGCCGTGTGTGGTCCACACTGCTCTACAAAAGAGATGGCAATTTTTTTCTCTTCTACGATCCTATTAACGAATAAAATTTTTGTCCTAGAGGAATAAATAGCTACACAGGTATTGGGTAATCAAGATTCTTAACACAATTTTTTTACTACGTACAAGTAATTAAAATACGCAGTGATCTATTAATCTAAATTATTAAAATTATCATAATGTGCAAATTGCTGAACGTAGGTTGGCAATCCCTAGTACATCTTAATTTTACTTCATGATAGGCCGCAATGCACCGCCGCGGTTTGGCGGTACATTCGCGACAGGTGAATATTCAATACTAATAACTAACGGCTCGGTAACCAACAGATAAAACTATCCCAGTTCCGTACTCAGGAGTGAGTACCTGTTGGGCAAACTGTTTGTTTTTAATACAACTGTCAGGTGTGACACTGAATCCGGCACTAAAGTACCTTGTCTCGCAGGATCCAGTCTTTCACGACTGATACTTAATGTGTTTTTTTTGAGGTCGAAAATCATTAAATGTCTTCTCCCGATCTATGGTGGAGCCAGAAAGCATGTCAGACTTTTACTGACTAAAACCCTCCTATGATTTGTCATTGACCCTTTGATTTCTAGGGCTACGGCAACTCTTCCGAACGTTTCCGCAGCTTTCGGATAATATAGTCACATTAACGTTTAGGTAACTTTTCTAACAAGTACTAAATATTAAAAAGCAAACGTATGTAAATACTTTTTCGTGAGTATTACAGTGATGTTGTTTATTATTTTACTATTCATTTCGTAAAGGTTTTCTGTTCTAGCGAAGTTAAGCCCGAGCACCCTGACAACTTGTTGTTTCCACTTAAAGTTGCGGGGTCTAGAGGAGGATTTTTTACTTATTCCCATAAATGACAAAGTTATATTGTCAAACATATACATATACATACACATACGTACGGTGGTGGTGATGAGTCGTTACATAAAGAAAAGTTAGCATCCATTCCCAAACTAGGCAAAGCCTGTATTTTAGAACGTCTTTCTAATAAGAAATATAAAAAAGACAGGGATTTCCCTCTTTGTGTGAGATGAAAATGTGTGGAAAAAAATAATATAACATAAGATGCAATTTACGATGTGGAACTTTTTGTTAATAATTATAATCACTGGTATATTCATGGTTGAATATTATAAGAGCCCTCTGTCATTATCGACCATGGACTACGCGATGAGCTTATTTCAACAAGTCTAGTTCTAGTAGATAGTACCTGCTAGTTTGTTAGTCTAGTGTGAACAGACACCAGACATAACAAAGCTTACATTTAATATTGTAGCAACCTTGAGTGACCTACAAGGACAACCTACAGAGTGTAGCTAAGAAACTTTCTGTCGTTCTTTTTATGCAAATCTCACCCTTGTCCTTGAGCCATGCTCCGAAGCAAGGAGGAGTGGCAGGCGGTCATCTCCTTGTGCGAAGCAGTAATGCTAGCAAAGGAGGAGGCCGACCGCATCAGGCATCGGCGCACACACCGCCGCCGCCGCCGGGATTTTGATCCTGATTTTCGGCCACTGTAGGCGCGAGCTCGCAGACAGCAGGCAATGGGTAGCTCGCTGTCCGTCTGTCCGGTAACAGACCGGTCCGAGCCCAAGTCGTTTACGGCGCCCACTGTTCCCGCGCGCTTTAAGGAGTTGTCAGCAAACTGTAGGGACCCAGTAGGGCCGAAGCCCTGGATCGAAGGCAATGAATGGAACAGGGTAGTTTTTTAGTCAGTAACTGTCAGTAAGAGTCTGATACTATCTCCCGGTCCACACATGGGGCGGGATTTTTCATTTGATGATTTTACCTACCATAAAAAAACCCCCGTCTTTGAAGGTAAGTAAGAGTTACTAAAATATTAAATTTAAACTTTGTTTCCTAACTTGGTTTTCTTGAAAACTAAACGCAAATCAGTTTACAAGTTACTTGGGTATAGTTTCACAACCCAATTTCCATTATTTTTTTGTTGAAACTCAAGTGAACTACGCAACTCTGTTTTTCTTTAGAAGTTTCCCTAATTATTGAACTAACAAGAAATGTTCAAATACTTGGAATAAGTTTGCGGGTCCTACAGAAGTTTGTTCAAAGAAAACTTCCAACTTACTACAAATTAGTTCACGTAAAGTGGAGTGTACAAAAAAGGGTCTATTTACCCGTAATGACTGATTAGGGTGACTTTATTTTTATGTAACATGCATATTCTTGAGACAATCAACTGTACCATGAAATGTTTGTTTATAATACTGTTGAGTTCAGTTTACTAATTCTGTAATTAAAACACAAAGTTAGCACTAAACATTTTGTTATTTATTTCGTTTTAATTTCTTAATTGTTCTTATTTCAATCAGCTTATGGTCAAAGGCACGTCTCCCTTAGCTGTATCAACTGCATATACATAATTATTATCTATTAATAATAACGAGAATTTATTGATTATCTCGCAACTACAAATTATAATTAGCAGACAAGCTCGCCTGTCCCTCTGTTTATATATCTGCGTCTCTGCATGATAGGTCACAGTGTCATCACTAATTGAAAACATGTTGCTTCGATATTTATCACCAAATTAAAAGTTGAAATGGCAATAACATTGCCTTTCATTAAATATTTACCCAACGTTTCAAGACGAGTTCTTCTAATGAAGTATAAAATAAATTAACCAAGCCGTTCCTGACTAAATTACTGCCATGAAATCAGAGATACCTCAAATATAACCCCTTTTAAATAATTATTCTCCCATTTGAATCGTAAAAGGAATCACTTAAATTAACTAATTATACTCGATAAAATATTCAGCCAAGCAAAGTGCCTCTTAATATACAACCATTAGTAAAATGTACCACACGAAGAAGTTATTCATAGAAGTGTCATTTGAGAATCAATTGGTAGCTGAAAATGAAATACCAGTCTAGTTATAAATACAAATCTAATTATAAATTTTGATGAAACTATTCTTAAGTCGAATCGATAAAACGTATTATTATCCGTTTCGTCGTTTGAATGGGACTGTAAAAGTAAAAAATAGGCGACGTAATCGTACAATATTAAGCTCAACCAATTACACTAATCTTAATACAATGAAACACCAAAACTACGAAACACCAAGAAAAGTGTATGACAAAGTTGTAGCAAGCGACAACAATAACGTTGATATTGCGAAGTATCGGCGAGGGAATTATTCATGAGGCGCTCACCGCCGCCATCGACAACTATTAACATTTTAATCATCCACTTTATTGAAAAGCAACATTAAGGAGCACAGAAGGACCAACTTTATGAGATACGGGAGTAGAAAATATTAACAAAACAATTACTAATTTGAAAATGATTGGAATTGGTAGTTATTAACTTAAAGTTGCAAAGTATCGATGAGACAGTCGTGATTTCCAATTAGTGAGAAACGTAGATACTCGTAATAGCGAGATTCCAGTATATTTTTATTTCATCGACTTCATACCATGTCCTGATTTTTGTCCTGCAGCAAAGTAGAGGTAATGCGATTTATACTTTATTTTTATTTACTATTTGCGCGCCTTTTGTTTGTTTGCATGTACAGAAACTTCTGCGCACTTTCATTAGTTGTCACTGAAACTGGAGCGCGCTAACTATAAGCTTCAGCTGACAGTTTGAGCATTCAATTTTGTGGCAAAGTAGATCGGAAGTAAACCAAGATTACATATTACCACACTTTCAATTATCTTTCGGGCAATTTTGACTAGTTAGGAAATTAGCTTATCCATGGAAATTATGAGACTCTTATTTAAAGGAAGATGGCGACTGTTTATGACAGCAAGTAAAGCAAGCATATATATTATAGGAATGACGTGTTCAGGCATTTGGTATGTAAAATGACTTACAGAAGATTGAATTTATAAATATTCAGTACAGGAGCTCTCTCAGATCTTATTAAATAAGCATTCCCAAAACCACCTACCAGTATAATTCAAATTAATAAAAAACTGAAATATGCAAACTTCGATGTTATTCAACGTCTAATATAATATTATTATAATAAATTGTCGATTTCGATGCAACGGCAGTCCATAAGCGGTTAAATAACATCTTATTGTGAAGCCAGCTCTCTGAGTTATGTCTTGGGATCTTTGTTCACGGCCCAGGCTCGTAATTTCACACAAATGTACCTACAATATTATGGAAGTATTTATTTATTTATTGCTGTATATTACATGCAGTATTTCTACATATTTTATGATATATTTGAATTTCTATGGAGCATGCAGGTGCATTCAAGTATTCCAGTGTGTCAATGAATGTGGACAGTCAAGATGAATGTTTGTAGCCTCGATTATGTTGAAAAGCAATTAATAATAACGTGTGGTTGTGATTTATATTATTGCTCCAACTTTTATTGCTCTAAAATACACTAAAGTAATAAACATTGATCATCAAAAGATTAGAGTGTTCAACATGATGAATGAAATAATGTTTAGCTTTGCGTTCACGTCACTTGGTAAATCTTCAAAGTTTTGATGGAGATTTACTTGCGACATTATAAAAGAAAACCGTTTATTGTAAATTATTTATTACAATAACAGTGATCATTCAGAACAGATTCAAGACATACTTACAAACTGTTATAATTTACGGTAAAATGAAAGTCAAGAAACTTAAATAAAATGTGTTTTGTAGATGTGCAAAAAGCTAAAGGAGACACAGACGTCATTATACTTTAAAAGGAGGTTTCTATCATTACTTAATAAAAACTAGCTGTTACAGAAATAAACGTATTGTGTAAAAATATAGTGGGCGTCTTCTATTGTCGTATGTGTTCATGAGCCTGCGGCCTGTCTATTGTCGTATGTGTTCACGAGCCTGCGGCCTGTCTATTGTCGTATGTGTTCACGAGTCTGCGGCCTGTCTATTTGTCGTATGTGTTCATGAGCCTGCGGCCTGTCTATTGTCGTATGTGTTCACGAGCCTGCAGCCTGTCTATTGTCGTATGTGTTCATGAGCCTGCGGCCTGTCTATCGTCGTATGTGTTCATGAGCTTGCGGCCTGTCCATTGTCGTATGTCTTCATGAGCCTGCGGCCTGTCTATTGTCGTATGTCTTCATGAGCCTGCGGCCTGTCTATTGTCGTATGTCTTCATGAGCCTGCGGCCTGTCTATTGTCATATGTATTCATGAGCCTGCGGCCTGTCTATTGTCGTATGTGTTCATGAGCCTGCGGCCTGTCTATTGTCGTATGTCTTCATGAGCCTGCGGCCTGTCTATTGTCGTATGTGTCCATGAGCCTGCGGCCTGTCTATTGTCATATGTCTTCATGAGCCTGCGGCCTGTCTATTGTCGTATGTGTTCATGAGCCTGCGGCCTGTCTATTGTCGTATGTCTTCATGAGCCTGCGGCCTGTCTATTGTCGTATGTGTCCATGAGCCTGCGGCCTGTCTATTGTCGTATGTCTTCATGAGCCTGCGGCCTGTCTATTGTCGTATGTGTTCATGAGCCTGCGGCCTGTCCATTGTCGTATGTCTTCATGAGCCTGCGGCCTGTCTATTGTCGTATGTCTTCATGAGCCTGCGGCCTGTCTATTGTCATATGTGTTCATGAGCCTGCGGCCTGTCTATTGTCGTATGTCTTCATGAGCCTGCGGCCTGTCTATTGTCGTATGTGTTCATGAGCCTGCGGCCTGTCTATTGTCGCATGTCTTTATGAGCCTGCGGCCTGTCTATTGTCGTATGTGTTCATGAGCCTGCGGCCTGTCTATTGTCGTATGTCTTCATGAGTCTGCGGCCTGTCTGATACTGATTCTTTAGTTTTATAATCAACTAGCTTCTGCCAGCGGCTTCCCCCGCATGAAAGTCGGTTTCTCCATACAAACTTCCAACCCCCGTTTTAGGGGTGGAGTTACGTGAAATCTGTTCTTAGCAGATGTCTACATCCTATAAGGAACCTACCTGCCAAAAGTTTGAAGGTGAGTTACTGAGATCTCGTGATTAATCAGTGAGTGGTATTTCACTTTTATATATAATACGAGTATGTATAGATTTCACCAAACCATTTGCTCTCTTTATCTCTTTAACATTCGAGTCTAAAGCGATACGTGCGAAAATCAACATTCCAATCAGGGTCGACCGACCAGCGGCCGGACAGAAGCTGGGAAAATTAAGGCTGCGTCAGACGTAACGTGTTGAATAAGCAGTTTCATTTCATTCTGTGCTACAGCTTAAAAGACAACTTAATTGGATTAGTCTTTCCTTCCCCTATAATTCACTGTTAACGAGCCAGATTCGATTTCAAAATCAAGTGTCTGTATATTAAGTAAGCTGGTGTACTAAGCACGCTATCTAGTCAAGTGGTCCGTATTGTGGCACGTGCGACGGCGACACGGGCGGCCGTGGGCGTCGTCTGCGCCCCGTCTGTCGGGGCTGGCAGGCCGCCAACAGTCCCAGCGCCCCCACGCCCCCGACCCCGCTGGCGCCCGCGCCCGGAAGGAAAGAATCTCTTCAGCTTACAGTGCACAGTTATGATAATGGGATGGCATGCCTGCGAGCTGGTTATCCACTTTTGATAATGGTGCGAATGACAATGTGGCGACAGTATTCGCGGCTTTTTGCCACAGCCTTATGTGCCCATGGCTCCCCAGCAACGTCCAATACCCAGTCAAGTACCTATAACAATATTTCTTGTGATATTTCTGCTCTCGCATTTGTAATACTGTACTTTTATAAATTTGTATCTACTATATAAACTGTCAGACTGATGAAATAGCAACGGAGGTATATTTACAATACTAAGCCAGAATGAGGCAAGATGGATGAACTAACATCATCAATCACGAACTGAGGCCTAAAGCAAAACTTAAGGCTTTATGAAGTTTTGGTATTACACTGTCTACCAGAATGTTCAGGACTTTCACCTCGAGTTCTAGACGAAGATATTAAATCAACAAAATTAAAAGTTGTAGGTACGTTTATATAGTTACATATGAACATTGCCACACAATCTTATTATGTGCTCAGGCACAAGACAAGATTCCAACATCTTACCCAAAACGAATCACTTTCCTACAAGTAAAATAACACGGTATTAGTTAATAAATAACAGTTCTTTCCCCATCAATATCGTAATAGTATTTTAATATTTCACAGTTCCCAATTCCCTGGAACAGTTCCACGCCACTGTCACAAATAAATTATTCACTATCACTTACGAACTCCAATTAATTTGAGATATAAAGAGTATGTTGTACATGTGGGACGTCTTGTTAACTGCGTAGACGGAATACATTAGTCTTCAACTGTGATTTCTTGTGTAATTAAAATTTTAATTAAAGTAGCGGTTATTATGGTTCCAATAAATACAAGTATTGCTCAATCATGGATTAACATAGCTTGTTACTGAGAAACGCATGAAATTTCGTAATCTTAGTTTTTCAATTTATCATTGCCATTTCAGGATTTGTAGCGAGCGGTAATCCTAGCGACAATGGGAACATATTTCCCACTTCATCGTAGGTGGTAAAATTATGGTAACCGTTTAGCGCACTACATTCCCTTTTCTCGCTCGTAGGAGGAACATGACAGCTTGTGTTTCTCGCTCAACTAATAGCGCAGCTGACGCATTACTCGCGGACAACATCGCTAAACGACCATAGAATCATGTAACTGTACCAGGCTAACTGATTTAGAAGTATCCGCAAATTGTAATAACACGGTTTGCACTGGCTTCCTATATCTTACTAACCGTCATGAACTAACAGTGCGATTCTCTAAGTTTATACGAAAATTTGTATCCTTTGCGTATTGTAATAGGACTTCTTATCTTTATGAAACTTTTTGTTTCTTAAACAAACCTCATCTAGTGATACTTAAAACTATTTTTTCCACCCACTGAAAATTGCTCTGTTTGCCTCTGTTGTATTATTTCACACCGTATCATTCGTAACACCACCGATGCGTATTACGTTACAGGAACCGAACATTAATAAAAGCAAGGTTCAGACGTAATGTTAATTCGTGAGCATTTCGCTCGCAAAGTGGATGTAAGTGAAAACAGACGCGGGCGGTCATTTGCATGCGCCGAGCAGCGAGCACCGAGCTACATTTTGAGAGTGCACACACGTGCGCTAAGCGCGGCCAGACGCACTGGCTGCTGACACGTCTGAAAAAATAAACAAAATATTTTTTTTTTATAGTAAATGAAAAATGAATTCTAATCAGATTTCCTTTTTCTAGGTTTTAAAATAGTCTTTATACTGGTATCATTGAAAAAGATATTAAATAGAACGCTATTCCTGGCAATTAAATCAGTCTCAAAAACGATCTAAAGCAAAATTTAAACTTATAAATAAGCCAATCATTTACCAAAATATCTATTTACAACACTAGTTTATTTAGAACTCTAAGTTCTAGACACTTGTGTACTTTCTTCCTGTTCATAAACAGAATTGACACCTGTCAAAGACCATGGTTTGGGAACTATAAAACTGCTTGATAGACTAAACAGTCACCACTAACCTAACAAAAGAAGATATTAATAAAGACATCGCCACCGACCAAACACCGTAAAACCTCCCATAAAACTAATCCGTGTGTACAAAGCCCCATCGGCCGTGTTAGCATACACTAAATAAATTACCAGCAAGTTAGAGGGATGCATAGTAATGTGTTTACTCGCGCAAAATAGTTGTATCAGCCGAACGTTAGCGCCTAAGAGATTGCGAACCTCCAGCAGATCCTATTTAGTTAAGTGGAAAGTGTTCAAATAGTAGAATGGTACTGGCCTGATAGTTTAGCGTTACGGGAATTAGAAACGTAAGCTGAAATTCTATTGTGTTGGCTGGGAAAACAACTCGCGATAATGGCTCCTGGTGCGCTGCTGCGGCGGTTTGTTCACGATTGTTTCTTGTGGGATTGTATCTATATACCGTCTCGTTTACAAATACTTTGTAGAATGCGTTGTTTAATTGTTCGTCAGGTTTATGTACTATCATAAGTGTTATTTAAGTAATCGCGCTATCGATATCGTCATCGACTGTTCTCACGGGTGTTAACAAAACCAGTTGATTTAAAGATTGAGCTGTTAGCTAGTATTGTAGGCGTATTAATTGGACAAGATTAAATAATTGGACAGACGCAAACTAAGATGTTAAAATCGTGCTACAGATTTTGATCATACTACTAGTCTTTGGAATTCTAAATTCTTACGTATTGTTTTCTGTATTCAATTATAATGGACCTACAACTACAACATGTTGCGCTATGTGTGTTGTGTTGTCGCTCTTACAATATTCTTACATGTGTAAATAATATGTTTGTAATAATTAATTATATTAAATTTATTACACTTCTTCGGCATTTCCGTAATTATGCCAAGTTGCATAGTGTCCTACATGAGATTGAAAACCGACCAAGCGCGTGTCGCATTACGCGCAGTGTAGGGTTCCAAAGTTGCCCCTTACAAAATACGGACTTGGAAGGGTGGTTATTACTATGAACGTATTGAGTTTACGTTTGAACAGCCAGTAGCTCTTAAAATGGCTCCTTTCTTACGATCTATAAGGTGAAAATTAGACGTACTCCGAAACCTTAAAAACAGCTGTAAATTAGCTACATGAATAATATATAACATTAGTTGACCGAGACTTTAGGTACACAGTCTGAATAGAATACTGATAGTGTACATTGTACGGCACACAAGTTTTGTTTTTAAATTTATTCTTAGAAAGTTTTTATTTCGTAAATAACAATATTGACGGTGTGCATAAAGGCACTATAATTAAATTTATTTTATAAAAATATTATCACAAACCAAGGCTCACAAAAAAGGAAACAAAGTGAGAAGATATTCATTGAAAGACTAGATAATGCACTAGGGATTCAAGACAAGGAATTTGGTAGTTTTGTATCACTTCCTGACTCTGTTTGTTTTTAATCTTATTAAGTAAGAAGATCCAAACTATGACCCAAAGTAACATACCTAGAGCTGACCACGTAGAAGACGGCAGGATTAACTGGACAGATAGTGCCGTGGCACGGTAGAAAAGTGAATGGAGTGGAAGGAAGCCTCTCTCAGATGTGGGACAACAAGCTGGTAGACAAATAACTAGTACACCTATTGCTTATATTCTGTGTCTTAGTTGTTCAATGTTTGTTGTTTAAATATTGCTACTGGAAAAGGCAGTTAAACAAATAGATATTAAAAACTTTGCCAACAAGATAATGTCGTAAAACCTCTGCACCGACTAGTCTCTTATTTCTGTTTAAGCTAGGTTTAAGAGCTAATTTATCTGCGTCGGCTTAGGCAGACATTGTAGTAAGCTGGAAGAGTTTCGATGTAATCCCGGTATTAATGGCCGCATTGAAATCTGTTCATCGGTTACTTAATGTTGCTGCGTTGTTTCGACAAGCCGAACAACTGACGCGACAGTAAGCCATGGCAACTAATTCTTAAAGGGTTGATGCGGATATACACTGGGTGTTCTTAGTAAAATATATAAACTTTTGTATGGAAATTACAGTATTTTCTTCTTTTTAGATAAATAACAAAACTGTCAACTTGTTAAAAACGTTGATCCACATTAAGAATAACTCCTGTATCGTGGGTGCGTTCACAATCATGTGTACTCACTCACTCCTATATGTAGGCAACTTAAATGTTTGCACTACACGATTGCATCACTGGTGGGATCTAGGTGGGATCGCAGTCAAGCACTAGGTTATATCAATTTAAAAAAATCTGTGTGCGAATCGAACTCGCGACACGTGCGCAGCAGGCAATCACTCAACCACTGCACCAACCGGCGCAATCTAACAGCTATCTATAACTCACCGATAGCTACACAGATCACTTTACGTACAAATCTATTAATTTATAAACAGTCAAAGATTAGTTAGATAATTACAAAATAATCGCTATTTCTATCTGATGATGGTATAAAACAGTGGCTCTCAAACTGTGGTCTATGGACCACCAGAAGCTTAAAATTTTGCACATTCCTACTACAAGAAACATTGTTGTAATCTGAATATAAGTATCTTTAAGAAATTTTGATTTTAAATGATGAAATTTTCTTCTGGGCTTGTGGTCTCTGTTTGTTGTAGATAAACTAAAGTAGTTCCAATAAAAAAAAGGGTAACCACTGGTAATAAAGAGTCAAACCTTCTCTAAGACTTAGAGTACGTCAACTATATGTAAGATTCGTCATCATCATCCTGTCCAACCTTTTCCTGACTATGCAGGTCGGCTTCCAATTTAACCAGATGAAAATAATATCACATAGAGCGTGTGGTTACCTGATCTCCACAACCTAGCAAGTGGTAACGCATAACATAGCATACCTCATGACAACATTAGTGTTTTTTTTGGTGGGGAAAATCATCCAATGACATCTCCCGCCGTTGGTCGGAGCGGGAGATAGTGTCAGACTTTTACTGACTAAAAAACCACCCCTTTACTTCGTTGCCTTTAATACCAAGTTGAACCTTCCTTTCAGAAGCAGACCCTTGGCCCGAGTAGGTTTCGACCCTGCTGGTGGCCCCTACGGTTTGCTGAAAACTTCTTGAGACGCGCGTGAAACAGTACGTGCCGTCGACGACTTGGGCTCGATCCGGACGATTACCAGAGGGCCGGACTACTCATTGCTCACCGTCCACAAGCCCGCGCCTACGGTGGCCGAAAATAGGGGAGCGGAATGTCGGCGGCGGCTGGGGCATGAGCGCCTTTGCCTCACGCGCACGACCTCCTTCTTTGCTAGCAATACTGCTTCGCAGAAAGAAGTAACCGCCTGCCACTCCACCTTGCTTCGGACCAAGGCCCGGCGAGAGATCGCTGCCACCGATCGCCCCCACGAGGACACGGCGGTGCTCTGCCTATGCGTAGCACATCTTTACTGTATGCTCTACCGCTCTACTGTTATTACTTAGTCAAGAGCTCCTCTAAGACTTGTCATCATGAAAAAGGAAACAGAAGCATCGTCCGCATACAAAAGCTGACAATGCCAGCGTTTCAGTCCCCCCCGCCGCCGCGCTGGTTCCCCATGCTCCCAGGTCTCGCCTTCTGACCCTGAAATCAACTTAGTTATCGAAACGCTAAATCCCCACCGGCTTCGTAATTAATTGTCAGCGCCGTTTCCGGGGTTCCATTTCCGGATGGAAGTGGTTAATTTAGGGTTCGCGATAAGGGCTCGTTAATTTCCGTTGCAACTCACTTGTCATAGGCGCCACCTTGTGGAACTTTTTGACATTATTTTATCATACTCATTTCCGCTGTGAGTTTTGGCGGGTTACTATATGACTGACATTTAGGGGTAGTCCTTTTGTTTGTGCAGGTAACGTGTTTGATACATATGATGATACGTGTGGTTTGGCATTTATTTGAAAAATAAACACGAAAGAAAACGCAAAAAGGTTTAAGCATTTAAAAATACATCGACAGAATTCATTTTATCAAATTATATGCTCAACGAGCTGTATTCAGCGACGTCACAAAGGCTCTGATGTCAAAAAATAAATTCGGAGTCTAAATTGTGAAAATGTGATAAAATTCCAACAATGAAGGAATTACTCTATAGTGAGGGCATCATTCTGTCAAACTCGTAACAATTTACATTTGTGCCCCTCCTCCTCCGCCGCCGCTCCCCCCCCCCACACCGCGCGCGTCATTACGTCTCGATTGTCGATTGTTATCATCACGCCGACTCATTTGGGGGCGATCGCCGGCAGATCTCTAACTCAATAAGAGGCGACAAATTCAGCCAAGATTAAACGAGATGCCGAACGGATATTGAAATTTTACGATTTTTCCCCTTTAAAGTTTATTTTTGGACGACGCTTTTTGTTTGAGAGATAATGTTCCCCGTTATATTGGGGTGACAGTTATGTGTAAATATACGATCCCTTTGTTACTTTCCCCGAACGAGAGCAGTTCACAGTAATCATGCTCAAACAATTGATTAACACGCAGGAGGTGTCGGTGTGGCAGTGAATTCCTCTCATTAACCTTGAAGATATTTTCAGTGTCAAACATATTAGTCCGTTCTATATATTTAGGTCGTTCACAGCGCCTAGTGTCGCTCGCTGACGTAATGCCTGTTTGTTATAATCACCCGAGCGAGAGACTACTACTACCTACAGTGTTTTCTGTCTAAATTTATTTCTGACGGAGAGTTTTCGTTCTCAAATTATTCTCCTTGTAAAACAAAATTACACAATCTAAATCCTACATTGAAATAAAATGTAAATATCTTTGTATTTTGCTCTGACTACCAGTCTTTGCATACCTATCTCTCATCATGAAGATAAACTACATATTTAGCTAGTAGGATCTAGCGATGCAATATATAACATTTATGAATACATAACTGGGCACATAAATAACGCCAGATAAGCAGATTTTAATTCAGCAGATAAGTGGCTGGGTCCCGCGGGCTTGCCATGCTGTGTGCCACAGAGCAACCGTGTGCAGAGGGCTCACTTCTAACAGCTGCTTGACTGACTCTTACCTAATGTTTGTAATGGGATGATGGACAAGTCCTCTTATAATATAACTATTCTATGAATAATCAAACCACCACCAGAGACAGAAACAGATGGAATCTGCAATTCATATACCACGCGAGGTTATTTACTGTACTATTCTTTGAGAAATCCTATCATTACAAACCTATGATTGAATTGTCAAATTTACATGCTATATTTTGTTTATGTTGGTTTTTTAGGTTTTTATGCACGCCAAAAGCTTGCGAATAGCATAATGTTGATGTTCTGTTGTCTAAACTCTGTGGCGTGGTTCCGTATCTGGCACGTTATAGCCCGCGGATCCCTGCTGCTCGAGGGGACTGTCCCTGCTACACTGTGCCAGATAATGCTTTGTTTGTTTATTACCATGACGCGTAGTAATTTTAGAACATTTTCTTTGGAAACAGACTGAGTGAGGTCGGAGCTGTCTCTTTACAAGCACAAACACAATGATTTAGAAACGATACTTACACGACCTTGTTTATGCAGATTATCTTGTTAGAATATCCAATAATAACATCATAAAAATAGCTTCGTTGTATTAAAAGTTGTAAACGACTTTGGCTAACTAATCGCGAGTTAATATTTTTTAATATTGCGAAAAAGTGTATGATCCTGCTGAAGACACGATTGTCTTCAGAACATAATGCAGCTAATTAAGTACTTACAGTAAAAATTACTTTTAACGAATAAAAGGATTAATATACTATACATGCAATCATTCCGATTGTTATTTATATTATTCTACAAGCAACGTTTTACCGTCATAGTGTACAATTTTTAATTTTGCAATAAAATCTATTCTGTAAATTTTTATTAAATCGCTCAAATTGCAAGCATAGTGTCTTAGAGAATCTTTTTCTGTAATATGCAGTTCGAATGTGACTGCGGTCACATTCGGCTGTAGTCTTCTTAACGCTAAATGCTATTTTGTAAAAAAAGCTGGTCTTCGATGGTATGTTACTTTATGCCAAATTCATTTACCTAATCTAAAATACGCAATATGTATTCTCTATGTCAACTTCTAATTACAATGTCTTATATCAGCTACATGTAATATGTTTAATTCAGGTTTAGTGTAAAAAGTAGATACCTAATAATGAACATAGATAAACATCATTTACACATGTTCGTAAAAAACATAAATATTAAATAATGTACATATAATACTAAAACACAGTACACTTTGGCGTCGAAGTACTCCTCCACATCGCTATCACATATAATTTATTCACAAGAAGATGACATTATAATTAACTCTCTTAGCATAGCTTTTATTACTCAAAGCAATACTTATTTGTAGAAATATAAAATAACCCACTCAATACAAAACAAGGCCAGCGCCAAATGAAGCAGATGTTATTAGCTATCAAGCAGATGAATTCGACTGAAGAAATAACGCTACATTGGAAAGCAACTTAATAAAGAAAGTGGGAACAAACGGGTACGAAAAGAAAAGTATTGAAAACAAGCATCTGTCGCGAGCGAAACTAAACGGAACCGACATTAGGCGTCCGTCCGAACTCCGATGTTTTGTTGTGCCAATTTTTTTATAATATTTGTTGCGTAAGATCAATAACCAGTTTTCTAGGCAACTTTGAAGGTTTATTTGCAAGAAGGATATGGAGAAACAGGCAAAAACTTACATAACGTTGACGAATGACGTAAGTTTCCTGACTAAGTCACAACATTCAATTAATTAAAATGATACAAAAACTGCAGAACTCAAATAAATAATGATTCCAAGAAACTGGTCAGAAAAGGATAGCAGATGCAAACGAAACTAGTTAGGTAAGCCAATAACACTCCTAATTGATACCCATGATTACCTATAAAAAAGTTTTCGCCTTTAAGAAAGATTCTAGAGCACAACTCTAGATGCGTCGGAAACTAACATAATTCCACGCTCATTTTAGCCCATCCCAGTCCAGACCAGTGGATAATGAACCTTCTGCAACAAGCCAGGGGTTAACGTTCATACAGTTAAGCACGTTAATGCCATGTCTGTCCCCAGCGCGCCCCGGGCCCATGGCGCGACGAAGGGACGAGATTACAACACTATTAAATTTAGGGACGAAAAATGAGAGCTGTATTTGATTTCGATTTGCGAACACAAATGAAACTATTTATTCTTTGAAGATTAAAAGGGTTTTGGAATTAAAAGGCTATTTATTTTGAATGGGGAATGGCATGGCACGTCTGTAGAGTATCTACTATTGTTATAATATGTGTAAGTTGTGACAATCAGTTGAGGGATATGGGTTGTTGAATGGTTCTCGTTATGCGTTGATTGTCAATAGACCATTGTGCTGGTGTATTGGTATCGTCAATGAGCTAGAACCAGCCAATTTAAACAGTTTTACAGAGAGAAAATTGTAATTATGTATATCATAAAAACATATCATTTTTAGGGTTCCGTACCTCAACAAGAAAAACGGAACCTTTATAGGATAACTTTGTTGTACGTCTGTTTGTCTGTCTGTCTGTCTACCAAGACCCTTTATCTCAGGATTGCGTGAAGGTATCAAAATGAAATTAAAACCATATACTCAGGTTTGCGGTCTTTTGAAGTTGTGAAAAAATCAACTTCAAATTAACGAAAAAAACAACGTATATTTAGCCACTCTGAAGGTATTCAAAATCCAAAATAGGGTATTTCCTGCTGACTAAGAATCCTGAACTTTGGTATGAAGCAAGGTCTTACAATAGCACAAGTAGATATAGGGAAAAATCTGAAAACTCTACGACTCGTACTTGCCTGGTTGCACGCGTATGCATGATACGTTGGTGAAATCCACAGAAATATAAAAAAGGTGCAATCCTAAATACTGATGTTAATATACGCAAACAATGAAAGTATTACCCCTGCGTGCCACGTTCGTGTACATTTAAAAAAGTCCTCTCAACAAAAGTTTGGGTAAAACAAATGTATAATAAATTAACTGAGCCCTCTAAAGACATCGCATCGTAAATAATTGAAGAACAAAGATTTGTTGTAACGCTCGAGTATGAAGAAAGAATCGAAGACAAACATAATAAAACATATGAGATATTGAAGTGATGAAGTACGCGTTGCAAATTGTTACGGACAGCGTTCCTGTTCTTCAAGATGGCTTAGTACTTTTTGTAAAGAAATGTCAACCTCTTTTTCTAAAGATCGGGTGTGGTGTCTTAGTGAAATCCGTAGCACTTCCTACCTAATCTGGCGGAAACATAATATATCAAGCTGATCCAACTTACGGCCTATTGTGCTATCTCGAAGTAATTTAATATATTAAATCTGAAACTAATCCTACTTATGGCCTTCTATGTTACCAGGGCACAATAAAAAAGAGACAGCCACGCTTTCACGGCATCGTGGCAAGTGGCGTCAAGTAGCAAGATCCGACGTAAAGCGTCGTCGGCATTGTAGCACATACAATGGTCGGTAATGCACGCCTGCCTGATGGCTCATTTACATTATTCAAAGTTGCGGGACGCGTTAGATGTCTAATGGCATGCAAGGAGGCCACATATTGTATCGCTTAGAATGGTGCTCCATATATTTGTTTCCATCTACATACTTAAAGCTTCAAGTCCTTCTAGATGTGTCTTTATATGAGTACTTATCATAACTTATCGCTACAAAACTTTTGTTAACATCAGTGGTTGGAGTAAGTGTAGTCTACGGGGACAACCGTATTCAGAAATTGCGGAAGTCGTACGAAACGACCGCCCCATCGACTTTGGTCGTTTTCCTGAGCGTGGAACCTCCCTGCATGCTTTATAGCGCTCGACTTGTCGACTAATGTAAACGGTTCACAATGTACCCGGGACATAGTTTGCGCGAACATAAAATACCGCGCGGAGTTGTTGAACCACTGCTTTAGAATTAACCAGTCATTAACGTACATTAGTCACTGCAAGAGTTCATTACTCAAAGTAAGGTTTGGTGGTGTGTTGGCTGGAGCTTTATAGGCGGGAATGAGAAGTTTTGCTACTTTTGGGTATTCGCAGATTTAGTATAGGAATAATTCGGTTTAAGAGACTTTGGATTACAATAAATGATGAAATCATGAAGGAATAAGTAATGTAAGACACAAAATAAAACACACGTAAGAAAATGCTTCAGTTTTTCAATAGCCGTGACGAACAGAATTTGAAGCGTGTCAATTAACGAGTTGACGCTGCATAAATGAAAACATAAAATTACGTTTATTACATCGGCGGCTGTGTATGGGTCATGTCGCGGCCGATGCGAGCGTGAAACGAAACGAATACAATACACGGCCCATTGAACACACGCGTGGAACGAATGTCACTTAGATACGGGGAGTGGGACGTGTGTTGTGGTGGAGAAATTCCTCTTTAAATGGGATGTTATGAGAATGAACCATTGAATTCTGTTGTTAAGACAGTCTTCTAATCATGATAAATTCAATGATAATAATAAAAATAAATGAGGTGATCTGTATTCAATCTACTAAAGAACTTATATACATAATTTTACAACGCACTTCTAACGTTTACTTTGCGTAACACATTAGTAAGCTCAACGCAACTCACGTCTCCAGCTGAGACAATAAAGGGATTTTCTGAACCGTTTCGCAACCCCCCCGCGCTCCGCGCCCCCCTGCACCCGTCAGCACAGATTAAATAAACTATTAATCTCTATCCAAAAGGTGTATTTGCATAGCGATTATAGTTAAGATCCGGAATATCTCGCAACAAAGGGTCTGCACAAACTAATATGTAAATTGTTCAACAAGGACTTGCAAAAGCGTTATGATCACGGAAATGGTAGCAACTGGAGTGCTACTGTGCTATATTATACTTCCATCGTCCACGGCAATGAACAGGGTGGATACAATGAGCGTTTTCTGAAAATTATAATTATAATTTGTTTATTTAACAATCAATGTACAGTTACAGTATACCACATTAACAAAAAAAAAAAGGAAACAAAAATAGGTACAAACGTGATCTAATGCTTATTTTTGAAGAAATCTCTCTTTAGTTGGAAAAAGAAAGATAGTGATAGACCCATTGTGTAAAAACAGTAGGAGAAATACTTAAGCAAAAAAACCTCTTTCAAATAATAATGGATAAATTAATAATTAAAATATATAATGTAATGGTATTGGTACCTGTTATAACATATTCATATACATACAATGGTATTTATTTAAACTTGTACAGTTTTTAGGCGTTTGTCTATTTTTAAATTAATATTTTTTTTCCAACATTTGCTTTAACCCTCCATTTACTATGTATCCGAGGCTATGACGCAATGTGCGGGAAGTGTTAATAGTAGCTAGTAGAAATTTCGTTCGCAGAATTGTAAAATAAGGAATTTAGATTGATACTGCACCGTTTGAGTGCAATCAGTTGATTGATTCCCTTCATTTGAACGTGAGCTGCGATCGCGGCTCGTTTTGTTGTGAAGGGGATTTTAAAATTGAATCGTTTCGTCTCTGCGTTTGTTTGGATCGGAACCAATAAAACTGAAGTATTCCCTGATTCAAAACAAATACGTAAACTAAATCCTGTTTGCTTATTTATACAATCTTGAGGCTTAAACTGTTAGCTGTCCGCTTATTTATTTATGTATGTTCATTACAGAAGCCGTGTAACCTGTATTTAAAGTTCCTTTAATCGTTTTTTATAGACCTCCCGCAGTTGCGTATAAATTTTAATGGACGTAAAAAAATATTTTATCCCGATGCAATTACGTTCGGCAGCGCAACAAAATCCATTATTTAAATACAAGTTAATATTCACAAAGGAGTCTGTGTCGATTGAATGTTGAATAAAAGTGCGTTTACAACAATAACATGCGGTGAACGGTCGGCACCATTGTGTACAAACAGAGGGCCATGCTGGGCATTTTATCATGCAAATGTGCTTTGGGCAATGTGCGATATAGTCCACATAGTGCACGAGGCAGCTGCGCGTGCGATGAGGTGAGACGGACCTTTGGAAACCGTGTTCATAAAAAAACATAAAGATACAAGGTGTACATACATGGTTCGTCTCGGTTCACTAACTGATACAGGTGACGGTAAACGTATCCTGTAATAATTCAAATTAGGTTGAATTTAAATTGGGTGACAAACAGATCTTATTTAAGCCTGTTGTGTGCTCCCCTGCTGGGCAAAGGCCTTCCCTTTCTCCTTCCAAACTTCCCTGTCTAGGGGACAAAATAAAGCTGCAAAAATGGACTCCGATACTAAATTACGAATGCATCCAGACAGATGGGCGAAGATTGTCACTCACTGGACGCCTGAGAAGGAGGTCGACGCTGTCGAGGTCAAATAGATATTAACAAAAAACATCGAAGTAACAACTCATAACAAAAAGTAAAAGTCTTAAATGTTGACTCTAATAAAAATAAAATGTCGCTCAACATAATGGCCAAACACATTTACATAACATAATACTGGACTAAATAGATATATTTCCTCAACTTCCCACACAAACTTGTAACCAAAAACAAATATATACAAACAAAATGAAAACAAACAATCAAACGTCTCTATTCAAATACAAAACAAACTCGTAAAACCGAACTCTCATTTTAAACTCGAATTAAACTATTGACACAACTCACACAACAGGACGATCAAAACGAAAACATCCCTATTGAATGGAATGGAAAAGGGTTGAAACGATGTCCGGATGCACCCCTTTTTACAAAGGGCGTGATTCTGAGGTCAATGTGAGGGGCGACAAGGAGACATAGAGTAGTAGTATTAGCTATCAGTAGGGTCAGTTGGAATAATGCGCAATTTTAAATTGCATAAATGTTTTGGAGAATGGGCATTACAATCGAATTTGTTTTAGGTTGTAGTTTTTAACAAGTGAATGACTACTTAGCTATTGACCGTGATTGTATGCACAAATGTGAATTTAGTATAAACAGTTATGAACCCACTTGTATTTATCGAAGTAATCTGAAGGCTAAAAGTATGCCCTGGAGTAGCATTGGAACGGCACTCCGATACCACCGGGTGCCCGACTACCTCTGTCGTGTAATCGAGGCCTACCTTTCCGAGAGGTATATCATCTACCGCGGTCACCAGGGATAGTGGAAACATCGAGAGATGTCGTGCGGTGTTCCGCAGGGATCGGTACTAGGACCACCCTTGTGAAACATCGGGTACGACTACGTGCTGCGCGGCGACTTCCCCGACGGGGTCAGCTTGGTCTGCTACGCGGACGACACGTTGGTCCTAGCGCGGGGAGAGTCGTACCAGACGGCGGTCAAAGTAGCGACACGTGGGGTTGCGATAGTCGTTGAAAGGGTCCAGCAGTTGGGACTCGAGGTGGCACTGCACAAGTCCGAGGCTATATGTTTTCACGGCCCTCGGGGTGCGCCACCACCGGGTTCCCAGCTAACGGTAGGAGGGGTTCACATCAGTGTCGGGTCGACGATTAAGTAAAGCGGAAAATAACCGGAAGCTCTACGCGGGAATCGTTCAGTCCATGGCCCTCTAAGGGGCTCCGGTGTGGACACCGACGTTGCAACAGCAACCAAGGGCCCAGCTGAATGCGTGCCAGAGGGTCATGGCAATACACATGGTGCGAGGGAACCGAACGGTTTCCCGCGAGGCGACGACCCTCCTTGCTGGCCAAACACCGTGGGATCTGGAGGCAACAGTCCTTGCACACATGCACGACAAGCGCATGGAGATGCAACGCCGGGGCGAAATTCCGCTGCCACGACAAGTCGAGGCATTGCGGACAGAGCTACAGCGGGATCTCATGGCGAAATGGCGTCAGCGACTATCGCAACCTCGTTCGGGGCGCGCCACAATTGGGGCGATAAGGCCCATCCTTGAAGCATGGCTGGAAAGACCTCACGGCGTTCTCAACTTCCGCACGACGCAGGTGCTTACCGAACACGGAAAGTTCGCTAAGTTCCTGTTCCGGATTCGTGCGGAGGATTCGCCTGGGTGTCGCCACTGTGCGGAACACCCGTAGGACACGGTGGAGCACACTGTAGAGTGTGCCCCACCTAGGCAGAACATGTCCTCATGAGGGCGATCAGCGGCAGCGATCTCTCTCGCCGGACCTTGGTTCAGGCCATGGTCCGGAGTGAGGAGGGATGGCAGGCGATCGCCTCCTTCTGCGAAGCAGTAATGCTAGTAAAGGAGGAGGCCGACCGTATCAGGCAGAGGCAACGAGGCGCTCGCCCCAGCCGCCTCCGGGATTCCGATCCCGATTTTCGCCCACCGTAAGCGCAGGCTTGCGGATGGCGTGCAATGGGTAGCACGCTGTCCGATCGTCCGGTAACCGACCGGACCGAGCCCAAGTCGTCGACGGCGTGTACTGTTCCCGCGCGCCTCAAGGAGCTGTCAGCAAACCGTAGAGGCGAAGCCTGCTAGCTGCAGGCAGTTAGGGTCGATGCCTGCTTGGGTCATGGGTCAGCTTCTGAAAGGAAAGCCCAGCCCCGGCACGATAGTCAACGAAGGAACGGGGTAGATTTTTAGTCAGTAAGAGTCTGACACTATTTCCCGCTCCGCCCAAAAGCAGGATTTTTCATGGGATGATTAGTCAGTGTAGATTTTTCAAAACTAGAAATAATGATCTATTATACTCCTGCATTTTGTGAGCCCTCCGTGATTACTTACTCACTTGCTACTAGGCAAACTGGACGCGGGCAGCGGGCGCTTGCTGTGCTGTGCCAACTTGCCAAGTCACCTGGCAGGCTGGCATGTGGCGAATGTGTTATAGTTTATTTATAGAGAGACTCTGCAAGGGAACTCAACACATCATAGAGAATTTTACTATAAGATCAATCATTATTCTCCTAAAGCACACAAAGCATGCATAATAAACTTGTCTTCGATTCGCTGATGACTCATTTTGATGTTATCTTTAGAAAATAATGAACATTATGTTTAAGACAATGGAAGAAACCACTACAACCTCCTGTAACTTTAACATCGTTAAATATAAATTAAGTGAACACGCATCCATCTTCATTATTAAGAGATCCAAGAGTCGTGATACGGAAGCTTAGCTTTATCTCCACTACCGGCCGAGGGGAAGACCAAACCAAGTAACATTATTTTATTCTTACTTATCCACTTTTTACTGAACCCTCAGTGCGAGTCCCAATTCGAATGGCGAAAGTTTAATGGGCAAGCCAAGTCAAATAAAAATTTAATACAATATAAAGCCGAATTGAACTTAAAACAACAATGGGCTTAACGACACAAATTCAGCTAATAGTTAATCTGTAACCATTGCGTAGTTACAGAGGCGTCGTTAGTGCGCCGCGCTGCGCAAACAAGCAATCAACGTGGAAAATAAAACAAACAGATGTGGCCGTGTCGCGCCTATCAATGTGCTACCATGATGGCGACTCGCTTTTATTTTTATGAGCGTTTTACGAGCCTCGAAAGGATTTGTTAGAGCCCTACGTGATAAATGCACCGCTGGGATTGAATAACGTTTGGTACATCCTACTTGTGACGTTAGCGAACATTGTCGGTGAGTGGTAGGAGAGAGCCAGATGTTTATCGCGGCAATATACGCGCGTACAGATGTTGCTTCGACTGATTGATGGCTTGGATATGAAGGGGACAGTTTGTAATCAAAGTTTTACTTGTAGTTTTGAATTTTTGATGGATTAGGCTTAAAAATTGCATAGTTTCTAATTTGATAAGTCTAATTCTATTTTAGTTGCATCAATCATCAATCAGCATTGCTATCCAACGTGGTTATACTGCCGAATTTTCCCATTGATATCGATGCAGATGAATTTTTTGATGCCCAATAAGTTCTTTTTCTACCCGTTTGTACATATTATTATTTCTGGTTTGTAGATATATACATATACCTATTAAGTTTTAATATGAATTAGTTGTTTATAAGAAGTTGTAAAAGTTACTATATGAATTAAGTAAACTGTCTTATTTTAGTTGCTATCAAATGGTTAATACGTACTAAGTTTTGCTGGAACAGTTTAATGGCAACATAGCTAGGATTGCGAGCCACTTGCATGTCATCACAGTTGATGAATTGTTGATATCAGCAGTTGCTAAACCTTTACTTTAAGATGTGAAAGTTGATGCTAGTAACTTGATGGTGGTAAGAATTTTCGAACCACGCCCATTTCTTGCATGCAAATGAAATAATCAAGATTGTAACTGTCACAAGTCTTAGTTCTGATACTTACGCTGTGTAACTGTCACAAGTCTTACACCCGTATTCACAAACGTTACTATGAGGTCTCACAGTGCGCGCGAGCGCACAGGGCTCATAAAACTTATTCATAGACGATACTTGAGTAGCGACTAGCACTATGCGTCCCTTAGAATGAACGCACAGCTAAGGTAGCCTGCTAGCTGTTTTAAGCAACGCATAGCTAGTGTCCCTCGATTTTCTGAGTTTTATTATGTGTTACGAGATTTTTTTTTACTGTTTGTGATAATTTTCAATTTTAATAGCGTCCTTTTACAATGGATTATAGCAGTGCAGAAGAATTTGATAATTATATCAATGAGGGTTTCACAATAAATACCAGAAAAGTGATACGGGATTTCCAAAATCCTTTTGATTATTACAGTTCGTACGATACCTACTAATGAAAACTGTAGATACTATACCATTAGAGTTTTGTAAAAATATTATGCTATATTTGAATTGTGTCTATTCAGTCAACTCAAACCCATTTCTACTATTGTTAAAAGGCTTTTAACTTTATTAACGAACTATCTATACCTACTATTACTTTATCTATTATTATCATCAACTAGCTTTTACTCTACCCTATCCTAAGAATCTTCTCCTGACAATAACGAACACAACAAAAAAAGAATAAGTGAAATCTGTCCAGCTGTTCTCGAGATTTGCGCTTAGCAACACATTTAGCTATTCATTTTTTATTATAGAATATTAATTTTGCAGATGATTACGGGAGACCTTATAAGTGTGAGTCAACCAACCAACAGTATCAAGAACAGTAAAAAGGGTCTCTTATCTCTTCAGTTTGAAGATGAATTTAGTTATTAATTTTCTAAACAACTTAGGAAGAATTAAAGAAGTATTTTTGGTTTTATAAACCTAAAGCTTTTGCTTTATCCATATTTATTAAATCCACAAATACACAATAAAATCAATACGAAGACGAACGAAATAGTTCTAGAATACCAGTCACCATTTATGTATTGAGGTTATATTATGACAAATGAAATGATCGTCAAGCAGCGAAGTGAACTACGCAACACAAACGAACCAATCACAGAGCTCTATTCAATGCTATGCGTTTGCTTAGTCAAGGGTCGTTTGAGTATTGTTTATGAATGGAAAGGCTTGCCATATGCGACGCAGTGAGAAATGTCTTACTTCGCATAGCGTTGCTACTTTACTGAGGAAAGTATTGTTTGTGAATACGGGTGTTAGTTCTGATGCTTACGTAAGTTACGCACATGGTGACTGGTCAGTCTGCAACCCGTCTAGTAGGACCATTAGACCACGTGCGCCGTCTGGTGGGACATTAGGCCACGTGCCGATCGAGCGATAACACAACAAATACCAATAATCCCTAGCTTGGTGTGAACCTAATTAATTCAAACTATTCGGAACATTAGCCGCTGCATAATTGAATGGTTAAGTGGTCGTTTCAACAAAATTATTAAAATGAATTTATTGTAAAATCTCTAATTTTAGGGTAGGCACGTTTTGATCACAGATATTTTTTGGTTTGTGGTTGGATGTGCACGCTATGATGCAATTATCATAAATAAATTAGTCATTTGTTCATTAACAATAAATGACTAATTTAGAACATTACTATGAATTAATATGTTCCCAGTTGTAGTCTAGGTATACATGTGTATCTTCTAAAATAGTTACCAGTTCCATCAAAATTTTGTTGATGTCAGTAAACCTCTCACAGAAGCCCTAAATACCATTACGAGGCAGCTGCATATTATTTAAGCTTGGGTAATGGATGAAGCATGTAAAATACTGGTACGCATAAATACTTGCGCAAAAGTACGGTGTAACTCTCTACCTGATCTTCACAACCCAGTTATTGTTACCTAGGTATCCTTTGGCAAGACGGATTTCCTAATCAATCATGGGCGTTCGCTAATATCTAAATTGGTTTTATATAGTCCAGGAAGAAAGTTGAAAGTCGTACAAATAAACTTGATCGCAGCCATAACAAACCGATGCATGAACAAATTACTCGTATACGCACCTCGGACGTGTAAACGCGCGACTATTAATAAAACGCGCCGTAACGCGCGATATCCGCGTCTATTAACAGCAACTGCTTTCAGTTAAATTCTTAGCCAAACGACTCCTAGTGCTTACTCCAATATTCCAAATAAAAACAATCAGAAATATCATCAATATTAAAAGCATTAGCAGGGTTACTTTTAAATCCATCCATGGTTTAAACGGTATAGTTTAAATTTGGAATGGTATATTAAACTCTAATAGTAAATTGTAACTGATCTACATCCTAAAAATAAAACCAACTTCGTCAAGACTAACTTTGGTCCTTCTGCCTCTTATTTCAGCCAGGCGATGGCTACTGACTTTATTGAGATCCACACCTTCTAATGCATAACCATAACCAACATCATTAGTGGCTTACTGCAACTGCTCACAAAAACATGTAATGTAAAAAACATTACTAGATAAAACGACTGTGTGTTGTCCAGATTAAATGTGTTTGCTCGGGAGCTCTTTTGTTTGCTGAATTCGAGCGTAACTTGGATACCCGAAGTTTAGAGAGAACAAACAGAAGAATAACTGTTTTTTTTCTTCGAATTTGTCATTGAAATAGATTTTTCGTTGAAAAATTTAAAAAGCTTTGTTGTTTCCTTGGTCTGGTCAAATGTATTTCTATGTTTAATCACCGAAAAAAAGTAATTTACCATTTAGAACGAATGAAGGCAAAGCAATAAAAAAAATCGAGCTTAGCATTTTAATTAAGGAAATTAAACAACGAGACAATTTAATTGAAACGTATCAAACAATTCAAAAGGCGCATCGAAAGCAATTTCCCTATTACCGAACAAAGTCAACAAAGACAGGAATTTTAAGTGAAGGAACGTATCGTGTACGTAAGGCATCAATTAGAGGCTCACGGACGATAGAACTGAGATACCGGGGAGATTAACACAGAAGGTGCACTCTTGTACAACGATGTGGGCAGCGATGAACAAAGTAGCATTAGATACTCTATTCATCATGCCTTGGCGAAATATACTTAAAGATTGCATTAAACTGAATAAAACTAATATAGTCGTACTAAAGAAGCTAGTGGCTTAAAATAGAATTTTCTTCAACTTTTTAAGTAATAGAAAAGATGATAGTGGTAGAGTTTGGAGGATTAAAACCGGCAATTGGTTTTTTAGGCGCTTGCACAAACTTTCCCAAAATATACTAGTGATTCATGATTTATATATTATACACCACTATTTTTTAATTAGTGCAAATACTTTAAGGGCTTATTAGAAAAGGTCTTGTTATTATTTAATTAAAGTTTCAATAAATAATATTCATAAATTGCAAAGTTATGAGCATTTTTTTTTATCCCAAAATCTCAAAACATTGTACAGGTTATTGTTTATGAATGAAAGAAGGTCAATAAAAATGGAAAAATAAAAAATGGTACTTTAAAAAACTAAAAAACCTGACTGCTTTTCAGAGTAGAAAATGCTCTAAACAAGAAAGTCGTTGTATCCGATTGCACTTAACTGTATAATATTTTAAATACAAGATAAATTGTAGTAGTCGGGACCCATTCTAAAAATGGAGGCTTAGTGAATTGAGCACATACCTATATTACATTGCAGATTACTCCAATCTACTGACTAGACTGCTGACTTTCTAGAATGGGTCCCGACTGCTACAAATTATTTTGTATTTAAAATATTATATAGTTAAGTGCAATCGGGTACAACGACTTTCTTGTTTAGGGCATTTTCTTCTCTGAAAAGCAGTCGGGTTTTTTAAAGTACCGTTTTTTTTTTTTTTTTTTTTTTTTATTACGATATCACTTTCACAGTAATTACGAATCTAACGACACCTCGCAAACTAAAATCCATCGAGCCGTTCAGGCCGCAGAGCGTGCCAAACATTTGAATTTGGCGCCAAAAATCCGCCATTTTGTTTTTTTTTATTTTGATATACCCAGTGTCACTCTCACAGTAAATACAAATCTAACGACGCCTCTCAAGCTAAAATCCATCGACCCGTTCAGGCTGCAGAGCGTGCCAAACAATTATACATACATACATACTCTCGAAAAATATAACCCTCCTTCTGGCGCAGTTGGGTAAAAACACTGTACTTAGTATTTTCTAGTAGTAGTTGTTATGAATGATTCAATTATGAATTTACCAATATTGAAAAATTTTCGTGGTAAATTTTGAAATTCGTTTTTTGTACTTTTGACTACACAAATATGATCAGTAACGGATACTGATTGAGTCCCATTTTTTTGTGCACTAATTAAAAAATAGGGGTGTATATTATTTATTGTGCGATCATAATTTTTCATCGTTCGAAACTAGGAACCTGATAGGACCTCGCTAAGTGATGACCATCATTACTTTACGTTTACTTGGTCTACTGCACCCTTTGTGTACTTTGGTTGAGCTCTCAATTACCGAGGAACGAAACTTGAACCGTGCTTAATGCTCGCAGCTCAACAATTGATTGAGTCAACACCGCTTATGAGCATCACTGCCCTTTTTGTTTTGAGTGTTTAACTAAATTAGTAAGCAAGCCCCTGTTTACTTTACCGTTTACAAAGAGTATTTGATTTTCAAAATGTATTTTTGAGAAAGAAGTTTAAGAAAGTAACATCACAAAAATTCTAAAGTGCAAAACACAACTTCAGTAAAATGTTAAAACTTCATTTTCAAATGGTTCAACGTGCGACGCGACAGCAAATTCAATAAGGGCAAAATCGTGTGTAAAATATTTTAAAGAAAACTTTAAGCAAACTGGTTCGTTTTTGAGATTGAACGTTCCTTAAATATTCGTAAATCTTTCACACTGTATTACCCTGGGTATAGCAGCTTCGTTAACATTGCTCTAACGTACGGCCACTTAGTAAGGCAAGCGCGTACGCACCTCAGACGAATCAATTAGTTTGTTCGCCACGACAGTACAACCGCTTTCCCTCACGTTGAGTAAAGGTAAAGTTATTAATTTTACGTGTTGTTGTACTTTCATACCACATTGCGATAAGATCAAGGTTATAAATTGTGGAACGTCATGTCTACTTGAAGGATCTATGAGAGTGCGAGCTTTTGTACAAAACCAATTAGTACGGCAGTATTGGGGAGTGTTAATTTATAGGCTTATCCTAATGTATACGTGTTCTATCCATTTTGCTTCTTATCTTATATTATTAGTAGTAAGGTCTTTAATTCTAGTTTTTAACCGACTTCGAAAAGGAGTAGGTACTTTTATTTTGCTATCGTGTTTCAAACCACATTCTGCATTACTAAAGGTCTATTCATCCTTTACATGAGTAAATACATATCTAAAATAGCTGCTTAGTATATAACTGTTCTCAGTCTTCTCTGTGGTATCGATAACTTGGAAACTAACAGAACTGTTACGAACTTTCTCCTCTTCTCGTGTAGTAATAAAGTAATCAATACCATACAGTCAGTGCATCACTCAGCCGAAGAGCGTAACATTTATTTTACTTTAAGCCTCATTAAACTTGCTTCTAAGAGAATTTAATTAGTTTTAACACTCGTTTTGCTCTATGTTTAAGAATATATATCTCTAGATATTGCAACATAACTTGTAGATAGTGTTGTCCTTCGCTAAACATTTTTCGGTAATATTTAAAACTGACAAGTCTACCAACTTTTCTAATCTTCCACTGTTTGTGTTCCCGCACGTATAAAACTATCTCCAGGAAGTCCTGAAACTAGTCTAAGCTCTATTAAATTCTAACTCTCAAAGGGATTGATTAATTCCATATATTCTACCGCATTGTTGCAAAATAGTCCTAAAGTTATTAAGTAATCAATTCTACAAAGATCTTGAGACTTTCAGATCTAGAGCGAATCGTGTTAAATGTGTTAGTATCAGCTCTAAAGTTTCGTCTCTGAGGATTCTATTTACTAGAGTCTGTTACTATAAGTTTGTAAACTTTCTCTCTATGCGAGTTATTGTAATAGGATTATCGGCATATAATTAGCGCGTTAGAGATAACAGCGTCTACTCCATTACTCGGCGGAAGGTAATACTTCGCGTAGTAATCAATTAGCTTTGAACCAGTTTTATTAAAGGCTTTCGCTAAATTATCTATTAGTCTACGTTTTATCAACAGAATCGACCTCTATGTTCAATTTTACTGTTAATTTACTTTGAATATTTACTTTGTTAATTTACCTAGAATATTTGCTTATTTTTATTTCAATAAAAGTTTTCATAGTGACTTTTGCTCGTGCCTTTATTTAAAATATATAAAATTTATGAAGAGGTATTATAATGATGCTGCCGCGGCGGTATGTTTCCCGTATACGTGGTGCGCGCTCGGGTCGTGCGGTGGCGGCGACGAATCAATTAGGTCGACACCGCGCCGCCATTACCGCCGTCCGGAGACTGCGCCACCAACTGATCCCAGTCACGAAAGCTGAGCGAAGGTACTCGTAAGTATGCTTTTACATAATTATTTTGTGTAGAGAGTTCTATTATGCTTTTGTTGTATTGTGTAAAAGTGTTAGTTTTTTCAAAAGTTTTACCAGAATTTTATAGGTACATAATTTATTGTTACTGACCGGTAATAAAAAGCATTCCTGGAACAGACAGTTCTCAGATCAGGAATCGTCATTATAATATAAAAGAAAAAAATATTATTCTTAACGCTCGATTAGTATCCATCGCTACTGCTTATGATTTGCCACCACTTATTTTGTAGCGCATAACTCAGACTCCAGCGGGATTCACGGTTCGATTCTATCCGACTCAGTATATATCTTCGTATACTTCCTGTATATCTTTGCTTCATGTCTATCTTCTCGTTCAAGTTTGTTCCATGTGTAGGTAATGAACAGGTGCTACGACTAAATATTCTAGATCAATCACGATTGTCGTTCATGAATCAACGATGAATTGATTCCTTCCCAGTTAAAAAATATCATATTGATATACTGGAATGTTGGAAGACTTAGCCGATAGCAAGATTTTGAGTATAAAAGATCTGGCGTGCTATTCTCTAAAAAACAGCCTTCTCTAAATTCTAAATTCTTCATTAGATTAACAATCCATTGTACCTATTTGGATTTCGTCGCTGTGGCCAGTGCTGCGCTCAAGGCTGTTTTCTTAGAGAATAGCACTGCTGTACGTCTCCCGAGCGCCTACAGCTGGTACGTCTAGAAATAGAAATCATTTGGATTCTCTTGTAACAAATCTTTAGCTGTCAGCAGCATGATAAACGCAAGACATTGCGGGAATGGACACTTTCTATAATAATAGTGCACGCGGAACACAAGTGGATCAGGTCACTATAACTGTGGACTAGTGTAATATTAGTTTACTAGGAAATAGTGAATGACTGCCGCATGTCATGTAACTTGTCTGTAATGTTGTAGAGTGACGAAGTACACGTGGACGTTTTTTTTTTTTTTTTTTTTTATGGTAGGTAAAATCATCCAATGACAAATCCCGCCCTTGGGTGGAGCGGGAAGTAGTGTCAGACTCTTACTGACTAAAAACCTACCCCGTTCCTTCGTTGCCTATAGTGCCGGGGCTGAGCCTTCCTCTCAGAAAACGGCCCTTGACCCCAGCAGGCTTCGACCCTGCCTGCTTGCAGTTAGCAGGCTGGGCCTCTTCGGTGTGCTGACAGCTCCTTGAGGCGCGCGGGAACAGAACGCGCCGTCGACGACTTGGGCTCGGTCCGGTCGGTTACCAGACAATCGGACAGCGTGCTACCCATTGCACGCCGTCCGCAAGCCCGCGCCTACGGTGGCCGGAAATCGGGATCGGAATCCCGGCGGCGGCTGGGGCGAGCGCCCCGTTGCCTCTGCCTGATGCGGTCGGCCTCCTCCTTTGCTAGCATTACTGCTTCGCAGAAGGAGGCGACCGCCTGCCATCCCTCCTCACTACGGACCATGGCCTGAACCAAGGCCCGGCGAGAGAGATCGCTGCCGCCGATCACCTCCACGAGGACACGGCGATGCTCCGCCCAGGCGGGGCACACCTCTACAGTGTGCTCCACCGTGTCCTCAGGGTGTTCCGCACAATGGCGACACCCGGGCGAATCCTCCGCACGAATCCGGAACAGGTACTTAGCGAACTTTCCGTGTTCGGTAAGCACCTGCGTCGTGCGGAAGTTGAGAACGCCGTGAGGTCTTTCCAGCCACGCCTCAAAGATGGGCCTTATCGCCCCAATTGTGGCGCGCCCCGAACGAGGTTGCGATAGTCGCTGACGCCATTTCGCCATGAGATCCCGCCGGAGCTCTGTCCGCCATGCCTCGACTTGTCGTGGCAGTGGAATTTCACCCCGGCGTTGCATCTCCATGCGCTTGTCGTGCATGTGTGCAAGGACTGTTGCCTCCAGATCCCATGGCGGTTGGCCAGCAAGGAGGGTCGCCGCCTCGCGGGAAATCGTTCGGTACCCTCGCACCATGCGTATTGCCATGACCCTCTGGCACGCATTCAGCTGGGCCCTCGGTTGCTGTGTCAACGTCGGTGCCCACACCGGGGCCCCGTAGAGGGCCATGGACCGAACGATTCCCGCGTAGAGCTTCCGGCAGGAGGCGTCTGGTCCCCTGAGGTTGGGCAGGAGCCGCCCGAGAGCAGCCCCAGTCCTATTCAGTTTGGGAGCCAGACGTCGAAAGTGCTCCTTGAAGTTCCACCAGCTGTCGAGGACGAGTCCCAGGTACTTCATCGTCGACCCGACGCTGATGTGAACTCCTCCTACCGTTAGCTGGGAACCCGGTGGTGGCGCGCCCCGAGGGCCGTGAAAGCACATGGCCTCGGACTTGTGCAATGCCACCTCGAGTCCCAACTGCTGGATCCTATCAACGACTATCGCAACCCCGCGTGTCGCTAGTTCGACCGCCGTCCGGTACGACTCTCCCCGCGCTAGGACCAACGTGTCGTCCGCGTAGCAGACCACGCTGACCCCGTCGGGGAAGTCGCCGCGCAACACGTAATCGTACCCGATGTTCCACAAGGGTGGTCCTAGTACCGATCCCTGCGGAACACCGCACGACATCTCTCGACGTTTCCACTCTCCCTGGTGACCGGGGTAGATGATATACCTCTCCGATAGGTAGGCCTCGATCACACGACAGAGGTAGTCGGGCACCCGGTGGTACCGGAGTGCCGTTCGAATGCTACTCCAGGGCAGGGAATTAAAGGCGTTGGCAATGTCCAAGGACACTGCCACGACACACCTGCCCTGGGAAACCGCATCCCCCGTCGTGAGGGCTGGCACGCGCATGATGGCGTCCACCGTAGAGCGCATCCTGCGAAAACCAAACTGTCCATCCGAAAGGTCCGGCCCCACCCGTGCGAGGCGCGCGACGAGGCGGTTTGCAATGACTCTTTCAAAGAGCTTGCCCACCTCGTCGAGCAGCACAATGGGCCGGTACGCGGACGGAGAGTCCGCAGGGCGCCCCGGCTTCGCAATGAGGACCAGTTTTCCCGTCTTCCAGCGAAGTGGGAACTGGCCCCTCTCCAGACATGCGCTAAAGAGCCCCCTCAATCGAGGCCCGAGAGCCTCCATGGCCAGGACCCAGGCCCTCCCAGGCAGGCCGTCAGGTCCTGGGGCGGTATTCTTGGCACTTAGCCTTCGTACCGCCACTCTCATCTCTACCTCGGTCACCTCTGGAACATCGTCGTCGTTGTGGTCCACGTCAGGTACTGCCGTAGGTGGCGGAGCCATGGGCGGGGGGGAGTGTACCCCCCGCGTAGGGAACAGAGTGCTGACGACACCCTCCACGAGCTCGGGCCGGAGACTCTGAGTCAGTGGGGGAGCCCATGGACGGAGTTTCTCCCGTACCATCTTGTATGGGCGTCCCCACGGGTCTGCATTCAGAGACCCCAGCCAGACGTTGCGGGCCTCCAGTTTAGCCCGCTTCATCTCCGCTCGGAGGGTGCGCTTCGCCACCCTGTAACACTCGTATAGCTCCGCCTCTATAGCCTCCGCATCCGACGGGCGGTTGCGGCGCTTGCAGTACCTGGCGTACCGGCGTCGCGCATGATTGCACGCATTGCGTAATGCCGCAATCTCCGGCGACCACCAGTACACCTGGCGCTTGGCACGTCCTGGACGGACTCGGGGCATTGACGCGTCGCATATTTGCGACATGCCCTCCAGGAACCACTCTGCCTCGACGTCGATGTCGACAGGCCTGTCCGGTGCTTGCACCCAGGCCTGTACCGTCGCAGCTTCCAGGAGGAGCTCCCGGTCCATCTGCCTCAGCGCCCATCGCGGACCACAAGGGCTCTGCTGGACCGGCGCGGTCGAGGTTTGGGCGGAGACGTCAAACCGGATGTACCGGTGGTCTGAGAACGTCTCCACCCCCTCCATAACGCACCAGTCGACGACACGCGGTGCCAGATCGGGGCTGGCGAACGACAAGTCCACCACTGATTCGCCCCGCATCCGCACACACGTGGAAACAGAGCCCCGGTTTAGGAGGGCCAGGCCGGACTCCTCAGCCCAGGCCTCTACCGACCGACCCCGCCCGTTCGTGTATCGGGAACCCCAAGCCTCGTTCCAGGCATTGAAGTCCCCGCAAACGACCACGGGGAGGTCCCTAAACCCAACGACGACGTTTTTCAGCTCCATAAGGGAGATGTGGAGATCGCCGAGAGATCTGTTCGGGGACAGGTAGACGCCTACCACTGCAATGTCCCCGAACCGTGCTGCCACGCAACCTCGTCCCCTCGTGACGCGCTCGAGGGGCGGGGTACCGGCGGCGGTCGACCTTATTAAAGTCACCGAGCCGTCCAGGTCCTGAACCCAGTCTGCACTGGGCAGGACATAATACGGCTCGGAGACTACGGCGACATTGATCGACCACTGCGCCATGCTCTGGAGCAACAGATCCTGAGCGGGGGCGCAGTGGTTGATGTTCGCCTGGAGGAGACGTAATGGAGCTGTTATTGACATTCCATTACGATCTCCTCCGGAGCCCTACGTGGGGGCTCTGCCGCGGCGGCTGCGGCGGTGATAGCGGCGGCGGCCACGGAGGCGGCTGCAGCGGTTAGAACGTCCGGGTGGACGGTCTTTCGGGGCTTACCCTTGGCCTTGGCGGGGGGGTCACAGGACCTGCTCCCAGCCTGGTGGTCGGCTGACTTGCCTGCCGCCGCACATGCGTAGCAGTGCGGCGACGCACAGCATTCGACGGCCCTGTGGCCAGGCTGACCACAACGGAAGCAGTGGTCGCTGCAATCCACCTCTGCGGCGCAACAGGCCCCCACGTGGTGTCCCACGCGGCAGCGGTAGCACCGCAGAGGTCTGGGCTCCAACAGCTTGACCTGGGCGGAAACCCAGCCCACCAAAAGCCTTCGGCCCTCGCCCGTGATGGCCTTGGCCGCCGACACAGGGCAGCTCACCGTGATGGCTCGCATGCCCGTGCTGTCAGCACGGAGGGCGCCTGCCCGCACTTGGTCTGCGGCGCACCCCCCCGTCCTAACGATGGCGGCCACCACCTCGTCCACCCTGACGGAGTCGTCCAGGCCCATGATGCGCATATCAATGCACTTGGTGGGCCTGGACACTCTGGCCTCCTCGACGCTTAGGGACGCCCTGATTTCTTCGGCCAGGGCGTCCGCGGCAGGACCACTGTCCGCCCCAGGGACCTCCACAATTCGAGCCCCGGTTGCAGTGCGCCTCATTCTGAAGCCCCCGGAGGCTCCGAATTTGTCGAGGTGGCCCATCACCGCCTTCTTCGCCTTTTCCATGACGGCGTCGTACGTCACGCCCTTCTTTTCCGCATCTGGCTGTAGTGTAATCACTACAGCTGCGGAATTCGGGGCGCGAAGTCTAGCCGCCATGGCTCGCTTCTTTCGTTGTCGCCGCCGCTCACGCTTTTTGGTGGCCCTGGCCGCTTTGCCCGCCTTCCTCTTGGCACCGACCACCGTCCAATCGGTGTCTTCCGAGGGTCCTGTGGGCAGGGGAGATGGCCTGGTAACCGCCCCGGCAGGGGATCGAGCAGGATAAGCGCCGGGGGCAGGCTTTGCCTTGCCCTTCGGGGGAGGAACAGTCCCCCCCTGCCGCCGCTGCTGCTGCTTGGCCGCCGGGGCCGGCCTGGCCGGCTCCGTCACCACGGCCTTGCGCCCGGCTTGCCCCGACGGGCCCGCCTTGGGCGCAGTAGCGGTGGCTGCGGCTGCGGCAGCGTACGTCGCCACTCTCTTCGGACCGGAAGCCGCGAGTGGGGGGCGCAGCACAATGCCCTCTAAGACAGAGAGCTGACGCTGCACCCTCTCCTGAAACCGCTGCTGCTGCTGCTGGTGCTGTTGCTGGAAAGCACCCAGCTCCTGCCGCAGCAGGGTCAGCATCTCGCTCTCCGGCCCGGGAAGGGACTGGGACTTCTTTTCCACCACGGGTCCACCTCCCTGGCGACAGGCTAGGTCTGCCTCGAGCCGCTCAATCCTTCGATTAAAGGCCTTTTTGAGCGGCTCGAACACTATCACCAGCCCCTCCGTGATAGATACGGCCTCCTGGGAGATGGCCTTCTCCTTCGTGGCGTGTTTTCTTTTTTTCGACACGGCCGTTAGGGAGGCCGTGACGATCTCGCCAAATTTGGCGAGCGCCTCCTTCATGCCGTCTGACTCACTGTCAGACGGCTCTGGCACCGACCGGCCAACCTCGCCGATGGTCGCCCCGGGGTGTCGCGCCTCCCTGGTGATTTCCAGGGTTCGCTGGAGGGCCGCGTCCTGGGCAGCGAGCCCCCTCCCCCTTCCCAACTTGCGGCCCGCTCCCCGCCCGGAGGAGGAGATTTTGCGGGCCGTTGCTTCGTCCGAGGACAACCCCGGGCCACCCCCCGACTTGGGGCGCTTACGGAGGAACTCATTCCTCTTGGGAGCGAGTTCCTCCACCTCCATCTTCTCCGAAGTGAGCGAAGACGCGGCATCAGGGTCTGACTCCGTGTCTCCGCTCACCTCCCTAAGGCCGAAACTCCTTCCGGCCCGGTCAGAACCTGCCGGCGCTGCAGACGTGCTGGGAACGGGTCCCAGGGACTCTACAACGCGGGCAGGTGAGCCACCTTGGCTCACTGCGTCCTCGAAGGACGGTACGAGGTCCGAAGACCCGAGGCGATGGTTGCCCCCCCCAGAATACGAGGGGCAGCCCGAGCTCTGCTCGGGGAGGGATTCTCCGGCATGCCGGTACCCTCCTGGGGTAGATATATTTTTCCCATTCGCGCTCATGTTTTGCTGGTCACAGCTTTGCCTTTTTGTTTTAAATGGGGTGGGGTCCCCATTGTCTCGTTCGCCATCCTGGTCGTGTCTGATAGACAGACACGTACCGGAGGCGAACCCACTTCTCCAAAATCGCCGTCCAAGAGCAGCAACAGCTGGTTGTGCCGATGCTCCTGGACTGCGCACCCTCTGTGGCGGTCCGACTGGACTCCGCCATGTGTGTTCCTCTTGGTCTGGTCTCTCCCTTGAGGCCCTCCGGCATGAGTAGCTCTACCGGCATAGCCCTCAAGATCACAGAGACACGCAAGCCCCACCACGACGACAACGTGGGAACACAGGCGGTGGGGAAGTACACGTGGACGTGGATTGTTTCAGTTGAATATTCATTGGCTACAATTTTGAGAATTTCTTAGACCGCAACCGGCCTGTGCGACCAGTGCGTGTTGCCAGTGATGACAATATATGGCTTTGAAACGTGGTCTCTCACAATGGGACCCATTAGAAAGCTTAAAGTCACCCAAAGGGCAATGGAAAGGGCTATGCTCGGAGTTTCCTTGCGTGATCGTATCAGAAATGAAGATATCCGCAGAAGAACCAAGGTTGTCGTCATAGCTCGAAGAATCGCCAAGTGGCAACGGGCAGGGCACATTGCTCGCAGAACAGAAGGCCATTGGGGTCGAAAGGTTCTAGAGTGGCGACCGCGTACCGGAAGATGCAGTGTTGGAAGGCCTCCTACACGTGAACCAATGACCTGGCAAGAGTTGCGGGAATCCGATGGATGCAAGATGCACAGAACAGTTCATTGTGGCGATACTTGGGGGAGGCTATGTTTAACAGTGGACGTCTTTCGGCTGATATGATGATGACGACCGGCGTGTGAGTCCTTTGGTAGAGTACTATCATATTATTTTTTTTAAGAATAGCTTACGTATATCTGAATATTATGACAAATAAAGAACACGATGTTATTCTAGAGTGCAAGCTTTAGGACTTACAAGCTTTTTGTGAAAGTCCCAAAATGGAAACCTCTACACAACCATCTATCTTCTTTTGTATATTCTATCTGGTAGGCAGAATTACTAGGTTTTCACGTGTAAAAAAAAACGATTCCAATAGCAAATATTGAAAAAGGAAATCAAATATAAATGATTCTGATTAGGTACAAACAACCGGCACAGATGTGAGGGTAGTCGTAATTTCCTTGATGTCACTCGCGTGTAATGTACCCGCGGCCCGCGACTCTCGGTAAATATTCAATTACATTCGTTTGAACTGCGGCGGGCGGCGGCGGGTGGAGGCACTAATATTAAAATTGCTATGCTGATCGTATGTAGATTTTGAGGTACTTTGCATTATGATTACAATGCATTTTGTTATTGGTTTTGTTACGATTTCGCGGAAAGACTGTCTGTGAAAAGATTTTTTTCTCTTTGTGTTATAAAAGCGATAAAATTTATTACGAATGGTGAAGTTATTTCATACATGTACATTCATTATCATAATTATTAATTTTTATATATATTTTGATTATATTTTTTTTTCCCACACTGTTTCTCCGCATATTATAAACGAGGAGAAATGTTTTGTTTACAGAATTTGTGCCTCTGTATTTCCAGAGGCACACATTCTTGTTTTGATAATGAAAAATGCACGGCTCCTATGTTATGAGCCGCGGGAGCAAAGCAGTAAGAACAAGTTCAGGAAAATGAAAAAAGTACTGTCAAAACTGGCTTCTTTAAAGTCAGGGTGGAAACGAATTAGAAGTCACAGTTGCCGGCGCAATCGATAGACCACCAAGGCTGGCCATCAATCGCCACGACTTCAACTAAGTAAAAACCGGCTCGCAAGTCTCCGGGGACCCGCCCAAGATTTTGAGCGAATTTGTTTAATGAGTGAAGTATTACGGTGATGATATTTTTCCTCTAATTTATTATCTACTTCAAATCAAACAGAAAAGTGTGTCATTAATGCGTTAATCTGAAAAAAAATAGGATTTTGCAAACTTGCCGACTCTGTCTTCCTTTTTAGGGTTTCGTAGCCAAATGGCAAAAAAACGGAACCCTTATGAATTCAGGTGTACTGGTAGTCGCCGGAGATTCCGGCATTGCGCAATGCGTGCAACCACGCGCGACGCCGGTACGCCAGGAACTGCAAGCGCCGCAACCGCCCGCCGGATGCGGAGGCTATTGAGGCGGAGCTGTACGAGGGTTACAGGGTAGCGAAGCGCACCCTCCGAGCGGAGCTTAAGCGGTCCAAACTGAAGGCCCGCAACGTCTGGCTGGGGTCTCTGAATGCAGACCCGTGGGGACGCCCATACAAGATGGTACGGGAGAAACTCCGTCCATGGGCTCCCCCACTGACTCAGAGTCTCCGGCCCGAGCTCGTGGAGGGTGTGGTCAGCACTCTGTTCCCTACGCGGGGGGTACACTCCCCCCCGTCTATGGCTCCGCCAACACCGGCAGTACCTGACGTGGACCACGACGACGACGACGATGTTTCAGAGGTGACCGAGGTAGAGATGAGAGTGGCGGTACGAAGGCTGATTGCCAAGAATACCGCCCCAGGACCTGACGGCCTGCCTGGGAGGGCCTGGGTCCTGGCTATGGAGGCTCTCGGACCTCGATTGAGGGGGCTCTTTAGCGCATGTCTGGAGAGGGGCCAGTTCCCACTTCGCTGGAAGACGGGGAAACTGGTCCTCATAGCGAAGCCTGGGCGCCCTGCGGACTCTCCGTCCGCGTACCGGCCCATTGTGCTGCTCGACGAGGTGGGCAAGCTCTTTGAAAGAGTCATTGCAAACCGCCTCGTCGCGCGCCTTGCAAGGGTGGGGCCGGACCTTTCGGACGGACAGTTCGGTTTTCGCAGGATGCGCTCCATGGTGGACGCCATCATGCGCGTGCGAGCCCTCACGACGGGGGATGCAGTGTCCCAGGGCAGGTGTGTCGTGGCAGTGTCTTTGGACATTGCCAACGCCTTCAACTCCCTGCCCTGGAGTTGCATTGGAACGGCACTCCCGTACCACCGGGTGCCCGACTACCTCTGTCGTGTGATCGAGGCCTACCTATCGGAGAGGTATATCATCTACCCCGGTCACCAGGGAGAGTGGAAACGTCGAGAGATGTCGTGCGGTGTTCCACAGGGATCGGTACTAGGACCACCCTTGTGGAACATCGGGTACGACTACGTGCTGCGCGGCGACTTCCCCGACGGGGTCAGCGTGGTCTGCTACGCGGACGACACGTTGATCCTAGCGCGGGGAGAGTCATACCGGACGGCGGTCGAATTAGCGACACGCGGGGTTGCGATGGTCGTTGACAGGATCCAGCAGTTGGGACTCGAGGTGGCACTGCACAAGTCCGAGGCCATGTGTTTCCACGGCCCTCGGGGTGCGCCACTACCGGGTTCCCAGCTAACGGTAGGAGGGGTTCACATCAGCGTCGGGTCGACGATGAAGTACCTGGGACTCGTCCTCGACAGCTGGTGGAACTTCAAGGAGCACTTCCGACGTCTGGCTCCCAAACTGAATCGGACTGGGGCTGCTCTCGGGTGGCTCCTGCCCAACCTCAGGGGACCAGACGCCTCCTGCCGGAAGCTCTACGCGGGAATCGTTCGGTCCATGGCCCTCTACGGGGCTCCGGTGTGGGCACCGACGTTAACACAGCAACCGAGGGCCCAGCTGAATGCATGCCAGAGGGTCATGGCAATACGCATGGTGCGAGGGTACCGAACGATCTCCCGCGAGGCGGCGACCCTCCTTGCTGGCCAACCGCCGTGGGATCTGGAGGCAACAGTCCTTGCACACATGCACGACAAGCGCATGGAGATGCAACGCCGGGGCGAAATTCCGCTGCCACGACAAGTCGAGGCATGGCGGACAGAGCTCCGGCGGGATCTCATGGCGAAATGGCGTCAGCGACTATCGCAACCTCGTTCGGGGCGCGCCACAATTGGGGCGATAAGGCCCATCCTTGGGGCGTGGTTGGAAAGACCTCACGGCGTTCTCAACTTCCGCACGACGCAGGTGCTTACCGAACACGGAAAGTTCGCTAAGTACCTGTTCCGGATTCGTGCGGAGGACTCGCCCGGGTGTCGCCACTGTGCAGAACATCTGGAGGACACGGTGGAGCACTCTGTAGAGGTGTGCCCCGCCTGGGCGGAGCATCGCCGTGTCCTCGTGGGGGCGATCGGCGGCAGCGATCTCTCTCGCCGGGCCTTGGTTCAGGCCATGGTCCGTAGTGAGGAGGGATGGCAGGCGGTCGCCTCCTTCTGCGAAGCAGTAATGCTAGCAAAGGAGGAGGCCGACCGCATCAGGCAGAGGCAACGGGGCGCTCGCCCCAGCCGCCGCCGGGATTCCGATCCCGATTTCCGGCCACCGTAGGCGCGGGCTTGCGGACGGCGTGCAATGGGTAGCACGCTGTCCGATCGTCCGGTAACCGACCGGACCGAGCCCAAGTCGTCGACGGCGCGTTCTGTTCCCGCGCGCCTCAAGGAGCTGTCAGCACACCGAAGAGGCCCAGCCTGCTAACTGCAGGCAGGCAGGGTCGAAGCCTACTGGGGTCATGGGTTAACTTCCGAAAGGAATGCTCGGCCCCGGCACGATAGGCTACGAAGGAACGGGGTAGGTTTTTAGTCAGTAAGAGTCTGACACTACTTCCCGCTCCGCCCAAGGGCGGGATTTGTCATTGGATGATTTTACCTACCATAAAAAAAACCCTTATGGATTCGTCACGTCTGGCTGTCTGTCCATCCGTATGTCACAGCCACTTTTTTCCGAAACTATAAGAACTATAAGTACTGTTGAAACTTGGTAAGTAGATTTTTTCATCAAACCTATACGTGTGAGGTATCTATGGATAGGTCTTCAAATATGATATTGAAGTTTCTAATATCATGTTTTTCTAAACTGAATAGTTTGTGCGAGAGGCACTTCCAAAATGGTAAAATGGGTTGTAACTTCCAATATAAGAGAATGATAAAGCTAATAAAAATATATGATGTACATTACTATGCGAACTTCCACCAAAAAATGGTTTGAACGAGATCTAGTAGGTAATTTTTTTTAATACGTCATATTGGCCAAGTTTGTATGGAACGGAACCCTCAGTGCGCGAGTCCGACTCGCACTTGCCCGGTTTTTTTCTATAGGCATTTGCTTTTATTGAATAGAGAGTTTCAGCTGATTTTAAGAGCACTTCACTGATCGACCACAAGTGCTATTTTTAAGATCAACTCCCACTAGAAAGAGAACTCTACCTGTGCAATGTTTTCACACCGATACAATGTATGTAAAATGCAAGAAAATAAACGTTTCTATATTATTTCCACTTGAACATCATCACCCTTACTTATCTGTCAGTACATATTTATGTAGTTAAATGATTTTAAACAAAATAGACATTAGCAAAATGACATTAATATTCCCCTCCGGCTCCAATATCTTCCACCTAAGTAGTGCTTATCTGAACATCTTCACAAAGCCGGCTGGTTAACATGCATGTATGCAAAACGCATCCAAAGGCGATAGTGCTACCTTGCAACTGCAGCAGCAACCAGTTGCGCCGCGGTGATGTAACGATAGCGCGGTGATTGTGAGATTATCGCTAATTTCAATTATCTAATAAGATTACTGCTAATTTGTTGGCTGGATGGCAATTTACTGTGGTCACGGGTGTAATGAGAAATTCAATGAGTACTAGGTATTAGAGCGGAGACTGGGTATTACGGTTTCAATTGAAGGTATCCCGAAGGTATTACAGGTTTTAGTGCTTTGATTCACTTTTTAAAATGTAGTACGATTAGATATTTTGCGTTCGACTTCGGTCTTTACCACATCTGAAAACGCAATAGAGACAGATAAGTCTTTACCAAACTTCGTCAAGCTGGAGTTGGTATTTAAACAGGGTAATCATAATCTTATTTGATTTCGTGTGATGTCTTCATGCCCGTATGTGACGGAATGACACTATTTATAGGGGAGATCATAATTACCAATTGAGATACCACATTTTCTAATTCTGACAGTAGATAGGCCTTATTAAACAACTGTAAATTGTATAATAAGGCACTTGCTCCAATACCAGTATAGCAACTGGTTAAGATAAATAAATTACCATTTGTCTAGTTTAATCTTTGTTTATTACAGTTAAACATGCTACTTTACAATATATTATTATTTAATTTGCTTCTAATATAATCCAAACTTGTGATATATATTTATGTATATAAACAGCAAATTTTGAGCTACGTTGAATTTTGATAAGATTTACTAGCAGTAATAAAATTTTATTTCGTTTTTTTTTTAAAATTCATATTTTACAAATATATTTATGGAACGCTTAAATATCTATCATTTTCTATCTTAAATTAGCAATTTTTACAACATTGCAAGTAAGAATGACCATCACAACCGGTTATTATTTTATTACTTATTAATATCGATAATTTGAGATTTTCTTTTCCGCTGGCGCTGGTTTTTTTTTTTTTATGGAGCCAGTGTATTCCCCTTTGGTAAAAATATAAAATAAGGTTGGTAAGATAAGTAGGTACAACTGGCTGTAAACTATTCTAAAAGCATAATAAATGTATGAGTACCTACTCACATAACTAAAAATACTGTAGATATGATTCCATGCATTCGTAACATAATAATACCGAACCAGTGAACACATACAGCTCGGCCGCTACCCCATTCATTCATTCCAGTAGTGAGCCAACAATGCAGCTAGACTCAACGGATTAGTTATGCCTAAGTCGCGGAACAAAAAGCTGGGTAATTGCACTGGCGAGCGACACTCGCGACAGTTACTCGCGTTAACTGGGGTAGATAGTGTGGACGAATGTACGTGGAAGTTATTGTTAGTAGTGCTGGTAATAACTGTTAACTTTTTACAACTTACAGCAGTATTTAGATTTACAGTTCGTTGTGAAATCTTTATCCTGTGTGGAATTGTGCTATCAATGGTCTTAATGGAAACCGACAGGTTACAATGTAAATTATTTCAAACCAATTTGCCACATTGTTAGTTATTTTTTAATATGCTGCAGGGTGCAGAAGATCATTTCATAAGGACATTTTAATAAGCGTGATGGTTTTGTTCGTACCTGAGTTTGAATCAGAAACTAAATCTGATTAGTCAAAGATTTTTGTTGTAATTACACAAAATAGTTTATGTTAGTGTTTGAGTACTCAAACATAATTTTCAACGTCTTCATCTTCTTTTCGAATCGATGATAAACTCGTTAAACTGTTGGGGGCCTGCAGGTGGCTACGTTAACTGCAGCATCGGTGACACTCATTAAATTCTCCATAGTGCAGATGTATGAGCACTTACTAATTAATTATTCACATACTCTAATAACATGTGGCTCATATTTTGAACAAGGGCACCGCACTCACATTGAGTATCCGACGGGTCTATAAAGCGGCCTACCTGGGTGTGCAACCGATTTAGTGCTTTTCATACAGACCTTTGCAATTCACGACCAGGCGAGAGATTTTCTTGGAGTTTCAAGAAGTCGGATGGTGGTAGGTTATCTACTTTGCAAAACTTTATTCTTTCCTTGGTTGGAGGTTCGATGATGGCCTGCGTGCTACATAGTAAGCTCTTCCGGCTCTTAAGCCTACTTGGGACTGTTTTGTATTCAAAGAGGAGATGTCGAGACTCGGATTCTTGAATTTTCCCTTCAATCTCGCATATGACATTTTCAACTAAAAACAGTTTATTCAAAAAGCTCTAGAAGTCCGTTCTTCATAAGCCATGCGAGGCATAAAATATTGCACCAATTCGTCTGAGTTACACTCAAACCTCTACAGTGCCTACTATATGTATTGTTTATTAAGGCTAAGCCCTTATTTACCTCGGCCTCAGCAACTATTTATGTGCCAAAACACCTTATAAATCGCAGGAGCAGATTAGACTTTACAAGTCAATGTTGACATGAGCTTGTAAAGACTTTAGTGCATTTAGGAAATATTGAGAGAGTAAGCAATCACTGTGCATTAACTCAAACTTAATGGGATATTGTTGATAGAGGATAATTTACATAAGTCATTTGTACACTCGGCACGAACTGAAGCTTAGATGGAAGTGTGTCAAGTCATGCTTCAGACTTTAATGTAGATTCGATGAGAATCTATTTGATGTCCTTTACTTCCCACACTTACAAACTTCCTTTTATGACGGTCCTAGATTTACCAATTCTAATTTTGAATGATTGTTGAACACATAATCTGATTTTAGATAATAGGTAAGATATGAGTGGAGGTAGATAATATGTTCCATTAGTATTTACAGAGTCTATGTGTACCTATGGGTAGTGATCCGAACACAATATCAATTCTACTAAATCTTCGTTCTGAGTAGTGACCGTTGTGACATTTGCTCAGCCAATCAGTTTTGTCGATCGTTTGGCCCATTACGACGTCAGTGACTCAGTATTGAATTTTGGTTTGCTCTGTTTGTACTGTACCAAAAAGTTTGAAAGTAAAATTTTTGATCGGAATTTATTCCATCCAATGTTTATAGCAGTTTATTTGAGTAAGTACAATACACTATGTACTCATGTGGATGAGGAGTTGATGACCCGCCATAAAGTAACTTGTACGCACAATAATATCAAGAGCTTACAATATCCCAATTTTCCGACCACTGCACATATTTAAACGAGTTCAATCGAATCAATTACGTATTTTCACAACAAGTACATAAAGGGGTCAGCACAATGAGTGGTCCAGCCGGGTGCGGGCGTAGAGGGCCGGCCGCTGTACAGCCGTCAATAGTCGCCGCCGCGCCAATAGCGACCACTCCACAGCACCCAATAATCCAAATAAACACGGCGCTGTCAACGACACGCGACACTTTTATCGCTCTAGTCTGCCACCCCGGCTGCGTCCGACCCACCACTATGTTTTATTGATTGAACATTGCTTCCCATATCACTGCGCTAACTAACCCTAATTATCGCTTGAACACGTAAGCTCAATGTTGATGAAACGCACCATTAAACTTTATACGAAACTGAGCCCAACCAAACGTTTCTGCTACAATACAATACCGTTTACGATACCAACTTTGCTTATTATAAATTATGAGATATAAAAACAAAAACAAAGGATTCGTAATCATCAAAATAAACTGGCGAACCGCGAACAGAATACTAACGACATAATTCAAATTCAACAGCAATATCGGGCCAAACAACAACTCGTAATAAAAGCTCAACTCCTTTATTATCCAGAGCCTTGGGCCCCGAGCCGGCGGGGCCCGGGGACCCTTGAGCTGAGCCGTCACCCCGACACGTATTCGCACCATCCGGCGTTTATCATTTTTTCCATCTCGAGCCGCGCTGCCTGATAACCATGGGGTTAGTGACAGCTTTCAACTCCGGATTAACTTCGTATTGCGGCTGAGGGGGAAAAAAATTAATAGCTTTGAAAAGATTGGCTCCAAACCTCACATAAAGTGTTACTTAATGTTAAGAGATCCTTTGAACCATACAATTTAAAAACTACACTCCATAATTGGGGATCTGTGTAAAATAATATAGTTTGTTCCACTAAATTATGGATGTTCAGAAATTTTACTAACAACGGGCGTATTGTATGCATAATAAATATTACGCCCGGCTAGTTATTTCAATAAAGTCATTAATAACACAATCATTATCAATAATAATTGTGATGAATACGAGATGGGCTCACTCGATGCACGAGTAACAAACGCTGTTGATTAATGTTCGTAAATCAAGGACGGTGCAAATTTTGTAGAGAATTGAGAGATGATTAAATCTGTATGTTCTGTTGAACAATGTTGATTTAGTTGATCTGTTGAATGTTGTTCTACCTGCAGATGGATGCATGCTAAATAAATGTTTCTCTAATATTTCACATACTTAACAATATTTGATGTATTCTTATCACTGATGTTATATTGATGTAACTAATTTTACACAATATGTTTTGATTATCACACTTGAGATTTTAAAAATGACAATATAATTATGTTTATAAATTACTCAGATATGTAAGAGTATAACATGGAAGAGTTGACTTGCCTGGTGGACAGACGCAATCTCCGTAGTCGCGGATACTTCTCCGGGGACGCCAGTACATGGGCGGGCGTGAGAGCACTTCGCGCCGCAGCCTCTCCACCAGTGGTTGCTGCGGCTCCAGCACCGCGCTGCGCAGCGCCAGGTGCTGCTCCTCCAGTAGCGACAGCCGGCCCTGCAGCCCCTGCTGCTTATACAGGCTGTAACCGCTCGAGATCAGGCTCATGGCACAAGCACACCATAACACCACACAGTACGCCCATGGGTCCCCTGGACATCTCTCCTCACATTTGTCCCATTTCTTTTTACTCGTCTCTTTCTTTTCTTCCTTCTTGTTCTCTTTTTCCACCGTCTTCACGCCCGGAGGCGACTTCCCTCCTATTTTCAAAATCATTTTTCCAGAATTCTATATCTCATGAATGACATTTACTATCCCAATAGAATGTCAACCGCATCGTCTTGAATATTCTCATCGTAAATGTTCAACCCGATCAGTGTTAAGGTGATACATTGTACTCACAATAGATGTGTCCGGCCAACGCTTTTCACGATAACAAACTCTTCTATTCTTTAAAAAAATCGAATATAAGATCTCAAAAATACGAAACACAAACAGAAAATACACTAAATAAAAATGAAGTGGAAACCAATGGAACTCGGAAAGTGTATTTAATATTGTGTAGCGGTCGTAGTTGTCGTCGATGGGATCGTGTTTGAATTCGTTGCGTTCGCGCGCGAGGAGCGTAGAGGCGTGCCGTCTGATCGGCAGGCGGAGCGCCACTGAGTGTAGCAGTGGATCAACTCGCCGCGGCTCCGCAGACAAGCAGGCGTGCGCCGCCGGCAGCGACGGCGACACGCGGGACTCCGGCAGCTTTTGGGAATTCTCCTTGAATATGTTGTTAGTCTGTTTGTATTTTTTCCTTTGAATGTATAATTTCGTAAAAGCTTGTACATTTTCTAATTTACTTTGCATTTCGAATCTCGTTTTATGTATCGAATAAAAATGTGCTTCGGATGTCTCTTTTCCATTAATAATTACGACGCTGTTACTTTTTCTGGCACGAAAACAAGTAAAAGGACTGAAAAACAGAGAAAATCCTTCTGCTTGCAAGTTTAATTAACGGTATTGAAAAGACAACAGATCAGAAAGTTGTAGATCATTAACCTTTCCCATGCTTTGGGAACGATTTCGAGCATCGAACTGGCGCTTTTATTGGTGAAGTTTTTTTCATCGCAATCAAGTTCCGCAGCGTGCCTGGGCATGTTTTATAGTAGCTAGTTGCGAGTTCGTCGGAAGGTCCATATTAAGGGGATGCGTGCAAAAACGTGCAAGCCCGAGCAAGCCGCCAAATTGGGCGCTAGCTCGCGCGGAAGGACCGAGGGGGGCGCCAATCCAGTTAGTCGCTCACCCCGGACCCGGTGCCCGTACTCAGACACTGAATCGTAACACCGGTTTAACTCCAACTTACGCTGTCTCATCTTTTAATACGAATTGAAGCTAAAGCTAACGAAGAATTTACATTCGTAGTGCGGAGACAAAGTATTGTACTGCGTAATTCAAACTAAACAAATGTAAATTGATGCAAAAGAGCTTTCAATTTGTTAACGTGATACTGTTTGTTAATGTAATTTTGATAAAACGTTGAGCGTTGTTAACGATGACGGATGAGTGCTTCAGATTTGAAACGATGATATATATTCTTAATGCTTGTTTAGGGCTGGGTTACATGTAATTTAGTATCGAATAAGTCTCGTTCATGTCAAAATTACGTTTTGCAGTATTACAATATTATTTAAAATAATGAATTCACTAGCTTACGTAATACGTAATTATTATAATCGAACAAGTTTTCTTTCATTTTTGATAAAATATGAAGCAAAAAAATGGTATCCAGCATAATCCTTACCAGCCTAAACAGTCGTCTGGTTAAAAGATCCATATCGATATTAATTAAATTTGTAAAGAATGAAAAAAGTACTAATGTTTTTTAAGCGATAGACGCTATTAATCTCTTTAATAGAGTCATTAAAAACGGAGTGGCGGCCGCAAGCGCCGACTGCCACAAAAAACGCTCCGCGGCCACGCCACTTGAGCCGACATGCATTACGAGCCTTTGTAATAAAGCATTCATAATAAAATTAAAAGATAATCCTGATAAAGGCTCATCACGCGCATACCGATCTAATAAGGCACTGTGCCTCTAATGTCCATCCTTATCAATACTATACACATCTAAATGGTCAATTCGAATATTTTATTATTGTTATTTACGATCACCATTACAATTCGGTTTAAAGTTACGACTCCATAATTGGATTTCATAAAATTTTAATGCAATATTTACAGGATTGAAAAGAGCGTTTTGAAGTTTAATGATGGCATTATTTTTGATGCGTCGTTTGAGAGGTTTAAACGGTCGCTCTCAGCTCGCCTTTGTGAATATTTAAACACTGATCACAGAGGTGCAGGGGACGTGCTGATAATACTAACTACAAGATGTGTGGATCGTTTAAAAATTCGCAGTATTGTCCTTCGCTTTTTGCTCGCTCTGTAATTAATACGTTAAGAGCATGCAAAATCGGCGATGCAATCTGCAACATCGGAGAGGAGACAAATAGCTGACATTAAAACTAGATTGTCGTTATTTAGCTCCGCGCTGCGTCGCACCGGACTCGTGCGAGTGTGCGCGCATCCATCTCCTCTCGCTTCCATAAATTTAATTTAAACTTTTGTACTTCATCAAACGCCGAGTTTAAGACACCCTCCCGAGCTGACAGTTTATATTTTTTTAATTTAATCTCGTACTCTTTTGAATAATTGAGCAGCGCGATGGCTCCTTCGCAGCCGACTCTGTCCACACAACGGTCTTGTTTAACTTCAAGTTTGTCTAATCATTATAGAGGTCGACGAGTGTCGAGGGAAATCTTCGACGGCGAATTAAAATTGTGTTGGTTTTCAACTTGGCTTAAGACCCAAAAAGTCAAAAACTGTATTAGAATATTCAAAAGAAAACGTATTAAATAGGTAATGGTACAGCTTAAGAGTAATTCCACAAACTTACACTAAACAAGTTAAAGTTGGCTGAGTCAACTTTAGCGAACAACGTATTCTAGACATCTTTTGGGACAAAACTCTGCGGAGGCTTTTAGCGATTCATATTCTCATTTGGCTCAGTTCATTTTGTTCGCATAACATTGTTATACTACAGTTTTTTTGAGTCAGTAACTCACGTTCTAATTATCTTGTGTAAACATACATAGTTCGTATTCTAGAATAATGGCATTCTGAATGCAATCATTTTCTACAAGTACCTTTCTAGTATTACCTTTTACGTTCATGAGATTTGTGAAAGAGAGATTAAAACCTATAAACAGAGTAAAGAAATTAAACCTATGAGTCAATTCTGTTGAAGTTTTTAATTTTTATTTTTAGTCCACATGCTGATCTGATTGAAAAAAGTAAGGCAACTGAATCTTTTTCACCTAACTCAATTCCAAATCAATTCAAGTCAATTAATCAGTAGCGGCTACTCTCCGGGGTTCTTGTAATTGTTTGTAGGAACGTTCAATTTCCTTCAAGCAATCAGCATCGACGCGACCTTGTTAAATCCATTCCAATTTCAGTGGAATGAAAGCGTAAATATTACCAGCAGTGGCGCGAAATGTAAATAGCTTAGTATCGCCGAAACGAAAGTGAAATATCCCTTCGTCCGCGCACCAAATTGGAGCAGCCACGTTATCGGATCGTTTGCTTTATTTACAGTTTGTGGTGGAATTGGGAAAAGTTGTGAAGGAGAGAACAGAGGAAGCGGGAGAGGGGTGTGAACTGAGCCACTTCTTCCACTTTATGAATTGTCGGCGAGCGGTCACCTACTTGCGAGTTGTCGGCGACACCAATACCGAGTCTCGATGTTTCGAGCTCGTAAATATTGAACTTGGAAAAAATGGGAGTCCGCACTGCGGTGCCCGATATTTACTGTTATTACTTGTTTGTTCTGCGACTCTGATTAAAACTCTCATTTGTATTTATTTGAAACAAGATGTAATCGGAAAAGTTCAAGGAATATTTCGTGCTTAAAGTTTTCCTGGCTTTTGAAGTTTAAAATGTTATTTCTGTAGAATTTCTGTTTAAAATGTTATTTCTGTAAAAAAAAAGCTATCAATACTAATACAGAAACTCGAACACGAACGAGAAAATGTGCTCGACAAAAGCACATGTAGTATATGAGGACGAAGAGCGACCACAGTCACAGATTAGTATGCGAAGAGCTGAACCGAAAGCAATTAGACGTTTCGATTCCATCTGAATTCCAAATGGGTTTCGATTGGGACAAATAGTTTGGACCCTTCAAATTGGAGTCGAAGTGACGCGTGATGTTCTAATGTAATCACTCCGAGCTGGGCCGAGCTCCAATTTGCGGCCTTACGACCAAACTTCCATCAGTGTGATTTTGCGAATTGTAATTGTGAAGTATAAGGAACGCTGTTAGTTACACCAACTTCGTTCTGTTCCGGTGTGATCATTGATCAACGTGTACGATACATGTGTTGGCCGTATGGGGATATTGGTCACTTTTGTGTCTCGTAAGTGGTGATTCGACTTCCGACTGAGGAGTGGTGTGACACCTCTCAGTCGCACTGACCTCAATAATATATCTGGAGTCACGAATAACAGTATCGTATCGAGATATTCGTATTTTCCACACATTGCTACACCTATTCGTAACTAGCATTACACTTAAAAGGTAAAGTTGGAATTTATCAAGAAAACTTAAAATTTATGGCGGCGATATGGAAGGGGAGTGCTATCTGAGCAGTTCATAATTTTAAAATGGTAAAATAGTTTGTAAACAGTGAAGATTACAACAATAAAGATATAGCGCGCCACCGCCGCCGGCGAGCCGCAGACGAATGTCGCGCTATAAATCACAACGAGTAGCACGACGCAGTGTTGAAGTTGCAAAGTACACATTTCCCACGACAAACATTTCATCAAAAATAAGATAGCGTTGATTAAGGCCATCGTTGTTAAGATAGTACACAAAGCAAGTTTATGATATCTATTATACACATACATCTGGCAATGAAAAGTTGGTCCCTAAAGCTCGCTCAACAAAATGTTAACGACAAGGTTATCAATTATAGTATCTAATTGTTTTAGAATATCCATTCTTATTTTTTTTTTTTGTTAATTACAGAAAAGGATCTACTTTAAATAAAGTTAAACTTAAACCTATTCGGCACACACTGAAAACTAAACAACGTGTAAATTCACAACAGATTAACAAGTACACACGAAATAAGTGGCGAACAACAAGTAACGCAATAAAATTATTCAGCGACGAGAAGGTCGAATAGGTGAGACATAAAGAGTAACTTCGTTCTCGCGTCGATCCCCGCATTTCCCACCGAAATAGTGCGGCCGGCATAGTCCCGCAGTCGCCGGGATCGTGACCGCGACCGCGGGACTCAGTGATACACAGTCAAGTGTTTGTTACTGCTCTTACTGACGCCCCTGACGCCAATGAGCCAGCTTTCTAATGTCCCTCTCGTGATGGGAAGCAACACATTGTTCCCCTTAATGATCACTTTATATGGCTTCCTTAATTGCCTGTTTTTAGTTTATCCGAATCTTAATCTGTGGTTTGACTAAAATAGAGCAATAGCTAATGTGGTTGTTTCTGCTATGGAGTTAAAAAAAGAGGATTCTCTTTTAGGAAGGTAAAGTTGCGTAAAAATCAGCGTGGATTGAAAATTTTGTTCAAAATCAGAACTAAAACTTTGAAAGCCAATTGTTTCGAATCTAATTGCTAAAATAAGCATAATGGTTTCCATCACAAGAGAAGTCGAACAAACAATAACCCTGCGGTGACATCCCTCGCCTCGTCAACACTAAACTTGGGGCTGTGATATAAACTGATAAAGAAACTATGCAAGCGGAAACTTTAACACCGCCAAAGTTTGGACAAATTATCTGTCCGCAGAAGGGTGTGTGTGTTTAGGACCGGCGTGTGGCACCAACTGGGCTGTTAAGAAAATTTACCTCGACCAGCTTGATGAGACCCCAGGCCGTTCATTAAGCTCACTCAGTAATAGCTGACGCGGGAGACATGTGAGATGTGTGGGGGGTCAGGCCGGGCTGGCCACGTCAACACTTGCATGCGACATTTGCGGCCCGGCCTTTAATTTTCCTGAGTCGCTTGTTGTCGTTTGTGGAAGTTACACACGCATATGTTTTGATGATTTTACGCTTTAGAATTGCGTCAAGTTTATTTTGGTAACAGATTTCAAAAAGGTTTATCTGTGGGCCTCATAATGTTCTGGTGGTGCTTTGCACGTAAATGACGGTTGAGTTTGAAACGTATGGCTGGAAGTTTTGAAAAGTCCTGTGTAAGCACCTCTCTTCATTCTGCTTGTTTTGTCAGCCAGGATTCAAAATGTTAAAATTCATAACACCACCAATGTTACTAACATTTTTTTTTTTAATATGTAAAGCGTCATGCTCATTTTTCATTTAGCATATTCCAAGAACAACCTCTTTTAAAATATTCTACACATTTACTAAACACTGGTCGATTGATCTTATCCTTCGAAACATTTATCAGTGGACCAAGTTAACCAATATCATTAAAATTCATGTTAAACGTGAATTATTTTATCAATTTATCAATCTCGATTTGGATTTGATTGAAGCGAAGTCCTGAAATTATTTGAGTTTATTGAAGCCCACGCTTCGTTGACTCATTTAGTTAAATTTATCATCAAGTCGAGTTATTAGTGATTTGTGTGGCCGCCATCGCCGCCTCGTAAACTGTCTCCTTTATTATAGTCGTGATATTATTTTGAGTTAATCTTATTTACTTTCATTGCCTTGAGAATTTATTACGCTTAGATGTAACGATTAGTATTTAGATGTATAAATAATATATCTGGTACTATTTAGATGAGAGATATTAATTATATTGTGATATTAATAGGTAGTTTCCAGTAAACATTTTAATGGTTATCGATGAAACATCTTTATGACATTATTGAATGTTTAAGAGACTCAACATTGTGTAGACCCAAAATGTTGAGTCTCTTGAGAGAAACGAGTAATTTAATGGATATTATAGTCGGTATTGTGTTGAATGTAACTAGTAGAAATGTTAAGAGAAACAATAGAAATAATAAGTTTTACAAGTAAACCTTCACAATAACGACTGAAAAGACAATATTCACAGCAGTTAACATAACTTCTAATAACAGTCAAGGCAATTTTCACCATCAATTAAATAGGTCAACAATGCTTCAGAGGATATTAGGTAATTCCGTGACGTCACATGTCTAGGGAACGCGACACAGAGTCACAACAGTAGTAGATATTTGTGCACAGAGGGCAATAAATATTAGCTGAGAAAATGAATCGAGATAAGGAAGCGAGGGGGACGTCGGGGGCGTCGGTCAGCGCCGCAGCCGGCCCGGGCGGCAGGCCACGCATATCACCGACTTTGTTCGCACTCATTGAGCTGTGTAAAAAGATACAGCTCCCCTATTTCATTTATACTCGTCTGTTTATCTAGCCTTTATAAATTGCTTTCATTTGCCCAGTAATCTTCTTTTTTACTTTGATGTCTTTTTATTCAAAAGGTGTTTTTTAAAAATTCAATTTGTTTCAACGAGTCGTCCAACACTTGCACTCGTAAAACCCGTCTGATTTTACAATCAATAAAATGAAAAGTTGAATAAAATTATTTCTTCGTTTGTAGTAAATTACGAGTACATTTATGAATAAAAGCGGTAATAAAATTACTCGGTTAGTTATCTCTACGGTGGACATCTTGATGGTATAATGATGATTGTAAAACAGTAATAAACAGCCATTTAGATGGTTGTTGACGATTAGAAGAACACGTAAAGCGATATCTCCACGTTGATTTAAAGATGTCCAAAAGTTTCGTAAGTCAGTCATTAACGAAAGCAATATGCAAGATTAGTATCATTCGTAAGAAACTGTTATATTCCCGTAACGTTTAGAAATCGAACCAAGTAAAATAACATTCATATTTTGCATAAAGGCAAGAACACAAAACTTTCGTGTCAAGTAACATATGAAATGTAATTCACAAAGATCTAAAATAAAAAACAACAGTAATAAAAGCTGACGAAGCAAAGAAAACGTACACCGTGACAATGACAAATAAAGTAGCGAAGGTAGCGAAGTAACAAATGTCTTCGGAGAGCGACAAATCCGCGCCCGCACCGATCCCAGTTACGAACGATTCCTTGCTCCACCATTGCGCCGTTCGCCTCTGGCAACATTTATTTTCCACCGCTTGATTTCTACAGGTATTTCCCTTTATCAGACTGACTCATTCATGATAGCGACTTCGAACCCATTCTTTAACCAACTGATGTCGGATCAGCAATCGATACTATGTAATAATAAAACTTCACGGGACCTTTTGTCCGTGATTTCTTACGGTTACAATTCCAAAGTAATAGTTCGTGTAACTTAGATTTAGCTCTGAAAACTTGCTCCGGAACTTAAGATTAAAGATGCTTACGCAATATTTGTGAAGATTAATGCTTCTGAAAGTACATTTGGTGGACAAACTTCCCCAACATTATTCTATCAACGCTTCATGGGATGCCCTAAATTACTGCCATCAACGGCTCTATGACAAATTACGAGGGACAAACTAATAAACATGAGAACATCTAAATAGCATCTGGTGTTAAAACGGGACATCTCAATAATTCAACGGAGTCCTGAAGGCAGCGGGTAATGTTTGGGCAAATGTTTGCGTATGACCCATCCCGGCCGACACGAGGGAAATTGTATGCGAATTGCGAGGCTCTTGTTCACACTGCTCGACTTAAATCTTTTGGACCACAGCCTAAAATATAACAGAGAAAAATTTGGATTTTGTAGGCAGCGTGATAAAGGTGAGTTTATGAAATTTTTAGTCTATGCAAACACATTTTCCGGTAGCCAAATAAAGGTTGGTTTCAAAACACGGGGATTACGTGAAGCGGCAAATATAACGCCGGACTTAAGTTCTTTCAGCACGTAGCACTCGACAGCAGTCGGTATTGGTATTGCACGCTCGGCTGCTACACTAAATTGTAGGCTCAGCGTTCTCAGTGACTGTAATTTGTTGAATGTGCGTTCTGAATTGATGTTATTACATTGAAGTTTAAATGTGTACGGTTTTGCGTTATTTGTTGGCTTTATGATAAACCAAAATTAAGTGACGGAAATAGCAATAAAGTAGGTTTATTTATTGTTGCAGAAGAAATATTTACTAGGCCATTTCTTTTATTTATCTGGTTTATTCTGGTTACTCCTTAAGCAAGGAAGAGGTAAGAAGTTTTTGCTAACCGATATTTTGTTGTGAATATTGTTCATAATAATATTATGTTCCTTTTTGGACTATAACTGAAATTATAATAAGTTATAACTTTTTTTGATCCCTAAATGTAAGCAGTACTCAACGAACCATGATACTTGTGTCCAGTTCGAATTTTAAACTGAACTGTTCAAAGATGCAGATTGGAATCCTGCTCACTGCGTGACCAAAATATTATGCGACTTGCAGGATCATAAATCATGTCCATTTTAGAATTATAAGATTACAGAAATACAGAAGAATAAATATGTGTTTGTTATACGATACGTAAAATCATTTTTATTGAGTGTATCCAAGTGTAAAGTGATGAATAAATACAGTTTCTGTATGACATCATATTGAAGTCTAAGTTAAATTTATTTAATTTTACATACAATGACATTTAATGCGTTAGACATTTTTTACGGCGTCGATTTATTTAAGTGACAAAAAATACAGAACAAAGCTTATTCATATAAATAGAATATGGGCGGCTTTATGAGGATGATTAAGAATGTAGACTTACCTTAGCTGGTGGCGAATGATTGCTCATATAAACTAAATATTTATTAATTATATTATTATCGACTGACAATAAGGACCTAAAAATATGACCAAAAATAAAAGTATGATACAATCTTTACGAAATATTAGGAACAAAATAAATTAACAAAACATGACTAAGCATATAAGTTTAGGAGTCTCGTGTATGACGTAACAGACCAATGACAATTACAAACTAAACCAAAATTAATAGTCACTGCTCAAAACAATCGTAGCAAACAAAAACTACCAAGTTCCCTTCGATTACCCGAAATCTGTACATTATGTAACCGACGGCTTCACCATATCCCCTGTCAAACAAGTCGGAACAATGGTTGTAAGCAAACAGTGGGAGATAGAGACGTTTGTCTTGGAATCTACATTAGAACAAACATACACCCCACTTAATAGCGCAGTAGTAGCTTGGAGAAAGTATCCCTTTATTCCAATATCGGGATTTGTTTAGGGTTGCTCGGAAATGATATTGTGATTGTGTGCCAAGCACACGATGTTCTTGGCACTGCCTTACTTGGCGTGCCCTTACGGCCAATTACTAGAGAACTGTATCAAACTTTTCATTTATTTTATTTATACTCGTACTAATATTTTCTTCAGGATTGAGTATCGTGTAGTAAGCTGAAGTTGTCGTAAGTTGGGTGACTATACTTCCGCTGCTTAGCAGTTAATCTGGAGAATTAAATAAAATTACCTGGCAACAAATTACTATTATAGAAGATGAATTGTATCACAATCAATGTTACAATTCATTTTCAATGATAAAAGTAAGTTTTACAAATACTTTTTTGGTTCAGAGGAGAAACAAAAAAAAAAACCTTAGTGGACAGCAAATAATTGTAGGAGTTGTAATACAAAATGTTATAAACATTTACTAAAAACACACAATGATTTAATAAGTGAAAATTAACAGAGTTTAGTTGTTTAACCCTCGAGCCTCCTGGGGGAGCTTTTTACTAAAGCTGTGACAAGTCGTCACTAGGACGAGCTTTTCGTTGATAACCACATGTATTTTTACTAAAAAGGTAACTTCCACTTTCACGGCAGAATATAGTTATTTTCTTGGTAGAAAACGAGATAAGATCCAAACACTTGCTTCTTAAAGATGATTTTTTTTTGTACTTAAGGCAAAACTAACATAGATTTTTTTCTCTTGATTACAAGCGTATTCGCTTCTGTCGTTGCATCCGTCCATTAATATTTTAAATTGTATGAATTTATCGACCACGCTTAATAGTTATAGGTCTCATACAGATTACAGAATCACTGTCTCAAATGTCCTACTTTTTTATTCTGTGATTTCTGTGGTTTCGACGTAACTGAAGCGTCGACACATTTATTGTTCTCTGTTGCTGGTACTTTGTATTTCACCTTAACAATAATTTATCACAGAGCTCGGGGCGATCACCGTTGATTAATATCACCGTTTCTGCATATTTTGTCTCCAAACACAATTCAACGGGAAGCATGCTCTAAAACAGCACAGTTCGTGTTTTGCAAGTGGAAAATTTATTGCTGGTCGGATCTTATCTGCAATCGTTTATCTATTCAATCTCAAATCATAAATCTCTATTGTATTGTAAATCTATTGGACTCTTGTCTGTATTGTTATGTTTTACATATTAATACACAAAAATTACCAACTGGTTTTGCAAATTGGAACATGACAATGAGCTAATAAGACAATAAGGCCAAGATGACAGACAACCTTATACAAAAACATTGCAGAGACACTCGAGTCAAAAGACATTCGAATAACCAAGAGCAAACCTTCCAAGTTTTAAAGGAAAACATCGAGAGGCGAAACTGTACATTTGAAATAACACAATACTGGGAGTAGAAAAGATAGCATCGTTTAATACATTGGTCATAAATTACGAACGAACAAACCTCAGCGGCACGAAAGGCGATGTATCCGAATGATACTAAATTCGTTTTAATGCGAGCAATATTTGAACAAAGCTCATATACTCATATCCAGAATTAATAACAATATAACGTACTCAAATATGTACGTAGTTGGTAATGGAATGTACCGAACGAACGGAGCAATCTAATGGCGGGATCAGACGCGCGATGCTCGGCGACGATACGGCACGCAGCGCGACTGTGCGGCCGAACCGTAACTGTTGACGCACCGGCCGACGCGATCGCAGATAAATGTACCTCCTTGTTCCGATCCGATTGTTAACATTGTTATATAATTGTGTCTTGAGAGATGTCTGCTTAGAACTGACTGTTGTTTATTAAGATTTATTTGAATGACAGTCACGTGGACGACTCTTTGTTTTGGTTTGCCTTTGTTCGTTCCACTGCTAAGGAATGAAATCCATGTTAGATTTTATCCACTAATTGAAGGACTTAAGAACTCCACTAATTGAGATTACATTTGTTAGTTCTAAATTAAATTAATCTGGTTGTGTATTTAGGCTATCACTTTTACATCTGCTGAATTGTATAATATTATATTTGGTCAGGCAGAGATCTCCTAAATGAACATAATATGTTAATTCAGTACTTTTAAGTTTTACTCAATTTTTTTTTTTTAAATGAGGCAATGAATAACTTTAACAAATTTTTTTATATCAAGAATAACTTACGAGTATTTATAGTTTGTTAATAAACAAGAAAATATTGGAGCTTAAATTAGATATCTAATAAATAAATTAGACTCGGAGGTAAATTTTATGACAATGTCATATCTCGTAATAATGTTAACTCTGTGTGAAATACCCAGTGAAAGGAGCTTTGCACAAAGGTAAGTATGGATAAGACAGTGGAAAGCGACTAGCTCCCAAAATAAACACGGCAATGCGTTCTGGTTCAGATTAGATCTAACAAAAGACAGGTACACAATATAGGAACACTTAGACTTGGGTGGGTAGGCCAGAACGAAACAAGTTAGAGACTAAAAGACTTTTCAAAGACACTTAAATAAGATAACACTGCATGACGTCGACTGAAAAATAGCACTATAAATTACTGCTAAATCATTAGAGATGAATGTTTAATTCTGTAGCATTTACTGTAGTACAACCGATATTCATGAGAGCCCACATGGAACATTATGCCCGCAATTATCTCCCACCGCACCGCATGTTTCAGAACCAATCAATCGAAAACCACACGATTGTCATTCAATCAATCAATTAACAGTGTGCCACTAAAAAGAGCTAATAAACCAGCTGCGAGATGAAAAGATTAACCAGCTTCCGATATTATTTGTAACCGAATTTCGATCAGCAACCAATTGGGGACTAACGAGACAAAGAGACATAGTGCAGTTGGAACAGTGAGTCAGCTTGGCTTGTTTATACCGAAAGTAATGTATATATTATTTAGAGTTATAGATGGCAATTTTGTACATAAACTTTATACTGAGGAAATATCACAAAATGTGGGATGAGTTCTCGCGTCGTTGCTTTGTTCCTATTTCATTTGTCAACTAAGTAAAGCTGGATTCATCTACTTAGCATAAGTGAGTCGCTTATGCTCGTAAACTACGCGGCACTGAACAGACTACTCAAACTTTGTAATACAACAAACTTTGCGGATTATTTCGAGTCTTGTGTTCGTGTGACAGCACTGTTTCCAACCGCTAAAAAGAACATTAAATAAAAAGTTAACGCGTTGACTGAGCACTGAAATTACTTGTTTTGTTAGTAAATGATACTTCATGTCGACGTTGTCGAAATAACATTTATTGTATTACTCATTCTTTTTTATTAAAATTACAAAACCTTTTTGTAAGCAATATCTAATTGATTCACTGTCTTACAAATCACTGGACCGAATATCTGGTATCGGGACAGTCGTAAATAAATTCATGTAGATAAGACCCGTAACACCCGCATCCAATCGAGATGTCACACGATCGCGATCCTTATCAATCGATTGTTGAGTAGATTATAATTCGAACACAATAGAATCGATGTTTGTGTTGTATGTAATACATCGAGTGACTCGTTCTTCGAATAAATAATTGGTAGTAGGCGACTGACTGAATCGAAATTATGGTCAATTATTTTTTTTATGATTTTTGGGTTTTACATTTACAAAAAAGTTGATTTGTAGTCGTTTGTCTAAATTGAAGTTTAGGGTGAATTCTTCAACGTATTGTTTAAAACGTGTGGGTAAATTACAGGTTATGAATACATAGTTAAGTTAATAACAGTAATGGTTTTGGTTACTTTATTACGAAAAGTTTTTTAGTACGAACAAATTAAGAGCAGTTTATTTAGGGCTGGGTCTCGGTTTACGTCTCTTTTTCAGTAAATCATAAATGTGTTATTTTCTGATAGAGCACGTTTCGAATAATCTATTTTTTTGGCGCATTACATTGGGTTAAAAATGTACGCTTGAATATTTTGTTCAAACTGGACCGGTTTTTTTCACATCTATAGCAGTGGGTATTACTATTTTTTTATTACATTCATCTTGCTACGATTTTTTCAGTATTAGTGCTATACAAATGATCTCAAACTGTTGTTTATTTACATCGTTACTTTAGCTAGGCCTAGCTGGCAAGCAGCGACTTAATTTCTAACTTAGAGACTACCAGGCATCCATAAGCTCTGTGGTGATCGCCAAATTCGCATGATTATTGCGTCCCCATAAACAACGGCTCGTTAATGTGGTGTTATCCGCGGTATTGCACGGCGGCCGTTTGGCACGCGGCCGGCGGTGGCGCATGTAACATCAATGTGTACTATAAGCCTGGTTGCGCTGCGTTCATGGGACGACTAATGGTAGGCGGCAAAGGTTGGGAACACACTTGGTGGCTACTTATGCACACTATTCTCTCTTGAAACCGATCACTTTGCTTAGGTGGAAGTTAACGGCATAAAGCTTACAAAAATTGGAAAGCGTAAAATTGCGACACGTGACCTATATATTTTTAAATTATTAAACAAATATTATTATTCTGTACCTACGTGTTTTTATCACCTAACTTCTCCTAAACAGCTTGACCGCTAGATAACACATTGTTGACCGATTTGAAAGTAATTTTGAGTGCATATTTAAGTGGGCTCTGGTTGGTTTGAAAATACATTGTACTCGTTATGTGGCGCTGCAGTCAGGTTTTTAATTCTTTTTTTAATGTAATAGCTTTCGAGCAGGACAAAACTGCCGGCAGGACCAGTAAAAATATAAAATTTGTTGCAAACTTTATTTCAATAATTTAAGGAGCCAAGTTTAAAAAACCTTGGGGACAGTTTTTCAACAATATCAGGGGACAAGGTTTATCAACAATATCAGGGAACAAGCTTGTCAACGATTTCTGGCGATGTGATTCAAGAGTGAATTCGGTGTTCAATAATTTAAGGAGCCAAGTTTAAAAAACCTTGGGGACAGTTTTTCAACAATATCAGGGGACAAGGTTTATCAACAATATCAGGGAACAAGCTTGTCAACGATTTCTGGCGATGTGATTCAAGAGTGAATTCGGTGAACAAGCTTGTCAACGATTTCTGGCGATGTGATTCAAGAGTGAATTCGGTGTTTTACTCCATTGCAATCTATTAAATCTTGAAAAAAAATTATTGTCCGCAGGTGTGCTCCATGCCTTTCAGCTGGCTTTGCGTTTATTTACGCAGTAAACGTATGCTGGTTTATTGTCCACTAACGTTGTGGCCTGACTTTTTATCTTCGACGGTAGACCTGCCAGCGTTTATAGACGCCGGAAAAAGTAGTGGTTTCTAGCCAAAATGTTGGTTTATTGCCATTTTATAGCTTTTAGGAGCTGGTATGGTTATATGGCTGGCCGTTTAATAATTCCTTCCTTTTAATTGGATCATAAAATAAATCTGATATGAAAAATGATGACTGAAAAAACCAAGGTCTGATATTGATAATTCAAACTGTGCAATACCAAATCTTGGGCGACCAAATAAACAAGTGACTGTCAATATTTCACTCCGCCCTAAACTATTCGCGTCAGAACTTTCACGCGAACAAATTGTTGAAGAACGGCCTGTTTTATCTAAACCCTCAATCTCATTTCCTCAGTTCCGTGTACCGCTCTACTTGAAAATGGCGTCTATTCCAAACAACCGACAGGAGGTACTACAAAGCCTGCTATTAACGTAATGCTCATATAAATAGTGTGATTTCCTACAAACCGTGTATCGCACGAGCGTTCCTTAAACTGAATCCTCCGGTGATGGGATCAATTTGTATAGCTTCCCTCGAAACCTCCGAACAACTCGCAATCGAACAAATTACAACCTTAATGGGAGCACTTAGAGCTAAGTTTCGCTCATAAAGCCTGATGGCGATGTGCAGTCACAATAAAGGCGGATGGGCCATTACAGTTTGATCCTTAATTCGTCTGCGAGAGACCGCGGTCAGCTTGGGTGACGTGATGGTGGGAGGAATGTGAGTCTGCCGGATGACCAGACTGGGCTAAATTGTCTAGTCTAGATATTTACTGCAACATAAAGAGTTTACAAGCATAGAACATCGAAGAAACCTTAAGTAAAAGCGACTTTAAAAAGATATTCTTTTTAAATTAGCTTCGATTTTGTATATAATATATAAATATCACATTGCTAAATTTTTTATGCAAATAAACATGAACCCTGCTAGTGCTAGCACAATGCCATCATTTAGGCTGTGCCTAGTGGTCGTTATTTGAGCTGGTATAATTTGTGCGCATGAGTGGCGCCACAAGGGTTCGTTAGCGTCGATATGCGAGCATGCTAATGGAGCAGCAGGCCGGCTAATAGGCGCGTCCTAATAAAGTAACGCAGGTTGTATGACAACGTGTGAAGGACGATGATAGGCTTTGGGAACATATTCATCACAGTTGTTTATATTGCAAAGATGTTTCGTGTAGGTGCTGAAAATTTTGTAAGCTAAAAAGGTTTTTTTTTTAAACTATGTTAATATGTAGATACTAATAAGCTACTCGTAGCTCCATCATTGAAGCCAAAATACGTCCGCTACTGGATATAGCCTACTCCAAGTGTCGCTACAACGAGCGGTCCTGTGCGTTTCGCATCCATCGGATTCTCGGACCCTCACCAGGACATCAGTGACCAGATGACCTGGTGAGGCTCGCATTCACAAGGTACACCTTATTTGAAAGAAGGAAGAGTTTCTTTTTCTTCTATTTAATTATTTATTTTTAAGAAACCTTACAGACTAATAACAAATATAATATTTTGATTTTTTCGATGGGAGGACTTCCAATGACGCGTCGCATCGTACGGTACGTGCTTACCACTAAAGAACTTTTTGGCCTGAACAGTTTGCGCCAATTATGAATATAAAGTTTATTATTTGTGAAACCTGAAAACCTGTCAAATTAGAGTAGGTTTTGACACGTTCTTCATTCCAAACAGTCAATCCAGAAACCGAGTCTAATTCTTTTAGTACTTAGATAAATATTGTAATAATTATGAAATAGTTTACTGTAGGTACCATAATTTAGCTTTAGAAAACATTGGAGTAATTTAAGAACATAGGAACCTAACTATGAATTTAAATTCAATAACATTAGGATAACATATCGTTTTACATATAAAATTTATACAGTATTATTCAATGGTTTAAAAGCAAAAAGTTAATAGCGTCATTTTTCTTAATTTTATGAAGTTGACCTGGACATAATACTCATATTTCTATGTTTACTGGTGTCATGTGGAACTCGGACGTAGGTTACCTTTTTTCCTTTTCCATAATGATTATTAAATTCTTCCTAAATTCCGCAACAAATCGCTAATCTAATAATTTATTGCAGCTGAAATGTATGAGATCGGTACATACCGGTGCAAGGTTTCCTAGAATGATTCTACAATTTAATTTTATAATAATATAATTGTTGAAAAAGATTATTTTTACTATACCTAATTATCTTCATAGAAGTTACTAAAAAGTTTTGCCAAAACCGTGTACCGGAAGACGTAGCGTTGGTAGTCTCCTATATGGTAGATAGATGACCTGGTCAGGGTCGCGGGCATCCGATGGATGCGAGGCGCACTGGACCGGTCGTCGTGGCCACACTTCGGAGAGGCCCACGGCCAGTAGTGTATGACACTCGGTTGAAATAAATATAATAACATTCTTCTGCCAGCGGCTTCGCCTGCATGAAAGTAGAAAATTATGTCAAAAGAGCTAACTCACGAGTTAGACAGTATGTGCTATTTCAGGATGTGGTCTATCCATGTGCTAGATTTTATTTAAATCCGTGTAAGTGCAAAGGAGTAACAAACAGACACATATATTTATAAACTTTTGAATTCATAATATTAGGTAGTATGATATCAAAATAGCAAATTGCGCTCACAACACTCTCATCAATCTAACACTCAGCTTTTACATTGGCAGCCACTTGGGCGGAACATCATCTAAAGTTCGAAATATTTTAATTTACAATCGAACCTTATTCCACTACGACAACGTCACTCGATACTTTAACAAAGTTCCATTAGTTAAACGAGTTTATGTTTTGCGTGACTTTTACAAATTAAGCTCATTTAGCGACCGGCCCCGCTTATCAACTTCCACTGTATTCAACAACTTATTTCCTGGTCCTCTCGGCTCCACAATGCAAACTTTTCTTAAAGGAACATAATTGAGAAGAAAGAAAAAGATTACGGCAAGTTCAGGCTGCGACCTCTTCGGTAATATAACAAGTCTGTTATTTTAAGAACATGTTTTATATAGCATCTATGTATATTCTGCCTTCTAATGTACCAAATTACTTAAACTCAGAACTCCTCTCTATGAGTGGGTATGGGCCATACTCCATCGCTGGCCTAGTCCGTTTTGGTGAATGTAACGTGTCTTCGAAATTAATCCCTTCACGCATGCACAATTAGCGCATGGAGATACTACACCGGGCGAAAATCTGCTGCCGCAACAAGGTGGGCATGGTGGACAAAGTTCCAGCGGGATCTCATAGTGAAATGGCGAACTGCGACTGACGAAACAGCGACTGTCGCAATCTCAAGCTGAACACGCCATAATTCTGGCGGTAAGTCCCTCTTTTAGGAATGGCTGGAAACACATCACGGCGTCGTCACCTTCCGCATGATGCTGGTCTTAACATACACAGTAAGTTTGGTTTTTTTTTTTTTTTTTTTTTTTTAGTGGTAGGTAAAAATCATCCAATGACGAATCACAGTAAGTTTGGTAGATTCCTGCACCGGATTCGTGCAGAAGAAACGCCCGGATGTCACCATTGTGCGGACCGCTCGGAGAACACGATGTTTACGATATAGGTGTGCCCCGCACAAGTAGAGCACCGCTGTGTCCTCGTAGCGGTAAGCACCTCTCATGTTTGGTCCTGGTACAGGCCATAGTCCGGAGCGAAGAGGAATGGCAGCCGGTCGCCTCCTTCTGTAGCAGCAGTAATTCTAGCGAAGGAGGTGGCCGCACGCATGAGGGAACGGCTCCCACGCCTCAGTCACCGCGATCCCGACTCCGATTTCTAGCCACCGTACGCGTGGGCTAATTTACATATTGCTCTATTTTTAAATATATTATCAAATATACCATTAACAACTGAGCTCCTGTAACTCAGGGGACGGAGCTTCAAATGGAGTGTTATATCGACTTTTTTTTTGTCAAAAAATGTGAAAATACCAAAACAATAGTACATGTTGATACAAGTGCAGAAAGTTTGTCATTGCGAGTGAGGCGGAATTCTCACAAGCCGAAGGCGAGTGTGTTATGGAGCCGAGGGCTGCAGTGAAAATTTTGCACGTGTATCAAATGACGTTTTTCAATACACATACGAAGAAATACTTTCTCTGAAAATTACAACGTATTTTTGTACGGAAGAATTTTTTTCAAAGTTGCTATACTTTATAGTTTTGATTTAGATGGAGGCAGGCAGTATTTTATTTACCTTAATCACAATATCTGGCGGCGGCGGTGTAGCATCTAAAGAATTCTCTTCAAATCTTAATTTTTTTTTTTTTTTTCACAAATAACGCAAATAAATAGGTTAGATAATAGTATTTAATAGACTTTTTTTCCCGCGTTCAATCTTTGCAGGTTGAAGAAAACGCAAAAGTATCAAACTTTATTCATCCTAATATTAATAAAAATAGAAATTCAAACATTTTTGAATTTAGAATGCCGACAAATGTTCGTAATAACAAATTATTTTATAAGTAATCATGTTTATTTATTACATTCTGTTCAAAAACATAATTTAAATTTTAATTAAATATTAACCCTTAATAATATCCGCCACTTTGCTTTTAAAAGCAAAGTGGCGGATATTCTTCTTCTTATTTAATTCTTCTTTTACCGTGCCTTAATAGGAATGAAAAAACCCTTAATGTGATAAATTAAAAAAAAACACGCGGTTGATATACATGCCATGACGAACCTAATTGTAGTGTGATAAGATGCAGTTTTCGAGTAAGTGTATTGAAAAATAGTTTCTTTATTTCGTTTATATTGATTATATTACTAATAATATTTTGTAGCGGTAAAAAAGTTTGTTTGTTTTTATTTTCAAGAACAGCATTCTAGTTTCTACCAATTTTGGAAGGATTGGAAAAATTATTTCACTGATGGTCTAATTGGTTACATCTGTTGCTGAGTATTATAGATAATTTTTTTTTTTTTGGGAAAGTGTACAAATTCTGTGGGACATGCAAGAAAAGCCGTGAGAGAAGAGTCGTGAGAGAAAAGCCGTGAGAGACGAGTCACAGAAGAAGAACCGCGAGAGAAGAGCCGTAAGAGAAGAGTCACAGAGGAGAGCCGCGAGAGAAGAGCCGTAAGAGAAGAGTCACAGAGGAGAGCCGCGAGAGAAGAGCCGTGAGAGAAGAGTCACGAGAGAAGAGCCGCATGATAAAGTTTTGTGGTTTTCCTATGGCATACGAAAGGTTAAAAAACTTGACCATTTTCTACAGTTTTCCGAGATCGTAAAAGTTTTCCCACTGTTTTTAGAAAACATGATTGTGTTGTTATATTTGTGTTTCCTGTAAGACGTTCTCTAGTTTTCTCAGACTACAATTTTATTGTGATGTCACACAGTTGTTAAAAAAAAGATAGTTTGCATAAAGCTGTCTTTCTGCGCCATTGCGGATAAGGAAGTAGTACAATTTCAAATTCTCCTCGACGAGCGGACTGCGCAGGAAATTTTAAGAAAATGAGGAAGAATATGTGTGTGAACTTGGAACTGTTGTAAAATTATAGTTTTTACAAGTGCCTGAGCCTTTTTACGTGGTCGGAATAAGTACAGAGGACGTAATATTAAACTTTATTCGTACTGAAAAAAAAAAAGTTATAGAAACAATATGTTTGTACCTAAACCACGAACACTCTGTGATTTGTCAACAAGATTGTTTTTATAAAAAAAAATTGATAACTGTGTATACTTAACTTGAGTAAACCCCTAATTTAGAACAGATTACTGACATCACTGACTTCACAGTGAAGATGCTCCAAAACTTTCTGGAGCTTCCTATCAGAACAGAATACTTTGAATTATACCACAAATATCTCAGAAAGGTATATTATACAATTTCTCAACCCTTTGTGCACCGCAAAACAAAATGGTAGAAAAAAAGGCCCTCGACATTATGCGCGCACGTTTTCAATTGATTGATATGCAGTTTTTTTTTACTGCAGGAGACCACACGCAAAATTATTTTTAGACTCACAGGACACATACTCCCCTCTTTATTTATATGATATCTGTATTCTCATATCTTATTGTTATTTATTCAAAAATTCGACCGTTTCGTCACGATCAGCAACCATTCGGTCAGGTCATAAACTAACGTTTCCAAGCAACGCTTTCCAAAACTATCAACCATAGACTCCGTGGAGTTTTTATGTCTTTACTGTGATTACCATAAATGGTTTAATATTCATAGGTGATGGCACATTTTATTATTTTTACTCCACTAGTTAAGACACGGGGGTTTGCTTGGAGAAGTTAGCAACGAATCGTTTATTAAATTACCTGATAATAATTCACAAGGAAAGGTTGTACTTAGCCTAATTTCCCTTTTGAAACAGTAATGAGCCTCTTAGACGAAGTACCTAATAAAATTTTATAATACTAAAAACTTAACAGTTTAAGTGCCTTTATTATAAAAATAGAGTCGATTTAACTTCAGTTATTGATTCAAGGTTCCGGTAACTAAAAATAAGAAGTTAAAGAGAAAAATAGTATGATTACAAATATTGCACCCGACTTACGTGACACACGTAATGGCAATGCAGCTTGACCAACATACAGACGGACATAATGTTCAAAGTAACAAAACATGATTAAAAAAACGAACGCATAACATTTTATAGTACCTCATTACAAGTTTTACCGCTTCATTATATTTTATCTAACTGTAAAACATAGTTGTAACTCCCTTTTAATTCCAAGCTCGACCGATAACGGGCCATCATCGTTCCCGAGCGGAGCCGCGCGGCAATTGACGTTTATGACATCCCCGGCGCCCGCGCAGCACTTTACTACTTATTAAATAAGAAAGCTTATTTATCACCCAATCATGAATTTCTTAAACGGAATATTAATGCCAGACCTGTGATATTGTGTTAGTGTTATAGGGGTCACATTATTTAATGCGACATCAATGTATCTACTAGGGGGGAGTTCAACTATCTAACTAATGGAGGACGTTTGTCGGAAAATTAGACGCTTTCTAGTCGATGTCTGTGATTTAATAAGCGTGGAATTATCTTCGATTATCATAAATCATAGAACCATATAGCGTAATGAGTTTTGGGGGTAGTGGAACAGAGAGTAAAGTCCCACATACCTCCGTTGAAAAGGGAGGATCCTCCGACCAGACGGGTGTTGTGTCTGGTGGGCTACTGCCCGATAGATGATTTCGGGTTTGTTCTATATGTTCCAATCGCGCCGCGAATCTTACTTGCGCGATGCAGGATTAGTTCATTGTTATGTGACGACATTGATGTCGCTACATCACTCCCCTCCGGAGATCGGAGATCGATGATTCTTGATGCTTCTTGATGCGTCGTGTGATGCGTGCCAGGCCAATGGAGGTTGGTTCCAGTGAGTCGGAACCGGATTCCGCATAGTTCTCGGTGAGTCGGAACTGTCTGCGGTGATGCCCCAGTGAGTCGGGGTGGTGCTATCCCAGTGAGTCGGGATATGATGCTGCAGGCTCCAGTGAGTCGGAGTATTGCGGCTAGCTCCAGTGAGTCGGAGCGGTGCTGTGCGACGTAGGACTTGACTGCTGTCGTCGACCAGGAGAGGTTCTTCAAGGCTCTTCATGTGACTGGCCGAAGGTACAGGTGCTTAGCCAAGGTCGCTGATGAGGCTGAGGGTGATGACCAGGTATGACCAAGTAGGCATGCTGGTGGTCAGGATACCCATATAGCCGTGGGTGCTGGCTGTATGGCTCGCTGCTCGAAAGCTTGAGGAAGTGATGATGACGTCACGAAGTAGTTGCTGCACGAAGGCTGCGCTGACGTTCTTTGTCGAGGGTCACCAGTTTGGGGGTAGTGGAACAGAGAGTAAAGTCCCACATACCTCCGTTGAAAAGGGAGGATCCTCCGACCAGACGGGTGTTGTGTCTGGTGGGCTACTGCCCGATAGATGATTTCGGGTTTGTTCTATATGTTCCAATCGCGCCGCGAATCTTACTTGCGCGATGCAGGATTAGTTCATTGTTATGTGACGACATTGATGTCGCTACAAGTAAAATAATTTGATGAGATGGACGTTACTTACAGATGAATTTATGAAATAGAGGAAGTCATGTTCTACGCTAGAAACATAACGAAAGTTAATGATATTGTGAGTGGTTGTCATAAAATGTTTTAAAATTATAAGCTCACGGTTAAGAGTTTGAAATACCCAGCGTGTTCTAAAGAATTTAAATAAGCGATTCCAATCTAATCTTAAATCGAATTGAAATTTAAACATTTCAATCAGTAACCGCAGTAATTCATTCACAAGTACTAAATCAAGCTCTTACAGTAATCCAGCCGAAGCCCGCCTCAGCTTGCTAATTGATAAATTTCCACAATATAACATTAACATAATAAAGACATAATCCTCTGATTTATGACCTCTTGGTAACCTAGCGTTTGAACGTTTTCACTTGCCGTACTAATTAATATCACGATAATTGTAATTTATGTACAAAATATTTATGCTTCGGCTTATTTGAAACGGTACCACCCACCTACTTATGAAGATAAAATAGTATTTTTTTGAATTATCCTGGAATGTCGAGAGTTTGTAAGCAAGTGGTTTTATTCAGTGTCATTTGACATAATTATGATTGATGATACAGCCGGAAATGACGTAGATGTAGCGAAACATTATATCGGGAGGCTGGGTTCATCCTATTCATACATTCTTTGGAATAAAGGTTCTATAGGACGGACGTTCAGCGTGGGTACCAACATTGTTTGCGTATGTGCACATATTCAGAGCTAAACTATAAAATATATAAAATTGGAAAATTTTACTTTGAGTCACTGAGTGAGCTTCAAGGTATATTAAATGTAGAAATCAAAATTTTATTTTTTATTTATTTATCCATTTAAACTGCATATATAGTAATGGTACATAGGCGGACTTAATGCAACAGGACATTCTCTACCAGTCAACAGTCACTCAGTTTTTCTTATTACATCAGCCGTAGAATGGAATGTCTCAAGGCACTTACCAAATAGGTGCTACGTTAGTTGAGTATCTAATCAGAAACCCAATAAACTTATCCTGCGGTCAGAAAATCTTTACAAAAAAGAGAAAAGCCTCCCGAATCTTTTTTTTTATCGTTCCTTCTATTCATCCTAACTCCAGCACTGGAAGCCTTAAGCTGGGAGTAGTCATACATAATAGACACACGGGTGTAAAGCCATCCATTGTGAGGACCCTTGGCTTCATGGGTGTTGGCAGAAGTGCATTAATCATCGCGGAGGCGGATACAACGCCCAGTTTTTATTACCACTCCATGGCTCTGGGGATCAATGAGTTGACTGTGAGGAGGGAACACGAAGAAGGCTCACATACGCTTAAAGCAACTTCATGTTTAAGAGTTTAAGAGATTTTCGGTCCTCATTATTATCAATATAAATTGCTGCAGACTAAAACACAAACACATCGATTTACGAAAATAAAGAAAGAACAAAAAGCTTTAACCAAACATAATATGTTTACATATTGAGGTAACCTGGATAAAATGTAAAACTTTGCTGTCAATACTACAAAAGTATTTGGAACTGGAAATATTATCTCTAGTTAGAAAAAAAATCCTTTCCTTTTGCAGTTAACTGATCGAAAAACATGATATTGTCAAGATGGAGACGCAATGAAAGTATACATGCGTAAGAGCGTGTTTTGTGATGAGAAGCTATTTTAAGCGTAAGTTACTATAAAACGTCACCTATGCTGATATTATTATTTACGGTGTGACTAAGGCTTGCACCCACAATCTTCACACATTAGGTTCGACTCCTACCATTCGTAATTTAGTGCTTATTACTAGTAGCAAGTAACACTTACCGAGATTTGCATGTCTGCATAATGTCAGCGCAATTAGTGTGGGTGCCGCCGACAAAGGTTGGCTTACGTACCTGGAAAAATAAAGATACGCTTGTGTTACTGATCTTTTACAAATATACAGCACTCGAAATTAAAAGATTTAATTATCTTTTAATAAATAAATGGTGCCACCGAGAAATGCTGGAAAATAAGTAGATGATTTAGAAAAAAAATTACAGCGTAAGTTATCCGTAAGGAAAATCCTCCAAAAAATAAAGCAGCCGCAAGCTGAACCTACTTCTTTAAAATTTCAGTTTCGTAGTTATAAGAAGCTAACTTCAAGGAATTTATCAGATTGTATTGGAAAATGGCTGAAGGCTTCTTTCTTTGTTTCTTTATTTGCTTTAGCAAAATAATTACATTATTCCACATTCAGTAAACAAGAGAGTAAGGATTCTGAAAGTCAAGGTCCAACTGGAATTTCTGAAAGTCCTCTTCTTAACGTAAGGTCTAAGGGGTGTTATTCGGTCGAGTGAAGATAGCCGGCGGCGCGGGATGATTTACTGACGAACATGACGTGTGATGAAACGCTCGACGCTCAGAGATCATCGCGCATCGGGAGCCGAGCACAAACGGTAAAAAATGGCCGCGATAACGTTATGAAAGGAAGCTGGCTTTCAATGAATGTAGTGCTTGTGATTGATAGCTTGGAGGTTTCATTGAAATTGTATGGAAATTAAATAGTGGTTGTTAAAGTTGGTACGAGTATATTATAGTTTTGTAGAGAAATAAACATTTTAGTGTCTAATACTTTTTACATTATACAATTAGGTGCTCAAAAACCCACTTTTATTTTTATCACTTTTAGGCTCGCGATGATGCACTATTGCAAAAAAATGCGGCGGCCGACCCACACCTAGTTACACACACAATTTACTGTATTATTACATTAGAGATTTTACATTAGAGGCAACGCCGCGGGGTGAAACTCCGCTGCCGCGACAAGTTGCGGCAGTCCCCTCTTTGAGGAGCTACTGGAAATGTCTCACGGCATCCTCACCTTCCGCATGACGCAGGTTCTTACCAAACATGATCAGTTCAGGAAGTTCCTGCACAGGTTTCGTGCGGAAGTAACGCCCGGGTGTCACCATTGTGTAGATCGCCCATAGGACACGGTGGAGTATACGGTAGAGGTGTACCCTGCTTGGGCAGAGAACCGCCGTGTCCTCGTGCGGGCGATTGGCAGCAGCGATCTCTCGCGCTGGGCCAAGGCCCAACTAACCTGTATCAAGGTACAGGCCATGGTCTGGAAGAGTGGAAGGTGGTCGCCTCCTTCTGCTAAGCAGTAAAGCTAGCAAAGGAGGAGGCCACATAGACACGTGCAAGGGAGCGGCCCTCACGCCCCAGCCACCGGTATCCCGATCCTGATTTCCGGCCACCGTAGGCGCGGGGTTGCGGGCGGCGAGAAACGGGTAGCTCGCCGTCTGACTGTCCGGACCGGGCCTAAGTCGTCAACTGCACGTTTTGTTCCACGCACGCTTTGCGGAAATGTCAGCAAACCGTAGGGGCCCAGCAGGGTCGAAGCCTACTGGGTCCGTGGGTTCGAAATGGTTCTGAAAACCCGAACCTGGTATAAAAGGCAGCGAAGGAACTAGGAGTGTGTTTTTAGTTAGTACAATTTGTTGGATCACTAATTCAACATTACTGACTTTATCCACACAGCACTTTTATTTTCTTGACTTGCCCTTTCTAAAATCGACAACTGACTACTCTCGTGGGTGCGAACACCCGCTATTAATAAAAGTGAGGACCGGATCTACCGCCATCTTGGCAGAAACAGTTAACTATTTATTCAAGTCAGTGTATGTATAAAAACAACCAGAAAAATCCTTACAAAAATATAAATGTCTGAAACATTTGATTTAATGTCACATAAAGTTCAAGAATTATTTAATGCACCACTTTAAATGTAAAATCGTCACTTGACAAAACAAATATCAAAACTAACGCCATCTAGACGACAGTTATTTCTAACTTTAAAATATCAGCTGTCACACACGACAACAAGTGTCATTGTCATTTGAAAACCTTATCCAAACAATAATATTCCAACAAATTCTGACACCACCCAAGGGCGGGGGATGTCATTCGATGATTACCTCACCTAAAAACGTTTAAGAAGTTTTAGTTATTACACTTTCGAGCAGTGCAATTGATAAACGGCGTTTTTAAAATGGTCTCGCATTTAGTTCAGTCCTTTACTCCGCCACCGTTTGATTCAAAATATAAATATCACTAAAGATTATTATGATTCAGTCACTAAATATTTCTGTGAAATGATTTCTATCTTTGGAGTTGTCAAGGTAAACCGCGAGTGTAATATCTTGCCACCACAATTCCCTCAAACTAGTGATCCTCCACCAAATCGTGCGTAATATTACCAAACAAACCTCATCTCCTCGCGTCGCATTAGATGTGAGTTCAACAAATGGCGGAGGCGCTGAAACCGCCGAGTCTTAATTAATAACACCAGTGTATATGCGACACTTCGCGTTTGTATGGACATGTATTAATGGCTTACTGAACCCTCCGCGCAAAGGGAGAAGTTGAGCCATTGGATTTGTGGGTGATCGTTTATGAATTCCGTATGTTAGTGACAATTATTATAATGACCTTAATAATTAGGGTCTGACTATATCTATTTTAACGAAAGATTTCCTCAGTTGTGCAAGTAAACTTTGACCTGCAACGTAGTTTTAAGCAGCCACCGGGGTATTTTAAGATATCAAGTTAATTTCTAGTTGTCTGTCTTGTAACAACCAGTGGGTAGTAAAAGTTAACTAGTTTTAAGGTAAAGTTTTTATCGGTGATTCCAAGTCGTACAGTCAAGCTCACAATTAGGATCAATTCAAACTAGGACAAGAAGCTGTCACAGACATATGAATGTATAGTACGAATGTACGAGCGGATAGGACAACTATTTTTGGAATTTTAAAATTGAAAATAAATAACATATCAAAATTAATTAAGTGAAATAAAACCTAACCGAGAGTAAAGACATGAACCGGAGGTCCCGGGCGTCACTGTAACGACTGTCCAATTAATAGCAATACGCAACTTAATGCCCCTCTCTAATAACCCTTGAACGAACCCGCCCATCGCTCTACAGATAATCTAAATGAAACATATAAACCAGATTTTCCGTTCCACTACCCGGTCATATATCAGGCGGTATGACTTGAGTCGATAAGAGAATCCTCAAGGGATGAGAGGGATATAAATGGCCCTCCCTTGCCCGCCCTCCCAGCGGCACTGTTGACCGCAAAGCAGTTTTTACGAGAAATCAGCGGAAAAGCCTAATGTACATTTTTAGTCGTGTAGTCGGCAAGAAATACGGATAATTAGTGTTAACTTACAAACTTGGGACTTGGGTACCGACTGAGGGTAATTTATGATATTGCTTGTAAGGAAAATCGCGAAATATTAGGCGCTTACATATTAATTGGCAAGTTAGGGTCTTGTTTGCTTGTGTTCATTACATGTTTTAGCGTTAAGTAAAAACTGAAATAAGAAAAGAAATGTAGTTAAGAAAAGCGTTTACTTAACAGCAAATATTTTGATATTTGCTGTTAAATATAGACTTGGTAATTTCGCTAGCAAAAGTAGTCTCTCATTGCTAAAATAAATTTGATTTATACATTCCTCGAAGGTAAATTCTCCATACACTAAACAAACATTGTGGTTGAAATATTTTTTCTGTTGTAAAGTGCGTATACCGGAAAGTGCCTTAGTACTCTACATCCTACGTAAGCTACATACCACGTAGCTAGCGTACTACCACGGGATGAGCCACAGAAATGGAGCCGCGGGAAGAGGGTAGCTAGTTTAAAAGACCACTTTTTACTCTCCATAACTTCTTAACTTAATCTTAATAAAAAAGTGCAAAGCTCGTTACGAGTTCGCATTAGACAAAGCACGTCGACGCGCACGGCGAACTAGGCGAACTTAAATGAAAGCTACGGTAAGGAGATAACAGCGGCTATTGTAGACGTCGCCGTGGCGGCGCGCAGTGCTCGGCGCTCGCCCCGAGCTGCGGGCAAACTTGCACAATGTGTCGGGGAGGGGTGTACTGTATTTACTGTATCTGACTCCGACGATGTGTCTTGTAATAGTTGGTGGGATTTTTTTTTGTTGTGGATTTCGTATCCTAATAAAGAACAGGATTTTCTTTCCTTCAACCGTGGTTATTGCAAGAAATCACTTCAGCGACCAGAAGCATCGATATGGTCTCTTAAGAGCGACCAACCCAAGATACATTTCCATACAACCGTTCTTACATAATTATGAAGTTATTACACATCTTTCTCCAGATGTTTCGGAAACACACATCTTCCCGCCCTTTTCCCATATTATTTGGGGTCGACGCAACACGTTTTCTTCTTCCATTTTTCCATGTCACCCGTCATGCTATCACTAACTATTATTACGAGTAGGTTTCTATTGAAATAAAAAATAAATTTTTGTGTAACTAATTCAGTGAAGACCCCTGAAAATCTCCTGTTTTGCATGAACTTTGGCCTCACATAAATAAAAAAATGTATATAGAGTTCTTGCACATTCAATCAAAATTCAAAATAACGATTTTTTTAACTTTTAAGCTTTAAGAAAAAGTTTTGTCCAATATTTGAGTATATAACGGAATTACTGAATGCCAACGGAGATTTTCAGGCGTTATCTCTTTTTATTCGCATTGCATCTTTATCAAACGTTACTTTGAATGAAACAACAAGCTTTTAAAGCATGCTCACGTTGAAGATAAACGAGTAGGGAAGGGCCCTATTCAGTTTTAACATTACGTATGATAAAATCGGTAACTTGTTAAGAGTTTCAAAGCAATTCAGTTTCTTGAAAAATAGTCTAACATGCTTGGATACTTTCACCTAATGACTTCTCCCGCTCTGGGCGGAGCAGCAGGGCGTGTCAGACTTTTATCTACTAAAACCACACTTGAGTCCTTAGTTGCTCTTTGCGTTCTCTAGGACTACGGCTGTCCTTTTCAGAAATTCCCCGCTGTCCTAGCTAGTGGGCATCGGCCCTGCTGGGCTCTATTTGAGGAGTGCGTGGATCACTACGCGCTGTTGACGACTGGGCTCGTTTCAGTTAATTTAAAGTTAATTTCAGTTAATTACCGCACTGCCGTTCCTTCTCGCTCCAGACCATGGCTTGAACCAGGGCCCGGCGCGAAAGGCCGCTGCCACCGATTGCCTCTATGAGAACACGCGCGGTGCTCCGCCCAAGCGGGGCACACCTCTATCGTATGCTCCACCTTGTCCTCCGAGCGTTGTGCTTCGATACTGACGATAACGTTCATTGAAAAACTTATTGTGTTTGGTGCTCAATTACACGTCACCATTGTTTCAATGCGCAAAGATCTGTCTGCGAAGATCAAGGTAATTTTAATAATAATATTAATTAATATAGTATATACCTAGTGAGAATCACATCATCGAGTTGTGTGGTCCAACTACTCAGGCTAAAATAATTAAGACCCGTCTATGTAACAGCGGTATTCATAAATATACTCTGTTTTTCCACGGGACTGCGTTCGCAAACGGTGTGCTAAGAGTTTTCGCTTAAGCCAAATTGCGCGGCCTACGACATGCCTCCATTTGCAAATTAGACATTTGCTGGGTACCTTAATTCGCCCATGGTAAATTCAACCTTGAGACTTTTAAAATAGAGCACTTAATTGTGGTTGCTACAAATGAAAAGTTTTTGGCGTGCTCGCAAATGATATTAACGGACACTTAAGTTTTTTATTTGAAGGCTAAAAGAGTTATGAGTTTAAGTAATTAAATTATTGGAACGACGATCTCCTGGATGTCTGTGAAAGAAACTTTTGAATAATTCAATATGATGAAAAGTTGTGAGCGATTTCAGTGACAAAAGTACTCTTGTATTTAGAACAGTCATCATAACATATAACAGTTCGTATATTTTTTGGCGTTTTTATCGTAGCTAGACCAGATTCTGTATGTATATGAATGCTTCCATGTTTATGTTATCGAAGCTATCCTGTGCACTTGGTACTCTTAAGCTTAAATCAAACTAAAAACCGTCAGCAAGCTGTAACCGCTCCATACCAGGCTACAGAAATAGTTCCCTATCAGGCAAAATATATTATCTAATTGAAAGCATTCACAAAGTTGCGAGCAACAGTGTTTGTGAAAGAAAGTCAGACAAGACGTCTCAGTTTAAACTGAGGGCAAATATTTATTTAGCCGATGCAAATGCTGGGACGCTGCAGCCGGCACTAGGAGGCAATAAATTCTAAAGACAAGATTAAACTTGTCATGGGACCCCATTTACTTAACGCAAATTTATGCAAATACCAGCTCGTCTCGTTGAGACCTCTGCAAATCGTTGAGATGTTTTTGTTTCTGTGCGATAAGGGCCCCTGAATAGTTCAGTAAATAGTTGATAAATTGTGCCATCGATCACAGCAGTGGCTCGCTTTGTCAATGTGCTCGTCGCCTCCCGAACACATCATGTTTGTGTGTAGGGCACATAAGAACGCCTCCATGTACTGATACATTCAGCTTTGCTATCAAAGGAAATACGGTTAAGGCTCAGTAAACAAAGCCCACAATGTACGGAGGCGCTTGTTTACATTATTCGTAACGACTTCTTGATGGTGTGTATTCAAATGAAGAAATAAATTACATTCAAGACTAGCTTTAGCTTTGAGTACCGCATAGTCTCATGTTACATTGATAACTCAGAATGTTCTGTTATTGTGCACAAGTATTCAGCTTCTAGCTAAGACATAGAATTAGTTTACTTTAATTCCATTATCAGCATCACGTAGGAGCCGTTTTGAACGCTGCTCAGCACATTCGAAAGCTGAAACAGTTATCTCGGCAAAAACCTGCCAGACATGCAGTAAGAAAACTCCGAACGGAATTTAAACTGAAAAAAGAAAATAATTTCCGCGCAACGTCTGGGTATCGCTGTTTACGTAAAAACACAAAATGTCCGCCTCCAGATTATTAGTAGGGAACATTTGCTTCTAATGAGCGTTACTTCTTATAACCTCGGCAAGAAGCTTTATTTCGCATTTGTCTTTTCACTGTTCCCGTTAGATCCTTGTTTTCCCTGCATTGTCTCACATAGATTTATGGTTCTCCACTAAGATTAAAACGTTTCTCCTTCAACGTTAGTCTTCGATAAAAAGACTTTTTAAAGAGTGCCGCTATTATTTGAACTAATACATCAATGTAACGATTAAACACCTCCCCGTGTACATCGAGATCTGTTTCATTAATCACGTCAATGTGGGTACTTAGCGCATGTTTTTGTATCAGAGTAAATCTATCTTTAATTCTTCCGGCACAGAGCTCATTATGAGTCGCTCGAGTGTGTCCATGTAGTACAGAATGCGGTATCTAGCGGGATCAAGTTGATTGATTGGCACCGGTCAGGTCAGAGATCATTGCGTCTCCACTAATTCGTTTGTGTCGATTATTATGATGGATCGCTATGTTCACTACTTTTTGTTGGCCACCATTACACTCTAATGTTTCTTTATATAATAATAAATACCATTGACTGTCTGTCTGCTTGCCGACGGTAATCGTGATAACGCATTTGCTGAGTCGACACATCTTCTTCACGTCGAGAGGAAACTGTTCAAAGACAAAGCCGATAGTGTTGACTCAAACCAAACAAACGATAAGTAAAGTTTAAATTACCCGAAACTTATAGCAAACTCTGAGGTTTAATGGAATTTACAGCAAGTAGGAAGTCTTTAAAATCCACTGACCGCTAAGTTAAGAACTCGAAACAGAGCCAAGTTACAGGCGGCTACACTCGCGGAGGGTGCGGCCCAGCGTTCCATTGTTAAAGATATAAATCATTACTGTGTTTGAGGGAATAATTAATGAAGCTGTGTTTGTCCTACATTGCTAGGAAGTTAAAGAAGATATTGTGGAATTGATAAAATACTACCAGAAATAAACATATTGAAAGCTAGCAGAGATGTAAAAACAGAAACTTTTCACGACAGGGAAATTCTACCGAGAGATTTGAATTCCGTAAGAAATCTATCATGAAGATAAGATATCTGAAACAAAAGTCGATCAGAACCTCATGGGTTACGCCAGCGACGTCTGTACAATCTCAATTGTATCCTAGCTTAACCCGCGATCTCTAAACTGAAAACTAACAATGTCGAGCGCCGGCGAACTTCGCGAGCTGCCGTATCTTTGAAAATGTGAAAACTTCACTAAACTAGCGATTTATTTTTCGACTGACGATTGTTTTAACGTTTCTTGAGAGGAACTAAACTAAAGCACATTTTAATACTTAGACGTTCAATATTTCAAACTAAAGTTTTGTTTCAAGCAAAATTGTTGTTCTGGTACAGTTTTAAAAATGTTGTGAAAACATCTAGCTAATAAATCATGTCTGGGCTTTTTTTTTTGGTGGGTAAAATCATCCAATGACATCTCCCGCCCTTGGGCGGAGCGCGAGATAGTGTCAGACTCTTACTGACTAAAAACCCACCCCGTTCCTTCGTTGCCTTTGATACCAGGGCCGAGCCTTCCTTTCAGAAGCAGACCCTTGGCCCCAGTAGGCTTCGACCTGCAGTTAGCAGGCTGGGCCTCTACGGTTTGCTGACAACTCTTTGAGGCGCGCGGGAACAGTGTCGCCGTCAACGACTTGGGCTTGGTCCGGATGGTTACCGGACGGTCGGACGTGGCAAGACGACGTGCTACCCATAGCTCGCCGTCCGCAAGCCCGCGTCTACGTTGGCTGAAAATCAGGATCGAAATCGGAATCCCCGCGGCGGCTGGGGCGTGAAGGCCGTTACCTCACACGTGTGGCCTCCTTCTTTGCTAGCATTACTGCTTCGCAGAAGGAGACGACCGCCTGCCATCCTTCTTCGCTTCGGACCGTGGCCCGTACCAGGGCCCGGCACGAGAGATCGCCGCTGCCGACCGCCCTCATGAGAACACGGCGATGCTCTGCCCAAGCAGGGTACACTTCGACCGTGTGCTCCACCGTGTCCTCCGGGCAGTCCACATAGTGGTGACACCTGGGCGTCAGTTCCGCACGAATCCGGAACAGGAACCTCCCGAACTTGCTATGTCCGGTGAGAACCTGCGTCATACGGAAGGTTAGGTCGCCGTGAGGTCTTTCCAGCCACGCCTCAAGGAGGGGCCTTACCGCCATAAAATCATGTCTGGGCTGGTTGTAGTTAAGAACGCTTCGGACTATATTTCTGTAATTACAGAGTGGAAATGTCTTAAAAATTTTTTACTTCAATCATATTTTTTATGCTAGTATTTTCAATTACGTCATGAAGCGAACTTCGAAGCTACCTAAAACATTTACTAAGTATTTATACTAAACCTATGTACATAAAAACTAAACTAAGAATGTGTACTAGACCTAACTATGTACAAATATAATACAAAAACACCAAATACACTCAGGCGTCGAAGTATTCCTCCACATCACTGTCATCCGGAAACGTACCCAGAAGACTGGCAGAATTGCCACGTTGAATGACAATGCTGATTCTTTGGGAAAAGAATGAGCCAGCCCTCTGGTCACGCAAAGTGTCGATCAAGCGATGTGAAATTTCCTTGAAAAGGATAGTGCACTCGGACCCCATGATCCAAGCGTTTCGACCCCAAACGGCTCAAAACAGGGAGAAAATTTATAAGTGAGAGTGCTGAAAGTTTTACATCACTTGGTCCTTAAGGTCAGGACGCCACCGTGAGCATACATATGTGATGGTGTGTGCGAGTGGTGTGCTCTCCCAGGTCAATCAGCTGCTAAGTGGCTAACGAAATAAACTGTCACTTCCACATTCGTTCGTGCGTGATAGGGCTGCTGAGCGCTCAGTGCTGTTTCAACAGCTAACGTTGCGCCGGTGACCAATTTGTTGCTCCATTGACCTAGTAATTTAACAATTGCCCATGTGTAACATACCTCGCCATATTGTTTCCAAAATAGAAGATTATTTTCTCAACTCAAAAGTTCTTTTGGCTATTAATATGCTTCAAATGTTTGATGATAGTTTTCCGTTTGAATAATGAGATGGTCATTAAATCATACGCTACGCTATTGTTGACACGATCCTCGAAACCAACCCCTGATGTAGTGAAACTTCCCCACGATATCCAAACTTTGCATTTAATTACGACTGCAAACACTGTAGTTACAGTTTACCAAGTCAAAAATATGAACGTCTGTAGTAAGCCGTAAGGTTTCGTCCACTTTTTGCATAAACCTCGAGTCTTAGATGAGTCTAAGATGGGTTGGCTGAATGGGTTCATTGAACTTCGTCTGTCTAAGTTGGGTCCCTTAGGATGGATCTTAATCCCCTCGCGTCTAAGTGTAATAAGCGTTTACAAAAAAAACCACTTCTCCCTATTCGGATTAAGATAGCGAATGCAAAGTGTAAGTGCAGAAGTTTGTGCGGAAAGATTCGTTCAGTCGCCGAACTTATTATAATCTTTGAAGAAAAGGGGAATCATTTAACTTTTTATGGTGATTTTAATGTCTGCCTCTTTGTAAAGTGAACAATTTACTTCTACACCATTTTTAATCTTCATCATCATCATCATCATTTCAACCAAAATACGTCCAGTGTCGGACATAGGCCTCCTCCAAGCGTCACGACAATGGCCGGTCCTGTACGTTTCACATCCATTGGACTCCAGCGACCTTGACCAGGTCATTGGTCCACCTTGTGGGAGGCCTTCCAACGCTGCGTCTTCCGGTACGCGGTCGCGATAATCTTACCATTGCCTAAATAAAATTGCACTGTTAAAGATATTGCAAGTGATTCTCTCGGTTGATACCAAGTATGTAGGAGGTAAATTAGTAATTATTATGTGATGAGTCAATATGTTCAATGATTCAACCACAATATCACACATGAAGTGTGACTTGAACTAAGAAATGATGGTTTACTTGCTAGTAAAAAAATGCTAATGGAAACAGTCAAATAAGATGCTAATAAGACCGTCCATGTTATTTTCTTTGGCAACATTTTCAGAAACACAAACGTTTGATTAGATTTCTATGATTTTCCTTGTCTATATATTCAATGATTAAATCGTTTTGCACTTTATTTAACTGCTCACTAATAAATATTATAACGTAAAAGGTATATTATACAAACTAAAAAAAAAAATATTTTTCTTTATGTTTTGAATTTTTCAACTAACAGAGCAAAAATAAGTAGATTTTCAGTGTCTACAGAAAATATCTCTTGAGAATAAAGTAAAACAAATAAAATGCTACTGAACATAACTTGTTCCTGCAGTCCTTTAGGTCGTTCTACTTACATTGCTAGGGTTGGTTCGTAGTTCGGACAGACCTCGATAAGATCGTCGCGTCACCGGGCCGCACCGGACCGACATGACGCGGGGACGAGACGGGGCCGCCTCAGGAGGAGACGTGACAAACCCGCCATTATATGAGACGAGACGAGGCGGCCACAGAGGGAGATGCGGCCTCCACGTTTTACAAACGAATTTATATTATTTTAATGCCACTTCCACTCTCATAATTTATTCTTATCTCCACTTTTTTCTCATCTCATTCTTTAAAGTAACTGGAAGCAGTTTTACGAATTTTTAACCGGGTTTTGAAGGAAAATTATGTGCTTATGAATTATGACTGTGTATACGATTTATTGGCGAATAAATTCTCGTTATAGCGCCAAGAAGGTTTTTCTTAAGAGAGAAAATAAATCTTTGGCGTATTGTTAATAAGATTTCAAAAATATTATCTTCTGATGTCATTTTCTGTACGTAACATACTTAGGTTTTCACGTTTTATTTTTGTATAGAAAAATGTAAAAATAGGTAAATTTTTAGCCTAAAAAAAAGAAACACAAAAGCCAATTTTCCTTATAACATGTATTAGATGATATTTTTAGGTTCCGTACCTCAAAAGGAACCAGCAGAACCCTTAAAGGAACCCTTATCTTGGGAACTAGTAGAGGTATCGAGTTGAAATCTTTTTCGTTTATTTTTTATTGATAGACTTTCAACCATTTAGTAGTATTCTACTATAATAATCAAATAAATCGACGGTCCCTACGTACAAAAGGTCAAGTCAAAAACCGAGGTTTACAGGAAAGCGAAATTTGTGTTCAAAACGCCCTAGAAATAATTCTATGACCAATAATAAATATTTTCTTTCTACAATATTTTAAGTTTTACGAGCTTTATAATGCTATTTACACATATTTATTTTTTTTACGTTTTCTTGGAAAAACTGATAGATGACCGTTTCTACGCCGATAATAAAATAGACGTGTCTCAGTCATGTCTATGATTCCTTTTTATACGCAGGAAACAAAAAAACGGTGTCTGATATAGATTTTAAATAAAATGTTTTATGAAAATGTAGGATTATGTTATTTTCTCCGCTCTTCCCTTTATGAAAGTAGCTACATCTCTTGGACAAAATTGGTCAGACCATTTGGTATACTCTAACTTCCATATTAAATGTGACCCTAGATGATCGAGCATGGCTACAAGTCACCCATTCGTTTTGGTGGGCTCAATATCCGCAAAATTTCTAGTGTAAGCCAACTGTTGTTCCTGTCTTCGGTCCACAGTACTCAACAGTTGACCAATAGAATTTTGACTCCATCACTGGTTAGCTGTGAGTTGCCGTGCTTAGCAGATGGCATACACGCCTGGAAAATGGCTTGACCGGATAAGACGTTGCCCGAGAATCCATCTTCACAGAAACAGTGGGATGTGCCGCTCTGCAGGTTGGTATGGAATGCGACTGGCTGCTCCTAGCGAAGCTCCACATCGGTGTCAATGCGCTGAAGCAGTCAACCACCTCGGACACCATGGCCTATCTTGCAGTAGAAGCGTTGGGTAGGCCTTTGGTGTGGGATGCAATATGTGTCGACACCCTTGCGCCATCTCATCTTCTGAGTACGGCGGGCTGCGCTGGGGCGGCTGCTGCAAATGCAGAAAACCTCAAAAGGCGTAATTATAATATATATAGGAAGTTATATGTTTAAGCCGTTTGGGGTTGAAACACTAGGGCCATGGGGTCCGAGCGCTCATCGAGTTGTGCGTGGTATCAGAAAACTGGTCTGGGCTTTACTTCGGTCAACGAATCAGCATTGCCATCCAACGTGGCAATTTCGCTGGAACCTAACGGGCTTGATCTTAAAGAATAGCACTACTCTTTTATTATCATTTTCAAGTACTTGTCGTGGTGTTTGATTTTCACAAATAGGTGTCAATTATATAATTTAAATCAATTTGCGATAATATGGATATAAACTTCCTCAAGATCCATTAAAATTTACTATTTTCGGTATAAACACGACGTGAGTCTAAAAAAAATCAAACTATAATCATTTACACCGAGGAACACAAATCTCTTCTCTAAAAAAATGTTTATTCTAAGTAAAAAAAATGTTTAATGTTTTATAGTAACTAACCGTAAATAATAACAAGTCCATAAAAATATTAAGAGTTTCGCGTAAAAACAAACATGTAGGACATAACTTCATTTACTTTGATAACAATAAGAAGTTGTTTTCTTTGTAACAATTATTTAGGAAATCATATTTGAAAGAAGCCTACAATTTATTATTGTTATTATTATTATTTCCTTTTATTATTTGTATATACATATAAATTACATTTTTAAATATTTTCTATAGAAGGTTATACAAAAAAAAAACATTTAAAAATATAAAAAATAGAAAATATAATATTTATTATTATTTCCTTTATTCATTATATAAACTTATTAAATACATTTTTAAATATTTTTTAAAAAACTTACAAAACATAAAAAAAAACATTTAAAAATATAAAAAATAGTGTCCCACCGGTATCGGGAACAGAGTCCAAGCTACCGGCGGTCAGGGCTCCAGAGAAAGGAACCTCCTAACAATACGAGCCGTGTCCAGGAGTACCGCTTTCTGAATCAAGCCCTTGATCCAGCCGCCTAACGAGAGCCTCCTAAGGTGTTGGCCGAGGCTCTTGGCTATTAAGCCATTACCCGACACGACTATCGGTACAATGATCGCCGAATCCACTTCCCACATGTCGACAACCTCGCGAGCCAAGTCAATATACTTGATTTGTTTATCTTTCTCGGCTTTCACGAGGTTCTCGTCATGCGGAACGGATATGTCAACAATCATTGCACGCCTCTCGTTTCGGTCCACCACCACTATATCAGGCTTATTGGCTACAATAGTCCTGTCAGTGATGATGGACCGATCCCAGTACAAAGTGATATGACCATTATCAAGAACTGAGTCGGGCTCATACCTGTAGTACGGCACTTCCGATCCCACAAGAGAGTATTTCAAAGCAAGTTGCTGATGGATAATCTTGGCTACAAGGTTGTGCCTATGCAAATACTCGCCGTTAGCCAGACGAGAACAACCGGAGATAATGTGACGAATTGATTCTCCCGGACGGTGACATGCCCGACAGATGTCAACCGTGCCGTCCTTCACAATAAATCTCCGGTAGTTATTCGTCATGATAACTTCGTCCATAATTGCACAGATAAAACCTTCGGTTTCCCCAAAGAGGTCACCGAAACGCAGCCAAGCTACGGACGCCAATTGGTCTACATCGGGCCCGTGAAGGGCCCGGAAAAAGCGTCCGTGAAGTTCCTTGCTCTGCCATACTTCCCTGCGATCGTTAGTGTCAAGCACTACCGGTTTGCGCCAGTTCTCATTAGCCAAGGAGAGCGGGGTGAGTCCCTTGTCCACTGCCACTACATCTTGATGCATACCCACGTCGGCAGCTAGGAAATATTCCCTGAGACTGCATACCTCGCGGTTGTGTAGGGTCTTAGCATTTAAAAAACCTCGACCGCCACACTTCCGCGGGATATACAGTCTCATCACCGACGATCGTGGGTGATGCATTCGGTATGCAGTCAGCAGTGTTCGAACCCGCCTATCCAGGGCGTCAAGTTCCGTTTGAGTCCATCTGAGTACGCCGAAAGAGTACATCAATACCGGCATGACCCAACCATTGAAGGCGCGCACCTTGTTTCCGCCTGAAAGAAGGCTATTATTATTATTATTATGAGCCTGTAATGTCCCACTGCAGGGCAAAGGCCTCCCTTCCATTTTTCCACTCTTCTCTATCTTTTGCCACTTCAGGCCAATCCTTTAGAAAGGAGTCCAAATCGTCACGCCATCTCCTTCTGGGCCTACCGCGTCGCCGGCTCCTGCTGTTCGGGATCCATTTATTATTGTTATTTGTGAAAAAAAACTATCGCAATTACTAAATCATAGTATAAGCGGACATGTCTGACAAGACCGCGTTCGCACCGAGCGACGCGCATTTTAAAACACCGTACAAAAAGATATGTACAGATGTCCGCATCTACGACACTTATTCGTTGTATTTATAATACTTGTTCTCTTATACGATTTGTAAAACAAGGTAAATAAACAAAATTAAAAAAAAAGTCAGGCCACATCTGCCGCATGTCGCAAGAGAATTGGGCGAAAGCAACCAACGACTGGATCCCGAACAGCAGGAGCCGGCGACGCGGTAGGCCCAGAAGGAGATGGCGTGACGATTTGGACTCCTTTCTAAAGGATTGGCCGGAAGTGGCAAAAGATAGAGAAGAGTGGAAGAATGGAAGGGAGGCCTTTGCCCTGCAGTGGGACACTACAGGCTCATAATAATAATAATAATAACCTGGCAACACCTGATGTCAACGGAAGTTCTGTTTTTTCATTCATGGTGTTTTAAATCTTAAAATATTAATTTCTGAGCTCATAGTTACCCAAATTTTACCACAATAAAGCCACAAGAAAGATATAAACAATATAAAAACTTACCAAAACCAACAATAGTGAAAATCATCAAGATCGAAAAAAAATGCAAGATAGACAGATGACACATGTCATTTACATGAATACATATATGATGAATTTAATGAAACACGGAATGAAAATACAATTAAGATGTTGACGAGAGCAGCTGCCAGACGCGCACGCCTTCCACCCCCGGGCTCGCCGCTCAGCTCCGCCTCGCCACCGCCGGACTTCGGATCACCAGCTTTACCGGCGGCTGCAGTTGCGTCGAGCTCGAGCGACGAGTATTTTTCCCCGCCAACGTCGCCAACACCTGTACGTCGGCCGGGGAGAGGCCGGCCACCGATCGGCTTGGGATCTAGGGGCCAACCGGCCCCGAGCCGGGTCCCCGCTGCCGGTGGTTGTGTGCAGCGCATGAGATGGACTCAATCTATGAACGAGAACGTCATGCGCGCATATTACGGTGCTACAGAGGGGGGAACTAACCTCACTGCGTACCGTGTTAGGATGCTGTCTCTGTTCCAGGACTTAGAACCAACCGTAGACGTCTCGGCGCAACGATTGTCGGATCAGGTGCGGGTAATCCAGCGCAGGCATAGGTTGGATGACGCCGCACTTGATAGGCTGCGCTCAGAGGTACTGAGCAACCGTATCGTCCCGACTCCGACACAGACCGTGGTGCTACCGGCCAATGACGCAATCTCACTGCGGTCCCATCATGTGGAGAATGAGTTAGATGATAGGGTTGAAACAGTAAGTAGCCAGTGCAACGAAAGACTGAGGAGCGCTCTGGAGGATGCGCTTCGAGAGTTTAGATCGACTCCGAGTGAGCTTAGGCCCCGTTTACCTCGGTTGCCTATGCACAAAAAAAATAGGGCACTAGTGTGTGCTCTGGACTCGCTGCTTAAGAATGTTTTTGAGAGCAGCGAGGACCTCCTTGATACGCACGCCATCCTGTACTGCGGGGCTGTTGCAGCATGTCGCCTAGCTAACGTAAAGTTCCCACGACATGATGAAGCTATTCGACCAAAGCCTGCCGCTCCAGCCTGGCAATGCAGGATCGAGAGGCGTATTGATGAGGCCAGAGCACTCATTGGTAAACTATACTGCTTCAGGGAGGGCAATACACGACCACGCGTGATGCGTTTCGTGAGACGGGCGTTTTCGGGGACTGGAACAAATCCCCGAGAATACATGTCACGTGTCACGGAGCGCATCGACTTCCTGAAGCAGAAAGTTTGTGCATGGGCCAATCGTATTCGGAGGTATAAGCGTCGGGTCGATCGGTACTCGCAGAATCGAATGTTCCAGAGCGATGAGAGGTGGGTGTACAGAGCTTGGGAGCGACCCGAACAAAATGTGATTGACGGACTCCGCCCGGATATTGCCACCACGAATGCATTTTGGCGCAGTATCTGGTCGGAGCCCGTATGTCACAGTGAGGATGACTGGATGCGGGATGTCGAGCGTGTGTGCGAAGCTATACCAGAAATGGAGAAAGTTTTAATCAGCCCACTGGACGTAGCCAGAGCAGTTCGTCCGCTACCGAACTGGAAATCTCCAGGACCGGACGGACTGCACAACTTCTGGCTTAAATGGTATAGCAGCTCACACGCGCTCCTGGCATCTCAATTCCAGTCAGCCTTAGAGTCTGGGTCGTTGCCTCAGGTTTTAACAACTGGTGTCACCCACCTGCTCCATAAGACAGGTAGTCCCGCGGAGCCCAAGAATTATAGACCAATTACATGTCTGTCGACGGTCTATAAACTTCTTACATCCATCCTGAGAGCGAAAATTAATCTACACATTGAGAAAAACTCAATTATGTCTGCCTCTCAGAATGGATGTAGGAACGGTTCTCGCGGTACTAAGGAGCTACTCCTCATCGACATGGCCATAAGCCAACAAGTTCGTCGATCCCACAAGGATCTGTCGATATGTTGGATAGATTATAAGAAGGCCTATGACTCTGTGCCACATACATGGCTCATGAGGGTGTTAGAGTTGTATAAAATAGATGCAACTCTACGCATCTTCCTTGAGTCATGTATGGGGCAATGGAACACAGTCCTTCGCTATCCAGGATGTCGATCAATCCAGAGGGACGATGAGCCTATATGGATTAAACGGGGAATATTTCAGGGCGACAGTCTGAGTCCGCTTTGGTTCTGCTTAGCTCTGAATCCTCTAAGCACATTGCTAGAGGAATCAGGGTTGGGCTATCGGTTGAGAAGAGGTGGTCAGGTTCTATCCCACCTTCTTTACATGGATGATCTGAAACTCATTGCCCCCAACAAATTACGGCTGATGGACCTACTAAAGGTAACTGAAACTTTCAGTAGTGCCATCAGAATGGAATTTGGTGTGGATAAATGTGCAGTCATGCATGTAAAGCGAGGGGAGATTATGGAATCTGAGGGGATTCAACTCTCGGATTCCATACAAATTAGATCCCTCCCCTCGACCGAAACCTATAAGTATTTGGGTATGTCGGAAGCGTTAGGCATTAACGTCGTTGACATGAAGCAAACGTTGAAGGAGCGTTTCTTTGGCCGCCTAAAGAAGGTTTTAAACAGCCTTCTGTCAGGCGGAAATAAGGTGCGCGCCTTCAACGGCTGGGTCATGCCGGTTTTAATGTACTCTTTCGGCATACTCAAATGGACTCAGACCGAGCTAGATGCCCTGGACAGGCGGGTCCGTACATTGCTGACCGCAAATCGGATGCATCACCCACGATCATCGGTGATGAGATTGTACATCCCGCGGAAGTGTGGAGGTCGAGGCTTTCTGAACGCAAAGACTCTACACAACCGCGAGGTGTGCAACCTCAGAGAATATTTTCTCAAAACTGACGTGGGTATGCACCGCGATGTGGTCGCAGTTGACAAGGGACTCACCCCGTTGTCCATGGCTAAAGAGAACTGGCGCAAACCTGTGGTAATTACTACTGATGACCGCAAGGAAGTGTGGAAAGGCAAGGAGCTCCACGGGCGCTTTTACCGAGCTCTTCATGAGCCCGATGTTGACTTCACGGCGTCCGTGGCCTGGCTACGTTTCAGCAACCTCTTTGGGGAAACTGAAGGTTTTGTCTGTGCGATTATGGACGAAGTTATCCTAACGAACAACTACCGGAGATATATTATGAAGGACGGAACGGTTGACGTGTGTCGGGCATGCCACCGTCCGGGTGAGTCCATCAGACATATTATCTCTGGTTGTTCTCGTCTGGCTAACGGCGAGTACTTGCACAGGCATAACCAAGTAGCCAGGATTATTCACCAGCAACTTGCCTTGAAGTACAACCTAGTGGATTCTGAGGTACCGTATTACAGGTATGTGCCCGACCCAGTTCTTGAAAATGACCATGCCACGTTGTACTGGGATCGGTCTATCATCACTGACCGGACTATTGTTGCCAATAAGCCGGATATAGTGGTGATAGACCGGTTAGCGCGCCGCGCAATAATAGTCGATGTCACCATCCCACATGACGAGAATCTCGTGAAAGCTGAGAAAGAGAAACAACTCAAATATCTCGACTTAGCACACGAGGTTGTCGACATGTGGAATGTAGACTCGGCTATCATTGTGCCGATTGTCGTGACAGCCAACGGCCTTATAACCAAAAGCTTCGACGAACACCTGTCGAAGCTTTCGTTGCGCGGTTGGATCAAGGGCCTGATACAGAAGGCAGTACTCCTCGATACGGCTCGCATTGTGAGGAGGTTCCTTTCTCTGGAGCCCTAACCACCGGTAGCTTGGACCCTGCTCCCGACACCGGCGGACTACTGTTTTTATATTTTTAAATGTTTTTTTTATATATATATTTGTATTAATAAATATTTAAAAATAGAAAAATATGTCAAGAAAAAAAATAAAGGAAATAATAATAATAATAAAAAAAAAGTCGCATGTCAGTATGTGCGCATAGATAATCTAAAGCCAATGATCCAATAAAAAAAAAATGCCATGTCTTTATATACGTAGGGACCGTCGAAATATTGAAACTAACTAGTTGCAATTAAAACAAAATAGTCAAATCTGCCATCCCTTGAAGCTGTGTAAAAATCAAACTTCTGAGTAAGGCCGATTGTACATACTCGTACGTTTGTACAACTTGAATAACCTTGAAAATCGTTAATTATCTTACTGTTCAGACAAATATACGAAATTCATTTATTTGAAACTTTTTGTTTCTATATATTTATTTTTCCTGAAAAAAAGCCGAAATAGTTTTTTTTTTGTGATTTTCTAAAAAGGGGGCTATTACGTAATAATAATACCCCCTGGCGTGTGAGAGGCTAACGAAGAAAAAAAGATACGGCCGTTTATGTCACAAAATAGGTCTATTTCGACAGTTTCAAAGAAATCAAAATTTTCTATGATACTTACCATTGTACTAGAATCTTAAAATTTGGCATGAAGCAAGGTAGCACATAAAAAAAATCTGATAACTGTAAATTTACTTTAGTAACTTTTGTAAGTTACTTCACAATTATTTTTTTTTTAATCTTCGATGCTCAATTCAGGAATTGAACTGTTTTCATAGGTAAGTTTGTACGGAGCCCTCAGTGCGCGAGTCCGACTCGGACTTGCCCGGTGTTCTTTTTATACTAAAATGCATTATTTTACCGTACCAAGTGGCACATAGCTACTATGGCTTACCCTATTTGTCTCTGCAATGACCGAGGAGCATTAAGGACAGAACGGTAGATATCAATTAGATTTTTCCCACTAAATTGTAATATGGACTGAATATCTAAATAGCCTAGAGCCCGAGAGTTCCTGCTGATACTTACGAGGAGCTCCCAATGGCGAAACATTTTCCATTCGGCGGTAGCTTGGCTTGACTTTCCAGATCACTATACCCCAACATAACGCGACTCTCTAATCAATAGATTCTCATTAATTTTGTAGGTCAGCTTACAGTGGTAATTAAGTGAACTAGTTTTGGAAATAGCACTCAATTTCTTTTGTAAATTAACTTTTTAACTTCATTATCCTCTTCATTAGAGCTTTTGAACTTTGCCAGCCATCGATATATATAAGAATATAGGTCAATGTTGCCAGCTGAGTAAAGGTCTTTTCTTATAAGGAGTCCATTATCTTACTGTGATCGAACCTAGATTAGGAAAATTGTTTTCAGTCTTGGAATTTCTTAAACAGAAGCTGACTAAAATCATATCTCTAATCATATATTTTTACAAACAAAAACAAATAGAGGGTCATAAACTGGTTGATCTTATACAATAATGTGTACGTTAGGCGCAATTAGGCATTAAAAAAAACAAATACAAATCTTTCGCAATTCTTTGATGATGAATCAGTGTGCTTGTGTACATAAGTTGGACAAATTGTATGGCATCTGCAGCCATGCATGCTGGCGTATGTTTTCGCTTGGCGTTGAGCGCGGCTCATTAGGAACGCTTTGATCGCGGCACCCGCGGCCCGCGGCGCGGTAATGCACTACTCGTGTTTTCTTAAAACCCACTTACACACACATTTATGCGCCGTAATAGCCGACTTAGTTTCATTTGGTCAAAGAGCCGTAGAAAATAAGTGTGGGGTTAAATTCATTTTTTAAGGAAATCTAAATGTTTTGTCAGATACCTACAGGGATTCTTAACTATGCTGAACCGGTTGTTAAGAATAGAAGTTTAGCGAGACTAGACTTACTAGGCCTATATTCAGAACCAGTACTTATTTTTTTGTATTTAAAATTAAGATCTGTAAATAGTTAGTACCTAAAATCTGGAAAATCGAAGTTGGTTTTCTATCTAATAAATTTTGGGGAGTGTGTAAAATTCGTTTCATAATAAGACCATGTTTTGGAACACATTAATTTTGGTTCACTAAGGAGTGGATTTTTATTCCTGATTTCTGAAATCGGGGAGTATTTATTTTTAGTTTAAGCGTTTTCTATTGTCGACCAAACCGTTGTATACCATCGCCTGACATATTGGTCAAATGCAAGCCTATCAGTAATATATGACAATTTTGTATCAGCTCTAACAGTCAGGTAATAATAGATTTAAGACTAATAATTAATAGAATTTATTAGAAAAAAACTCAAAATTCAAAAAAATTAAAAAAAAAATCAAAATTCAAAAGCATTTATTTCAAATAAACCATTTACAGGCACTTTTGAAAGGTCAAGGTGTCAGTCTGTCAGAAAAAAAATGATGCTAATTGCACATTCCAAAGCGTAGATCTCTATGGAGAAGAATGTGCAAGAAACTCCATGGACACTCTTTTCAATCATTTTATGTATAACAAATATCTCTGTTACATGTTTCTTGTCGCTGCTATTATGCTTTGCTAGTGAAGAAGAGATTTGCTAGTGAAGTAAGTAAGAGAAGATTTGCTTGTGACAAAAGAGCAAATATTTTTGCACACTGAGGTGTTTCCTAGCGCATTATGTGTGTGTGTTTCTGTGTTCGTAACTCACGACTTGCAAGTCGTGAGTTAAGATGTGAATTAAATTAAGTAATGAAATAGCTTTTAACTTTCTGCTTTAGAATTTATGTCAAGTAGAAAGTTAAATACTAGCTAGTAGTGCTTCTATCCAATTATCTGGCAGATTCAGGGTATCTGTCTAAGTACTAAGTTAACTGAAAAGAGAGAAAAAAGAGGATTAAGAAAGAAATAAAACGTTTCTAGGTAATTGTGGAAATTAGACTTTTATTAGGTTGAAGTTTACTGTCTAGTTTATGAAAATAGTCTGTTTTTAAAGTAACCATTTTGCTGAAGTTCGAACACTACGGTGGCAGTGGTTTTAAAGTGTAGTCCCATTGACAGGAATCCAGACGGGCGATGTCACAGCAAATATTTGTGTAACCCGACTGCCGCGCTGGGTGCAGTGTATGCGAAGTGAATCAAGTCTGCAAAGTTTATTTGTATATTCGTGTTAAATTCTATTTATCATAAATAAACCAAAATTGAGGCTACTTTTAAACGAGTTGAGTGGCGAGGGTGTTATGGAGCGAAGGTTAGGTGGAAAGTCATGCAATGCCATCTCACGCGCTAGAGTGGAGTGGGAGGACGTGTCAGACTTTTACTAAGTAAAACCCACTCCTGATCTTTTTTGCCTTCGTTCCAGGGCTTCGTCGCATGGCCCCAGTAGGCTTCGACCTTGTTGGACTCTATTGTTTTACTGATATCTCCTTGAGGCGCGAGTGGAACACTCCTCCGGCTCATGCGAATTTTTTCTGCACTTGTTTTATAATGTACTATTTTAACCTTTTACAAATGGAGTCGTTCGTTTCATCGAAATCTTTTTTATTTTTATGTAGGTATGTTCTGCGATAGAATATGTCAAAACCGATTTAGAATTTTTTTTTAGTTTAAAAAGCTATAATTCACAGATGGTCTCATGGTTATCAAGTCAGAATCTGATGATGGAATTCTGGAGAATTCGAGACAACTCTACAGATTTTACGTAACAATTTTTATTTGTAAGAGTATGCTTTCGAATGAATCCCGTAGAAATATTGTCATGATCAGATTATGAATATTGGAGATATGGAATGGAACTCCTCATTCGATCATAGAAAGACTATCGTACCAAGTAAAATAGCGTTGTTTATACATGTAGTCGATGACGACTGAAGAAAGGCGAGAGGATACCTCCAAATAAATTATTCGGCCGAAAAATTTTGGTTTTTATATTTTTATTTTTCCAGATAAAGTTTTTTTTTAATTATTTTTATTTTTTATGACATTTTTTAAAAAGGGGACCATGACATAATCATAATACCCCCTGGCATGTGAGGGGTTAATGATGAAGCCGGAAGGTATGCTTCGGAACTGCGTGATGATATTTATGTGATATACGTATAAAAATCAATGTATCCAAGCCGTACTAGATAGACGATGGATGGTAGACACGGAAACTTCTTAACAAAACAATGTATACTAGGAGTGTGAGTTAATTGGAATTGTCATGAGAAATAGGTACTCTGGTTACTGGTTATAAGTGTACAATTAAAAAGTGAGACATAAAAAAACTTAAAAAAAAAATTACCGACTTCAATTAAAAAAAACCGGACAACTGCGAGTCAGACTCGCAGCTGAGGGTTCCGTACAATCTTAATTCGATTCCCGAATCGAAAAACAGTTTTTTTTCGTGACGTTACTACAAAATTTATAGTTTTCAGATTAAATGATATTTATTTTGCAAATAGGTTTTAAAAAACACTTTTACACGTAATTTTTTTTTCTTTTGGTCAGTTTAAACTAGATGAGGCCGGTGTTTCCTAGTTGACTACCCTGAGAAGAAACACCGAAATAAACTCAGGAGTTACAGTCTCTTTTAAAGTCCATACAATTTGTAAGAGATGGTCTTTTGAAGAAAGAACCATACAGATTTGAGTGGACCTGTCCAGTCAGCGCAAGCATTTGTCAGTATTTGTGTCGCTTAACTCAGGACTACTAAGGAGCTCAACAATTTGACGAACAAACAACAACCAACACTATGTACCACCGAAGAGGCCCAGCCTGCTAACTGCAGGCAGGCAGGGTCGAAGCCTGCTGGGGTCATGGGTTTATTTCCGAAAGGAGTGCTCGGCCCCGGCACGATAGGCTACGAAGGAACGGGGTAGGTTTTTAGTCAGTAAGAGTCTGACACTACTTCCCGCTCCGCCCAAGGGCGGGATTTGTCATTGGATGATTTTACCTACCATAAAAAAAAAACTGTCCTATTTTTGAATGAGTAAAATTGTATGTACAATAAAGAATAAAGAAAGAATAAAGAAACAATACCAAAGAATTGGATAGGCCGCAGAAAATACTTCAAATGCAAGACATACGTACATTAAAATTACTGAAAAGGAAAGAAAAAAAACAATCCACATAGTCCTTACAGTCACAATAACGAAAGGAAAAATAAAAAAACACAATCGAAAAAAAAAAACAAAAAAGAAACAACAGTTGTAGTGCTTGTTTAGATTTTTCCTAATTTTTTTTCTCTGCCTCATGCCAAATTTCAGGATTCTAGGTAAACGGGAAGTACCCTATGAAGTCTGATTTCTTTGAGGAGTCGAAATATGCGTTTTTTGCAACGCAATGAACTAGAAGTCAGATTTTTTCACAGCTTCTAGGGAACGCAGACTTGAGTTTATGGTTTAAATTTCAGCTCGATACTTTATCTTGACAGACAGATGGACAACAAAGTGATATTGTAAGGGTTCTGTTTTTTCCATTTGAGGTACAGAACCCTAAAAAACAATGAAAATAGTAAAATAACTTTAATTTTAAAAACCTTTTTTTAACGAAAATTATTCTAAAATTAAAAGAAAAAGTTACCTATATGCTACTCTTATGAAGGTCGATGAGCATTGTTTAAAAAAAATATTAGCGAAAACAAATCTCTAAAAGTCAACAAAACAGTGTCAAATCAATTCCTTTACAAACTCAGTCAAGTCCACCCCTTTCAATTAGCTTCACGTGCGACTAAACCCAAACACGCCTCACCTCCACAGGCGCGGCATGTCAAAGTTTTATCTCTCCTGCCGTTTGTGAACACGTCTGTCTGTCACGTCAATTGAACGAGTGCAAACATGATACCACAGAATAGATGAAGAACAGAAGGTAGGCTCATAAAAAGAGCTTTCACTCTTAAACTTACACACACAGAGATTGTTAGCTAGCCGAAGCTCACTCGCGGCAGTAATTTGAGTTACCTATCATAAGTTCGAAAAACGTTTGACCGAATTTCATTTCACTTAAAACTTTTCAACTATTATCGTTTCGTTTTTTTTTTTGTTTCATCGAAGTCACGTCTGCCACTGTAACAGTTGACCTATTCTCAATTCAATTTTTTCGTTACATCAAAGTTTCATTTGGTCGAAAAACTTTTCACCGGTGTTGCACTTAGCGGAACTATCTTTTGTTTGAAGTATTATGTTTCCGAACATTCATTATAACACCATGGAAGGTTTTCTGTCTCTGCTCCGGCGCTGCGGGGTTTGGGCGGTCCCACGCGAGCATATCGTCGCAGAAGGTTTCAACTCTCACTACCGCAGCTTCGGCTTGCTGGCCGGCTTCGCTGGCCAGACTCAGCCGCGGCGGTGGGCCTTCAAATCACCTGCTCCTCAGCTTGCGGGCCACCCTACCCCTCCGCGCCTTCGCGAGTTTAAATTACACTTTAGGAGTAGGACTGTGTGAAGTCGGATTCGCAGCGAGTCGTTTCTGTCACTAAATTTTGTAGCACAAAATATAGACTTTTATGACACAATTTTAAATTAATACTGAAAATGCTACCAATTATAGTACGCGGCAAATAAGTTGAACCTTCCGACACGGCTACGCGCGGGTCTACCCTTTATAGCAGAACTTTTTGTGTCATAATTTTATTTTGCATAATGACTGATAGCATAATCTTCATTTCGCAGAAAATCGTTTCGGATACACTCATTTATCATACATTCGAAACTCATAATTTTGTTAGTCAGAATAGTCTTTAGGCATAAACTTCATGTCCATAATAATTAAAAAGCCGAACCATCATATCGTAGAAAAATCGTAGGCAGAATCTTCATTTGGCATACATTTCATATCCATAGTCATTAAAAGGCAGAACTGCTATATCTTAGACAGTTTACAGTAGTTTCATCTACACAGTTTTTTAACACTATACTTTTTTATCGCTACGCACATATGATGATAATGTTAATTGTAATGTTAATTTTAAGGAATGCAACATGCAGTAGCATACAGCATGAAAGCAGGCATGCAAGATGCAGTAGGCATGCAACATGCAGTAGGCATGCAGCATGAAAACAGGCATGCAATATGCAATGGGCATGCAGCAGGCTTTCAGCATGCAAGCGGGCATGCAAGCAGGCATGCAGCATACACGCAGACATGCAGCATGCAAGCAGACATGCGGCATAGAAACAGGCATGCAACATGCAGCAAGCATTTTTTCTGTCACGGCTCCGGCGTTGCGGGGTTTGGGCAGCCCCACGCGAGCTCATCATCGCAGATGCTCACCACCTGCTCCTCAGCTCGCGGGCCGCCCTACTCTCTGCGTCTACGCGATTTTGAATTACACTCTAGGGGTAGGGCAGACAAAACTATGTAAAGTCGGTTTTGTGACGATTCGTTTCTGTCACTAAATTTTGTAACAACATCTTTTTTATGAAACTATTTTGATTTAATATATATAACACAATGACAATGCAACCAAGTAACTGTATTTATGTTTGTGACCAAAATTTCGTAAAATGTTATTTCAGTGTGGTGAAAATGTGGCAAATAAATCATTTGGCAGTTCAAATGAAGCTGATACCAAAAAGTTATTTTGTAAATCGGCGAAACAAAATTATGCGTAATAATAACTATGACAAAGGTAATTATGCCAAATAAAATTCTGCCATGGTAAAAGTATGCCGTTGTAAATTCGGACACGTAAACATTCTGCCAAACAATAGTTATGCTAAATATTTTTTGTGCTTTAAAAATATTCGGTTAAAGAAGATTATGCCAAATGTGTTATGCCAAATGAATTTCGGAGTATTAAGATTCTGCCAAATAGAGGGAACCCGCTACGCGCAGCTCCCTCCCTCGATTGAGACCCGAAATCGGTTATAATCCTTGTCACACAAGTTGAATCACCATGGCGGTCGACCTTGAATGCACAGTAACTGATTTTCGGGTCCCAATCAAAGTGGAGGGTTGCGCGAAACCATAGCAAATGGTTCAAGTTATTACCGCGTACTATAACCGTCTTTATATTTGTGACCAAAATTCTGTAAACTGTTGTTTCGGTGTGATGAAAATATGGCAAATAAAGCATTTGGCAAATGAAAAAAGTTCAAGAGAGGCTTCGGCCAATAGCAATTCGGTAAAATGATACCTATGTCACATGATACATCGATTATAAAAATATGTCAAATAACGCATATAGCAAAAAAGACGTCGGCCAATAGTTTTCGGTCACATGAAATTCGAACAAAAAAAAAACGGGATAGTGATCGGTGCCCAGTAATTTGATAGATGCATAATACATGTAATCACACGTAGACACAGATTCATGATGTTATGATGATGTATTAATGACGGTCCCATCATTAATATCATAAGTTTACCATCACCTGTACACCCTGTACCCCTGAGTTTGTTTCGGTGTTTCTTCTTAGGGTAGTCAGCTAGGAAACACTGGCCTCATCTAGTTTAAACTGACGAAAAAAAAAAAGATTGACGTGTAAAAGTGTGTTTTTAAAACCTATTTGCAAAATAAATATCATTTATCATTTATCCCACATTTCGGATTTTTATCTTTCTGCCTCTCCTGACCTTTTTTCTATATTCTGTTGATGAATTATAACTATTATTGTGGAATTTGTTTTGTTATGTAGTTATATTATGTAATCATTTACAAGTTTCTTGTTATTGAATAAAATGACTATGACTACCTTTTTTCCGTCAATGGTACTTGTGCCACTTTTTATTCGCACAAAACCCAACTTCTTAGTATTTATCTATTTTGTGTCATCGCGATCCAGACGCGTACATTCCGCAACTCATGAGCCTTCATCAACTGCATCAACCCCCTAATTAATCCTCTACCCCCCTTTATCCCTCCATGCCCCATAGATCATTAACGATCTGTATATTTACACAATGTGGATACAGTTTACACCTGTCATCATATATGACATGCAGATCTGAAACGTCGTATGTTTCATAAATTATGTGTTATGATTTGAACTCTCTCGGTGCATTGAACGGAATAATCTGACATAATAATAATAATTTATTTTAAGTACAATTTTAGTCACTTATTTTTTAATCACTTATTAATAATATACGACTATATAAAAGAGCCCTTAATGCTTTTCTGTAGGTATGAATGTTTTCTTTTCAGTTTTAAGTACTGTCTACCATGTCTACACATTTTATAAATTATGATTCCAAAATTGTAACTAATGGCTTGGTGAAGGTGGGTAGGCCTCTGGTGAGGGACGCAACCTGTGTCGACACCCTAGCGCCTTCTTATGTTCCTAGTTCGGCAGGATGTGCTGGCGCTGCCGCTGCGGCTGCTGAGACCCTCAAACGGCGCAAATATAGTAACCTTATTGGTAACTACAGTTTTGAGCCGTTTGGGGTCGAAACGCTTGGATCATGGGGTCCGAGTGCGCGTATCCTTTTCAAGGAAATTTCACATCGCTTGATCGACACTTTGAGTGACCCGAGGGCTGGCTCATTCTTTGCCCAAAGAATCAGCATTGCCATTCAACGTGGCAATGCTGCCAGTCTTTTGGGTACGTTTCCGGATGACAGCGATGTAGAGGAACACTTCGACGCCTGAGTGTATTTGGTGGTTTGTATTATATTTGTACATAGTTAGGTCTAGTATATATTCTTAGTTTAGTTTTTATGTACATAGGTTTAGTATAAATACTTAGTAAATATTTAAGTTTCTTTTGTTAATATACAAAGCAGTTTAGAAATTAATACTAAAACTATGTTATTTATTTCAATAATTTTTTTCCAACTGACCTGCAACAAGAGATATCCTAGGTCACAGACATGTCATTTGACATATCCGTGTCCTAGATATTTGTTTGTTTCAAGAGTGTTTGATTCTACAAATAACTGTAACCACAAAATAAGGAATAGTACAAGTCTGTAACGTGCTTTTAAATGACTCGCAAATGATTTATGTAAATTTTACCTACACTTAACTGAATAGACAATCAATCGCGTGCCTCAAGGAGCTGTCAGCAAACCGTAGAAGCCCAGCCTGCTAGCTGCAGGCAGGCAGGGTCGAAGCCTGCTTGGGTCATGGGTCAGCTTCCAAAAGGAAGGCCCAGCCCCAGGCACGATAGGTAACGAAGGAACGGGGTAGATTTTTAGTCAGTAAGGGTCTGACACTACTTCCCACTCCGCCCAAGGGTGGGATTTGTCATTGGATGGTTTTACCTACCATAAAAAAATAAATAAAAGAATAGACTCCTTATTAATTTTATTGTCTTTTGCTTTCTTTATCCACTTCATTGTTACAATAATTACTGTATGATTTCTTTGTCTCATATCAGAATAATGAACAGTATTGGCATATCACGTTTTGGTTTAAACGCATTTATAATGTCAGGTTACCATAGCATTTAATTAATACTTACAATACAAGTACAATCACCGTCGTCTCCAACAAATAGTACGACACGATTACTAGTTACAGTTTTATCTGGACCATTGTTGTCTCTTAAGTCATCATTGGACCTTAAAGTCTTTTGTGTTAAAGTTTAGTTCGTCTAAAACATGTCTTGGTATAATGTTAAATAATTCAAATTAAATGGCGCTGATCCTCGCCCTCTCTGCAACTTAAAAGCCCTCTATTTCTGTCCCTCCCCGACCTGTCGTTATTTACACGCCCAGATTAACTAGATTGATGGAATAGTTTAAAGAAACGTTTAATCTTTGGCTTTTTTAACTAAATTCCGAGGGTTTTTTCGGATTTACTTTGATTTGGTTTCAAAGAGACGTTCGTTAGAGCGTTTCGGGAATAGTAATCTGTGGCCGGAGTGTTGAAAGTATCTCTAACGATGCTTTATACAGGAGTTATGCGTTTGAAATTCTGTAAATATAGTGTAGGTATGTTGTTTACTGTAGTTATTAGTGGTTGTGAAATTTAGTTTACTTTTAAATTAACATGTTAGAATATTATGTACATGAGGAAAACAAAACAAAAGAAGTACCTATATAATCGTTTGTGTTGTATCGGACAGTAGCAGGTAGTGCTCTGTTGATTGCTTATTTCATACTCCGCACTTACACGTGACTTTAGTATATATATAGGAATAACTATTGGCATCAAAATACTCGTAAATAATACTTTAGAAGAACTTTTAACGTGAAGAACTAGTGCCTTATTTGTTGAAAAACTTGTTCCTATTTCAAGTTAAAAAGTAAGAGATTATTTACTTTTCAAAATTTAATATTCTTAAGAACTCTAGAGGCGTACCTAATGTGAGAACAGTATTAACAAAGGCTTTTGAAATGTTTGTGTCTGTTTTGAGAGGAGATTGGGTGAATACGCAGGAAAAAATTGCGTCACGATAATATCAAGGCACTGCGAGGCTATCAGCGATGGCTGAGACTAGACTTGCAAAATGTTAATTGTGTAGACTAATTGACGAGTTAATTCGTACGTGAGCGACACATACTATCGACACAACATTAAAGTGAACGCAGAAGATTGGTTCCGTGCGATCGAATGTTACATTTTCACATGATTAGATTATGGGGTGAAGGAGCACCTCCGAAAACTGGAAGTTATGGGACGAACCCATCATTCAATTTGACAATGATTATATCTGCAAGCAGCTTAATTATGAACAAATAAAGGGGTAAAATAGTAATATGTTGTCAATTTTGAACCCAATACATACAAAAATAAAATAAACATATTATTAATTTATGCACTGATTAGCAGACTCTAAATCCCACATTTTCTACCCAAAAAAAGGATAGATGTGAGTAGTAAAGTGCTGACTAATCATTTGAAAGAGGGGTTTGTCCAAGAGACGGCTGGTTTTTTTGGTTGAAATTATATGAGATCAGAGATCTTAAATCCGTTTAACGGTATTAAATTAAACGTTTATTTTCGTTAGATAGTGAGTTTTCTAAATAAATAATTGGGACGTTCTTTAAAATGACCTGAGTCATTAGTGTTTGGTTCACTTCTGTTGCACAGGTTTGTTCAAGTTAGATGCCAAGTTACGCAAGTTATATTTTACTAGGAAAAACAGGCATTCCTAGAATAGCTATTGTTACAGCCATGGTTGTTCTGTATCTCTGTGCTTCGTATTTCTATCGCAGTGCGGATGCATCGACAATGAGTGTAGGTTGCACGGTTCCAATAATTTGGGTGCGACCGTTCTAACGGTCCACTACCGGAGCGCCGGCTGACTCCCGGACGTCCGAGCGGACGACCGGTGGGGCATCCTCGTACTCTCTCTTCACAGATGTACGGAAACTGGATTAGCTATTTTGGTATTAATGGTTGTAGTCCTTTCGGGATAGAAGTTAAGCTCGTCTCACCATCCTTACCTGGGATTGGCCCAAGCCAATGACAAAATCGAATGGTTAAGAGAGGTCTTCACCCAGCTGTGGGACAAAACAAGCTTGATCAGTTGATGGTTATAGCAATGAGTTTAAATATACCTACATCATTTTCTTTCCTGCCTAGCATCCGCAACTATTAGTAGAATAGGGCAATATAACAAGTTGAACAAAAATAGCGATCAACCTTGAATGCGCTATAATAGATATTCGTGTCAAAGCGTCGGGCTGCGCGTAGTCATGGCAACATGTTCAACTTATTTGCCGCGTATTATATGTACTTTCGACAATTTAAACTAAGTAAAATGTCAGAGCTAGCCAAGTGGCTTTATACTGGTTAAACAAATGATCAGTCTCCCAATACTTACGAATGCTTGGAAAGTGTTCATATTTATCTATTGCAAACGATTTACATAGGTTCTATCTTTTACAAAATAGTAATCTTACCTAAATAAACATTCGATGTTTGATATGTTACATGTAACCAGAACCATAGTACAAGCTCGATCCAGTTCAGATACAGTAACTGCTCATAGTGATTTGTTTTACAGTTCTACAATTTCAATTAAATCAACTTGAACAGTGTTTTCAATTAACTTTCACTATTAAGCCGCAATAAACAATCTTTGTAATTATCATACAAGTGGGTATTATAGCAGTATCTAAACTGATTAATTTTAATCACGTTTATATTAATATTTATGATATGTATAACTTTTGCGGTATGATTTTTATAATGGGATATTTATAGAGTAACCAGCCAGCCCGGCTGTTCATTTACTGCCAAAACCCTATAGCAAGGGTTTTTTAAATGCAAAGAGGCCGGAACTACTTTGATCGTTAATTCCTTTTTTATCTTAATCACTTGTAGCTCTGCCCTTAATCTACCGCATTTGCTATGAACCTCATAGTATATTTTACAATACACATTTGTACGCTTTATTGACGTTCATATCCTTGGTCTCCATTGTCACTTCTATTGTATCAATATCTGGGACATCCTGTGCTGTACGAGAGAATATCTGACAAAAGGGCCCGAATTACCAACGGATTAAATTATCGTGAAAGGGTGTTGAGTTATGACCGGCTCCACGGAAACTCGTTTAGGGGGTGAATGGGATGTACTTGTAAATACACTGCCATGTATTATGTACTGTTATTACTTTTGCAGAGGGTTTGTGTTATGAACGGAAGCTGGAGGTGCCTCGAAGATATTGTCGGGGGACTGCGAAGTACTCGTAATTAAACACATTATAATGTTGTCTCTTTTCGGGGTAATTAAATTGTTTATTGCTTTATAGGTACATAAAGTTATACGGTATCGACGCTGATGCAATATGTTTTATCAAATCAAAACCATAGAAGCAAGATATCGAAGCCAGAACGAATATTTAAAGCCAGTCAATCCAGATAATGAACTTGATTGTGTCAATTTACTATCAAACCTCATAAAATTGCGTTACCTAATACAATACAGCTCTGCCTCTACTTTCTACGTCATCGCCCGTTGCAATCGTAGAATATAATACTTTTCCCAGTTATAATTCCCCACTAGTGTCAGCGGCGCGCAGGCATACATTCGATTATGATATCGCTATCGATAGGGCTGTCGCTGTGGCTCACTCCATACATTTTGTAACTAACTGCACGCTTCCTGTTCACGAGCCACCTAGTTCCGTGTTGGTTACATGTTAAAGTTGTCAGCCTCATGCTAATTTTACTACATTTTCTTTAACAAATCATAACATCAGCCTGCTGAATGTTGCTTCTTGTTTCCTATTGAATTGAATACGTAATCTTTGATGAATGACCATAAAGTTTTAGTACATATTTCATGACTACATTCTAATAAGTTCGCTCAGTTAATTACTGTATGTTAGATAACTATGGAGTCCTATAGGACAGGCATGTTTAAAGTCACATGACCCTCACTATGAATGGCGATTGCGAAGATTCGCATCGACGTGATAATTATAGCCTTTGGATTTGCAAGAGGTTTGCATATATTTCCAATGTTGAACTTAAACAAGAGTCTCTAAAGGTCAACACTTTTGACCCGAAAATTTAAATATGATTACATACATACAAGATAACAGGACACTCAATGCGGAAGTCCTCACGTCTAAACAGCATATTTACGCCCACCTAATCATAACTCTAATCTTTCCATATCAGACATGTTTCAACACCAGAATCAAGCAGTTAAACCTAATTGTGTCAGTCATTAAGCTAGTATGCCAGCCGCACACAATCACCACAATAGTGGACTTCCTCCAATGCTGATTCCCGGAAACCCGCCGACAGTTAACTCCACTATTTTTGTAATGGACTCTGTCCATTAGCAATAAATCGTTGGACGATGTGTGTGGGTGCGTCTAGACATCTCCTTTGTTTGCGAGTTGTCTTCGAATATACCAGGACTACATGAACGAGCAGGAGTAATAATGCGTTGATGCAAATGTATGGTCGTGCCGAGTTGTTTATAGAACTATTGTCGTCAGTTTTTGTTCTAAGTAAATGGATTGCCAAATGAGAGTAATTTATATTCTCATTGAGATGTTGTTTGTTTATCTTGAGATACTTCTATCTTTTGTGTTAGTACCTACTTTTGTACAAACAAACAAAAAGCGACTTACATACTCTTTAAGTCTGTTACATTTCTTAGCAATACGAAATTAATAAAATAATTAAAGTTAATTTTGTAAGCTTTTTAATAAAACTGACTCTAGGAAGTAAGTTATGTTTGTCTTTAGTATCTTGCTAACCTAGAGAAAATCAAACATTTTCATTCATAGATAAAATCGTTAATGAATGTTTCTCATTATCTCCTTTATAAGCGTCATCTGTTATATTACGGACTATTAGGTGCTTGCCCAACGCTTATTATCTGAAATGTGTCGATTGACAGCGCTTTCATCACGTCTTTGTGTAGTCCTGATGTCAGTTTATTCATCGCTAGACCGGTGGTGGTAAGTAGATATACATACCCTGTGTATTATGTTGCTGATTTGTATAGTAAAGGTAGTTATTCCGGCTGTGTGTGTGTTGTGTGACTTTACATTTTCGTGAACGACCCACGATGCAGGAGTAATTCCTAGTATGGGAAAATGTTTGATATAAAAAAGTCTACATGCCTTCGCCGATATCATTAAGTGTTCTCGTAGCTTAATTATAAAATTCGTAAGAGTAATGTGCGCTATATCAATGTGGTTAACGAGTTCTTATCTGTTTGCTCCTTATTGAATACACAAATGAATCATCGAGCGTTTCCTTTGGAAATGTGTCCTGAAATTCTGCGTTAATTACCTATCAACCCTTTATCTTAAGAACCGTGCGATACGAATATTAATAATTTTCAATCTAATCTCTATGATATTACGGATACCTATATATTCCTAGCATAACCGAATAAATTCTATTATATCTTAATGTTGGGAATACAGTAACATTTAGTACCAAGATATCGCCATTGTTGCTGAAACCACTACAATAGCTTACATTTCATTAAATGTCTCCGCAATTCTATAGAATACAATAACATCCCTTACTATGAAGAAATAATGAAAGCCCCTACTCCTCCTACCTTTGAAATGTCAATACGCAACAGAACTGTAAGACCAATAAATGTGGAATGCAGAAAGTTCATACGAATGAAAAAGTGCTCACGGGTACAATAACTCGTAAAGTCAATCGAACGTGCAAAGTTTTCAAATATGGCAGTGATTATTTATTCATTATTATTTATTCATTTAAAATTTTACCAATAACACTTTAAAGGTTACACCAATGCGATGTTATTACGTGCTTACGTATTTAAATTATAAATTAACCATAATGTGTACTATAATAATAAATTAAAACCAAATAAAAAAAAATACAATAGAAATATGTGTAGGGTAATTTAATACAATATCCTAGTTCGAGACTTCTAATTGTCTCATGATTGACTGTACGTTGCATGTTGATATCATATCAAATGATAAATGTCGTACGTTTGAAATTGCTGTCCGTTGACGTATATACTCGTATATAAAAATTGTTTTCTGGAGCTGACCTTCTGAACTTACATTTATTTTGTTTTATGTTAAAGGTCTGCTCGCCCACATTTGAAGAATGCAGTAGTAATGAGGGGTTTTTAGCTCAGTTTACCTACTTGTTCGGCTATCATCGGCTCTTGTCGTGACTTACTCGGCTTTCGAACGCGTTTCCGTCACGAATTGGAAATTGTCAGTTCCTCGTGCGAATTTGTATGGGTGATTGTCTGTCATTAAAATGTCAGTAGCAAGAGGTGTGTAGTTTGAGGCTCTCATAATAATACGGTGGTTGGCTTTATTATAGTCTGAAATTACCAAAATTATTGCTTTTAATTAGAAGGAGTGGTATATTAGATATTGTATATTTTTAGAGATATCTTCATCATTAATTCACTACAGTACTACTATAATTGGTAATTTTTTTTTCAGGCCTTTCTTCACTGTATACTTCACGCTTGTAGCAATGTGCCTACTCATACTAAAGGTAGTTCTTTAATATGAGTAGGCACGCACGTGGCTATATTCCTCCTACATTATTTATAGAAACTTCTACGCAAGCGTAATAATATATGACACCTCTAAATAATAACAAATAGCTATGAATTAGCAACAGTAGCGGCAAACCCAACAATTGGCTCCGATATGATCAGCACTGAATGCCTCGTCGACTATGAGCGCTGAACAAAGAGATACACAGCAACACGTGTAGCTTGCACACTTGTAACAGATAGCAGATGGAAACAGAAGGAACAGAACACTTACAATCATTAAGTAAATAAAGTTAAAATACATATTCCTTAAACGCATGTTACTAGAAGTTAATAGGTGAATGCCAAGCATAATTAAAATGGACACTAAAGTGAATATTTCTTAAGGAGACACACATATAAAGAACTAAAGTAACATAAAAGGGGACGCAGAAAACATGCAAGATTGAATATGATGTCATTGAATATGTATTTTATTTCGGTGAAATGGTCATCGGTATTGGACAAAAAAACAATGTCTTGGCTGAGAAACTCGCGAATGGAATCGTGAATTGTGAATTAAGGTGTGTTGCTAAATTGATTTATCTGGTATAAGAGAAGACGATATATTCGGAATTGATGGCGTTCCTTCATTAATTTGAGAGGTAACAGTAGTGAAGACCTGTCACATTCATTGTACCATACTTTATGGCTGGTTGTCATCAATTGATTGTGTTGCTTAGCGTACTTCTACTAGCAGATTAATTCGTTCACTGAATCGAACCGCACCATTGTATCACAAATAGTATTCGGTTTAGCAATTTTCTGCGATTACGTAGTATAGTGTGAAGTCTACCTTCTGGTGATCCTGATATCTCAGTACCAGTGTGCCAGTATTTGAACGATACGTGCTACTTTGATTGGCTGAATGCTGTTGTGTGAACTCGTTGAGTGACAATATAAATGGAACTGGAAGGTCGACGGTATTATGCGTAGTTTTGCGAAAGGCAAGCACAAAAGCGTGTTGTGAATCTATTTGGAGGAGATGATGAACCAAATCTGGGTCGGCTCTAAGATGGAAATCTACTGAGGTATTGAGTACAGTAATAATATATAGGTTGTTCATTAATTTGAAAATGTTTTAATAAAACGTACACAGTTCTGTGCGCATTCTTATTGGCTGAGGAACACAGTGTTAGATACCTAACTCTAATCAGATGGGCAGACAAGAACAACTTGGTTGCAAATAAAATAACTAATGTATTCAAATGATGAAAATCAGTTCAGATCAGTTCAGTATGAAAACCCATGGAGGAAACTCCAGTCCAGTAGTGAACGGCTAGTAAATTTTGATGAAATGGAAACATAATGCTTCGAATTGGCTCACATCTTATTCCAGCCTGACAAACTGACTATGCCTACAGGCATTACAGTTACTTAGTGCCTTTCCTAAATGATTCAACAGCTTAACAGGGTTAGCGTAACTCTGGTCGAGTAATAAACTTAACACATTACTGTTACTTTCAATTGCGACAATAATACGATACAATTTCTGTCTTATTCGCGCTATAAATGATAAGTAATGGCGCTATTACTTTTAAAAGCAAGATATGCAAGGCTCAACTATAGATTGACGATTACAAACAAACTAACGCTTTCTAACTCATTCTAAATATAACTTAACACAGATAACTGATCGGTCTTTGTGAGCTACAAATGCGAAGCTAAACTATGTTTTGGTAACAATTTCTGTGTTAGATGTTATCTAAATTCTAGTTTATCGAAATGTGTCACATCGCATTCTGTGTCCACATGGCAACATCTTTATTTTTTACTAGTTTCTGCCAACGATTTCGTTCGTGTGAAGGTCAGTTTCTCTATACAAACTTTGGACCCGAGGGGGATCCAAGTGTACCCTTAGGTAGTGAATTTTGGAAAATCCTTTCATATTCTTTGTATACATTATACAAAGAACCTCTGTGCATAATTTTAGCATTCTATTATTGGACATTGGGCATTGATGAATGAGTGAATGAGCCAAAACTTGGCCTTTTACCTTTATTTAACACTAGCTAACCCGGCAAACTTAGTACCGCCTACTAGTCAAATTTTTTTTTCGTGAATTTTTCTATAGTTTTCTCACCGTTTGAACCTTCCCTGGAGTATCACGAATATTTTAAAACCAAAATTAGCCAAATCGGCCCAGCCAGTCTCGAGTTACAGCTATTCATTTTTATATATTATAAGAAGACTAGCTGACCTGGCAAACTTAGTACCGCCTAATAGTCAATTTTCTTTTCGTGAATTATTCCATATTTTTTCTCAACGTTACCTTAACTGGAGAATCACGAATATTTCAAGACTAAAATTGGCCAAATCGGTCCAGCTGGTCTCGAGTTTTAGCGAGACTAACGAACAGCTATTCATTTTTATATATAAGAAGATAAGTACCTAATTTTACCGTCAATATTTTGAGTTGTGATTATAAAATTGGTATATTACCAGTTTCATTTTCATAGCTGTCGTACACTAGTGTCAGACACTAGTGCACGTTTTACAACACGTAATGACTGTTTACACCGACATTTCAACACGATACTCCGCTGATAGTAGACCACAGGCTTTATTACTTGGCGATGGTACAATGGGGAGGGAAAATTGAATTAGTGGAGTTTTGTTTTTACCCTTTCGCGTGTTATTGCAGAGGGGAAGTGTTATCAACACTATACAAACATTGGTTGATGTTACAAGCGGGGAAAATGTAAAATTATTGGGTTTGATATTGTGTCCTAGTTTATTGTTTGTTTTGTGTATAGTTTGTTTTTCTGTTAAACAACGGTAGCTGAGGTCAAAAGACAATCCAAATAAAGTTATAACAAAATTATCTGTTGGTTATATAGTCATGACTTATTCTTTATTGTAAAACATAACAGTCATGGTACTTCAGTGATTTGACAACTCACATACAAAGGCGACCTCAACTCTACCATGAGTTTTGGTTTCAAAATTGAATATTAAAGGTTTAGTAACACCCATCTCTATGTAAACGATCGAAATTTCTCTTATATCTAGTTGGCCAGAGAAAAACTAAACCTAACTAAACTTATCTTGAAATCTCAACAAAAGTTGACGTAACGTAACTATTACTTCTGTGGCACTCACTCTAACGTGAATAACTTGGCATTTGAACTGTTTATTGATTTACCCGCTCTCCGCTCCTAACTTAATTCATTTATGTAATTGAAGTCGGAACTAAGTTATCAAATATCGGAGTACATTAAGTTTTATTGAAGTGCTGTTAAGTAGGTCGGTTCTCATTAGTGCGTGGTATCTGTGGTTTTGTTGTTACAGTGGTGTAGCACTTGTTTCTGTCGTTTTATTGTTAATAGCAAGGTACTTACGTTGACATTTGATTGTGAAGTGTCCTTTAGTTAGGATTACAAGCCTGGCTTTAATTAATTGCATGTTTTACAAGAAGCAATAATTACGTGTAATGGTTTATTTGACAGCAGTTCAAGTGCTATTCAAGGTTTAGAATTTCAAAGTTTCATTTTCAGCAAAAAATTACATATTAGGTACAAACTTTGTTTAGATTAAGTAAAAGGGGCGGAATCATAGCGTCTAATATTAATTAGATACTGGTAAAATAGTACACATGAAATCGATAGATGGCGTTGGCGTCAATTTAAAAGTCGCTATGGTTTCGTTACCTGGCAAGGACACACGACTTCTGACTTGAAACAGCAAAATTCTGATTGGGATCGTTTAGGTGTTCGCTAGAGTTTAACATAATTATGCTCAACATCAAGTTCCTATTTTAGAAACCGTTGGTTAGGCCAATCGTATCTATTTGATCATATTCAAAATACCGAATTCGGTTGTTTTATATATCTAACCTAAATTATATAATTTTGACCGATTTAAATTATTGTATATTAAAAACATTATAAAAATCCATACCGGGGCCCTGGAACCAAGGCAAAGATGGAGCGGGGTAGGTTTTTAGTCAGTAAGAGTCAGACACTATCTCCCGCTCCGCCCAAGGGCGGGGGATGTCATTGGATGATTTTACCTACTTAAAAAAAAACATAGTTACTGTTTTGTATGCATTGATATGTTTGCATTAATCGTTAATATAAGAGACTCGATAGCCAATTCAACAACTGGCCTAGTTATAGTTTACGTGGAAAATAATCAACCCACAGTAATCTTTCAGTTATCGCCTCGATAACTCCTTCGAGGAATTCGCAAATCTAACAGGCATCGGCCCTAAGTGGCTCTGTCTGTTGGTATTTATTTCTCTTTTTTATTGTACGCCTCATGGTTACCACCTTTGCTCGAATTAGTACTTTGCAGAAGTAAGAGACCGCCTCCTATTCCGTCTCGCTCCGTACCATGACCTAAATCAGACTGCTTAATCCGACACAAGAGCCTCCCGAAATAGCCGTGTGTTGTGTTTCGATAATACATATTATTATTCCAATACCTATACTTAGTTGCAGTTTAAGATTATGGGCTTTACCAATGATCCCTATTTAGTCAAACTAATGGAAACATTGTGCTGCTGGCCCATATACAGGACAATTTATTTGACTGTGTAACTAACTGATAGTCTGCTGCCCTATTTTGTCACTTTGTCGCCGTAAATCTCATCTCGTTGTTCTGATTTTTTAGACTAGCTAAGCTGTCTTTCAAGAGTATTAACAACTAGCTTGTGTCACTCAAGAATAAAACAGCTCATTATCGGCGAAAAATTATAATAATCGTGTGTTTAGAGCTTACCTTCTACAAACATAAAACACTTTGCCTCTTTATAATATTAGTGTAGACTACTTCCCTATAAAACCGAAAAATCCGTTAGGTTTGTATTCACAATGGTGTTATTACAAGCGGTGCGGGAGGAGAGGCTCGTATAACACAATCAGTTTGACGGCGCGCGTAATGCAGTGCTAGTGGTGTGTGGGAGCACTCCGCGCTGCCGAGTGCCCCACAACACGACGCACTACTTCAACCTGCATTCCATTTTATTTTAAATCTTATAATTTTACTGCGGTTTGTTTAATGATGAGCCAACCAGATGGATGAATGGATGCGGTCGACGAAAAAACGAGAGAGCCTAGAATATACTTGTGCAGTCATGCGTTGAAAGCTAATAATACTAGGGAAGTCCATTTTCATTCTCTTAAATGACTGGTTCCGTGCGCGTCGGTCACGCGCATCAAAGGTTTCGTACAAAGTTAGTCTTGAAGTATTTTTGTTATTATTTTGCAAATGTCCCCCAAAATCAGGAGAGTAGCTGGAGAGATCTCACGACATTCCAGCTTTCCGCATGACCGAAGGACATGGTGGAGCATATGATAGAGGTATTTATTTATTTATTTCAACTTTATGCAACACAAAGGTACACAGGCGGACTTAATGCCTTAGGCATTCTCTACCAGTCAACCAAGGGTGGTGAAGAGAAAACATGGTGGATGCATAAAAAAAAAAAACAAAAGATTATTAAGAAAAACAAGGATTCAAATATATATAAATAAAATATACATACATATATATTTAATGTAATATATACCTACATATACAAATACATATATTTTATGAAGTAAAAGAAAGTTGTTTATGAGACGACTTCGCTATCTGTGAGGTATGGTCTGCTTGTGCGGAGCACCACCATTACCTGGTGGGAATGACCAGCGGTAGCGAACTCTTGCACCAGAGAGGGCTTGTGCTCGGTTCAGACGATTACCGGGCGGTCAAACGGTGAGAAAAATTGAACACTTGTTTATCATTGTCTTCGTCTCTGAGAAAATTTAGAGCAAATTGGACTCTTTATCTGTAACTATCTTGCCTTTGCATGAGATCGATGTTCTACAATGTGGTCAGTAAGCCTAGAGTTGTGCTCACAAAAATATATGCAGACTACTTATGACACAGTTTTATAAGTAGTAAATTAAACAATTTTGCTAAATTTATTCTGTTATGCATCTAACTTTAAAACGGTTAAGTTAAAACCATTAAAAAATATCACCAAAGGTAATTGAACCACAAAAATCAAAGCAACAGCAGAAGCGACAAACCTTGTTAAATTATTCAAAGAAAAAAACCAAGAACCGAACATTTGCATACGAACACTTCATAAAGTCGTTCGTTTTGGGGCCCGCCCACGCAGGTCTCTCAAAAGAATCATTATACTTATATAAACAAAGCACATAATCCTTTGACAACCTTTAAGAGTAAACTTGCAGGAGTGGAACTCAAAAATACCACATTAATTGGTTCCATTTTTGAAAACTGTGCTACGTTAATTTGAATTTTGATCCGTTGTGATAAGAGTGATTTGTGGGTGAATATTGGAAATATAAAGGTATTGATAGACTGGCAGTTGTATATGAGTGAAATAGTTAGTGTTGCCGCGTGAGTGCAGTGTAAATTTGCGGATCTCGTTGTGTGGCAAGCCGTTTATTTCGTCCCTACAGACTACAGAGGCTTTGTGATTTGTTTTATTGATATTGGCTGATGTTTGATGGCTGGCTCGAAGAGAACTGGAGTACTCTCGTATTGTGTGTTTTATCTGGAGAAGACGTGGATAACCGGCTTGGGACGAGAATTGTATAACATATTGTCTGTGTAGGTATGCTTTTTTGGTGATAAAAATGAAAAGTAAATGAAGTCAACTCGTGCATAAGTTGATAGTGACGTAGTTTTTTTTTTGAGGGTGCTAAATCGTTAAATAACTTGTCATCTTGGTTAGAGCGAGAACGAGTGTCAGACTTTTACAAATCGATAGTGTTTCCTGTACCTGATCGACCCTACACGGGATTAAAACGATAAAAAATTAACGGTGTATAAAAGCGAAAGTTTGTGAGTGTGTATGTGTGTACGTTTGCTACTTTTTCACTCTAGTGCGGCTGAACTGATTTTAATTAAACGTGGTACATGTGGTACAATGTGGTAACACATATTAGTACATTATAAGTGTGTAATGTAGGAGAACGGTAACTATTTATTACTCACGTGTATCAAACGACGGTTTTCAATACACTTGCGGAGAAAAATAATTTAGCTAACTAATATTACAACGGTAAAACTAGTAACATTTTTCATAACATGGCGATAAAAAATTAAATCTGTTTTCATAGCCACGGGCTAGGCTATGGCTATATGGACTTTTGATCATATTGCCTAGTCGTCCCTTTGTTTTCTTGTGTGAAAAGTTTTTACGTTAATGTCATTCGTAGTGACAATAGAATATGGATGTAACATTTTATAATGTTTTTGTAGTATTTTATTTAATTTAATAAAGTCCATGAACTTCACTCGAAAAAATCACGCCAAAAACCGCGCGCATCTTAAAATGACGGCCATAGACCACAAACAATTTTTATTTTTTCGTATTCTAAATTTGCTGTGCGAAAAAAGAGGTGGAATAAAAAGGTTATAGCTACATTACAGCACTAGTGCGTAATGGTAATCAAAATGTCACAGTTTGGTAACAGGTGCCATCATATACCTAAGTGTAATAAGAGGCACTTTCTGAGCAAGTTTATTAAAAATACTTTTTATCCCGAGAGTACATTCCTTTGGGATATTTTTTTTCTTCACGCGGACGAAGCCGCCAGCAGCAGCTAGTTATCAAATAAATTACGTTTAATGCTATATTACTAAGGTTAGTTACGCAACCACTTAGCAATATAGGTTACAGGCTAACTAATTTAGTATATACGGACCACTTGTTAGTAAACTTGCCCTCGGTAAGTTTGAAATGAAAATGTTACAAAACAAATGTTCGGTTCGGGCTGAGACTGCTGAGGTAACGAACTTGTAATTATTTCGGAGCTGACGTTACTTTTTTTTGTGACGTATTATAATATATTACGCCACATATAAACCCCACAAAAAAAAAAAAAAAAACAAGAATGGATTATAATATCCATTACAGATTCAGCACTGAAAAATGTTAAGTTGCAACTTGTATTACAAAGAGCTTATCTATAATAATAAATATTGATTAATTGTAAAGGTCAATCAATCAATCAATCAATCAATCAATATTTATTTGTGAACATAGGTATTACAAAAAAGATCTTAAGTAAACATTTTAGTCGAGCTCTATGTCCTACCAATGATATTGGTGTACAAATATATTAATTTTTTTAGTAAGTAATAGGTCTGAATCCATACAATGTAAAGTCAAATTAGAATAAATAATGTCAATTAAAAGTCATATGAATAATAATAATTAATAAGATTTTAACAATAATTAATGTCATATTAATAATGGTAATTAATGAAAAGTCAACAATAATGAATGTCATATTATTAGATAATTTATCGATTGTAATCTATTTCAAACACATGTCAATGGTAATATTAAAGGACTGCTAATGTCATATTTTATCATTTAAAAATTCTTCAATAGAGTAATAACTCTTATCTACTAAAAACGAAAACAATACACTTTTGAATTTGCGGACATTATCTTCACTCCTTATACATTTTGGTAATTTATTATAAACCCTTGGAGCCATTCCAAAAATACTATTTCTGTATAGTGCAGTACTAGATCCTACTGTTTGCAACTGATCACAACGGCGCTGACTCATCACTCGAGCAAACTTATGTAGATTTCTTTTGACGAACATAGATGTTTCATAGATGTACATGGAAGGCATGGTTAATATTTTCGTATTTTTAAAAAACGGTTTGCAGCTGTCTGTTGTCTGCAAATTATATATAGCTCTTAGGCACCTTTTTTGGCATTTAAATACCATATCTTTACCTGTGGCATTTCCCCAAAATATAATTCCGTATCTTAATGTTGATGCTACTAAACCATGATACGCAGTTAAGACAGTTGCTCGATTGGCCGTTTTACTTAACATGTGTAAGTATGCCTTACACATGTTAAGTAAAACGGCCACGGGAATGTTGGTTTAGCTTACTGCATACATGGTCAATATGTGAATTCCATTTTAAAGTATTTTCAATGCTTAGTCCAAGAAACTTAGTCACATTTGTTTCATTTATAATTTTGTCATTGTAATTAATATTTAAGTCCAGATTGTGGTTTAGTCTTTGTCGAAATTTCATTAGCACTGTTTTGTCAAGATTTATAACTAAATTATTGTTTTTCAACCAATTTACTACTGATTGTAAGGTAGAATTTATCTCAGCTTCTAATGTGCTTGTCTCGTCACTATTGAAAAGTATAGTGCTGTCATCTGCAAACATTGTCATAGGATATGGTGATGCTGTCGGAAAGTCATTAATATAAACAACAAATAGAGGTGGCCCGAGTACACTACCTTGTGGTACTCCATAATTTACTGTTCTTTTGCTAGATGTATATGTAATTACGGTTTTGTTTGAAATTTTATTAATTTTAGTTATTTGCTGCCTATCACAAAGATAAGATTCTATTAATTTTGATACGTTTCCTCTTATTCCGTAAGCATTAAGCTTACTAATCAATCTTTTATGGTCTACGCGATCAAAAGCTTTTGACATGTCCATATAGAGCGCCAGAGTTGGTAGTCTCTTATCTAGTCTGCCGCTAACCATATGTAAGAAATCGTAGATGGCCATGTCAATTGATCTATTTTTCCTAAAACCTTTCTGATTATCAACAAATAGATTATTTTTCTCAAAGTATGAAGTAAGTTGATAAGATATTGCTTTCTCGAATATTTTTGAAAAAATCGGCACTAGCGCTATAGGTCTGTAACAGGACATATCTTCTCTATTGTCTTTCTTGAAAAGAGGCTTTATAATTGTTATTTTTAATTCATCTGGAAAGTAACCATGGAAAATGCACATATTGATAAGATGACTTAATACAGGAGCAATTTTTGTGGATACCAGTTTTACAATTTTTGTACTTATATCGTCATAACCAGTGCTAGATGTATTCTTTAGCGACATAATAATTTGGTGAATTTCTTGTGGTATTGTGGGTGACATAAACATAGAAGTAGAACTATTACTGATTTTATGTTTACTTCCGGTAATGTCCAAATTAGTAACTGGTTTTACTTGATCTACAAAGTAATCGTTAAAAGCTTGTGCTATTTCAAGAGGATTAGTTAATATTTTATTATTTGATTTGATTTTTATTATGTTTTCGTCAGGTAAATTATATTTATTCTTTTTTTTATTTATTACTTCCCATGTTGCTTTACATAGATTTTGAGCTGAATGTATGAACCGATTATTATGGGCTTTCTGTGTGAGATTTATAACTTTCTTTAGTCGATTTGAAAGCTTTTTAAAATTTGTTTTATTTTGCTTATTTGGTAATGACCGGTATTTCCATAGCAATTCTCTTTTTCTCTTACTGCAAATTCTAATACCACGACTAATCCATTTTGCTTTTTCTTTAGTCGATATCCGTATTTTTATATTTGGAAAACATAAATCATATAGCAACTTAAACAGGTCATAAAATAATTTAAATGCCTTAGCGGGATCCGCTTCCTCATATACATCAGCAAATGTGATAGCATTGATACTGTCTATGAATTTTTGAACGTTTTCTTTTGAGTAATCTCGCTTAGTTGAGAGCCAGTAATTTAATATACATGTTCGTCGAACTGGACATCGCAAAAGCTGCGCCGAGTGATTAGATACCGCCAGCTCTAAGACTTCCCCTTTTGATCCTCGTATATTGTGAATTATGTTATCTATGCAAGTCCCGCTGCTTAATCTTGTTGGAACTTTTATTTCAAATTTGAGATTGTAACCCGTTATAAGGTATTTGAATTGTTCTAAACATGTGGTCTTTTTTAAAAGATCAATATTGAAATCTCCGCATAGAATAAGTTTTTTGTTAGTGTGTAATGCAAAAGACTTTAAGAGAATGTTCAAGTTATAAAAAAATATCTCAAGTTTACTTTTTATGTCCTTACTATGTGGACTTCTATAGACACACATCACAATGATGTTGTGGTCAGTGAGTTCTACTGCGCAACATTCAATTATATTAGAAACACAGTACTTTCTCACCGACTCCAAAGGTCTATACTTAATTCCATTTCGTATCATTATACATGTACCACCATGACGGGATTTCCGAGTGAAATGTGCAGCAAGTGTAAAATTAGGAATATCCAATAAGTTGACATCAGACAATATCATATTGTGTTCCGAAAAACATAGCACATCTATTATTTTTTCTGCATTGAAAAGTTCATTAAGTGTAACAGTAAACATATGAGATTTGTTCAAAAGACCATTTATATTTTGATGCAGAATATTAATATTTTTATACACGAAAAAAGTTTTCATGTTCACAAGTTTTTTCATCTACAGAAGATTCACATTGGGTCGCCGATATCTCTGTTATCCTTAACAATAAATTTTGAAAGATATTACGCATACCGCAGTCATTAATTTTTCTATTAAATTTAGAGAACATTGTGAAGTCATAAAAAAGATTTAAATTTGAATCAAATGCAAAAGCATAGTTATAAGTTTGCAAGTCTAGATGTAATAAATTATTAAACGTCTCTATACGCCAATTATACATAGTGGAGTAATTACTCAATTTAAAAGTAGGAGAACATAAGATTATATTCGTATTTTGTACTGTCATTAATGTCTCCCTTAGTTTTATAATGATATTAACATAATTTTCAGTTTGTAAAAAGTCTTCTTCTCCAATTAAAATAACACAATAGTCATTCATCGAATAGTCAATTATTTTTTTATCTAAGTCTTTAATAAGTCGAAGTGTACCGCAATTAGGCGTGACGTAATGACACACTTGAAAATTTTTAAATATTTCTTGTGCTGTGAACAAAACTTTGTTATTTTTGTTCGCGCTGATGATGCAAAGTTTTCTTACGATGGAAATCGAAGTTTGGGTATCACATTCTTCCTTCTGTGTTGTTGTATTACCTAGTTCTACCTTTGAGGCGTTAAACGTGTCATGTTTTTTCGAAAATAGTTGTGTCTTCTTTTTCTTCTTTTGTGATTTTGTTTGAGAATCTAGGCGCGGAGTAGATGTAAGTGAGCTTGTTTTAGGAGTCCCCATATCACTCGTTAATTTTTTTGTAGCCTTTTTTAGTAATTCATTTTTGTTTGTTAATTCACTGACAGTTTTCTTGAGCTGAGTATTTTCTATATTTAAGTTTTGTATCTCTTCGTGTGCCGAATTAAGTTGTGAAGTAAGTTGTACAATTTGGTTTTGTAGCTCCTGTATTTGTATATTGTTTTCGTCATTTGATATATTTGGTAAGCTACTAGTGCTGCCATCTAACTTCGAACTACAAAGGCTATTTTCTTCGGACATTTCTAAAGAACGTGTCTTTGTTTTTCTAAACGTAATGTTGTCAAAGAAGTTCATTTTTAATTTACTGATAATTATTGAATATTTTTAACTTCTGATAAAATGGAAAAAGTAATGTTGAGGAAACTGAGTCTCGAACTTGCGCCTAAACGCGCAGACACTCCAACCGTAGTGCAGTAACCACTAAGCCAACTGACTGTTAATTTCTCATGTGAAATTATGTCTTCTGTTAGTGAGCGTAAAATTCCGTTTCTTTTTATTTGGTTATTGGCGGTGAAAGAAAATAATATTTATTGTTGTTATATGTTTTGTAAAAAGTTTATATTTTAACTCACTGTTTTAGGTTCATCGCTTGATTTTTGAATAGTTTGTCATTGTTCACCAGTGTAAATATTAACACTTCAAACGATAGTTCACTTAGAATGATCTTTTAAGCTGTCGTCCTTTAAGTTTATAGTGTCAGATTATGATCGTTGAAAACTTCATTGTTTGTCAATATTATCACAAGATAACAATGTCGATTGAGTATTGTACTCCACTTTCACTAATTAACTACTTCAGAACACTCAGCATGTAGATAAGCAAATTTTAATTATTATTTAGTACGGAGCTGTTGTTAACGATGTGACAGTGGCGCCACCAGTCATCTCAGGAGTCAGAACAAACTGATGACAATTGTTATTGGTTTTACTGATAGATTTTATTTGATTGCTATAATAATTCCACGGATAAAAAGTTACACTTGCCGAGTGTCTGTTCTATCCTGGAAAAATGCAATTTTTTTAGGACGTAATGGCTACAACTGCTCTGCTTCATGACAGATGGAAGAAAGACTCTTAACTTAACCTTTTTTCTGAGAAACTGCCAATATAAACTAATTTTACTGACGATTTATCACAATCAATCAGTAAGGTTCACTCAAACCTATGTGGTTCTCATGTGAAAGAGACTTTGACCCCTGTTTTTGTTTCTTTGTTTCGTCTCAGGGTAGTCAGCTAGAGCAGGGTAGAGCAGTGGTGGCCGAGTGGTAACGGCCCCGACTTACGATTAGTTGGTCGCGGGTTCAAGCCCGGCTAGGTGTATTACTTTGTGTAATTTATTTCATCACCACTGCTCTCAAAACGGTGAAGGAAAACATCGTGAGGAAACCGGCATGTCCTAGAACCAAAAATTCGAAGACATGTGACATTCACCAACCCGCACTGGGCCTGCGTGGTGGATTACGGCCCATTCCCTCTCTTAGAGAGGAGGCCTGTGTCCCAGCAGTGGGAACATTAAAAGGCTGATGATGATGATGATGATGTAGTCAGCTAGGAAACACCGCTCTCATCTAGATTAAATTGACGTGTAAAAGTATTTTTTGAAACCTGTTCTGTTCATTCATTCAATTTAATTATTGATCGGGTAAATCAATAAAGTCAGCTGTGTAAGTTCCCGACCGTGAAGAGAGACGAATGACACGCACACTGCAGCCGTCGGCGGCGACACGCAGTCTGTCAATCATACAACGTGTTATTGCACGCCTCGACAAGTTCACATCCACTTTGTACTTACTGAAGTTTTTACTAAATGATGAAATAAATTACTAAAAATATTACAAAACTAGAGAAATAATAGGTATCACCATAGGTACACCAACAGTAAAAAATAATTGCTTCCAGTAAGTACAGCAAACCAAGGCTTTAATTCACTGGTAGTGAACTTGAAATTATGAGTTTCGTCATTAACCATCGATACCCATCATTTTATTTATTTTATTCATATAAAGGAGACTAATATCTAAATGTCAGATGAAGCATAAATTGAGAGTCAGTGGTAAAATTAGTTTCCATATGAACAACTATTTTTAATCAACGAAGTTTTTAACGATATTTTTAGATTTGTTGTTAATTTTAATCGTTAAGGATTTTTGATATGTTTTACTGTAGCTACAGGTAATTGAAGTTAATTCAGTGTTTAATTTAATATATAAATAATAGTAAACATTTAATATATAAATAAAAGCAGCAAACGTTCAATAAAATATCAGTTCAACTTTTATCAACTCGCAAAAGGAGTTTACATTTGCTGATACTATTAGACCATACCAACCTCATAAATATCATTAAGTTCTAAGTTCGTCTTATTAGTTTTTGCCATATTTTACTCTAAGTAGAAAACTTACAATTTACCTATCTTGTAGACAGGACAAGCCCTTATATTCAATAAACGAAATCGGCGGGGCGGCGACATACTCGGCACGCGCCCACGCACGCCGCAAACAATCGCACGCACATAAATCTGCTTACGAAACAAATGCACCGCGCACGCGCACAGTTTGCAGCAGTGTTTTATTTGGAGCAAGTCTTGGAAATGTGACGTCATTTATTGTCATATGTGGTATTTTTTGGATGGTAGGAGCAAATATTTATCCAGGCAAGAATAAATGCTTTTCGTGATGATGAAATTTTCAAGTTTGAGGAAAATGTAAACGACTTTCCAATTTTTTTTAGTATAACATTAACCTACACTATGAATTACTTCTTTGTCATGGATGCGTTAGCAATCACAAGATACCCAGATCCGAAACAACTATTTGTAGACCATACAATTATTTTGTCCGTGCAGGAATCGAACCCGTGATCTTCAGCGCAGCTGCGAACCGCTCAGCCACTATCCCAGCTGTGCTGCCAAAATGTTATGTGAACTTTTTTATGCAGAGACCCATAGTAGCTTCAAAATGTGCGATAGTTCATATCATCGAATAACTCAACCATTTTTAACCAAGTTCAACAATGCAGACGAACAACGTACACTGCTGGACTAGTGGTGCTATTCTCTAAGAAAACGCAGCACTGCCGCAACGACGAACATCCAAATAGGATACATTCAATTAAAAATCCAATGTATCCTATTTGGGTGTTCGTCGTTGAGGCAGCGCTGCATTTCTTAGAGAATAGCACCAGTGGTCTAATTCCCCCAAGTGTCACCATAACGATCGGTCCTGTGCGTCTCGCATAACTGGGTTTCCCACGATCCTCACCAGATCATCGGCCCAACGCTGCGCCTTCCGGTAGTTACCTGCGTGGTCGCCACTCCAGAAGCTTTCGTGCCTATGGATCATCCTTTCACAGAGCAATGTGTCATGCCCACTGACACTTAAGTCCCGCGATTCTTCGGGCTAAGTCGGTAATCTTGGTTCTTCTGCAGATATCTTCATTTCTAATGTGATCACTTAATGATAACCGGAGAGTACCTAAGTACATTTAAATTATAGAGTTTTCATTCAGCCACACAAATCAAAGATCCCAAAAACGACGACCCCAGTACTTGTCTTCACATAATTATCACATTGTAAACTTTTCAGTCAGTCATCTTATGCAGCTCGGTGAAACGACAAATGGCGATGCTATTTCTTCTGTCTTCCCTGGTTAGTGTGAAGGTGATCTCCATTTCATTGGGTCATTATTAAGAGTCAACGGGGCGGCGACGTGATGTATTTAGTTTCTTGCGCCCACGCACCGTGGACAATGAGCACGCGCTCGTATTTCAACGCATGCATACTGCTTTTGTTAGGGATATGACAGCCATGAATTTAGGTGCCATCCGGATAAATGTTTTGTATATGGAAATGTACCTACATATTTTATTTTCACAGTAATCTTATTGGCCTAAAATGAAGATGACTCTTTTTTCCTTTGCCCACCATCAAGTTAGTATTCACTCCTTTTTAATTTTAATAATAATTATTAATAATTAATTTTTCCAACTCAAACGCAACGACCTAATTTTTTATATGCAAACTCTAATTTACTACTAGAACTTGTAATTAGCAACATTTATTTTTTATAGGTATGAAAAGAGCCATTTGGGGTTGCGTAGAAAACACACACTTGTGTGTGAGCATACAAAATCCATCGTACTTATGATTCGTTTTCAAAATATATTTCTCCAAATTCGACCAAAAAATTTGTATAGGAGTATAGTGAGATATTTTTACAAATGAAGTACCTACCTAAACATACACAATATATGCAACATGTCGCTCGATACACAATTGCACAACCCCCACGACATCAATCATCCAGCCCTCTCAATACTTACTCAATTTACTCGGAGCCGAGTCCAACTTGATTTAACTTTCTAGACAGTTATCCTAAGTGTTTCTCCGTGTTCGTAATATCAATGTTTACTTTAAAAGTTTAAATCCAAAGAAAGGAGAGTTTTGGGTGGGTAGGCCTTACTTTGGTGTCATTTGTGACTAGTACTGAGTATAAATGATATTTATTTTGCAAATAGGTTTTTTAAAAACACTTTGTCAAGTATTTTTTTTTTGTCAGTTAAACTAGATGAGGCCGGTGTTTCCTAGCTGACTAGCCTGAGAAGAAACACTGAAACAAACTCAGGAGTCACAGTCTCTTTTAAATGTCCATACAGTAAATAAATATTATGATAACGTAAGTACTTATATATACTAAGAAAATAAATTTATTTATTTCATAAGTAGTTGTTATCTAAATAAACGTGTTTTCTTTAATTCTTTAGTTGTGTTTCAGTTTAAATAAAGATTAATAATCAAATGGCTATCTGTAAGTTACCAATGGATACTGGCAAATAAAATTGTTTTTTATGTGGATAATCATTAAATGACTTCTACAGCTTTGGGTTTTACTGACTAAAACCAAGGACCTCGGAATCTTTTTCGAACAATCCGCAGATAGAGTACCTATTACCCTCAAAGTTGAATTCTTTAGTTTAACCATACAACTGTTGTCAGACGTTAATTTTAATCCACGGATATAAGATTTCTAAGGCTTTGGCAAACTCAGGCTTGAAACAAGTTTATTATACCTCTGATCTATTCGTCCAGACTTTACTCCCCTATAGACCTATAGGTTCTCCTCTGAATCTCGATCACCCCTAAACGATGGTCCCCCCAGCGATACATCAACGCCTGCGCATCCCGCCGCACTAATTACTGAAACACCGCCGACACGGACAACGCTAAATAATCAACTGTTCTGTTCCTATAAATACGTACAGACAGATATGAGCCCTTCTTCGAATCACGATTTATAGTGACTTATATTCATGCACAGTGCGATTTGTAAGGAAATGAAGTTTATAATGAATAAAAGTAAAATGAAATAAAGATCCTATGTGTTCGTTTCGTATCGCTTTTAACTGGTCTGAGGATATCTCATACTCTAATATATCCTGCAGGCTGGAGACACGTCGCAGGACGCGCCGGTAGCTTGTGTAACGGCACGGGCTTGTGAATGGTGAGCAATGGGTAGCTCGTAGTCCAGCGGTTCGACAAGAATCAAACCCAGGTCGATGGTACGTTGTATTGTGTTCCGCGTGCGTCTTAAAGAGATGTCAGCAAAGCGACCAGGGATAGTTAGGGCCGATGGCTGCCAGGGCTGCAAATTGTTCAAAAAACTTACCATGGCCCTTGTAAAAAGAGTAACTGAAGGACTACTGGGTTCTGGACAATAAAAATTGGACACTCCTTCTATTTTATGATTTAGCCTGTAGCATGTACCCAGATACCAGACTGTTTACTTTCTGCCACACGCACGGCTTCTCAGGTCGTGACAACAGTGAGGCTGTGAGTACCAATATGTCGATAAAATAAAAGGAAAAACGAACAAAAGTTTCAAACAAACCACTTTGCCATTAGACGCAGTTGCTGACACCCAATCTGTGACTAAACTAAGATAATGATATTCAATTATTACGATCAATGCAGCCGTTAACAAATTTATTTATTTTGTATCATAACGATGTTCTGCCCTTTCTCGGGCCTCCGAGCCAATGTATGTTGCAAGCTACATACAGCTAAACTCCAGGTACATTATTAGACAGTTCAGAATACTCCCACGTGAACATTAAGTAACCGTGTTTCTTCATCGTTGTTATACTCTGCGCGAAAGTAAACACTGGTGTTATTCTTTAATTTCCACGACATCCCGGAACAAGACGTTCCGTTTATAATGTAATGACAACGTAACGTAGGGAAGGTATTTCTTAAATGGAGTGATCTTTAGGAGGAGTACCTGAATAATAACATATTTTTTCGAATCTAGGCAATGTTACTTTGTATTTTTTTCCCATAATATTGAAACAAAGAAAAATTTGCATATTTGTGATCTTTGTGCCATGGATGTTTAGTTCAAGTAGGAGAATTGTAAAATTTTAACAGAACAATCACGTATTCTGTTCTTCTTCTTCTTTTCGTGTCGATCTGACCCAGATTTTGTACAATCAATATTTAGCCACCTGGACAGCTCTGTTTACATTTTACAGTTTTCTAGAGATCGTGGAGAACTCATAGATCATGGAAATCATGGTAATCATTCACCATGATCTCCTTGGCCATACCCGTGTTACTTATGGCGTCCGCACGACACTGTTATTTATCCATTATTCAATATTTCAAAATAACACAATAACTTCTTATTAATAACAGTACTTATTTGACTTTTAATAAATGTAACAGTTCAATGTGTATAGGAACTCGCCGGACCTACGGGTGGCGTAAGGAGGTAGACCCGACTATTAGTTGACGAGCACTTCACTATAGCCTCGGTAACGAGCCGTCTTGAGAATCACTTGGGATGTGGCCAGAGGACCAGCGGCCTGACGATACAATCAGTAATTAGGGACATTGAAATGTGAAAGCGGAGAGATACATGCATACTTCCTACGATAGTCTACGAATAGTTGATTCGAGTTCTAATCCTAGTTTTAACGATAGGACCCTAAGAGCTGATTTCATCATTCAATGTAAAAACTTAGTTCAACTAATCTGAGCTCAGCGTAATCTAATTTAAAGACTCGTACCGTAAATATGGGCGACAACAAAAGAATTGAAACTGAGTTTAGCGTAAACTAAGTTTAATTCATCGCGGTGAAACGCAAAATGAAGCTATAATCTCGATTAGGCGCTCAAACTGCGTTTTGTTTTGTATAATTGCGATTAGTTTATTGCTGAATTTGAGTGTCCATGGAGTTTCTAGCACATTATTTTCCATAGAGATCTACGCTTTGGAATGCGCCATTAGCATAATTTTTCTGACTTACTGACTTTTTGACAATTCAAAAGTGCCTGTAAATGGTTTATTTGAAACTAGTGACCCACCTTTGCACGGGACCGCTGCCGCGACAAATCGCGGCATGGCGGACAGAGTTCCGGCGGGATCTCATGGTGAAATGGCGAGAACGATTGTCGCAACCTCGTGCTGGGCACGCCACGATCGAGGCGGTAAGGCCCCTCTTTGAAGCGTGGCTGGAAAGGCCCCACGGCGTCGTCACCTTCCGTTTGGCGCAGGTGCTGACCGAACACGGCAAGTTCGGTCCGTACCTGTACAAGATTCGTGCGGAGACGACGCCCGGATGTCGCCACTGTGCGGAGCGTCCGGAGGACACGGTGGAGCACACAGTCGAGGTGTGCCCCGCTTGGGAAGAGCATCGCCGTGTCCTTGTGGGGGCGATCGGCGGCAGCGATCTCTCGCGCCGGGGTTTGGTTCAGGCCATGCTCCGGAGCGAGGAGGAGTGGCAGGCGGTCGCCTCCTTTTGCGAAGCAGTAATGCTAGCAAAAGAGGAGGCCGACCGCATCAGGCAACGGCGTACACGCCGCCGCCGCCGCCGGGTTTCCGATCCCGATTTCCGGCCACCGTAGGCGCGGGCTCGCGGACGGCGGGCAATGGGTAGCTCGCTGTCCGTCTGTCCGGTAACAGACCGGTCCGAGCTCAAGTCGTTTACGGCGCGCACTGTTCCCGCGCGCCTCAAGGAGTTGTCAGCAAACTGTAGGGGCCCGACAGGGCCGAAGCCTACTGGGGTCAAAGGGTATGTGAAAATGGCACCCGGGACCCTGGGACCAAGGCGAAGAATGGAACGGGGTAGGTTTTTAGTCAGTAAGAGTCTGACACTACTTCCCGCTCCACCCAAGGGCGGGATTTGTCATTGGATGATTTTACCAACCGAAAAAAAAAAAAAAAAAAAAAAACCTTTGCACGGGAGCAATGGTGATATTAAATATATTATGTATAATGCATGCATAATATAGGAATTTAATATCGCCATTGCACCCGTGCGAAGCTATACCTTCCTCTTGAATCAATCTATCTATTTAAAAAAAACCGCATCAAAATCCGTTGCCTAGTTTCAAAGATCTAAGCATACATAGGGACAGACAGCGGGAAGCGACTTTGTAGTGATGAATGCTGATTCTTGATTCAACTCACCGACGTAGTGACATTTTTTTTTCAAAGTCACTGAATTAGAATAAAACGATTTTATTTGTTTTGGCATGCTATTTACTCTAAATACCTAATAAAAGTGCAAAATATTTCTGTGTATACAGGCACAGAGGTTGATTGAAGTATCTCAAAGTTAATAATGAATGTACTATCAAAGCTTTCAATAAAAGCTAAAATTAATCAATAAACCAGAAAACCGGGGTTAGTAAAAATAAGGTTTGTCATTCTTAGGTTAGCTAAAGCCTACTGTTAATACAGATAATACTATATATTACAATATATTCAGCCAATATCTATTAAAAATCACATATTACATTTTGATGTACTCACTCCTACACATTCAAAATAGAACCGCCATAAGCAGGCACCCCATGGTACATGTTGAGATAGCAATGAATTTACCGTTGCCTATATGTGAACAAGTTCTCGTAACTGTTTTCTTCCCAGTGTTTTAATACGCAATCAGAAGAAATCCGCTGGTATTAAGTCAGCTACCAAGTATCAAGAAATCCTTCAGATAAGGATTATATTTTTTAATAAAAAAAACTTGGGAACACAGGCGGCACACAAATTACTTTCCTTGAAATATGTATTTTACTAAAACGTTTTTACGTAAGAATTTATTTACAGAGACAATAATTAACCCGGAGGCACTGAGGAAACTGAAATTGGTTTTTAAACATTTTAATTTGAATAAGAAAATTAGAAATTACTCATTAAGATGAGGGGGGCGGTGACTTTGTTTGTCAAAGATTGCAAACAACGCCTTGCGGTTGTTTTGGATTAGGTGCGGAGTGCTAAATCAGGGTCGCGCAATGACGTGTTGATACAATCAAACATTGATTGTAAGACGATAAAAAAGAGAGCTAATGTTTTTCCGACACGTATATGCCATAGCTTATTTTATTGTTTAGTTAGTATAGATGCAATAAACATGTAAGTGCCGCCAAATTATCGTCTGATGCACGGCCAGGTTATTTTTTTTCCGAGGTGGAAATCTTCATACGAGTAGATGTGTCTTCCGTCCTGGTGTGGGTGGAGGGGTCTGTGGGGTTCGTACTGACTAAAACCACCACGGTATTCCCTCACTCCCTTGCTTCAGCGGCTGCAGGTGCGTGTAGCTTTTACTGTTCCGGATTAGTGCTGGCTATCCGCTAATCATCTAATATTTTTGCTACGGTATGAAAAAAAACAGTTTTGCATAACTTGCGCCGGCACGAGAGCAGAAGAAGACGCTATCAACAATCAAAACTGTCTGCACAAGCAAAACCAACAAGCAAATACAGCTCGAAGTGCCGGAAAAGAGCACTTACATAAGCAAGCACTCGTACAAGAGGGGTGGTATCAACCCTTCCGCGAGTTTCGTGGCTCCTCACGACGAGAAGGTTTCTACGTAAGTCAATATTTGAAGTTACACGACGATTGGAAATAAACTGTGTCTATACGGGGTGGAGGAGCTGTTATCGATCACTGCGGAGATGATAGTTTGCGGAACGTACTCGTGTTGGTTTAGATTCGTCGGGAGTGACAAGTGTAGCTTAAAGGATCCTGGGTAAGTGGAGAGGGCCGATGCTGGGTCCTTCAAGATGGGTACTATTGGGTCTAGTTGTAACATATACTAAAACGTTATACGTGTAGCTTTACTGTTACATAAAAGCATTCCTGACATACCTGTTATTTTAAGTGCTAATTAAACATGATTCAATAGCCAAAACATAGCAAGATATATCATGCTATATCTGTTTAAAAGATCAACAATAAAGTACTTCGGCAGTAAAACCATAGCGCCAATGTCTCTATTTCATTAAGGGCCAGGACAGCTGTGTTTACGATCACTGATTTCCATGACTCAGTTGTGCAATGAGTCATTTCGATGACTTTAAAATCCCATATCTGTTATCAGATGGAGGTAGACAGTGATTATTATTAGGTTGCTATTAGCCAGTCACGCTGCGCAGCTAAGCGAACCATCAGATCTGACGCGACGTACTATATCAAATGCTGATTTTCAAATTACTGCCATGTTCCTGACTATCTTGAAATTATATTAAAGTGCTCACAATCAAGATAAATTAAAATTAGGCAGTAAACAAATTAACATCAAAATATTAATATACTTCATATTGCCAGTAAATTGAATTTACTAACTTAATTTTTACCGACATTTACGCAATTTGTTAGACAGTGATTAAGGTATATTTTTCGACCACAAATTGTAAATTTTTTGGGTATTTGAAACTGAAATATGTAACCATGTACTTATTTCAATTTCAAATACCTAGAAGCCGTTATCAATCGCCCTCACTTCAAAATTTCAAAAACATAGCTCATCGCTTAAGTACCGTCTAACAGTAACCACTCGATTGATAACTTTATATCGATCTCCCGATGACGTATCTCAAAATAAATAAACCGTTAAAACACGCGCCTTCAATAAATAACTTCAAACAAACGGGAACCAACTGTTGTATCAATCAGTTTATCAATCACTCAGCAGGTGATATTTTCTCTAGGTTTGTCACAATACCGACGAATAAAGAAGAACCACTGTCTAACTTGCTTTAGCTATTTCCAGAATTAGCGATCTCTCTCATATCCTGAACATGAACAAACATTCACAATCAGCCATATACAGATGTTGAAAAGCATGTTTTTTTTAAACATAATCTAATTTTTTTGTTTAACCAAGTTTAGAATATACAAGTAGAGTATTGTATTTACATTGTTGATTTAATTTTCAAATGGGTAAATCATGTATTTTTTATTTCAACCTAAATGTCCTTCTGCATTTATAATCGAGAATAAATTCATGAGTGTCGTTATGTATTTCAAGTGAAGGCTCCCTAACGACACTTGTAGGAAGTTATCTTTCTGTCATTCTCATGTGTGTGTTGAGTTGTTGACTCAGAATGATTATCCGGCAGTGATTGACAAGAGTTTAAGATAAATAGCGGGTGTCGCAGCAGCTGGGATATGTGTTTATGTACTTCACTCATACACGACTTACCCTTGGTGACGACTGGCCCTTAGGTGAGATTGGAGAGATTTAGTGTTGATTGATGTGTACGTAACATAAAAAGAACTTGATGACACTCGGAATTTGGTGATTTTCGGAATAAGGAACGATAGTTCCTCGAATATTACTTATAAATATAGTACATGAAGTTTAACCAATTAATGTATTTTTTCTAAGTTATTTCTAAGGTTGATCAAAGTGAGGACTGATTTCATCATTCAATATAAAACTTAGTTCAACTAAACTGAGCTCAGCGTAATCTAGTTTAAAGACCCGTGTCGTAAACATGGGCGACAACAAAAGAATTGAAACTGAGTTAAGCGTAAACTAGGTTCAATTCACAGCGGTGAAACGCAAAATGAAGCTATAATCTCGATTAGGCGTTCAAACTGCGTTTTGTCTTGCATAATCGCGATTAGTTTATTGGTGAATTTGGCCCTTAGAGTATTAATGTTGGTTTGATTTGAGTTACCCGCCTGCGTATAAATTAACTTCAGCTTAACTGCCAATAAAACGCTAACTTAACCGATATGAACAAGATATTTATTATTTGTGCATAAATCACTTAGGACTTGAATAGAGATATAGCTATGAGCCCAATTTCTATTAAATATACTAACAATTCCATTCTGTTTCATCACCGCGCCATTTACTGAAAAGCCCATAAAGCACAAACAAACAAAAAACATTCGCAAGTAATCTATGCAGATATAAATATCATTGTCTTGTCACCACACGGTAAAGTTAATTTAAATTGAACAATACCCACGCAGCTAACCATGAGAATTGAAATTACCGAACAGCGATTGCAGTATGTTATGTTGTCATTTTGCTATACATAGGTTTCTATGAGTGGGGAGATATGTACGCACACAGTGCTGAGCGCGCAATGTATTAGTCAACATGCAAGTAATTGGTTCGCGATTTGTACACGTGTGTTGTTAGAATTTGTTTTGATGTCGTCCATGTTACGAGAGAAAGCGGCAAGCGGGTTATTTGACCTAATTTTATAACCTACGCTAGTTTAATTCCCCTCACTAATATACCTAGAAGCTTCAGCTAAGTTCTACTTGAGGATGCTCAAGGAACTACAGGCACTTAGTAGTCTAATTTATATATTGACAGAAGCTTCGAATCTTGCTAAAACAATACCTTCTGCAAACGGGTGTACGCTTTTGATATTACCCACTTCCGCCTTTACCTGCCAGGATAATGGCCTTATCCCAAAATAAACATGCTATCTTATAATTGGCCTATTCAGCTCTTCCACAGACTTCCGCTTTTTCCTTAGTCCACATCCAAGCTTCTGATAAATGTGGGCACAACAGGCAATTAGGCGGAACACGAAAATAATAAAGGACACTCGCTGCGGACAGTGTCTACACGATTTATAAACGTGAGCACAGGCTGCAGTTATGTTCGACGCTAATTGTCTAACTGGCTCTATAACGATGATTAAGTTGACTGTTTAAAGAGTCTTCCTTTGTCCGAAAGTGGAAGGGCTTAAAACATTGTAACAATTTGTTGTGCTAACCATTGAAAGTTTGTGATATACCTACCTAAATTATTTAGTATTTGGATATCCTAAAACACTCTGTAAATAAATCCTTCATATTCTTCTTTCACAACAAAATTGACAGTATGCTAAAATGGACACCTTAATGTGTCATCATCTACGTATGAAATTCTAAATAACATCACTATAAAAAACATTCCTCTAAATATAAACACATTCAGAGTATCTCCACACCACAAGAACCCATAAAATAGGCTCATACAATAAATTCAAAGAAATTGAGACTTAACGCGTCGCGGTAGCGTATTTACAAACACCATTCTTCACGGACGCATAGTCGACTGGGTTTGCGCTGGGACGCTGTCTACTCGTACCGTAGCCGTACAGCCATATAGCCATACACTGCACAATTTATTCATTGCGCAGTCGAACGCCGGTAGATTTATGAGCGCGATACCGCTTCCGCACCGCGTATGAAACATCGATTTCTGGAGACATGACCTGACGATCGCACATGAACTGACTTGGGTAACGAACCAAAGAAATCTCCGTTGTCCTGTCAAGGTTTCCGTTAATTTTTTTTTCTCGAAACTGTCTTGTTTAATTTTTGATATCGTTACGTAAAAATTTCGACTATAAACAACAAAAAAAAAGCTTTATTTAAGTTTAAAAGATTTTCTTGCAAAACGAAATGTTTTATCCGCAATCTTTATGCGACTCGTAATCAGAATATTCCATAATTTTATTCTATTATGAGAACTTCTTTCAGGAAAACATTCATTGAAAACTCTATTCAGCTTCTTTAAAATTACCTTTTCAGTAATAGTCTAATATCCTAACAGCGAGCTATTCAAGTTTCAGGAGGGTGTGGAACAACTATATAGATAGACAGAGAAGACAGTAAATGGATGAATAAGATGAGATACGTCTTGATTTTCACCGTCAGTTTTAGTGGTGCGCTTAGTTCACACACACTAAGGACGTGTTTACGGAGACGCGGCGCGTTTGGCGTTTTGTCGTACATTGCAGCAGCGGGCCGTGTCATCGCTTGCGCAAAGACAAACATATGGCAATTTACGACGGACCGCCCGACGCACCGCCCGACGCACCGCGTAACGCGCCGCGTCTCCGTAATCGACCAGCGGCGTGGTGCGGGTTGGCGGCGACGGCGGCGCGGGGACCAAGCACGTAGTACATATCAACGACAGTATTGCATCGTCCGACATGACCGTGCGTAGACGTACGTTTAAACTATAACCAACTTTTGCTAAGATTAGAATAAACCCCTATACAGTTCACTTGCTTTTAATTTAATTTAATGTCTAAGCCTTTACAAAAATGGTATTCTGTAAGGACTCCATTTACTCATATCTCTGTGTCTGAATGTGAACGCGTTCGGAGGCGTGCCATAACCGATTTATGTCGGGGTCTTGAGAGCCCCCGGGGGCGCCACTAGTTACCACAGAAGCTTTGTTCCACTGCCACCCACTACCTAACTTATTGTCTGCTGATTTTTGAGATATTGCACACTATATCAAATATATATGAGCAGATTCAGAAATGTGATTTGTCGCTTGTTTTCAGCTGCGAGAAATATAATTCTACGCAATACAAAACAAATATAATTTATTAAGATAACGGCTTGTTTCACCTGAGATATAATTTCGATTGAAAAATAAGCAGAAAAAAGCTGTGTTTGTGATTTTAATATTTTTTTTATTTAAAACATAACTAAACCAAAACTGAACCACTCCTACAATTAAGTTAAAAGTAAATATGCTTATATTGCAGGATGAAACAGAAAATAACTGAATATCATACGAATAATTCTACCCAAGTAGAATCCATTAAAGACCTGATGCATTAAATAAATCATACACATATTTCAAGCAGGATTTCCATTGGGAGCAAAAAAAGCACCATATCATAGCGACCGATACATTTGTGCTAATGCAGTTGCCTAACGCTGTGCATATTTGATGGAACCCACTCCGCTCTACGATTGAGGATAAACGAGAGGCGCTTAGAGCTTAAAAATATAGTTCTTGTGATGCTCATATTGCTTGCTATGTCGGTGAAGTTATGAATGTATTTTAAATTCTAAAAGATGTAGGAATTGAATGAGAATTTTGAAAACTCAGTTTAAAATTACACGTCATAGTAAAAAATGATAACACATTCGAGAGAAATAATGTTTAATGAAAAATGCGTTTATTTGGCATACTCGTGGAAAAATGCTGTGAATGTAAATAAAGAAAAAACCTGAGGCAGAAAAAGACACGGATATATCATAAATAGATATAAAAAACCTGATGTACTGCTTACATATAACATTATAATATTAAACGAAATTATTTCAAGTTCAACTAATTGTCTTTAATTAAACAAGTTAAACTGTTTTAAATTTAAAATTACTTAACCTATTTAATCAACACAAAAGTGCCAATACTTCTAAACATCTTCTCACCCCAAAATAACGAATAGTCATGCTAAGCCAATAAACTCATTGAAAGTATCGGCATCGCCAACCCACGCTAACTCGAAATTGATTGCTTGTGGAACTTTGTAATCAACAGACGCTATGGAAGAGGCCTTTATTAAAACGACTTGGACACCAGGTAGCTAGGTGCCGGCTACTGCAGGCTGCCTTTGGTTATACGATTGTGTCATTTCATTAATTTGATCAGACTTTTGATCGCTTGTAAAAGAGTCGGGATTGGATGGTGGTAGGCATTTTTATTTAAATTTCTTCAAAACTCTTCCAAGAGTTATTAGATACATACGAGCCGTGATCAACATTTTATTATAAAAATAGGAACAAAAAATATGTGGTAAAAAGTACGTTGTATAGATCAAACAATACGGTATCAAAGGAAACGATAACCGATTTTCTCAGAACTCGTCAAAACTCTGTATCCTGAAGCAAAGTTTACCAATACACATTACTTTCCAAAAAGCAAGCAAATTTATATTCCAACGCACGTCTTCAAACTATACCTCAGAATTACGAACTTTTCAAAGAAAATATTCTCCCATTCATTCACTTTGCGAAACTTATCGACGTCAATACTGTTAACCTTCGGTTATTCAAGCAAATGTATCCACCCAGCGCATGAAACGAGTCAGTAAATCACGCGGCGCATTCATTGCCGCTTCTGAATGGGGCTGGGAGCGAGACACAATGGCGGCCGCGCAATGGACCTAGCAACATGATTTATGATCGCAGACATGCTTTGATACAGGCTTATCCTCTAATGGACTGAAACTGCGAGCATTCCTTTAACTATGGTATTGGATGGGTATTTGGATGGTGTCATAATATTGGTAAATATATTTTAAAAATCTATTGCAGTTATATGTTGGTACAATATTGTTCATTTTAATATACGCGACCTGTTTTTTTGGTCCTGGTTTGAAAATTTAATTAATTCCATAGAGATATGGTACGAAACGCAAACAAAAGCTGTATTGAAGTTGGAATCAAATGTATCTAAAATTTGAAATAGACAAAACTTTGAATTGGTCAATATATAAACTGAAGCAGGAACAGATATAGCAGATATAACAAAACATTGAGAAAGTAAAATGCTGTAGATTACTTAAATGTAAATAATCAAAATGTAAAAGATATCATTGTAAGATAATAAATTCAAATATAAAGGAATAGTAACCTACGCGTATAAATATTTACTAAACTCAACGGCAATAAAAAATCTCGAAGGATATTTGAAGCAATATAGCCAACGTTCAAATATGGAGGATCAACATAACTCCGCGTAAACCTTGTCTGACTAAATTGAACGGCCACAAGTAAGGTACGGCTATAGTCGGCTATGCTGGGCTATAGACTGGCAACACAGCGATATTGAAGAGTAAATATTACAATATATTTCAATCAAAAAGTTTTATCGAAACAGAACAGACATCATTGATTTTCAAATTGTAATTTTTTTATTTACTATACCTTTTTATAGGGCCATGATTACATTTCTTCTACTTCAAAATGTTTTAAAATTTAGCTTGTACTCCCATAATAAAATAGTTTTCACGTTCCAACTTATGATGCAGCAAATGCGAGTATTTCCAGATAAATATTTGTCTATTCAGGAATGTTACACCATCGTAACATAAGCTGTGAAACAGTGAACACAAACAAATAGTAGGAATATTATGTAGAAGCCTTTTTATAATGTCAGGATTGAGGATAGTTATGGTAATAAATCAACCCATAACTGTTATTGTTGACATTACGCAGGGTATATTGCTGACTTAATACCTCTGCGTGTCACAGTAGAAATTATTGAAAAAGGTTCGCTCCAAAATAATGTCGGTACGTAACAAAGATACGAGAAGACGAAACAAAGCAGTCTTTATGGTACTGAATTTAGGTTCTATTTGCATCACCGCATATTATTTTCACATACTGAACCTTCTGTCTCTCTTTTTACTTTTAGAATGTAACGTTTTTATTATTTCTTTGCAAATAAGTATGGATGTTATTGAATATTGTGTGGGTTACATACATACAACCATTCGCAATCCGGTCTGACCTTTTAATAAAAAGGGCTTACTTCAACAGTTTTGTGTCGCGTTGCTTTTAAGCAAACTATTATTTTATGCATTGAGTTGTTGACATTTTATGTTACAAGCTTTCCCTGTTGTACGCGGGTACTTAAGTAAATAGTACTGATTATGTTACCTATAAATGCTGTTTGTTGGCATGAAGTCATGAATAGAAATGATGTCGAAGATTAAGTTTATAGCTTTATTGTCGAGGTACGGTCAGGCGGTGATAATATTTTGGGACACAATTTACCTTTTATCGTCTTTATTTGTGAGACATTGAAATTCATAAATATCTGTAGAGATAAATGTCTACAGCGCAAAAATTACTGGGAAAAATTTGCATTGAAACTTATACTGTCTTTTTACAAAAAATTGCTTTAGCACTGGTTTGATCCAAGAACAATAGGTTTTGGTTTGTTACAGTAAAATGTGTTCTGATTACAAAACTAAGATTATTCAAGGATCAGGTTGGGCCATAGAAATACAGTGGTTTAAATAATATCCACAGATAAGAAACAGACATGGCATTCTTCCATTTATTCATATGGTCTTTATTATGCCGTAAATTGTTCTTTGTCTATAGAACAGTATTCTGCATTTTGACGCGCTTTTCATATTCAGTAGTGGAACCACTTGCAAACGTCAGTGACGCGCGTCAATTTGATCACATGAGATCTTTGTTTATATTTTGCGTCCTTAATTTTAATTAATGTTACATTAATTACTCTTATTACTGTGACTGTTAAGTGTTACTTGTTAGTATTTTTTATTTACAGCTATCACACATAACGCCGTCTAGTCCCAAGCTAAGCAGAGCTTGTGTTATGGGTACATACAAATGATCGTGCTCATCACACAAACATTTGTCCTGAGTGGGAATCGAACCCACGACCTCGACATAGCAGTCAGGGCCGCTAACTACTGACCAAGAGGCCAGTTTATACGTAAATAGTATCTGTTCTGTTGTTATTGTGTACGTAATTGTCAGTAACAGTAAAAAGTGGAGCAACAAATAATAAATGTTACTGACTACGATAGTAATGTATTAGTAAATAAAATTCCAATAATTAAACATTTAATTGAAATTGATTGATTAAAAGTGCTTAGTTAAAGAACCACTGTTTTTACTTCAAAAGCGTTTCTTGAACTTTGTATATATAAAATCTTCATTACTCAATTTATCCGAATCCCCATGATAACAATATCTGTAAGATCGCCGAGACGCTTCCAACATATTCACATCATCGATAGCGATCAAATCAATCGTATTAATGTTTTTTTTTAACGATTTTTATATGGAATAACACACAACCATAATAAAATCAAAGCTAATCACAATTATATTCGTTCTAACTTTACTACTGTAGATAGTTCAGAAACTAGTGATAAACTTCATTTTTTTATAAGTACATTTTCTTTATTAATGTTATTAAACCTCGTTATAGACCCGATTCAGATTAGTGATGAATATTGATATTTGTCAATGAACACACATAAAATAAGTAAGCATTGCATTTCAACTTGATGGTGTAATAATAAATAACTGTCAACATATATATAGTTTGTTAAATAGTAATCATAAAACATTTTTCAAATTTACCACAAACATTGAGGTTCTGACTGCAACCGAGCATACTTATTGGCAAAACACAAATTGTACTCGTAGAATATACATTATGTTTACAAAATACCCGCTGCCGGTGCTGCTATTATGAGTACTTCCCGAGGCAACATTGGCTCTGCCCAATGTGCCGGATATTGGTTCCTTGGTGCCACGGACCGGTCAAATTAAAAATCGTATTGAAATCGTGTCAATAATAGAAGGGAATTTTGTAGACTTTTATTTGGGGATGAAAGATAAAAATGTGATTAAATTGGTTTTCAAAGTAAATAACAAACGGTAACAATTTAGCGGAAACATTTTTTTAAGTTAATTTATGGAAGATAAGATAGTTTATAGATTATAAAAAATAATGTGTTAAATTATGTATAGTCTAAATTTTTAAGTATTATTTTTGTTTAAAAATTACAGATTCAACAGAAAAGAACTCATAGACAACTCATAAAAAAAACTCCGATTGCAATAGGATTAGGAAGCATAACCGCCATTCGTTAAAAATACACCGATAAATATACAAAATTTTGCATTTGTTTTGTTTACCTTTAGCCAACATCAACCTTCTCAATATTCGGGCACGCAGGCTAAAGCTAAACGCTGATCGTCCCGAACTAAACAACATAAGCAAAACGATATCCTTTACAAACATTATAAGAAAAATATGTACACAGTTTAATGAAAAACCTTGCGAAGCCACTCCCATAGCTATATTAGGCAAATAAAAAGAAATGTATGTATTTAATAACCTCCATATAAGTTTGTAGCTGGTCTGTTGCGCAATATCTTGAACAAAGCGTAGTTCAGACCACCTGCTGTTAGGATATGAACTTACTTGGGTACTGAATTCTTTAAGTGATAACCATAATCATAAAGCCGTAGTAAAAGTAAATCGGGTATTATTGCAAATGGGTTCATTATAATATATTTTTGCCACGTGTTGCCTGGTGAGGCATGAAGTCGCTGTGTGTTGGAGCATTCAGTTTCTTACAAAACGTTTAAGCTGAGCGGTGAGTGAGTGCCACCAATGTTGGAGAAAACGTAGCCACCTACTGCAAACCGTTTAATGAATTTATCATCGATTCAAAAAGAAAAAGAAGAAGTTGGTAGAATCATCACACTCTTGATTTGTTGTATTCGCTTTTTTTATAATTCACTACAATATAATTCTTTATTTGTATATATGTATTTAAGTATATTAATAAGAATGCTATATAGAAATTCTAAAATATTGTGATGATTAATTAGAGGCACAATCAAAAGAATTCATGAAGAAGAGTTACCAAAATTTCGAGACAAAATCTTATTCGTAGCGACGCGACTGTGATTAACTCGAAATTTTCTGCAAGCCATATTACTTCAAACATTTAAAAATATATTTTTGGGCAGAGTTATTTCAAAGTTAAATTGATAATATTTTTATTTTTTGAATTACTTTCTTATTTCGTTTCAAGTTTTTTCAACATTGTCAATTTTGATTACAATCTTCAGCCTGAACACTTATACTTTAATCACTTTTTTGTCGAGATGAAACCGACAGATGGGTTACCCAACGTAAATCTATACAGGTATAATTTTGCGTAATTCGAGACTTGTTTTTCAAAACGCTCTTGTTGAGCAGACTATATCTACATAATATAATATTTTACTTATTTTTTTTATTTTTTTATTTAGTATGAAATATTTTCCTTTATTCCTTTATTCTTTATTGTACATACAGTTTTAATAAAACAATAAAAGGACAGTGGATGTACATATTTCAGATAGGTGCTGAAATCTTTTATTTATTTATGAAATATTAAATACTACGTAAAGAATAATAAATTCAATAAAACCTATTGTTCATCAAAACAGAAACACAACTTAATATATCTAATCGCAGTGCTAATTAAGTCTTTAAAGAGTGTCTGAAGAGGGGCTATGCCGTCCTCACCTTCCTCTTGATGAAGGTTCTTACCGGATTTGGCAAGTTGGGGAGGCTCCTGTTTCTAATCCAGACAGAAAAAACGCCCGTTACCATTATGCAGTTTGCCCTTTGTGCATTCATTGGAAAATTGCTCCGCTTGGGCGGTGCACAGCCGTGTCTTCGTGGAGGCAATCAGCGTGGCGGTCTTTTACTTAGAAGCCCGGTTAGGCCGCATGGCCTAACCGGGCTTCTAAGTAAAAGACCATTCCTAGGCAAGAAGAAATAGGAAGCTATCTCTTTCTAAGAATCAGTAAAGTGAGTGAAGAAGATGGCGGCAATCGTGAAAGATCGAGCATCCTCACCGGGTATCTGGAGTCGCACAACGATTCTTGGCCACCATAGGCGCGGACTTACAGACGACGACGAAGCCCGAGTCGACGGCTTGCGGTTTTGGTCAGTAGAAGCTTAAACAAAACATACTTGTGTACTTCAGTTCGCTCAGGTGGAGTGAGAGAGCATGTTGTCACTCCACCCTAAAGCAGAAAGGCCTCACGGCGTCGTCACATTCCGTTTGGCACAGGTACTAACCGAACACGGCAACTTTGGGACGTACCTATACAAGATTCGTGCGGAGACGACGCCCGGGTGTCGTCACTGTGCGGACCGCCCGGAGGACACGGTGAAGCACACAGTCGAGGTCTGCCCCGCCTGGGAAGAGCATCGCCGTGTCCTTGTGGGGGCGATTGGGGGTGGCAATCTCTCGCGCCGGGGCCTGGTTCAAGCCATGCTCCAGAGCGAGGAGGAGTGGCAGGCGGTCGCCTCCTTTTGCGAAGCAGTAACGCTATCAAAGGAGGAGACCTACCGCATCAGGCAACGGCGTACACGCCGCCGCTGCCGCCGGGATTCCGATCCCGATTTCCGGTCACCGTAGACGCGGGCTCGCGGACGGCGGGCAATGGGTAGCTCGCTGTCCGTTCGTCCGGTAACAGATTGGTCCGAGCTCAAGTCGTTTACGGCGCGCACTGTTTCTGCGCGGCTCAAGGAGTTGTCAGCAAAGTGTAGGGGCCCACCAGGGCCGAAGCTTACTGGGGCCAAAGGTTATGTGAAAATGTCACCCGGGGTCCTGGGACGAAGGCAATGAATGGAACAGGGTAGGTTTTTAGTCAGTAAGAGTCTGACACTATTTCCTGCCCCACCTAAGGGCGGGATTTGTCATAGGATGATTTTACCTACCATAAAAAAAATAACCCTAAAGCAGGAGAAGTCATTTGATGATATTACACCTCAGCAAAAAAAAGATCATATCAAACGTATCATTCAAACTGTTAGGTATTCAAATCCTAAAAGGTCTAGTTTCTCGGTATTCAATTCCATAACAAACCAAAATCTTCAACTAACAGACATTTATTCAAATTCCCTTGTAACAAGAAATCTTCATGTCACGGGGTTATAAGAAGTGTTTATATTTAGTCAAGTATGTGTCTCCTTGGGATATTAATATTGTTGTAGTGTGAGTGACGCAACAGCAGCCATTTATCATATCCCTCTTATTATTCTGTTAGAAAAAAGCCGTCCCTTGAAGAGTGTCTGTCTAAACAAATATCCCTTTAGGCGGGAAAAAAGGATGAACGAAAAAACACACCTACTTACATATAGCAGGGTGGTTGACGTCGACGTTTGTTTTGTTTTCTTAATTTGATTTTAAAATAAATAACCCTATTTTTGAATTGGTATTTATTATCTATCTTGTTGGTTCGAAAATATCCTGTCAAGTTCCATACATATCCGTACTGCTATGAAGACATGACACCAGAAAACGTAGTGTTGGAAGGGAGGCCTTCCACAAGGTGGACCGATGACTTGGTGAGAGTCGTGTGAATGCGGTGGATGCGAGACGCACAGGACCGGTCGTTGTGATGGCACTTGGGGCCTATGTCCGCAAGTGGACGTCCTTCGGCTGAAATGATGATGAAGATACAATGAAGGCATGAAGAGGCAAAAAACAGATATTTAGAGTTACATTTGATTTTAAAATATTACATAGTATCTATAGATTTGTTAAATTTAAACGCCATTATTTACTAGTCTAAACCATTATGAAAATGTCACCTTAACAACCATGTTTAGGTACGAAAGAATTGATTACTTTTAGTTTCCGTTTGGTTTCTAAATTTATATTATTTTTTTCAATACGCTTATCAGCTTCTATTGAATCAATATCGTCAATTTCTCACGAACTAGGACTTCACGTCCGTTCCGGAGTAATAATTTACATCTGTCCTGCGACTATAGTTTATCACCACAAATGCGATGAACGACATGTGCTGGTTATAAATCTACCTGCCAGTCGAGGCGGCACCAACAGCAAGGTGAGACTTTGATCTATGCTCATTCGGTTAGTGTGATGCTTTATTAGAAGATAAATAATCACCACCATGTTAGCACCCTGTAGGGCCTTGACGAAGTGACAAGCGCTTTCAAAGCGTCTCATTTTCAATGACTATTATCAATGGTTTGTTCAACAAAACCTTTTTGGTAGCTGACGCAATTCCCATACCTTTTCGAATTTTCTGCCACTATTATCGCTGATAGGATGACAGTTTAGCGACGCCAGCTAATCTTCTATGTGTCCGTGTTTATTTATCTTCCATCCCAGATTACCAACAGGGTTCATTTGCTTGGTATAATAAAAACGAAAAAGACTAATTGCAGTGCATGTCTGAATTCCTTATATACCAAACATAATTTATAAAGTCCATGTACGAAGGCTTAACTCAATGTTCAGACGAGACTATGCAAAAGCAATTGAAACTTTTGACTATAAGCCTATTTAATTACTAAGGACTTTACTAAATACTATATCTATTAACCCAATGGAAAACACAGGAAATCAATAAATCGCAATATGAAAGTCCTATTTAATAAAACCTTCATTTGAGAGTTTTTCTTTCCGTGAAATAACGCGGATGAATAGACCAATTGGTATTAGATAAATATCTAGCACTAATTGGTGTACACGTCCGTTTGTCATGTACCACATAGATAAGGTATACTTCCGAGACATTACTCTTGGAACTGAAGTGAAGGAGGGCTCTGTTTTTATGTTTAGTTTCGCGTCACTGACCCGCTGTAAGAGGAGATGAGACGTTCTTAGGGACCTTACACATTAAACTCGGATAAACTTAGGATACGGCAGGACCGTTCATTGTGTCGACACTTGCGGGAAGCCTATCTCCAACAGTAGATGTTTTTTGGCTGAAATGATGATGATGATGTACCTTAGGTTAGCAGTTGCTTAAATTCGGAGGCACTGACATAAGATTAACTAGGTTTTTTATGTCCTAGAACTTTAAAGCCATTCGAAAAATAATGGAAGATCACTTATTTTTCGCTCTGCGAAAGATTAACATATATATTGTTTACGATACTAAATAACACAATTATATATCAGCTAAAATATCGGTTGGATTTTGACAGGCTCATACTTAACCCCGAAACCTTCACGCTTTGGTAAAACACGTATTAAATTAATTATAAACTCATTCTCGTGTACAATATCTTGAAGGGCCCTCACAGCACTGCCTACCCCCCTCTCTCGATTCAAAGCGATACACACATGTAGATAATAGGATTTTACATTTGGACGAACATTGTTCACAATTACTCCACAGGGACTTGAACGCTGTGAAAATAATTTAGCAATGAACACGAATATTTTATTTTAATGAACCGTTCAAACTCAGATGGGATTGAGAATTAGGTACGAACATAAATATAATTTGTCTGTTGTATGTTCTGTTAAACTCAATTTGAATTGACTCAATTTTGTTACGTTTAAAGCTATCCTAAATTGGGTGTTGTAAATTTTATCAAGCATGATTAATATTTTTACTTACTTTATGTCTCTACAAAAATGCTCTTCATGGTAGAGCACATGAAGTAAGTAGTTTGAATTGAAAATATGTCTAAAAAGAAGAAGGGAAACATTTATTAACACGTTATTTTTGTTATTAAATTTACAATTTCATCTAACGTTTTTATTTTTCATAACACTTCACTTTTGGAGGCAACAGATCTACAAACCTCTTCAAACAACAAAAATATAAACAGAAAACACAGCAGAATAGGTTCACGAACAATTTGAGTAGCTTTTGACGCGAGAGCGCGCGGGCATCGACGCGGTAAATAACGTCAACATTATGGTCCGAATAACATCAATATTGTGTTTCCAATACTGCCACTAAGTTAAATTACTTGCAGCGGGCTGAGCAACGGTTCTATGGAACTTTGTGCTTGACTGTGCTTCAAAGAGAGTCTGAGTCTGAGCACAGAAGCGAATGTCGAACGACTAAATAAAGCTTTATCCTAAGAGGTTTCTGTCGCTACGGGTCCTAAATAATCGTATTCTTTGGATATCCACCAGCTCAACTCTAAAGACGGCATATTTAGAATTTATAGTGAAACTAGGTCATAGGTAGAATACTAACTTGAAAAACTGGTCGGAATTTCAACTAGATACTTCCTTGCAAAAAGAAAATCGTCAACGAAAAAGAGCGTAAGAACATTATCAAAGTGTCACAACAAAAAAAAAGTGTATACTTGACATTCCTATACACCCCTATTTTTTAATTACTGCACAAAAAAAATGGGGCTCAATCAGTACCCGTTACTGATCATATTTGCGTAGTCAAAAGTACAAAAAACGAAATCCCAAAATTGTCCACGAAAATTTGTCATTATTGGTAAATTCATAATTGAATCATCATTCATAACAACTACTACTAGAAAATACTAAGCTCAGTGTTTTTCCATTTTTATTGACATTCTTTCATTCATAAAAAATAACCTGTACAATGTTTCTATAAATTGAGTAAGATTTTGGGATATAAACAAACGCTCATAACTTTGCTGTTTATGAATATTATGCATTGAGACTTTACTGAAATAATAACAAGACCTTTTCTAATAAGCCCTTTAAGTATTTGCCATAATTAAAAAATAGTGGTGTATATATTATTAAAACAATCGTTAAAAAAAAAACATGTTTTAAAAATAACAGCAGAATAAAAAATATCTGCATTTTAGTTGGAATCCCAAATGGCTACAATTATTCATTGGAGGCGAGAACCAGACGAGTGTCGAACAATACGGCAATTCATTTGTAAACTGACGCTTTGTTTGCATCCAGCGCTAATGTGTGGGCTACAATGGCCGACAATGGACAGATTTGACTGGATAGTGATAATGGTTCGAAATAAGCACGGATTTTGGAAAACGTAGTTACAATAGGGGAAAGGATTAATTTTTGCTTTGTTGGATTTTCCATTCACATAGAAGTTAGGTTATTGATAGTGATAGCAAATGTGGTGGAATGCTCCCTGATTAAACAATTTGTAGAGTTGAATGTCGCTGCTTCCAATGCAAGGTTAGCATTGTTTGTTTTAACATTTATATTTCAATAACGATATTAGTTAGGACTTACCGAATTTATTATCTTAGTGGGCTGTGTCTAGAAACTTCAACATACCTGAAAACAAAGGAATAAAGAGTTAATTAGACTTTTTTTTTTAAAATCACGATATTTTTCTAAAACATAAAGGTTTTTTTTTTAACATAAAAGTTTCTAACTTCGAACACAAATAAAAAAACGCTTTTTTAGCGAAATAAACGCCAAGTATGAAAAAAAAATGTCTCTCAACACCTTTCTCTCGTGTGATAAAAATGTTATGATTAGTTACTACTAAACGTGTTGCGCCGACCCAAAGTAATGTGGGATAAGGGCAGGAAAAAAAAAGTTACTACTAATCCTACGACTATTAGTCCTTACTAGGACCGCGTCATCTCCGTATGCAAGCCTGCCTGGTGCGATTTCGATGAGAAGAGTAACTTTTAGAGGTAGAATTCGTTCCCAACAAACTTTTTGCGTGTTTGTGATCTGTTGATTACTTACATGGCTATCACTTTTTTTTTTAAATTAATTAATAAGATTTAAATCGGGACTCATATAATCTATGTGTATTTGTGTGTTTCGGGGCTGATTCAGCCCATAATAATATTTGGGCTCCAAAAATAGTATTTTTGAGGACATGTGGTTATATAAGCGTTCACATTGTTTTCTCCACATGCGTACTCATTTGTCAGCACCGGACATAATATGTATACTACATTATGGTAGGGAATTAAACTCTTGAGAAACATTGTAATGGTACCATGCAAAATTCTCAATACCAAATGACATCTTTTCTACAAAATATATACCACAATAACCTATCACAATGGAGACGGGCACGAAAATATTCTTTAGAAAAGTGTATGAGGTCCCTCCCCCCACCCACCCCCAACCGAAGCATTTACGTGCACACGAGCGTAAACCACAAGCACGACAGATATTAATATAAATACATGACATCTGCAGGATGGCATATTATCTGATCAAATAATAATCAATATAAGAATATCATACATTGACAGATGATCTGTGTGATCAATTTAGCGTAGTTTCTGGTAAGGATAAACTATATAAATAGTGGATGTTAAAGATATTATAAATATGTATAATTGTAATACTTTTGAATTATAATATAGAAGCAAACCAACCGACTGTAGTTACATAATAAGTAAGCATCTCAACCACTGAATGCCTTCTCTCGAGAGTTGGATACAGCTGTATAGTCTTATTTGACATAATATCCGTTTTCCTTATAATAAGTTCCATTCAGAATTGCAACATATTAATAATAGCTTTGAATGGATGTCATCTCAAGTTGACCGTAAATTCCGAAGGTTTATCACATGACCCCTAATAATTGAGAGATAAATTACCTACTGCAACTAAATAACATAGCACTTTACATTAAGAAAACAGCTGAAATAACTAATACTCACACTCTTCCGTGTCTTGTGTCTCCCTAATATTATTTATTTCTTAAGAACCAAGTTATTTATACAGTTTAAAATGTACGTCGCAAGAATACAAAATGAGTGGTGCATACACTTTTACGTTATCACAAACAGGGCCATGAATTATTTTTAAGAGAGCTTCTGAATTATTGTGCACCAACGTGGGGCATTGTAACAATAAAAAATGTGTTCATAACAATGTGATCTTATTCTTCGTCCTTAAATTCTGGGAGTTCTTCATTACCCGAACAGTAATCTTGATTGGAGTTACTATAGAGAAGTTTTGACCAGAAAATTTATTTACAAAACGTAAGGATTATAATTTTCTTTTGTGGTCGCTATTATTCTTCTTATTATATAAAAGTTTAAATAGTATAAATCATCCCCAATAGATATGAAATAAATTGTTCTAAGGTAGGACCCGCGATGATAAATGAATCCAAGTTCCAAAACAGTTCGAAGAAACCGAAAGTTGCCACTAATGATACAGTACTATTTTAAACTCGATAAATCATGGCTGCATCACATTTAAACGGACCGGAGCCTAATTGAGTGGGTATCGATCCAATACACTTTGAAAGGAATCTTCATACACTTTTAAGCAAATGCAAAATAAATAGTTGGAAGACGGATGAGCAACGATCAGGTTACAGACTAATGCATTGTGGACTCAAGTGGAAACGGTATTGTCATCAATTGAGGATGCATCGATCATGACGTCATCGTCTGGCAAACTGCCGCGTGTCGTGATAGTAGCGCTTGGAAATGTAGTCTGGAATCTTTTGTAGCTAAACTATGAACCAGGACACCTTTTTGGGTACCTACCATTTGGTTTGGGAATAAAAATGTTTTCAAAGTGGTTATTAAACTACGAGTAGTTCTAAACGTAAAGATTATTGAATGTTGATGCATTTTATAAATATAACAACCTTATTTTTGTAAGAAAATACCCAAAGCCGTAAAATACCCGTATTTATAAAAAAAGTTGCTTAGCGCTAAGTTATTTCTAATTAACTCAAAAACTGAAGTTAGAAAACTTCATTAAACATTTCAATTTTTCCTAATAGATAAGCGGTTATATCTGTGTTCAGATAAGCGGATATAGAATAAATAAAGAAAAAACTATAGAATAATTATTTTTACCTAAGTAGTTACTTTTACTCAAGTAATTAGTTTTACTTGTTTATAAATACAGGTATAATAAATGTAGGTTCAAAGATTGAAGTTTGAACTTTGATATTTTTTTGGATTTACTTAGAATTATAAGTTTATATAAATTTCATATCAAAGGTACGTTATACGAGTACTTTCTTTGAAATTAATTATTTATGAGTTTAATGATATTTTGTATTTTTGTAATATTGTTATATTTTACAACTATTTTTGTATGAAGTCTAAGAAAACTCGTAGTAATTTGGAATATAATTTCCACAACGGAAACAATGTGTCTCAAACGGTATGCAATATTTATGACGTATGACGAACTTAGAGCTGATGATTGATTGGAGATGTATTTATTGTGCCATTTGATTTCAGTTTCGAAATTTGTCCTCAAGTATATTTTTTCCTATATGAGCGGCTACAGAACTAAATTTCTAAAACAAAAACTATTAAACTAATAACACAGAGTATTTTTGATTACAGAAATTCGTAGGTTTGTGTCAATGACATTGCTTGCTCTTTGAATTATATGACTTCTACGTTAAACTCCTAACAATTTTTTTTTTATTTTTTTTAATAGGTATTAATTGGTTTAATTAAACCAATTAAACCAATTAATAACTAATTACGACAAAATTAATACGGTTTTATATTAAAAGTTAATTTGAACTTTTTAGTCACTCAGTTTGTAGATATCATAGAGCAAAGTACCTCTTTGAAAAAAAAGCCAAATATGTAACAGTGATGGTATTCCGAGAGGATATTATTAGATATTCCTATAACCTACACCCTATTTCTAATTCCAATGTCCCTTTAATGCGTGTTACTATTCTAGTCTCCAATCTTCGCGACAGATCTCCACAACTGTTGGACCGTTGCCACTGTATGATTGTCTTCTTTCTTGCTTTCTTTGCTCTTCAATATCTTTCTTAGCGATCTTAACTTCATCTCGAAAATGTTCAGTTTTTTGCCGAACCAAATATACTGACTTGTTCATACAGAGGTCCGGACAGAGGGTTGATACAATCTAAAACGGTTTTTAGGGTTCCATTGTGTAAGCGAGAATGTTACGAGACTTATAACGTTTGTTCTGCTGTTTATATATCTTCAATTGGTACTTAAAATAGCAAAAGGTAGATAATTCATCAAAAATAGTATAATTACGATTTTTTTAAATATTATATAAGTAAATTACTGTGTCATCAAAGTCTTTCTAAACTTACGAAGGTGTATTCGAAGAAATAAAAAAAAAACAACAAAACCCAGTATGTGTGGTCGTATACGCACTTGGTAGGTTTTTCCACGCCGACTTTGGACCCTTATTATAGAGCATTAATTCTTCGCATTTCGGTAATACGATCGCGATTGTGGCCCAAATTGGCTGTAAGCAGCTTAGTGCAACTAATTCTGGCGCGTACCGACTCCCCAATCATTAGTAATGAGATTATCAGTTTAATGTCATACGAGTCAGATGCGACTCAATGGAGCTGACGGTGACATTGAAGCATGAAGATGCAAATCTTGCCTGCAATGATTAATGACTAAAAAGATCAAACGAAATTTATATAATATTCAATCAAATATTTCATAACACAACTTCCATAGAAATAATATCCACAAAAATTTGAAAAAATATAAAATGAGTAAAGTTTCAAACACATTGTACATAATACAAGATACCCAAATAATAAATTGACTGGGTTTTATCATTTCATTAAAGTAAATATCCTTAACACAAAGAGGAGACAAAGACCGCCAGCTGGAACAATTCGCAAATAAATTTAACAGATCTAAACAGCAAGATAGTCACAAGCTGAGAACAGTTGCTTTCTTTATACAAAACGCGCGTCTCGTAATCCAAGATATACTATCACTTGCGCACAGGTGTAACTTGTAAGACTCCTATCATCTACATAGTACTATCTAGTTAAACTACTGTATCCTTTACTGTCTCTTACAGCTTCTGTGTAAGTATATTGCAAATAACATTTTTGTTTTTAACAAAACTAGTGAGTGAACCCGAGTTACTTCATAAAAATAAGGTCGAGGTTATTATTATGTTTTGTAGAAGATAGCATGAATGAACATAAAGGATATTGTATTTCGGAATATCATGTTATAATAACGATGTTTCGTTTGTCATCTTACAAATATAACTTGGAATATTTTATATTGTAGTTTGCCTTAGAGATATTTATTCAAGAAGATTTTATTGGTCAGTGATTATACGCTATTCTTGGGCGTTATTTTTACCGACGTTCCACGTCACACACGTTTTTTTTGGAAACTCACATGTCTGTTCACTTCAAGGTTCTAAATCTGACTTAAGAATGTCTAATACCGTCTTCACACCGCGGATTCTTTAATAAAACCATAATATATGCGAGGTCTTTCATCTAAGAGTAATATACGGAACATATTTAGCATAGAAACGCGACAAATATTCACATTTCGGTGTGAGGGGCGGCCGTAACGAAGTAATCCACTGACAAAGGGACACAGACCCGGACATTTCTTAGACTTGTTTACTCTTTGTGTGAGAGCTATATGTGTCTGTCATTTATAGCACGAGAGGTGTTTAGAGAAGGTTTACTTTCGTCTAAATTACTGTAGGAGCTTCTTGCGTAACTTATCCTCATAGTGTTGTTTGGGGAAGATTTTATGTTTAACAGTGAACGTCCTTTAGTTGAAGTAATGAATCTACCTCACTTGTCTGCCACCAGTGTTTTGCTTGAACCATCATCTTCTCGTCTTGATCTCATGTTACTTTGGATTGGTGCAACATATTTCCTTCTTCTATTTTCTTTTGTTAGCCACCATGCCATCATTTAGATACTTACTCCTTTCATGTGATTTTTTAGACAATCTATCCCTCTTTTTTTTGGCCTTCCTCTGCATCCGTCAGCATTTTACATTATATTATGAGCTAAAATTTGATAAATTTTAGTGAACTAATAAAACATAAAATGAATATTATATTAATAATATGGGTATATAATGTATAATTATATACATGGGTATGTAATAACATGGGCCTTCTGAATCATCTTTTTTGTGTTCCATTTCACGATCCGGGCATATTCACGTTTCATGGCCGACATTTTTCTTTGAGGTTTGTTGTCCGGGTAACGTATGGATGTCTTTTTTTACTTCGCCCTACTGAAGTACACAACGTTTATCACTACATTCTCGTAAAGTAAAGTCAACCTACAGAGTTAGTTTGTTTGAAAGTTAGTGCAACACAGATTTGACTTAAGGTAGAAGTACGTATTCCCGTTAATGTCCCAGTACCCGTTAACTAGTCAGTTTTTTATTTTTTTGCATTTTTCTACCAAAGTCAAATTAAAGTTTGCAAATGGAAATTTATTCTTGGTACTATTTTATATAATTTTGATGGCAACACTCACCAAAAAGTTTAAAGGCTTAAAAACTGTGCCAACTTAAAAATACGTTATAGTAAAATTATCTTTAAGTTCAAAGTTCTGTCGGTGAACTACGAGACCGCCCGGTCTCAGAGATCATCTAGCCACACTTCGACGGATAAAATTAAGGTAAAAGTGTTAATCTTTATAAAAAATTGTGTATATTATTTAACGATGTAGACTATAAATTAAGGTAAATCTCATCGAAAAGTAAATGTTTTTGCATTTTACATCTATTGGTACTCACAAACCCCTATTTGACCTAGTACCCGGTAAATTCGGATGTTTTTTACCGGATATTGGTACACTATCATCCCGATGCACCGAAACCCGTTATTGTATCCTTATTACTTTGAAATAGGTCTCATTTTCCTTTGAAACTGTAGTTTATATTAAATATTTTCTGCCGGATACTGGGACATGGATTAAACAGTTGCATTTAAATCCGTCACGGTTCTTATTGCCTTGACTTAAGTATTATTTTCTGTTGACTCAATAGAATGTAATTACTAGGTATCTTATTTGTTTTGGCTGCAGGTCTGCTTCTCTTCTGAAAGTCCGTCGAGCTGTGCGGATGTTATATCTGATGTGATACGTCATGTTATGGAGTATATTATCCCTTATAGTGACGTAGCCATCGGAGGCTCAGCTCGCTAGTTTAACGCTGATTGAATTCAAGCTGAAGAGCATTATCATTCGGCGTTTCTCACCTGGGTTGATGCCGTGACCGCAAAGCTCCGGATCTGAGTTCAAAAAAGAGAGCCTTCAACCAAGCTGCCAAGTCCTACAAAAAGGCACTAAGGACGGCTCGCTTCGATCGCATTGCCCATATCAGCACAAAGTCTCTGCATAGCCGTCCGGTAGCAGAGCTTTTTGGTCCCTTACCAAGTCGGTCGATGCAAACTTCTGTCAGCCCACACTACCTCCACTGGTTAAAACTGATGGAACACTGGCTCATACCGTGAGAGAAAAAGCATTGCTCTTTGCATCAATCTTCGCCCATAATTCTCGTCTTGACTCTAATTCTCTTCTTTTCTCTCACATAATTCTCTGCTTCTCTGCAACACCTCGATGCCCGAGGTTTGTATAAGGAACAAAGAAGTTTTGAGAGCGCTGTGTCGTCTAGACGTGAATAGAGCTAGTGGACCAGACGGCAAACCAGCAATAGTTCTCAAGGCTTGTGCGCCCGAGTTGTCTCCTGTATGGACGCGCTTGTATCGCCTCTCATTTAGGACTGGTATAGTGCCAAAGTACTGGAAGCTTCTTTTTTTATTATTATAGGTAAAATCATCCAATGACAAATCCCGCCCTTGGGTGGGGCGGGAAATAGTGTCAGACTATTACTACCTACCCTGCTCCATTAATTGCCTTTGTCCCAGGGCCCAGGGTAACATTTTCACATAACCTTTGGCCCCAGTAGGCTTCGGCCCTACTGGGTCCCTACAGTTTACTGACAACTCCTTGAGGCGCGCGGGAACAGTGCGCGTAAACGACTTGAGCTCGGACCGGTCTGTTACCGGACGGACGGACAGCGAGCTATCCATTGCCCGCCGTCCGCGAGCCCGCACCTACGGTGGCCGGAAATCGGGATCGGAATCCCGGCGGCTGATGGGGTTGGCCTCCTCCTTTACTAGCATTATTGCTTCGCAGAAGGAGGCGACCGCCTGCCACTCCTCCTCGCTCCGGAGCATGGCTTGAACCAAGCCCCGACGCGAGAGATCGCCGCCGCCGATCGCCCCCGATCGAGTACTGGAAGCTGGCCAACGTGCAATCTGTGCCCAAAAAAAAGGGCAGTCGTGCCGATCCTGCCAACTGTCGGCCGATTTCGGTTACCTCCATACCCTGCAAGATTATGGAGCGTGTATTGAACTCGCACCTCATGGCACACCTGGAAGGTAACGATCTCCTCAGTGACCGACAGTACCGGTTTCACCGCAATCGGGACTGGGGACCTACTAGTGTATGCACCCACTTGTAGTGCGAGGCCCTCGAGAGGAATGGGGAAGCGATTGCCGTTTCCTTAGAAGTCTCTAAGGCCTTCGGCAGGGTTTGGCATGCTAGCCTTTTGAGTAAACTTCCAGCGTACGGCATTTCCTTTGGTCTGATTAACTGGTAAAAGACTTCCTGAGTAAACGGTCTCTCCTTGGCTTGGCCTTGTTATCGATGGATGCTCATCAGAGCTCATGATGACTTGGGGTTCCTTAGGGGTCTGGTCTCTCTACAGTTCTATTCCTGCTGCATACCAACGATCTGCTAGTGCAAGGTATTTATACAGATGATAGGACAATTATAGAGAGATACTTGCCAGGTGCTTGGGCTAGAAAGCAGCTAATCCTGTCTGAAAGAGAGGCTATAGTACAGCGTACGAATGTCTTATTTCAGGCAGTCTCCAAGTAAGGCGGAGCCAATCTGGTGGGATACAACGCCCCCAAAACACAAGCGTGTCTGTTCACCGGCAAAAGGAGCCCATTCACCTTGGCTCATGCTTTTTCCAATGTGGGATACACCGACTGCCTTCAAATCTTCGGAGTCGAAATTTCCTCTGACCTTAACTTTGGGCGGTTCATTCAGTCCATAGCCAAGGTAGCTTTTTTATGGTAGGTAAAATCATCCAATGACAAATCCCGCCAGTGTGCCAGACTCTTACTGACTAAAAAACTCCCTGTTCCTTCTTTACCTTGGTTCCAGGGCCCTGGTATGCATTGTCATACCTCCCCAGAGCCCCAGATTAGACTTCGATCCCACTGGGCCCCTACAGTTTGCTAACAACTCCTTGAGGCGCGCGGGAACAGTTCGCGGAGTAAGCGACTTGAGCTCGGACCGGTCTGTTACCGGACGGACGGATAGGGAGCTACCCATAGCCCGCCGTCCGCAAGCCCGCGCCTACGTTGCTAAAGCGGTACCTAATAAAGGTATAGCGGTACCTAAAAAATATAGCGCTATCGTTATTTTATACCGGTAGCGTAACCGCAAATCTTAACATGTTTCGGTCTACCTTTAAAATAAAGCGATACCGTATTTTAATACCGGTAGCGTAACCTTATTATATACCTTAACCGAAAAAGGTCCCTGGCCTGTACCAAGTCCCGGCGCCACAAGGACACGGCGATGCTCCTTCCCAAGCGGGGCACACCTTTACCGTGTGCTCCACCGTGTCCTCCGGGAGGTCCACGCAGTGGCGACACTCGGGCGTCACCTCCGCATGAATCTTGTACAGGTACTTCCCGAACTTGCCATGTACGCCTAGTACCTGCGTCATGCGGAAGGTGATAACGCCGTGAGGTCTTTCCAGTCATACCTCAAAGAGGTCCCCTCTTTTTACCGCCTCATTAAACCAAGGTAGCTGCTAGAAAATTCAACGTTTTTGCAAAAGTCCGACGGTACTTCACACCGGGACAGCTTCTAATGTTACACAAAGCACAGGTCCGGTTATGTGTGGAATACTGCAGCCACATATGGGCTGGTGCTGCAAAATGCCACCACCACCACACGCTTAATTGGTGATCCAAATTTGGTTAAATCCAATCTTTAAAGCCTTGAGCACAGGCGTAGAGTGGCTACTCTACACCTGTGCTCAAGCATCCTGTAAAATGTATGTTTCGTTTACAGGATGCACATTTTGGAGAGTGCAACATACATTAAAAAAAATTAAAACGAATCATGTATTTTTTTGTTGTTAAATACAGACCCTAATTATTTTGACGACTCTTTTTATTTGAAAATATTTAATTTCTGTGAACTTTAACGTAAAGCAATAGAGTTCAAATTCGCGGTTAAAATTACCGGATACCGGGACAATTTAACGTTAACTAGTACAAATCTACCGGGTACTGGTACAACTAGCCCTTTTTGTATATTTCTTTGTTTTATTGTTATTAACATTTACACTAATTTAATAGAAGTAAAATATACTAAAAGTATATTAAATTATCTAACTAGTCATATAAAATTTATTTATATAAGTCTACTAGTTTTAGCCTAGGACACTTGCAAAGTCAGGGAAGTTCTTAACTTCACGGTTATTGGGCCGTTTACCTTAACTTATCATAAATTTACAGTGTTTATCAGGGGATACATTATATTAGTACCTAGTTTTTCCATACCTAATACGTCAACTTGACAAAGGCAAAAACGGTATCTAAAAGCATTTGCTATTAACATTTTTGTTGCTTCGTTATGGAACATCAATTTTTTATTTTTTATTTCTGATACTTTACAGATAAACCTAAATAGTATGCAAGTTCTATGGCAACCAATTAGCCCAAACACGGTCAGGGTACAATATTTTATTACACCGTTCTCGTGCCTACTTTTTCATTTCATCACTAGATCTGATGTTAACGTTTACCTAGAGATTAGCTCATGACAATTCAAAAGAGCCCAAACACGTCCAGGATACAATTTTTTATTACGGAGTTCCGGCGCCCACCTTCCAGCTTCACCATTAAAATAGTTGGATGGTACCATTTTCATTACTACAGTTATTATAAATTGAGAAGCCCCTTTTTTATTAGTTCGGTTAAAAACTATAATAAGCTTAAAATGAACACCAATATAAAAATAAGCCATCAAATCAATTCAGTCCAATGAATCCATCGATTCCATTTTCTAAAATTTCAACGTTACTGTCTGTTCATTTATATCATTCTTCACAACAACAAGCCAAGCATTTTCTTTGAAATGACAACGAAAGAATTGCAATAGTGCACAAAAAGACTATTGTTGCTCCAGAACGTCAAGCGTAGCCAAGTAAACTGTTTTCTCAGTCGCCGTCGACTTTTTCTCTTTGCACAAGTAACTGATATGCTTTAGCTTTTCTTTCTGCCACTGAAATGAAAAAGTCTGCCACAACATTTGAAATTTTAATGAAGCAAGAAATTTATAGTAAGGATTCAGAAAGGTCAGATTTAAATTTATCTGACGCAGTGAATGATATTGCTTACGGAGGCAAATGAATGAACCCTAAACAAATATGTAAATTCGTGACACGATTGTTGTAAACCAACTCCGAGCCAGCACTCTTGACAGAATTGGGGACGTTCAGTCGTTCAAGTAATGTCGGGACCGCGGCGTCCCTTTTTCGTCACGTTGCAGACGACGCGCGACGCGGTCGCTATTTTGGCCACTTCTTTTCAAAGACAAAATACCTCACGCGTCCTCGCAACAATGCGTGTTACTGGTCCCGCGTTATCATTCCCTTCCTCACAAGAACATCTCCCGAAAATTTAATAAAAATCCTAGGGACCTAACCGAGCAAGAAAATTTTCGCTGAATCGCAGCCCTTTAAGACGAAATCGAGGTATTTGTCGGATCGGCGGGTCTAAGCCGCCGAGGGTGCGGGGCGCGGGGCGGGATATTCGTCGCGAAACGAATTCAATTTGGATCATTCTTCTATACTATTATCCCGATTGAAGGTCTTTCCTCGCTGTCCCCCGCTCGAAATTGGATCGTCTTTTGCATAAAATGAAAATCGAATCGGAACTAACGAAATATCCTCGGAAAGGTTCCGTCACCCTGCGATTTGATGAACGGGACCTTTTATGGAATTATGAGAGGAGAGGGGGTCCGAAGTAGTGGGGGACGTGGGACGGAAAATTTATATTGTTATGTGCGAGCGAGGAGCCGGACGCGACAAGTTTGTGCTCTTAATGATGTGAGCTGCCGGACGCGGATCATGGGACGGTTAAGTTGATTACTTGGAACAGGTATATTGTTTCAGAGACCGGCTGAAAATGGAGTCCGGAAGTAGGAGATTTATTTGATATACCTTTTTCTATTGGGTTATTTAATTCCCATTCGAATGCAGGATCACTCTCTTACGAAACAAGTTTACCTTAGTTGTATGACCAATAACGGCCAAATCGTTTGCTCAACCCACGATTTAAGTCCATGTAACATGCGATATTAATGACACAATGTTATTCCAAACCACTGCTCCGACAGCGACTGCCTCGCTCAATAAACTAATTCGTAGATGGAGCGTTTGTTCCGATTCAGTACACGACATGTGAATTCTTACCCGTTCGGCTTTAGGTCGTAAAATGTAAAGACGTTTTGATAGAACGATGCTCTGTTGCCGAAGCAACAGTTTGGGAGCAGAACGGCTCTCAATGAGGTGGGGAACTCGATAACATGCGCCGTTTGTTTCGCGAACATGAGACGAGAGCATTATGTGAGGTCGGAAACGTTTGTTGCTGTAATGAAACAATTGATATAAAACCCTCAAAACAAATTTTGAAATTTTACTTTATTCGTTCAATCAGAATTCACACAGCACGCTACGCTAACAAAAAAAAGATTTTCTGAACGTCATGCATTTTATTTTTACGTGTTCATTGCTCCGAAGTCTAAGATATTTTTTTTTCTTAGTATTTTAGCTTAAGGGTTACGACCCTTGACCCTCCCCTACATCACATCTACCCATCCATTTTTACTTAACATAAAACAGAAAAGCAATTAAAGGGAAAGTAAAAATATTTATTGCATTGATCAATTTACGATCTTTTATAGCAGTCAGTTACGAATTCCGATCAGTCGTAATTTCTATTTTACTTTTTGCTCTCGGGAAAACGGATCCGATTTGGCAGTGGGCGTTACGAAACGGACATTGTAATGTGAAAATATTAGTGATGAATCACAGAGGGATTTTCACATCAAGTTTTTGTGCCTGAAACTTTTCCTTCGCCAGTAAAAATCCCTTTTTATAAAAATACTATCCAAAATGTATTTAGCCTACGCTTTTGGATGGAAAATAAATGCTGAAAATACTTTCAGCTAACATTTTTGCGTGAAAATAAAATAGTTGACGACGATATACATTTATCTTGTGTGCATTTATTGGAATTTCGTTAGCATAAATCAATTTAAAAAATCAAATCAGCAACTCTGACAAAGTTCGAAAATACGTTACAATGTAAAGTAACCTATCACACTTATACAGACGAGAGTTTGTGAGTGTATGGATATTTGTTACTTTTTTGTGCTGGAATAGCTGAACAGATTTCGATGATATGGGTACACGGGTAGACCCTGTCCTGGAATCATCATCACCACCATCATTTCAGCCGAAAGACGTCGTCTGTTGGACATAGGCCTCCCCCAAGTGTCGCCACAATAAACGGTCCTATGTTTCTCGCATCCATCGGACTCCTGTTACCAGGTCATCGGTCCGCCTTGTAGGAGGCCTTCCAACGCTACGTCTTCCGGTACGTGGTCGCCATTCCAGAACATTTCGGCTCCAACGGCCATCTGTTCTGCGAGCAATGTGCCCATAGCTACTAAAGTTTGGCGATTCTTCATGCTATGTCGGTAACTTTGGTTTTCCTGCGTGGTCCTGGAACAGCACATAGGATATTTTTTATCCTGGGTGGATGTTCTTTTGAGACTTTCTATTTTCATACGGGGGAAACCGCTGGCAAGAGCTATTAGTTTGATAAAATAAAATGTGGATAGATAGATATTTCTGTATCTGTTCCCACAATTTTCGTGATCATCTCAAACGCAATTCGTCGGCAACAAAAAGCGTAATTACGTAGTGTGATGTGTTTTCCTCGTCCGCGTCGGCACATCCTTGCTCCCCGCGGTTTTCATTCAATCAGAAAACATTCGCTCGTCATGTTCAATGTTACAACGGAATTCTTTTTTACGATCTTTTGGGCTATTCGTCTGAATTTTTCGCCGACGCGTACGAAATGAATTACATTGAAACTGTGGTGTCAGAGTGTTTGAGTTACAATTTGTCGACGGTTGTGAGGGATCCGGGTCAAAGGGATAATCGTATATCAAAGATGAGAGAAAGATGGAAGAGATTATGCTGTGGACTATACCTTTTAAGTAGGCACAATACTTGCAAACAGTATGTTAGAATTGAAGGTGTATTGTTCTGTCGTTTCTGCGCAGGAATCAGACATTAGTTTATGAAGCTATGTTTCTTTATTTTAATAAATGAAAATAAAGACAGAATTTTTTTAATTAACAGTCTGATAACAGTTCCTGCTCACAACATGATTACAACAACTACTGCTACCAGTTTGCACATAACTCAGTAGCAGAAAGTTTGCACATTTCAGCTGTTTTCCTCATTTGAGTAACACATTTATTTGATTGCAGCCTATTTTTCACGCAATTCCCTCGAAATTACACTCACAATAAATAAATCATGCACACGATAGCACAGTGATCATTACGGCGGGTTGCATTAACGGGGCTCGGGGGATCAATCCACGGGATCCGGTGCGAGTTGCCTTAGGACGCATTATTACTTACACTTTATGAGCACATCCTTGGTGGTATGGAGTTTTCTTGAAGCGGTAGAGGGAGAAATTAAAAAAAAGGTCCTTAAAAATAGTGTTTTATAATGATGACTGAAATGGTCATTTACTCATTATTAATTCCAATTTTTTTTCTATCTTTTCAAAAGTTAGTTTTAGTAGGTATTTCAATTCCATCTGTTTTTTTTTTTAGGTGAAAGTCGGAGTTACTTTGTCATCAGGGCCCTAGAACAAAAGCAAAGAAGGAATAGGAGAGGTTTTTAGTCAGTAAAAGTCTGACACCCACCAGCTCCGTCCAAGAGCGGGAGAAGAACTTAGATGATTTCCAACCGTATTAAAAAAAAATCTGGAAAAAATAGAAATGATGACCGATGACGAAAAATAGGAATGATGATGTGTTTCGGCCCTAAGGATGATTGTTCTAAATTCATCATGACCCTGGAAAGCAAATGATAACTGAAGGAACATGAACTGATTTTAGTCAGTAAAAGGCTGATACTCTCTCTGGCCTCTTCTCCCAGGGAGGGAGAAGTTATTTGATGATTTTCTACCCTCCCAATGAGGAACACTCATATCTTGATTCTTTATAACGTGCAGGAATATTTATATCTATAAAAAAGTTCCCATTAATAAACTTGATTCTGTATTTTTGTCACAATGTTATTATTTTATTTTATTTTATTAGGGACAAAAAAAATTGTACATATCCTCTGAGTTGTTTCAAGTTTGAACATCGCCCGTATGCATCTCTTTTGAGTTTTAAAAATTAGCTCCTGTCGGTCGAATTACCCCAAAAGGTGCTGCCGTATCTCAAAATGGACTCCACCAAGCCGATTTAGATTCAAATTTTTTTGGACTGATCAATATATTGACCATTCAAAAGTGCCTGTAATTAATCTTTTTGAAACAAATGCTTTTGATTTCTCCAACTGCGTATGGAGATACAACCTACATTTTATCATAAATTAATATCATTTTATGTTTGTTACATAGATTCCATTCTCGAAAATTTTAAACCATCTTCCATGTTTACAGCTCTTCAATACATTGATAAGTCAGCGAGTGCGTCACATCGACTTAATGTCCTGTGCGAACTGCTGCAGACACCTCGAGCCCTGCTGAGTGACACGTGCCTAATGAGGCGTGAAGCTCGCGATACAAGCATATACCAAACATTTTGTTATGAGGTAAAAACTTTATGTTCAGGGAAATATAGTCGCTACGTTTATGTGAAAAGTTGATGTCAACATCGATCAACATGCTATATTTGATGATCATTTTCATTTTTGCATTGACCTTTTAGGAAAATATACTAATTCATTATTATAAATCATAATTCTAAAATGAATAACTGAAATTTTTAACTAAGGCATGTAACTTATTCATTTATGCATCTCGTTTAGATAAAAGCCATAATCAGCTAAGACATTTTCGACTGTAAACCAACTTAAAACAAAGAAAATCCTCCAAACAAGACAAAAACCTTTCGCGACATAATAACAAAAACGTTCTAATATACTCCAGAACAATAAAATACACCTGATAAAGTCCAGAGCCCCTAATTCGATACAAAGCAGACTTCATGATACAGCTTGAATGACCCATCCTTGCATAGGTTACTAACGACCCTATCTTCCAAAGAACCACCTTAAAAAACAGCAGCCCCAAGCCACTTCCACCCTTATCACTGTTGCAATAAATTTGAAATTAAATGTAAAAGATAACGTTGTGGAATGCACAGCTTATCTGCTTTAGGGTTCAAGCGTTCTCGCTAATTATCGAGTAGAAACACTTGGGGAGACAGTGAGGTGGTCGCAGATGGGGAAATAGGTACAATACCTTACATGAGTACATATTATAATAGTGAAAAAAGTAGAAATGAAAACCTTTAAAAATCTGAAATATCGAAATAAATATAATTAATATTATTATCTATCTCTACTGAGCCACATGTGTGAGGTAAGATAACGTGGTTTGAATTAAATTATAATCGTACACAATTATGCAAGTTTCTAAGAGGGTAAGAAGCTCTTCAGAGAATTGGGCTTTCAGAGAAATTAGAAATTCTGTAGCTTAATGGCTTAAGCTAACTTAGAAGTGGTTTGATTATGAAATTAGGCATGTTTGCACGTGTTCCTTATTGGATATAGAGGTATGTATGTTCATCCTAACTCTGACTTAACTATTTTAAGATAATTATCAGTGTATTAAGTAGTGGCGCAGGCAATGCTGGCCTTAACTAGTTTAAAAATATAAGAGCATTACTTGATGTTATACTACCTATTGGCATATAATGTAATATACGGTGGACAGACCTCCGGCATGATCTCATGATGGTATAGAGTCAGTAACTGTCGCAACCGAGTGCTGTTCACACTAAAATCGAAGCGATAAAAGTATCTTCTTTGAGAAGTGGTTAAAGAGGCCCAATTTTTTCGGTAGGTTGCGAGTTTAGTTAGTATTATTTTGATACTCTCTCTACCACAGCTAGAGCAGAAGAAGTTATTTGATGATATACCACTTAAAAAAAATGTCATTTTCTGGTTCGATTAATAAGCTGATAAGTTTATTCTATTCTATTCTATTCTATTCTAATTCGTTAAGGACTGAGCGTTCCATCTTGAAAACTAATACTGCGCAGACTATAAGAATGAAAAAAAAACTGGTTCAAATTGATAAGAAAAGATCGACGTGTAACTGTTATACCTATTTACTCGTACAATTAAATAAAAATTAACGTTGTAAGATTGAATGATAAAAGAGGATCTCAATTAAGAAGTATTCCTGTTTCGGCACCAATTTTTTCTGCACCAAAAGTTCCTCTTTCCGCACTAATAGGTATGTTAGCTTGGTGCCGAAACTGGAAACAACATATCATAAATAACTATAGGTGTCGAAAGAGGAATAGCTTGGGAGCCGAAACTTTCGGTGCCGAAAAAATCGGTGCCGAAACAGGAATACGTCTCAATTAAGTTACATTTGGTTTTTCTTTCAAACGGAACTCTACGTATTCCTTATACTTTTTTTATGATACAGCTGTCAGTTCTGTCAGTTCTGTTTCCAACCTTATCTATTCTTTGTTCAGTGTAATGCAATCTTTGTCGTTATCCGTGCTAACGAAGCGACGCGGGTGTCCGCGGGGGTGAAGAGGCTACCTCCGGGGAAGCACGGGAGGGGCAGAGGGAGGGAGAGCCGTGAACAGAGGTAATTAAAGGCGTTTATCTGCTTCAGGTGGTGCTAATCCCGCAGATATGATACTGAATGTAAAAACAATTCAATTTTTGCTGGATTTTTAGCCCGAATTTGAAAAAATCTTAGGAGAGTAAAAATATGTTAATGCTTGCTTTTTATATCTATTATATTAGTATTTCCCTTGTTTAAGAACACATCATGTGTTCTTGCTGCAACTTGATTTCTATAATTTAAAGTTATTTTGTGAAATGGTAAGCTGTCAATTTACTCGCAAAATAGTTGTGTTTTCAATCACAGCAGAGTAACCATAACCATATCTTAATTATGATTTTCTGAATTACCAAAAATTTTCAACATATGCGAAAAAAACAAAAATATTACTACCATTAACTATCTAGGGTGAACATTTTTACTTAAGGCTATGCTAACCCCTCTCGTAGTAATTAAAAATCACACAGAACGTAAAGCCGGCTTACACCCTATCATTCGCTTTAGCGCTCAGAAAATAATTAAATCAGGAAAAAAATCTTTAAAATTCCCGCCCGTACACGGCACTTAGCCTCCGTAGGTACTAGCTAACAAATGTAATTAACGGCGTTTATCTGCTGGGAGGAGGTAGACAGGGAACAAAGAGAAGTTCTACTGCCAACAACTATGTATTATGCAAGTGAAGGAAATTGATAAAGAAACTAATTGCGTCGATTTCGCTTTTGTCTCAGACAAGTAGACAAGTATGTGACGTCATACTTTGGCTTGAGGTTTACACATGATCCTAACTTATAAAAACTAGCGATCCGCTTCGAGTCGCACGGGTGCAATGGTGATATCACATACATTATGCATGTATGATATATATAAACCTTCCTCTTGAATCACTCTATCTATTAAAAAAACCGCATCAAAATCCGTTGCATAGTTTTAAAGATCTAAGCATACATAGGAACAGACAGCGGGAAGCGACTTTGTTTTATACTTACTATGTAGTGAAGTTAAAGTTACAAGGGTAATCAATTCATTTGATTCAATAATTGAATCCTGTTTTCAATGAAACAAGTTATGGTGTGGCCACCACAGCAGCTAAGTGGCTAAATGTTTTTTTGTCATCTATCACCAGGAAACATAGCGGTTTACAGGCTAGTCTTCCAGAACCAAGGCCCATTTCACAACAAACCGTTTGATGAATTTTATTTCTGTAATCACTGTAAGCAACTCTCAAACTTGTTCAGTATCAAATAGAGAAGTTTCATGATGTTGTTAATATCATATTTAACGAAATAGAATTAAAATATAGGTATGTGATTTTTTTAATCATTAATAAATTATTGAGAAATTTAATTAATTTAGTTGGTTGCGCCAATTTGCTATGATCCGCGATTTTGTTTTTGTAATTTATTTTTTTGGCCTAGCAATCCTATCCCTTCCGTTTCCCTTCCCCCGCACGACCTCAAGAATTGGAATGACATTGACGTTTGTGCATCGATTGTGAATGTGACCGCTCCGCTAACATCGCCCGCTCGAAATTACAAGAAAATTGACTATTTCGTGATCCAACCATTCAAAGACTCAACAATAGTGCAGTGTAGTGCAATACAGGACCTGGCAGTGGTTAAATGTGCGAAGTCGAGGTTCGCCGGCCGGCGCCACGTGGAACCTTCGAGGTCAAAAGGTCAGTGTTCCTCCCTAATACCTCCATCCCATGCCGGGCACAGTACCTGCATATTGTTAACAAACCTTAGATCGCTTTTTAAACATACAGTCCACACCAAGCTTATTCGCGCAACCATTACTTTTGGTCCTACGAGCAGGATCGTGAATCATTTTCTTGTAATTTTGCAATATAGTATTTGTTCCATAGGGAATAAACGCAACGCGCCTGTTTACCTAGATATAATAGTAGAAAACCCGCATCTAGGCATTTAGGCAACTAAACGTTATTTCGCTCGTATAGTTAAAGAGCCATTGATAATTACGGTACCTACGCCGTCAACCGCACCGCATAATTATAGTTAGCTACGTAAATATCAGCGTAGATATAAATCGATGGCATTCTTTTTCTTGACAAAATTCATTCGGAGGTCCTACAAATTGCATGTAGGTAGACGCATTTCAAAAATACCCGTTCATTGTTGAGTGAATATTTGTAGGAAACGGATAAACCATAGATTATATACGCATATGAACGACGTGAATGATTTAATCGAGAAATTGGGTAATATTCACTCATTGATTCAGGTTATTCCGTTCGTTCGCCGTTCGCTTTGTTGTTTACAATACTACCATATTGTTATCTGATAATTATCGCTTACTTAATAATTCGTTAAGTGTTTGTTTGAGTGTATAGTGTGAATATATCAAAACAAGATGTCTCTTAAGGGCACTAAGGTTAGTACTGATTTAAAGGTTCAGTTAAAGCTTTTATACGCTAAAAGGGACTCACAGTTTTCACGTGTTCAATCAATTTGTGATAAATCTTTGCAAACCTCGGATCTGGCGATTAGAGATGCTTTCTTGTGTTCGTTGGAAACTTTAGATAGTTTGCGCGCGGATTTTGAATCTACAATTAATAATATAAACATTTTAGAGTTGGAGTTAAATCCTGATTACTGTGTGAGTTATCAGGCATTGTCGTCCTTTGATGACTTGTATTGTCGTATCAAACGTATTGCTAGGAGTTTAGAGACTCCCCCCCCCCGCGAGTGGTTTATCCAACCCTCCTCGCGAACGCCCACGATTGCCACCAATTCAAATACCTGAATTTAATGGTGACATTCGAAATTGGAATTTATTTATAGATAGTTTCGAAAATATAATACATAGGAACACATCGCTGACAGATCACGAGAGATTGCATTATCTCGTAGAAAAATTGACCGGTAAGGCAAAGGCTGTCTGTGCTGGAATTACGTTTAGCGCTGAAAATTACACTTTAGTTTTGAACACTTTAAAAACAAAATACGAAGATAAGCGATTAGTAGCCACCGCATATTTAGATCAATTATTCGATTTGAAAAGTTTTTCCGTTTGTAACGATCATAATTTAGAGAAGTTTTTAAATATTTTCGCATCATCTGTTCGTGCAGTAAAGAACCTAAAGGTCAATGACCTCTGTGATTTTTTGTTTTTGTATATCGGTTTAAAGAAATTAGATCCTGAAACTGTTCGTCTGTTTGAAACGACTCGGCGCGGTAACGAAATACCTAAGTTCGAAGATTTAGAATCTTTTATTCGCGACCATATTAAGGTATTGCAGCGCACGTCGGCACGTCATGAAGTCACGAATAGGACAGGTTCCGATCGCCGTATAGACGCGTCATCGAAGTCAGTCAAGACTGCACATACGCTAGTTACTACCGCCTCAACACCTGACTGTTCTCTGTGTAAGGGTAGCCATACACAGCTGTACAAGTGTTCGGAATTTCAGAGATTATCGCCTAGTGATCGTTACAAGTTTGTCCGCACTAATAATTTGTGTTTTAATTGTCTAAGTGACAAACATCTGGTTACGTCATGTAACAGTGGTGTTAGCTGTCGTAAATGTCTAGCTAGACATCATACCTTCTTACATTTTGAGAGTAGTAAGCTGCCATCGCAGCCGCAGCCTGCGCAGACGCGCGACGCTTGTGACGCGCGGTCTACTGCAAGTGCAAACGACGTAACATTGTGTTCGCTTTCCGCCGCTGGTACTCAAATCACTACCGTTTTACTTGCGACCGCGCAAGTTGTCATTGTAGATGCCTTTGGCAAACCGCACACCGTTCGAGCGCTACTAGATGGCGCTTCCCAGAGTAATTTTATTACTCGGGATTGTTGTCAACGCCTTGGTTTTAGTTTTAATAATTGGTCATCCCGCTCAGAAGTGAAAGGTTTTGGAGGTTTAAAGGCAACCATTCACGGTTCCATTAAAATAATATTTAGTTCACGTTTTAATCGTAATATTTCGTTTGAAATGGATTCGCTAGTCGCAGATAAGATTACGGAACGGTTGCCCACGGTACCGGTTGACACGTCCATGCTGACGGAGTTTAAGAACTTGCAGTTAGCCGACGGAAATTACGCTTTCCCTGGAGATATCGATCTATTGATCGGTGCTTCGATTCTCCCGCATCTCCAGTTATCACGTAAAATTCAAGGTCTTCCGATGTACCCCGCTCCGCACGCACTGAAAACAGTTCTCGGGCTTGTTATAGTTGGTTCCGCACCCGCTTGTTTAGATAGTTACTCGACTGTGTCGCACTGTTGCACCGTCGAGCCGCCGCTTGAGTCTACCATCCGCAAGTTCTGGGAGATTGAAGAGGTCAATGTCCCGCCTATTCTCAGCCCTGAGGATCAGGTCACTGAGGAGATTTATACCCGCACGACTACTCGTGATAAAGATGGTCGTTATGTTGTCGCGCTCCCTTTCAAGGGTGATATTTTTTCGCTCGGTGGCTCCCGTGCCTCCGCAGAAAAACGCTTTCTATGCTTGGAACGTAAGATGCAGGCGTCTCCTAAGTTGAAGCAAGCCTATGATGATGTGTTGATCGAATATTTAGATAAAGGTTATATCTCATCAGCGCCTGCCGAGACTGAGGAGACACGTGATTACCCGTTTTATATCATCCCGCACCATGGAGTTGTTAGAGAAGACAAACTTACAACTAAACTGCGTGTGGTTATGGATGGTAGCGCTAAAACTAGTACTGGCATATCGCTTAACGATATCTTGTGTTGTGGTCAGAACCTCCAGGGTAACTTATTTGAAATAATAGTAAATTTTCGCTTGTTTGCTATTGCGCTCTCTGCTGATATTCGGCAAATGTTTCTTAGTATTGGAATCAGAGAATGTGACCGTAGATTCCAACGCTTCTTGTATAGATTTTCTCCGCAGGAACCTTTGAAGGTTTACGAATTCAATCGTGTTTGTTTTGGGCTTAAGTCTAGTCCCTTTCACGCTCTTCGCACTATCAAGCAGTTGGCCGCTGACGAGGGTCATACATACCCGAAAGCAAGGGCCACTATTGAAACCGGATTGTACAAGGACGATTTTGTGTACAGTGTACCTAGTGAAGCAGAGGCTATAGAGACCGCTGCTCAAGTAATCAGCCTCATGAAGTCCGGTCAATTTGATCTGGTGAAATGGACAAGCAACTCGCAAGCTACATTAGAGTCGATTCCACCGTCACACCGGTTGACTTCGGTAAAGGAATTCGATGATAGTGATTCGCATAAGATCCTTGGTTTAAGTTGGTCACCCGCAACTGATATGTTCAGTCTTAAAATTAGCTCGACTCCGCCAACTTGTACCAAACGCGTTATCCTAGCATGTGTAGCTCGGATATGGGATATAATGGGTTTTGTAGCTCCTGTCGTTTTGTATGCAAAGCTGCTTATAAAAGAGCTTTGGCTTTCCAACTGTGATTGGGACGACACCGCTCCTGACAGTGTTGCTAAGTTGTGGGCTCGCTATAGGAAAGAGCTTCCAATGCTCGATCAGATACAGATTCCTCGCCATGTTGGTATAGTACCAGACACTGTTGTTAATGTGGTTGGTTTCGCAGACGCCAGTGAGAGGGCTTACGGGGGAGTGGTTTACTTTCAGGTCCAAAATGGCGATAACATTTCAGTTTTCTTCATTAGCGCAAAATCAAAGGTATCTCCTCGTAAGGTTGTCTCTCTTGCTCGTCTCGAACTCTGCGCTATTCTTATGTTGGTTCAATTGATTACATCTATAGTCAAAACTTGTCGTCCTCGCATTAATATAGAGAGAATTGTAGCGTTTTCAGACTCAACCGTTGCTCTATGTTGGGCCCACTCTTCACCCCATCGATGGGGCACGTTTGTCGCAAATAGGGTGGCTAAGATTCAAGCTGAATTGTCACCGGAAAATATATTCCATGTCGCTGGAACAGAAAACCCAGCTGATTGTCTCTCACGTGGTTTGCTTCCTGCGCAAATTTTAAATCATCCGCTTTGGTTTTGTGGCCCTCCCTGGCTTCATACCACTCCTAACGAGTGGCCAAGTGCTCCGTTTAACCCCGCTACTGTTTCAGAGCCACCCGAGGAGAAGAAACATACGCTTGTAGTATCAGTTCCGCGTGAAGAGTCAGTTGTTTTGTTGTTGTCTAATCGAGTCTCGTCTTGGTCGAGACTATTACGCTGTGTAGTTTACGTCCTAAGATTTTTGAGATTATTACCATCGCGTGGTTCTATAATCGCAGCTGATTTGGATAGAGCTGAATCAGTTGTACTTCGAGAGTTGCAGAAATTTTATTTTTCAATAGAATTTCGTAGTTTAGAATCACATAAACCTTGTAGTCGCGCACTTCAACATTTGAAACCATTTTTGCAAGACGGACTCATTCGTGTCGGTGGCCGTCTGCGAAATGCTAAGTTAGAGTTTGAACAAATGCATCCAGTAGTTCTACCACGCAAGGATCACGTTTTGGATTTGTTGGTGGATTATCACCATAAGGTGAATTGTCACGCTCTGCTGGATAGCTTAGTTCAGTCCTTTTGGAAGCGATGGAGGACAGATTATCTGCATACGCTGCAGTCGCGTCAAAAGTGGAACACTCCTTCAGATCCAGTCACAGTCGGTACTGTAGTGATACTGAAGACTGAGAGTGCGCCTCCTCTGCACTGGCCTCTTGGTGTAGTGGAAGAAGTTTTTCCGGGTTCGAACGGAATAACGCGAGTCGTAAAGGTTAAAACCGCAACTGGATCGTACCTGCGTCCGGTTATTCGCCTCTGCCCTCTGCCTAATCAGCAGTAGTGGCATAGTTAGTTATAAGTTGTTTCGCTACCTAGTATTGATAGTCTAGATATAGTAATAGGGTTTAGTTTCGCTTTTGTTTTTTTTTCTTTTCTTTGAAGGTAACCCTTCAAACCCGGGGGGAATGGTTGCGCCAATTTGCTATGATCCGCGATTTTGTTTTTGTAATTTATTTTTTTGGCCTAGCAATCCTATCCCTTCCGTTTCCCTTCCCCCGCACGACCTCAAGAATTGGAATGACATTGACGTTTGTGCATCGATTGTGAATGTGACCGCTCCGCTAACATCGCCCGCTCGAAATTACAAGAAAATTGACTATTTCGTGATCCAACCATTCAAAGACTCAACAATAGTGCAGTGTAGTGCAATACAGGACCTGGCAGTGGTTAAATGTGCGAAGTCGAGGTTCGCCGGCCGGCGCCACGTGGAACCTTCGAGGTCAAAAGGTCAGTGTTCCTCCCTAATACCTCCATCCCATGCCGGGCACAGTACCTGCATATTGTTAACAAACCTTAGATCGCTTTTTAAACATACAGTCCACACCAAGCTTATTCGCGCAACCATTAGTTCACCCGCAACAATTCAGTCTTTCACTGGAGGGTGACGGCGACTGTTGATCGTCGCACCTCTAAAATCACTCTTGAATGTACAAAAGTTTTTAAGTCACATGTGAGTTCACGTCCTGTTCCTGGTTATCTTTGATTTATTGGTAGTGTATTTTTATTTCACAATAGTGGTAAAGAATTGTGTGATGTTGAACGAATTTTTGTAATTTTTTAAATTTATATAAACTGGTGCTTAGCAGCGATTCTATCCGATAGTATGCAGTGATACAATCGTTGATGATGAGGCGCACTTTTTTAACTTATTGATTTGTTAAAATATTTCAACAATTTTTCTTACATTTTACTAAAACTTTTCATTGTTAATTTATTAAAAAAATGAAAACTTCTCCATTAAACCTTCTGTAAAGATTTATTTGTAGGTAAGCAGGTGTTGAACTAATTCCTGCGATGGCAACTTTCCAGCAAAAATATTGTCTACACCAAGCTTAAATTAAAACTACATATTTTATAAGGACTACTTCTCATTTTAATGCCTAGAGATAAATGATGATGGTCATTTCAAAATTAAATTAAAATCTAGCTTGTGCCGGGAGGAGAATGAAATAAAGCGTTATTATTATTTATAAAATTGGTGGTGATTTAAGTTTTCATGAACTAGGTTTTTCTCACGGTTTAGGTTTTCAAGGTTTTGTTCATGAACTCAATCCCACAAGAATATTTTTTTCAGAATTTGGTTTTTAAATTCAGCTTTTCGGAATATGTAAACAACGTCTCTCAGCTAGGGTGTTAGAAATCAAGGGTTTTCGTAATTATATCATTGTTCTATAGAAGGTCTAAAAAATAAAAATAATAATTATTATTTTTGTTTATGGGTACTTATTGTGTCTAGACCGGTGTTCCATATTTATACTTTGACCGGAGCGTTTTAGAATTACAAGTTAGATGTTGCGACATCAAGTAGGTACACATAACGAAAAAAAGACAGACGAAAACATATCAATATTAAATAAATACATTATATCCAAGTATTAGTCAGACATTGAAAATGTTTTCGTATAACTATTAATATACATAAGTTATTATTATATACTCGTATTTGTGTACTGTAATTCAATAACTTTAATGAAGTTGCTTGGAAACAAATTACTTGCTTATCTTCGTTTATCTGACGTAAGTACAGAGAATTTTATATTTAATAGAGATTATAATATTTATTACAACTTTTATTACTAGCAAATCTATTTTATTTTATATGGAGTAGACACTTCATATTAATTAATATCGCTGACGTCATGTATACTGAAGAATTCAATAAGGCTAAATGTGGTGTTAGAAATGCGTGAAAACGATCAAAAAATTTAAAAATTGGCGCAGTTTATTTGCATAAAACCAAAGTATCTATTTACAATTCCACTGAAGAAACAGTGATTAATAACATCTGTAAAACAGTATAAAGCGGGAAGCAGAGAACAGAGATTATAGCTGCTTCGAGGACACGGAACCGATCCTTTCAAGCACCGGAGCCTCCCCTGAATACTAAGGAGCCAGGACCAACATCATCTGTATTCAAATAATAACATATTCGTTTCTTCATGCCGCACACGACATCCCAATATTGCTTTTTGATGACAGTAATTACCATAAAATTAGGTTTATATACCATATAAGATGAAAATGATATTTTTCTCTAAAATTTTCCGAGAGATTAGGCGTAATGGTGAATGAGGCAGATGGGCGCACTTAGATTTCAATGATCGCTTTTATATTGCTTGATATTGTAATGATTGTGGTTGGTAACGTCGGAATGATTGTCGCAGGGCAATATGCGATGTTAAAATGTAGTCTTGTTTGTAATAAAAAAGAAAAGAAAAAAATCAATTAAACGGAAGCCCCATTTTAGGCCAAAAAGAGCCTAATAATCTGGGTTCTGATTCATTAGGTATGAGTATACATAATGAATCAGAACAGCGTAATTCTAACAAAAATAAAAGATTATGAAGTTAAAGTTAGTGAGGTTAGAAGTGTAAGCAATGCTGATTTTATTCATAAATTCACTGACACAGTTTAAATCTTTTAGATATAGCCCAAACATTTCATAGTCAAGAATGGCCTGAAACTATATATTCCACATTCACCCTCGCCGACTGCACGCCTAGCCGGTGAGGTCAGGTGCCCTAGATGTAACTCTGTCTAAAGCCAAACGAACACGGTCGACTTTTACCTTGTCCGCCTTTTATAAGGCTTTTTGCGTGAAAGGCACGTGAGGTTTTTTAGGTTTCGTTAGCTAAGGGTGCGCTGTTCTCTGGTGAATATTTAAACTGGTGGAGCTAGAGATATTCCTGTGGGAGAGGATTTTAAAGTGGATTGTTATGGTTGGAGAAATATCAATTATGGAATAACTTTCAAATAATATGTACAAGGTTTTACATAAAAATACACCTTTGTATCCCGAAGTTTCTTTCAGCCACAGTTTGGTATTAGTTATCTAAACCTTTTATTTTTTCGCAAACACAACATTATTGTAAACATGGACAGAATAGAATACGTGGACGAGTATATATTACTTGGACAACTAAAAATAAAAATAGCCACAAGTGATACTTTGTATAAAGAAATCGACAAAAGAATTTCCAACACGTGGAAACGATTTTGGTCTCTTAGCGAAGTCGTGAAGAACAAAGGTTGCCAATTAAAGACAAAAGGAAAGTTTATAACATTTGCATTTTGCCATGTTTAACATATGGCTGTCAGATATGGGCATTGACCGAGAAACTATAAAACCAAAATAACTGTATGTCAAAATGAAATAGAGAGAAGTGTACTTGAAGTAAAAAGATAAGACAAAGTAAAATAAAAAATGAAACCAAATTTAAAGAAAATCAAATTGAAAAAAGTATGCAAAAGTATGTGGATAGGAGATATGCTGAGAGAGAAAAATGAGAAATGGACTAAAATAATTTCAAATTGGTACCCCAGGGATGGCAAAAGTAGGAAAGGTCGACAAATAAAACGATGGGAAGATGACATCAAAAGAGTTGCAGAATAGTACAGAATGGATCAGAATTGTAAGACATAAGATAGGTGGAAATCTTTGGAGCAGGCCTTTGTCGAAGGACAAGGTGTTATTAAAAACCGATCGTCATCAACAAATAAAATATTGTAAAAAAATGTAAAACAGTAATAAAGGCTTATATTATTATTATATTCTGTTTTTATGACAACCTTTTGTTGTTTTTACAAATTCATTGGCAGTATTAAACAACAAAGGAAACAATAACAATTAAACATATTGTTTGTAAAACTTCTTTACATTGCTTGAATGTTTGTTTTAAACCGATGTGGGTCATGAATAGTCTTTTTGCCGAGAGGAGATCAGGAAGCCAGTAATCAAACTAGCAGAGCAATTTGTTCCTATGAATAATTGTCTAAGTCACGTTTTAATTCCCAAGCCACTTACAACAACCCACTATTCACTTACACACATCCCAACTTGTAATCAAAAGCAAATACGATGAAGATCAAAGATTACCTCATTACAACATGTCCCTTAACTCATACTTAATGCATAGTTCAATGATTGCTTCTCCCAAACGAAGTACTGTCAAACAAAGAGATTAGTAATCAGGGTAGCTAATTATACGCAAACAAAATATTGCACGCGTGTGAAAGGTTAGGCCGATAATATGCTTACAGTACATTTATGTAACAAGTGGTACATAATATTATATATTTAAAAACCATTTTAGGGTTTTTAACAAGGCAGATTACCAGCCGAGATTGACACCAAGAAATATTATCGACGCCAATATTTTAGATATTATTAGGGCTTTTTTAGTGTTTACATATTTATGCTTTGCTTACAATAGTTACACACTTTGCCAAATGTGCTGCTTTATTGATCTAGCAGTCACAACTGAGATGGAAATTTTTTGAATTTCTAAGTAGAATCCCAAAAACGACATTTTTTACGGCTTATAGCAATAATCTCCCCTTTTTACATGGAACTCATGTTAAGTGAACTTATTTAAAAAAATTAAAAAATCTCATTACAGCTCTGTGTGCTTTAAGCTTAAAATCTTCTTTAATATACTCAATGTAATAATAAATAGAAGCAGAGCATTGGAGAGATAAATATTTCTGCGTAAAAACCTATCTCCTTATTCTACTGTACACTCATTTGTACCCTTTAATATTCTAGCAGGTGGAATGTCACAGGAGACTTGCGGCAGGTTTCAATGGATTTATTGAATTTAGAGAATTCTTGTTAATTATACGGAGCATAATAATTAATGGCTTTGGTAAATAGATTTTGCATTTATGGCTCTTAGGCATGTGGAAATTAATAGTTTTAAGTTAATAGTTTAAGCTAGAAAGGGGTTTGAGAGATTTTATTTCAGTTGCTTATTATACCCGATTCCTCTATAATAAGTTTAGGTTATGAGACAAATAATGATTAAAGTTATAGAGAGGTTTTTTTTTTTGGTGGTGGGTAAAATCATCCAAAGACATCTCCCGCCCTTGGGCGGAGCGGGAGATAGTGTCAAACTCTTACTGACTAAAAACCCACCCCGTTCCTTCGTGGCCTTAGATACCAGGGCCGGGCTTTCCTTTCGGAAACAAACCCTTGGCCCCAGTAGGCTTCGACCCTGCCTGCCTGCAGTTAGCAGGCTGGGTCTCTACGGTTTGCTGACAACACTTTGAGGCGCGCGGGAACAGTGCGCGCCGTTGACGACCTGGGCTTGGTCCGGATGGTTACCGGACGGTCAGATAGCGAGCTACCCATAGCTCGCCGTCTGCAAGCCCGCGCCTACGTTGGCTGGAAATCAGGATCGGAATCGGAACCCCCGCGGCGGCTGGGCCGTGAGGGCCGTTGCCTCTCGCGTGCGGCCTCCTCCTTTGCTAGCATTACTACTTCGCGGAACAGGAACCTCCCGAACTTACCGTGTCCGGTGAGAACCTCACGCCCCGGCTTCGCAATGAGGACCAGTTTTCCCGTCTTCCAGCGAAGCGGGAACTGGCCCCTCTCCATACATGCGCTGAAGAGCCCTCTTAGTAGAGGCCCGAGAGCCTCCATGGCCAGGACCCAAGCCTTCCCAGGCAGGCCGTCGGGTTCTGGGGCGGTATTATTGGCACTCAGCCGTCGTACCGCCACTCTCAACTCTACCTCGGTCACCTCCGGAGTATTGACGTCGTCGTCAACGTCGTGGTCCGCGTCAGAAACTGCTGGTGGCGGAGCCATGAGCGGGGGGGAGTGTTCCCCTCGCGCAGGGAACAGAGTGTCCACCACACCCTCCACAACCTGGGTCCGGAGACTCTGGGTCAGCGGGGGAACCCAGGGACGCAATTTCTCCCGAACCACCTTGTAGGGGCGTCCCTATGGGTCCCTGTTCAGAGTCCCCAGCCACACGTTACGGACCTCCAACTTGGCCCGCTTAATCTCTGCTCGGAGGGTGCGCTTCGCCACTCTGTAACCCTCGTACAGCTCCGCCTCTCTGGCCTCCGCATCCGGCGGGCGGATGCGGCGCCTGCAGAATCTGGCGTACCGGCGTCGCGCGTGATTGCACACGTTGCGCAGTGCTGCAATCTCGGGCGACCATCAGTACACCTGGCGCCGAGCACGTCCTGGACGGACTCGGGGCATTGCCGGGTCGCATATTTGCGACATGGCCTCCCGGAACCACTCCCTCTCGACGTCGATGTCGACAGGCCTGTCCGGTGCTAGCACCCAGGCCTGTACCGTCGCGGCTTCCAGGAGGAGCTCCCGGTCCATTTGCTTCAGCGCCCACCGCGGACCACAGGGGCTCTGTCGAACCGGCGCGGCCGAGGTTTGGGTGGAGACGTCAAATTGGATGTACCGGTGGTCTGAGTACGTCTCCACCCCCTCCATCACGCGCCAGTCATTGACACACGGTGACAGAGCGGGGCTTGCGAACGAAATGTCCACCACTGAGTCGACCCGCATCCGCACACACGTGGGGACAGAACCCCGGTTTAGGACGACCAGGCCCGACTTCAGAGCCCAGTCCTCCACCATCACTCCCCGCTGGTCCGTGTAACGGGAACCCCAAGCCAAGTTCTTGGCATTGAAGTCCCCAAAGTTATAGAGAGGTGACTTAATTTGATTTTCGCATAATTTTTTGAAAAGTTGTTATGGTTTTTCAATTTTTCTAGTTGTGTGTGCTGCGGTATCCTGTAACTAAATAAGAGACTCAAATATATAACTAGCGGTCCACCTTTACTGCACACTTAAAATTCTTGACTTTTCTCACATATAATATGCAAGTATTATATTCCTAATTCTTCCTCATGAACCAGTCCGTATATTGGAAAAATCACATGAAAGTCTGATCAGTATTTTTTTAATTTAATGCAAACGGACAGAGACGTGATGAGGGGTTCAGTATTTTATAACCACTTTCTACAGTACCTTGGTTCTTTGCTTATAATTCCACAATTAAATCCTAAACAAGATTTTAAAACCGTAAGTTCCAAGTACTCAGTTACCCACCAATGGCAACACGTTATTAATCACCATCAGGCGGACAGATCCCGCAGATATCGCTAAACCCTGATTTATTGCCCACCAGATACATAATTGTGTTTAACCGATAAGATACGAGCCAATCGAGCGATCGTAGAACGTACATAGATGTGGTGAACGATTGTGATTCAGCTGGGCTTTATATGTACAAGTAATACATAATTATAACTAACGCTTTCAAAAAGCCTGAGGTTTACGATTGGTTGGAAATCGATTGTATAATCTAATGTCTGATTGATTATTATTAAATTTAATATAAATTTTTGCCAAAAAGATTTCTTTTTTATTTACTCAGTCGCATAGCTGGAAAAAGATCTCCGGCACATTCTTCCAGGATTTTTTTCCTAAGATACCTCAAACCAGCGGTGGAATTGACGGTGCCGCCGAAACCAACCTCGCAAGAGGCGGAGAGATGACCTAGACGTTTACCGCAAGGATATTTTTAACTGATAAGGTTAATCAAAGATTAATCTATTTAATTTATTCAAATTATATTAATTGAGTGTGAAATAAGCAAAGTTCTTATCAAGATGCTGGACGAAGCATGAGTAGTTGGAATTAATCATCAGCTAAATAATTGATGATAAAAAGACAACTATAATTTCGAGAGGTTCCTGCACCGGATTTATTTATTTACTCGTATTATATACTTTATTGTACTCCTCATAGTATGGATTGGATAGATTCTTGCGAAGGAAACGCCCGGGTGTTACTATGTGTGGACCCCCCGGAGGAGACTATGGAGCGTACGGTAGTAGTGTTTTCCGCTTAAGCAGAGTACCGCCGTGTCCTCGCGGGGCGATCGGTGGTAACGACACACACAAGGAGATGTCAGCAAATCGAAAGGGTCCAGTAGGATTTTAGCTTACCCTGGGACCCTGGAAGAAAGGCAAAGAAGGAACAGGAACAGGTTTTGACACGCCCTTCCGCTCCGTCTATGAGCGGAAGAAGTTACTGTATGATTTCCCACAAAAAGAAACAATTATAATATTTCTCTTGATTATTTTAATGTACCTAGCGGCATTTATAAGGCCCATTTTCAGCCAACACTTACAGACTGATAAGCAAAATGATACTGCGTAGGCAGTGAAGCGCTGTCTAAATCTGTCACAGAACGTTTAAAACATGATAAACGTTTACAAAATCCCATTAAGTACAAGGGATTTACGTCACGAAATATTTAACAGTAGCAACACTAGTCTAGATGTGACAGGCTGTCTACCTCATTTCTACGATCTTAGGCGTTGCCTCTACTATGCGTTATAGTAGGTACTGTGGTGCTACTCTAGTGAGTTATAGTGTACATATTACACGTTATTACGAGTTATTTATTACGCAATAAAATAACGTTGTCAAAGTGATTTAAGAGGTGTTGGTATTTTATAATGTTGTTGCGAGTTTGTGTGGGGTAGCGATGTGTCATTAAAGAGGCTGTTAATGTACGTATGTGCGTAAATACTGCGGCTTAATTATACACAAAGTAACTATGTCTTAATATGAGCGGAGCGAAGATGTGTAGCAAAGCTGTGACACGGTGTGCAGCTGAGTGGAGCAGCTCTTTTCAGCTGTAAGCGCACACATTTCTCAACCGCATACATCTCTTGTTTTCCGCATGTGAAAATACCTTACTTAGTTAGCGCAATTTTACCAGAGCTGCACTAAGCCTGTCTAGGAAAATGAAGTAATCTTATTGGCGGATTTTGGTCATGGACATAGCCTCGCGACTTTACACGTTTTTGCGCTTAAGCACTGCAATGGTTAAAAGATTTTTAAATTTGAAGATAAATAAAGCAAAGAAGGGCTGGTGAGGTAGACTTTTCGTATCTGGCCATGAACCGCGTGCCTCAAAACATGGAAAGAATTGTGATAGGTGTTAAAAATAAATACTTTAGCAAATGCTACACCGCATAGCCAACACGTAAAACGCGGTCTTGAAATTTAGAGCTCTAGATATATTCGTATAATATTATAAAGCTGAAGAATTTGTTTATTTGGACGTGCTAATACCAAAAATTACTCGTCGGGACTATGGTGCTATATAGATCACTCATCAAAAACGACTATAATATCACTCTGTGACCAATAGGAGCGGATATTAATTAAAGACCTGCGTCTTCTATTTATGTTCCACTCCCATGAAAGCACGGGAGACAGCTAGTAATATAAGATACTCGTAATATTGTGGAAAATACACTCGAACTGAGAGCCCGCTACACCTAATACAATCACTCAATAATTATTTAACTGCTGGGATAGGGGCCTTCTTTCTGAAAGCTTCTCATTTGCGTGTCATTTATTATCTCCAAACATAGCTGAAATCATCACAACTGGCAATGGTAGCGTTGTTGCTTCTGCCGTTGATTTTTCAAGGAAGATAGCCTAGTGTTCATACAATCTGTTTTTAGTGATATTAAATTAGAATTTGTGAAAAACTGGATTCATTTGAAACGGTTTTATTTTCTTCGATGCTTCAAACAAACAATAAAGATACTTATATAACGGACATGAACTACTCTAGGAACGTACGCTGATGAAGCTAGTTTAAACAAAACTGTTGGCAACATTGCACGCTGCTTGTGGGCGGAAAATCACGAATATGACGTTTTACTTATAGTAAAGGTAAGCATTATTTCCGTATTTTCTAACAATGACAATCATGGTAGGAGCAGTTCGTGTTTCACACACCCACCGGCCATTACCCGCGTCTCGGAGTGCCGTAAAATATTATATTAATACAAATCGAGACCCGGACATTTTGTAGAACCTCATGCATATCTAACGAGAATATATTTGTCAATTCGTTATCTTACCAGATTTCTCAATCACAGAAAATGATTTATTTTCACTTGAAATTACTATGGGTCCTGGTTTATCGACTGAGGCCTGTAATTTATGAGGGTAATGTGGTTTAGATCTAGTTCTGTCTGTGACTTTGCTTCATTTGCTTTTAGCCGAGGTCGACTAAGGTTACATAATTTTTTTTATACTCATATAACTCAGTAAAATACAACCTTTATAAATACTCGTAGTGCAGTTATAAATCTTTTACGATAAATGGCATAAAAAAGCTACATTTTTGCACGCTTATTGAAATTCAAATATGCATGAATGTGTGACAAAAGGATTGCAAAAACATGATTATAAATAGTCCAGCTTGTCCGCATAAAAATTGATGTCACAGTTTAATCGTGAACCACAACGAACAGACATAACCGCTTAAATAGATTTACGGTTTGTATGTTACATAGATTAATTATTATTTATAACAGCAATACATTTTGGATTTAACAGGAAATCACTTTGATTGTAAGCTTAGATAACAAGGACTTTATAGCTCCTGGCGTAAATAATAATTTCTATTATTATGTTATTTTCATGTTTGAGTTAAATACATAAATGTCAGTTGTCCTCTTTATCGAACAGTCGTAAAAGTCAAATAAAGTCGTGTATGGATACAGTGCTCATAGAGTCAATAGGATTACTGTAGGTCTAGTACCATTTTATGTGTAAAGAAAGTCTGACATTTTATTAAGCTTGCTGTGAATTGTCTGTATAGTTTGCTTGTATACGTTCATCATCATCATCATCATCATTTCTGCCAAAAGACGTCCACTGTTGGACAAAGGCCTTTCCCTAGCAATGCTACAATGAGCGGTGCTGCGAGTCTCGCATCCATCGGATTCTCGTGATCTTCACCAGGTCGTCGGTCCACCTTGTGCGATACCTCCAACGATGCGTCTTCCGGGACGTGGTCGCCACTCCAGAACCTTTCGTCCCCATCGACCATCTGTTCTACGTGCAATGTGACCTGCCTATTGCCACTTAAGTTTGGTTTTTTTTTTTAAATCTGTCAGTTGTATACGTTAACAAGTAAAACCTGTAGAAACAGTTTTCGAAGAAATATAAGCTAGATCGGCTAGACCTAGAGCGGCGGGATCTCATGGTGAAATCGCACCAACGACTGTCGCAACCCAGTGCTGGGCACGCCATAATTATGGTAGGAACGGAACGCCCGGAGGAAACGGAAGAACACACAGTAGATGTGTGCCCCGCGTTGGCAGAGCACAGCCGTGTGCTACGGCTATGGTCCAAAGTGAAGAGGAATGGGAGGTGGTCGCCTCCTTCTGTGAAGCAGTAATGCTAACAAAGGAAGAGGTCGCATGCGTGACGACTGGACCTTGGACCTTGGATTTGGCCGCCAGGATTCCGATTCCGATTTCTAGCCACCGAAGGCGCGGGCTTGCGGATGGCGAGCAATGGGTAGCTTGCCGTCTGACTGGCTGGAAACCGTCCGGACCTGGCCCAAGTCGTCGACGGCGCGAATCGTTCCACGCGCGCCTCAAGGAGTTGTCAGCAAATTATAGGGGCCCAGCAGGGTCGAAGCCTACTGGGGCCAAGGATCGTTTTCTGAAAGGAAGGTTTGGCCTCGGTATGAAAAAAAATATAAAAAAACTAGACATAACTTTATGTCAGCTTATATTTATTTAATAACTTTAATACTGATTGAGTATCTACTATTTTTTTATAAATAAGCTTGAGATACTTTTTAAAATAGTAGTTAATCAGTTTTGAAGATAACTGCTGAAAGCTGCGAACAGTAAATACAACGGATTATAGACTGGTAGGACGTCGATATCCTTTGAGAAAATAAAGGTAGGTGTGAGGTTTTCTAATTAATTTACTTCAAGACGTTTTCACTTTTACTTTAAACTTCGTTAACCAACCTTACCTCGTTAATGCCGCACATAAATTTCAGCCCGAATTAGTATATCCCACGCAAATAATATAATTATTTCTAACAACACCGCTTTAGTTCATGTTGAATGGAATAATCCTCCGCCTTTGAGAACTAAGAAATAAGTTCAAAATAAGCTCATTTCGCAAAGCTTTTGCTAAATTGGTCAGAAAAGATTATGAAATAAATTTTTACTTGTGATTTTCATTTGTAGATCATATAGCTATATCACTTAAAGCTATATTTAGTATAAATATTATACAGCTTTTTTTTGGTGGATTGAAATTATTCAATGACTTCTCCCTTGGGCGGAGCGGGAGACAGTGCCAGACTTTAACTGACTAAAAAACTCACTCCGTTCCTTCTCAGCCCTACATAACGGTGCCGGACCTTCCTTTCAGAAATCGTTCCATGGCCCCAGTAGGCTTCGACCGTGTTGGGCCCCTACAGTTTGCTGACAACTCCTTGAGGCGCGCGGGAACAGTACGCGCTGTCGACGAATTGGCCCCGGTCCGGACGGTTACCGGACTGTTGGAGCGAGCTACCCATAGCTCAGGTGTTGGTGGCAAGCTTAACAACACGCAACACGCTGAAGACTACGTTTGTTTATACGCACTAATCTCAAGAACTAAGGGTTTGAATTTAAAAATACTTGTTAAATAGCCCATTGATCAAGGAAGGCAACATCACGTTTCAACCCACGGGAGCGGAGTAATAATCAAAGATGCAGATGAAACCATGAGGGACAGTAAGTCAATAATATATTTTAAAAAATATTATAATATTAGGAGTAAAATTATATACAGGATTTTTAACAATCCCAATCCCATCCTAACCAGTAAACAAAGATTTGTCGTGTTTCCTAATCCATAGCATTTTAAAACCAGCTATAATTTGTTGTGCTAGCAGAGTTCATTGGCCACGAAAACGTATGAATTTATGAAACCTTTAGGATGAGGCTTAGAGTAGCGGTGAGCTGCGACTGGTAGCGAGAATAATAATGTATTTATAGTATTGGAAGAAGTAATTTAATATTAGCTGTCACTTTGTAGGAAGTAGGTATTATGTCGGCGCATGATGGCCATCGATGTCGATATCACACAAAATTGAAAGTCACAGTAATATAGAATGATAGGAAATGTTATAGTGATAATAACAAAATACCTTACTTCAGTTCAAGGTGTTTATTCCATGGGCGGCGAAAGAATGCCTTTCAAAACACATTACATCGGTTTTTATACACAGAATTTGACAAGCATCAAAATTCACTATGAAGGTAGAAAACTATTTTAAATAAATAGAACGGAAATCGTCACAGTAAATTCTTATTTAAATATGGCCGGATGCTCTGATATTTTAAAGAAATAAAAAGGAACTGGTCAAGTTAAATCCTCACAAGTTTAACCGTAATATGTTTTTAAAATAAGAAAGGAAGTCGTCATTTGATTCGTTATAAATTGAACAGGATGTTGTAATATTTATAATAAATCGAAAGGAAGTTATCAAATTAAATCCTTATATAAATTCAACAGGATATCGCAATATTTTAAATATATCGAAGGAATGTTATCAAATTTAATCCTAGTTTAAATTCAACAGGATATTGCAATATTTTAAAAGAAATAAACAGGAAGTGACCAAATTAAATCCATATCAAAATTATCAAATATTGGTTTTGCGCCCATATATACAGCCGTTCTACAAAGGCCGGCTGTAGAACGGCTGTAGGATTCTTTGGTTGGCGACAAAAGTAATAACATTTGAGAATCCAAGGAGTGTGTGTGTTTGTCATGGAAATTGGACATAGTTTTCCCTTTTTCACATCCATATATACTACATATAACACAACTAAACCAACAAATTCTTCTAGATGATGCACTCACCATTCACAGTTCATTCTGAAAGCAGGTACGTAAAGTCCCGCTATCACTCGAGCTGCACGGCACTTGGCTCCGGAATCACGGCGGTCATTAGGGCCAATCAAATAAAGTGGTCACCGTCCCACGGGGCGGGGGGCGAGTTGCGGACGGACGGAGGGGGGGGGGGGGTCAGTCAAGCGTATTGTTGCTTACTTGTCCAGAAAAGTATCTGGAAAAGTGGATGTATCGAGGGTATTGTATACATAACTATAATTGGGGTTTATTTTTCAGTAGGAATTGAGTAAAGTTTTAGTAGGTGAGGAATAAAATGGATGTAGCAATGACTGTCATTTATACTTGCAGCACAAGGCTTATGAAAACACTGCCTGCCTTTTGATGATGATACAATTATGATATGTGATTGTGTATTCTGCAAAAGGTATATAATACACGTTAACTTTTTCGTTAATTTAAACTAAATGAGGCTGGTGCTTCCTAGCTGACAACCCAGAAGAGAAACACCGAAATAAACTCAGGTCAAAGTCTACAGAATAAACCTATACCTAATGGCTAAATCTTAAGAAAACCATGCAAATTAATACCTGAGGTCTTTTGAGGAATAAACCACAGAGAACCTGTCTAATCAGTGCAAACATTTATAAGTACCTATTATGTACAAAAAGCTCAACACAGTCTAGATTGCAGGTGAGCACTGATTTACATAAATTAAAAAATAGAACAGTGTACCTATTATTTCCTTTACAATATTTGGAAGTTGCAAAAATCCATCGCCATGTACCAAGTCATTATGTTCTAGTACGGCAGGTACACCGGTGACAAGAACTCGACGAATAATATCGTTAATGCCAGCGTGCCTTGCTATGCGGCCTGCGCTCCTGCAACAGGACAGGCCATGGTGTCCGAGCCTGTCGACAGCTTCGCCACAATAGCATCGATGTGAAGCAACACAAGGTGCACCTAAGCGTAAACAGGTTGCTAGCCGAAACGATTATAAAATTGGTATTACAGTCTGTCCTAATAAAAAATGTCCTTATACCACAACACCGTCAAGAGCGAGTTGCATCAGTTCTCGTAAAAACATCGCGTGCGGCTGAAATAAATCCTTCAAGCTGATCGTAAGGGGAAACCCAATTTGTGACATTAAATTAACTCGAGAATCTTCCCGCGGGACATTCGTAATCTTCATTTTCATAATCGTATTTTTTATTTTTAGTACACGATGGTGAAAATATGGCAGGTTGTCGTTTGTGAAATCTGACCACATTTTGATAAGTAAGTATAATGTAGGAATATTATTTGGAAGTAAGGATAACTCATTAACCTCCTTCATACTTTCGTCGTTAGGTACTGTTTTTAATGTTTTTTAATTGAAAGAAGTAGACAGGCCTGTTTTCTGCAGCCGTGGATGCAATAATAGGGCTCTCTTGTTTGTGGTTTGGCTCATTTTCTGTACTCAGTCTATGAATTTTATTTGTTGCCTTTTATGGTGTCACTAAATCACATTAATTTAATCTTAAGATCGTGAGGCATGGATTGAAAGTTTAAATTAAGTTATAAATCAGGTTTATTTTATTATGATATTGTGCCCACTTCACAAATATTTCAATTTAGATGCAGTTTGTCTGAATCCACTTACCCTAGATGATTATAATAATTAGAGTCGAAATGGTAATTTAGATTTACAGTATAAGTAAAAAAAGAAGAAAAAATATAATAGAACCATAAAACGCTGAACTCTACATGGACAAAAGCAAGTAACTGTCTAAAATATGACGATCACGTAGTCATGTTATGATAATTACAACGATATGAAAAAAAAAAGATGAAAAAACAGAAATAACAAGCTCAAAGAACCCTTAACATCTTGAACAAACAAAGGATTACGTAACATGTCTGTATTATAATTAACGTAAAGTAAAACAATATGATTTGATTAGCGTATAGCGTAACGCGGTAAAGGGAGTTCTGATACGCGGCGATTCCTGGCGTTTTGTTATGCAAAAAAAATACCTATCGCGGAATAAAAATAACAATATGTGACAACAATCTTTATTTAAGCACTTAGGGCGGGATTTGTCATTGGATGATTTTACCTACCATAAAAAAAAAAAAAAAAAATACCAATTTTGGTAAAAGTGATATGAATGGGGCGATTCGATAATAATAATTCAATAACTCATCATAGTACATATAAAAAATTATAAACTTGAAGATGAGATTCGAGTTGTTCTAGTACAAATAATAATTATTGACACTGGTGTACTTCTCAAGTTGAGTTTATGTTAATTATAATGGTGCTTAGAATAATAATTATCCTCATGGGTTTACATGGGGTTACTGCATAGAGACAGTTTGGGTTTGTTTATTCTTAAGGAGCTAATCGCAAGTTTTATAATGGGCAAAGATGCCATTTTGTAAACAGAATCAGAAAAACGTATGTTTTTTTTTAGGGTTTGTCCTCTATAGAAAGAATCTCTAAAACATGATACAGATAATTTAGTACAACAGGCTTATTATTTACTTATTTATTTATCAATTGCTTGTTATAGTTGCAGTATTCACCAAAGCGTATAGCAAGCCAACAATCTACGAACTATACTCGTATAATCAATCATTCTGATTGTTTGTCAAATTATTCTACAAGTAACTGTTTACCGCTACCTATAGTGTTTTGAATTTATAATTAAATCTGTAGATATTTATTAAATCACTAATTTCCTTCATATTTGCAAGCATTGTGTCTTTGTGTTTCTCTTGTTTGTGCCAATTCTCACACTTTTGTATCAATGAGTCATTAGCAGATGCCATAATTCACTCATTACCAAGTGAGTGGACCTTCTGTATCTATCGCTACTTCATATCGTGGCGTACAGTGTGCTACGCGGCTACGTTTCCAGAGCGACACGCTGCGCGCCGTGCGGCCTCGGGGGCATTTATGTGAACGCTACGCCGCTCGGATTGACAGCGCTTTGTTCGCCCAAGCTCGGTAACTGAATCATTTGCGGGTAGTATTCATAATTTATTCGCTGTGACCTCTTCCTTGTCGCTTTTTTACTTTGTGTCAGGTTTGATATTGACGAACACGACCTTTTTAATTAAGTTTTATTCTGTATAACATTTTAAAGTGACTGATTAATTTCTGGATCTAACATCATCAGTTCCAAACATTCAAAACTTAATTAACAGAAAAACCACTCAAATTCCAGTTATTAAACTGCAGAAAAAATCCAAGGATTGTTTTTATTTTTCAGCAGCGCGCGCCCGTTCAAATGCCTGCCAAGAACTAAACCAACAAACTAACCAAGCAGACATTGGTTTACTGTATCGCGACCCAATTTTGCAGTCTCCCAATATTTTTCCCACAAGCTTCAAATTCTAAAAATAAAACCAAAAATAGTCAAATACTGTGTTCTACTCCACAGCAGCCGCGTGTACCGTCGTTTTATAAATCAGCGAGTTTCGCAAATTCGCCAACACGTGCCGTTATTTATTGCGACAAATATTGTTCGTTAATTCGCAATTAATTGCATCCCACTCGCTAAAATATCACTGGAATGTTTCATGCGGGACCAATATTATATTTTTTGTAATTAATCATTAAATATTGTGTTTTCAGTTCTTGTTTTATTTTATCCGCAATTGCGCTTAAACCTTTTTTATACATGATGTTGGGTGTTTTATTGCGAAATCTATAATATGGTGATGTAATTTTATTGGGGTAAGGGGATAATGCGTAAGTTATGGGGATGGTTGATATATCACGATTTTATATTATGGTATCAGAAGGGGGTAAGGTTGACTGAATGTTTGCGGTCGCAGGTTTGTTGGTTTCGATTAATTTGAAGAGCGGTAACAATATTTTTTACCTCTCTTCAAGTTTAGACCAAATTGGGAATTGACAGTAGAGATATATAAAATAAAGGCAGATTTATTTATAAAATGTAAACGCTGGGTTTTCACCGACGGGTAAAGTTAAGCTTTGCGATTGGAATGTATAACTGTGTAGGTACCTTTATTTGAAAGAAGTCAACGTCTTGTAAACCATTTTCTGATTAACTTTCTCTAATACGAGTACTTTGTAACATAACGTCATATTGTATTGTAGTAGGCATTTAGTTTTATGCAGAGAATAATAACACTACCTCCCAATCCCAAAACTATCGCAACCTAAATTAGAATCTCCTTAATAGGCCCTTAAAGCCAGGTAAGACGGCTCGCAGTCGCAGCCAAGGCCAGAGCCCTAAGCCACGTAATCTGGGGCTGTCGCACCAAACAATATAGATAGGCGTATTAATTGCATTAGCGGATGGAGCTCTGTCTAAGCGGCGCTTCTGAAACTGCCTTTTAGTCTCAGTTAAGCCATTTTTAACGTCTCTATTATGTACCTTGAGGTGAGTATACACGGGTGGTGAGTTGGAGCGGGACGTTTGTATTGTATGCTCTGTATCTATGTGTTGTCGTGAATTAAAAACAGCTAAGCATCTTGTGCCTGCCCTTTTGACATTAATTGACTTTGGGTCTATATTGACCATAAAAACAATGTCAAGATGTCAACTATAACCTAAAATTAGCATAAGAATTACTACTATAATATATATGTACTATGATAAAAACTTTAAAATTAACATAATTTCATTCAACAAATTCGTCATTGGCCTATTGATAAGTATACTCTACACACTATGAACATCACGACCATAGGTATCTTTCGTAGAGTTAGACAGATGGCTGTCCCGACAGTTATACTTGCAACGGTTTTTTAAGTTCCATATAGGTAGTATGGATAGCCAATTATTGTCATTTTTCTTGCGCACTATAAAATTTAAGGCTGCTATTTAGAAATTCTTGTTAAGAATATTCAACAGCACTTTGCTGAACCTCAAGCTTAGCCGTAGCGTCAGCAAGTCAAGTCAAGTCAAAATGTTTTTATTTCATATGGGCCTACATGGGCACTTATAAAACGTCAGAAGCTAGTGCACGGTTCCGAATTGGTCGTTTCCAATGGAGAAGAACCGGTAAGAAACTCCATGGTTACTCTTTTAAAAAATATGGTTTGTTGTACAAATAGTAGCAATTACTGAAACATCGAGAAAGTGAAAAACGTAGACTGCACAGGGTCCGCCTTTATCAATGTTCCCCGTATGTTTCCACGCCCATTTCCACACTAATACTAATTGAGTGTACGACTCTCACCAAGGATTATGCAATAAAAACGATAAGAAACGTCGATTGTCTGTGTTTAGCCGGAGGCAGCTAACTTTTATGTTTATAGAGCCGTAAACCGCGCCCTTGCTGATTGCGGAGACGTCATTAAAATTCGTTTTATTGTTAAACAATTGTGATGGAGCTGTCTTTATCTAATGCTTTATTATGGTCGTAATTAAGCGTTTTCATCGGAAAGTTATCTTTAAGTAGAAAACAAAAACCACCCTCCTGGGCCTCAAGTCTACTATTACAATAGTGTCAGAATGGTCCATCATTGATATCATAATTGTTGATTTTCACAAATCTGGTGATCTACTAATATAATGGCGTCATTATGGTCCAATGATCAACCACTGACTCTCGATTGAAGGAAATGGCATAGAATAGCAATCTCAATAGACAAATGAATATCTGACGTATGCGATAATCTGCAAAAATTTTGAGTTTCTTTGATCGGTGACCTACCATTTAAACGTCATAGTGCTGTCATTGCTTTTAATTCGTTACAAGACAGCTCGAATCATTCTATTACGAGATCGTTGACCGATCAGTGATCGGCCTTTATGAATTAACAGGTTACCAACTTTTAGCAAAATGACAATGGCGTCGTGTAGGTATGGCGAACTTATAAAAATAGCAGACTAGGGCGCCTATTAACCACGTAATAGGCGCCCTAGTCTGCTAGAAAAGAAGACTGTACGGTAAATACGTGAACAGCGATAAAGTAAGCCGCATCAACAGTACACTCACAGATGTAAAAGAACTACTTGATACTTAATTAAGAAGTGGTTTCGAACCCTTTCAAAAACTATTTTTTGGTTTAATATTATGTTCTGAATGAGCTAGTGACAGTTCTGACAGTTTTAACCTGGGTTCGTCATAAAGGTATAAAAACAAATCTCTTTATAAAACTCCGTCTGAAAGGGTTAGCTGATTCTTTTAAACTTGTTAAAACATTGCTTTTTCCCTCAGAAGTAACGAAATTGGATTTACAAAATATCCCAGAACTGGGACGTCTCAGAAATAAAACAGAATAGGCTGTCTTAAATCTCAATTGTATTGCTAAGCTTCTACACGTTTTATGATTACAAGAAATCTGTTATAAAATCGTGTTTGTTATTGTATTGCCGAGATGTGAGCCTAGGCAATTGTGTCAATAAACGAGCTGAGTGCTTTTTGTTTACGAATTTATTGCATTCAAATATGAAAGTACACGTATGTAATGTACTCGTACTTGATATTTATGAAAAAAAAATATTAGATACCGAGTTTATCAACAAGAAATCTTATATTCTGGTAGAATATTTATGTTTCGATACCGACCCCAGCACCACATTTCAGTTACGCACTTATCTTTTTTTCACGTACTGCCTCAAACGGCTCCATCAAATCATACAGACAGGGTAAATCCCTAGAATATCTCGACCACTGAGTTTTCCGTCTCTACAATCCAAGATTTGTCCGAATCAATGATTCGGCCTACAGACTCTATAGAGGGTGATATCGCCCGAGGCACACCACAGCTCGTATAATCCGCACTATTTACTTGCGAATCGGGAAAAGGCGGGCCAGAAACAAATTTCCGCGGGGTTCTAACGACCCCGACCGTCATTTAATCAGGCTCAAGTGTTGATGCGATAGCCGCCACCAACGTTTTGCGACGTATCGAAATCTATCATGAAATAACCATTAGCTGTCCCTCTCGCACTCTCGAGTGTGCGGGCGCAGAGAGTAATAGAACGATACCGTCGGCCATCTTAATCTAAAGACAGGAAATAACCAGTTCCGAGCGGCTCGGGCCGGACGTATCAGGATTTTTCCGGATCTCAGACGTTTTGTGAGCTCTGCCGCTAAGAGGAGAGGAACAGAAGGCATTCCCAATGCTTAGTAATTTATACAATGATCAATACCAAGCCTACTATATGATGCCTTGCAAACAACACGATTAACCAAATAAAAGACTACTTTTGGATCTGGTGATACCAGCTTTATCTCCAATCTCTTACAACTAAGTACTTATCCTGTGATTAAGAGACCTTCAAAGTCATTTGAATTAAGCAAATACTTTAAATATCTCATACTTAGCATAAAAAACCTTTTGCTGGAATATTCTGTAGGCAGATTACAATGCTCTATTCACCATTTTCAGATTTGAGTGAACTGGTTCTTTTGAACTTTTATATACACTGTCTCAGTTAATGTAAAGTGGGGCTGAAGATGCGATGTTTTGCTGCGAGGCGCTGCGACTTGAGTTGAGTTAGGCTTATGTAGTGGAAGTCGGTAATTGTGACGGTCCAGCCTTTTTGTTGTAAGCCCGACTTTGAGGCGCGGTCACGCTGTCTGAAGTTTGAAGATGTGACTGTAACTTTATGTGTTGAAAGGAATGTTAGCGGGTAATCATGTCGGCAACTTATCGTGGTTGCTTTTGTTCATGTTGAAAGATGATAAACTGTGATTGGGCTATTCAGTAACTTCTAAGAAGATTTTTATCTTACAATTCTCGTAATTATGATGAATTAGTAATTTTCCTGAATAGACGTAATTCTGACTTGATTGAACGAGGTCAACCGTTTGGATTTCATTTTGTTATCCACTCTGATTTGAAATAAACGTTGAAGATAAATGCGAATGAAATATATACTTACCTACTACACTAAATAACATCCGAAAACGATAGAGATAAAATTTGAAATTGAAATATAAATTATTAAAACAGCTTTAATATTAATTCTAAACCAAAACATCATACAAATTCCGCCCGCTAACTACATAACTACTTGTAGTAAAGTCGCATTAATTCATTTATAACTTGCCTGAACCACCGACCACTGCTCGTCCACAATGGCGGTACATGGTCACGTGGTTCACGGCTTTCATTCACTCACGTAATACCATTAGCAATTAAATATTTAAATGAACGAATGAGTATAATTAGACTGTGTGGTAGGTGTAGCGCGAATCTAGAACTATAAACTAGGGTCACTATTTGGGTTATTATTTGATTTGAAGTTTCTGTGAACGTGTTTTGAACCTAATCCGGGTTCTACTTTAGGCCGGAATAAAATAATTCTGATTGTTGTGTTCCGGTTTTGAACAATAAACAGACAAATGAGACAACATTACAAATAAGGTGTGCAATGAATTGGTTAATCTACTTATTGTTAGGAATTATTAGTAATTTAAGATAAAGGCTTTTATCTTATTTTTACTTTGAAGATACATAAATAGCTCCATTTTTCCTGTTCCAAGCCTCTCAGTCCCTTATTTTATCTCAAAAACTTCACTCATCTACAAGAAAAACTAGCAACTACTTTCCCCAATTCGCCACAATGCTAACATCTTCAATACACTTCACATGCTCCTCATCACAAAATAGATTGCTACAGAAGGCCGACTCCATACATTGAGCGATAAGCGACGCACGCACATATAGATGCGTACGTAGAGCATTTTTTTTTTGTTTGGAATAAACTAGTTCTTGTCTGTCTTCTTACCTGATGGTAAGTAGAGTTGCAATCGTTGATGGTAAAGCGCACTATCAATTAAAAAAAACAGCCGTGAATGCACCTGCTTCAGCTATAGGTATGTACTGTAGACTTATTTTTGTGTGTGCAAGGTGTTGTTGTATTGGTCAAGGGGTTGCAAGAACTACCGCTTAGCATGACTCTTTCGACTAGCCTGTTGGTCTACTGCTCAGTGGCCCTGATTGCTCTGCTCGAGGTCATGGGTTCGATTCCCACCCAGGACAAAATATTTGTGTGATGAGCACGATCATTAGTTCTGTGTCTGGGTGTAATTTATTATGTATGTATTTAGAAATATATAAGTATGTTTATCAGTTGTCTAGTACATATAACACAGCTCTACTTAGCTTGGGACTAGACGGCGTTGGTTGTGTGATAGTTGTGGAATAAAAAAAAAACTACTGATTTGACTCTCGAGTTGAAGAAAGTATTATAGGGATTTTGTCATCTACAATTTTAAAGTAGCATCAAATTATTTTAATTTGGGCTTCATGATTACAAATGGGTCCGCCTTCTATTATATCGGATTAAAATATAACTGGAAAATGTGACAAGTTAGGTTTACCTTTTTTAAATATACATAGAAAATAAAATAGTTTGACGTGATGTTATGTTTATGAAACCTTCTGTAAGCTATCTATTCTGTGAGCTCGTTACCGAGTGCAGCGGTCACCCGATTAATTACACCACTCACCGTTTTTCCCGGCCGGGCCACAAGACAGTCGGCGGATATATTTGGCACATTGTTAGCGAGTGTGGCCGTTCTTTGTCTATTGTTCGCCTCATCGCCAGATGCGGGGAAATTAGTTGGTTTTTAGGGAGTGTTGGAAACACAGACCGTGTTTTGTTTTTGTTGGGAAAGCGGAAATAGGGAGTAACTGTTGGAATAGTAAGTGTACACAAAATTAACGTTGGGGTGCATAAAAAGAGCCTCCACAAAACACACGTTGTGTGCACAGGGTAGTCACCCTCGCTACGAAACTTGGTGGCTGGCGAATTTATTCACAAAATAAGGAACAGGCTATCATAGAATAAAATAGATAGATAGATTAAGATACTATTTATTGCGCATTATATAAAAAATGGCAGGGTGTTACAATACGCGGTCTTATTTAATATTTTTTTGGTATCACGAAAGAAAGGGCAAAAAGAGCCGAAAGCACATTTATTTTAGAACACAAGAACTGATGCTAATCGATCTTATAGACTTCAAGTCTAGAAAATAACTTTTAATAAAATCTCAAATTAACATCACTTTTCAATTTCATACAAAGTGGCCGCCGTTCATACAACTTATTAATTTCTTTTATGTTGTTTTTTGGAATTAATTCTGAAAGACATTAATTTTAAAAGGTTTATATTTGAGAGCTGTTAAATGGGATTAAACCACTTGTCAGTTTATTCGGGCTCGGAAACAAGCGGATATCACTGACGGCTGGGAAACTGAAAATAGACTGAAGGATTAATAGCTTATAGCGCTCGCTCAAAAATAAGTGCTTTCCTTCCGGATGTCGTAAAGGTGACTGAGAGAGAGTTAAAATAGTGTTATGAGTTGGGCAACGAAAACATAGCTATTGGTGATTTTATCTAATTATTTCTTCTGCTCTGTGTGAAGCGAGAGGGTGAGTCAAACTTTTACTGACTAAAGCCACACATACACCTGTGTCTTACAGAACCACGGTCTCCCGTTCAGAAATTACCCGTAACCCTAGTAGATACCGGCCCTACTAGGACCCCACGGTTTTGTTAACATCTCTTTGAGACGTACGTGCAACACTACGCGCTGATATTACAGATGCCACCTAATAACGAATTTTTGGGTGATGGTCACGCATCAAACGCGTGAGCACACGTGTGAGGACAGATGCCACCGACGTAATATAAATATATATATATATATATATATATATAAAAATGGAATAAGTCTTTAAGAATAGTGTAGCCATAATTTTGTTCATTCTTTCATATGGTATCAGTAAATGAAGCGTTTGAGGAAGGCCTGGACGAGTTTTAGCTGAATGATAATGGTACAATAACAAGCAATACAGACATTTATAAAAAGTATAGGATCGCTTATTTCATGGCCCCAAACTATCAGGTAAGTGTATCAGAAAATATCTGTTTTCACCAAATTAAACCCGAGTTAATCCTTGCGATACGGCGACGGTCCGTATTAAAATGAATAAATTCCTATTATGTAGCTAACAGTCTGTCCGCCGAATAGTCAACCTTTATCGTTTGATCACAGACTGCTTCTCAAAGATAATCCTGCTTGTCTGCAAAAGTGATGACAAGTTTAAATCAGTTGTTTGTTGTGTTGAGTTTAATCAAATTATTGAAGAAATAATAGGATACCTACTAATAAATAAAGTTAGCTGACTCCATCAGAAAACTGCCTTTAGGTATATACGATAAAGGCTATAGAAATTTGTGACACACCCATGCGACAACGATGCGACAAGTCTTTTTGTCACTTTATCGTATTGCACCTTTCTACCAGCTTAGAAAATTAGCTTAAAAATTTGCAACACAGGTTGGTAAGTCAACCTTATGCCTTGCTGATGTGCCCCTCGCTAATATGACTTCTCTCTCTCTGTCATAGAACGGGAGAAGTCATCGGATGATTTTAGACCAAAAAAAATGTCTTGCTGAACCTTGTCAACAATGTGCAATCAAATAATTGTTTTAAAATGCATATGAAAAAAAAATAAGTGTAAGTAATTAAATTTTTTTTTGTCTATTTAAAATATATAAGGCCGGTGTTTCCTAGCAGACTATCTTGAGAAGAAACACAAAAATAAATTCGAAGGTCAAAACGAAGCAATTCTCAAAAATGAAACGCGCCAAAAGCCAGTCGACCTATTAAACACCAGTAATAAGCCTTCAAAATCATCACTCTTGCTTACTCGTTGATAGGAAAATCCAGTATTGAAATATGAGCGGTTACTTCACAATCGGGTTGTAAAGCAACGATCGATCACTCGACAGATATGCTGTCCGCTTTATAGTATAAGATAAATGATATCCTCGGACCTTCTAACCCCACGAGTCGGTGTAACAGTGCTTGCATACAAAACCTTAATCTGGTAGGTGTGAGACCTATCACGCTTTTGATTCTGAGGTACTGATGGTAGGCATTTGTTGTAGAATAGACGGGCTCGAAAATACAGACAAATATTGTGCAAGAGCTGTGTTTAAATTTTCGTGTACAAGCTATGATAAATGATATTTATTTTACAAGTAAGTTTTAAAAACACTTTTACACATTTTTTTTCCGTCAATTTAAACTATATGAGGCCTGTTGTCGCTTCGAAGGTGTACATTTTTAAAATAGATATAAGTAGTTTAATGTCAGTAAAATTATAGTTTTAGTAATAAGTCGATTTATTTGCTTAAAAGACTTGTGTCTGAATTTAAATGCGATATTATTTAGGTTGGCAACACTGGTGTCGCGCTACTATTGGTCCGTTGCAAACTTCCGGAGCAATGGTGGGGGCGACACTAGCCTATGCATAAATAAACTGTTAAGAAATCGTTCAGTTGGTTGGCGAATACAGTGTGAGCAACATCTCCTCTAAAGTACGAATGTTGTGATTACGTTTTGAGGTTAGAATACCGTTTCACGTGTTTACTTGAATTATTGTAAAATATTTGATTAAATATATATTGGCAGTTATTCCAGTGTTTTTCCTTGTAGTAGTTCCTTATAGGCCTATATATAATTATAAAAAAGAAAAAATCTGACTGACTGACACAAACATATCAACTGATTTTGGAACAAGGTACTAATTTTGAACAAGGCTTCCTTTTATGACGTCAACGAGCCTTAAAAAGAGGTTCAAATAATTCAAACGTGTTAATTTAGCACAGACAGTAACCTGAGTAAATTAAAAAAATAGTAAAGGTTGACATTTAGAAATTCACCCAATATAATGATTTTGGGGGTTTTTAAAAATTATACGGAGACTCTTTCAATCAAAATGAATAATAAAGACTTTTATTAGACTAAGAACTCACGAAGCAGTAGTGTTTTTTATTATTATTTACTTTAATGATGTCTTCAACCCAGAAATAATAAAAATAAGTGTCGAAAAATGCTAATTTTTTTACAAATACATCTCGCAAACGAAATGCTAGTAAAGTGTATATTATATCTGTTTGTGTTCTCTTAAGTATAGTTATTGGCGTTTAACAAGTGGATAGCGGAATCTCATTTTCAGGGGGTAAGCTAATTCAAGGAGAAAGGAAGATCAGACCATGTGCGTGCAACGGCACATGGATTTACAGTATTCTTAGACTGTAGTCATTTAAGGCAGGAGAGAAGAGAAGGAGTTAGCGCTGTCTTAGAACACAGAAGGCAACTAAAATATATAAAACATGGGTGAGTTTTAGTTAATAATTATCTGACACTCCCTGTCGCTCTACCCAGAGTGGCAGAAGTTACAAGTCTCCGATACCAAAAAGCAAGAGAACATAGAACACAGGTTAATTCCATCGCTTGATGAATACTTTAATAAAAAGCTTTACCCTGTATTTTCTCTCTTATCATGTTAATCAAGCACTTTGCATACCTAGTCTATGTACCTTAGCATAATAAATCTAAAACTTTGCACAATATAGAGCAAGCACTGAGCTCACCTGAATACTGTGTAATCCAATGAATCTAATCCGACTCCCACGTAGTCGGGCCGCTTTCATTAAAAATGTAAATGCCGATGTCAAACAGTGCCGCTAACGCGTAATACCGCAGCACAGAAGATATAGAAGGATAATATCGAACTACTTACTTATAGAGAAATCGAGTAAAGGAAGCTTAACAGCGAGGAACTATCTTCTCATCCGACATACCGCAGTTTCTAAAGACAAATCTCTACGACCAGCGCGTATTGCCAATAATGACAAACGGGTCTGGAACGTCATCGTTCACAATGGGCCTCATAAAGAGGCTTAAAGTCACCTAAAGGGCAATAGAGGGCTATGCTCAGAGTTTCCTTATGTAATTGGATTAGAAATGGAGCAGTAGCCCGAAGAATTGCCAAACTTAAGTAGTAGTGGGCCTGGCACATTGCTTGTAGTACAGATGACAGATGAGCTCGAAAATTTCTGAAGTGGTGACTACCTACTGGAAGACGTATCGCAATGACAACCTAATGTTGTGAAACTGGCCATAGTTTTTTTTTGCTAAAATAATGATGATGACAAACAAGTATCCACCAGTCTTTTTTAGTGACAAAGGAGGCGTTGTGGCTGTATAACTTTTGAGAGTATTCTGGGAGGTGGCTTTAATGCGTATTCCGGTAGCTGTATCGATACGTCTTAATTAAAGTTATCTGTGTTAAGTATTGAATACATAAGCGGTTCTGTTAGCACGTGCGTGTAAAGTGAAAGTGCCCTTATCTACCTTCAACTTGCGAGATGACTAACTAGAGGAACGTGGGTATTGATCAGAATATTAATTAGGACTACTCTAAGAACAATGCTCGTCTTTCCTTTGCATTTTAATTATGTTGAAACTTAACTTTTGTTTATCAAGTAATTAATTCTTAAAATCCGTTTAATCTATAAAATATTTTAACATCTCATCTATTCATTTCTTTACCTCAAATCTTTTTTAGGGTTCCGTATCTCAAAAAAAAACGAAGCCTTTACCTATAGGATCACTTTGTTGTCCGTCTATCTGTCAGTCAAAACCCTTTATCTCGGGAACGCGTAAAGGTATCGAGTTATAATTAAAACCATATACTCAGGTCTGCGGTCTTCTGAAGCTGTGAAAAAATCAAACATCCAAGTTAAAGAAAACTTAAGTCCTTTATGTCGCAAAAACGTATATTTTGACATTCTCAAGGGAATTAAAATTAATACTTCCCGTTGACTCAGAATCTTGAAATTTGGCATAAAGCAAGGCCTTTTTGCACAGTTATAGGACTAAATCTATAAACAGTTTTGTTGTTTGGTACGTTTATATAGAACCCGCAGCGCGCAAGTTCGACTCGCATTCACCCAATTTTTATTTTTGTGTTTCTGATAGGCTCACGCTTGAACACTATTCTCACTTGATGGTTAACAATGGAGCACGTTTACCTAGAAGTAACCTTTTTAATCTTGACTTAAAGACCCCGAGGTTGTAACTATCAGGAATCACGGGCTCTAGCAGAGCATTCCATACCAAATCAATTCAATCACAAGTTTTTTATCATCATCATCATCATTATTTCAGCCGAAAGACGTCCAGTGTTGGACATAGTGATCCCCCAACCGTCGCCACAACCACCGGCCCTGTGCTTCTCGCATCCATCGGACCCCAGCAACCCTGACCAGGTTCTACTTTATTGTACTTTTACAGGATAGTAAGCGTTTTTAGGAAATATGTTCTGACTTGTATGCACTGAAGCTAAAATATAATTTAACAAAACCAGGAAAAGGTCAAATTAAGTGCTAAAGAGATTAGTTTTCACAGAAAAGCGTCTGTGATACCGTCAAGATACACTATTAAAATCCCGTCAATACTAATTCCTTTAACAAAACTCGATGCATATAATTCTCTCAACAGCCGATCGAAATAATCGAGTTTACATTCCGTTGCCGCTTCAGTTTGGGATGACATTAAGCGCGGCGACCAAAATAATCGTTGGTTGATCCCCTCAGGCGCTCAGTCGTACTAGTGTGCTGACAAACAGATTGGGATGCTGTTTACACGTCATAATTGAGTCGACTTTCAATACGTGTGAAATACGTTGAGTCGTATTGGATTGTGGGTGAAATGGAAACAGCGTTTCTTTGATAAAGATTACATTAATTTTTACAAAAAGTTTTGTAAGGCTTGCCACCGGAATAATTAACTATTCTAGCTGGCCTTAAGCAGTTGCGAATTGCTCACATTTTACAGAACTGTAGAGAATGATCATGTCACACTTTTACTTAAATTATTTACTTTCTCGTTAATTACAATTACATTATTTGTTTTTAGTTGGCCATATTACTTACATCACAACCAATTAGAAACTAAATTTTCACAAAAATTCTGCCTATTCAGGCTTGTAGCTTTTCTTACAGTTCTTGTTGAAAACCAAAAATGAATACGACCAGAACGGCTTTTTGATATACCTTTTTGGACTTAAAAACTAAACGACAGTTAATCTAGAAAGTAGATTTTGTGAAATCCCGAAAATATTAAGTTACAAAAGAGATAATAAAAATTTAAAACATATCATAAGTACATTTGACGTTGTGAAACAACAAAAGCACGAAACTTGATACGTGTCATTGTTGACGCGAACGTGGAACACACAACCTCCCCGCGTCACTCGAGATCAAGTTACATTACGTTCTATGGTCTTTTATGTTAATGTTATTAACATTGTACCTTTTTACGCTAACACAATTAATGTTATGGCGGCCTCAAAATGGGTTGACCGCTTTATTCGAATAACAAATGTGTGAAAAGATAACTCAACTCTCTCGTGGTCGTTTTGCGAGGGTCACATGGTTTACGTTAAAACGAAAAGGTTCAGTGCTTTGAGTGCTAGTTGTTTTAACGTTTACCGCGTTTGGATTGCTCTCTAATTTGTTAAGAGCTTCAAGCGGGCCAATTGGAGCGCCGAACGTCATACACGTGCCGATCGCGTAAGCGTACAACAAAGTCACACTAGGCACTCTGATATGTATTTTGTATAAGAGAATATATATATTATAACATGTACCAAAATAAGCGCACATCCACTTTTTATTTGTAAAATAGGTTTTTTTATCCTAAAATAATTTTTGATTATTGTATCTCTACTACGTTACCTACCTAATTTTCTTATTGGAATGTATTTTTACAGTTCCATGTTGCAAATATAAACGTGCATTCACTAGAAATACTTACTAACAATTTCCTATAAGTCAGGTTAGTAGGTACGTTTCTTAAAAGAAATATTACCGAGTTATTACCGGAGTGGGAGAGCCTGTCAGACTTTTACTGACTAAAACCTACTCCTGTTCCTTCTTTGCCTTCATTCTAGGGCCGCGGGGTTCTCTTTCCCACAACCCATGGCTCCAGTAGGCTTTGACCCTACTGGAAGCCTTAGTAACATGTCTATTCGAAGTAGAATAGAATAAACTTTATTGTACACCAAAATAGTAACAAAAACTTTTGAACGAACTTAAATATATGGTTGTACCCATAGATTTAAGCTTGTTGTGTGGTCTTATCGCTAACAACGATATCAAACAGACACTTATAGGTGGACTGTAAAAACTTAAAATAGAATAAAAAGGGGCAGGTAGGTGGGTTCAGATCATCGCATCAAAACGCAATCTAGACAGTCTTGCGTATGAGTATTGTATTGATGAATATGTATATTGTCTAAAACAAAAATAAATACTTGAAAAACAAAAATAAACACGAATATCAAAACATAATCACTCTCCTCCCACAACAGAAACATTCACCGCTATTATTATTCACAAAAAAAAAGCAGTTCAGAAATCCATCAAACTGTCATCAACAAAGTTGTGCGCGACACGTGTACAGAACATATTCGAAAAAAAAAGAACTTTTAAATAGGTGTCGGCGAAGTTTGCATCAAGTTCGTATGAATCACTATGGAGTTCGTATGAAGAAAGTTGGGATTGTTTGCCGGCGGCATCGCAAATAGAACCAATAAATCGATTACGAATTTTATTAGGGAACTTGATTCGTGTCAGGGAATGCTGGAGACGGAAGGGGTTAATGTTTTCCAAGGCGCGTAATTGCCATATAAAAAAAAACTTAAGCAAAAAAGTGAAATATGCGTTGCTTAAAGTATCCCACCGAAGGAATGTTTCAGTGCTGTGTTGTGGAGTAAGTTCGACGCATGAATAAGCGTTGAATTTTTCGCTCTAAGGGTCAGCTCACACCAAGACACTTCGAAAGTGTCGCAGATAGACGCGGCCCACAAATGCCAACTAGGCTCGAACTACGCGTACAGCACACTCCGACCCGAGTATCTACCACGAGCTCTTAATGCGGTCTATTTGACGACCTAAACTGATTTAAAAAAAATATAGAATGATTTTGTATCTTTATAGCTCCATCATTCCGCCGTTCTAATTAAAAGTGCAGTAAGGAGATTCTTAGTAGTTTTGTTTTGGGATTAAATTCCTATAAAGAGCTCATTACAAGGAATCCGAATCTATGAGTAACTCAATTTTCCAAAAATCCTTCCTTACTGCATTTTTAATTACTGCGGCAGCATTGTAGACCAGTGGTGGCCGAGTGGTAAAGGCCCCAACTTACGAGTTGCAGGTCGCGAGTTCAAACCCAACCAGGAGCATTACTTTGTGTAATTTATTTCATTACCACTTCTCTCAAAAACGGTGAAGGAAAACATTGTGAGGAAACCGGCATGTCCCAGAACCAAAAATTCGAAGATATGTGACATCTACCAACCCGCACTGGGCCCGCGTGATAGATTACGGCCCATTCTCTCTCCTAGAGAGGAGGCTTGAGGCCTAGCAGTGGGAACATTATAAGGCTGATACTATGCTATGCTCTAGCTCCATCCCTCTTTCTCGCTCGCATGCCTGACTTTTTAATACGTTATGTTAAGGCCCCAGGTTTGCACTCTTTATCGTACAACACTGCGGTGTATAATGCGTAAGTTTTACGATGCGTGTCGCGGCCGCCACTGTGCATCGCAGTGCGAAGTACGCGCGTGTCAGTGTGTGCTGATCCTAATGCTATATGTTGGCTCGTGAGTTACCATCTACAGTCTGTTGGATATTCTTTTCCAATGTTCATAAAATATGTCAAACAGTAATCATCAAACTATTGAATCGCCTGCTTACACCAAATTGATAACTACAATAACGTGAATATACTTTCAAAACTTAAATGTTACTATAGTTTTCAAAACTCAAATTGTATGTGTCTTGCTGAAATATTTTATTTTAACTTATCTAGATAACGTTCGCAAAATATTACTTTTACGTGCTTAGCATAACCCAGTTGTATAAATTTCATATAATTCTCGTGTGGCAAAATACCACATGAACTCTTCTCATTAACTCTGCGAGTTTGTTACATCTTAATGAAGTCACATACTCCACAAATATTAAAAAAGCTACGTCTTCACTTTAAAGTGTCCCTCCTCCCGCTCCAAGTTCCAGTTCCCAGTTCCGTGATATTCATGAAGGCGTGCATTGGAGGGAAAAAATGTGAGTCTCGTCGCCACTATAAAATGCACGTGTGACGGCACATCGGCGAGTTGGCGCCAACTTTCATATAACATAAGTTTTTCCCCCAAATGTTGGTGGAGATCGGCTTGCGGTGCTGTCGACGACTTTGATGCTATTATTTAGTTCAAAACTGTACCATTGGATAGTACTATAAACCACGACATCAATATCTTTATTTTGGAATGGCAGAATGTAATAAAAGGCTTAAAGTCACCCAAGGGGCAATGGTAAGGGCTATGCTGCACAAGGAAACTCCGAAATTTCCTGGCGTGATCGAATCAGGAATGAAGATATCCACAGGAGAACCAAAGTAGCCGACATAGCACGAAGAATTGCCAAACTGAAGTGGCAATGGGCAGGGGGCACATTGCTCACAGAACAGATGGCTGCATTTGGGGTCAAAATGTTTTGGAAACTGCGTACTGTAAAACGCAATGTTGGAAGGCCCCCCGCAAAGTGGACCGATGACCTGGTAAAGGTTGTGGGAACCCGATGGATGCGAGACGATCGGGACCGTACATTGTGTTGACATTTGGAGGAGGCCTATGTTCAACAGAGGACGTCTTTGATGATGATGAATGTAATTTTTATGTAAAATTAGGCCCAAGGGCGGGATTTGTCATTGGATGATTTTATCTACAATAAAAAAAAAACTACCTTCATGCAGGCGAAGTCGCTGGCAGAAACTAGTTAGGAATATGCCTACCTTTCATAATTTTAAATCAAAATCCGATAAGCAAAATACATTTAAACATTCCGAGCTTTATGAGAGCTGATTTTTTTTGTTATGTTTTTAAATTGAACAAAAGCTACATTTCCGTACGAGTATAACCCAATTTGACATAAAAAATAACGTATTCACATTTTCCATTTGCAACAAAAATTCACAATGAAATAATACTGCTCTTTTTATGAAACCGACAATCCCCCGGACCAATTTAACAAAAAGATTTTATCAGCATCCAATCCAAACACACGCACCGCGAGTACCAGGATCGCATAACTCTTAACATGTGTTGTGACAATTTGTCTCTGCAACAATATTGCGGACATTAGCTACCGCGCTGATTTCCCGCTGACGAGAAAAGAAAAGCATTATAACAGCCATTCATCTTGAGCAAGTCGTAATGTAGGCTGCTGAAAAAGATCATTTGCAGCCTAGGTCGTCAAAAGAAAATGTAGTTTTCTGCTGTCGGAAAGGATACAAAAATAATCTGGAAAATTCTTGCCATATTTTCATGTTTCAGCAGCGATTAAGAACGCCGTCTGCTAATCAGTGATTAACGTTACTTTTGTGTTTGTTTTTGTATTATTTCCCGTCATTACAGCCGAAATATTGATCAAGATTGGTAATCAAGGAAACTCTGGAGTGTAAACTATCTATCAGAAAACTAAACATATGTTGTCTCCTGGGTTGCTGTATGTACCTGCCGTAAGATGGCATTATGACCATAAAAATGGTGGCGGGGACAGACTGGATAAGGAAGGTGGCTTTAGTAGACCAGATGTTGTAGAGAAATTTGTAAAGAGGCCTATGTCCAATATCGAACTGTGATATTCTTTCATAGTCAATTTTGTAAGTTGAAATTCAAAATAATCCCTAATTGCTAATTGTGATAAACGATTCATAACTTCTCGTCATAAAATTCTACATTTATAAGTAACTGCTAATGAACTGTGCCATATTTCGGCCCAATTAATGTTCGTAACTTCATTTGCAGTTAGACCTATGGACTTTGGAACTGTGCCCAAATATCGGCAGGCTTTGTGACCCGCGCCATATTAAAAACTACTGTCAATTAGAAATGGTGGTTTAAACTTTGAATATCATTTTGGGGTATTAGTAACAAAGCGTTGCAATACGCTTTGTATATTTGTAATATCTGCCTGAAATATTATCATATTATAAAGTTGCTGACCTCAATGGAACATAAGAAAAAAAGCTGCAATGGTGTTTGTAATTTTAAAGTAACATTATGACTGTAGTTTTGCTCTATACAATTTACTACGTCAATGGCTAAATCTCAGATGTGCGTTACAAAAAAAAGACCGATTGATCGATTAGAATATAATTATTTAGATACCTCTACAAGCATTTTTACATTAAAACTCAAACAATAGTTTCAACTAGCAAGTAAATTTTATATATCTAACATAAACCACTTATAGAATAGATTAGAATAGAATGGAAGAGACTAGAATAGAATAGAGTAGAATAGAATAGAATACTCTTTATTGTACACCAAAATAGTAGCTGCAAGTATAACTACAAAATACCTAACGCCTACTCGTACTAAGCCTAGTATTGGGTATTTATATTTTGATCATGTTTCAAACTTTCATCAAAATATATTTTAGCACACGTTTATTGTAAGCACGTGCTACTGAAAGCCAGTAAAGTACTTCATTTATAACGAAAAAATACGTAATTTTTTTGTTTATTTATCCTTTGCTTTTATTGCTCGAAATTACTTCATCATTTTCGAGAAATTGAATTGAACATGGAAAATTGATAGACTTCTAAGAAGGAACGATATGCAAATTTCGTAAAAGAAGATGAACTATTCACAAAAAAAAAAGATAGTGGTAAAAAATTACGATAAAAGAAAAGACACATAAAAAATATTAAGTAGGTAAATGAATCACTACCTAGTATTCTTACATCCGCTTGATAAGCACTTTACATTTATCTACAACAATCAGGTACGCCTGAAAACACTTAACTTTCTGTAAAAACAGATACCGTCGAATAAACACAGCGTAAAACCTTTTCCACGAAAACTTTTAAAAACTCCAAAAAGTTTTAAAACATCAACGTAAATATTCATATTCCTAAAGTAGACCTTCTAAAAACAACGAAAAATTTATGAAAAAATAACAAGAGGCTTACACCAGTTTAAATAAGCACCGGCCCGCTCCAACAATCCCTTAAATACTGTAACCCTTCGGCCGCCGCCGTAAAAATATTCCCTACTAAAAAGTACAGCGGGGTTCGTTGGACCTCTGCCATACCGCCCGCGCCCGCTGTCTGTTTAGAATGGAAACAGTGAAATGGCGCAGATTCAACCCTTTTTGTAGCTAAAAAGATTGGATTGCATTCGCCTGACGCTAACATTTATGTGGGTAAGACAATGCTCTTTGTGTACAACGCGCGACGTACGGACAACTTATTGAAGTATTCATTTGAATTTGTGTGCAATATAGAGCTGAATACAAATGGGCGTGTTTACTTACAAACACAATAGTAAAGTTACTTGTTCCGAATCGTACAGACAACAATACGTTGCTTAATACATGTAATGCAACGCCCAGTCTATTAAAATGTGAGTCAACAAACAAGAACGCGGGTTTACACATTCACTCTAAGATGATATCGAATATACCATCGCGGCATTAACAGTTATAATTTGGAGTAAAGCTGACAGCGTGTCTAATGTGTGACAGTATCGCAGAGATCCGAGTCGAAGTTACGCCCAAACCGTGTCGGGATGAACCGGGCCCGCGGGTGACCCCCGGGTGGTCGGACCGGCCGCAGTGGGGGGTTACACAAATTAAATTACGAAAAACGGTCGAATCAATGTCTGGCGCTTACGTAGCGTACCGACAGACCGACAGACTGACAAATATACGGAATCAAATTGCTGTGAACGCGCGGTTTCGGAAAATTGCATGAGTGTCGGATTTGTTGTGATTTGTTCAGGTTATAAAATATTGGAGTCAACGAACGTGATGAGTTAGAGATTAGATTTGTGGTAAACCGTACAAATATGAATATTAATATCATGAACATTTTATAATGTGTTGTATTTGTATTTAATGTTGGTACCATTATTCAAGTGCACACTGACACTTTGTCCTGAAGCTCTGCTGGCCTGGCATGGCAGCTACGTAATGAAATAAGAGGCATCTGGGGAGTTTGCTCGATATGAAAACCACAAAACCAGTGATAGGTGTTGCAACACTTGGTGGGAAGAGTACATCTCTTGCCACTTAACCAGCATACTTACTATAAAATTTTCGTTGCAATTCTGATTTACACAAGAAAATAATAACATTTTGGCGGAAACAAAAGGCCTTGGGAAATTATGTTTGCTTTGTCTAGAACAAAAACCTACACAAGCATGACCTTTTCTCAGTCTTGTTTATACAAAGTATTTATTGTTCGTACTTTCATTAAAAGTTTTTCAGCCAAAAATTGTTTTTTTTTTTTATTGATGTTATATCTAATTATTAGACTGACACTACTTGCAAAATATCTTAAAAATTCAAAGATTCAAAGCATTTTATTTCAAATAAACCATTTACAGGCACTTTTGAAAAGTCAAGATTTCTACATTTTGAACTAAGCGATAATTATTTTTTTCCACAACTATCACACAACACCGTCTAGTCACAAGCTAAGCAGAGCTTATGTTATGGGTACCAGACAGCTGATAAACATACTCATCTATTTCTAAATACATACATGTTATAGACAACAATTTTCCTGTGTGGGAATCGAACCCACGACCTCCGGTATAGCAGTCAGGGCCACTAACCACTAGATCAACAGGCCAGTCATGTTTTTCTAGTTTGCCTTTAGATAACTATGCTAACATGTACATAATCCAATTAATCATTCAAAATCATAAACACGGTTACTACGTACGACGTCCCATCAAGTTAGCGTATGCGAAATTTCCACTCGAGAAACGAACGGATCCAATCTCTTACAAGCTTCCCATCGTTTGTGAAATATAGGGTGCAGGAGGCCCGGGGCCACGGTATAAAATAATATCGGATATGAAGGGAAAATGGCTGATAAAGGCGCCGCGATCGACGATGCTATCGGGAACTGACAGTAGGCTGGGAGACGGGAACTAGATTTTTTTTTGTAATTTTAATATATATTCTGATATAAGTAATAACCGAAAGTCACCTACTATTGGACACAGGCCTCCTCAAGTGTCACTACACAGAACTGGTCATGTTTTGTACGTCTCGCGTCCATCGGTTTTCGCGAAACTCACCAGGTCATCGGTCCACCTTGAGGACCTTCCAATGCTTCAATGGTCTTCGGGTACATAATAAATAAACAACACATTCTGTATTTCCTGACAAAATTTTGCATACTACGCCTACCAGTTCATTATCTTAAGTGCAATTACATATTCACTTAGGTAAAGATTTACATAAAAAGTCAAAATAACATTGCAGTGTGTAGCCGCACATACAAGCATTATTTTATCTATTTTCGTTATGCGAATATAAAAGTCATAACTTTACTTGCTGAATTTTCATTTTTACCACAACGTGCCAACCGTTTCGCCACAATCGTTAAAACTCGCGTATTATTACAGCGATAATGTTTCAGACTTAAATTTGACTATAGAACAAAAGTGCTCGCTGCTGACCCACTTCTTAGCACTTGAATTTTACAACTAAAAATAACCATCTGAAGAACTATACATTTCCGACTCCAAGTACCAATAAAAACACAGTAGTGTACGTGTTATATTTTTCTTGAATATCTTCTACATCAAGTTTTAACCAGGTGTCAAAAACTTTAAAAATAAATCTAAAGTTCCCATATAAATCCAAGTTTGAGTTAACACCTAGATACGAAAATTTAAATAGGCAAAAATAATTTCAAGAAAGCAATTTGGAAAGAAATTTCAAAAGTACTATTTGGCTCTCGGCCTAAAACCGTTCTCCGTATGAGTAAGTTTTGTTCAAAACAAGGGGTGAAGCCGGGCGGCGCGCTATATCGCCGGAACATTCACTACTTGCTCCATTTATTTCGTTAAGATACAATAATTTTGCTTTTCTTTCGTATCTCCGGTCTGGTGTATTGCTTTTGTCTGAACAAGTTTTCTTGGACAAAAGAAATAACTACGTCCCTCACGTTATAGTTCGAACCTATCTTTATAATGTAACGAGGAATTTCATTTCTTGTAGTTTGTTATTATTTAGTGAAAGTCGTAAATGTCAACAAAAGATAATGTTTAATTTATGAATTATGCCTTTATTTAGGACCAAGTACCGAGCTCGCTCAAGTTTTCAAGGCTAACTAAATTGGAACTCGCCACAATTTATGACGGAGTCAACATTTTTCATTTTGTCGTCTAAAATGTTATGAGCGTAATAAATTAGTAGAAACATGAGCATCGAAGGCCTATCCGCTAAATTGAACGGGTCTATATAAAAATATGACCTTTTCAACGGGAAACGGAGTTATGGAACATCTACACGGAATAAATTACATTTGATGAAAAAGGTATTTATCTTTAACGTTTTCCATTTGGAGCAAATCATAATATTATTTGAACGAATTGCTTCCGCATGGCTCTGGAAGTAGGACATCAATTTTAATAGGAATATAATAGCAGTCTTCATATCAGGAATATTCATAAAACGCTCTCGTACCAACTTAGAACTTTACGTATATATAAATCTTTTATATGTAGATATAAATTGCATATTGTTAAAAATAATGTACATCATAGTCACTACGAACAAGTGAGCATATTATCTAGTTACAATACATGAGTTAAGTATTTTAGTTTTAGATAAAAATTAGATTAATAGTGATTGACAATGTATGCTACTTATTTATTTATCTATTTTACAACAGGTACTCTCTGCACTAACAGTCGAGACCAACACGTGCAGAGAGTCATTGTTTTGTTACAATATAATAAAAAATAATAATATATTATGTAAATCGCATATACTTAAATGTGCTTGTGACTGTTTTTAACCTAACCTACCTACCGCTATTCAGTTTATTCACTAGCATGAAAATTATGACATAATTTAAAGCAAAATCGATCGTAACGTTTGAATTTCAAATCTAGTTATGTACGTAATAAAAAATACAACTATTTTTATGAAGTCGTAAAGTGCAGTCAGAGCTCCCGCGCTACAATCCGTGATGTCATATTTCAGGGGAAATGAAATACTTTTTATTGCAGAATTTCGCAGTAAAATGCTGGCAACACTGTACTGGCGAAATATTACGGATGATTCATTATTTAATATGATTTTAAACAGCGTCATTCATATTTTTACAAGTAGGTCCCTAGTGTACATTTTTAATTTATAAGGCCAAAAACTTAAAACTTTCGTTGAAAATATTATAAGCGATTATTTTTACAACCATTGTACAACACAATTGAGGTCACACACAATATTATTGAACGCAGTATTAATTTCAGCTCTCACAAAGGATAGATTGTTGCAGTTACTGTCAACCTTTTGCAATTTTTTGAGAGAAGAAACCTACTTGAAGTAACTTAACTGGCCGTTTAGTGCAGGACCCCTCGAGGACCACGGACTAGGATAAATATAAATATCCAAAACCGTTTCATAATACACACTATTAACGTGGTTAAGGGGAAAAATCTCCAGCTTCCCCTTTTCGCAATTTAGCGTGAAGTTGGCCGATGGTGGCGGGTAGACGTTTATAGCCCCAGCCCTGCTTTATTGGACCATATATCCTGGGACCCTCAGAATGCCCCTCGATTTTTACGCCATATATAAAAAACATGTGTGATATTGGTTTAGTACCGTTTATATGGCGCACATTTTTTGATGATGAAGTTTTTAGGTGAGGAAATGGGAAATGTATGACTTATGTATTGGTATGAAATTAAGGTGTATTTCGGTGAAAAAACGACTACTACGAGCTATTTTATAAAACTTAGATTTTCTTTATCATTTCTTTGATATTTCTCAGAGAACTTTATAAAATTTGAATGAAAAATTGAAATCTAATTTTATCAAAATAATGGTAGGTATGAATTAGGCAATTACACATTGTTTTAAACTCACCCTTAATTTCTGAATAAGAATTTGAAGTTCACTTTATCAAACTCTAGTCTGAAAAACTGCCAAACTTTGTCATTAAGGGTTTGACACATTCTTAATTTTAAATTTTCAATTCTGGAATTAACTTTATGTTATTTCAGAATCAAGAACTACATCATACATACAGAATTAATTAAAGAATGCAGACTAACAAAGTATTTTGTGAACAAAGTTTGCAAAAACCCGATATACTTGCTTACAATGTAGACTGCAGACTTGGGCTCCACACTGACTACAGTCTGCGGTGTTGGGTTCGACTTTGAAAGCCGAGGAGGTTACTTGTTAATTTTCCTGCTAATAAATAAGACAAGCTCATGGGATTCCATGTTAATTAATAAGTTTGTTGAATATGTCCATGATATATTCCAGTAGCTTCAACTTAAATACTGAAGTCTCAATAGGACGTACATATATATATTTTTAGATATTTAATTCAATATAAAATATTTTATATCACATAGACCCACATAGGCACTACTAAATCGTCAGAAGCTAGTGCACGGCTCCAATTGGTCGTTTCCTGTGGAGATGAACTGCTAAGTAACTGCACGATTGCACTTTAAATAAAAAGATTGTTTTACAATATATTAAAATATTAATAGACGAGAGACATTACATAGAAAAGTCGACATCTACCAAACAAGCTAAAAAACAATAATAATAATGTACATAGGTTTAGTATAAATAGTTTATATTTAAGTATCTTCTGTTTCTGTCACTCTAAACAAAGAATAAAAGCGGGTCTATAATAATAATAGAGAGTGGATCGAAATAGAAAATAATCTATGAGTCTGCAGAGCTTAAAGTTAAAGAAAAAAAACCTAACCTAAACCTATCCTACGGTTGTCTGGTAGATATCGCTGTCAGCGATAAAATCGCCATTGTACCCATTGATTTAAGCATATGTACGAGTACATATTATGTTACTTTTTTATGTACGATAAAGTTTATTCTATTTAATTAAATAAAAATAAAATAGGAGAAATTAATAAACCTTTACACGACAATACAATTAATAATATAATAGTAATTTTGCAGTACGCTTTCTTGATAAAGACACGCTTGATGTGGATTTTTGAACTATCCCTGGCTAAGTTCTGTAAAAGTTGATTTGTTATAGAGAGTGTACGCTTTTTATGAGGGACAACTTGTTTGCCTTACTTAATTTCCATTCCTCATTATCAATGATTTTGTGGTATTTTCAACTTTCATAACATCTATCTTCTAGGTATCTTACTTAGTTAAAATGATTTGTGTTATAGGCAATATCAGTTCGTGTCAAAAACTCTATTAAATACTACAACCTACAGCTCCTTACGAAAACTACGAAAAGTAATCATCAAAATAAAATATTATCGAGCACATTCAGAACCCTTCTCACACCGAAAAAAATAGTTCCTCGGGCTAAATAAGCTTCAAAGAATGGGCTATTTTACAGAATAGCTGTTTATTGACCATCCATGCCAGATTTATAGTCTATTGGCCGTTGTAATTTGAACGGGAAATGATGGCGTTATTTTACTACTTAAATATTCGTTTAAGTTTGCGGGTTTTATGTTATGTTAAACCAAACTAGGGTTTCTTAAGAATTTAACTCATTTATTGGTTGATGGAATAAATGTTAAGCGTGATTGGAATGTTTTCTCAGAATAATCATTATTTCAATAGCGAATAATCGAAACTATAATTCCATTTAGTCTAATATCGACATCCAAAATGTGTAGTCGATGTTTGATTAATTGAAATAATGGTTTCGAGATACTGAGGTCTTGTTATGTATATATGTATGTAAACAGAATTATATGTAAAACGTCGGTTATGTACAGGTACACCAAGAAATAGAATTTGAACTAAGGACTTGATAATAAGCGGGCAACAGCTGAAGGTCCAGGTTTTAGTCAGGTGATAGTCTGACACGCTCTGTCACTCCATTCTATTAGCAAGAAGAGTCATTGGATGATTTCTCATCTAAAACCGTCACTGCTGGACATAGTTGCGGAATTATTTTCTTCACAGATAGCGAAGTCGTCTCATAAACCCCTTTCTTTCACTTCATATAAATGTATGTATATGTAGGTATATATTATATTAAATATATATGTATGTGTATTTTATTCATATAGATATATTCAGATAGATATTTGAACCCTTGTTTTCTTAATATTAATAATCTTTTATTGTTTTTTTTTTATGCACCTGCCATGATTTCTCTTCACCATCCTTGGTTGACTAGTTCGGTCCGTACCTGTACAAGATCCGTGCGGAGACGACGCCCGGGTGTCGCCACTGTGCGGACCGCCCGGTGGACACGGTGGAGCACACAGTCGAGGTGTGCCCCGCTTGGGAAGAGCAGCGCCGTGTCCTCGTGGGGGCGATTGGCGGCGATCTCTCGCGCCGGGGCTTGGTTCAAGCCATGCTCCGGAGCGAGGAGGAGTGGCAGGCGGTCGCCTCCTTCTGCGAAGCAGTAATGCTAGTAAAGGAGGAGGCCGACCGCCTTAGGCAAAGGCGGACACGCCGCCGCCGCCGCCGGGTTTCCGATCCCAATTTCCGGCCACCGTAGGCGCGGGCTCGCGGACGGTGGGCAATGGGTAGCTCGCTGTCCGTCCGTCCGGTAACAGACCGGTCCGAGCTCAGGTCGTCTACGGCGCGCACCGTTCCCGCGCGCCTCAAGGAGTTGTCAGCAAACTGTAGGGGTCCAGCAGGGCCGAAGCCTACTGGGGCCAAAGGTTATGCGAGAGTGTCACCACGGGCCCCGGGACAAAGGCGAGGAATGGAAAGGTAGGTTTTTAGTCAGTAAAAGTCTGACACTGTTTCCCGCCCCACCCAAGGGCGGGATTCGTCATTGGATGATTTTACCTACCACAAAAAAAAAAAAAAAAAAAAAAAACCCTTGGTTGACTGGTAGAGAATGCCTAAGGCATTAAGTCCGCCTGTGTACCCTTGTGTTGCATAAAGTTCTAATAAATAAATAAATAAATAAATAGGGCTCCCGTTACCAGACTAGGTATCCTTTTCCTGAGCTACCTTGATTCAGCCTTGGTGTTCGTTAAAGGTTCCCATTATTATTTTATGAGCAGGTACATGACTCGTGTTGCGAAATGTCTTGTGGCATAATTTATTAGTAAGAAATATAGATAATCAAAAGTAGGACGCGTTATACTGTAAATATCTGGAAAACTTGTGCAAATATTTAAATCTTCACTGACCAATCTTAATTCACAACAGCATTAAAGTTTTTCAAAGCTGTTACACATCTTGGGTACAATTTCAACCCTTTATTATAACCAATTTAAAATCTCTCCGCAGAACGCATCAAAAATCGCCCAGAAATAAAACCCCTGTTAAACAAACACCATCCATGCTTACAGCCGGGTACAACTTAAGGGTATAAACATGGCAGGAAGGTTCGGTTCGGTTGGCGGTGGCACTGTTGGGTCTGAGGACTGTGCGGCGCAACCACCGACCCGCGACACGTGCCGACAGCGTGACAGAAATTTAAACTGCTGTATTGACGAGCATGTGGAAGCGGTGCAGAAGGTTTAAGGTTGCGTACAGCACTTCTTTTTTAAACTGCAGTTATGTATTATGGTTGAATAAATAATTTTTTTTTTTTTTTTTTTAAATTACCCCGACAGTCCTTGTCCTTGTATTTCAAATATTAGGTCACACATATGTTTTAAATAGTAAAAGTAAATACCCATTAAGTATTTAAAAACCTTACCGCAGTTAGTAAACAAGTTTAAAATCTTGAACACCTGCACAGATCTTCACAAATTGTCACTAATAACCATCTCGGTTACGTCTGCTTTCAAACAAAAAAAAACCGCATCAGAATCGGTCCATTCGTGTAGGAGCTACGGTGCTACGGACTGACACACAGACAGACACGTCAAACTTATTACACCCCTCTTTTTCGTCGGGGGTTAAAAAGGTCAATGGTTTTCCAAGCCTACTTTTTTCCAAGTTACTCATTCGTAAAACTTATAGGTTATTGCGAGAACCCACATTTCGAAAATTAAAAGAATAAACTTTTTCCAAAATGGCAAGTTTGTCCCGACTGATCCTTCTGTATACAAGATCCTAATCGGGCGTATGCGGCAGTCATAATCGTTAGTGGTCCCGCCGCAGCCCTGCAGGCCGCGATACGTCGCAGGGAAATCTTTTCCCTTTAATATTTATCCCTGAAAATGTCTCTTGAATATTTATTCAGACTATGTTAACAGCTGTTACCATTTTTATCTGATTTTGTAACAGCTTTAACTCGTAATATCGATAGCGAGTTCTGCAAACTGAGTTTTTAAGAATAGCAAAAGATGAGAAACCTGGAATCCATTTTTTTTTTTCGGAAATTGTCTTGCGTCCACGTTTAGTTACTAATACACAGGACCTGGGCACGCTTCGAGGTAATAAAGTAGCTGATGTAACTGAAGCTTAGAAATTGTTGTAGATATTATAGTTGTCTATCGTAGAAAGTAATTTCGTAATCAGACTAGTACCTGCTTTCAGAGCTCAGAGTGATACCACTTCACCATCTACTTGTGTATTTCTTGTGAGTTGGACTGTTTACATCAAAGTTAGTGCATACCCACTATTATTTCGATATTAATAAATTTTATACTTGCGCAACTAGGTATTAAATGACAATTTAATTGTTTCAAGTGCACGCTGGCTCCTTGATTCTGTCTCAGGTGGAGATTAGTGGAGATGCAACATAATGCAGCTGATGCCAGTACTGCTGCTCAAGTACACCTAATACAAAATATGAGACGCTTTGCAGATGCAGCTCAAAAATATCTTTGCTATCTTGGATTATTATTAAATTATTATTATTAGATTTATTATTTACATGTAAATTAGAGACACTAAAATGAGTTCAATACATTCTTTTATACATATATATGGTTTTATTTTGTTAATAATTTACCTAAGCTTGTTTATAATATTCTACAGAAAGAAAATTGATCTCAATTAAAGCGCGGGGCTGCGCGTCATAATAAGGGTACCATTTTACGAATGTGCTGTCAATTTGACCCTACTGTCAAAAATACTGTCAAATAGATGAAATGCATTGCAGAATCATAATATGAATATTGTTTACGTATAACAATATGAACTGCCAATTCGTGACCATTTTGCAATTTTTGACATAATTCATATTATTATCTGAATGCAGATCTGCTAAAGTGGCCTTTTAGACCCGCAGGTATTTGCCAAATCCGTTCAATCTTTTGAGCGCGAAGGAGATCATTCTGTCGTCTAAACTTGAACAGTTTATCTTTAATACAGTTGAGTACCTAGTTACTAAGCGTGGTGTTAGTATCGAAGTTCAAAATTTACAATTTTGTCCCAACCCAACCTTCTAGCTCTACTGCTGCATGGGCAATAGTCATAATCGTTAGCGGTTGCAGCGCGGCACCAGCGCATCGCTGCAGGCCGCGATACGTCGCGCGTTGGAAGGAAGTTTTTAATTGCTCCATTCGTTTGTCACAAACGCTGGTCCTGTTACATCTCCGACTCTTGTAGCAGCAGATATTTAGCTGCTGGGACGATGTAACTGCGCGATTTCATTGAATCACTTTATTTATTTACAAGTTTACTTTATTACTGTCTGACTAAAGGAACTTTCTTTGTAGGAAAGGATAAATTTTCTGCGCTAATGGACGACTGAAAGAGTTTTTGTAACTTTTAAATAATTTATACAAATACCTAATATTTTTTGGGCCACCTACCACAAAATGAATGCTTCAGATAAAAAACAAAGAATTATTAAAATATAGTTAAGTTATGGAAGTTCCTCTCCTAGAGAAGAAGCTTGAGTCCCGGCAGTGGTAACATTATAAGGCTGATGTTATGTTATTTTTTAAATTATGAGAGAGCGGAATCTCTTAATACAGATATTATTTGCCTAAAAGGAAGTTCCAATCTCAGACTCTTACAAAGGAGGAGGCCGACCGCATCAGGCAACGGCGCACATGCCGCCGCCGGGATTCCGATCCCGATTTCCGGCCACCGTAGGCGCGGGCTTGCTGACGGCGGGCAATGGGTAGCTCGCCGTTCGTCCGTCTGGTAACAGACCGGTCCGAGCCAAAGTCGTTTACGGCGCGCACTGTTGCCGCGCGCCTCAAGGAGTTGTCATCAAACTGTAGGGGCCCAGTAGGGCCGAAGCCTACTGGGGCCAGGGGTTATGTGAAGATGAACCCCGCGGCCCTGGAACGAAGGCAATGAAAGGAACAGGGTAGGTTTTTAGTCAGTAAGAATCTGACACTATCTCCCGCCCCACCCAAGGGCGGGATTTGTCATTTGATATATAATTTTACCTACCAAAAAAAATCTCAGACTCTTGTTAAAAAAATGTTTGGTTCTGAAAATAAAACATTTTTTTAAATAAGTACGATTGACCTTCTAAATGAAATTCCATATTGTCGTTCACAGTATCCGTATTTCCACATCTAGGATTTATTACCTTATAGAAATATTCTGAAATATTTTTATCAGTAATAAATTCTAGCAATCTCTGTATACAGATTAAACCACGCGAAATATTCTGTCGACTGCCCCGAGTCCATTTCGTCTCTAGTCGGGCATCCACGGAAATGTGCGCGTGGATAGATTGTACCTACGAGAGCCAATTAAATTGAAATGTTAATAAAAAAACATTTTACAAAAAAAAAAATACAACCGACTTCAAAAAAACACCAAAAAGTGCAAAATAACTTTAATTTCGGAAGGCGGTGTTTCCATAATAGTTTGGTCTCTTTGTTATTTAACAGCGAAACTTAAATAGACAGGTACATTCCGCCATTCGGTTCCATCATCAAATCATCATGACAATTCTAATATTACTAAACACGACTAGGATACACTGCTTTATTACAAAGTTCCGGCTCTTACCTACCTTCCGTCTTCATCATCAGATTAGTTCTATGTATCCCCTCACCTTCTTCCTTTAGTCAGTCACTGACTGCAAGTAAAAGCAATGCAATTTTACTTATAACGACAGTTTGGGTTTTTTTTTATAATATTTTTTTTTAAAGAGTTCCGATCTAATATCTTCGAAGGTGATCATCAGATCTTATAATTAAACAAAAAAAATAAAAATCGGTGCACAATTATAAGTGCTTGAGAGTGTAATTATAGGTGAACTTACATAAAAAATACGTACAGCCGAACATAGAACCTCTTCCTTTTCGAAGTTGGTTAAGAACGGCTCGTAAATTCGTATTTTATTTGATTGGTTGTTATGTTTCTTAATCGTGTATATTGCAATTTTATCAATCTATGATGATCTAAACGGCACCATTAAAGTAGTGGTCGAACAATTAGTGCTGCATAGCACGGGTTTGACTCCTGCAGATGAAGAGTATTAGTACGGCCTATTTTCCCACTGCTGGGACACAGATTTCCTCTCTAAGAGGGGGAACGGGCTATAATCCATCACGCAAGCCCAGTGTGGGTTGGTGAATGTCATATATCTTCAAATTTTTGGTTCTAGGACATGCCGGTTTCCTAAAGATATTTTCCTTCACCGCTTTGAGATCAGTGATGATGAAATAAATTACACAAAGTAATGCGCCTGGCTGGGTTTGAACCCGCGACCTCCGCGGCTCGTAAGTCAGTGCCGATACCACTCGGCCATCACTGCTCTTTCTGTATTTTTAAATAAAATTGTATAAATATTTATTTAGTCAAGTGTTAAAACTAGTAAATTAGTAACTTGTATATCATTTTAACTGTCATGTGGCATCAAATAAGAACCATTTTACGACAAAATAATGATACTAAGTACAAAATTCTGTAACTATCTATAAAAGAGTAATTTTCATAAAATTATCGTTCATTACAATAAAAACCATTCCACTAACGTCCAAACAGCGCTCTAAACTAAAACTAATTAACATAAACATAGTAATAACCACGTAATAAACAAAAACATAACTTGCGCTATAATCTCCTAAACCGTTGCGACAATTTTGATAAAGTCAACGCCAACTCACTTGCTTCATTTGAGATTCTAAGCGGTTTAATGTACACTATAAACATCTAGAGACAGGTCATATCATTAAGATATTCATATCGGTATATCATTATTTATGAAAACGATAATAACTTTAAAAGCTATCGATTACGCATCGGGTTCGAATATCGATTGAACTGTCATCGAGTCACCTACGCAAGCTGTTATTCTTAGAAGCCCCTTTGTTTATAGCCAATATCAACATAACGTGATCATTTGTATTAAGTTTCAAGAGTTTCGAAATCGGGACTTGCTTTAACAACTCATGACTTAACAGTATTCAAAATATTATTTGCATAATCCTAAGTAACTGAAAAGGTTAGATTTAAGGCACAATGCTTCAATTTTGAATTTTCTTAAAAACTACATAAGTGCCTGTTAGTGTCCTTAAGTTTAAAAATATTGACTGGTAGAGAATGCCTAAGGAATTAAGTCTGCTTTTGTAGTTTTGCATGATGTAGTAAATATATATAAATAAATCATTTACCTGCCCTATGCTGTGCTGCAGCGTAGCGGAGTGCTGTATAGTACATAATGATATTCTTCTTCCAACTTCCTCCAACCACGGCTTTAAAAAGCCACGGAAAAGTAAAAGAACACGGGTAGGTTTAGTAATTAGTAAAAAGACCGCGAAAATTTAATTGATAATTTCCAAAAAAAAAAAATATTATTCTCCTGTACATAACTATTACTGTTGACAGAATCTAGCCATTTTTCTTACAGTATTATAAGCTTTACTGTACTAAAAGAAACACACAAAAACAAAATTTTCATGTCTTTTTCAATGGCCATTTAGAATAAGGTGTAGTTATAAGTTTGAAATGGTAAAAGAAGTTATTAAAAGTTACATCTCAATTAACATAGAAGTTTCCATCTTCTACCCCAGTCTAATAAACACCCCATCGTAACTATATCAGTCGTAGCTCAGCCCTGGTTTAGTTGCGGCTGTAAACTTTATGAGCGCTAGTGCTGCCCAAATAACGTTATTAAATAACCCGTATTAACCGCTATTTAACGATAATAACTCAAACATGACAGTCAACTTTTGATGGACGTTTTATTAGTGGTCGGGGTTAATTGTTTTCGTTTAAACACTTTATTAAAATAATATTATTTCAGTAATCGTTTTAAATAATTGCGGTTGAAGTTAATTTGATTTCATGGGTAACTTTATTATGCTTGTGATATAATTTTGCGAGTTTTGGTCTGTTTTGGGGACTACGACTTCTACTAAAATATTTTTTTTTTTTTTTTTAGTTTATTGTATTGTATTGTATTTCTTCATTATTTCATACAAGAAAATGAGAAATTTTTATTTTACTGAACAAATCTTCTATTTTTACTTTTCTTAACAAAAAAAGATGTCTACCGTTGAGAACGTTGAAAGAAAATGACTAATGTTGTTGATTAGGTTGTAACCAAAAATTACCAATGTTAGCAAACATGAATCGATTTTTGATGAAGTGACCGATAATTTCTAACATTAAACAATGAACAACCCTATGACTTCCGACCATAACACGTCACATGGCTGAATGCCAATACACGGCCAATAAGCGCAGTGTATCGGAAGTACATCTCTTCATCCATAACCATTTGGACACCGCACAGGGCTGGACTGCTAAATCCACGGAATATTCCAGAAGACTTATCTGGTGTTACTAGTTGGCGGCTATACAATGGTCGTGGATGGGATAAGTTGGTCTTTGATTGAACTATTGGAAGTTGGCGCCAAGAATTTGCAGTTGTGCCAAGAGAATTAGTTTTGATACAGCCGCAAAGTTCTTAAGAGCTTAAACGTTCTTAAGTGCGGACAAATTGCCCGCCTATATATTCAGAAAAAATATAGGAGTTTACAGAAATAAAATAAACTCATATTTTTCCGTTATAAAAAACTTTTTTGTGTTATAAATGTCTTGTGCCTATGAGCCGAGAACAGTCTTTGAAAATTAATCCTCTTTTCATAAAGGTCTTCTTTCTAAGAGATTTGAATATGAGACAGAGGTCAAAGCTAGACAGAGACATTATAAAAAAAAAACCGGGCAAGTGCGAGTCGGACTTGCGCACTGAGGGTTCCGTACAAACCTACCTATGAAAATAATTCAATTCCCGAATTAAGTCTCGGAAAGTCCTTTCTCTTCTGTCCTGAAGGTCCTTTTGGTAAATACAGAATTAACCATTTTTATTATAGAATTGAATTTCAGCACAGAGGTTCGCCCCATGCTCACATAATGTTTGATGAATTATAATTATTATTTACATAGGCATCTATTACAGATTTATTATTAGAAAATAATAGTTCAAGGTTTATGCATAAGGTTTATGTTTATGAAATAAAATGTATTTTTATATTTAAGTTGATTGAATGAAAGGTAAACTGCGGTTTACGATTTATAACGTATTAAAAAAAAACCTACTCACTAGATCTCGTTCAAACCAATTTTCGGTGGAGGTTTGCATGGTAATCACATGCAGTAATAGCAATAAGCACATAATATATATTTTTTTTAGTTTTATCATTCTCTTAATATTTTTGAGTTTCAGTTCTAAGTATGGGGTACCCCCAAAATTTTTTGTTTTTTTTTTTGTGCAAAAATCTTAATACGTTTCACAGAATAGATCTACTTACCAAGTTTCAATAGTTAGTTCTTATAGTTTCAGAAAAAGTGAGAACTGTAAGGGTTCCGTTTTTTTCCATTTGGCTACGGAACCCGAAAAATGAGCTTTTATTAGAAAAGAGTTGCAACGAGTACACAGAAATAGGTAATACCTTCCGACGTCCTGATTAATCAGCTTCATAACCAGCAAAAATGTAGTCCAGCAGTAAAATATGGTTTTTAATGGACCCGGTTTGTTCCTGGTCTCATCTAATTAAATTGATGACAAAATTGGCGTGTAAAAGTACTTTTCAAAAACCTATTTGCAAAATAAACATCATTCATATCAAAATACTAGTCCATAACGTATCATCATCATCACCATAACCTAAACCGCTGAAATACAAATAGGAACTCCTATTATTATTGTACTGACGGAACAATGGCTGACTTGAATTACCCACATAATATAAACCAATCCCATCTGCAACAGTGGTTTTCCACTGGTCATACCAATGGCTAATGCCCATGGCAATGTTGGATTGGGGCCGAAAGGTTCTGGAGTGGCAACTGCGTACCGGAAGATGCAACGTTGGAAGGGTCCCACAAGGTGGACCAATGACCTGGTCAGGGTCACTGGAGTCCGATGGATGCAAGACGCATAGGACTGGTCATTGTGGCGACGCTTTGGGGAGAACTATGTCCAACAGTGGACAGGTGATAACAGTGGACAACAAGTCTCTCGGCTGAAATGATGATGATGATGCCAATGGCTATTCATAACAGCAAATTTATCCCAACTATCACACAGTTGAACAAAGTCTCGCCAACTATTCCCGACAAGATAAAACTAGTGTCAAAACCGTGGTCGGTTATGTACACAATTTGTACATCAACTCATACATAGGGTTCTCTCTGGGGAAACAGCTCTGCTACAATATAACGCTCGGATTAAACGCGCTGTCCCGTGTGGGCACAGTGCGAAGCGTTCGTGGAGCATTTAGATCTACTGTTTCAATGTTGGACAAAAGTGATCTTGATTCTTAATAATAAAAACTGGCTAACCGGCTTTTATAGATTGATTTATTAACTAGTGCTTGAATGCGATCCCACCTGATGGTAAGCAGTGATGCAATTGTTGATGTAAGGTGCATTAGTTTATTAAGAGCCTATTGACTCTAGTCTTGAAGACACTTAAATTATAATCGGACGGGAAAACCGTAGCAGGCGAATTGTTCCAGTCCTTCGATGTACGCGGTATAAACGGTAGGCGAAAAGCTTAGTTCGGACCGTCGAAGTTTCAACAACGTAAGGGTGGACAATGATCTATACAACTTTAGGCACTATATAATTTTTTTTCCCTATATTATAGGGAAAAAAATCGTCGTGTTTGTTGAATGGGAGGCCTCCCTTAAATATCTATTATATCTGTTTTTAGTATTTTTTGTTATAGCGGCAGTGGAAATATGTACATCATCTGTCTAGCCAACACAGTTCATGAGATATAGCTTGGTGACAGGTAGACGAACAGTGGGATCTTAGTAACAGGGTCCCGTTTTTATCCTTTGAGTACAGAATCCTAAAAAATACCTATAATTGTATGCTCTCATAGTTTTCCATGACAATTTTACTCGATAGTCTTCATAGGGGGTCATTTCATCAATTTTACTTGACGCAAGGATTTGATCGTTGCCAATCAAAGTGAAGTCAGATTCTTCTGATAAGATTTTATCCACTCGATGGTTCGTAGGTAGCTGCTCAGTGAGTAGCAAAAGCTACATGAAAGGGATCGATGTAATCGTATTACCAGGCATCAGAGAAATTTTAGTGTAATGTGAACGCTGTATTGCGTTTTGAACAGGGGAATGTCTGCTTTGAAAAGGCGCATCGACAAAAATGCATATACGATTAAGTATATATTTCATACTAGCTGTTGTCAGTGGCTTTGCACGGATTAAAATATGTTTTTCCACACAGACCCACGTTTTATATCTTTTCTTATTTTTTGTATCATAAAAAAACCTCTGTGCAAAATTTTAGCGATATAGATCTAAAGGTTTGGGCTGGGTGTTGGTGAGTCAGTAAGTAAGTCAGGACTTGGCCTTTTGTATGTTTATGTATTGTTTTGTGTTTTTGTAATGTACCCAATGGGTTTACAGAATCGGTACATCTCAGCCCATTTCTACGGAAAAAAGGTGTGATGTAAGTAAATACTTGTTTATATAATGAAGTAATAAAAAAAAAATATACTTAAATTTTTTGATTTTGTTTTCATAAAATGAAACAATAATTAGGTAAGACACTTTTTTTTATTTGGTTGGTAAAATCATCCAATGACAAATCCCGCCCTTGGGTGGGGCGGGAAATAGTGTCCGACTCTTACTGACTAAAAACCTACCCTTCCATTCATTGCCTTTGTCCCGGGGCCCGTGGTAACATTCTCACATAACCTTTGGCCCCAGTAGGCTTCGGCCCTGCTGGACCCCTACAGTTTGCTGACAACTCGTTGAGGCGCGCGGGAACAATGCGCGCCGTAGATGACTTGAGCTCGGACCGGTCTGTTACCGGACGGACGGACAGCGAGCTACCCATTGCCCACCGTCCGCGAGCCCGCGCCTATGGTGACCGGAAATCGGGATCGGAATCCCGGTGGTGGCGGCGGCGTGTGCGTATTCCGCATTAGCACCTGGAGTCGAAGGACCCGGCGTCTGCCGACGGATAATACCAGTATGATTTAGGTAAAGTTAGAAAAATTAATTCACCAGTTTTAGCAAAATTTCAGAAACTGTATACACATATTATGAGAAATATTGTAGTAGTTACTCACCAAAAGGACAAATATTATAATATTTTATGGACCATTTTTGTTTTGCGGAAATCAATAAAATGATTTCTACCGGTATGAGTACCGGTAACTCTTTCATATATTATTCAATCAACCCGATAATAAATAAATCAAAAACAAATAACTGGTGGTCGTGCTGCATCCCCACCCGCCGGGCAAATGAACTCACAAGTTAAAACTGGATAACTTTGTGAAATTAGTATGCATTGTGGAGCGTTTGGCTTATCTTGCGAACAATGCACTTGTAACACTGCTCATATTCGGGGATAACTAGCTACTGCGCCTGGTTTGACTCGTGTGGTTACTTTGTATAAATCAGAGTGGAAACACATCGCGTGTTTTGGGAGACAATGTTACAGTTTCGTAGTATTGTTACTAGTATTTGTACCAAAAATTGTATTTTGTTATCTTCGTATGTCATTGAAATTTATTTCAGTAAAATACTAAAGTAGTACGGGAAGTATTTAAGGACCATGTAATAACTGGAAAATTCAAATAAGTAAGGGATTCTATAGCTTAAAAGATTTCTCTTACCAATATAGTGACCCTTCAATTAACCTTGGCAATAAAAGCTTTCATTTGTCTCTCATTTCCAAGGTCAAAAGTTCTACTTTCCAGCAGTCGTGCCAAATATATTTTTATGAATTGAGCACAAAAAGATTGCCCATCTCATAAAATAAACTAAGTACTTAAGTCTGAAAAAAGTGCCAACGTTGGATGGTTCTATTAAACTTTATACAGCCTTTAAAGAGAGCTCTGAAGAGTGTTAGTTTCTGAGATCACCCCATCTGTGCGACACTATAGTTTTATGATCGGCTATTGTTTCTAATGCTCTTTAATAAAATTGTATAGAATGATGAATGTGCCGACCTGTCTGAGCGCAAATGTTATCTTACTTGGTAGTTGTAAAGCTAAGTGCAGGTGTATGGAAATAAAAATGATAAAATTTATTTGTAAGAAAATTCCTCAGGACCGAAAGCGCAGCCACTCTCGGGCTACTTGTAAAATAAACCGATGCTCAAAGACACAAACGCTGGCAAAATATGAAGCATTACTAAAATCTACAAATTTGATTATAAAATTAACCACTATAACTGTAAAACGTTTTTTGTAGGATAATATAGACTAACAATCGGAATGATTTCATGTAGGTACATCTGTATATTTGTCAAATTTTTAGTCGATAAAAATAATTTGTAAAAGCATCTTTGTGTTTTTTTCCACCTTACTAAATTTGTTGTAATAATATGCTTTGAACACCACATGTAATATTCATCCTGAAGGAAAATAATATATATTATTTATTCTGATTACCGCTGTGATTAGGTATTTGGGGGTAATGGAACAGTGAGTAAAGTCCCACATACCTCCGTTGAAAAGGGAGGATCCTCCGACCAGACAGGTGTTATGTCTGGTGGGCTATTGCCCCGATAGATGAATTCGGGTTCGTTGTATATGTTCCAATCGCACTGCGAATCTTACTTGCGCGATGCAGGATTAGTTCTTTTTGTGACGACATGGATGTCGCTACAGGTACCATACTTGCACGCATTATGTAACATCCCAGATGATAATGTAGCAACCACCTATAATGACGAAATATAATTAGAATAACCTGCTTGGCTTCGTCTAGTGCGTTTAAAGACGTCTTAAAAATTATAACTAACGTTAAGACCACACAAAATAATGTAGGAAGAAGATTGAAACGCCTGCTTTATTATCCTGCCTCGGAGTCTTAACATAACTCTTACGTCACTGAATGATTTAAACCCGCCTTACTTCACCCGGACTTATGACTGCGCCAAGTGTTACGACTCACTTCCCACTAACACAGCGATATTCTGATTTTTACAGTAAATGTATCCCAAGCTTTACAACCGAAACTCAGAATAGCGCAAAACTAAGCAACCTCTTACAAACTTTACTGAACTAATTTTAAACCTAATTTACTCCAGTATAAGGTGGATATTTGTACATTTTCTTGAAATTTAATTTAAAACTGCGGTGTGCACTTATATCTCGAGGGATTTAGCGTCAAATTGGATTGCTTTTCTACAAGTTGTGCATTTGCATAAGGACAAAAGATGTTAACGCGGTTGGTCGGTGTGTTTGTTCGTTGCAGCGAACTGACAGTGGGCATTATGGGAACCATTATCTCGAATATTTAGTATTTTAGATGAAGTTTCCCAATAGCGACATTCTGCAATACTTTTTTAAATGACTGCTCTACACAATCGGTAACTATGTACAGACTTTTGTTATTTTAAACACTTTAAAAACTACATTTTGTACAAGCGAATTCACAAAAACCATTTGGATAGTGTTTTGAAAATTATCAGAGCTGAAAATCTGCATCTGCTTTTATATCGAAAAAAATACTCCTAAAAATTTTCAAAACATTCCGACGTTTTAAAAAGGTTTAAGAGCTAAGCTTTAAATAATCTGTTCGTGTATATGTAAATGAAAATAAATTATAATTGTCTGATATTAAAGTACATTTTGGTTTGGAAATAAAAGTATTTACAAGGAAAGCAATGCATGTTGCGCCGAATGAAATATTGAAAATTCCGTGGGACGTGTGTGCAAAACCACTGAAATTCGTTTTTCAGCTATTTTGGTCTCTAAGCTTTAGAGCATAAGGATCATTTTTGTGGTTTTAAATTGATTATAAAATATGTTTTGTACGTGTTTCTGCGACTGGCTTTGACACTTGTCGCGATGTTATTCAGTCTCCTCTTTAAAGGAGCTTCCACATGCAGTGCTTGTGGCGATGCTATACAATTACACAATTTTAGTGGCTACAGCTTGTAATTTGTATCTAATACTCGATTTTTTTTTTAAATGGTCTCTACTTCGACATCAGAAACTCTTCTTTAGTTTCAAAATGGTAGTATTAATACAACTAAATCATTTATTACTTTTTTATTAGAATTATTTGCGATTACTGTTATAAAATTATTAAAATTCTATTTTATACAAACAATATTTAAAAAAAAAATAACCATTCCATGTGAAATTTTATTTTTCCTCTGCAAAATTTTAAAGAAAACTTATAACTTCCACCACAAGACCGCAGCGACGTCACCCGTCTCGTGTGGCACCGCCTTAAGATTGAAAAATATTAGAATACGCCATGACACCCACTGTCATATTACTGGCACGATGGTAAACGTTAACAAATTGCATATTTAATGTGATTTGTTAGCGACAGAAGCGCAGTGATGCGACTACATCGCTGCTTTTCGTTGATAAATTGTATTACATTGCGTTATTAATGTCGACGTGTAGTTGTAAATTGCGTATTTGTCGCGTGTATTTGACATAATTTTGCGGTTTTGGAATTCTTCCGCTTAGCGTTAAGTATGGAACTTCTAGGTTTTGAAATGGATTTGACACTTACAAATGACTCTAATTCCTGAGTTTGAAATAACAAGGAACATATTTGCAATTAAGTTCGTTTGAATATCCAACTTAACTACCTACCTGTGTCTACCTTATTATATTGTCAATGAAACTTACAACAGAGACTTAGCTACAAAAAGAGTTTTATAATGAAATTATTTCTTCTCTTTGCGTTAGAAAACTAAAAGTCTGTGAAATTATTATAGCCTTTAAATAAGTCATGTTTTTTTTCTTACTCAGTATCAAGTAAGAAAAAAAACATGACTTATTTAAAGGCTATAATAATTTCACAGACTTTTAGTTTTCTTTAAAATATTACTGTCCATAAACCCTCCATAAACCCTCCACATACACAACATGATTTCTCGCAAAACCTAATCAAATAACATTTCAGTCATGTAGCGATAAATCTAAACATTTTCAGAAAACTTTGCTACGGAGAAATAGTAAGTGAACGTTTTCAAAGGCATCCCCCGACTGTGTGTAACGGAGTCAATTTATTTCTTAAATAAAACTTTCCACACGCGAATATCGGGACACAAGTTTAGTTGCGTGGTTCTAATACTTGCTTTAGTATAAATATATATCGAGGTTCGCACTGAGCGGGACAGTTCTTCCGTTTAAAGTTTTCTTAAGTTTAAAAAAAAAACATATTTTGAATTGTTAAAAATAGTTGTAAATTACTATTATATACTACAATATCCTATTTTAAAAAGTACGAAATCTTTTCTTTTTTTATTGTTATAAACTAGTGTTTGACTGCAATCCCACCTGATGGTAAGCAGTGATGCAATCGTTGATGGTGAGGCGCACTAGTTTTGCTGACACAAGAAAAAGAGACTAGGTAGGTAGATAGATAGATGCGGTCCTGCGGTACTTCACACCGGGACAGTTTCTAATGTTACTCGAGCACAGGTTCGATCGTGTATAGAGTACCTATTGCAGCCACATAAGAGCTATATCAGCTCTGGAATCATTGAAAAGACGTGTGGAGAGGCTAGTTTGTGATCCAGATTTAGCTAAGTCCAATCTACAAAGCTTGGAGTACCAGTGTTACGGTGTTTTACAAGTTGCATTTTAGAGAGTGAGCGTGGAAATTATATGACTTGATTCCACCGTCATCTTTCTACAATTGGACAAGCCGACGGACGGTGAGTTTTAAAAATGTAAGGTACATTGATAACACGTTAACACCTCAACGGTCTGGACTAAGCGTTTTGAAATATAACAATTTGCCTGCTGCGGTCTTCCCGTTCGATTATAATTAAGATGTCTTCAAGGCTAGAGTGAATTGGCCCTTAATAAACTAGTGTGCTTCACCAATAACGATTGCATTACTGTTTACCACACGTGTGATCGCAGTCAAGTTTACTTCATTAAAAAAAAAACACACTCATAGATCGTTACGTTTTAACTTCCCAGTGCATACACTACATAAGGTTGGTCTCTTGTGAGTTTAAGCTAAGTGTATGGAGATTGTGTAACCGAAGCGACCGCGGTCGACGACGTTCACGTTCTACACAACTGAACCAAATAGCACAACAGCGTTGCTTTATTGTATTCCGAGAATTGAACGTTAAAATTTATTATTCAGCTACATTTTTATAATAAAAAAAACCTTCTGGTTTTAAAAGGAAGAAACTATAAAACTGTTTGGAAATCATTATAAGAAAAGTTTGAAGTTTATGTGCCAATCACAGAGCAGCGGTAACTACTATGGATACAGTGAAGTCAACACTTGTTACGACAAGTGTCAACTTTCAAACCACGTGACTCAGTGATGGTCACCACTTGACGGTTCATGAAATTTTTACTGTGATGATTGGTAATGTAGTCTCTATTAGAAATATTCTAGAGTGCGACTGATGTTTTTATAATGCAGTTTCATGTACTTTTCTTGTGGATTGGAGGCGCTTTCATACCTTCCACTAAAAAGCGAATCCTAGAAAAAAATTAACTACAAAAACTAGCTACCTAAACTTGCGGTTAGCGCCTGTAAGCGCGTTAACGGCTCGCAGTAAAACGCCGTGTGCACACTGGCCCTAAGTCTAAGAAGCAGTGTAACAATTTAATAGCATAATATCAAAATCGTGTAATAGATAAATGAAGACACATTGATCGAGTACACGCACAGTCATCTTCATTAGCCCGACAAGGATAGAATATCATATTCATCACTTAATATCCACAATAACAAATCTACAATCTTATTACTATAGTAAATCATGAAAATGGAACATTTTTCATAGCGTTTTAGTGTCTAATAATATTTTTTTCATTAAGTACCTTTTTAGCGGAAAAGTATCATCTATCTATATATATGTATATATATATATATATATTTATATAAGAATGTCGTGTTATTTACACCATTTACAACTCAAGAACGGCTGAATCGATTTAGCTGAAAATTGGTGGGACATAGGATTTTTATCCCGTTAAATAAAAAAAAATAATAATAAACCAGCTCAATTACTGGTATAGGGTAGATCAAGGTAGAGCCTACCCTAACCTACTGTACTAGGGTACAGTAGGGTAGGGTAGGGTAAAGTAGGATAGAGTAGGGTAGAGCGGGAGCGAAGCCGCAGCAAAAGCTAGTATACATATAAAATGAAGTCCTAAAAAGCAGTTCTTAGTTCAACAAATCATTGGGTTACTGGCTCATTAGTCTTAAGTTGACAGACGTATTTATAAGGACAGCCATCTTGTGAGCTCATCTCATTTGTCAGGGTGTCTCGTAAATCCTTCCAGCATATAGCTAGTAGTCCGGGCAAAGCTGTTGTAGCGATGTTTTTGAAGTCTGTTTTCTTGTGTTAATGGATCATTAGGTTGATGTTAAAATAGGATCGGTGACCACTATAGTGCAGGCGGTAACATCGTTCTCGTTAAGAATAACTGCTATTATCGGTATAGTTGTTTGTGAATAGCTAGATAATATCTCTCAAAAGAATTATGTCACCAAAAGTATATTTGTCTGCGCTATGCCTCAAATTATTCAACAAACGTTTTTTTACAGTATCTATGCAATAAACCAATGATTACAGCATTACGAGTAATAGCAGAATAAACACCAAAAACTGATTGGAAGAAACTAGCCTGAAAATTGATTGGAATCGAAATTAAATCACAAAGTTATCATCCATCCTACTTTACCCATAAAACAAACAATTCGAAATTAAAACCAATTCACGAGGCTGTTTTCGCATAATTCAAACATACAAACACACGCATCTAAATATCAAACAAACAGTAATTAACATATTTTTGCAAAATCAAACGTCGGGTTAAATAAATTATCCGCTCTTTTACTTTATAACTTGTCTGTACAAATAGCCCCGGGTACCCGGCCCGCGGGTAGCTACACCCGGGTCGGGTTGCACCCGGTTAACCGTAACCGGACCCTAAACACGGTTCTTTGTAGGTATAAATTTATTGAGCATATAATTTTATGCGCACTGGTTTTCTAGGGTTAATCGTTCGGTTTTTATACACCGGATATGAAATGGATTAAAACAAATTGATACATATTGCCGATTTGATAAAATATGTTGTTCCCTTACCTGCACCAGTTATTCAACGTTTTGAATAAAATAATACATTTAGAAACGAGAAACCATGGCAGCATTTTCTAAAAAAAAAAATGGAAAATAAAGAAAAGTGATTTATTAGCATTGCAAAGTCATAATATAGCTTACTAGGTACACTTGCTCTTACATAATAATGTCAACCTGAAAATAAATAACGTAATGTAAAATATAACTATACTTCAAAACCATAAAACTAATCACTACCAATATTATTTAATCAATGCCCCGAAACAGACATGTACAATAAAACGTGAAAATAGAAAATAAGGGTCCTTCTCGACGCCATTTGTTTAGATAAAACACTTAACTAATATTGCGAAAGTAAAGCAATAAAGAGACGTAGGCATAACGCCCCATGTAACAATTATGGAGGACTCCCTCGCTTGTGTTAGAAGGAATAACAGTTATGGAGAGAGGAGGAAGTTGCGGTGCACGCTCGCCATGGAGTGTGCTGCGCGAGGGGCTGGGTGATGAGAGGACGCGGGTAGACAGGCACGCTGCACGTCAGAATAGCAGAACCTAAACGTCAGAAGGAAAAATCTGTCAAAAAATTTAAATCCTATGATACTGTCCACAGACGCGTAATTCCTTAGACGCGTATTTGTCATCATACGCTGTATGTTATATTCCATCGTGAAAATCATATGAAAAAATAATGGCGGACTGTCAACAGGTCCCAAGCGTATAAAGACAAATACGCATCTATCGAGCTATGCGTCCGTAGACAGTAGAGCTGTTAAAGAAAAACTGTGATCATGAAAAAAAATCTAAGTCTTCAAATCAAATAATTTTATTAATTGTTGGAATATTTCAAATCCAATTTATTTTTTACTAATGGAAGCAAAATATCAAATTCTATTTTCCTAAGTACATAGATGACAAAAAAATGATGGTAAAGATCATATTATAATAGTAACAATACTCACGTAAAAGGTGAAACTATAAAATCCATTTGTTGTAAATATATTAAAGTAAATGAACATGATTGTTAAATTTATTATTTGGATTAACAGACACAGATAATATCTGTACAACCGGAATCATTTAGTTGGGAACCTATTCGTTTGCAATTTAATCGGTGTTGAAATAAAATTATCGTAACGTAAATTACTGTTGCGTTCCAAAACCGTTTAACGTTTGCAGTTGACACCTGCTCTGGTATAAACTAGCTATATTAAATTCTATCTGTATTAATTATCAATTAAATGCTTTTAACATTTCATAATTTTCAAACAACATATTTGAACGACTTACTGAAATGTTTTATCTACTTGGTGACACTGACGTAAATAATGTTATTAATATTAGTATTTCAACACGAGAATTATTTAATTTATCATTCTGAATTCGCTTCAGTGCACTTTCTGAAGTCACCGCTCTATGCTGAAAGCGTCGAAACTCGCGGAGGCTTCTTTAATTCCGGTCCATGGCGCCTCAGATAAGAAGTAGATCGAAGTAACTTTCCGATGCGAGAACTTCAAACAATTAAGCCTTTATTTCGCGCTTCTAACAATGAGAAGTAATTAGCGGAGTGCTTGACGATTCCGGCATTTTTTGCAAACGGAACTTTTCAAAATACCCTCTATTGTTCGTAAATTTTCATCAAACTCCGCGCTGACCCCGGGGAATCTTATTAACGGAGGCACGCTTCAGTGTTTTATTGAAGCTATTGGATCTATCGCGTGGAGGCTTGACGGAAACAACCAATACACCGTAGATAACAAATCTTAGGAGCAATTTAAAGGGCCATTTTTAATATCCGCTCGAGGTCAACATCCTTCCCTTCGCACGGCCCTGCCAGCGCCCGCTCTCTATGTATCATATTAAATTGAATAAAGGTTGATTTGTAGGCCTGAAAGAACGTTTTCAATACTCCTTATTGAACCATTATGTCTAATGGCTGTGACAATAGAGCATTACAAATTTGTCTCGTCGAGCTCAAGTCGGGTTACATAGGAGCACAAGAGGACGATGGACGTCGAAAGACAATGTAGATCTTATTGTTATCAAGTGAAGGTTGTCTTTCGGGTGAATGCAGGAGGTGTCCCAATTGAGTTTATCACCGGATATTGTAAAATGGTCGTAGTTAGTCGGCACAATGTGTCGGTAGGCATTGACGGGCCTGCGGCACGCTTGCGGGCCTCGATTGTGTTTGGGACTGTACTAAAATTAATTTGATGGGTACATTCCACAGCTTATGGTATTACGTTGGAAGCGATTGAGGCGTAATTAAATTTCCTCAAAATGAAGCAACGAGGCGAGCATAAACCCGGAACTCTAAGTAACTAAAAACTGGAGTTCCTCTGTTGTAACAAGTTTTAACTTTGGGTATTAAAATTGCTTTTACCATACACAAAAGACTGGTATATTATTCGACAACACTAAAAAGCAAGAAAATTTAAAGTCACTAACCTGGTGGACAAATGCAGTCTCCTACATCTCGCTCCTTCCGAGTCAGCTCTGGTCCTGTGCTCAGAACCGGCTCCTCCACCTTGGCTGTTTCCCTGCGAAACTCCTCGAACTGCTTCTCCAACACTATCACTCGCTGCTCCAGGGTGTGATGCCTGTACAGCCCGTAGCCACAAATGACAAAAAAGAATAAACAACAACACCACAACACTATAATGTTCAGGACATTTTTGTCACCGTCCTGCCTGAAATTTGGATTAGCCATTTTTAGATGAATGATTAATGATGGCTAAGGATCATTGTCAAGACCGGTATGGCCGTGAGGTCAGACGTGTGTGGATCAATTGGCTCGTGTGGTTGCTCGGTGGGCCGGTGGGTTGGCACTGGGGCCTCTCTCGCTCCCGCGGGAAAGGAAGTGGCCCGTCCATCGTTAACTGCCCTTCTAGTTGTGTCGATTACCGCTCGAGTACCCTAACAGTAGCAACTACCAAACTTTGATGGACGTGTTACATTGTGTGTTCCGGATGCTGAGGTTTGTGATCGTCGATCTTGTCTGTTCAATATTATTTATGTATTTGATGTTGAATGGATTATGTGCTGCATGTAGAGATTAGAGATGCGGTGTTTAAGTTCGTGTGATCTATGGTCAATGTAGACTAGACAAAAAGTAGTTTTATTTTATTTATATGCTAATGAATTCTTTTTTTTTTCGAGGTCTTATTATTGATAAATCAATATCTATAGAAACTGATGGACACACATATCACTGCATAGCCGAAACTACTGAGCCAGGGAACGTGAAACTTTTGTACAAGGTTTTTAATGTAAATGAACTTTAAGGAGGGCTTTTTTTAAAAAAAAACTTTTAAAAGGGTAAAGAGACGAAATTGTTTGTATGAAAATTTTATTCCTTAGGCCAACATGATAAACTATAAATATGTGGAACTCAGCACAAATAGTACCTAAGCAAATAAAAAAGGTTTTCATTATTCTTCAAAACTTCCCCTTTAAAATGATTAAGGGGTACTGAATACTGGATTGGAGACTCTTATTATTTAAGTTAATAAACATGAAATATGATATTTTATCTGAATAAAAAAAAAATGGGCGTCAATACTTTTTCAAAACTAACTTCAAAAAATGATTTAGGTTGACTCAAAGTAAAAATAAATGAACCATTGAGTGAATAAATTTTAAAATTGGGAAGAAATTATTCTTAAAAAATTAAATTATTCTCTTTTGAAATTATCTTTTCATCAAGCTGTTTAAGATAATATTTTAGTTTGTTGGAATGAATTTTAAAGCACAAGCCGACTAAGTGAGACGCTGAGTTAAAATGAGTGATTAATAATAATCATTTGGGATATTCATAAATATATCTCCAAGAAGTCCTCTTAAATTGGCTGAGGTTTAGGCTATGGTGAATAGGCTCTTAATAAACTAGTGCGCTTTACCATCAACGATTGCATCACTGCTTACCATCAGGTAGGATTGAAGTCAAGTGCTAGATTATAAAAATTAAAAAAAGGGCTTGTACATTCTATAGCACCACAGAACTCAACGAGTATTTAAAAAAACAAAATGACGATAAAGGTGTAAAGAAATAAACAAAGCAATAATTAAATATGACCCTTTTCATCGGCAAAGTTTCTTGAATTCTCAGCAGTAAACCCGCTCTCGAGTTCAAGGTTCGCGGCCGTCGTAATATCTTTAAAGTACTAAACAAACCACACCCAGCCACCCTTTACGATCGCAGTAAACATTCATGTCATATAAAATCAGAAATCTTCCACTCAATTACCATGACAATAAGCAGTAACTAAACGATTTGCATATATATTGCATATAAATTGTTCTTCAATCACGTTGCTAGCAATTAAGGGTATTACTGAGTCCTGTTCTACAAGACGGCTAATGTCCCGGGGTGACACTGATAAAAATGTAAATGTCCAAAGGCCGTATTAGTACCTACCGACTGTCAGGGGACTAGGAATTTTTCATCTCCCCCGCTGCGACGAATAAATCTCCCGAATCTAGAAGACGGTGTAAGGATCCCCTTTCTGTCCTGATAGTGTTTGCAAGTGATAAATGGTACGGCGACAGGTGAATCTCTGTGCGTTTAGGATGGCCCAATCTTGGATTGTGGATTTGGGTGTGAAATATGGAAGTGGAGATGATAAAATGCTCTTGAGATGGCCCTTTTTTGGGGTATTGACTGGTATTGATGGTGTCCTATAGCCATCACTACGGTAATAATTTTGTGAATCTAAATTAATGATAATTTCAGTAAAGAACAATAAAAAAACCAAAAAATAAAAGTAGTGTTTCTATTAGAGCGATTCTAGAGTTGAATCGAATCCGTTACAGTAATGTAAATTCATTAGATTTGTTTGTTAGAAAATGCAACCATTCTCCCCATTCCTGTGTCACTCTGTTATTTATTACTTAAAAAGCGCATTTAAAACGGAACAAAGTTAAAGAATTCTTCGGATCCAGTAACACGAGGCCGTCAGCAATCCAGACATTATTGTAGCACATTACGCAGCTGTAACGCGACGCGCTATGCAGGGTGTCTCCAAACATGGCTCTAACAAGGGTAAATTAAAATTCCTTCCCCGTTTTATACGCAGTGGGGTCACCCTTGTTTTGAGGCAAATATCTCTACAGAAAACTTTCGTAAAACGACCTGTACAAGATCTGCAAAATCCACTGCGCGTCTTATATGGAATAATCTGTGATTACATACGTTGGAGCAATAATGTATGTTAAACAAGGCGTTGTAGTAGATATTAAAAATCACCTGCGTTGACAAAGCGTGAGGTGTACATGTAATTTACGGGTTACCAGGGACGCGCCGGGAAACAAGATTTTATTACACACTTGTTTAATTTCCTAAACATCTCCGAAGGTTTATGTTCAAAATCAAGTATAGTATTAATTAAGGGGCAGCAGCTCCAAGCGTCGGGGTGGTTGACCGAGGATTCCGCAAATCTTAAAGAGTTAAGTTTAATTGCACAAGTCTTGAAGTTCATTTTAAGCTGAAGTTGTAACTTCATTGACAATTATACGGAAACCAGCTAAATGACGGATGTATAATTTTCTGTAATTTATTATAAAGAGTATGATAATTTCTTTGCCAGCTACAATTAAACTTCTCATTCAGTTAATCGTTATTATTCCCCAGACATTTTTATGGCTCAAAAGATACATTACTGTTAACAAACTGCTCTCTTATTTTAAATTATGGCATTGTAATATTATTCATATATTTAATGTATTAATATAGTACTTAGATTGTGATGTTAACTGTATCTCTTTCTTTGATATCCTTATCTCATTATTGAGGGTCGGCTTCCCGTATATTTTTTCACCAGACATATAGGTATATAGCCTTTTATGAAAATATTTCTCTTGAATTATCAAAGCTACTTTTTCATGAAGGAAAACTCAATTTTAAATTTTAATGAAGTCGTATCCACCCATTTTCAGCAATTGAAAGCTGATACTGTAAAATTTGTGTGGAGAGAGTGGCATTCTTTTAAATCGGAAGCCAAGACAAATGGGTCGCTGAGCCAACTGAATAACGTGTTTTTTTTTTATTGTAGGTTTTTACCTAGTCTGTTCTGACTGTAGTGTCTGATTCTTACTGACTATAAACCTACCCTGTCCCATTCATTGCCTTCGATCCAGGGCCCCGGGGTTCATTTTCACCTAACCCGGGGCGCGTGGGAATAGTGCGCGCTATAAACGACTTGGGCTCGGACCGGTCTGTTACCGGACGGACGGACAGCGAGCTACCCATTACCCGCCGTCCGCAACCCCGCGCCTATGGTGGCCGATCGGGATCCCGGCGGCGGCGGCGGTGTGTGCGGTCGGCGTCCTCCTTTGCTGGCATTACTGTTTCGCAAAAGGAGGCGACCGCCCGCCATTCCTCCTCACTCCAGAGCATGGCCTGTACCAAGGCCCGGCGAGAGAAATCGCTCCCGCCGATCGCCCCCACGAGGACACGGCGATGCTCCGCCCGGGCGGGGCACACCTGTACAGTGTGCTCCACCGTGTCCTCCGGGTGTTCCGCACAGTGGCGACACCCGGGCGAATCCTCCGCACGATCGAACCTACGGGTAAAATATCAACGTTCAAAACATCAAAAATTTAAGTATCGATTGCATCATTTTATCGAAAATTGTTATACCTAAGCTCAAAATGTGTAACATTGAAATGCCGAGTGATAAAAATATGTTATGATTAAAAATATCTATAGTCATTATACCTAAGTTCAAAATGTTAACAACATTTAAGTTCATCCAAGTTCATTATTTTACGTTAAAGATACCTACTCGTTAGGTGGTATTAAATAAGTACCTAGTGCTCGCCGGCCACTGCCGCGGCATCGCTCGCTTCACTCGTTCAGCTCGCGCGCGGTTGGTCACAGTTGTAACCTATTTTACCCAGTTAAAAATGACAAATCACACCTACAATCTCCCACAGAAATGTTTTCACCACTAATCTACTCGCAGGCAGATCGTATAATTCATCATTTTGAACTGGGTGAAATAGTTTAGATTAGAACTCTGACCTGCAACCGTGCGTGAGCCGAGCGAGCGAAGCGAGTGTTGCCGCGGCATCGGCCGGCGAACGCTGTGTCCAAGCTGCTCGCAGATTTAATTTCACTATTTTCTAATTATCTGTGTTTTCGCAATATCCTATGTATCACTTAAATTTTAGACTGTCTTGCCTAAGCAAACTTTGAAAGTTATGAAAATAGAAAAAAAGCAACAGATTAAATAAAACTTTGTAATCTTCAAAGTACTTTCGAAAATCACACCAAAAAACAAAACGAAACGTAAAGGCCAAAAAGGCACGGAATCTAACAAGCTTCATTCAAAAATTCAATTAAGCACTTTTGGGGGATGGGTTGGGAGACACGGATAATGAGTTACAAACGCCAGAGAGCGAGCTCAAACCGATCCGATTTAAAGGAGAAAAAACGGCCAAAAACGGATCCCAGTTAATCGGCATTAGATGGTCTGGTGAGCACGGTGAACACCTGTAGTGCTGTATACATTTGTGATTGGTAGGTGTGCAGGACAGACAGAAATATATGTAGGTATAAATGACTTGTGTTGATTGTTCATTTTTCTGAAATGTGTCCGTGATTTGGTTATAATGGTTAAACCGAAAATATTGCTGATTTATTGAACATGGTTGGATTAGATGTTTTAAGGATTTGATTTAATTGCTGTTGCAAATAGATACTTTGTGAAAAATATCGGGAAAATATGTGAACTTCTGCAAAAATTCTTACATATTACTTACCAAAAAAATTTTATCCGTTTTATTGGATGATTTTTTGTAAGAGTTGTTTGTAATTTTTTTATTGTTTGCTTCTACACTCAGTAGAAGACTGTGCAAGAGAAATGAGGGTGCGTTGTAGTGTATAAATAAACTTAACAATTTAATTAAGTAGATCAGCAATCAATTAAAAATAACTTCTATGCTGTTTATGATAAGAGTCCATTGTATATATGGGCGCAAAACCAATATTTGATAATTTTGATATGGATTTAATTTGGTCACTTCCTGTTTATTTCTTTTAAAATATTGCAATATCCTGTTGAATTTAAACTAGGATTTAATTTGATAACATTCCTTCGAATTATTTAAAATATTGCGATATCCTGTTGAATTTATATAAGGATTTAATTTGATAACTTCCTTTCGATTTATTTTAAATATTACAACATCCTGTTCAATTTATAACGAATCAAATGACGACTTCCTTTCTTATTTTAAAAACATATTACAGTACCCGGTTAAACTTGTGAGAATCTAACTTGACCAGTTCCTTTTTATTTCTTTAAAATATCAGAGCATCCGGCCATATTTAAATAAGAATTTACTGTGACGATTTCCGTTCTATTTATTTAAAATAGTTTTCTACCTTCATAGTGAATTTTGATACTTGTCAATTTCTGTGTATAAAAACCGATGTAATGTGTTTTGAAAGGCACTCTTTCGCCGCCATTGGAATAAACACCTTGAACTTGAAGTAAGGTATTTCTTTATCATCACTATAACATTTCCTGACATTCTATATTACTGTGACTGTGAATTTTGTGTGACGTCGACACCGATGGCCATCATGCGCCGACAGCAGCGGTGGGATCCAGCTCGCTCCTACTGAAGTCCTCTGGATTCCGAATCAAGTGCCGTGACTGCAGTACTGTCCGCTACTCTTCTACCTTCCGGAGATCATGGCAATTCCTACCTACTGCCATTCGATCCCGAGGTACGCTCCCACACTGAAAGGAAGACCGAAGACCTGGGCTGCAACAACACATGGGAGCAAGTCAAGCAGGACCTGATCCAGACGTTTGGCAAAGAGTTCCGGTCTGCTGACGACGTCCAGCGGCGCCGCAACTGAACAGCCACGCGGTTTACGCAACCAAAAGATGGTCGCTTTGCAGCCAAACGGATGGTGAGGTAACTGATTCTCTAATCACTGGTATTTATATTGTTTTTATGAAATGTGTATTGTAGTGAAATACTTGTGTCCTGACTCTTTGCCCAAACTAGTCTCCATTTTTAAAACTTTTCGTAAACATGACGAATCAAAAACTAACGGTACAAACAAGAATTATTCAAATCAAAAACGTTTTTAGTAGCTGTCATTGTCATTTTTAGTCCTGGCTCGCAGGGTCAGTCTTCCGTTTGGTTTCAATGTTAAAAATTTGGTCATCTTATCCGTTAATGCAGGGAGAAACCGACAACTTTTGAATGAAATATTTCCGCAAAATATTTTCCAGAGACGGCTAAAATAAAACCGCAAGTTAGTTGACTGTCAATATGGGTAAAAAATAAATAAATATCGGTGTGTTCTTGTTTCCATAAACCAGATAACAAAAGATTAAAATCAACCGCCTAAAACTTTAAACATTCATTTCAATTCTGTTTAGATTTGTTTTTGTTAGTACTGGTTCGACTCCAGGCAAATTGTCGATCACAATTAGTTAAATTCCAATTAGTTTTGATCCTTGTACGGTTGCTAGTAAAATTTAATCGTTTAAAAAAAAAAAAAAAAGTATTGCAAGCAAAATATATTGCGTTGCATGTTTTGGTTAGCAATAAGTAAGATTTTAGTGCCCCAGTTTCTAATCATGATCTATGTGTCGCGATGCGCAGACTATCGGTTCAAATAATATATCGTTCGCTGTAGGTAGCTTTGTTTTAAAAATACCAACTAGACAAAGTGAGTTCCATTTTCTGCCATAAATATTTTAGGAAATTCTTTAAAATATTTCGAATGGCTCCTTTAGTCTGGTAACCACGAGACGGTCTGAAAAATAGAATAATGTTCGAATTATGAATGAATAGCTATTTAAGACCGATTAAATGAATCAATTATACAGGTGAAGGAAATCGAAGCAATTTTTGGTTCGATTGATGAATCGACTTTTAGTCCGATTATTGAATCGACTTTTGGTTCGATTGTTGAATCGATTCTAGTGGTTCGATTGTTGAATCGATTCTAGTTAGCAATTTGATAACATTACATTTTTATATCATTTTTGCAATTTGTTTGTAAGCCTTCTTTAAAATTAATAAATAATAATATTAAATTATTGAATCGATTTTAGTTCGATTAAATTATTGAATAGTTCGGTTGTTGGATCGATTGTTGAAACGACTTTATTTGTAAACGTTCAAAATCTCTATTTTTATCAAGCTAATTTTTATATATTCAATCTCGACATGAACATTGTAGGTTCACCGATACTGTGCTTTTTAGGGTTCGGAACCTATCTGCAGGGAACCAACGGACAGCTCTTTTAGAATTTGATTTATTACTGAATCGATTCTTTAGACAATCAATCTTGTTTAGGATGTACTGCCATCCTGAGATCGAATAAAGTAATTGACTATTATAGGTCTGATTAGGGGTTTGGGCTCCGTTTCATTTGATTAAGTTGTAGTTATGTTTTAGTAACATTACTTAACACAAATCTAATCAAAATGAATAGTAAAGACTGTAATTATTCGTTTTTCAAAACTACCCTCAAAACTGCAGTTTAAGGATTAGTAAAGTTTTCTCGCGAACGAAGTCGCTGGTAAAGTGCAGGTCCCTGTAAAATTTATAATGAGGATATCCAGTTGCAATAAGTTAATATTTTGTTGCGAAAGTAAAGTTTTCTACGGTTAATCATAACGGCTAGCGTACAACAAAACTGGAAATAATTATCAAATATAGTTTGACAACTTAGTTTTGTTGACATGACTGATATTTGCGTCATATAAACCGCTTTGATAAAATTCAAATCAAAAATAAAAATTCATAAACATGGTTGCATAGCTAATGATACTGGTCGGGCAAACTGTCACGTTGATATTTGTAGAGCTTATAAATAGTGGCAACATTATTAGAGATTTGTAGTTGACTATACTTATGTTACGTTAAATAGGACGTGAGTTTCCCATATTTGTGTTGCATTAACGTGTTGCCACTGAGTTTTAAGCTTTCATGTAAATTAAGGATGGACGAGCGATAATTTCGAGACAAGTTAATATTTGACGCGAGCTATGATAGAATGAGACCTTTTGAAAGAAGGATGTCTTAATGTATCCACATGAAAGACAATGGCAAAACTTGATCAAAGATTTAGAAGTTTCTATTAAAATTTTACAAGTACTGTCAAATGGTGCTATAAATTGAAGCACGGTTACGGTTATTATATTTTTAGTTTGTAATGATAATGAACCGACCGTATGGGCGGTGAATTTGTGAATTAGATTTATTGCATTTAATTAGTCCCTTTCCCACCTATTACGCTGACTGATCACCAGTGTATCCTTTTTCCCTTTCCAGAGCTGATCCAATGCGGGTGACGCCATGAGATATGGCTAGATCCAAGGCGGGTGATGCTAGTTAGGGGGGCTATATCCTATGCGGGTGACGCCATGAAGGAATATGGCTAGATCCAAGGCGGGTGATGCCGTAGATAGGTGGTTATAATGTGAATTGGCTTATTGCTTTTAAAATAAATTACATATGTTGATTTCTTGGTTCGAACCTATTCAAACCATTTTTAATTTAAGCGCGATCTAGAATCATTAGCTTAGTTAGTCCCTTTCCCACCCATTACGCTGGCTGGCCACCAGGCGTATCCTTTTTCCCTTACCAGAGCTGATCCAATGCGGGTGACGCCATGGAGTATGGCTAGATCCAAGGCGGGTGATGCTAGTTAGGGGGCTATATCCAAGGCGGGTGATGCCATTTGGTATGGCTAGATCCTAGGCGGGTGATTGCCAAGTTAGGACTAAAAGGCGAGTTATGCCATGTAATGCCAATCAGCCAATTCACACCAAATGTTTGATACTGTGTAATTTTGGGCTAACCCTATATGGGTGACGCCGATAAAATGTTTGATGCTGTTTGATATTGGGCTAACCCAATGTGGGTGACGCTGATAAAATGTTTGATACCTTTTGATTTTTGGCTAACCCTATGTGGGTGACGCCGACAAAATGTTTGATACCGTTAGATTTTGGGCTAACCCTATGTGGTTGACGCCAATAAGATGTTTGACACTGTGTAATTTTTGGCTAACCCTTATGGGTGACGTCGATAAAATAAATTTGGTAATGTTTGATTTTGGGCTAACCCCTATGTGGTGACGCTGGTAAAATGTTTAATGCTGTGTAATTTTGGGCTCACTCAATATGGTTGACGCCAGTAAAATGTTTGACGCAGTGTATTTTTGGGCTAACCCGACAAGGGTGATTCCCACACAATGTTTAATGTTATGTAATTTTAGGCTAACCCGATCTGGGTGATATAGATTGATGTAAAATGTCGGATGCTCTGTAATGAAGACTAAACCCAATAAGGGTGATACTGAGTTAATGTAAAGTTTTGTACAGCGCAGAGAGCGCGCTGAAATCAGAATGGCCGTATGGGCGCAAAACCAATATTTGATAATTTTGATATGGATTTAATTTGGTCACTTCCTGTTTATTTCTTTTAAAATATTGCAATATCCTGTTGAATTTAAACTAGGATTTAATTTGATAACATTCCTTCGAATTATTTAAAATATTGCGATATCCTGTTGAATTTATATAAGGATTTAATTTGATAACTTCCTTTCGATTTATTTTAAATATTACAACATCCTGTTCAATTTATAACGAATCAAATGACGACTTCCTTTCTTATTTTAAAAACATATTACAGTACCCGGTTAAACTTGTGAGAATCTAACTTGACCAGTTCCTTTTTATTTCTTTAAAATATCAGAGCATCCGGCCATATTTAAATAAGAATTTACTGTGACGATTTCCGTTCTATTTATTTAAAATAGTTTTCTACCTTCATAGTGAATTTTGATACTTGTCAATTTCTGTGTATAAAAACCGATGTAATGTGTTTTGAAAGGCACTCTTTCGCCGCCATTGGAATAAACACCTTGAACTTGAAGTAAGGTATTTCTTTATCATCACTATAACATTTCCTGACATTCTATATTACTGTGACTGTGAATTTTGTGTGACGTCGACACCGATGGCCATCATGCGCCGACATATACGTAAAACTGATCTAGTTATTATTAAAGCATAAGTTTGATTATTGTTTCTAATTACAACCATATCAAATCAAGAAACTCCAGCTCAAAAACGAGTTCAGCCAATGTTTACATTTGAATCTTATCCGAGCCCCACCCACGCAAATTTCGGCCGTTGCAAAACTACATGTAAATCAAAATGTACGTTGTTTTAATATAAATTTATGGCATGTTAATGGTGCTTGTAATTTCTGTAACGACAGCCGGAGTGCTGGCGTTAATCTAGTGCAATTGTGAGTTATTGTGAGCATGGAGTAGTGCTAATTGACTAGGTGCCTCGATACCTACGTGTAGGTGGTGTATTGTGTATCGGCGTTCTGCTATTTCATCTATTGTGACAGTGACTTGTTAGTCAAGTTTCTACTGTGTTTAGCTTTGTTGCTGTGTTTCTGCTTGTACTTCATACTTTTCATAGGTATCAGTAATGACAAGCCTAATTATAAGGCCAGAATCTAACATACAGTAAGTATAAGGCTGTTACAGAAACTCTCTCCATGTTCTGAGATATCGTGAACACCTATTATATATAATGTATATAATATAAAATTCATTTTCTAATAAATCTTTATATAAACTCATAGTATTTATTTCTTCGGTTAAATGCGAATCTCAGGAACTAAATTCATTAAAAAAAACATAAACACAAGCTAACACATTAAACGTGTTATATAGCTATCCTAGTAACTATCAACAGTATGTAACTAAAGGTATGGCTGGAACCGCGAGACCAGTAAAGCTAATAAAGAAATAAAAGGAATTGTATATTTATTGATTGTATAAATAGTAATCTATGAAAGTCCTCATCGAATATAAAGTGCCATAATTATACTGGCTAACTTTTTATCACGAAATAATGCCCAGTTATAGCAGGATAGACCACGGGAACAAAGTAGCAGAAAAAGACTAGTATTTGGATTACCCTGTCACGTCTGTCGTTATAACAACTAGTCCTTATTTCTGTCTATATCAATATTAAGAACAAAATGAATTCAGACAATTCCGTAGCATGGTTAACTGCCAATTACTACACAATGGTTTAGTGTACCAATTTATTGTGACGTCAAAATCTCCCAGTTCTCTAAGTGCTTCCCGTACAATTAGGAACAGTTATCTGGCGAAAACTAGTTCCTTCATATCTTTTAGCCAATATACTGTCAAGATAATTGCCTTTAAAACTAATGTTTCAATCATTTGACTGATTTATTAGAAATCGTATCAATCTATTGCCCCTAATGGTACTCTAGAGCATATAATTAAATTTAAATGTGATTTTAACTTGAGATTTATTGGTAGTATTTATTCCAGTACTCCGAGTAAACTAGTTTCTGTAGGAGGAGATGGATTGGACCCTAGTATTTGTCTGAGATACGACAAGAATGAGATCCGTACCAATTTTATGGCTGATCACAGAGGGGACTGATGTGTGTCGATTTAGCTTGCATTCCTGAGGTTAAAGGTTCCAGAAGGAAAGAGCAGATATTGAAGCACAGGGAATAACTAAAAATTTGATAATTTGGTATTTTTTTATTCACGGCTTTTTTTTTGGTGGAGAAAATCATCCAGTGATATCTCCCGCCCTTGGGCGGAGTGGCAGATAGCGTCAGACTTTTATTGACTAAATAACTCACCCAGTTCCTTTATTGCCTTTCATACCAGGGCCGAGCCTTTCTTTCAGAAACAGACCCTTGGCTCCAGTAGTTTATTCACGGCTTCCGTTGCTCTTTTCAGTTTGTAATTTGTGATTTTGGCTGGAAACTAAATTACTTTGCTTGGAAAATAGTCTTTGCATTAATTATTTTACCATCTAAGTGATAGCGTTTCATCTTGCCGCAGTTGTTGCAGTGCATCTGAATACCTAAAGCTGCAGCGTGATAAAATTTTCTAGAAATGCTTCTTTTCAAAGGGATTATAAATTCTCTTTGACTTTTGTTAAAAAGACTGCTACGTACAGTAACATGAACATTTGATTATGAAAATAGTTGGAGTATTCACATTTTCTTGCTGGCCCAACAGAACTGGTTATTACACGCAGCGTCTGAGCAAATTGTATATTTTTTTCATTTTTACAATGACCGTGAAATATTTCTTTTATTGCGAAACTGCCAAGAAATTGAATTAGTGTATGATTATGACAATCTGCTATAGACAATGAGTAACAAATATTTTTAATGTTTTGGATACATTTCGTAACAATCATGGATTTACATGTAGACGGTCAATGAACATGCATTACCGTCGGTTCGTGCTGGATCAAACAACTAATATTAATGTATTTTTTGGCTTCACAATTTGTACCACTCTTTTGTATTTTTTATATCCCATTCGCAGTACCTATTGATCTTTCAAACCACTTTATATTAGGTATCTAAGCTAAAAGCACCTTTTTGTACTTATACTCTTTGCTTTTAAAAGCATTAAGTTAGCCAAATTCTACTAAAACTAACCAAAGAGGAAATAACCATAATAGTTTTAACAGCCACTAGATGGCTTTGAAGCATTTTGCATCTTCCTAGATACTGTCAGAGGCAGGCCGGAGTCACCTCAGAGTAATCCGAAGCACTTTAGCAAATGGATCTCATTTAGGAGCTGCCGTTACCAGCTAATATCTGTCGCCTTAGTAATTAATTTACTAATTAGTCGATTGAGTGCGAACCAGCCGGCTCAGTAATGGCATCTCGGCATAAGATGACATTATCTTAACTTACTTAGACTGTACTTCTGCTTTATTAAGTCAATAAGTATATTAGGGAGTCTGTAGTGGAGGAAAGTTACGTCTAAGTGAATTAACTGTAACTCTGAATAATAGTTCAGTTTCGTTGCCGGCGCTTTTCGAATTTTTAATTAACTTATAGTGAAAGGAATGGTTATTTTCTTCAAATTAAGTGTTTCATACTGAGAATTTACAATAGCTTGTGAAGTATTAAGAAAACTGAAAAATATTTCAAGGACGTTCTCATCAAGTAATATTATTGGAACTTGAATTTATTCACATGATAATGAATAGGTACGTATCGGAAGACGCAGCGTTAGAAGACCCCACACGAGGTGGACTGATGACCTAGTGAAGGCCATGCGAATCCCATAGATGCGAGACGCACAGGACTGGTCATTTAGGGGAGGTCTATCTATGTCACACATAGACCTCCACCCGTCCCTTTCCCGTGAACGTCTTTCAGCTGAAATAATTATGATGATGTTTAATCAATATGATAATAATCTCATCATGATTCTCATAAGACTTGACCATTATATGTTTGCTGTATGGACTTTAAGACTTTGACCCTTGAGTTTGTTTCGGTGTTTTTTCTCAGGGTAGTCAGCTAGGAAACACCGGCCTCATCTAGTTTAAACTGACAAAAAAAAATTGACGTGTAAAAGCGTTTTGAAAAACCTATTTGCCAATATCATTTATCAATATGGGTTACCAAAAAAAATAATGTTTTATCGGTACACAAGATCATCACGACAAACAGCACTAATTGTAAATAGAGTAGGTATGTAGGTACTGTAGGTAGGTAGATAACGTCAAATAATGTCACTATTTATTAGATAGTTGAGTCAGATCAGCTTTTATCATTAATTTCAATTCATTTTTTAATTTTAAATTAAAAATTAATAATTTACCTTAGTGGTTGCTCTTCCTCGTAATTACCTCTTCAAGTCGAAGTTTCTACTATCGAAGCGGTTAAGCTAAGCCGCACCGTGCATTGGTTAGCTGTATCCTCTTCAAGTACCGCATACTAGCAGTTTCTGCTACTTTAGTACCGCGTCGGAATTCGAATATGAATATTACTCTGATTTTTGTCGTAGGTCTTCACGATAAAAACTGAATGTAATTAACAATCAAAAGTCGAACAATCATATCGTCGCTTATATTACAACACCGCGAACATGCATATTTAAGAAGACAACAGCGCCAAAGTGTAATTTTTACTTAATTCATGAGGATATAACTATTTTGTGCATTTAATTATTGGTAGAATAGCTAATAAATGATCCATATGAAAAAATCCGATTTTTATTTATTGTTAATTAATAATTTTTAATAATTCAGTTTTTTTGTTTCTCCTGTAAAGTTAAGAAAAAGGCATATTCGCGGTGTTGTAATATAAGCGACGATATGTCATTTTATTTTAAATTTAGAATGTTTTTTTTTTTTTGTGACATAAGCTTCGCTCTAAATTCTGACACCATGCAGATTTTATTTTAATTCAAAGCGGCCAGTAAGTCGAAACGGCAATTTCATATTTGAACGTTCTATTACAAACCGACTTCCAAAATCAAATAAAATATATTTTTCAATACGCTTACTCGAAAACTGCCTCTTAAAACACTACGATTAGGTTCAACATGGCATGTACATATATCAACTGCGTGCTTTTTTTAAATTTATGAAAACAAAGGCTTTTTGCATTGCTATTTCGTCACGGTCAAGGGCAATTTTTTTTAAAATTTAATTTGTGTTTTTGAACAGATTATAACAAATAAACATGATTACTTACGCAATAATTTGTTAATACCAACAATTTAACAATTATCTGTGTTCTAAATTCAAAATATTTGAATTTTTATATTTTTAATATTAGGATGTATACGGTTTCATACCTTTGCTTGTCTTTCAAACTGGAAAGATTATGCGCGGTAAAAAAGTATACCTAATAATATAATCATTTGTGATAGTTGTGAAAAAAATGTCGAAGATTTAAAGAGAATTCTTTAGATGCTACGGCGCCATATTATGTAATTGAGGTAAAAATACTTGCGATAGCCTGCAGCTGCCATCAAATCAAAACTAAATTGTATGGCAACTTTGGAAATTGTCTTCAGTACCAAATGAACAAAAATGCGTCTTAATTTTCCGAAAGAAAATAGATTATTGGTGGATTTTTCAGCGTATTTCTTCGTAATTGTATTGAAAAACGTCGTTTGATACACGTGAAAAATTTGTTACTGCAGCACTCGACTACATAACTCCCTCGCCTGTACGGCTCGGGTGAATTTTGCCTCGGTTGCAATGACAAACTTTCTCCACTTTTGTCAAAATGTATTATTTCTATTCGAGCATTTTGACTCAAAGGAGGATGCCCACCTTCCAATAGCTATTTTTTTATCTTTGGCTTCAAATAGCTATGTAATTTTGAGCTAAATAAAACTTACTATGACACCAAGATCCAAATCGTAGTCTAGTAAGAGTTATTCAAATACTTCTTAAAAAAAAAAATGTGATTAAATGGCTTGTTTTTCGCTCACTTTTTTCTGTGGTCAGGAAAGAATTTTAACGAAAAAAGAACGCGTCACATGTACGGTACTCTACTGAAGTAGCCACGTTTCGCGTAGCAAAATTTAACAAATGACACCATTTATAACTGTAGGTACTGAACTGTAGTACCTACACAGCACGTGTATAAAATACAGAAATGCAATATATTGAATATAAATGGCATTGCTTGGTTATAGGCAAAATCAATTATGTTAAACATAGAATAACTTTGTAGGGACTAAGATTTGAAACTTGGTTGCATGGTTACTTTTATTCAGTTTAAAAATACCTATCCAACGATGTAACACACAAACATAGCTATTGGAAGATGGGCCCAGATTTCGTAAAAACTTTGGCATCATCCTTTGTCTGAATGTTGCGGTCACCAAGAAAGCTGTCATTAGCTTCGTTTAACATTAAAAGCGCCACTGTCCCATTTTTGTTCCATCCGAAAGTACTCTGACTTTTTTTTTTTTTTAGTTAGCTGGATGAAACTTTTTTAGGTTTTGTAATATTATAAATTTACATAATTCAAATAGAGTGCAGTCTCCTGGCTCTTCGTTTTACGGATCGTGTAAGTAAAATGTTGCGTGCCAAAACCAGAATAATGCACGTTACCCTAAAGGCCGCTAAGCTTCAGTTAGTTCGTTAAAAAGTCGTAGAAAGATGGTTCTTTCTACGAATTTCTTAGCTGATGTCCGCCTATTTGGTGGTCCGAATGGATCCCATTAAACGTCAGATGATATCTCAACAGATCAAAGTAAAGGACCACCTTTGCCTGGAGACGAGCAGCAGCTCGACTTCTTCCTAACGCGCTGGCCCACACACTTACAAGTGACAAACATTGTGTGGAACAGGAAAAGAGAGAGAGAGAGCCTTTACTCTGCTGTGGGACAAAATAGGGTACATAGAAAGATAGAGTTTATGAAAAACTTCGATTAAACCTTAAACAGCCGCTAGGTAATGTTTGTTTCGATGCATAGTATTTTTTTGGCAAATATCAAATAATTTTTGCCGTTCTAGGTAAATAATGTTTAAGCTATCAAGTCCGCCTTTGTATCTTTGCATGAAGATTAAATAAGAAAAATAAACACTTTTGAACAATTCCGCAGCAGCAGCAGGCGTTGAACCTACTAGGCTCGAAAATTTGCTGACAGCACTCTGAGGTGCGCGTAGAACAAAACGCACCATCGAATAAGCCTTATTGGATTGCTGGATGGCGAGCTATCCATTGCTCATCGTCTTCAAGCCCGCGAACTGAACGCCCGGGGCATCTCCTGCTCCTGCTACATGCACAAAAAATTCAGGGAGTTGCGGGAGTGAAACAATTCATACATCTGATACTTTTTTAGATGTTCGTACCCTGCATCTGACTTGTATTTTTGTGTAGCAGTTTATTACTCAAAAAAAAACAAGTACTCATAATAGATCTAAGAAAATTACAGTCTTCTTTCCTCAATGACAAGCAACCATCCCTCTTACGTGCCCTTAAAATAAAATTGTCTTTCACAAATCCTTATAAATAACTTCACCATCTTCACAGAAAGCTATAAAAAATGAAGAGCGCACTTTATTTAGTGTATAAAATAAATCTGTTTAGAGTTTGATCGTTAAGAACCGCGGAGGGTAGTCCTGCATAATCCCAGCCACTCTTGCAAATGGATGTCGCTTGAGAGAGTAATAAAGTAACCGGTGAATACTCAACGATTATTGTTATAGTGCCTGAAAGGCTTTTGTTTTAAATATTTCTTAACTTTTTCGCTCTTCTTTTTAATCTGTTTTTAAGTCCTTGGGTTCAATGGTTTGTTTTTGTTTCGAATGTGATGCAAACAATAAAACTTCAAACATTAAAGCCACATTTTCGTTTTTATAAAATTGCGTCGATATAGCGTGTAAGACTAATTCACAAATTTCTAGACAATCACAAAGGAATCCTTGTCATCGTCTGGTGTAATATCATTGTAGTCCTTCAGTTCTATAAACATAACAAATGTCCTAAAACTTTCTACAAAATCTTGTTCCGTAAGAAGGCTGAAGCACGATAATAAAACAAATGGAATAAAAAAGAAATGAGAGTAAAATAAAAATTACAACAACCGTCCGGAAGTCCTAAATTATGCATTGCCCAATGTTTACGATGAGAGAAGTCCAAATAAGAAAAGTATTAGCGTTAAATTTAAATTTTATGAGTGAACTTAGCCGACCCTCTGAGAGAGGTCTCTCGACCCTCCTCTCTAAATAATAAACCTGGCTAATGATACAAAAAAATCTTAATGAAAAATCCCCATTGAATATTTATAGGGGAAATATTAAAGTTGTTGGATGTAGAACACGAAGGTACAAGAGATTAAGGCTCGTAAGAAATAGAAGAGCTTTGAATAAAAAAGTAACGCTAAATGTTAGCTTTGATAATTTTAAAATGGGGTGCAGGGTCATTTTAAAACGCCATCAGGTTGAACACTGAATCAACTGTAATTTTTTTGGAGCTGATGTTCAAGATGAGACAATTGTTTTGAATTACAATGCCAATTTATAAAAAGTTCTAAGGATTGAGCCCGCTCCAATTAACAATGGTCACGGCTAAATAAATTATTACTCTGACAAAACGTATTTATTTTGTACTAAAATGGCGATTTTTATCGTACATGGCATCACTCCAAACCATCACTAGTTGTGCTCAACTTGTGAGCGAAAAAAGCGCAAAAAGCGGATCGCAAACTACATTTTCCGGACCGCCGCGCTCTGGACACGCTGTTCAAGTTACATCCCCGTGCTGCACGACGTGGTTATGTATACTAGTTAATATAACTGTTTGGTATTCACCTAAAGTTAAAGAAACTGATACTAATATATTCGTCTAGGTTTTCTTTTGGTATGTAAAATCCTCCAATGACATCCCTCGCCCTTGGGCAGAGCAGGAGATAGTGTCAGACTCTTACTGACAAAAAACCTACCCTGTTCCTTCTTTGCCTATCATACCGGGGCCGAGCTTTCCTTTCAGAAGCCTTAGCCCGAGTAAGCTTCGACCCTGCCTGCCTGCAGCTAGCAGGCTGGGCCTCTACGGTTTGCTGACAGCTCCTTGAGGCGCGCGGGAACAGTACGCGCCGTAGACGACTACGATCGGACAGCGAGCTACCCATTGCTCGCCGACCGCTAGTCCGCGCCCATGGTCTTTATCTGATGCGGTCTGCCTCCTCTTTCGCTAGCATTACTGTTTCGCAGAAGGAGGCGACTGCCTGCCACCCCTCCTCGATCCGGACCATAGCCTGTACCAAGGCTCGGCGCGAGAGATCGCCGTCGAATATTCGTCTAGGTTACTTTTTTTCGATTTACTTATTTAGGTGGCATCGTTATATTCGAAGAAAATAATAGCTGAAAATAAGACTGTAATAATTTACCCATGTTTATTTAGATATTTTGCTTTGAGAACTGAGAGTAGAATAAAATACATAATTTTCACATAAGTACCAAGGCAAAGCTGATACATTTTTTACAGACAGCTATGAATAATAATTGTAAGAGCAGAAAAATATGCCAGTCTCACTCTGATACGTAGTTAAGTTAAACTTGCGCATACGATATGCTCCCTAAATGCCAACATTACGCTTGACAAATGATAGGACTTGCTGAATGTAAGCTACGTGGTCTGCGTACAGAATCACTATGTATCTAACATTCACAAGATTATGACGTATTTCTACTAGACTATTTTATTGTCCTTTGTCTTTTTTTGTCTTTGAATAAACTTGGATAAGGCCTCATAGCTTCTAATTTAAGTACTCACTTAAAGAACGTGATCAAATTTTCAGAATGATCGTAAGTAAAGAAACTCCAAAAAAATATAAACAAAAGTGTATATATTTTCTAACAAAATTTTGCTTTCATATTTTTTTAGCGTGACGTGATGAAAAATATAAAAATAGGTTAGGTGCTTAGATAAAATTTTCAACTATATTTGTCTTAGACATTACTATTAATTGTATCTTCGCATTAACGATATTTCAGCATAAAGTTGGTGAGATTATTTATATTTTCAGTAATACCTATAAAATTCTGATTATAATGTTCGCATATTGCTGATTCAACCAACCATAACTCAACCGTGAACACAACGAATAATCTTTAAATAATCTTCGTTTCCAAGGAAGCAGAAAATTTATGAAAACGTGCGTTCTGTACACGAGTATTGATTTAGTTGAGTAGTTTCACTAAGTAATACTAAGTATAAACGATTCATCAGGCTCATTAAAGTTGGTAAACCAAGTTGGCCGCAAAATAAAAAGAAGTAAATCTGAAGTTTTCACATCGGGAGAAGCAATAAGTTTGTTACCGCGGCGCACGTCATGAGAAACAGCGGTTACAGATTTCTCATTACACAGAAATCTTACATAGACTAAGTCGACCTATGTATGACGTAAAAACTGTTTTGGATCACATTTAACATTATCAGTTATTTGCAATTGTTGACTGACTATTTCAGTAAAAAAAAAATACTTGGTAGGTGCCTCTGTTAATAATTTAATTCAATGTTAATAGCCTGCCTCTTTAATCTTAGAAAGATAATCGACTTCGAATCGACTTCAAAATATTGAAAACTGTAAAAAGTACTGTCTCTTTCTGCCAACACACTTGACCCATGTAGCTTTTCACTCAAGTAAGTGCAATACTTTCGTCAATATAAACCGTTAAATTTTAGTCGTTTTAATCCCACGGAAGGTCGATTTGTCTATCGATTTGTAAAGAGAAAATTAAGAAACAAAGTAAGTACTTCTTTTTAAACTCAAATTAATTTACGCATGTATGAAATTAATTTCTTCAAGTAAACGTCAGCTGCAACGAGGTCAATGAACTGTAGGTAGATACGCAACGACCTACTAGGTCATTGACTCGTTTACTTCCAAAAGCGAGTACAATTAGTGAAATTGATAAAAAGACACATCAAATAGTAAAAACACTTGGGGTTGCAGATAATTGTAATTATTACAATTTTTTGTACTATGTTTTCACAATATTGACGACCGAGTCACTGTATCTATTTATTAAAAAATAATTTTAGTCATTTTTCTTTTTACTTTGACTTATATGATTATTTTGTTGAAGTGAAGAATAAACTTTTCATTGGTCAACACTAATAAACAGATACACAAGCTTACAATCATCACGTACAGTCTCTAACTTCCACCATCCGTGGGTTCCGTAGAACAAAGTGTGGTTGGTCCAGTTGGAGTTTTATCAGCAGTTTATTGGGCGCGTTTCCAACGAAGCTCTAATGAATAAACCACTACGTATTGGAGACAAACATTTCTTCTTGGAATAACGCGGGGACTACACAATACAGTTACAAGTTGTATGGAGACCGCGGGAAAGTAGGATATGGATTTTATGTAGGTCTGTATGTGTGCTACTGGAGATGGCTTTGCAGTTTGGGTGCTTACCGCATTGTCTTGTTTTTATTTAAATTGCATTTCAGTCAGCTCTTGGCTTTAATTGTAAAGTTTTTCTTAGTGTTATACGAATATGTATTAAAAAAAAAACAGTACCGAATAGAGAGAATTAGACAGAGACTATAACTAGAGGTCTCATAAACTGAGATCAAAACATCTTTTCTAATTCCCTATCGCGTAGGCAGAAGATATCCCTATTTCAACAGTTGTATGTACGTACGAGTATATGTCTCAAGACGAAAATCTATGACTAATGCGTATTGCCAATGATGACATATGGCTCTGAAACGTGGTCACTATGGGCCTCATCAGAAGACCTACTCACCCAAAGGGCAATGGAAAGGGCTATGCTCAGAGTCTCCTTGCGTGATCACATCAAAAACCCACAGGGAAACCAGGGTTACCAACAAAGCTCGAGTAACCGCCAAATTTAAATGGCAGTGAGCATATTGCTTGCAGAACAGATTGATGAGGACGAAAGGTTCTATAGTGGCAACCGCATACCGGAAAACGCAGCGCAAAAGAAGGTCTCCCACAAGGTGGACCGATGAACCGGTAATGATCACGGGAATCCGATGGATGCATAGGGCCGATCTTATGGTGACACTTGAGGGATGTCCAGCAGTGGATGTTCTTTGGCGGAAATGATGATGATGTCCCTACGTTTAATTTCGTAATTAATATTAATGGCGAGTAGCCGTATTGTTACTAGTAACACTAGTAACAATAGATGTTAGTCATGACAACACACTTGAAAATATGGTTGCTATAATTGTAACAACTTTCATAACAAATATTATACTCCAATGTAATTGCTAGCAACTTATGTTGAGCACAATATCGCAGGCAACAGTTTTGCTCGGAAATGGAACACATTTGCAGCGTGTCCGGAGCGCGGACAGGCGGAAAATCTCGCACTTTTCCGGTCAGCACGCACTGTAACTATGTATTGCTTTTGTGGTGAAGTAGTTTAATGATCAACTTGCGGGTTGAGTTTTCCTCGTGGAATTATTTTTCTTTATATTTAGAAAAGTAGTTGTGACGATGCTTGGTGGTGGCCTTTGTAAGATAGAGGAAATTTTCTGGTTCAACGATGATTATAATGATGTTATTTTTGGTCGCATGGTTATCTTTAAGAGATATTTTAATAGATTAAGCAAATTCTAATTTTAACTAAGTTATGTAAGTTGTTCCACTTTCATAAGTTTTCTATTTCAACTCATACAAGGAAAAATAAATGCTATTGTGAAAATGGTTCGGCTTTTTTATTTTTTTGTTTTTTTATAGATATATATAAAAAACAAAAACTTTATATCTGGTATCTCGCGTAAAGTTGCAAACAAAGAATATCGAGCCACGCATGCGAACTATATTAAAAGTGTGCAGTGCTTGCATATGAAGTAACAAATCGAGCCATACCCCATTTTATTGGCTTGGACTGATTCCAACGTTGTTTGCGTACAGTCAACCACACGATCGTGGTAACCCCAGCACCTCTATGTCGCAGCAGTAAGGGCAGTTTTTGTTTAGCTACTGACGCACAATTTGTCGCACCAGGGGTTACTCCATACAGACCAATATTCGTAACTCTTGAGTTATACCTAGGACATGAACATTGGATGCAAGTATGTATTCAGTAATATTTAAAATATATGATTTAAGAGCGACTTACTTGCGACATAGATAATACCAGGACAAAGATTTTGACTTAACAATCTTGAGGTGATTTAAAATTGCAATTTTACAAAACTTATATCAGTTTATAACAAGATATGCGCCGGAAAACATAACATTTCTTGTAGTCGGGTAAAAAGGAAACGGAGTCACAGCATATTATATCCAATTTGTATTTCTCAAGGATACATACTACTTTCAATACTTTATCGTTGATAATAATTGGTTTGAATGCATCCAAAAACACGATACACCAGGTTATGATCTATTTTTTGTTGTGTCGAACACATAATGCCTAAATGTGTTTGTGTATATTTATTTTTAGTTATTTTATTTGGCTCTTCAACAATAACTCTATTAATATGTATTAACAGAGTGTTTGTTGTTCACTTAAAGAAGAGCATTACATGCACTATTATACACTGTTAAATTTCGATCGTTTTAATCCCGTGGAGGGTCGAATCGGTACATGAAATACTATCGATTTGTAAAGAGAAAATTAAAAAATAAAGTAGCTTTTTTTTAAACTTGAATTAATATATACGCATGTACGACCTTAATTTCTCTAAGTAAACGAGTCAATGATCTTGTAGGTAGTTACCGGTCGTTGCGTACTAACTACCTACCTTCATTGACCTTGTTATCAAACTTTAGATTACAAGTATTATTAGAAATTAAATAATTACAATTAATTTCAGTGTTCCATTCAAGCTAAAAACCTGTTTTATAACTAACTGTATGCTTGGCTATTAGTCTTCTGATTATCGAGTTAATATAACAACTTTAACAATTTTTAAACTTTAAAAAAAGTGCAGATTACCAGGTTAATCTGAACTTTAACTGATTTACACACATTAACATGTATAAATGTTCGTTTTGAGTTTAATTTAATCATCATAATTATGTTATGTGTGTTATCTTAAAAATAAGCATGTATTATTAAGATTATTACCAATGAACTTACATTTGACACACAATTTCATAGAAGCTCAAATTGATCTTTTCATGCAGAAAATCTATATGTGTATAAGGATGTGTAAGTATGAAGACTGATTGCAAAGAATGAGGGAGATGATGAAGTCTTGTTCCGTTTTCCTTATGAGTTGTTGTGAAAGTTAATGTAGCTTGATGGGATGTATTTTTAGCTCAAATTAATTTACAAGGAAAAATAAATGCTTTTGTGAATAATGAAATAAAATAATAAACGTAAATAAATGCAAGAACTTTGAAGGGGAAATAGAATTGCTAGCTGGTTGTAAAATTGAATAGCGCTCATTGTTATTTTACAATTTACCTCCGATTGTACATTTACATGGTAAGGAAGACGCTCCCGTTTCAAGTATCTACGACAATAACAACAAACACATAATAGAAGTAGCAGCGAACGAAGAATATCCCATAATTTAACTAAAATTGAATGTGCTCGGTAACATAAAGTAAATAAGTAAAATAAACTTTACAAACCATCCAAAATTAACAAGATTAAAAGTCTCAGAAACAAAATCCGGGACGTTTAATGAGTAAAAAGCATTATAAAAAGTGGTGCAAACTGGCTCCTGTACAAAGGCAACTTTTCACAACGCGCTATGAAACTGTCACGCCTGTGGGGCTTGGAACTACTCCAAGCTTCTATTTAACCAACCCCCAATATAATTACAATCTTAAGATTTTGCACATAACGTTCATTGTTGACTGGACGAGCTTTATGCAGTTGATGCAGTACTTCGTGCTTTTTAAAAATGTCCTTTTTCCAATTTTTTGTTGTTCTTAAATGGTGAAGGGTTTTAAAGGCTTAAGGTTAGTTATCTTTTAATTAAAAAAATTACAGCCTTTAAAGCTCAGTTTCAACTGAAATTGTAGTCTTACTTTACTTTGATCATTCTAAATAAAAAAATAACCAGTACTTGAACTATATTCTCATTGTATAAAACAACATATTAATTTGTGCTTATGTTAATATTATTAGTTTCAAAATAAAATTAAATCTAAGGTATTTTAAATTGTGTTCCCATGATTTCAAAATACAATAAAACGTTTAAACGTTTAGAGAATCATCCTAAACCTAAAACTTAACTATATAAACCTCAAACTAATTTGAACAATAGGTAACAGAACTGATTATTATAATGACACCAACGAAAAACATAAAGTATCTCTAATTCCATGAATCAGTATCGGAGAAAACTTTGTATAAACCAAATGGTTTGTTATTGTGAATGTTATTAGAGGCAAGATAACCATACAAATTATTGTAATTAGCCTTGATCCCGTACAAACTTGGTAAATAGAAACCGTAGTTTGATAGGAAAACAGCGAGCAATGGGTCTACGGGTAAATGATTCAAATTGTTAAATCCGTGTGGTAAGGAAACCCTGTAGGGACTTGCTGATAAAGTGTGAGCTTTACGCTGAAGTGATAAGTCATAGTTACGTAATTTATCTCCCGAGTTAATATTGTACTTGGACAGAATTTCATAAAATGAGGACGTTAGATTTTGGGTTTCATCAGTGGGTGTATCATATTGATATGCCACATTTTCTGTCGTGTAATTATCTTTTGTGGCCAATTTATCTGTATCTTCAGTTACTTCGTATGCTTTTGAAGAAGCAGTAGCTGTTATTATTTCGTTAATAATATTTTCTTCACCTGTCACTTTGGTTTTATCATCAATTTTAGGTCGTTCTTGATTACTTATGATACTATAGTTAACATCTTGATTCCACCTTTTTTTAGCTTTTCTTGCCGTTTTCTCACTGTTTATTATTCTTTTATTGTTTTTCTCGGTTTCATCTGCAGCTGTGACTGTTTCGAATTTTTCATTTACCACTTCAAAATTGTCCTTGAAATCTCTATTGTTACTTGATTTTTGCACCAAATTATTATCGTAAACTATAGGCGGCTTTATGCTGCGGTAAGCAGGATATTGGAGATATTCCGTAGATACTCTACTTATTTGATTGTAAATATCATGGTGGGACATCGGTGTCCAGCCATTTGAACTAATTATTTGTTCTGTTGATGTTTGATAGGCGACACTGAAGATCTGGAAGTGAAAAAAATAAATAAAAGAATATGATTAAATATTTGAATGCATGGGGGTTACATGAGCTTATGTAAATAATTTTGGATAAATTATATTTTGTAACTCACAGAGACTGTTTGATAATATTTGGTTTACTACATTCGCTGAATGTTGCTTACCTAACGTATCAAAGATTTCACAAATTTTCCAGCATTTAAATTTAAAGACACTAAAACAATAATAATAATACTTATTATTATCTAGGTGTCTGAATAACTCAATTTAATTTAACTAAATTTTCTGGTTTACCAGTAAATACGAGTAATCTCACAACAAAGAAAACTGTCTTACACGAAACAAGCTTTCCACCAAAGAAAACACTTTGAAAACAATAAAAAGCGACTCACAGTGAGTAAGACGAGGCCCCGGTTCCTCAGCATGTCACCACTTAGCACGAGTGGTCGCCGCCAGCTCTCGTGAAGGTATGACATCTTTGTGCAGCATAGTGGATGCACGCATTTACGTAAAGCTGAGTTACGCGAGAAAGTCAGGATTTTATGGGCCATTGTCGCGAGTTTTGGAATATAAAGGATATGTCTCATGGTTTGCGATTGAAAAGAAAACTTAACCCGCCTTATTCCAAAACGCGATCTAAAATAGTTCCAGGACTATTATTAAGTTTAATCGTGATTAAACGCAATCTAAATGTAGTTTTTGGGATTATTACAAAATTTTATACGAATTAAAAGCGATCTAAAAGCATTTCCGGGACTATTATTAAGTTTAATGCCAATTAAAAGTAGTAATAGTCCCGGAACTATTTTAGATCGTGTTTTGGAATACGGCGGAACGAGTTCTGAATGAATCGATTATGAATTAAATAAATTAGCTTGATTGTTAATTAAATATCTTGTGTATGTTTTGCGCATATAGATTTAAAAAATACACATTATTGATGCATCTCTGAAAATAAAACTAAAAAAACTACACTTACTAACTAAATTTGCCAACTTTGTTTTACTTGACACAGAAACACTAATACGTGAAACCTGCCTACCCAGGTTTCAAGTATTGGGTGTATTATATTCTTATTAATGATAACAAAGACAAAACTACAAAAAGTCTTATCAGCCAAGTAGGTAGTGTTCAGGTGGATACAAAACAACCCAAAGGATATAGGAACTTGTACTTTGTCAAAGATGGGTTATATTTAAAAAAATATAATATCCCAAGAACGCTATCATGGACGCAGCTTAAGGCGAGCACAGCGCAGGGCGTGTACAAGCGTTTTCTCATCTTAATTGCTTCTTTGCGCCACTCAGTGGGACAAGGAATTGCTTTCAAGCGCAAGCCGCAATCGTACCTACGTTTACATTGTCTGTCTGTTTGTTTTACTTTATTAACTCTAAAGGGTTTTTTACTTTCTTAATGTAAAAATGGTTAGCGTTGTTTTTTTTTATAAGTAAATTGAAATATGCAGATTTGAGAAGTTTTGGAAAATGTTGCTTAGTCATGTGAATGTTTGCAGTTGTAGTAACAGCGAAATTTAAAGTTAAACATTTCAGACTTACCTTATTTAATTTTATCTCAATTATTTGTTGGTTTAAAAAATAAGGGACGATTTTTTTTAAATCTAAATGTAGGAGCTTGGTCACTATAGTGACTATGACGCTCCATCAAAGCCAAACTTTAAATTTTAACTTATTTAAAATGATTATAATATATTTTATAAAAAAATGATTGCCTCGTCTGACGTAGTTTTCAATAGAATACTGTTGCAGATACCGATATCTAACAAATTTAAAGTGCTAAACAAATTTCTTCTGAAGCGTTCGCCCCTCTCACATTCCACCAGAATATAATGTACGTCCTCGATAATTCCGCATTTTTCGCAGTTAGACGAAGATTTGATGCCCATAAGGAACGTAAACTTATTCACGACAATTTTATTGGTTTTACTGAAAATAAGGTAAGTACGAGTTTCTATTCCAAGTTTCTAGTTACAGTCTTAAGTAAATTCCTACTGTTACAACTGCCAACTGAATTAAATCAGAAATTGGCGGTGAGCCCGAGTTATCGACAGCGCGTAGTATTCCACATGCTTCTCAAAGAGATGATAGCAGAATCCTATGGGCCTAAAATGGCCAATGCCCGCTGGGGCTGCTGTTCCCGAACGTAAAGGCAACTAAGACACAAGTCGTCGGGGCGAAACTCCGCTGCCGCGACAAGTCGCGGCATGGCGGACAGAGCTCCGGCGGGATCTCATGGTGAAATGGCGAGAGCGATTGTCGCAACCTCGTGCTGGGCACGCCACGATCGAGGCGGTAAGGCCCCTCTTTGAGGCGTGGCTGGAAAGGCCTCACGGCGTCGTCACCTTCCGTTTGGCGCAGGTGCTGACCGAGCACGGCAAGTTCGGTCCGTACCTGTACAAGATTCGTGCGGAGACGACGCCCGGGTGTCGCCACTGTGCGGACCGCCCGGTGGACACGGTGGAGCACACAGTCGAGGTGTGCCCCGCTTGGGAAGAGCAGCGCCGTGTCCTCGTGGGGGCGATCGGCGGCGATCTCTCGCGCCGGGGCTTGGTTCAAGCCATGCTCCGGAGCGAGGAGGAGTGGCAGGCGGTCGCCTCCTTCTGCGAAGCAGTAATGCTAGTAAAGGAGGAGGCCGACCGCCTTAGGCAAAGGCGGACACGCCGCCGCCGCCGCCGGGTTTCCGATCCCAATTTCCGGCCACCGTAGGCGCGGGCTCGCGGACGGTGGGCAATGGGTAGCTCGCTGTCCGTCCGTCCGGTAACAGACCGGTCCGAGCTCAGGTCGTCTACGGCGCGCACCGTTCCCGCGCGCCTCAAGGAGTTGTCAGCATACTGTAGGGGTCCAGCAGGGCCGAAGCCTACTGGGGCCAAAGGTTATGTGAGACTGTCACCAAAGGCCCCAGGATAAAGGCAAGGAATGGAAAGGTAGGTTTTTTAGTCAGTAAAAGTCTGACACTGTTTCCCGCCCCACCCAAGGGCGGGATTCGTCATTGGATGATTTTTACCTACCACAAAAAAAAAAAAAAAAAAAAAAAAAAAACTAAGACACAAGTGTGGTTTTAGTCAGTTAAAGTCTGATACGCCATTCCGTTCTATCCTTGAGCTGGATTAGGGTGGAAAATCATCCAATGAAGGAGAAGTTATAGAATGACTTTTCAGCCAAAAAAAACTACTACCAACCCAAGCATAGTCAAAAAATGTAATACTGACTTATTAAATTTTTTAATTATGTTTTGTTTGATAATAATTGACGAAATATTAAAGTAGACTCTAGAACTATAAGACTCACTTTAAAAAAACTCTTGATTAGGGTGATTTAATCGAGATAATTCCAGAAGCAGTAACAGGAGGAACCAACGCTACATCAACCCCTAACTAAGGTCCACTCCGTTTCATAACTCTTCACAAACCACTGAAATACCCAAAGCCGTCCAGACCAATTAACATGCAGATAAAATTCGGAACGCTCCGTAAATTTTTGTTAGCTGCGGTCGCCGACAGAGAGCGTGCGGATACACAAATTTATCTAATTACCGACCGTTAAAACTCTCTTGCAGACTTCAATTATGCGTTCAACAGATCTAAGTGAAATCTCTTAATTTGAACAAGTTATTAGTACCTGTTTTAAGTGTAAAACTTGGAGAATTGGGCTTTTGAAGTTGCTCGTCTTTTATGTGTATTGTTCAAGTTACAGTAAGTAATGATCGTGTTGCGCTCTGGGAAATGTATGAGACTTAATGAGGAGCTTTGTGATAACATTATTTCTGTGATTTAAGAGTCTATACCTTGATTTTTCACGGTTTAATTGACGCATAAAGAAACTCATTAGAGTTTCTTCTTAGGTTGTCTACATAGATGCAAAATTTTACAAAAAGTAGTATGAACAGATTAGTTTTAAATTAATAAATTTATTGTTCACCGTGGCGTTCTTTGCATGATCTATGACACGTAAAACGATAATATCTTCTTCAACACGACACCTGGCAGGCTCGTCGTATAAACACTCGTCATTCAGACGACCTCGTGCTGCGTCATTACCATTAATCACTTGACTAAGATTGATGGCTCAAATATATTCACTTTTCATATTTTTCTCGTTGATACTTTTTAAATTTTGACTGTTTACGGTTTTGGGATGAAAATGTTTTTCTGGCAGATGTCACAAGTTTCATTAATCTCTCGATTGATGGAACTTGTTATTTAGACAACTGCTAGATAAATAAAAATCTTAGGATTTGCTCAAGTACCATTTTTTTAGGTTAATCTTTGCTCAGTTCTAAGAAATTGTATATAAGAGGTAGTTTTTCTTGGAGTTGTCTGGAGTTTTACTAACGACTATTTACTCAAAAGTAAATACAATAACGTTTACGAATCTTGTTACATGTAGAAGAGTAAAGACATGATATTTCCACTCAGATTAATTTATTTTCTCTATTTTACCTACACATATTTCAGTCTTTAGTTAAATCGATAACAGCATCCTTAATTTTGGCGTCCAATATTTCCAAACACTTATACTTTCTGCTACGTAGTGATGCTTCACTCATAGGCTTATTGTTAATTACGAGTGACTGGGTATTATTAGCTGGATTTTGATTGGAGGTACTGGCAGAATTACAAGTTTTAATCCTGTAACGATATAAATGTAAGTTAGTTTTAGGAGTTAACTGTTTTGTTACATACCTACTTACATTTTTATTTACAAATTGTGTTTTAATTAAGTATGACTTAAAAGGTACAGATAAAAAGATACAGACTAAAAATAATAATATTTACAAATGAGAAAAAAAAAGTACCTACTTACAGAAACAATAATGAAGCAATACCATTTTACAGAAATATTTATGCAGTATAAACAAGGTTTCTATCTGTACAAATATTGTATCCTAGGTAGTTAATGGCTTGTAAATTTCATTTTAAATTCACTGACAGTAATCATCTAATTTCTGTATAATTATTATTGTGTTTTTACCTTCTGCAACTTTCATCTATCAATTTACCAAGTTTTTTCATATTAGACCTTTGTTCATACATAATGGTGTACCTATCAGTTTGGTGGTTCATATAACAATGAATTTCATCGGGCACACGCATGATATTTAAGCTACTGCAATGAACAAAGCGATAGCGCGATTTAGAAAAGCACACTATTGGCACAGTGACATCTAGGTATACTGTTTTAAACTATAACAGTTTATTGAAATCAACTCCATCTATCATAATGTCTGCAAACAAACAAGACCACCTCGCTCACTTCTGTTCTAGTTCCTTAAAGAAGTAATAGATGGCGCTGTGTTTCGCTAAAAATAGGACGAGTTGAAAGTAATAGGAAAGTTGAAGATGAACACAGAACAGAAGAATGTAGTGAAGTTGTCTTGTTGAAACACGGGCATAGACGGGCAATCTTAAGTATTTATTTATTATACACTTCATTGTACACCATTACACATTTTAAAGGAAACTAAACGCACGTGTCGTTTTTACCCGACTGAGAGAAGGGTTATTATTTAATTTTGTTAAAATATCTGCATTGCATGTCTTTTGAGCATGCATTCAAGATTCAATGTCTATTAAATCCACAACTTAACCTTTATACAATTTGCATTCAGTTTATTTTCATTAGTTAACGCCCACACGTTGACTTTTTTGGTATATATAAAAGATAATCAACATACCTACATAGTTTATAACATATGAAACAGATCTGTTTAAGCAAGACTTTGCTTAACCAGTAATCAATATGTAATCTTTTAGAAGAAATCTAATGTCGATAGATATGTTACTAATTTTAGGCTATTAAATATATGTAACCGTTAACGTGGGAAGCCTGGACATAGAGTATTAATTTAATTTGATATATTTCGAGATCACAAATAACATATGCCACTCGTAGTTTTGAAGTTATAGAGGTTAGCGAAACACTGTAAGTTTTAATTAAAGACTTGCTTCATATTATGCTAAGTCTCTTAGAGTAGACTAACCACAGACTTCAGGGCTACGAAAAGTAAGTACATATTTTTTTTCTAAGTGGTAAATCAACCTGTGACCTCTCTCACTCTAAGGTGGAGCAGAATAGCGTCTCAGACTTTTACTGACTAAAACTCACTAATATGATGCTTCTTTGCCTTCGTTCCAGGACCCCGGGGGGTTCTTTTTCCCACAACCTAAGCAAAAGAAGAGAACTTGCTCTTTTTTGCTTTTACAAGTAGTGTTACCTTTTTGGTGTGCAATAAAGTTTATTCTATTCTATTTTAACCCATGGCCCCAGTAGGATACGACCCTGGGCTTGGTCCGGGCGGTTACCGGACGGCCAGACGGCGAACTGCCCATTGCTCGCCGTCCGCAAGCCCAAGCCTACGGGCTGTAAATCGGGATCGGGGTTCTGGCAGCTGGCGTGTGAGGAAGCTCGTACTCTCACGCTTACGGCCGCCTCCTTTGCTAGCAATAGTGCTACGCAAAAGGATGCAACCGCCTGCCATTCCTCTTCGCCCTGGACCATGGCCTATACCAGGGATCGTTGCGAAAGGTCGATCTATCGCTGACCGCCATCATGAGGACGCGACGGTGCTCCGGCCAAGTGGGGTACACCTCCACCGTTTGCTCCACTGTGTAATTTGTTCTATTTGAAATAACTGATTCTAATTTCTATCTTCGGGAATTGTTGCACGATTCAGAAATGAATGATTAGCAATGTGTAAATAAGTGAGCTACTAATTTTGTGACCAATTAATTTGAAACGGAATCGTTCAAGACACACAACTTCCTCTTATATCACAAACATCGCCATATAAGTATCTAAAACATACATAAATCCAGAGACCAAAGAACTTTACATTTTAGAAATTTGTTTTACATATTGGAGAAGTCCATAAGTTATAAGTATTCACTAACAATGTGAGAAAGTGATTTTATATGAATTGTTAATGGAGGAATATTATAATAAATGGCGAGTTTGAATATTTGCCGGACGTTCATGGATGTAGACAGGGATGAAAAGGTTTGGATGCGGTGTTTTTAATTATTAATAGTAAGATTGTGTTTAATGGGAGTAATAAATTAACATCTATTGTCTTAAACGAGTACTTAAGTATTATAATTAATATTTATCGTAGTTTTAGTCATTGCACCATAGCAGTTGTTAATATCACAAATAATTATATTCTACCGGAATAATTAGTTTATAATAATACTCACATAACAGCAATCAGTAAAGTACCAGCTGACAATATTTAGGTCCATCTCAACATCTTTTATTGTTTTCTATTTATAGATACTGAAACTATAATATGTGTCCTATATTATTGTTGTCAGTTTACAAACCACACAGGATATTGCACAAAATTCTTTTAATTTCGCAGTTTGACCTTTCCTAATAAAATTGCCACATCCATTCTGAAAGCTGGTCCGATCTCGTGGCCAGTGAAAGTAAAAACTGTACGAGTGTATAACACGTGCAAATGAACTCGGAACCGGTCGCGGCCACTGTTACTCGTATCTGACCACTTAGTGACGATATATCTCATACATAATCTCAAGTTTAGTATTGTTGTGGCCATTGATCATTCACGAGTCTTCATAGCTGCTGATAGTGTAGTAACTATCTCATTTATGTCTTTGTTATATTTGTCTCTGTTGTTCCAAAGTAAATTTTTGATTAACCTGGTATTTAAAAGTTACCGCATCAGGCAACGGCGTACACGCCGCCGCCGCCGCCGGGTTTCCGATCCCGATTTCCGGCCACCGTAGGCGCGGGCTCGCGGACGGCGGGCAATGGGTAGCTCGCTGTCCGTCCGTCCGGTAACAGACCGGTCCGAGCTCAAGTCGTTTACGGCGCGCACTGTTCCCGCGCGCCTCAAGGAGTTGTCAGCAAACTGTAGGGGCCCGACAGGGCCGAAGCCTACTGGGGTCAAAGGGTATGTGAAAATGGCACCCGGGGCCCTGGGACCAAGGCGAAGAATGGAACGGGGTAGGTTTTTAGTCAGTAAGAGTCTGACACTACTTCCGCTCCACCCAAGGGCGGGATTTGTCATTGGATGATTTTACCTACCGAAAAAAAAAAAAAAAAACCTGGACCCGTGACCGTATCTAATAAATCAACTACAAGCCTGTCAGAAGCCAGGAGTATTCATCATTATCACCATCAGCTGAAAGACGGCCACTGTTAGATATAGGTCTCCCCCAAGTCCTATATGATAATTAAGAGAACTATTACATATAATGTAATAGATAAAAACCATAAAATAAAAGACTAATGGTCAAAATGGCAAATCTTAATAAAGCCTTTGATTGTATCATCCAAGTTTTATATTTTCAAGTGTGTTGATATTATTAAATGGTGAAAAATGACGAAGGAAAACATCGTGAGGAAACCGGCATGTCTTAGAACCAAAAATTCGAAGAAATGTAAACATTCAGCAACCCGCACTTGGCCCGTGTGGTGGATTACGGCCTATTCCCTCTCCTATAGAGGAGGCCTGAGTCCCAGCAGTAGGAACATTATAAGGCTATAACATCAGCCTTATGCTATGATATTATTATTATTCTAGTCACAGGAACTAATTCATATTATTAAAGTGTACCAATAAATTGAACTATACAATTTCTAACAAATTGCTATTTACTTGTCGGGCTTGTGGTGCTCCGGTACGCTTCCTGACCTTCAACCGGTTTTAGGGACCCGTAAACGGATGGTTCTTGTTGGATAAAGTATGAGACTAGGGTTGTCTCCTGGGTTTTGTTACAATCATTGAACATAAGGTCTTGTGTGAAGCCTGATTACGAACTAATACAAATTACATCAATATATTTTTTAGTGTTGAGTAGTAATCATCTTTTAAAAGTACGGTACGTATAATAATGAAATTCCGTTACAATTTTAAGAATTAGGAAAAATATTAAAAGCTTACATTGATTACAAGGGTGTCTCGTCTTTGCACGCAATCATAGTACCTATAAGTGAGTAATAGATAACTACGGGACCCACGCTTACACTGTCCAGTGCAAATTTGTATCTCAGGAAGTGATCGTCGGTTTGGAAACGCTGGAAATGGACATGTCAGAATATCCGGGAACACCGTCTGATAACACGTTCGGAACAACTCTTATTTATTATATAGAAATACATACTTGAGACCTGGAAGCTAGCTGAAGTTAGGTTTTCGCTAGTTTATGTGTCTTTTAAGACCATTTTTACAGAAATGATTCCCGGCAAAGAAAATGTTGTTTTACGAAAGCATGGAATTGGTAATATGCCCGAACAGCTGAATGGATGAATAAATTCAGCTGGGCTTGGTCGTTACGATGAATCCTTGGCAATACAGTGAGTTTTCAAATCACTGCAGGTGTAGTGTTAATGTCAGACAATTGCCAAAGTTAAAAAGTTAGTTTTTAAGATTCAAAAAGAGGGATGGAGCTATACGCCATATATAGCTTCATTTCTTTAAAAGTTCAGTTTTGGTTGTGCGATTATAACTTCTGGTAAGGTGTATGGTCAAATGAGCGTTATGCAAGCATAAAAATAAATAAATAAATAAATATCGGTAGTCACAAAACTTACAAATTGGTTAATATCTAGATAAAAATAGAGTCTTTACAGTAACAGGCATACAGACACAGCTACCACTAACTTCATAGCAGAATAATTAGAACTCTCTTGACAGTAAGAGCCTAAGTACTCTTGGACAAAAATAACTTTTCGAAGGTCGATACCAAAATTCTTCTTGAACTATACGTGATTTATGAAGTAATTACGGCGAGACCAACAAACCAGTGCCGCCCAGATTGGACAACGGTAGTTACAAATCATCATATTGTTGCATAATTCGTAATATTCACGGCTTGAACACAATAATCGACGATACGATTTGTAATTATAATATTGCAACATGACGCTACCGCTCAATAGGTGCGTCTCGGCCGTGGAAATCATATCAATTGTTGTATGACAAGAAAATCGTATGCGTAGGAGTGTTGACTTGTAATAACTAGGAAATAACTGTTATGACATAGTGACAGAAAAGAAAAGGAAAGAAAAATCAAGAATCATTGACGTGATATGCTGAAAGGAAATAACACAGATTCATATGAAGTAAAAATTTTGAGGCGGCAGATATTTTAAAGAACAGCATCATTTTTCTGAGGTTGATTCGACCTCGGGAAAGCCCCATTACCAAAATCTCCCAGGACCCACTGTCCTGACGCAGAATTGTGATGAGACACGACCCCAGATAATAGGAGTAGGGACGTACAAAGAAGAACTAAGTTGATTGTGTTTGTAAGAGGTTGATATAAAATTTAAGTTCATACGTTAAAACATGACTTGGCTAATTAGATAATAATTAAAAAACGTTTAGTACTCCATTTTGACAATTTCTCTTGAAAGATGTTCTCCGGAATATAGAATAAGAAGTCGAATAATTGTCAAACTCTACTTTAATATCAAAGTAGGGTCAGTTGACAATTCTGAACTCCAAATAGATAATTCTGCAACCGGCCCTCAGCTCCTCATAATAAGAAACTGTTAATAACTATATACCTGGTTTGCCAGCCCTGGTCACGATTGTGAAATTAAGTGATTGACTAATTGGACCCTAACACACTTTTCATCATTCAAATCAGGTGTTTTATATGGACACTGAGTAATCCTTTCACATTCTTGCATTGGGTTGCTTATTGGCCTTTAGTGTTATACTATGTGCAACTTGTCTGTATATAAAATCAAGTAAAATAGTATCATCTATTACGTACATTAAGATTAGAGCAGGAGCATTCATCCTAAATTACTTGGAATCTGCTTATTAGAAAAAAAGAAAAAAAAAAGGAAAACAGTTTATTTACACGGAATGACGTAACTAAAAATTAGAAAAACATAATCATTTTAAAGGAAAGGTAAATATGCGTCATATCCGTGTAAGACGGCCAAACGCTCAGCATAAAGATATGCCCTATTGACTTTCTTATTTTATGTTGCACTCTTCCTCAGTTGTTTTATTTCTGACGTTCTAGCAAAATAACTTCCTATATTTTTCTTATTGTCTGCATTTTATCTAAAAACCATTTGTTTATAACTCTAAATATCAAATGACTTTTTAAAGTAAGTAATTTTAACATTAATTGTAAAAATTTTAAATGCGCGACCGAAAGTGAAATTATTTTAACATAATGTCTAGAAGCTCAAAACAACAAGGATAAATATTCATAAGAGATAGAAAGCATAACATGTGACATTATGTTTATGTCACTTACTGGTTTCGCCAAAAACGTGTTTAACATTTGAAGAGCCAATAAGTCACCGGAACCGTCAGTCAAACAAACAAGCGTCTCGATGAAGCTCAGTTTGGTGATCAGTTCCGCGTTCCTAAACTAGTCTATATTACAACAACACTTTGAAAGCATAACTAAATAGTTTTATAACCCATTAATTACTCAGCCTGGTCAAAAGAATTAACGAAATCTTAAAAAATAAACTAAAAACACACTGATTTGCATGTAATGAGAAACTAAATTTTTGCAGTTTAAGTATCTTAAATGCCAATATCAAACTAAAATACAAAAAAGGACTAAATTTTGAATAAAATTAGAGTTTCTATTTTAATTTTAAAATTAAGTTTTAAAATTACGAAAGCCTTAATTTTCTATCTCTCTATGTGTCAACATTTTCCAATAGGTCTCAGATTTTGACATCAGGATGGACTGTAAAACATTTAAAGAAACATGAGGAAAAATGCTATGTAATGTGAAATAGCTTTCAGTCACTGAAAGCTCCCAAACTGAGTCTAGATGAGGTGGTCGCATTTAATTGAATTGATAAATTTTGCCCAAATAGCAAACTAATGTGACTAATCTACAAGAAAAATCATCTCTGTTGTAGATTTATAACATATGGTAACCAATGCGCTAACATACTTACCCATATTCTATTGCATCATATAGTCATCTTCATGTCAAACGCAAACCAAATCTAAAGCTGCGGATTGCTTCTGAGTTCCGCACGTATCCGTCATGGTTGCGGGTTGCGGATAACACTGGAAGCTGTAGAAAGCATCACTAATGTTTACGCAATCGTGCCATGGGAGTTTAATATGCGTAAATAGTGAAGGGTGATGATCATCGCCCAATAGTGATAATTATAATTATTACTGTTGCAATTATGTTGAGTAGTGTGGTGTGAGATTTGTTCAAGGGAATTTGCAGAGATAAAGGCAGAAACAGCAGCACTTGCGTGTTGGAAATACAAACAAAAATTATGAAGAGGTGAAATTATGTAGGAGTCTTGTGTAATCTTTTGAAGTATTGTTCTTTCATTGACCGGCACTGACATACCATTGAGTACCATAGACTTCTTTTGTATCCTCCTTTGATATCAACTACCAGGTACCAGAAGACAGACAGAGTTAAGACAGAGTAATATGATTATGATTAATTTCTCAAGCCCCAAACGAGTATCTCTAAATTACGGTATTCAAATGGTTAAACATTAAATATGAACAATCACATAAGAGTGTTTAAACTACATGTCGCTAAAACTACAGAAAAGTGAAATATATTAAATTTATTAACTTAACTGTTCATGGACCTAAGACAGATATAGAATCTTAAAAAAAAGATGTACTTGAGATTAATACAAATATGCTCATCTTGCCTTTCAAGGTAGACCAATAATTAGAGGAAGGTTCGAAAAGAACATGTCTAGAGATTGTGATATCTCTTGAGGGAAGGCCTATTCCGACGGACATCTTACAGCCAAAATTATTATGATAGTTATTGACTCACTCTAAATATGCGAGCTTTGACATTTGAAATGGTGTTTCAATAGATCTTGGCTTACTATTTAAATCATAAGCAATGGATTGTTTACTTAAATCTGTCGATAAAACTATGACTTCGGTTCCTTCCAATCACAGGCCATTGAACTGTGTATTGAACAAGTTTCATCAAATTACAACTTTCTTCGTGCAGCTCAGAGAGATATTGAATAATTTTCGCATAAACTTTTGAATACATTAGGCGGATCAATTTCCATCGTATAACTGACATCTATTAGTTTAGATTTTTAGGCTTACGCAACGCAGAAGCTGCAATATTAGACAGGAATTAATACAAAATGTTGTAAGACTAACAACAATATTAAAAATAGATTAAAGCACTGATTTCTATACTCTTCATTAAACTCTAATCCCTATATTCTCAGTAATTTTTTCGACCTCAGTTTAATAAAATTGGCAAATTTGTTATTACTGATATTAAATTAGGAAGAAGTTTCCTTTCAACAGAACTCAGAATGTTAGTTTACAAAGAATTAAATGACAGCTTTTGGAGGCAGTTTTTAGTATTTAGAATAGAATAAAATTTATTGTACACTGAAATTGTAATAAAACTTTGAAAAAAAAAAACTTAAGTCTATGAGTATGTACAATGCCAGTCTTATCGCTGACAACGATATCTATCTCAACCTTCTTTGACTATAGTTTGGCTTGTCAGCTTAATTTGAATAACGAATGAATGAATGAATTATATATTTGTTTGCAAGAATATAGGTAGCTAACAAGTTCTTAGGATCTATGGGGTTTCACTATATTCGGCATTTCTGTTGTAGAAATATTAGATTTTACATCTTTAGCATGCAGTAGGTACACATCTAGTTATAGTTACAGACTTACAGTTACATTTTTAGTTTTAGCAATTTCATAAAATACCAATAATCGTTTCATCATTTAAACTTAAATTACAATTCATCCACTAAATTAAAATTAAATTCTTAACCATTGTAAACAAATAATTCATAAAAAATAATTTAATTTCAATAAAAAAGTAATTATTTATAGTAAAAATGATTTCTTATCAATAAAAAAAAGTAATCAACTAATTCTTTGCAAAGTGATACTATGTATGCACATAGTGAGTCTACTGACTCATAGTGGAAAACAATTTCAATCGTGTATCAAAACGGCACTATTTATTAACAAGTTGTTACAATTACTTCAAGGAAATGGGCTGTTACGGTGGTTGACCAGCAACCTGTTGATAATTGACTGCTATCAGTTTTTACATGAAAAAGTTTAGTAGTATGTTTACTTGTATGATATTGTCGGAGGAAATAATAAAAAATAAACCTAATAATTGTTCTGATTGATTAGTTCCGATTTGGAAAGGATCTTGATCCTGTATTATAGTGTAGGTAGAAGTTATTATAGGTTCTGTTATTTTCAAGTATTCTTTGCTTCAAAAATTGGTAATGCATCAATTAGCTAGCGAAATTACTTATATCAAAAACACCGTTAAATTCTTCCAACTAACGTTTGATAATATCAATCGATAAGCCTGTTATCCTTAACGCTGTCTAAAATATTATAATATTTTAATAAATGTGTCTTAGTTCAGTGTACCTCTTGACATAGGCCTCCTCTAACATCTTCTCCCTCTGTTGGGATCAGCTGTTAAAATTATCTTATTTTTCTATCTCTTCCGTTGCCTTCCTCTATTTATTGAGTCATCTGTAAGGAACCATTATCTTACAATATATTATCTTACTTTACTTTTAAAGAATATTTTGCAATATGTGGTTCGTCTATCTCCTCTTCTCGTCTTTAGCCAACAACCAACGTTAGCTATGTAGTTGCAAACCTGTGACAAACAATCTCTCTATCAAAATAACAAGGTATTATAATATTATGAAACGTTGACTGTCAGTTCGAATTAGCCCGGTTTAAATGTTGCCCGTTGAGCTTTTAGATAATATTGCAATTTCAACAAACAGATTGGAACCGCATCTATTCAGTGTGAAGTGAATTTTTAGCAAGTTTGTAATATTTTCTAATTGTTATGTAACAGTTTGTAATCTGATCCCATTTAAATGTAAATAATATGAATATTTTGCTTGAGTGCTAAAGAGCAAAGACTATGTCTGCTAAAATGCAGTGGTGACGAAACCAAATAACGCATAAATACCTACGCTGATAGATATTATGTTCTAAGCACTTAACCTGTTGAACTTTTTGGTAGAAATTGTTGTGGATATGTGTGAATTTGTCAATTTCTGAATAGCTGGCTTTGGACATATTTTATTTGTGTGACCGTATTTTTTTACTTCAGGTTGAGGATTTTTGGAAGTTGACTCAATACGAGAAGGGAAGGACCAGTCCATGTAGTAATGTATGGCGGAGATCTAAGTTGGATTTAGACCTTGGAGTGTTGTAGAAGACGTCTTGGGTGGCGGGATTGTACGAATGAGTTACTGCCGTCTTGGAATGTAAAGGTTAACTGAAAGAACAAAGGTGGGTTTTAGTCAGTAACTTTGTCATTCCCACTCGCTCAACCGAAAGCGAGAAGAGATTACTTGATGGTTTGACTATTAAATCATCAAGTAATCTTTTTAGAAAACAAAAAAGGAACGTTTTTTGGCTGAAATTATGGTAATGATGACGATATCGATATCGTTTTATATAAAACTATAAATATTCTCGATGATGTTTTTATTTTCTATCACATTTTCTCCATTTCAGCATCTAGCTAACTAGAAAGTCGAAGAAAAATAAAGAAAAAAGAAACGAAAAAAAAAAAACAATTAAAAAAAACATGGACATGACATCAGAATTCAATATCACAATATCTATATATTAAAGGTTTAATAAAATAATAATAAATGTATATTTTTAATTCAATATTTAAAAAAAAATGTAAATAAGTACAGAGAGTAAAATGCATAATGTATACGCCTGTTATTTAAATTATTTTCAATCTATAATCATTTTATCTGTTTCAATATCGCGATCTCATCAATCTATTGCACTACATTTTGGGTGTGGCCACTTCTGCTATAAAACACACTAATACGTCAAAACCGACATTAATCGTTTGGCACGTATATATTAAACTGACACCAAGCAACTTGTATTGAGCAATGTCTTCTGCACAGTAGTTGCTAAAGATGCGCTCCAATTTGATGAGCTGTTGCAATAGTGCCTAGTATTTGGTAAGAAAGGAATCGGAATTGCATTAGTAGCAGGGTTGTCTTAGCACATAGTGACACCTGCCACTTTTATTAACGATATTATATTATTTCGACCTCAAAAAGATAAATTTAGGAATTGATGAGAGTACTCAAGTTTGTGATACTAAGTTAAATGGTTAGCAAAAAATGTTCGCTGAATAAAACCTACTTACAATATACAAGTACAGACATACTTGTACGTATAATGACAAAGTACAGACATACTTTACATTGATAATAATGTCCAACATATTTTTGTGCATATTTATAGTACTTAATACTGTTCCTATCAGAATATTGAACTATGAAAAAAAAGTATGAAATAAGGTTGTATGTAGCGAAGATGAAAACGGTAGGATCGATGTGTGGAGTAATAAAGGATAAAGTGAGAAATGAGTACCTATGTATATTAGAAGAAGTTTAAAAGTGGCGTCAGTGACTGAAACGTTGAACAGAAATCGTTTGCTTCGTTACGGTCATATATAGAGTAGGGAATTAGGGATGAAACTTATGTTACTACAAGTTTTAAGAATATAATATATGTACATGTAGATGAATGGACAAAAGCCAATAAAAAGATGGATGTATTATGTGAGGAGTGATATGAAAGAAACGGGAGTGAGTGTGACTTCTGACAAGATATAATGGAAGAAAAAAACACGTATTACACCGATCCCAAGTAATATGAGACAAGGGCCAAAAGATGAAGATTCTTTCTTTTTTTTATAGCTCTGAAGCCTGTGGTTTTAGTCTTTTCCAAGAGACTTAGGATAATGTGAAGCAAGTCTTTGATTAAAACTTATAATATTTCATTAACCTCCATTAATTCAAAACTACATGTTGCAAATGTGGTTTGCAATATTCAAACATAACACATTAAATACCTACGCTATGTCTAGGCTTCCCACGTTAACGGTTACATATATCTAATAGCCTAGAATTAGAAAGATATATATCGAAATTAGATTTGTTTTACAAGATTACACATTGATTACTGGTTAAGCAAAGTCTTGCTTAAAATGATCTATTTCATATGTTATAACTATTTTGACTAGGTATCTTTTCAATCTAATAAATATCAGTAAAGTCAATGTGTGGGCGTTAAATAATAAAAATAAACGAAAAGCAACTTGTATAAAGGTTAAGTCACCGATTAATAGAAATTTAATCTGAATTACATGTTCAAGAGACATGCAAAATAAAAACTTTCTTCAAAATTAAAAAAAGTGCGTGTCTGTCACATACAGTGTAGGACTGCTTAGTGACTCGTTGCACATGCGAACTTAGAAGAAGGCTGTTTTGTTTATAACTGTGAACTTATTAGTTAAATATCTGGCCAATAATGTTCAAAAATGGGCCCACGGCAAGCAAGAGTTACAAATTTTGACAACACAAGGGGATTTTACCTACCATAAAAAAAAACTACACAAGGGAAGTTAGAAAAAATATTATTTTCAATACTGTAGTATTGACATTCCGGAGAGTATTCGTAAAAGTTTTATAATGGCACGGACTATACTGAAAAAGGGAGAGGAATTACGCTATAGAAAGACTTATGACAAACGGTGAAGGTGATGACAAAAGGAATACTCCTTTTGTTTTGCTGTAAGAATTGAAGCAGGCTGCATTCCGTAATATCTGCTTAACCCCATGAGAAAAGCTTAAAGATAAAGAAGTTTATAGATGCTGTCACATTAAACACACATCACGAATGGAAATCTGTTGTACCCATACATTTTGATCACTTTATGTCTATCATTACAAAACGCAAGTACTTTGGTTTTACATCTAAAAATTTATGAAAAATTAAATAAAAATATTTTATTCTTTATATTTCTAGAATATTTGTGGTTTTACGGACTTATATATTTTGAAATATCTATTTCGTATAGGAGATAGTTGCCTAATCTATCATTACATAGTATAAAACAAAGTCGCTGCCCGCTGTCCCTATTTATGCTTAGATCTTTAAAATTACGCAACAGATTTTGGTGCAGTTTCTTTTAATAGATAGAGTGACTCAGGAGGAAAGTTTATATATATAATACATGCATAATGTATTAAATATCACCAATATACCAGTGCGAAGCTGGGGCGGGTCGCCAGTAAAAAAAAAATTATGTTAAACGACCTACAGAGAAGTAGGTCATCAATCCGTACAAAAATATTAAATAAATATGCATAAAATGCATATTTTATATGCCATAATGCTTGTTGTATTAAGTCCGCCTATGTACCGTAGCTGTACAATTTTAAATAAATAATAATTCTGATCACACCTTGCCTTCACAAGCAATCGTACAAAGACATGAGACACGGGCAACTTGGTGGTACGTAGTAAAATTTTTTATTAAGATTAAAATGGCATGCAATTCAATTGCGAAACGAATTACAATCGCTGTAAATACACCGATTATAATAAGTTACCTCCGAGACATCAATCCCGGTTTTACCGTACCGAAGATAATTTCAACATTTTAAATGAGTTGAGACATAAGCTCATTTTGACCTGCAAGTGTCAGATAACTCTATTATTTGACGTTTGTTACGTTTACAAGTGAATCCAGGAGGAAAAGCCTATAATTTCTCTCGGATAGAGTACAACATCAGTACCGTTAATCCCTGCAGGTATAGCGGGCACGTAATACAATAATTTCACCCGGCGTTGCTTGTGGTTGCGCGTCACATCCCGCGGTTTATCTTACAAAACAAAGGGGGATTTACTGTTCGATATATTTTCATTTGTATTTAGTGTTTTGTGGGATATTGGGTTATGTTTGGAGATGATTGAATCTGAGGATGTGTGTTTACTCATGTGTTAAGTTTAGTTTTCAACTAATTGCTGAGCATTGAGTTCTACATGAAATGGTAGAGGTCAATGCGAGCGCAGCAATAAAAGTAACTTGGAAGTTCAGCAATAAATTTATCAGAACATTTGGACTAGACCTTACTAACCAAGCTCAATATATTAAAATAACTCAAACGATTTTCTAGCAGAAACTTTATTTCAAATTTCGTAGACCAATAACAGGCACTGTTGGATTGTGAAAATGTCAGTCAGTCAAAAAAGGGAACTAAATTACACGTTCCAAAGTGTAGGTCTCTATGGAGAAGAACATGCCAGAAACTTCATGGACACTCTTTTATATTATGTCATAAGTTAGCAATATGTAAATGAAATAGTTAATCTCAACTACCACTTGTTACATACAGTCATTTTGTTAGGTAGCACTTATTTCATTATTTTACTACTACTTTACGAGATAAAACTAATCTGATTGAAAGATTCCGAAGTAAACAGACCATTACAAATATGGATGAGTATGTATGTCAATATGTCATTGAACAAGACGACTTAACACCTTTCACGATTATATAACAGTATAACAAAGATCGCTAGTCTGATGATGCTACTAGGCTATCAGAAATTATAGGCAAGCTTGCCTCAACACTATCTTCAACACATTATTATTACACCGATGCTATCTTTCCAAGTGTAAAGTGTGAAATATGCTATTACGCCTCTTTGAACAACTAAGGGTATATTTTTGCAACGGAGGATGCCTATAACAGGTTTTGCTAGATAAAAACTTTATCTGATCTTATGCGAAAACTCTAGCCGTTGGTTGCTTAAATCATGCGTTTCAGATAACTCAAGTTATGTAAGTCCGGAGCTTATGACAAACTTTTATTTAGTGAGAAACGTCTGAAAAGAAAAGTTTTTTTTTAAACATTACTTTTTAATAGGAATCTTTAAAGTTTTACCTAAACTTGACTGTCTCGTTGGTTTAACGTTAGAAGTAAAATAAGGTATTGTTGAGCGTGGCGTTCTTTTTTGACCCCATGCAAGGATTTTTTAATGCACCTTTACTTTTGATAGTGCGCGGGGTGCGAGGTTGTAGTGGTTATAAAAGCACTGATTGATTTTGTATAGTTTATTGAAATTTGCTATAAATACAGGTGTGTTATGTTATGCTGGTAATTTTATATTGTGGAAATGAAACTACTCAAAAAAATAATACAAATAAACACTCGTATGAAAAATTAAAGTCTGGTGAGCACAATATTTCCGAGTCCTGTGATGCCTAACGCATTCAAAAAATTGCAATGTCATCCAATCTTACTTACAGAGCAGTTACATCATTGACTCACAAATGGTTACTATGAAAAATGACCGCACATTGAGTTCACAAATATAGGAAAAGCAGATGCGATTGAGCATAATGCTGCTTTGCAATTCTTATGACCACAGAATACGTATTTGTAAGATTAGAGCAGGCCATATTTTGCCTTTTGTACTGCTTTTTCAAACATAGGTAGAGATTGTGTAGGTAAAATAGAAAAATAGAAAAGTTCACATGTTTTTATCCTGTTATTTTGTAAACTGAGTAGGCAATAATATTTAGCTTATGAAACAACGTAACGCATTGAAACAATAACTAGTAATAATACTTATTTTATTTGTTCGGATCTATAAGACAAAATTGTTTATTTTGTGTTTTTGAGTTAATAACTTTTTAACAACATCAAATAAAAGACTTCAAACTAAATACGCTGTCTTGTAAATATCGCTTACAGCAATTTGACTGCCATTACAGCTATATAAATAGAAATATGTATATTAAAAGTGTTATTATGTGTATAATACAATACAATATCTTTCTATCTAAAATTCTGGTAATTTATATTTTTTTAATATAGTGAACTCTCTCGTCAATATTTATTCTGTGTTTGTATGAAATGCGTGTTACGCATGCGTAGTGTGCTCGTGACTGTGCGGTCTTGTGTATTTGTATAGAGCTGTTAGTACAAGAGACTAATATTTGTGAGCTAATATTTAAAGTAAAGATTATTTTGTGATGAATGAATGAGTTTGTTTGAAGAAAATGAAGAGGCTTATTTTGTATTTCAAATATTATTACAGATTGCAAAACAAAAAGTAGTCCACTTCAAAGGCATACACGTTTAGCTGTTGCACATGTTGCTGCCGATTTCTTCGCAATAGTTAGGACGACCTTTAGGAACCTATGATTGTCTTATACTTATTATAATAATATTCATTTCTTCAGGTTAAATATACATGTTTCCTTATAAATATGATGATTATTATTTTTATTTAAATAACTAAAAAACAACGCCAAACTAACAATAAAAAACACAAGTAAGAGTCTTACTTGTATTTTTATACAATGATAATGAAACATGTTAGCCAGAAAATTTCCGAATAAAAGGACTTAAACACCAAGAATATAGTGCGTTTGCTTATAGTCGTGAAAACAGTCAGTGAGCGCTTCAGCAAAACATATACGAGGTACTGCATTGTTAAGGCAGCCCCATCACCGCCCTGTTATCAGTATTATTCCAGCAAAAAGAACGTTTTGCTATACCGAGGCTTCTGCACTAAGCTTCGACAAGCCTAACGTATTGCTAGCAGCCGGTATCAAATAGATTATTCTGGCAACATTAGTTTCACAACTCTATAAAGTTCCCCGAGGCATCTGGACAATAAAACCCTATCGTTAAGAATATGTAGTAAGACAACATTGCATTACATCGAGGATGTCGCCGGCCCATGAAATTGTCCACCACACACCGGCCGCTTCCTAGTTTATAACTCGATCTACAAATAACTGGGTGCGTCTGTTTGTGTCGATGTAAGTGGGTCTTATTCAATATGTAAACGAGAACGCCTATTGAGTAGAGCTCAATTGGCGTTCTCATCGACATCTTAAAATATGGCTTGAGTACTTTTATCAGAACAGCGAGATGAGTCGCCACGAGCAACTAAAGGAACTTGACTACTTTGATATTCGCCACCGAATTGTCCAACATGGTGATTCATTATCACTGATTTCATGATAGGTATCAAAGGTCTTCCTCTAACAATACATGTACAATTTCTTTTGCACCTGGGTAATCCATATTTTAGAGAAATGCCTATAGTTGTAGTAGTATTTAAGGAAAATAGTCGGCTGAGGTCTCTCAGAATTTTGTCTTTTTTGTGTTTGATTTTGGTTTTCGGTCTTTCAGATATGGCTTACCTGAACGATATATTCAAGTCAACATTTAACAGTAGTTGACTGAATATTTTTTTATGCCCATCATATCCTCCCAAGAAGGTTCCTGGAGGATACTGATAATGCAATCTTACAAAAACACATGAATATGAACTGACATTTTGCTAGCATGATTTATTTCGTTAATACCTAAATAGAAATTATTGGTTCATTAGGTTGAACGGCCAACAAGCTGTGACTAAAACCTGCTCGTTGGCTTGTAGGCGATAGTTTGATTAATTTGTAAGTTTTTGCTCAGTTGAGAAACCTTATTGTTTTTGACTTCGTTGCGTGACCTGGAACGTGTAATTAATAGTTACTGCTTCTTTTGTTTCTAGATTTATTGACTGTATGATGTCGTGTGGTTATGGAAAGTATGCTCTTTCAGTTTTTTTTTTTTTAAAGGTAATATATTGCTAAGTATTTATGATTTACTGGCTGGCATTTAAGATTATTGAATAGATAAACCTAAGAAAATTATGTCTCTTTTATACTAATTGGTCCTCGCATATCTATGTGCTCGTTGGCCACTGAAATTCATAAGTAATTAACTACCTTGTTCGCATGTTCAAAGATATTTCGTAAATATTTCGTTTTGATTTTTGTTAAAATGGGAAATCATCAAATTACCACTCCAGTTCTTGGTGGAGCGAGCGGGAGAATCAGTTGCCCTCTGCGTTCCAGGACCACGATCACTGCTTCGGGTAATCCTGCTGAACTGGAATGTGATGAGTACATAAGCTGCTCATGGACTAGGAAACCCTATACTAACCAATAAACATTCAAAATCGTATTAACGTGCTTATTTTTTTGTTCATTGGCTTCTGTTATCCCATTATTGAACAAAGGTAGTCAACTACGACCAGGTAATTTTTTTCCATGCTTCAAGTTTTTATTGTTTTTTTAAATTATCTTGTTATTTTATAATTATGCGTAAAACGATTTCCATGTCCACTATAATAAGACTGAATTTTAATTTAATTTAATTAAGTTCCATTTAATTTAATTTCATTTAATTCAATGGAATTGAATTGAATTGTTATGTATAAATATACAACATGTACATACTAAAATTAGGTATAACACTACGAACTTTGTCTGAAATAAAAGTTGAATAATATTATGAAAGTGGAAATAAACCATTAGTGATAGTCATAAAACGGGTTTCCAATAATTTATTTTTAGCAATATATACAGAAGCAATAACTTAGTCAAGCATAATAGAATATTATGCAAGCTGATGCATAAACATATCGGTTGCATCGCAAATTTTTTACTCAATATAATTTGTATATTTTTCTTATTTTATGTAAAAAATTGTGAATGTCTTCTATTTTCACTCATTTCATGCATAATATTATGACCACATAGTATTTAAATATTAATATAGTGTTCACGTATAATCTCGAAAATTTGAATTTTGTTCGAATTAAATTATTCTATTTATTTGAGATTTTTTCATTAAAAAACAATAATATTTTACGACAATTTTAAAGAGAGAATAGATAGAATGAGAGATTTAAATTCAGTTTTTATTAATTGCATTTCGGAGAGTGTGCGGTGTGCGTCACAAATTGCATAACTTTATTCCGCCAAGCCCACACAATCATTGAGCTGCTAGACGTACTGCGATGCGCCACTTGTACATGGTGAATCCAGCGCACTTACACGCAAAAAATATTTTGGGACGAAGTACATGCATTGTGTGTACAGTAAATGACTTTAATTCCCTGTTGGAGTGCATTTTCTGATAGCTAAAATCTGAGGATCTAAGTTAAGAGTAAGTAGGTTATTCCTAGATATACGTGCAATAACGTCGAAAGAAAAATAAAAATTTATTTATAATTAATAACTGGGCAAAAGCGAGTCGCTTTTGCCCAGTTATACACTCACGCTCTGAGGGTTCTGTTACCTGTGTAAATAGTTCAATTCCCAAATGGAGTCTTGAAGATATTTCCGAACTGCAAAAAAAGTTTTTTTTTTGTGACATATTCAACTAATTTAATGTTTTCAGATTAATTCCTCTGTGCCTTGATTTGACCTTCCTTTGTATCGATAAAAAAATTAAGTCCTGTGATAAGAATGTTAGGCTTTTAAACACGTATTGTTAACTAATAAATGGACTGCAGTAGCCTGTCAAATGATGTCTGTGCGGCAGAACGCAGTTGATGTAATAGTTTATTCTTTATCTGCGTAAATGCTGTCTTTCTTGAGGCAGACTCAAAAAAAACAGTATTATCTAATCAAATTGCTGATAAAATTGCCACAGAAAGATAAAAGAGAAATAGTCAAGTAAACTTTTTTCCCTGTTTCGGGTTCTCGTGTTCACGATTTTTTGTGTACACATGACTACGTACTACCGTAAGCCCATAAAATGTGAAATTCAACCAAAAACGCACGAGCGCGCATGTATCGCACGCGCATTAATAGTAATAAAAGGCATTATCGTGACTTTGCCCGCAAAGTTGGGCAAAGGCCGACAATCCAACATGAGCACTTTCTAATGACGCGCATTACCAAAGGGTGAGAGAAAGTCGGGATTAATGAACAATTTAATTAGTTGGTGATGTTTATGCAGCGGTAGGCACGTGCCCAGCACCTACTCAGCAGGTGTCTATACTTGCATTGCAAAAAAGCGACCTCACATTTCGTCGTACTGCATTTACAAATACAACACCTACTTGTGAAATCAAAGGGATACATACATTTCAATTACATAATAAACAAGTACTTGTTAAAGTAATAATATATGCCAACAATAATGCACATTCTAATGCAATTTCATACAGAAGAATGAGCGAGCAAACTTGCACAAGCATAAAACAAAAACATGATAATTATGAAATAACAGTTTCGAACATGGACATACAAATATTTATTTATTAAGTACGTATATGTACATGAAAACATTTGAATAGGGTCATAGGTGTCATTACACTCTTGATTATGAACTAGTCTAATTATGAAAATTAATCTGAAGATGAGAAAAAAAATGTTATTTTGCTGTTTCATACATTCCTGCTACTTTGATTAAGTCTCATCTTGCGTACAGCTAAGGAGTAGAATTCCATGTTAGAGTATGTGCACTTCCGACGTCTGGCTCCCAGGTTGAGCACTTCCGACGTCTGGCTCCCAGGTTGAATGCGACTGGGGCTGCGCTCAAGCGGCTCCTGCCGAACCTAGGGGGTCCAGACGCCTCCTGCCGGAGGCTCTACGCAGGCATCGTTCGGTCCATGGCCCTTTACGGTGCGCCGGTGTGGGCGCCATCGCTACGTAAGCGAGTGGCGGCTCGGCTAACCGCCTGCCAGAGGGTCATGGCCATCCGGATGATCCGCGGATACCGTACGGTGTCCTGCGAAGCGGCGAGCCTCCTTGCTGGCCTACCACCGTGGGATTTGGAGGCAACAGTCCTTGCACACATGCATGACCTACGCGTGGAGATGCAACGTCGGGGCGAAACTCCGCTGCCGTGACAAGTCACGGCATGGCGGTCAGAGCTCCGGCGGGATCTCATGGTGAAATAGCGAGAGCGACTGTCGCAACCTCGTGCTGGGCACGCCACGATCGAGGCGGTAAGGCCCCTCTTTGAGGCGTGGCTGGAAAGGCCCCACGGCGTCGTCACCTTCCGTTTGGCGCAGGTGCTGACCGAACACGGCAAGTTCGGTCCGTACCTGTACAAGATTCGTGCGGAGACGAAGCCCGGGTGTCGCCACTGTGCGGACCGCCCGGTGGACACGGTGGAGCACACAGTCGAGGTGTGCCCCGCTTGGGAAGAGCATCGCCGTGTCCTCGTGGGGGCGATCGGCGGCGATCTCTCGCGCCGGGGCTTGGTTCAAGCCATGCTCCGGAGCGAGGAGGAGTGGCAGGCGGTCGCCTCCTTTTGCGAAGCAGTAATGCTAGTAAAGGAGGAGGCCGACCGCATTAGGCAAAGGCGGACACGCCGCCGCCGCCGCCGGGTTTCCGATCCCAATTTCCGGCCACCGTAGGCGCGGGCTCGCGGACGGTGGGCAATGGGTAGCTCGCTGTCCGTCCGTCCGGTAACAGACCGGTCCGAGCTCAGGTCGTCTACGGTGCGCACCGTTCCCGCGCGCCTCAAGGAGTTGTCAGCAAACTGTAGGGGTCCAGCAGGGCCGAAGCCTACTGGGGCCAAAGGTTATGTGAGACTGTCACCACGGGCCCCAGGATAAAGGCAAGGAATGGAAAGGTAGGTTTTTAGTCAGTAAAAGTCTGACACTGTTTCCCGCCCCACCCAAGGGCGGGATTCGTCATTGGATGATTTTACCTACGTTAAAAAAAAAAAATGTTAGAGTATGTGTTTCCGCACAGCTACATGCTACCTTGGTTGTTAAATCAATAATGAATAGGTTACTTCTGGGTAAGTGTGCTCCATCGTAGACCAAACTGTCACTTACCATTAGATGATAGGCACATGTTAGTAATTTATTAATATATATATATTTTATTAATGCTAGTTCGTGTTAGCAAAGACCTCCCTTCATTCCTTTCAAAGATCACGATTCCTTGCTTTCTTCTTTCCAATTCTCGAAAAAAAAACTTCACATATATATCGTTCAACTGTTACACGTTCAGTATGAAGTTTTTATGGAGTTTTTCGGAAAGAGGTCTAATACGCTTCATACGTGTCTTCACTGCCGTGTGGAAGCCGTAACTTAAATCTGGTTTAATTTAGAAAAGAGATGAATATTATACCTTAGATACCCTATAAATACGGGGTCACTTTGACCTCGTGCTGCACTTAACAAAAATAAGCTTTTAGTTTCTTAACTATAACGGGGTCTAACAAGCCTCTTACCGCCATGACAATAGTTTTAAAACAAGACCTAAATGCCCCGTGCCACAAAAATAGAAATAACACAAAAATGAAAGCCACTGTCGTTGTGTTAATTGTCTTCATACTATCAATAATAATAAAAATAATATGTTTCTGCCACCTGCCAGCTGTGACAGTATAAGTCGAGCCGTCAAAAGTCAAGTCATATTTTCTTTATCACCGTCTGTTAACAATGGTTTCACTGCACTTTACATTTATGTATGCATGCACTCGTTAACACTAAGCTTACAAGCAACCTGTCTCGTTTTATCTACAAGTAAACGACATCATAATGACTGGTGAGACTTGCGGGGTTCGTGAATGACAAGTTTTTATGAAAAGAGAGTATCTACATATGCACGCGTGCGCATGCAATACTGATGTTAAAGGTGAAGTGTGTTTAGATGTTTTTTTTTTTATGAAATTTGGTGCAAGATGGACTAAGTCCTGGGATATAATATAGGACGCTTTTTATGGAAGTACTATGTTCCCTTAGGATAATTTGCTACGTTGACGCGGGAGAAACCTCTAGCAGAAGTTAGTTTTGTAAATAAACAAACCTCTAACTCTACTCTTACTGATTTTCTTGTTGATAGCCTATCCTACAGGAATGATCAGGATCGGACCAGTCTGTTCTTCCAGAGATTAAGTTCTGCCAAATCATTTTTTTTTACCTTTTTAATAGATTAGTTTTTAATTCTCTTTAATTCTTTATTTTACACCAAAACAACGTATAACAAAGTAGATTACAAAGTTAGTTTTTGTTTTAATTTTAGATTAGATAAATTCGAGCAAAAATAACTTAATTACTGGCGATGTCAATTAGTAGAACCAATGCTGAGCCAGTTTACAAATCAGATTCACGATCAGACTTTCAGAAAACCCGGAACTGTCACCGATAGTTTTATCTCTGCCAATTTTGTATTTAGCGGCTTCTTATATTATACGTCTATTCATAAGCCACATAATAAAATTGAACCCTAATCGGTTATTTAATATAGAACTGTGAAAGTTCTATATTAATTTTGATTTAACAACATTTTTGAAAACAAAATAAAATTCATACTCGTAATATTATTTTTATTAGCATGGATAAAACTATAAGCATATATTTAAAATAAATACATGCTTATAGTTTTGCTGTTCTTATTATTATAACTATATTAACATGCACGTAAAAAAAAAAAAAAAACTAAAAGATGGCATTGAATTAGTCCTCATCACTGTCGATAGCTAATGTGCCTAAAATACTGGCGGCATTACCATGTTGTATGGCAATGGTTATCCAGTGACCAAGTTAAAAGCGAACCTTTGGGTCACATGAAATGCTAACTGCTCATTTGGTGAAACTTTTGTATATTTATAATTATGTGTGATCACTCGAAAATATAACTACTGATGAGGGTATTTTTTTTTTTTTTTTGCAGCGGCAGTAGCGGTAGTACAGTACGAGTATCGACTGTAGCGTCCCACAATAGATCCAACTCATTCTACTTGAAAATAAAGTCATAATATCCGGTCTTTTGCCATCATCGCAGGCCAGGCCATTGGGTTTTAACACAGCCGGAACATCGACAGGGTTAAGAGCACTATGGATAATGCTCTATATTTTCGACTGTACGACAGATCGTGGTGACCAAAACTGTTGACGACTTCGCTACAGTCGAAGCGATGAAGAAACAAAGAGCGAGCGCCTAGACATAGGGAAGCAGCGTGGCAGAAAGAAGTATCGTCGAACAAGGTGCTTAAGATCGACGACGGTATCTTGTGAAACTCAATTCACCCACAACTAGCAAACGCACACACTCAGCAGCAGTAGAAGACGAGGCAATGAGGGGTTTGTGAGCTACTTTCAAGAGCGGCTTAAAAAGATTAGAAACATAGGTGATAGCTGACAACTACCATACTTTCAAATGCGTAATAGTCACAAAAATTCAGTGGGAGTTCAAGAGGAAGTTAAGTGGGGAAGCCTATGTCCAAAAGTAGACTTCGTCATCACGTCAGTCTTTCGACTGAAATGATGATGATAATGATGATAAAAGTTCATCAGCTCCAATCCAAAAAATCGTATACTTCTTCAGAAACCCAACACTGCTAGTTGATGATTTTCTATTTCTGTTTTTCTCAGAGATGAAAATTGACATTTACGAAACTTAAAGTCGATTTAGATAACAATATCTACAATTAAAATTTTCCATATTAAAAAGTTTGGATAAACTTTTCATTCAGAAGTTCACATTTTTTTGTGGATAGTACTCATAAATAGAAAAGTTTTTAGTTAGTTCTTTTTATTTTAAAGTTAGAAATAATAACAATGTGAATTGAGAAAAACTTGAAAATTAGAATATATGTTTAAAACAATTGTAAACCTCTCGCTCCAAAAGAAAAGTTTTTTTTTAACCTTTAGCCTTGGACATTTTCGCGGGATGTGGATGGATAGAACAGGGGGCCCTGCCCCATAAATTGACGGTATTTTTGTTCTAATCTATGAAAATGAACCGTAATGGATAGTTTAACCAAAAGTTTTAAATATAGTAAACTAATACAAAAGAATAAAAAGTAAAAACACATATAAATATTAGAAAGATTGATTCCAACTAAAACATATTCGCTATTATTTTCAGAAGTAATGTTAAAAGATTGAAACCAAACAAAGCGCAGTCGCGAATTTTAACTCCATACATTCCTCACTCATCTTCACCTTTCATCCATTACATAAAAATCGCGCTAATATGACATTCAAAAGTTACATCAGACATATTGGTTGTGGTGCGCGGGAGTTCGCCAACCCAGTCGTGGTCCGTTCGACGCCGGCGTATGACGTGCCGCGTTCCAAATACAAACGATTTGACGGTTTCTGACGCGCGGAAATTTTATGTCAAATATTTTGATTTTTATTTTATAATTTAAAGTGTGTAACGTGATTGTGTTATAACTACATTTTATTTATTGGATGTTTTTACGGGATCGAGGTGAGGTGTTCTGTTATGTTTGTATAGTAAGAGCTTTTCAATGTTTTCATTTTACCGGGAAAGTAGTGATTGTGAGAAAACATTTTCTAAAGTATATTTCTGTTACTTTTTGGCCCACACCTTATAATTTAGCTGTCTTCGCTATTATATCAGTGATAAAATCTTAAGTTTCCTTCCATTTCCACTTAATAACAGCTTTTCCCAACCCAGACAGTACCTCTTAAAACTGTCTTCTCAGAATGGGTATAGAGGTACTAGTGGTAGTTACAGATGTGCATACTGCTACCAGCCGAGCCAGTAATAACTGTGAAGAGATCGTATCCGTAATTAAAATGTTAAAACCACTGAGTGCAATGTCTTAACATACAAATATGTAATAACAGAGATTTGCTTCATGCTAACCACGGTTCAACACGTTTGTGGGTTAATATTGTGAAGATGAGTTTAACCGTTTGTTGTAGAGGGTAACCCTTTACTTTCATGCTTTGAAAAGGTTTAAGTGAAGAATTTTAGCAAGTGGAAGCATCATTCTATGTTCTATTGACGAAAAAGTACTACAATCACCACGCATTAAATCTGTTGAGCTCAAGCGACAAGCTTGGTAAAATTGGCGGGTTTCCCTGTGGCTCTTAATTAAAGTGACTATGAGAGATTTACACCATTCTTTTAGGACTTTCGTCAAAGTGACAAGCTGTTATGATTTTTGTAAATTAGCATCTACGGGAGTTCCTTGCACGTTATTCTCCGTCTAGATCTATACTTTGGAATGTGCAAAGTAGATATTATGCGTTCCAAATGAGAATAGGGTTGATTGCCATGTTGTGACGTCACTTCATACTGTCACATCGAAGAAATTTTGGCAAAATTGAAGAACTCAGAGATGAGTAAAATTGAAGAACTGGATTCTGCTAAAATTCGTTCACAGTTCGTAAATAAATTAAATTTTAAAAATATCTTTCCTCAATTTGACAGTAAATCGTGACGTCACAACATGGCAATCGATCCTATTCTCATTTTGAACTCATTGTACTCTATATTTCTGACTGATTTTTTGAATTAAAAGTATCTATAAAAGTTTAATTGTAATAATGAGTTTCAATTCGTTATTCTATAAGATACATAATCGAGGTTGTTGACTGTTGGTTGGTGGTCAAGTAGAAAATAAGCTGGTACCCGTTTATAATTTGCTTCTATATTATAAAGCATTAGAGTTAACGATATCTGTGATTACAGCTATAACTAATTATATTAATATCACAAAGAGAAAAGTTTTGCATCGATAGCTGTGAAAGCTTGTAGATTATAATATTATTTTTATTTTCAAACAAAGGACGTGCAGAAGTGATCTTACACATAAAAAACGTAAACGTCGACTACAGAACATTTGAAGAATTTTTCAAAATATTTATAGTACGTGGCAAATAAATTGAACCATTTGATAAGGGTATGCGCAGTCCTCTACCTCGTTTGGAACCCGAAAATCGTTTACTGCGCATTCAAGGTCGACCGCCATGATAGTAGTACTTGTATGACGAGGATTATAAACGATCTTGGGGTCTCAATCGAAGTGGAGGGCTGCGCGTAATCATAAAACATGGTTCAATTTATTTGCCGCATACTATACTGCGGTCCTGGAACGCAAAGTGCAATTGAAGGAAAACCCGTGGGTTTTAGTCAGTAAAAATCCCTCTCGGTTCATCCAGAGCGGGAGGAATTATTTTATGAATTTCCTACCTAAAAAACTAGTCCTGAATATTTGAAAAATACACTGAAAGTTTTAATCAGCAGGCCGCATGATCGCAGTGTATTGAAGAACAGAGAAGGATTTTTTTTTTAAATAATGACTTCTCTCGGTCTTGGTTTTTGTAATGGTAGGTGTAATTATTCAATAACAAATCCCGCCCTTGGGCGGATCGGGAAATAGTGTCAGACTCTTACTGACTAAAAACCTACCCTGTCCCTTCCCTGGGTCCGTGGTATCCAGGGCCCTGGTATGCATTTTCATATCTCCCCAGAGCACCAGATTAGGCCTCGACCCTACTGGTCCCCTACGGTTTGCTGACAAATACTTGAGGAAATTTTGCAGCGCCTCTAGCGGTCACTTGCACAACCAAAATTTGCCATACAAAATATTAACGGCGTCGATATCGAGTAGCGACGAATACTATTGCTTAAAACTCATGGTAGGGGTACAGTGCGCACCGTAAACGACTTGGGCTCGGTCAGTAACTCTACCATGAGTTTTAAGCGATAGTATTCGTCGCTACTCGATATCGACGCCGTAAATATTTTGTATGGCAAATTGGTCGCTTGGTTCTGCAAGTGATCGCTAGAGGCGCTGCAAAATTTGCCATACAAAATATTTACGGCGTCGATATCGAGTAGCGACGAATACTATTGCTTAAAACTCATGGTACAGGTACAGGTCTGTTACCAGACAAACAAACAGCGAGCTACCTATTGCCCGCCGTTCGCAAGCCCGCGCCTACGGTCGCCGGAAATTTGGATCGGAATTACGGCGGTGGCTGCGGCGTGAGCGCCGTTGCCTGATGCGGTCGGCCTCCTTCTTTTTTCTCGCTCTTGGGCGGATTTTTATTGACTAAAACCATGCCTATGTTCCTTCAGTTGCCCTTGCACTCTAGGACCACAGGTTTCCCTTTCAGAAGTGACCCTTTTACCCCAGTAGACTTCATCCCTGCCGAGTCCCTAAGGTTTTGCTGATATTTCGTTGAGGCGCGTGGAACAGGGGATGATGCATGAATGAAACAACATTACTAAAGCTCACTACGAAAACAAATTTGCTAATACTGAGTTACAATAATTACAAATAACTAATGATGTTGTTAATTAAAGTTGATGAGTATGTAACTTGCAAATATACTTAAGTTATTTCATGTGTCAATTACGGTTACGTAATATGAATCTTAAAGTATTGAGGTCATTTCAATCATTCAACGCTTTATAGTTCGCGTTTAACATCTTAGTATTATGTGAAAGTTAATAAAAATCGGTCATGTGGTCTATAGTAGCTTCTAAGTTTATTTTTATGATTTTGCTCAACAGAACATTGACCACTTAATCAAACTGCTCATATACTATACCCATGACCTACCTCGCTAGTTCTTTAACATTGCAAATTGCAATAGGTTGCATTTGTAATCGTAGTATTTATTGCAGCAATTAACATTATTGATTTATGTTATAAATATATCTAACTAATTAATAAAGTAATTACTTGAGATCGTAGTAATCCGGAGTGTTTCCTCTAATGAATAAAGCTTTGTATAAGAAAGTTAATTTCAAAAACACTGCTGCCACGTGTTTTAATATACAAGTATTTTAGTAGTTTGGTAAAATGTTGGTGCTTTATGGTTTTATATATAACACGAATTGTCGTTACAGCGGAATTTTCAGTCTTATGTCCTTGTTCCATATTATTTGGGACTGGTGTAACAGTTTTCTTTTCCATTTCGTGTTTCATCGTTCATTACTTCATCTAAAGCAATCCAACGCGATATTTGATAAAAAAGCTACGCGAAAAAAGAGAGATAACGCCTGAAAACTCTTTTGGTATTCGGTAATTTCGTGATTTACTCGAATATTTCACAAATGTTGTTCCAAGAAATAAGTGTTTTTTTTAAACCCTTAAAAGTTTGTGATAGAATATGTCTTCATTCACTATAGACGTAATTTTTATAATTTTAATACATGAGACCATTATGGAGGTCCAAAGTTCACCTAAAATAGCATATTATCAGAAGTTTTTACATGATTAGTTTTACACAAATTTATGTTTTGATTTCTAGAAAAGCCTACATAACATCCATATGATATCTGTGTATCCAAAATATCGGGAGAAGTGTGATAACATTATAATCACCTGAGAGTGGTTGTTTGATAAATTTACCTCGGGTTGGCCCTTCTAGGATTTCAAATATTTTTTAGTCTTTCCGTGGCGCCATTGATGTTGCCATACCAAGCTAACTGCTTTATTTTCCTTCTCTACCTGCTTACATTAAGATCGTTTGCTTATGTTTTGTTTGTGAATTGATGATCGTTAAGAAGGTATTAGTATTCAAAGATTGTTTCAGAATCCATAATGCAGTTTCTCTTCTCAAATTACTTCTAACATTTGATATTTCCAAGTATTCCTATAAATCTGTAGGTAGTGTTCGTTTATCTCAAAGAAGTGTTGTTAGTAGAACCCTAGAGCAAGGGAAAGCGTGAACTTAAGGCTGAGGAAAGTGCAATTGCAACATAAATATTGCAAAAGAATAAACTAGCTATACAGAAAGTGACAGTAAAAGTTTCAAGTTAAAACCACAGTTCGAAAGATATTTTTCTTTATTTTAATAAGTACAAATACTTCAATCTTGTTTGTGAAATACTCAAATTATCTATTTTCTTAGTAAAACATTTTGTAACAGTTAATTTTTGCCAAAATTCTTACACCTTAAATCAATAGGCACGCCATAATTATGTAATTATGGTTTGCCTATGGCGTGCGCGGTAATTTCTCCCTTTGAGGAGTGGCTGGAAAGACCTCACAGCTTCTTCACCTTCCGCATGACTCAGGTCCTTACCAGACATGGTAAGTTCGGGAGGTTCTTGCACTGGATTCATGCGGAAGAAACGCCCAGGTATCATCACAGCGTGAAACGCTCGAAGGACACGGTAGAGGTGTGCCCCACGTGGGCAGAGCACCGCCCTGTCCTCATGGAGGCGATCGGTGGCCACGATCTCTCCTGCCGGGCCTTGGTACAGGCCATGGTCCGAAGCGTGGAGGAGTGGCAGGCGGTCGCTTCCTTCTGCGATGCTAAACAAGGAGGAGGCCGCACGCGTGAGGCAAGGGGCCTCACGCCCCAGCTGCTGCCGGTATTCTAATCCCAATTTCCGGCTACCGTAGGCGCGGGCTTGCAGACAGCGAGCAATGTGTACCTCGCCGTCGACCGGGCCTAAGTCATCGATGGCGTGAATCGTTCCACGCACGCCTTAAGGAGTTGTCAGCAAACCGAAGGGGCCCAGCAGGGTCGAAACCTACTGGGGCCATGGATCGTTTTCTAAAAACAAATTTCGGCCCCGGTACGGAAAGCAACGAAAAACAGGAGTGTGTTTTTAGTCAGTAAAAGTCTCAAACTATCTCCCACCCCACCCAAGAATGCGGAGATGTCATTAGATCCTCCCACCGAAAAAAAAAGACCTTAGATCAATATTCTACACACACACACAAAAGTATCATACAAATATGGGTGACTTCACATAGAGTGGGGGCTCAGTAATTCAATCAAAGTCTACTCATCCATTCCAGACATCAATCAAACGGAAACCAGAACGTCAGCTTAAAATATTCCACTCCAATGTCGTCAACATGAACGTTTCAAACAGTCTTCGCTCAGAATTCAATTTATTCAATAAATTACCTTTATTCATATAAAATCAGCATATGAATAGCCTTACATTCGTTACGGAGAAAATACGCTTAGGTAACAGTTAAGAGAAAAAGGAAATTTCTTAATATATTCGTCGTTATTTTTACAATTGAAGACTTCAATAGATTGCATGGTTTTGCGTATAAATAGGGTTTGCATAGTGATTAGTGAACTGTTATTGTTCGTGAATTATTCATGTTTCTTTGCTCGACTTGTGCAACAGTAACTATTTGTTATTAACATTATGTGTTTTTTGCGGAGCTTTACTATCTTGCTTGTGGTTCCGTAGAGAATTTCTGTGGATGAACACAAAGGCTAGTATTTTACATTATGGGTGAGGCTTCGGAGGCATTGAAATAAAGTAATTTACAATAGTCTATTTTATTTTAGTTGTGAATAAATTTAAAAACCCTTTTACTACTTAATATAGTGTAAAGTACTAACGTTCCTACACTATACCAAGATTTTTTAGATTAACTATAGAGTATTGAAACAGTTATAACTATAACTAATTTAGCATTTCTTACTAGGCCTTTATTTCAAGTCCAGGAACTAGATCTACACGTACGAGCTCATGAACAAATGAAAGCAATATTTTTTTTTCAATTTTCCTATTCGTACAACACCAAAGGTAAATTCGGTCACTGGGTATGCAAATAACTTTTAAGTTGTTTGCTTTTGAAGAACCCTAAAAATAAAAAATTAAATAAGTGTCTGATGTCCATTGTGTATCCATCGCGGTGGAAGACCATTTTTGTGAAACAAATGAACAGCGCAATCATTTCCGCTAACATTACTGAGCGTAAGCAGAGTAGTAATGTAATAGACTTACAAGGAGGTCGTAATCTCCAATACGAAAGCTTCTTATTTTTGTACAGATATCTAGATTTGAATCTTGAAATACGGTATTTGCTTTTAGTTGTCTTATCTTAATAAGGGGTTTCCTTTTATTTATTAAAAAAAGGATTTATATTTATATACTGTCTGACTAATCATATTAATATGTTTGTAGGTATGTTTGTTTCTTTTTCGAGCTTGAGTGGCTTGACGAACTTTAATAAAAATTGTTACACAAGTACACCGTCTTGGAATAGCACATATTATTTTTATCTCAAGCATAATATATGTTTCTATAAGATAATTTTCTTCTATCTCGCAAGCAAAGCCGTTAGCAACGGCATTATAAATGCAAAAGTACTGCTGTCCGTCTGTTTGTTACTTTTTCACTTCTTGACATCGAAAAGAATTTGAATAAAACAGCACACGAGAGTACGTTACGTAATACTATTCCGGGAGTACGTTCTTTTGGAATAAGACGTAATTTCTAAGGTTATCGATCGTCTTCACATCATCATCAAAATTTCAGCCGAAAAACGTCCATTCTTGGACATAGGTCTCTTCCAAGTGTTGTCACAATGAACACTCCTGTGCGTCTCGCATCCATCAGATTCCTACAATCTTAACCACGTCATCGGTCCACCTTGTAGGAGGCCTTCAAACGCTGCGTCTTTTATTATGTGAATCGTGTTCAGTTATTCTGAAAATTTAAGAAACGGGGTGGAATAAAAAAAGTTTGAAATATTAATGGCTGTTTTTAAGCGTGGATAGCTATGGTAGCCATCAAGTAACTTCTTCTGCTGTGTGAAGTGAGAGTGTCAGACTTTTACTAACTAAAAACCACATATGTTCGTTCAATTGCTTTTCGCATTCCAGTGTTCTGGAGATTCATTTATACAATCTTGCACCTTAAAAAATAATTTTATTTCAGCCTGACTCTAAACTCGTTTTATGAACAAGATCATAAGTCAAAGGAATACAACCTCATCTAACTATGTAGTTATCAAGTCGTATCAGTAACTAGGGAGAATTAAAGCAGGTTTTTGGCACGACAACATTAATAAGCCGAGAGCGAGTAGTTCAGTTAAACTACAGTTAGTTCTACTAACTTGCAGAGCTATTCATAAAACTGCGCTTTTTCCTACGTACAATGTAAAAAGATATTATAAAATCTTGACATGTTTAGAAATTTTTTGAGCCTAAAAATTCACAAACCTGACTTTAAAATCATAAGAAACTAGTCAAGTGCGAGTCAGGCTCATGCACTGTGAGTTCCGTACAAACTTCGTAAATAGTTTCATTCCCGGGTCGAGGAAGATTTTTTCTAATCGCTAAAAGGTAGGTTATTGTTACGTAAATGAAAATCTACGGCTTTCAGAATTTTCCTTTATTGTCGCCATAAATTGTTATTTTTAATATATCATTTGTTAACCCACCAACAATAAAGCGAACCTTAACCTAGAAATTAAAATTACTCATACAAATATACAGACTAAAACATAAGTTAGTCGGTAACAGGTCCTATGTATACACCTCGAGACGAGGCCACCCATACCTGTCTGCGCTAAACTATAAAACAACTCAATAAAATCCCATACATTTCTCACAAGCGATATCTCCGCACTTGGATCGGCTCGGATCGGTAATTAATCGTCAATGAACCGCGTCACAGTACCGTATGCGCGCGCGCCGTTACTGCATCCCGCCGTCTCCCTCTTATTACATTTCTCAGGCATTCCCGACGTGTGTGTGTGTACGTTAAGAGTTTATGTTTTAATTTTTTTTACCAAGAGAATGCTATTTTATCACTGAGTGATAGAAATATAGCAGCAAGCAGAGCCATTGGAACAAGTTAGTTAATAATATAACAATTTAACATCGTTATATAAATTTGATTTTTATTTTAATTGAAACTTCTAAATTATTCATGATTTGGTTTTTTTTAGGTTATTGTACTTTAAAATATAAAAGAAAACGAAATCCTTATAGGATCACTTTCTTGTCCGTCTGTCTGTTTGTCAAGACCCTTTATCTCGGGAACGCGTGAAAATAATGAGTTGAAATTAAAAGCATATACTCAGATCTACTGTCCCTTGAAGCTGTGAAAAAATTAAGCTTCTAAATTAACGAGAAAAAAAGATGCGGCAGTTTATGTTGTCAAAAACGTATATTTCGACACTCTCAAGGGAATCAAAATTCTAAAGGTACTTCCCGTTGACATAAAATCTTGAAATTTAGCATGAAACAAGATATTATACAAAAAATATAGGAAACAATCTGAAAACTGTACTTACAACACCAAAAAAATCTTTTTTTGGAAAAATCCTCGAGACTAGATTTGGGAATTGACCTGTTTTCACAGGTAAGTTTGCACAGAATCGTCAGTGCGTAAGTGCGACTCGTACTTGCCCGGCAACGAAAACACCTGATGGTAAGCAGTAATGCAATCGTCGATGGTGAAGCACACAAGTATAATTTACTTTAGCCTTGAAGCCAACCCTAAACAATAAATTCAGGACAAAGGCAGAAAGACGATGATGATGAGACCAGCTAATACGTATTGTACGTATAGCTATTTTTGAACATCTTACTAAACATTTAGGAGAACTTGAAGTGCACTGTTGTCCAACCACATCGCACTAAGACGAGTAGCACAGGAGCGATATTCTTGTGCATTGTGATATCTTGTAGCTTATTTTCATAAGTTATTTAAAAGTCCGCACAAGCAATTATTTAAGACTTTTCTTTACGTCCAGCCTATAAATTCAGCACCGCAATATTTAATGAAAACATTGCGTTTCATACATATTTTGAGATAACCTCACCCACTTTTCATATTAATAGAGCCTCGCTAGATATGATCTCCCCATCTGTGGAGGTTTCCCCGCACCTGGCGCCACGAACAGCTGGTAACGGTTAAGCACAGTAACTGTGCCTGCAGGGGCGACTTCATTCATTCTGTCTTCCCATTGAAATACTTCCAAAAGAAAATACTGCATATTACCGTAACAATAATAAAGTGAGCAAGTTTATATTCGGGGTTAAGGACCTTACGTATTTAGAGCTACGTATCAATCGAGCGTTATTTTTTGAGGTAAAAAAATCATCTTTCTCATATCTTCAAAAAGCGGGATTATCGATATTACATCTTACTGACTAAAACCGCACCTCCACCACCTGACTAAAACTCAAGGGATATCAGATTTTTACTGAGTAAAACAACACCTATGTTTCTTTAGTTATAATTTGTGTTCCAAGGACATGAGTACATCCTTTTCAAAATCAATCCTTTGACCTTAGTACCAAACGTTTACGTGAAATTGGCTCATAAAAATACTTTGTAGTATAACCATGTGCATATCTGGATTTGGTTATGTAAATTAAAGACTAGTAGTGAAAATATTAGTTTGGTTTTAAAAATTAACCCGAGTGAGGGACGCCAGAAAGGCCGAACAAGAGCAAGAGAGCTCCGTTTGGACTTTTAAAGGAAAATAATCTTAAAAATTACGAGAACGCTTACTTTTCTCTTTGGAACTGAAACTGTAAATTCATTAAATGTGTCCAATTTACTCAGCAATTTTTCGCAAAAATTCTTACTTTTTGGCACAGTTCACCTGCCTGTAGCTGCCCCCGCAACCCGAGGCTTCGTTGTTAACTTTCTCGGCTCTACTTTATATTACTGTAATGATTATGAACCCAGGTTAAGTGGACAGTTAATTTAAATAGAGATTTACAGGATAGACTTAGAATAAGTGCGACTATTAAAATAAATTTACTCATCATAGAGAAATCGAGAATTTGCACTATTTTGTAGTTTTCAGAGTTAAAGATATCAACGCGCATCGCATCATCAAAGTGACTGGCAAGTGCTTTTATTTGAAACTTTTCGCTTTTCTTATGAAAAGTCTAGTTGAATAACCCGTTAATTTAGTCGTAAAACGATCAACTACACTTTGGCCGGTCGAGAGGTGATAAAATGAAACCCCGAAGACCCCACATGAATAGTGATGGCCTAGTGGTATCGGTCCTGAATTACGGGTTGTAAGGTCGCGAGTCAGACCCAGCCAGACGCATTACTTTATATAATTTATTTTTCCATAAAACCACATGCTGGTTTCCTCACGGTGTTTTTCTTAGAACCAAAAATTCAAAAGATATGTGATATCCTACAATGCGCACTAATCTTGTGTGGTGAATTACGGCCTATTCCTTCAAAGAAAAGAGACCTGAGTCCCACCAGTGGGAACATTAAAAGGTTGATTATGCTTATGCTATGCTTTAAAATCCCAAATATATTGAAATCTTTGTAATAACACAACTGAAATCCCTTTTTAAACTACCAGAACTACGTAGTTCACTTCTTATTCCTTATTCGACATTTCCTTTGTTCACAGGTGAACAATGAGGCAGTGAGGGTGTTGAGTGCGTGTTGTGACGATGATCGACCGTGTGTGATCAGTGAACACCATGTATATCAAGACCTATCTGTTCGTGCTGGTCCTCGCCGGAGTGGCCAGGGAGGCTCTATGTAAGTACCTCTTTACGTTATTATTGCCTATTCGTTAAATAGTATTCGACATGGTTACCATTTTACTGGCAAACAAAGAAAACAAAGAAACAGGCAGCAGCTCGCAAATACTTTTAAACAACGTTTGAATATGCTTATTTGATAGTAAAAATAAACTTCTTGAACACAAACATTGGTAGTACAATAGAAAATTTTATTATTAATAATATTTTAGCATGCTTTAAATAATTACAAAAAAAAACTTAAACTTTTTGCTATTAGAGAAATATTAACACTAAAATTATGGATTAAAATTCAAAGAAACTTTAGTAACTAAGCATTACCAATGTATGTGAAGCATACATTGATGGTGCCTAGGTGTGCCTAATTAAGTTAATTAAAAGCTATTTACTGTCTTGTTTTTGTGCTTGCGTGATAAGTTATATAAGACATACGTGTTTGACACTAGTTTGATGACATTTAAATATCTTTTGCTACAGGATTTTTTTTTCTACATAAATTAGAAAATTAAATTGTTACATCATTTTACATGTCTTAAATCATTACCTTTTTTTGCTCTTTTTAATTTGTCTTACTCAATTATATAATGGATATTTTTGTTTTATATTTTATTTATTTTTCTATGTTTGCATTTTTGTTACTATGTCCTATTAGTATTATTTATGATGTTTGTAGAACGATAGTAATAAACCTGTCTCCTATCTTTTGGTCCATGCGAAGGTTGTATGTAAGAGATTGCCATGGGCGAAAAGACCACCCACTATATACTTGTTTTTTTTTTAAATAAATGTTTAAAAAATTGAATTAGAAAAGAATATGCGATAAATCTTATCGTAATATGATCTTATTTTTCAAACGTAGGCAATGAACTTGCACCACAACACAAATACAACCATTACTTTAAAATTTAATAATACAGAATCTTAACCCCATAGAGCACGTCACTAAATCTTAATAGTTATTTTTATGACAAGATTACTCGCTTAATTACAAACAAACTTAGTTCAGCCGCTTTCCAACTTTCACTTCGCGGCGATTTTGTTTTAAAACGATTTACTTTGCGATAAAACTGAAGCCGTTGCGAGATCTTCTGATATATAAACAGGAGTTTATTGTTTGAAATGTTATCTTTTAAATTGAGGAAAAGATTGGCTTCATACGTAATGAAGTATGACTTCTGTCTAGACTCGTTAGCTTCCCTCTTGTTACTACGAGTTCAATGAACATAAATCATACTCTACACAATACTCTAGCAAGTTCAAAATCAAATTGTAGGGAAAATCTTTTGTTTTTATGGTTAAGTGTAGGTCTATAACTCTTTGAACTAAAAATGTCAATGGATTTAACTACTTTCCTGGATAAGTCATTTATTATCCAGGCCACTCGTCTATGATATGCATTGCCTTTGAAATAAAACGTGCGTAAGCGCTGCCTGTGTTTAAAAGGTTTGTGAACGAACATTACTTGTCACTGTGATCATGATGTCGTTTTACCACAAATACCTTAAAAATAAAATACATGCTAAATATATAAAGGCAAGAGTACACTCTTGCCTTGCTGTGATCATGCTAATATGCAAAAGTATTCTCTTGGGTCTTGCCTGGCCATAATTTCTGTTTACTTTTATATTTACATCAAGTGGAAACTCATTTTGTGTCTAGGCAATTTCTATTCATTCTAGACTCTCTGAAAGAAATCTTCGAGTGTGTTATGGTCGCTAATTGTATGTTTTTTATAACAAGGTTTCCTTTCTGTAAATTGTAACCATGGTGTACAATAAAGTATGTATAGACAAATAGCTTTGAAGCGTGAAAAAACAACACGTTCATTTTCATAGGTAATTCACTATTAACCTTCCTTTAATGTAATATCCTTCATTAGTGGGTCTCCAAACAAGTCCCAAGCTAGTTACAATTTGTCATGTTTTCAATACACGTACTTCTATTAATATTGCAGCGATGCGTAGCGGTAATGCTCCAAATAAAATTAGGAACTACAGTGTAATCGTATTGTGTGGACTTAATTCTGTTACTTGGCAAGTTGGCGTAAATAAACGTGTTCAATCTAAGTTTTAGTTTTCAGACTCAGACGATATGATAGCAATTTTTTTTTTAGAATTTATATTGCGCTGTGTTGAGGTAGCATTTTTATGTGCACATTCTTGTTTATATGCATTACTGGAAGTTTTGTAGCAAACAAAATCACACACATAACCTAGTTTTTCAGCCAGTCTGATAATTTCTCTCCAGAGAAACAAACAGCATGCAAGTGTATTGCTTTACGATTTCTGATTGAAAAGATATGAGAAAACTTGTACAGGTTTCAAGCTGCGTTTGTATCATTGTATAATGGCAAATTATCTGTAATGCCAAAGACATGGTATTGACCGTAACTGTAGAGGCCCAGCAAGGCCGAAGCCTACTGGGGCCTAGGGTTAGGCGAAAGTGAACCCTGGGGCTCTGGAATAAAGGCAATGAAGGAATAGGATTTTAGTCAGTAAGAGTCTGACACTATCTCCAGCCCCGCTCAAGGGTGTGATTGGACATTGGATGATTTTACCTAACATAAAAAAATGGTATTGGCCATAAGTCTCAATAAACATCTACTATTTTGTCGTCCATTTAAAATCCGAAGACATAGATAATATGTCAAACAGTGATATCTGTGATCGACACTGTCTTAGTCCTAGTCCTCAGTACCTGTGTAGCAAAAACTGAAGGAAAAAAGTAGTTAGTCATAAAGCACCCGCGTGCTCCACTTCCATAACCCAATCAAAACCTGTCCAACATGATTCCACTACATGTAATTTCCAGACAAAACTGATTGAAAGTAAATTGCCCACATTACCCACACGTTGCTGACTGCTTATCAGTGATATGTGGAGCGGCACCAGATCTCATCTCAGATGCACGGCAACTGGGTCAGCTTGTCAAGGTGAAAACGAAAGTTGACGGAGTGCCCAAACAACTATTGTTTTTTTTTTCTTAATTCGTGGGTTGTATGAGTTGTGAGAATACACGAAACAAGTAAATGATGGAAATTGGGGAATTTTGATTCATATAATTTTTGTGTTTCTGATTGGGAATTTGGTTTTTTTTCTGAATTGTTTTTTATTCAATTGTTGTACTCGTATTAATATAGTATGAATAATGTCTAATAAAAAGGCAAATTAATTTATGTTGAGCTTAGTACAAATTTTGACTAATATTATTAAAAAAAAAAGACTTTGAACATCCCTGTTAAAATAAATAACTTGAAATTGAATTTTTAATATAAATATGACATTAAAATTTAACATTTTTAACTGTTTAATTAAATAAATATTTTAATAGACAAACCAAACTGTCCCGGTATTGATTTATGAGCCATCAACTGCAGTAAGTGCATATTTTATATGTAATTGAGTTAAATAACTGACTCACAACAACAAATAGAAAGCCTGCAATAAATTAAAAAGACAGTTTTACATCACAGCCATCAAATAATTACTCTAAGCATAATTTTATGATCACATTATTATAAATATGGTCGTAAAATAAGGACGGTAAATGGGCCACTTTATATGCTAATTTAGAACTTTTAAACAAACATGGAGTCAATAAAAAGAACATTATTTAATTTACAGTAAGCATAATGTTGCCATTACTCTACTCTGAAATGCAAATAATGTTACGTCGACCACTCATCAAAGTAAAGTTAGAAAAAAAAAAACGCGTAAGTTACATAAACCGAGTTCGTTGTTATTTTGCTCTATGTTCTTAATTTTGACTTAATTTTTATTTAATTCTAAGGTAGCAAAAGAAAAATTATGCGCACAATTTGCAAAATTACTGAAGCTCAAGAACTAAAACTTGCTGCGAAGACTGTCAATCAAAAAAACACGTACCATTTGCCTGATCAATCAATCTACGACTTGAATACAAAAAAAGAACTGCTTCAATTTTGTAGGCACTTAAAATAAGTTGTCATTTCTCATAGGTGTGCATAATCTCGGTCAGGTGACTTTGTAAGCTGGAGCCTAAGCAAGCACTTGTAGTTCGTATTTTCTTTAAATGTCTTTGGAAAGGCTAACAAAAATATTCCCTTAAAAACACTATCTTTAGAACTATCTTTTAAAGGACTACACTAGTACTGCTTAACTTAAAGTACTGCTTATTCGAAGATACTCTATATTGATGTGTTTATAAAGTCCTCACACTTTGACATTTCTCACCGTTCCCGCGTCCACCTCACCAGAACGATTGACCACTTAGTGCTTTTTCGCAACATTTAAAATGCTACTAGTGAAGTTTTATAGGTTTAAACTCTAACACGTTATTGAAAATTAAGCAATATTGTTGGCTATGATGTTGTAAAATATCTGACATTTGATTGTTTTATGAGGTTTGACGTTAAATCGATGGACGAATTTGTTATAACGTGTAATTAGTGTACGCAGCCCCAATAAATAATAGCATATTGTTGTTTTGATGTAGAGAACGTGTTTTATTTGATTTAATGCATGATGTAAAAAGCAATTAATTAGGTACGCTAAGAGGATTGGTACTAGTCTTTTCTTCTGTGTTTATTTTTAAGGTTTTGTTATTTTAACGACAAGGTTGTGAGTTCAATTTTGTGCAATTATTTAGTTGATAGTCACATTAAAAAAATAAAAATAAGCATTAATAGTATGCATTGAAAATTTTAAAAAAATATATCTAATATCAAAAGTTAGCTTACTTAAACATAAGAACCACAACACATCACTAAAGATTTTTTATTTAATTTTTTATTTATTTATTGTGTACACCTAACACAGTGTAGTATTTTTCGACAGCGAGGTTGACAGATAGAGAATGCCTTTTTGCATTAAATCCGCCTGTGTAACACAACTGTACCAGAAATTTAAATAAATAAATCCAGTATGATAATATCTTGCTTTTAATGTCCTGAACAGGTCCAGTTTCTGTATTACTTTAAAGACCACCACTTATCTTACGCGTAGACATAGAGAAAATCCAACGCGATACATTTCAAGAATGCTGTCAAGACGTGCAATACAGGAAATTCACTTACACCACGCAATCATAGACTTACCCTTAATTGAATCAGAGCATATGGCTCAACTGAGATTTCAGAACTATAAACCACATTCCGTGACGACACCATAAAACTCCATGATGTCTCTTAATAACTCGGGCTTGCATCATGACATAAACGAAGGAGTTTTATGTGAAATAGTACTATTACTTGAAGGTGTGTAGGTAGATAACAGGTCACTCCTACTTAGTAGGTGAAACAAGATAAAACATTTTCATAGCTATTACAATATCAATGTGTTGTCCAAAGCATTATTCTGGCCAATTCCGGCATTTTTTTTCTAAATTATTGATAGGTTCACGCCTCACCGCTTTCTCATCTGATGGAAAACGACGATGTGATCGACGATGGAGCGCGCTTGCTTGGAAATAACCTATTCACTCTTGATTATATATCTTTCTTTTTATTATATCAAGTTTTATGATATTTTAATAAGCATTCCATATCATCAATCTTGTACAAATATAAAAATTTAGTCTGATAAATCTAGGACTCCACGCCAAGCAGTAGGACTTGTAACCACAAGACCAATGAGGGTTAGTGTACAAAACATAAAGACGAAATAAAGACTCATTTCCTTCCTACCAGATTGGCAATATCATCACGCTTTAAGAAGAAACGGACATGCCAATAGTCACATTCTTATGTAAATTTTTTCCTCACTCTCCCTTACGGATATTAACGTCTAAGTAATTAAGAATTGATATTTACCTCTGTATGGCTGGGTATCAAACAGCATTCAGTCCAAAGAGTAATCCAAACTGCATTATTTACGCTTCAAATATCTGTAATCAAATGATAATCAATCGGTCACTCATTCACAGAACGCCAAGGTCTAAGTTAAGCTAAATTTAATCCCTTTTTGTGGTTATTATGAAAGTTAATTTTCGTTTCTTCATCGGATAATTATTTATGCCTTAGCTTGTCGACAGCAGCCCTTGTGTAAGACTGAGTTATGAAACTGTGCAGATCTCTAAAAATGCAACGAAGAATATTTAGGGCAGTTGCTTCAAAATGACGATCATCGCAATCGATGATCGTTAAAATTTGACAAGCTGTTGATCAATATGATCGTCATATCTGACAATTAATGTCATTATGGAAGATTTAACATCACGACTGCATCTTCAGAAGTGATTGGCAGGTATTTTATTTTTAAATTTGCTAGTTACATTTGAGCCCAATTTACATATAGAGTGACACGTTATTGAGTGCATTCACTCAATTAGGATGTCTCTAGAACTAATTTCCGACTCTAACTTTGATAATTTGGGAACTGCACGTTGAACCGTCGTTGCTTACACTCATACACAACTATTCGGTCACTGTTGGTTGCTATTTTTTCAAGTTTATTGTATTGTAAAAAAAAAACCATAAGCTACATTCAAAATACGACGGCATTGAGGGCGTTTGAAGCTGACTCTTTTTGGTAAGAAATGTAATGACTTCTCTCGCTCTAGGGTAGAATGAGAGGGCGCTTCAGAATTGCTGACTAAAACCACACCCTTTAGTAACCCTTTGCGTTTTAGGACTACGAAATTCCTTTTAAGAAATTGCCCCTAGTAACGGTTTTGCTGACAACTATTTGAGATGCACGGAACAATACGTGCCGTTGATGACACGGAATCTGGGACTTTACCACGATGTGTTAAAATATCAAAAGTGTGGGCGAGAAAAAGGGATGGAACTATATACCCTATATCGCTCCATTCCTTTAACAGTTAATTTTAGGTCGTCAAATGGATCGCGTTAAGAGCTCATGGTAGGGCCTCACTCTGTTCTTACCGGACGGCCGGACGGCGAGGTACATTTTTTGTGTCGTAAGCTGACATATCCTCTTAAAATAATCACTTCATAATTTGCACAAACGAGCACTTGTCGGTCAAAGGAAGGAACTCAAGCACAGAGAAAGCTAATATAAGCGATTAACATAAATTTACTGACATTTACCTGCAATTTTGTTACAAAATCGTGGTGGCTACTATCGTTAAATTTTTATCACAGAATAAAATTGTCAAATTTTAATTACTTTCCGTGGATTTGGATTTAGTCGCGTGCTCGGTTGAGGCATCCACAGGCAAAAATTATGTTTTTTTTTTTACAAAGATGAAGAGGAAGAGAAAAAGAGGATGACTTCCAAAACTCTTTCCTATTGCTGACTTTAGATATGTCGGTAACTCTTGTTTTTCAAGTATGTTGATGTAGACTTTGCTTTGTTTAATATTGAACTGGAGATCAGCACATAGCTATTTGGTCACTCCAAATATTACCTTGATTTCAAAAACCTTGTCTACTCAATGTAATCCATAGCTTAACCTTGTACTAGACTATGAGACTACGAGTATACCCATGACAATTAATCGTTCGAAGCCATTTAAACCACGTGACCAAAAACAGAACGACGTCCACAATTATCTCACTTAAGCTACTCTTCAAGGTTTTATTACACCATCACGGTAATCCTTGAACCATAACCATAATTTACAGATTATACCAAAAACGACTAAAGTCGTGAAAAACCATTACTTGCATAAGACCTTATGAAACTCTGAACCTGTGACGACACCCGTAGAAACAGCCATAACTTAAAAAAAAAAAATATCTTAGACTAGTCGACTACTCCCATGGATTTCTCTAAGCCGAGCAAATTAATTAACGAAGAAAGGAGGTGGCGTGTCATCGCCATTATGGCATAAGCTAAACAAAAGTGGGCTATGACTTTACAACATTACACTAACCAAACGTACAGGCCGTATTCAACTTTACCACCTCTAAGATAAGAACGACTTTGACCGCAAATTAGGTTGTCAAACACAAAAAGATCTGATGCACCTGATTATAAAGATTTTGAATCTTATGCGCTTGGTTGAAAGGTTGTGTTGATAGCAATAGTATAGTGGTCTCATACTCGTGGGACACGGCTTACTTAGCGTATAACAATAAAGAAATGGCGTCTAGTTTTATTGTTCCGTTTTCATTGAATTACTTTAGGTTTGTTTTGTAAAGTCATTTCCTACGGGAAGTGGGGAAGTGCGATCTTTCCGATAACTCTTCGCAATTATTAAAGAGTTAGAATTTTGATTGCGTTTGTTTGCAGTTAACAGCAGTAGTTAATACCACAGCAAATAACTGTCAGTACGCTATAGAAACAAAACTTAGCAAATAACTTTGGTCTGTCAATATAACTCTAAAATACACTGGTTTTGATAGAACGATAGAGAAGCAAAATTTTACTTCTGCATCATTACTTTGATGCAAATATTAGTGTCATTTTCAAAAAAATTGTTTTGATTATTAGAATATTATTAGAATCAAAATAATTCATTGACAGACCTATTTTGCTACACTGAAAGTGTTGTACGCCCTCATAGTTCTTTTGTTCGCACTTACAATTTCAGCCGAAAGACGTATACTACCGGACCAGACCAGTCTTCGCCACAACAACTGATATAGTGCATCCATCAGAATCTCCCGACCCACACCAGGTTATTGGTCTACCTTGTGGGAGGCCTTCCAACGCAGCTCGCTCTTTCGATACGCGGTTGGCACCCCAGAAACTTTTGCATCATGGTCAGATATAAATATCTCATATATAATATTAGCTACCATCACACCCAATGTCAATGTAAAATGAACAGCATATTAGAAAGTTAGTAATTGAAAGATTAATAATTTTCTATGACTTCGTTGAACGGTGAATAAACGTAATCGAATCCTATGTACAAAGCTATTCATAAATAATAATAATAATAATAAAATATTAGAGTTAAGTTTAAAATTATTAGACCTAAAAGAAACCCTCTACATTACACTGCAAAAGGCTGCGATTTTAAATACATGTAGAATTGTAAGAAAGTTCATGCAAATAGAAGAGAACGAAGTAGGGCCTCATCACACGACACTATAAAATTGTACACGCTACATTTACTTGGCTTGGCCCGTAAATGTGGTATAAACCAGCTAAAGTGCTGAGGAAAGAAAATGTACCCAATAATAATAATAATAATAAGTTTCAACTCACGGATTCCATAAACCTGAGATCTCTCTCTCCAACCGAAACCTATAAGTATTTGGGTATGTCGGAAGCCCTAGGCATCAATATCACTGACATGAAGCAATCGTTGAAGGAGCGTTTCTTTGGACGCCTGAAGAAAGTTTTTAATAGCCTTCTTTCAGGCGGAAACAAGGTGCGCGCCTTCAACGGTTGGGTCATGCCGGTATTGATGTACTTTTTCGGCGTACTCAGATGGACTCAAACGGAACTTGACGCCCTGGATAGGCGGGTTCGAACACTGCTGACTGCATACCGAATGCATCACCCACGATCGTCGGTGATGAGACTGTATATCCCGCGGAAGTGTGGCGGTCGAGGTTTTTTAAATGCTAAGACCCTACACAACCGCGAGGTATGCAGTCTCAGGGAATATTTCCTAGCTGCCGACGTGGGTATGCATCGAGATGTAGTGGCAGTGGACAAGGGACTCACCCCGCTTTCCTTGGCTAATGAGAACTGGCGCAAACCGGTAGTGCTTGACACTAACGATCGCAGGGAAGTATGGCAGAGCAAGGAACTTCACGGACGCTTTTTCCGGGCCCTTCACGGGCCCGATGTAGACCAATTGGCGTCCGTAGCTTGGCTGCGTTTCGGTGACCTCTTTGGGGAAACCGAAGGTTTTATCTGTGCAATTATGGATGAAGTTATCATGACGAATAATTACCGGAGATTTATTGTGAAGGACGGCACGGTTGACATCTGTCGGGCATGTCACCGTCCGGGAGAATCAATTCGTCACATTATCTCCGGTTGTTCTCGTCTGGCTAACGGCGAGTATTTGCATAGGCACAACCTTGTAGCCAAGATTATCCATCAGCAACTTGCTTTGAAATACTCTCTCGTGGGATCGGAAGTGCCGTACTACAGGTATGAGCCCGACCCAGTTCTTGATAATGGTCATATCACTTTGTACTGGGATCGGTCCATCATCACTGACAGGACTATTGTAGCCAATAAGCCTGATATAGTGGTGGTGGACCGAAACGAGAGGCGTGCAATGATTGTTGACATATCCGTTCCACATGACGAGAACCTCGTGAAAGCCGAGAAAGATAAACAAATCAAGTACATTGACTTGGCTCGCGAGGTTGTCGACATGTGGGAAGTGGATTCGGCGATCATTGTACCGATAGTCGTGTCGGGTAATGGCTTAATAGCCAAGAGCCTCGACCAACACCTTAGGAGGCTCTCGTTAGGCGGCTGGATCAAGGGCTTGATTCAGAAAGCGGTACTCCTGGACACGGCTCGTATTGTTAGGAGGTTCCTTTCTCTGGAGCCCTGACCGCTGGTAGCTTGGACCCTGTTCCCGATACCGGTGGGACACAATTTTTTATATTTTAAATGTTTTTTTTTATGTGTTTTTTTTAAAGAAATATTTAAAAATATAATTTATAAGTTTATTAATGAATAAAGAGAATAATAATAATATTAATATTCCACAACTATCACACAACACCGTCTAGTCCCAAGCTAAGCAGAGCTTGTGTTATGGGTACTAGACAGCTGATAAACATACTTATTATATTTCTAAATACATACATATTATAGATAAATAACACCCAGACACAGAACAAATGATCGTGCTCATCACACAAACATTTGTCCTTGGTGGGAATCGAACCCACGACCTCCGGCATAGCAGTCAGGGCCACTAACCACTAGACCAACAGGCCAGTCTGTAGGCCAAATACTGTAGAATCTCATTTTTTTATGATAAACGGGTGATGTCCTATCTCCCCAAATTTTTCAAAACTTATATAATTAAATAAAATTGTATATTCGATTGCAATCGATATCTAGAAAGGTATTGTCACCGACTCAATGCTTGTAAAACAGGTTGTTATTTAGACAAATGAAAAAATTGAATATACAAAAAAAAATAACATTGTCATCCTTCTGGGGCAACAGGGGAAAAATAAACTATAATATTATTTTGTTTAGACAAGTATTGTCAGAATAGCACAAAATGTCGAGAGTCTAAATTTTTATTCGATTAAAAGCAAGTAGGCTAGCACTGATTAAACACGTATAGGTTTTAGTTAGTAAAAGTTTGACACACTCTGTTGCCCCGTCCAATGTGAGAAAAGTTATTTGATGATTGCCAACTCTAATAAAAATTAAACTTTACCCTTTGAAACATGGTATTTAAAATTTCACAAGTACTAACCATATCTTAACATTTATCTCTTATTAACCAACATGCAACTACTTAAGGCGACACTAAAAGCCAGCGATCTTGAGCGTTTAAAAAAGAGCTAGCGTCACTGGCGCATCAAGAATATTCGAATAATAATATGTCCTTCATTTATTAAACACAATATGAATAAAAAACCGTATATCAAAAGATTGAAAATTATTTTGTGAATTTTTTTTTTTGACTGTGTTAAGCACAATTTTGAAAATAAATCACACCAATTTCTAGGAAAAAAAAGCGTAAATATTGGTATATCAAATTATTAGGCAAATTAGTTTAACATATATTTTATTCAAATCGTACGGAAAAAAATCTTCTATCTGCCCCTTAAAAGACCAGATCCTGCCTACGTTATAACTCTAATAAGCGCCGCAGTCGTTTACAAAAAGCGTTTACTTACAATCTTTAATGTCAACTAAGATCGTGTCGCAATGCCTTACTTATACTATACTATTAATGTTTACGGTAGCATGGAGACCTGTTCTCAATTTACGGCTTAGAGGATAGTGTGTTTATTAACTTATCGTGTAGTAACTGGGTTGTGGGAGTATCTATGCATGTTAGATCAGTATCGTAAGCAACCCTGCAAATTATGTTATGAACCCATGGGTTTTAAACAGAATATGTAACATTCTATTCAAGGGTTTTGTTTTTAATTATTGCATGCCTATCAATATATCAGATAAGTCTGATGGTTAGCGATGATGTGGTCGACGATGGATCACGCTTGCTTAGAAGTAACATATTTATTCTTGACTTAAAGACCTCTAGGTTGTAGCTATCAGGAAACAAAATCGTCATCAAAGAAATTAAACTTCTTAGCTGTAAAAAATGTGTGGCTAAATTAAACACATGTCTCTCCGATACATGGAATTAATGGTAAAATTATTCCTGATAGAATATTATTTTATCCAGGCCCTCTGTTCTCTGTGTAGTGACCGCATATAGAGGATAAAGGATGGCAATCAATAGTTGGCGCGGGAGAAGAAGGTTTAGAAGGAATTGGGGGAGACCTTTGCCCAGAAGTGGGACAATAAGGGCTAATAAAAAATATTCTATATGAAAAGCTGGCGATTTCTAACTGCTCGATGTTATTAGGGTGAGTTCAGCCACAATTACGTGGTGTATTATTGTCGGAACTTTTGAGTGGTCTTTGAGTTGCAAAGTGATGTATGTATTGTCTCTATAGTGACAGTAACTTAAATAGAGCATTCACTCAGATAATGTTTAGCTATATAAAAACCTAACTAGTCTAAAAATAAGATTGATTCAATCTCAATTTAGTTATTAATTTCCCAGCCTATAGGCCACTTCCGAACCGGTAGTTAGCCAACCAGCTCTACTTGACGTCCGTTAATTAAAGTAATTTACTTGACGTAATTATTGAGGTACGAGTTCATTCACTTCAATCAACGAAGTTCTATACTACGAGAATATTTTTTGAATTTAGTAAAGTTCTATTTCGAAATCAAGCTTTAAAAGCTTGAAGTTGATTCAGTTGAAATTGTTATAACCTTTTAGTAAAGGTTGATCATAATTGTAAAAAAAAGCTCTCATTTGTTTCTGCATGATAGTTTTTATACAATATTTTCGATTGTCGTGGATGAGTAATTTTCAATAAAATAGCTAACAATTTACAACGGCTGTTAAGCGTAAAATTATGATTAACAATGAAATTGAAATAGAAGTGTATCATGAACTTGAGAAACATTATTTTTTATTTTATTTCTAACATTTACTTAATGATATCATTGAGGAATTATTGCAAAACACAATTATGAATCGTTTCGTAAAAGCAGAAAGAATTTCAGAAAAAATCTGTCCATTTTCATCATTCTGTGCCTAATTGTACGCCTTTTGCTTAACCTAAGAAAAATTTTATTATAATTATTATTATTATCATACTGATTGATCAAGTGTATCTAAATTGCAATTTTCTAGTTATTGCAAGTAGGCAAGCAAATTGTAGGTAGCCGAGTTTAAAATAATAATTCTTAGTTAAAAAGAATTTTAAAGCTGTTTTCAAATAACAACAACTTTTAATCAATTTAATCACTGCCAAACAAACATTGATAGATTGCAAATAGATTCACCAGCCCACCTATCAAAACCGGCTAAGCACGCAGATCACAAGCACCCTCTTACGCTACTTCCTCATACGCGCACTCTTCGCGTGTCAATTGACCCATCCATCAAGTTGACAGCTGACAGGCGCTCGTAATCGTAACTCTACTTTTACCTTCGCGCAGATTCCAATTTCTCGATACATTTCCTGTATTCTAGGTGGTAGGGTAAGGGCTGTCGATAACTGTAGATGGGAAAGTCTATAGTAGTGATAGATAGATAGATATAATCTTTATTGTAGGTACACCATAAATACAATTAAAGTAGGGGCCTTAAAATTAATAACGTGTCACAATGGGCAGTCTTATCACGTAGAGATCAGATTTATTATTAAGCCAGTTACTTTTAGTTTATTAATTTTTTAATGGAAACACTTTTAAGCGATTTTAAAATATTAATACTGCAGAGGTTTAAAAGCAATACAAGCTTGTGTATGCCACTTCCAGACTCATTTATTTTTCTTTCTATTCATCTTCACTATTTCCCAAGTGCAGTAGCGTATATAAAGCAAAGCTCATCTGCGTCGATCGATTGGGTCGTTGGCATCGACAGTACCTACCTACACACGTCGCAAAAACTAAGGAAACGCACCTGCGCTAGAGCAACGACGACGCAGCGGCGTGCGCACGTAATAACATGAGAACAGCTGATTGTGTAGAAAAAAGTACAACGCGTCCGCATTCACTCCTAGATTGGACGCGTGCTGTACTTTTAAAGGGACATTTTTTATAACGTGAGGAATTTAAATGGAAAGTGGACTGAGAAGGAAATGTGATTTGTAAGGAAATTATCTGAGTAATCATTGAGTTTTTCTTAGAAGCAGCTCAATCTACATTTGTGTCTCTTAATGGATGAGACTTAAGTATAATATTATTATGGAGAATTAAATATAATTGAAGCAATGTGGGTGTGCTTACTAAAAGCATATGTCACATTTTTGCTCAGCCCTTCGAAAAACACAGATAAGTTATTTTATGCTAAGTTCTTTCTTTGCATGTGAGCTTTACTGCCTAATTTATAGTAAAGTTCTACGTGGATATAGTGATGAATAAGTCAGGATCTCCTCCGTCTTTAGCCAATAGTTTACTACTTATAGCTGGTTATAAATAAAGTACCAACAATCCATCTTCTAAGAGTATTATCCTCCTAGCATTTATTGTAGCAGTAATTCAGTGGAGACGCTTGCTTCCAATATAACGTTAACATAGGTAAAAGCTGGTACAATAATTCAGACTCGCTGAAAAGCTTAATTTGAACGTTAAAAGTATAAAAAATAGGCTTGTTTATCCAAATAGTCTAACTTAGGTTTAATTATATTATCGTCATCTTGCTACCCTAGAAGTTCTGGGGTGCCATGACAGAAAACCTCCACGAGTGCCCGCAGGCTATAGTTCCCTTGCGGATACGTTCGGAGCGAAGGCTAGTCTGCGGGACGGTGCACCCTGGGAGGCGGCCAACCACCCCCTTGGGCACTCCTGCCTAAGGGGCCTCGATGGCCGTCTGCGAATGTTCTGTCGGGAGTACGCTTCAACGCGTGTCCCTCTGCTCTAGCAGAGGGCACAGTGGCGAAGCAAGAGCGGGCTCGGCGTGCACTCACCCTGCCACCGGGCAGGCAGGAGGAAGGCTTTCTCCTCCTTCTGCCACCGTTGTTCTCGTAGCCCCAGAGATTGTCCAAGGTCATGTTTCTGACTTTTAATGGGGGTCGAGGGTCTTGGCTTAACCGCCCGGGCCGCGAGGAAGACAACCTCTATAAAAAATTACCCCAAACCTCCAAGCGGCGGCGCACCGTGAGGGAGGTTGTTAGCTTGACTAATGGGTAGCTAAATTAGTCTCTAGTGCGGACCACAGATCTTGAGCCAGTACCCAAAGTTAAATACTCGTGGGAACTATATGGATAAAAGCTTTTTTCAACACCCATCGGAGAGTGATGCGCGGTCGGAGTCCGACGCGGCATCCAGAAGGAGCTCAGGCTCGGAGGAGGAAGATGTGGCGGAGGCGGGAGGCGACTCCGGAAGAAACGCGAGTTTCTTCCGGAAACGCTCCCTATCGAAGGACAGACCGTCCTCCGATGAAGCCGAAAAGGGCTCGGCCCGAAAAATCCCCACCAGTGGGCGGGGAGCGGGCCGAGCATCGGGAAGAGGAAGGGGAGTCACCTCCCAGGAGGTGACTGAGCGAGCTGAGAGGCTCGCCGCGGAAGGGCGCCACCCCGCTGCGATCAACGCTGCGATGGACCCCTCGGGGCCATCTGGCAGTGAGCGCGAAGACTCCGCCGAAGAGTCGCGCAGGACCTTCGGCGAGCTAGTGGTCGCTGCGCTGAGGGACATGGGCCGCAAAAGGGAGAGGACGTCGAAGGAGAAGACGGTTCTCCGCCACGCCGCTTCTCTACAGGAAGCCTTCGACGTCGCTCTCAGAAAGAGCGTGGCGAAGCTCCGGGCTGAGCTCAAAGCCGGGCTTCGGGCCGAGATCCAGGCCGAGCTCGCTGGGGTCCATGGGGCCCGCAGCCAGGAGCCCGTGGAAGGGGGGCGCAAGCAAGGGCAGGGGCAAAGTCGGCCCCAGCCCCAGCCTCAGCCCCAGCCTCGGCCCCAGGCCGAGTCGGGAAGCCAGCTGCTGACGCTGGTGCAGCGGGAGCTGGCTGCTTTTCAGCAGCAGCTGCAGAAGCAGCTGCAGGAGCAGCAGCAGCAGTTCCAGCTGCGGATCCAGCAGCAGCTGTCCCTGCTGGAGGGCATAGTGCTGCGCCCCCCACTAGCGGCCTCCGGCCAGCGAAGGGTGGCGTCCTACGCTGCCGCCGCGGCTGCGCCCACGGCGGGCCCGTCAGGGCAGACTAGGCGCGGGGCCGTGGTGTCGAGCCCCGCTGTGTCTGCCCCGCAAGGCAAAAGACAGCAGCAGGGGAAGCCAACCCCTGCGGCTCCCCCCAAGAAGGGCAAGGCGGCACCGGCCCCTAAGGCGGCAGGAGCCCCTACCGTGGTGGCTAATAGGCGGCCTATGCCGCCTCCCCAGCCTGCGGAATCTCCGGCCGAAGCCGAATGGCAAGTGGCCGGAGCCAAGAAACAGGCAGGAAAGGCGAACCGGGCCGCTAAAAAACGCCAGCGGCGGCAGCGGCGAAAACGGATGGCTGGGATTCGCGCCCCGCGCTCCACGGCTGTAGTGATAACACTGCAGCCGGAGGCAGCGAAAAAGGGTGCGACCTACGGCCTGGTCATCCGTAAGGCGAGGCAGGCGGTGGACCTAAACGAGTTCGGGATCACCGGGGGCTTCCGGATGCGGCATACCGCGACCGGTGCCCTGATGCTGGAGGTCCCCGGGGCCAACAGCGGCCCCACCGCAGACGCCCTGGCGGAAAAAATCAAGGCGACCTTGGGTGCGGAGGAGGCCCGGGTGTCCAGGCCCACAAGATGCGTCGACATGCGCATTATGGGCCTGGACGATTCCGTGACAGCCGAGGAAGTCGTGGCCGCTGTCGCCAGGACGGGGGGGTGCCTTACCGACCAGGTCCGGGCGGGCGCCATCCGTGCTGACGGCACGGGCATGGGGGCAGTGACTGTGAACTGCCCCGTGTCAGCGGCCAGGATCATCACAGGGGAGGGCCAACGGCTCTTGGTAGGCTGGGTCTCCGCGCGAGTTAAGCTGCTGGAGCCTAGACCGCTGCGCTGTTACCGCTGCCACGTGGGGCACCACGTGGGGGTCTGTTGCGCAGCGGAGGAAGATCGCAGTGACCACTGCTTCCAGTGCGGTCAGTCCGGCCACAAGGCCGAAACTTGCAACGCAGCCCCGCACTGCTACGCATGTGCGGCGGCGGGCAAGCCGGCCGACCACCGGGCTGGGAGCAGGACCTGCGATCCCCCTGCCAAGGCCAAGGGCAAGGTGCCAAGGCCCGTCCCTGCGAAGATTCTCACCGCCGCGGCTGCCCAGCTGGCTGCCGCCGCCATCGCCTCCGCAGACGCCGCCGCCGCTTCCACCGCGGCAGGACCCTCGCAGAGGGCACGGGAGGAGACTGTAATGGACTGTCAATAACGGCTCCATTACGTCTCCTCCAGGCGAATATCAACCACTGCGCCCCCGCTCAGGATCTGTTGCTCCAGAGCATGGCGCAGTGGTCGATCAACATCGCCGTTGTCTCCGAGCCGCACTTTGTCCTGCCCAGAGCCGACTGGGTTCAGGACCTGAGCGGCTCGGTGACACTTATTTCGTCGGCCGCCGCCGGTACCCCGGCACTCGAAGCCGTCAAGAAAGGCCGGGGTTGCGTGGCAGCACGGTTCGGGGACATAGTGGTGGTAGGCGTCTACCTGTCCCCGAACAGATCTCTCGCCGAATTGGATAGCTCCCTTTTGGAGCTGGATGCCGTCGTTGCTGGGTTTGACTCCAGCCTCCCCGTGGTCGTTTGCGGGGACTTCAATGCCTGGAACGAGGCTTGGGGTTCCCGGTTCACGAACCAGCGGGGTCGAAGGGTTGAAGAATGGGCTCTAGGACAGGGCCTACTCGTCCAAAACCGGGGTTCTGTCCCCACGTGTGTGCGGATGCAGGGCGAGTCGGTGGTGGACGTTACGTTCGCCAGCCCTGCACTGGCACCGCGCGTCGTCGACTGGCGCGTCATAGAGGAGGTGGAGACGTACTCCGACCACCGGTATATCCGGTTTGACGTCTCCGCCCAGACCTCGACCGCGCCGGTCCGACGGACCCCGTGTGGTCCGCGTTGGGCGCTGAGGCAGCTGGACAGGGACCTGCTCCAGGAAGCCGCGATGGTACAGGCCTGGGTGCAAGCACCGGACAGGCCTGTCGACATCGACGTCGAGGCGGACTGGTTCCAGGTGGCCATGTCGCAAATATGCGACGCGGCCATGCCCCGAGTCCGGCCAGGACGTGCCCGGCGCCAAGTACACTGGTGGTCGCCAGAGATTGCAGCACTGCGCGATGCGTGCAATGCTGCGCGACGCCGGTATACTAGACACCGCAGGCGCCGCACCCGTCCACCGGGTGCGGAGGCCATAGAGGCGGAGCTGTATGAGGGATACAGAGCTGCAAAGCGCACCCTCCGAGCGGAGATAAAGCGGGCCAAACTCGAGGCCCGCACCGTATGGCTGGAGTCTCTGAACGTCGATCCGTGGGGACGCCCATACAAAATGGTGATGGAAAAACTCCGCCCATGGGCTCCCCCGCTGACTCAGAGTCTCCGGCCCCAGCTCGTGGAGGGTGTGGTGAGCGCTCTGTTCCCTACGCGAGGGGAGCATACTCCCCCGCCTATGGCTCCGCCACCAGCAGCGGTGTCCGATGCGGACCTCGACGGCAACGACGGCAACAATGCTCCAGAGGTGACCGAGGTGGAGATGAGAGTGGCGGTGCGAAGGCTGAGTGCCAAGAACACCGCCCCAGGACCCGATGGCTTGCCTGGAAAAGCCTGGGTCCTGGCCATGGAGGAACTCGGGTCTCGACTGAGAGGGCTCTTTAGCGCATGCATGGAGAGGGGCCAGTTCCCGCGTCGCTGGAAGACGGGGAAACTGGTCCTTATCGCGAAGCCGGGGCGCCCCGCGGACTCTCCGTCCGCGTATCGGCCCATTGTGCTGCTCGACGAGGTGGGCAAGCTCTTTGAAAGAGTAATTGCAGACCGCCTCGTCGTGCATCTGGCACGGAAGGGGCCGGACCTTGCGGACGGCCAGTTCGGATTTCGCAGGAGGCGCTCCACTGTGGACGCCATCATGCGCGTGCGAGCCCTCACGACGGGGGATGCGGTGTCCCGGGGCAGGTGTGTCTTGGCGGTGTCTCTGGACATCGCCAACGCCTTCAACTCCCTGCCCTGGAGTTGCATTGGTAGGGCACTCCGGTACCACCGGGTGCCCGACTACCTCTGTCGGGTGATCGAGGCCTACCTGTCGGACAGGTTCATCATCTACCCCGGTCATCAGGGGGAGCTGAAACGGCGAGAGATGTCGTGCGGTGTTCCGCAGGGATCGGTACTAGGGCCGCCCTTGTGGAACATCGGGTACGACTACGTGCTGCGCGCCGACCTCCCCGACGGGGTCAGCGTGGTCTGTTACGCAGACGACACGCTGGTCCTGGCGCGGGGACGGTCGTACCAGGCGGCGGTCGAACTAGCGACGCGCGGGGTTGCGACAGTCGTGGAGAGGATACAGCAGTTGGGACTCGAGGTGGCATTGCACAAGTCCGAGGCCATGTGTTTTCACGGCCCTCGGAGCGCGCCACCTCCGGGCTCCCAATTAACGGTAGGAGGAGTTCACATCGGCGTCGGGTCGACGATGAAGTACCTGGGACTCGTCCTCGACAGCCGGTGGAACTTCAAGGAGCACTTCCGACGTCTGGCTCCCAGGTTGAATGCGACTGGGGCTGCGCTCAAGCGGCTCCTGCCGAACCTAGGGGGTCCAGACGCCTCCTGCCGGAGGCTCTACGCAGGCATCGTTCGGTCCATGGCCCTTTACGGTGCGCCGGTGTGGGCGCCATCGCTACGGAAGCGAGTGGCGGCCCGGCTAACCGCCTGCCAGAGGGTCATGGCCATCCGGATGATCCGCGGATACCGTACGGTGTCCTGTGAAGCGGCGAGCCTCCTTGCTGGCCTACCACCATGGGATTTGGAGGCAACAGTCCTTGCACACATGCATGACTTACGCGTGGAGATGCAACGTCGGGGCGAAACTCCGCTGCCGCGACAAGTCGCGGCATGGCGGACAGAGCTCCGGCGGGATCTCATGGTGAAATGGCGAGAGCGATTGTCGCAACCTCGTGCTGGGCACGCCACGATCGAGGCGGTAAGGCCCCTCTTTGAGGCGTGGCTGGAAAGGCCCCACGGCGTCGTCACCTTCCGTTTGGCGCAGGTGCTGACCGAGCACGGCAAGTTCGGTCCGTACCTGTACAAGATTCGTGCGGAGACGACGCCCGGGTGTCGCCACTGTGCGGACCGCCCGGTGGACACGGTGGAGCACACAGTCGAGGTGTGCCCCGCTTGGGAAGAGCAGCGCCGTGTCCTCGTGGGGGCGATCGGCGGCGATCTCTCGCGCCGGGGCTTGGTTCAAGCCATGCTCCGGAGCGAGGAGGAGTGGCAGGCGGTCGCCTCCTTCTGCGAAGCAGTAATGCTAGTAAAGGAGGAGGCCGACCGCCTTAGGCAAAGGCGGACACGCCGCCGCCGCCGCCGGGTTTCCGATCCCAATTTCCGGCCACCGTAGGCGCGGGCTCGCGGACGGTGGGCAATGGGTAGCTCGCTGTCCGTCCGTCCGGTAACAGACCGGTCCGAGCTCAGGTCGTCTACGGCGCGCACCATTCCCGCGCGCCTCAAGGAGTTGTCAGCATACTGTAGGGGTCCAGCAGGGCCGAAGCCTACTGGGGCCAAAGGTTATGTGAGACTGTCACCAAAGGCCCCAGGATAAAGGCAAGGAATGGAAAGGTAGGTTTTTTAGTCAGTAAAAGTCTGACACTGTTTCCCGCCCCACCCAAGGGCGGGATTCGTCATTGGATGATTTTTACCTACCACAAAAAAAAAAAAAAAAAAAAAAAAAAAACCCTAGAAGTTCTGTTGTTACTCGGTGTACTAAGATCAGCTTATGCGACTGTCTTAATAATTGTTTTATGTCTTAAACTAAAATGTTCACCTCAAAGGTCATTACTACCTATCTCGTACAGTATTCTTGTACTTTGTACTTGTTGGTAATATTATCAGTGAACCATAAACGTACGATTATAAATTGCCGGACGATCGCGAGCGTGACGATATTGCTTCTTCTCACGAATGTGTTGTAAGTGTTGTAATACTGGTCATGGATAGGAATGATCGGAACTTTAAACAGCAAACGGTGAATTATCTGTCTTATTTTGGAATTTAAGAAAAACAAGACGTTAAATTGGTTTGTTACAATTTGTGTGACGGTTTCTACAAAACACTAAATTAAGAAATAAATATATTTATTTTTTTAATTGATATCAATCAATCAATCAATCAAATCAATCAAATCAATCAAATCATTTATTTGCTTGAGTATGGGTAAAACATGAGATGGTGAAATAAAATAGTCGTTCTTTGGACCATACCCTACCACTAGAGGTGTACAAATATTTCAGCCTTATAATATAAACATTTTATAAATAAATAATATACATGCATTTCATTATTACCATCGATATTAAATATAAATTAAACACAAAAACACATACAAATTTCATTATACCATAATTGAATTATTTAATTACATTTTTCATTTAGATAATCTTTAACTGAATAATATGCTTTATTTATGAGATATATTTTTAATTTATTTTTAAAACTGATTAAATTATTTTCTTCTTTTATACATTTTGGTATCTTATTATATATTTTAGGGCCCATACAGAATGCACTCTTGTCGAACATAATTGTTTTGTGGCTTGCTGCACAAAGAGTACTGGCATGTCTAGCACTTTTCAGTGTTCTATATTTATGCAAATTATTTCTTACGTCTAAAGCTAATTCAAATATATACAATGATGGGAATGTCAAAATTTTTAAATTTACAAAATGTGGATTTTAATCCGCAGATCGCCCGGATACATTTCTTTTGGGCTTTAAAAACTGTTTCTCTTTCAGTGCCGTTACCCCAAAACATTATACCGTATCTTAATGTTGAACCAATATAGGCATGGTAAGCAGTAAGGAGTGCGTTCTGACTAACAACTTTTCGAAGCATATACAAAGCATATGAATATCTACTTAATTTTGTACACACTTGTTCCATATGTGTCCTCCATGTCATATCAGAGTCTACGTGTAATCCTAAAAACTTTGTAGTTTCTATTATTTCTATGTTTATATTTTCATAACTTATCTGCAATGTATTAGATTTAGATTTTTTATTTTTGAAATTCATTATATATGTCTTAGATAGGTTTATTTTAAGTTCGTTTAACTTTAGCCAATTAATTATAGATGCTAACGCACAGTTTATATCATATTCGTATGTGTTAGGGTTTTCAGATACAAACATCACTGTACTATCGTCAGCATAAAGAACCATGGGGTATTTGATGGATTTAGGCAGGTCATTAATATAAATTATAAATAGCAAGGGACCTAAGATACTCCCTTGGGGTGCACCCCTGGTAACTTTTATTGGTGTTGACATATATTTCTTTTCAACTTTTGTGATATGAGAAATGCTAGATATTTCAGTTTTTTGTTCTCTGTTACTTAAATATGATTTTAGAAGATCCTTAACATTTCCTCGTATTCCATATGCTTCTAATTTGTTTAATAGCGTTTCATGGTTGACGCAGTCAAAGGCCTTCGTCATGTCCATATAAAGAGCAGATACGTCTTTTTTGCTATCCATACCCTTTAGCACCGCCTCGAGGAAAGTGTATAGCGCATTATTAATAGATTTATTTTTCCTGAAACCCATTTGTTCCTCTGCAAGGATTTTATGTTTTTCCATATAGTTATACAAATTGTTAAAAATTACTTTTTCAAAAACTTTAGACAGTGTAGGTATAAGAGATATTGGTCTATAACAATTCATATTTTCTCTATCCTGTTTTTTAAATATAGGAATTACAATAGATAATTTTAATTTTGATGGGAAGACACCATCTTCAATGCATTTATTCATTATTTGGCATAGTACAGGTGCTATTATTTCTGCCTTAAGCATTTTAGTGGATATCCCATCATATCCTGTACTATTTGTATTTCTTAGTGATTTTATTATTTGGAAAATTTCTTTAGGGCTACATGGGTTCATAAACAGTGAGTTTGAGTTATTATATTTAACTTTGTGATGTATATTATTATGAGTTATTTTATTTGGCACTTGAGACATAAAAAAATGGTTGAATTCATTAGCTATTGTAAGTGGGTCTGTGATTAGTACATCATTTACATTTATTTTATCATTTTTTTTAAACTCATGAGTAGCATTTGGTTTATAATTATTTACAATTTTCCACGTGGCTTTTGCTTTATTTTTTGAAGATTTAATATAGTAATCGTTTTGTGATTTTTGGGTTAATTTAATTATTGTTTTTAATCTTTTATTGTATGTCTTGTACGTATTTTTAAACTTTAAGTTTGATGTTTTTCTGTACTTCCAAAGTAATTGACGTTTACGCTTAGAGCAAGCTCTAATACCTTTAGACACCCACTGTAGTCGTTTGTGAATAGGGACTTTAACTTTTATTAAGGGAAAACTGAGATCATAGAACAAACTAAATAAGTCGTGGAATTTGTTAAACGCATCATCTGCCGTTTTTGCACTATAAACTTCCTCGAAGGAGAGGTTTTTGATACATTCAACATACTTACCTATGTTTGAGGAGCTATAGTCACGTTTATAGGTATACCAGTGTGTGATGTTAAAACTTTCTTTGGTTGGATACTGCAGCAGTTGAGCGGTATGATCCGATAGTGCTAGTTCTAGTATTTCATACCTGGACCCTTTTTTATTGCATATAAAATTGTCAATACATGTTTTACTGCTCAAACGCGTTGGTTCATTGATCATTAATTTAAGGTTATAACTAGAAAGTAATTGTTCAAATTCTATAGCTATTTTATCTCTTTTAAGTCTATTGATATTAAAATCACCACATATAATTACTTTTTTATGTTTTAGGCAAGTTTTATTAAGGATATCATTAAATTTAGAAAAAAAATACATTAACCCTTTCTAAATTGTTACTAGGGGGTCTGTAAATGTTGATTATAATTGTATTATGCTCAGGAAGTTCTATTGCACTACACTCTACAATATTTCTCATTGTGTGTTCTTTTATGTCATAGATTTTTGCTTTTAGACTATTATGTACCAAGATGCATGACCCTCCATTTCTTTTTTGCCTAAAGAAAGCTGAGATTAATGAATAGTTGGGAATTTTCAATGAATAAGTGTCTTCATTTAGCATATTATGTTCCGTGATACAAAGAACATCAACTTTTTTATTGCTACGAATCAAGTCGTCCAAATGTATCGTGAGTTCATCAGATTTATTAATTAAGCCATTTATGTTCTGATGTAATATATATATAAATGGTTATACGCGAAAAAAAATCATATTTTTTGGTGTACTTGATGAAGTGCAATATTCTGAAGCGTTATTATTCGTTTCTATAGTTTGGTTTTCTGTTTGTTCGGGTACGCTACTGTTTAAAGGATTTAGATTAATATTACTGTCTGTCTGTGTGGAGCTGTTCACCATATATTTTATAGTTTCAATAGTTTTTGTGCTTTTGTATGTTATTAATTTTAGTTTATAGTCTATACGCAATATCTCCCTTAACCAACACCTACATAAATTGAGACCAAAATGTATTCCTCTAGGTATATGCCTTTCAAAATCCAAATCTAAATAGTATGCATTTTCAAATTTGCTACATATAAATTTTAATTCGTAATTAAGTTTCTTAACATTTAAAAACTTATTATATGGAATTTCCGTAAAAATCACATTTGTGTTTATTACAGTTTCAAGCCATTTCATAGTGACAAATTGAAATTCGCGCGGGTTAACATCGTTTGTTCCGCCAGCTATAACTATATAATCATCACTAGATAACATTTTTATTTCACTTGTATAACTGTCCAAAACTTCGCGTAGTCTCGCCCCTTGTTTCCACATACATGTAACATAGTAGTCATCTCCAACCAAACGTTGTAATAAACTCTGGACCATTCTTCCTTGGTGATCTGCCAGAACAATGATGTTCCTTCGTTTTTTTAGTGAAAGAGTATTTTCAGTCGATTCAAAGACGATGTTGTGATCCGACATTTCTTTGCGTAGGTCAGTGTGTTGCACACGCTCAACTTGTTTTATTTTCTTAGGCTGTACAGTTATCGTTTGCGGAGACTCTGTATGCAGATCATAATTATTTATGTCGCTAGATGGTAATTTAGGTGATCGTAGATTAAAGGTATAATGGTTTTTTGAATTTCTCCTTTTCTTCCCTGTATTTGGTGTTTGAAGTGTTGTGTTTTCAGTTAATCCCACCTTTTTGTAAACATCTATTATTTTCTTGTATTTATCTAACTCTTTTTTTAGAGTAGTATTTTCAAAGTTTAAATCTTCTATTTCTTGATTGGCAGTTTCTAATTGTTCTTTTAGCTGGTTTATTTTACCTTCCATTTCGTTTGTACTTTGACTCTCAATCGAAGTATCAGGTAAGCTGCAAATTGTGGCCTCAAATATTGAATTTCTCGTTGTAGTATTTCTGTTGCTCAATGAGCTAGAACGTCGACGTCTCCGAAATGTAATAGATTCTCTCGGACTCTCCATTATTTTTTATTAATTATTATAAGTTTTGAAAACTTAACAGTTTACAAAAAGTCGCACGTCTATACGCTTGGTTTCGAACCCGATGCGCATGACACGGCCAAGTGTAGCGCCTTATACAACTGCGCTGCGGAGTCTTGAACTTCGGGAATGAAATTGTTGATAGCTTGTAAGTTGTATTAAGTAACTCCCCGCACCCGTCCACCGGGTGCGGAGGCCATAGAGACGGAGCTGTATGAGGGATACAGGGCGGCAAAGCGCACCCTCCGAGCGGAGATAAAGCGGGCCAAACTCGAGGCCCGCAACGTGTGGCTGGAGTCTCTGAACGTCGATCCGTGGGGACGCCCATACAAAATGGTGATGGAGAAACTCCGCCCATGGGCTCCCCCGCTGACTCAGAGTCTCCGGCCCCAGCTCGTGGAGGGTGTGGTGGGCGCTCTGTTCCCTACGCGAGGGGAGCATACTCCCCCGCCTATGGCTCCGCCACCAGCAGCGGTGTCCGATGCGGACCACGACGGCAACGACGGCAACAATGCTCCAGAGGTGACCGAGGTGGAGATGAGAGTGGCGGTGCGAAGGCTGAGTGCCAAGAACACCGCCCCAGGACCCGATGGCTTGCCTGGAAAAGCCTGGGTCCTGGCCATGGAGGAACTCGGGTCTCGACTGAGAGGACTCTTCAGCGCATGCATGGAGAGGGGCCAGTTCCCGCTTCGCTGGAAGACGGGGAAACTGGTCCTTATCGCGAAGCCGGGGCGCCCCGCGGACTCTCCGTCCGCGTATCGGCCCATTGTGCTGCTCGACGAGGTGGGCAAGCTCTTTGAAAGAGTAATTGCAGACCGCCTCGTCGTGCATCTGGCACGGAAGGGGCCGGATCTTGCGGACGGCCAGTTCGGATTTCGCAGGAGGCGCTCCACTGTGGACGCCTTCATGCGCGTGCGAGCCCTCACGACGGGGGATGCAGTGTCCCGGGGCAGGTGTGTCTTGGCGGTGTCTCTGGACATCGCCAACGCCTTCAACTCCCTGCCCTGGAGTTGCATTGGTAGGGCACTCCGGTACCACCGGGTGCCCGACTACCTCTGTCGGGTGATCGAGGCCTACCTGTCGGACAGGTTCATCATCTACCCCGGTCATCAGGGGGAGTTGAAACGGCGAGAGATGTCGTGCGGTGTTCCGCAGGGATCGGTACTAGGGCCGCCCTTGTGGAACATCGGGTACGACTACGTGCTGCGCGCCGACCTCCCCGACGGGGTCAGCGTGGTCTGTTACGCAGACGACACGCTGGTCCTGGCGCGGGGACGGTCGTACCAGGCGGCGGTCGAACTAGCGACGCGCGGGGTTGCGACAGTCGTGGAGAGGATACAGCAGTTGGGACTCGAGGTGGCATTGCACAAGTCCGAGGCCATGTGTTTTCACGGCCCTCGGAGCGCGCCACCACCGGGCTCCCAATTAACGGTAGGAGGAGTTCACATCGGCGTCGGGTCGACGATGAAGTACCTGGGACTCGTCCTCGACAGCCGGTGGAACTTCAAGGAGCACTTCCGACGTCTGGCTCCCAGGTTGAATGCGACTGGGGCTGCGCTCAAGCGGCTCCTGCCGAACCTAGGGGGTCCAGACGCCTCCTGCCGGAGGCTCTACGCAGGCATCGTTCGGTCCATGGCCCTTTACGGTGCGCCGGTGTGGGCGCCATCGCTACGGAAGCGAGTGGCGGCCCGGCTAACCGCCTGCCAGAGGGTCATGGCCATCCGGATGATCCGCGGATACCGTACGGTGTCCTGCGAAGCGGCGAGCCTCCTTGCTGGCCTACCACCGTGGGATTTGGAGGCAACAGTCCTTGCACACATGCATGACTTACGCGTGGAGATGCAACGTCGGGGCGAAACTCCGCTGCCGCGACAAGTCGCGGCATGGCGGACAGAGCTCCGGCGGGATCTCATGGTGAAATGGCGAGAACGATTGTCGCAACCTCGTGCTGGGCACGCCACGATCGAGGCGGTAAGGCCCCTCTTTGAGGCGTGGCTGGAAAGGCCCCACGGCGTCGTCACCTTCCGTTTGGCGCAGGTGCTGACCGAACACGGCAAGTTCGGTCCGTACCTGTACAAGATTCGTGCGGAGACGACGCCCGGGTGTCGCCACTGTGCGGACCGCCCGGTAGACACGGTGAAGCACACAGTCGAGGTGTGCCCCGCTTGGGAAGAGCAGCGCCGTGTCCTCGTGGGGGCGATCGGCGGCGATCTCTCGCGCCGGGGCTTGGTTCAAGCCATGCTCCGGAGCGAGGAGGAGTGGCAGGCGGTCGCCTCCTTCTGCGAAGCAGTAATGCTAGTAAAGGAGGAGGCCGACCGCCTTAGGCAAAGGCGGACACGCCGCCGCCGCCGCCGGGTTTCCGATCCCAATTTCCGGCCACCGTAGGCGCGGGCTCGCGGACGGTGGGCAATGGGTAGCTCGCTGTCCGTCCGTCCGGTAACAGACCGGTCCGAGCTCAGGTCGTCTACGGCGCGCACCGTTCCCGCGCGCCTCAAGGAGTTGTCAGCAAACTGTAGGGGTCCAGCAGGGCCGAAGCCTACTGGGGCCAAAGGTTATGTGAGACTGTCACCAAAGGCCCCAGGATAAAGGCAAGGAATTTCACTTTTAATTGCTTATATTAGAGTTGCATTTCACATTTCAGACTTCATACAGATTTCACTGCACTTTTCAGGCGGCTATAATAATAATTGTTTGTATTATTAAACATTTGAACATTGTTTATAAATGTCACTTCAATCACCAAGTTTATTTTTATTGTTGTTGTTACACTTTATATCACTTTTACTGTATCTGCTATCACGTCGAGTAAACTATTGCAATGATAGGAAAGTAAATACTATATTTTTATTTAGTAATATGGACTTTAAATATTTTTAAATTAATACAATATACAGAGCTGTGTTGATCTTGCACGAGCGAGGAGGGTCATATCCCATCATAAGCATTGAAGCAATCTTTGATGATAAGTCACACTAGTTTATTAAGAGCCTATTTACTCTAGACTTGAAGACACTTAAATTATAATCGGATGGGAAGACCGGGGCAGGCAAATTATTCCAGAAATTGAATAGTTGTCGTTTGCTCTGATTTTTTGTAGAACTGCAAATCTTAACTGAGCCGACAAGGCTGTAGAAACACCTATTAGAAACAAAACTAAATTATATTCCAAATAAATATGTCATCGCTCAATTATGTTAATGTACTCGTATCACGCCTTGCATAATAAAATAGTAATATTATGAATAAACAAACTTTTCCCTTAGATAATAATACGGTGATTTTCAAAGAAAGCGGTAAACGCGTGCGTATCAAACTGGTTGAAAGTTCAAGAACTCTTGCGTAACTACTATTACAATAATAACTTAAGCGGATTCGCAGTTCAACCTGAATAACTATCTCCTACAATCCGTCTCATCATCATCATGATCATTTCAGCTGAAAGAAGTCCACTGCTGGAAAGTTCTCCTAAGTGTCACCACAACGACCCGTCTTGTCCATCAGATTCCCGTGACCCATACCAGGCCATCGGTTCACCTTGAGGAAGGTCATAGGTCGTTTACAAAACTTTTTACAGAAAAAAAGACTACTGATTAAATACAAAATCATAGTAACCTTAATTTCATAGTATGTTCTATAAAATGAAAAAAGAATTTTCCAAATACGTTTATAAATAATTGGATTATGTTAATGGGTTGCAAAAAAAAAGAAAACAAACGATTAAAAAAATCTCCTACACTTCGTCACATTAGGTATATAATTTTCCTCTAAACTTGCTCACTAGTTTATATCCGGTTCAATTTATTTTAATTGATGTAAAATCTTGATAGTACCTTATGCCTACTAAAATCAAATAATTAATTACATAAAAATATGCAAACGAAAGCCTTGAGAAAGTGTGTGAAACTTTGATATCGATAAAAAAAATTACATTGGCAGAAGACTATAATTATAGCTGTTACGTATTTAACATATCAAGACAGATATTAGGTGCAATTAACATTTCAACTATTGACCAATAGTATCGATGTATCATCATTCATCCGTCGAAGACGACAATGTAGACAAAAAGGAAGGCTAAGCTTACCCCGTATCTTAAATACTGCACTTAGTTTCTTTCTTCGCTCGCCAATCGAAAATATACAAAGTAAAATTAGTAGGATTGCAGTGAAAATACTAAACTAATCAGAGTCAAACTAAAAAGAGAGTTAGGGAGAAAGAGTTCTGTAGTCACGGCAAGTAAAACCAAAAGCATTGATTAACAACATTGTCGTTTACACGATTGAGAAGTCATTACCATAATATAATAATATAAGAGAAAAGAGCAATTTGATTATGTATGAACAAATAGTAAATAAACGAAATTAGCTAAGATATAATCATTGCATTTTAAACGTACCATAATGGCTACCAAATGATGCTAAAGTCTGTACTGTAAGTGCGACTTCCTCGAAGTAAATACGGAGGAAGTAGTGAAGGCATGGCGCGGAACCACTACGGCTTGTAAGTTGTTAGCAACTTGTTTTTATGTACAGGTACTAGTATCGAAGTAACAGCTTTATCCCTGTAAGTGCTTAGACTGCTGTAGTGTTTATTATTACAACCTGTTCTTTATTAGGTACAACATACAGTTTATTTCTCAAGTCGACCCCATCGTCAAACTCCTCATCATTTGATAATAATTATGGCAACGGTTTTAAATGGTTTCATGGTCTTTAATATTCGACCCTATGACCTAAACAAATATCTCATCGATTGTACTCTAATGCAGAGTTCATTAAAGTGTGTCACTGTAGCCTAGCAATTAATTTATAATTACGACCTCATCAAAGAAATTAAAAGACTGACTGTTCTCATTTCCATCTCAAATAAAGACCGTATTCTTGGATTTCATTCCCACTACCTACATTATAACAGGTATGCAAATGAAAACCGAAAAAAGTAAAAGTACGGTATATCTTTTCTTGATGGCTTCTCAAGTGCCCATGGCTCACAAGGTCAAAAGTCTCATGATGATATAATAACGGGCCTGACCTACGTTTCGATTTCTACCGGAACCCGTTAGCAACGTTTTGATTGCTACCTTGATTACTTTTCATTTCAAATGCTTTTATATTATTTCTTTGGTATCATTAACGTAATACATAAGAATTATTCGATCTGGGAAGTTGATGAAATGACTAGATCTGTGCAGATAGCGGAAATATGTGATTTTGCAAATGAGATAGATATTAGTTAGAATCTAGGCGGACTACCGATCGAGATTTTGCTGCCGGATTCTAATAACTTACGGATCCCGTTCCTGGTTATTTTAATTTATTTCACTTACTAACGGGATGCAATATCTTGAAATGAATGAAGTGGACTGCATTAATGGATTATATAACGTTTTTTGATATAACAAATCGGTATAGATATTTTTTGTTGTACCAATAAATTATAGTAATTTATTATTTATTTATTAAGAAGAGCTTTCACAAACTTTAAAGTACTACTGACTGTTTAGCTATCTGTTTAGTTTTTGAGCACAGACCAACAAACTCAGATGATAACAAATTTTTATAGAGACTTACGGTATAAGTACTTAGTAAGTACATGAATTTACAGACATATTAAAGACCAACTTATATTGGTGAGTTAAAATCGCTATACAAAATTACAAAAGAGATGCTGCCCAGCCCAAACAAAGAAGCCCAATAAGGGCTGGAAGACGATAATAAAAATGACAAGTTCTGAACTCAAAGACTAGACTGTAATAACCCCAGAGATGATTGATTGTGCAGGACAGAGATCTACCACAAACTGTTTTATCTAACTGTAATTCATAGACCACACTGTCGCGTCTTCGGCGACAGACTGTCAGACCGTAATCTTTTAGTTAATCGAAGTCAATTCCTGGTTGGCAAGATTTTATTGTACCTATAATATTTGACTATCTAGGTCATTTTGTTTAAGTAACAAATCAAAATAAGCAAACAAACAAAGCAAATTGGGTGTCTTTTAATAACATAATTATTTGGTTTGTTTTTTTTTGTTTTAGTTTTAAATATAACATTATTAAAGTGCTTATGTTTTTTTTTGCGCTTTATTATTATTCTCATGTGCAAAATTTAAATTTGGGTTAAGCTTACCTGCATCAACTGTCTTATTTTTATTATCTTATAAAAATATAATATTCTGCGTACAATAAAGAATATGACTATGAGAAATAATACAGAAAAATAAGATTTTGAAATTGTGAAAACTACATGTACTATCAATAGACCAAAAAGCAACCCAAAATAAAGTAAAAAAAAAACCAAACATACAGTAAGTAGTAACCTGTCTTTATAAATCGTGTTGATCGGAAACACGTGTATCGTGTATGACCGTTTTAGTTATTGAGAGTATAACAATTTTGGTCGGAACTAAAAAAATATATACAACTGTGACATAATAACGGATATTAACTGAGCAGAGTATCGGTAATTACGTCGAGTCGTGGAGTCGGAGAAAAAAATGAAAGTGACCAGACCGGACCGCACCGGTTACTCACTGACAATCATGCAAATTATTTTTTATACTGTTGATGTCATAGAAATTAATAAACTTTGTTTGTAATTAAATATGGTAATGAGAACATTTTTGGAACGAGGATATGAAAAAGTAAGAGTAGTAGTAGGTATTTGAGAAAGGAATAAGTATATGTTTATGCATGTTTTAATGACAACGTGACATTAATTCGGAGGCATCCTTGAACCAATGAACTTGATATAATGTTCTTAAAAAAGTTTACGGTATTAATTATGTATGATACCTACTGTCAAAAGACATGAGGTTAAATCAGTCTCGATGAATGATGAATTGAAGAACACAGGTTAACGATTTATGTTAAAGAACGTCTGAAACCAGTTTATCACGTTAAATATCATTAACTTCCAACTAAAGATTATAATATAGATTTCTCAGAAATATAATCAGAAGCTACTATCGGAACTAATAGACAAATCCGACGCCGCATTGACACCACTACTAGCAATATTAACGGATCTTTATTGAAAAGGATATGAAAGCAACAAATAGAGAGATAGTCATCTATAATGACGAGAGAAAGCCACCCTTTACCACCCGTTAGACTTGGAGCGCAAGCTAGTTATAAAGCCAAGGCTTTATTCAACTGATTACATAGAACAACGTGGTGATTTGAAATATGGGACAGATACATCTTGGTATCGTGGTACGTATTGAAAAATTATGAGTAGGATTCTATTTCTGCAGTTTGGTTTAAAATATAGGATATTTATGCAAAAGAAATGGAATTAGCAACTGACATTGATTGTAAAGCAGATAAAATCATGGTATATTTTAGAGCATCAAATGCTAAGTCATAAGAAAAAACTGCATGTTTTAGCTTCTTGGAAGTAAAGACACATGTTTCTACAAAAAGAAACATACCGTGTGTGATAAGTTCTTGAGAACAGGCGTAGTAAGAAGCTTCTGTCCCATTTAGACACGTCAAGCTCTCACTGAGGTGGTTGACATTTAATTAAGCATTGCTAGCCGCTTCATCGGTATAATCATAATTAAAATAATCGTAAACTTTAAAATAGCCGTTCTTCAATTAATTCCAAAATTCGTCGAATTTCAGCAATTGTATCAAAATACAATCAAGATTATCGGAATAGCGAATCGTTGATAATTCTATTTTTAACTATTTATTTTTTGACAGTTCATTCTATTTTATTGTTGACTCGAGGAATTTTCTCTTAGCGATGAGGTCACCATTTGTGTCATTGTAATGTATAAGGTATCCTGTTAGAATTTCGCATATCTATTATACATCATTCTATTATTATTATTATATAATATATTTCTTTATATATACATAAAACATAATCATTAAGTGCAATGCTTTGGGAATCATCGGCATAATACGTAGTCCCTTGTCTCCAGTAAAAAACAATCGTGATCATCTTTTTATGACTTATCAAACGGAATTACAGAACTTTGAATTGCATTGACACAAATATAGACAATTGTCAGACGTATTATTTTGCAATCTAATACTAGTACACTACTTATGCTCAAATGCAATGTTTAATTCGATTGCGAAGTTACGAAATTTGCACTCGAATATCTAGTGAGTAAACTCAGTAGATGAAAAAGGTAAGATATGAGTACAATATTTTGAAACTAATTTAATTTAGGCAATAAGTTACATTACTAGCTGATGTATTCTCAAACGGTTGCAGTGTTGTTTTTATTTTGTGGACCTTTATTTAAAATAAATTTTACTTTGGGAGATAAGCCCATCAAATGGGCTGCTTATAGATCGATAATATAATTGTCAAAAATATATGTTTTAAGATAGTTTCACCAATTAAAAAGATTTTTAAGCAACGTTGGTTTATTTATCTTCTATCTATAATAGTTCATGCCTCTATAAAGTAAAGCAAGCCTAAGTTGTTCCCATGTGACACTATCACGGTTTTGAGATCACATGGCTACATGGTCACTTCACAACACGATTGCAAGTCACAAACAAATCACTGACTTTACATTATCAACTTCTAAAAAAGGAAGAGATTCTCAATTCTTTTGTTTATTATTTATGTTTATTACCTCAGAATTATGTCTTTATGAACCGATTTTGATTGTGTTTTATTCAAAAAGTACTTCTAGATTGTTCCTTTTTAACAAAATCTAGTTTTGATGACATATCTGTGAATAATTGAGGGAACTCCTCTAATATTATGGGAATATAGCGCCACATAAAAATTATAAGAATCCTGCATCCTGCAATCAAAGTTTTCCGCGCGATTTAATATACGACAATAAATAATAAAAAATAAAAAAATCAGCAATAATAATAAATAAATCAGCAGTTGCCCACCAGACATAACACCCTTCTGGTCGGTAGAACCTCCCTTTTTGACGGAGATTTGCGGGACTTTACTCTCTGTTCCGCATACTTCCAAAGGTACAACATAGCGATTTTGGCGTTTTCATCAAACACTCAAGTACATCACTTGATGAAGTGGAACTGATAAAGAAAACCACAAATGCCCGACGCAACGTCACAAATACACATATATAGTGATCGAGATAGGTATGTGACAATGACGAAACTGATTACAATTCTACCATCGAAATGATCTAACGTAAGCATGCAAAAACTAATAAAATAATGACGTATTCTAACCTTAGACTTAACAAAATTATCAATACTTACACTCTGCCTTACAAGTAGTTATGATAAGACCAAAAATGTAGCACAGGAACTCCGTAATAAAACTATATGCCTTATTATAACTTATTGACATTGCCCTAAGATGCATTCTAGTTATATATGGTTAGAACCACAGATATGTCATTTGACATATCTGTTAGAACGTAACGGTATATATTTCGTAGGTGCTGTACTACAAAACTTACAAATTATAACGGTGTAACCGTAACTACAACTAAAAAGTTAAAAAATCTTTTTGAAGACCGTTGTATTTTTTGTGAAAAAATATATTTAAAACGATCATTTCATGCAATACCATGTAGTATTGTACAAAATGTAACTGATGGTATCTTTTAACAAGAATGGTTCTATTATGTTGTAACACGTGAGGAATGTTAACTGTCGTAAGTAAGTCACGCAATGGTGGTATGTGGTATTGTTTTGATAACCCCTAATTTGGAAGATTGAGGATATGAAGTTATTATTGTAAATGTGATGCATGATGACGGATTTACAAAGGCTGGATTTAATTACATTCTTTCAGTGGCATCTATACTAGTTTTGCCTGGTGTCCCCTAAAATTGAAATATGTTTTAAAATTATTATTTTTTTAACTATTTCTGATCCAAAATATAACAAAAAATAAGAATAAAATAAAATAATTGATTTATTATTTTGTGATACCAATATAAATGTTTTAAAATAGTAATAGTTGACAAATAAGTGCTTTAAAATCCCATCAAAAATTTGAAATCCACTGTTTCATAATCAAAGTTTATGAAATTAAATATGTTGAGTGAGTTTAATATATCAAACATCATCACCGACAAAGATAATCTAATCAAAAAACTAACGGGCGTTAATAAATTTAAGAAAATATTAAGTACTTTATAATTAAGTTCTTAAAGAAAAACATGGCAAACAACTTCTAAAATTAGCGTTTATAATTTCGACATAATTATGTCGAAATTACACTTAAAATCATGTATTTTCCAAAGGATCATTGTATTTGATTTTAACAAGAGTTCCCAAGCTAATTTGATTCGGATAAAAAATAGCTCTTTTAATAGGAACTTTAACACCAAACCCCGCTATTTCAACCCATAAAGAAACAATGGGTAAGGAAGTGAGATGTTCCGCCACCTTGAGACTTGAGATTGACTGACTGACATTATAGTTACTCGATAATTAAGTTCAGAAGGCTCATGCCAAGTTTGAATATAAATGTATGTGATGAACATCGGCAATGATGCACTCGTCCAGTCGAAGCTTCAAAGTCTTGAGCATCATCGTCGAATTACTGTCGGTTTTCTATCGTTTACATTTTGGGGAGTGTGCACTGGAATTGCACAATTTAATTCCGCCAAGCCCGTTCTATCATCAGACTACTAAATGTACGGTATTGTGCCATCAATACAAGGTGGAAATCTCACTCAGACGTACAAAACGTTTTGGAAACACATTTATCATACGTGAAGGAATTGAATTTTCTGCCGGAGTCTGTGTTTCCTGATAGCTACAACCTAGGGGTCTGTTCCTTGTTCCCTGTCCCCTTCATGGCTTACTGCTCCTTCTAAATACTTGAATATATCTGTTACCGGCAATTTATATAATCCGGTATTCTATACAATACTTAGGCAATGAATAGAATAGGCTTTTATTTTCAGGTGGTGATAAAAATAAATAACCCTATCCTAACCTGTCCGTGTCGAGGTGCCCTAAATCACCTCCTTCCCTGCTCTCGTATTATACACACATTAATGGCCGCGCATTCGGTATTGTATATATTATCTGAATTATACAGATTGCCAGTAACATAATCAAATAGTTTACTGATTATTATCTACCTTTCAGTAAAAAGCTCTATAGACTGTGATGGAACAGGTAATCGAGTTTGCGACTATAATTTTGTCTACCTATTGTGTTTCAAAGTATATTATAAAGTAAGTTTTCTGAAACCATGTTCTTGGTGGCGCTGCAGTAACTATTCAGTCATAACTGGGTTCCCACGGAGCATATTTAGATCAGAATCGATCCAAATTGCATATTATTGTTTGATTTTTTGCGTGAGTTAAGAGGGCACAGACTGTATCTTTGATTGTTGTAAATGACTGCCCCGGACAAGTTTAACGACTCTTTGGGAAAGGTTTAGTCATACAATATTATTTTAATGTATTAATTTTATTAGCATTCTGACTGTGGAGTGTGGACATGATCATTATCTTGCTAAGTTTTTGATTGGCAGCTATATACAATACCTTTAGTAAGTTGGTCCATCAATGAGCACTTCTTTTCCTTAGTAATTTTGTTCGTAATATTTTCACTGTCATAAAATATTATTTATTATTTTATTTTATTACCATAAATTAATGTATTTTATGAAATTTTTTCTATATTTATAATTAGAATTGAAATGATTCTATGAGGAAAATAGCGATTGGAATAGAGAATAAATTACCATAAAATATGTTCTATTATCTTTAAATCTTTAAATGATTTCCATCCTTGAGTCGGGTTAGACTTGTTGGATATGATTGTTTGCGGATACCAACTCCTATAATAGTTCATCATCATCATCATTTCAGCCAAAAGACATCCACTGTTGGAGATAGACCTCCCCCAAGTATCACCGTAATGAATGGTCCTATGCATCTCGCATCCACCGGATTCCCACAACCTTAACCAGGTCATCGATCCACCTTGTAGGAGGCCTTCAAACGCTACATCTTCCGATACGTAGTCGCCATTCCAGAACCTTTCAGCCACAACGGTCGGTAACCTTGGTTTTCCTGCGGCCATAACAGTTCCAAAAACAAAAAATGAGCGGCTTCAGTGAATTTCTTTATTATGTTTGACTCTGAAACTATGAAAACATGCGGTTCATTTAATGATCGTTATCTTATTTGTGTTGAATAAAACATCGATCACTACAATGATGTATGTTTTGATACTATTAATAAATCACTACAGTAATAATATCTTTCCTCATGTCTGATTCTTTTAATGTGGCTTATATTTATCAAATAGTAGAAACAATGTAAACATTATATTATATACATTACACAAAAACATAAATGTATACATTAAAGGCAAAAGGTCAAAAAACTCCTCTGCATCGCTGTTGACTGGGAGTGTGCTCAAAAGGCTGGCGGCATTGCCACTTTGTATGGCAATGCTATAATAATACAAGTTTTACCGATAAATAAAGATACTCGGGATCTTCAACAAGGCACATATTGTTAGAAAGTTTAGGAGCCCAATTCTGTCCCGCTAGTCGTCCCAAGACGTACGGTATTTTATCCGAACATCGCACGTATGAGAACCTGGCGTGTTATGGCGATCACACGGCTCATTGACAACGCCGCCTTGATTGTAGGTTGTGATTATAGGATGCTTACCGTATCTGCATTTTGAATGTTTATGTGATTAAGTTTTTAAATATTTCAATTTTCGTGTTTAACTTTCCTTATGTTGTTGTATTTATTACGAGTACTTTCACAATTTTTTACGCCAATTTATTCAAGGTATCCCATAGTTATTAATAAATATAATAAGTTCACCAACCGTCATAATCTGTCATTGGAATGCAATAAAGCTTGTTTTAATTTATTTTGCCAAAATACGGTAGTCTGCAGCTCCGTAACAGAAAGAGCGTGAATGTAGAGAATTGAGTTCACGTTCATATTGAAAGTCATTGTTATTATTTTCCTCGTCTCAGTGTGATACTTGTCAAATCGCTTTAATGGATTAACAGGTGTTATGTAAGTAATCAGTTATCGTGATTTTCATTAGCCGTGAGATTGTCGTATTTTTTTTTTTTTGGTGAACTGACACACTGTCGCCTTTCACGATTACTGAGACAATTTGAGGTCATTCGTATATATGAAACTATTGTTTTAGGCACTTAAATAATTACCTACATTATTAAAATTAATAGTAACAAAATTGGAATGTCTCAGCAGGTACATACATAATTATAGCGAAATACTACAAACACTATCTGATTATTACACACACATAATCGAGCCAAGAATGATGCCTTGATGCTCTACAAGAGCCTGTAAAAATTAGTACCCTGTTTGCAACCAATATGCCACACGTACACAACGGCAGAGCAGCACAGGTATAGCTCTATAGGCATTATTGTTTTAAAATATTGTTTTACATTCAAAATGCACAAAATATTCATCGTTTAATAACCTAACTTTATTACAGGTAAGGTAAATTGTAGGTTACAGTTAGCAAAACCGAATTTTGTGTCATGTAAGAATAAAACAGAACTGAATAGCAACAGTCTACCACAAACCACCAATCTGTTTTGTGGTAAAAATGAAGTAAAATCGTAATTTGTTCATGGTGTTGATATAAAAACCCAGGAGACTAAAGTAAAATCCATAGAATACTAATTCTGGTGAATAACTTCTAAAACTCTACTTTCTTTTTTGCAATGACAACAACGGGTTAACTATGTTTTCGTGCGTTTCTTCAAAATCATATATTACCAGACTCAAAGACACATCAATTTTCAGCAGTTATTTCAGATAAACCCTGTCAAAAATACATTTACGGATAAAAAAAAAAACAGCTGTTAGTAAAATCAGACCTAAGTAAGATTAAACTTTCATATGTAGAAATGTCGAAATCTAACGTCTACTTACTCCATACATTACAATATAGCAACAGCCTCACCACAGAAATAGTTTTCAAATCACATGCCACAAAAGATTGCGTTTTTCACAGCTGGATTGGAAGCCATCAGTTTCTACTCAAGCGCCGCCATTGTGCAACTGTCGATCTATGGGAGAATACTCCATAACAGCTGCAAGATGCGATTTGTCGCGCAAGCGCAACTTCATTGTCGACTGATGGAAATCAATGAGGAAGTTTTGTTGGTTTTCGATCATTTTGTTACAGCTTGAGCAACGCCTGGATGGTGTCTCAGGACCTGCGCAATATTTTGCTTGTTTTCTGCAATAACAGTTGACTTTTTTATATGATGTGGTTGTCATTCACTAATTTTCATTGATTGAATTTCTTAGTTACAAACTGTCTTATTGCAAGAGTTTATAGTAAATTAGTAGAGTAAAAAATAGGCTTGACTTCATTGATTTCTTCGATTTGGATTTAATAAACATTTTTTTCGTCCTAAATGGGTAACTAGGTACCTTTTTTCGTGGGAAATCATTTCGCTCTTGGTAGAGTGAAAGGACTGACTGTCCAACTTTTACAGACTAAAACCCACGTACCTTTCTTCAGTTTTTCTTTTTGTTCCAGGGCTAATGTAACCATTAGCCCTGGAGCAAAAGACGTTTCCACGTTTTACGTGGAAAATTATCAAATACCTTACTTTTATTATATTTAAGTTCTGTTCCTATTTTGGTGTACAATAAAATCTTTCCTATTTAATTCTATAATGATGATTTCTCTGCTCTGAGTAGAGCGAAATGAGAGTGTCAAACTTTTACTGGCTAAAACATAGTGTTCCTCAAGCTGCCCTAGCTAGGGCCACGGACTAACTAGATATCTCTTAAACAATCTTCAAGCTTGGCAGGCATCAGCCCTAACTGACGCCGTCAATTTTGCTGACATCTCTTTGAGGCCGGTAATTACCTACTGTGATATTAGTATAAATTCTTACTACTATAAACCTTATTCTTGTAACATAAAAAAGTGAAGGTGTGGATGACGAGACAGAAGGCATTCAAAGTCTTTGTACCCAAAACGGTTCCATTAATGTTTCTTCACAGTTTTACAAACAGTTATTAGCAAATACTATTAAATAGCTCACCTATCACTGACAGTCGTTCCCTCCTCAACAATGGGTCGCCATATTGCCTGGGCCCATTGGTGGGACAGTGTCGTAAGCTGAATAATTAGTTTTGCTACTAGTCTGATTGTCTTTGGGACGCAGCTCTGTTTTTGCTTTATTGTCTTGAGAGCTGTTTAAAATGTTTGCGCATAATGGATATTGTTGGATAGTTTGTGGTATTTTAGTTACTATAGATGAATATGTTTGGTTTATATACATATGCTTATGGATTCTTTCTTAATAACAATGTAATATGAAGGCTTTGTATATCGTGTACTCGTGTAAACATTACAGGTTTCTCTTGCAAATTCAAAAAGCATTCCATAATTAATATAGAATAGTGTTAGGCCATGTTTACGGAGACGCGGCGCGTTGCGCGGCGTATTTAGCGTTTCGTCGTACATTGCAGCTAAGCGGGCCACGTCATTGCTCGCGCAAACACAAACATAATATGGCAATGTACGACGAACCGCCCGACGCGCCGCGCAGCGCGCCGCGTTTCCGTAATCAAGCACTTAGCCGGACTAAAAGTGATGTTATAAGTTTTCTTACAACCTTAGAAGGTTGATCCCTTAAGAAAGCTAATCTTTTTAACCCAAAATTGGACAGTAGAGAATAACTGTCCGCTCATTATGTACCACTAAATTACATGAAACACCGTACATGTGGCTGAAGTCAAATATTTCAATTGTAAAGTAAGAGTGGTTGAGTGTGAAGTCAGAAAATATTTAAAATATCTTTCTTGTGTGTCCTCTGAGTGGGGATAATTATTTTTAATTTTACGAAATTGACTTCCGAATGTCGCCTAATTCGAAAATATTATTTTCATAGAGAGTGGGAATAATGGAACGTTTTTTAAGTGAAGTTCAGGCAGCTTTAATTATTCTCTTATTTATTGCTTGTGATTATAATATGTCATGTAATTAGTATAGTTTTACATCTCAAGTGTCTATACAATTAGACAACATTATGAATCAGTCACAATCTCGGTAAAATATAGCTTTGAGTTTTATAGCAGTATATATCACTTCAGCTGCAGCGGAGCTTACCGAAAAGTTTAAATTGATTTTCGATATATTAACTCGATTGTAAATGTTATGATGTTTTTAGTATTTGACAGCAAATACTCCAAAAAAAAAAAACGTTAGGATTTGCAGATACGCAAACTATCGCAAAAAATGATATAAATATTTAGCTGTATACTAAAAATAATAAATTAAAAATGATTGAAGTATCTGTACCTATCAAAATACTAATGATTTATCGAATTTACTTAACTAAAGTACCGTTTGCTGAATGCACAAACTATATGAAGTAAAAGAAGAACTATACTAGATAACAAACAAAACACGATCCTCCTCATTCGGCTCAAGCTCAGGCTCATTCGTATCATGCTTTTGTGTCTCGAACGTAACTTTCAATTATTGTTCTTTGTTGTTACAGGTTGCAATTTCTATCCGGTTGGTGAATATCTGAGGTTCGTGAGGATACCAGAAAATCTGAAAGTTGGTGATGAAGTCCTCAGGGTAGAAGTACATCCCAGGTGAGTAGTTGATTTTGTTTCCGTAAAAACTTTGAAAATATTTCAGTAGGTTTAGTTATACTGCAAAAAAATCTGAACAGATATCACTATCTCATAGTTATTTTTTACAATGTGGTATATTTATATAAATTAATATAAAATATAACTAGCTTTTGCCCACGGCTTTGCCCGCGTAGAAATTGCTAAACGACATAGTTTAAATTTTTTGGAAAATAATATTGCATCGTAATGTGTTCTTAATCACTAGTAAATGTATATATATATATATACCTACATACAACATATATATATATAGGTAACCGATACAGACTGGCAGCTATTGTTTATTATATATATGAAGAAGGAAGTTATAAAGAAATAGAAAAGATAGTCTTAGTGTTATTTTACTCTTTTTTTAAAAACTTCAACCGCCTTATTCCAAAACGCGATTTAAAATATTTCCGGGATTATTACTAGGTTTAATCCCGATTAGGCACTATCTAAATGTAGTTTTTTGGATTATTACTAAATTTAATACCAATTAAAAGCGATCTAAATGTATTTCCGGGACTATTAGTAGGTTTAATGCCAATTAAAACTAGTAATAGTTCCGGAACTATTTTAGATCGCGTTTTGGAATAAGGCGGCAAGGGTTTTGTAGTTCCTAACGTTAGGCCTATTATATTAAAATCCACATCCATGCAACGCTTAGTGAATTAGTAGGAATAGACATCGTCAAAGTGACTCTTGAGATGTGTTTTAGAAGAACGCGCAAAGCTCTCCCGTATGTCAAAGTAAACGCCCTCGTACCTATGGGAATGCTTTGCCCGTTCAATGTTATGAAGAAAACTCAGTTAAAATATACGGGAGGTACTGGAAATTCGCATAAAAAGCCACTTGAGTAACAAAAAGGCAAATCTTTTAACTTTTAACTGTTTGGAAATCGGCGGTTACATAATTATATTCAATACATTGCATGTGGTCCCTTTATGTCAGTTACTTGCATTAAAATATTGTGCTTAATCAATCAATTAACTAAAAGAACTTGAATAAAGAGGGTAATGTATTGCCGCTGTGAATAATGAGGCCATAATTTATTCAATGTGCATGTATCGTTACTTGTAGAAGTTGATGAGAAGCTTGATAATTAGCTGTGAAGTACTAAATCAATTAACTGTCAGTAGTAATTAGGACTTTAGTTGTTAAGTAGTCAGTTAATTGATTGACCTCTATGTATACTCTATGTTAGTTTGAACGCTGAAGGGAAGTTCTGGAATAACGTAATTAGTATTATAAAATAATTTATGATTTTGATTTAATTTAATGCATGTTTTTAGTATATATTTTTTTTGTAATAATTTATAATAATAATTAAACTATATGTAATTTTTAACATAATTTAGTAATGATTTTATATATAGTGAATATTTAATTTAACCGGCGGCATTTACTGCCGGCAATTTTACGTGTTAATAGGTGGATAATGCAGTGGGCTGCAATATTGTGGAGTCATTTGTACTGTCTTTTTTATATACATGTATTGTAGCTGTTTTTTGTCCCATAAATAAATAAATAAACTAATAACAGGAATTAGTTGAAGTGTTATTCACTCAGCGAATTTCACTGTGTTATTTTTTATTTTTATCTTTACAAATCGATAGTGTTTCATGTAACGGATCGATCCACCACGGGATTAAAACGATCAAAATTTAACGGTGTATATATAGTACACAATCCGAAAGGAAAATGAGACCGCTGTCAAATTAACTATTACCACTGTTAACACGCAAAATTTTGGGGCTCTTGAAAAAGTGACGGTCTACCAGTGATCATCAGTTGATCAGTTATCAGGAATGTTTGTCAGTAAAATTCGCTGAGTAAATGACACTTCAACTGGTCTCTGTTATTCCCTCACTCAGCCAAAGTCAGAGCCAGAGTTATAAAATTCTCACTGTAACTCAATCAATTTTAATCCATACATTGTAAGTAACCATCAACAAAAATATAACCCATTCCTAATTCGTGACTAAAATATCGTGTGTCGGTGAAATAGCGCGCATCGATCGATTGATAATAACCAAGTAATGTAATATTGTATAACCGACCGGTAGAATCAATTAATTTTTTTATACTTACTTGTAGTAAAAAGTGTTAAGTACATTCGTGGCGAAGTTTACGAACTACTTTTGAATTACAGCCACTTATCGGCGTAAATTTGGGGAAAATAAAAACTGTTGACAGTTAAGTAATAGGTAATTATGAAGTGTTATGTGAACGAACAATTCTTCTATTCAATTCTCCTATATACACCACTATTTTTTAACTATGGCAAATACTTAAAGGGCTTATTAGAAAAGGTCTTGTTATTATTTAAGTAAAATCTCAATGCATAATATTCATAAACAGTAAAGTTATGAGCGTTTGTTTATTTCCCAAAAACTCACTCAATTTATGGAAACATTGTACAGGTTATTGTTTATGAATGAAAGAATGTCAATAAAAATGTAAAAACACTGCGCTTAGTATTTTCTAGTTGTAGTTGTTATGAATGATGATTCAATTATGAATTTACCAATAATGACAAATTTTCGTGGACATTTTGTGATTTCGTTTTTTGTACTTTTGACTACACAAATATGATCAGAAACGGGTACTGATTGAGCCCCATTTTTTGTACACTAATTAAAAAATAGGAGTGTATATATATTAGGTTTTACATTAGTATTTGCATTTGTATTATGTTTACGTTATACAATAATATAATTTATAATGTCTACGTGTATTGCTGTTCCGTCCCTTAATCTCCAACATGATTATTTCAAGTCCTCTCGGTACTTACTTGACCTTCTGGCCGAAATGAAAATCTGAAATGAGTGCTCCGGAAATAGGTTAATATTGGATACCTATTTAACGCTTTATGCCATGCCAAAAGTCCACAAAAAACTCTAACTCAACGCTGCTGTGCCTCTACTCTCTCTCTCTGTAGAGGCCCAGCAGGGCCGAAACCTGGGCCATGGCTACCTACTAGAGATGGTCGCATATGTACGTTACCGGAAATAACTAACCAAACCATTTATCGATATTAACTTAAATGAGAAATCGGAAGCCTATAAAACATCTTCTCTTCCGACACCATACGTAACTTACATATTGTGGAACATCGGGTACGACTACGTGCTGCGCGCCGACCTCCCCGACGGGGTCAGCGTGGTCTGTTACGCAGACGACACGCTGGTCCTGGCGCGGGGACGGTCGTACCAGGCGGCGGTCGAACTAGCGACGCGCGGGGTTGCGACAGTCGTGGAGAGGATACAGCAGTTGGGACTCGAGGTGGCATTGCACAAGTCCGAGGCCATGTGTTTTCACGGCCCTCGGAGCGCGCCGCCTCCGGGCTCCCAATTAACGGTAGGAGGAGTTCACATCGGCGTCGGGTCGACGATGAAGTACCTGGGACTCGTCCTCGACAGCCGGTGGAACTTCAAGGAGCATTTCCGACGTCTGGCTCCCAGATTGAATGCGACTGGGGCTGCGCTCAAGCGGCTCCTGCCGAACCTGGGGGGTCCAGACGCCTCCTGCCGGAGGCTCTACGCAGGCATCGTTCGGTCCATGGCCCTTTACGGTGCGCCGGTGTGGGCGCCATCGCTACGTAAGCGAGTGGCGGCCCGGCTAACCGCCTGCCAGAGGGTCATGGCCATCCGGATGATCCGCGGATACCGTACGGTGTCCTGCGAAGCGGCGAGCCTCCTTGCTGGCCTACCACCGTGGGATTTGGAGGCAACAGTCCTTGCACACATGCATGACCTACGCGTGGAGATGCAACGTCGGGGCGAAACTCCGCTGCCGCGACAAGTCGCGGCATGGCGGTCAGAGCTCCGGCGGGATCTCATGGTGAAATGGCGAGAGCGACTGTCGCAACCTCGTGCTGGGCACGCCACGATCGAGGCGGTAAGGCCCCTCTTTGAGGCGTGGCTGGAAAGGCCCCACGGCGTCGTCACCTTCCGTTTGGCGCAGGTGCTGACCGAACACGGCAAGTTCGGTCCGTACCTGTACAAGATTCGTGCGGAGACGACGCCCGGGTGTCGCCACTGTGCGGACCGCCCGGTGGACACGGTGGAGCACACAGTCGAGGTGTGCCCCGCTTGGGAAGAGCAGCGCCGTGTCCTCGTGGGGGCGATCGGCGGCGATCTCTCGCGCCGGGGCTTGGTTCAAGCCATGCTCCGGAGCGAGGAGGAGTGGCAGGCGGTCGCCTCCTTCTGCGAAGCAGTAATGCTAGTAAAGGAGGAGGCCGACCGCCTTAGGCAAAGGCGGACACGCCGCCGCCGCCGCCGGGTTTCCGATCCCAATTTCCGGCCACCATAGGCGCGGGCTCGCGGACGGCGGGCAATGGGTAGCTCGCTGTCCGTCCGTCCGGTAACAGACCGGTCCGAGCTCAGGTCGTCTACGGCGCGCTCCGTTCCCGCGCGCCTCAAGGAGTTGTCAGCAAACTGCAGGGCCGAAGCCTACTGGGGCCAAAGGTTATGTGAGACTGTCACCAAAGGCCCCAGGATAAAGGCAAGGAATGGAAAGGTAGGTTTTTTAGTCAGTAAAAGTCTGACACTGTTTCCCGTCCCACCCAAGGGCGGGATTCGTCATTGGATGATTTTTACCTACCACAAAAAAAAAAAAAAAAAAAAAAAAAAAACATAACATCAAAGTAAAGAATTTATTGGCGGCTTTATATTTTATTATAACAAATACTGACCCATGCCCGTTGGTTGTGCAATCCGGTAAGAGAGCGGTTACCATCGCAGTACCGTTACTGATGAGCGGGTACGATTCTTACGATGTCTGGCGATTATGTGTCTCCCGTATGTCGCTATGTGAAGGAGCTAAAACATGATCGAGCTTTACCGTATTAACACTAGATTAAACATTACATTGATGTTACGCAACTCTAATTTCAAGAGCATGCTGTTCCATACAGTCAATAATGTTAACCAATATTTAGGTTATATAATTTTTATTCTTCACCAATATTATTTATGTGTCATTGTTGTGGTTTGAAATGGAATAGGCTTTTAATAACAACTTAACAGTTTACTAATTTAGTTTTGATTATGTCATTATATTAAAAGTTTATAGAGATGACAAAATGATACAAAACCAACAAATTACAAATTACTTTTTAATTAAAAAATGTAATCCTAAATGTCAACTTTTATTAAGCTTATACAAGATTATAATAAATTCAGCTAATTAAGTTCAACATTGCGAAAAAATTGTTAGTTAATAAATTACTAACCTCAATATTATTTGTTCACCAAAATGTCAAAGTTGCGTTCGTAACAAGCTGAAAGTTTAGAAATGATTACAAAACCGAAACTCAAACTTTTACATAGAAAGTATTTTTGAATTCTATTTGATAACATTAATGCATAATATAGTATGAATAAATTCCATCTTATTAGAATTTTACTATCGAGATGTGTTGCAATATACGGCTTTTACTGAGTATTGAAAATGAACGTATTTTCTATCGAAAGCTAGCAGCTCATACACCGGATCTAGTTGCTACTAAGTAGATTATAGTAGCCGAGGATTTACATAAATAGTAATGTTCCAGCTCTAAGAACACAGCCAATTTAAATGCAATTGCTTTTATAAAATACTTGCACTCGTGAATATTTACTCACTGAGATTTCTATTTCGAAATACCCACAAAAACATTAAGATAAATTTTATACACTAAATGGTAGATAAATAAATAATTTAGGTGATTATAATATAAGTGTCTTCAAGGATAGAATGAATAGGCTCTGAATAAACTAGTGCCCCTCACCAACAACGATGGTCACTGCTTATCATTAGGTAGGATTGCAGTTAAGCACTCGTTTATAAAAATTAAAACAAAAAAAAAAACAAATTACAATACTGAAAAAAAAAAAATATTTAGAAAAACTACAAATTCTTAAATTATCAATAATAAAAAGTGCAAGAAGAGTAGAATAATTTATTTATGTGATTATGGAACATATTTGTTAACAGAACCAATCAATCAAAATTGGAAGGAGAAATTCAGTCTTAGTTTATGTTAAAAACCTACAACACTCAATTTATTTGGCCAAGTGTAGTAGAATTGGCTAATTAAGAGACACAAAATGGATCAATGACTTTGTGAGGTCGCAGAAACCCGATGAGTGCGAGACGTACAGGATTGATCGTTTTGGCATTGGGTCGAGGCATATTATATGTCCTGCAGTGGCCGTGTTTCGGTTAATAATAAATAATAATGATGTTGAATATGCCATGATGAGAGACGTTATAAGTTTAGAATGTAAGTAATGGTTTGTGAGTTCTGAAGTACGGTTTCATGTCAAAAGTTAGCGGTTCAAAAGCTGCGTTTCACCCGCTCGTCTACTTCATAAAATAACTAACCACGCAGTACGCACTCATTACTTAGGAGGATGACTCGGATATTAAAACGACTACAATAGTCTAAGTGATAAAGAAAATAAGGTTAAATGTTTCTTACGTAAACAACTTAATGGATGTTTCTCACACGGATTAATATTCAAAGAAAAAGATAACGATGAAGAATAATAAGATATGAATGGCATGATAAGTAAGAGTGATATAAAGGTTTGTAAAGAGAAGAATAGTGACACGACCTTTCCTGTTTTTTTCTATTTGTATTGTAAACTCCAAGTCCGACAAAACGTGGCTCAATACCAGCAATGTGACATTGCAGTTTACTTTCAAAGATTTAGGGTCTGTTTCACAATGTACCGATAAGTTCTGCACAAGTTTCGAATAAGCTATTTGTTACTTATTAGTAGGATAAACACAATTGTTGCGTTTCACGACTGACAAATAGCGCTATGTGGAACATAAAGTTCACCATAAACTATAGGTCAGACGAAGCGGCAAATAGCACATGTATCTTAGACATAAGTAGTGTGTTTGACAGTTAAAATTAAATAACATTGTCTTTCTTTCGTTTGTGTTGATTAAAAACTATATACCTATTTAAGTAAAAAACATTTCGTGTATAGTTTAGGTACGGACATAACTATCTGTATTATCAGAAAGGAATCAGCGTGGTGTTTTGTCTTAACCTAGGTAGACTACATATAACGACAATGGAGATTTTTGAGACTCTTGAAGATGAGTTTGATGAATATTTTGATAGCCTCACAATAGCACGCAGGAATCCTATGTATCGATTATTTTGCTTCATTACTATAATAATAATAGTCATTTATTTCAGAATTTTGCATTCCATTAGGGCTTCAAAAAATTTAAAAATATGTAGGTTTGATGTGGTAGGTGATGATATTATAATTATTTATTCTGTGTTAAATAATAAAAACCAATTATTTTTCAAATTTATTTAAAAAGTTTTTTTTTCTGACGCCCACATTTCTCTTTTGTGCTCCCTTTCTTCCTTTAATCTATTTAGCAAGTACACTCAAATCGCAAGAATAACAAAAGAAACAGAAACACAAACACCAACAACGAATAGACGATATAGCATAAAAATACCACGGTATTAGTGACTGTTAATTGTCATTGTCAAACGACATCCCGTTTCATTACAAGCAATATTTTATTACTATAAAATCGTTTGTATAAGTTTTTATATAGAATATTAACCATTATGTAAATAATAACTAATTACATAAAAATATTAAAGTAAAAAAAATACATTTAGTGTCATTTAAAATAAATTTATAAGTAGTTTGTGTTAACTTTCTTTGCATTTAATGAAATGACATCAAAAAACGGAGCGTATCTATATGGTGTTGCCACCGCGCTTACATATAAGTCCCAGAAAGTTATGTGCCAGATAAAATAAGTTTGTGAAACGCAAAGTTTCATAATCAGAACTTTTATCATCCGAATAATTTATGTGTAACATAGGTATTTGGCACTTTATCCGTACATTGTGAAACAGACCCTTAGAATTCCTGTTGCAAGCTTCACACAATATAATTATTTACTACAGATTCAACATTTCATCAAACCAATGAAAGCTTTTACGTATCTCTTTTCAGCTTAGATGCTAGTGTATAGGTAGTATTTAAATGTCAGACTCGATTTCCTACCTCGATACTTCTTTGTCCGTTGGCCTGACCTGCTCTTCTTTAGATCAAAAGATTACTTTCATTACATAAAAATCTAATCATTGCATTCTTGTTAAAAATAAATGTAAAATTTATAACTTCTCCAATTCATAGACACAATAACTACAATTTCCGTCTTTAAAGTAGTTGGTAATTTGAAAACTCTAATAATATTTTTAAAAAAATATCGAGATTGTTATTATTTTCAACCTTTTACGCTTTCAATATACCTTCTAATTGCTAGCTAGATCTTAAAGATTGCCAAGAATGTGTTTTGAATTACATTATTATATTTTAAAATATATTTGTTGTGTTGACTAATTAATATTATTATTGTTTTATAATTATACCAAATCTAGCTTCTGCCAGCGCAGCGGTTTCGCCTCCATGAAAGTAGGTTTCTCCATACGAACTATTTTTTTTTTCTTTATGATAGGTAAATCATCATCCAATGACAGATCCCGCCCTTACTATGGAAACCCCTCTGTTAGCGCTTGTCTATGTTATATAAGGAAGCCTTGTGCAAAACTTCACGCTCTTAGGTTCAGTAGTTTAATCTGTGTTGAAGTCAGTTACCGATATAATTTTGAGACCTATACGCCATTCCAATTGAACGAAAAATATGATCAAACAGAAGGCATGTATTCTTATTAAGAGATTAAATGATTATTATAAGAGTAAATCTCCTGTAATAATCATTTAATCATACTTAATATCTTTAGTCGCGTAATCAAAGCACGAAGTTTTATTATTTAATAATTTAAATTATACTTAGTTTTTCTTTATCCAAGCTGGGATTTAAACGGAGGCTGCGGTTTCGCTTTAAATAATTTGCTAAGGGAAATCTATCTGTAGGTAGTAATAGCTAATTCTAATAACTTAGGTATTACTTTCTATTCAATATTCTTATATAAGTTTAGAGGTTTATTATGTAACGTTGTTTATTTACTTAGGGATGATTGTTTATTAAATTTGACGGTTATGTTATTTATTGTCTGTGAGTTGTTGATTATCAATAAGTTTTGCATCATTAGCTGTAATTTTTTCCTCGTTCAATTTCGGCTAAACAGTGGTTGTTAGTATCGCGTGATGAACTTTGCATGTGAACACTTTATTATACAAACATTACCTAATGCTGTTACTTGTACTCTGTTCCTGATGTGTCTTTATTATTTAAATGCTTTGAGTTTTGTTCATAATAACACGTGGCTGTATATTGTCAGGGGTCTGGAGACGCAAAAATTATTACGTTATATTGTTAGAAGCTTTATTTGTTGCATTATTTATAAAATATTACAGCTTAACTACTGGAGCTGTAATAATTATGGTACAAAATAAATAAGAGTAGATTTTATTGAAGTGGGAAATTTTTCAAAGACTTCTGGCTGTCTAGGGCTGTTCAGGAGAGCATGTCAGACTTTTGACTAAAATCACACTATATCTTTTAGTTTCCCTTTTTCGTTTGAGGAACACAGATTTTCTTTTCAGAAATGGCCCTTGGACCTAGCAGATGTTTTGCTGACATCTCTATGAAGCGCGCCTTCAGCGACTTGTGCTCGGTCCTTAAAACGTTCAGATCGGCGTGTACCACCGGTGGAGCACGGAGTATTTGCTAATACGGCGGGGTGTACCACCGGTGGCCACATCACACTACACTTTTATTTCAAATACCTTATATTACGATTACTTGCTTATTAGAAAGAGAGAGATAACAATTCCTGTCTAATCCTGTTCGCACTCACCGGTGACGCACCCCGCTCGGCAAGACTTTTGGCTCATGGGGCGGTGATGTAGTCATATGATGATTTGCGCCATCAGATACCAAGTTCCTACACTTGAGGTGCCGGTCTGAACGTGTCAAGGGACTACCGGGCGGCCAGGTACCCTTTGCTCGTCGTCTGGAAGCCCATGCCTACAGTGGCCGGGGATCGCCCTGCGACTCCCACTATCGATGGCGTCACTTATTACGGCGGCTGGGCTACCTATGAGGATGTCTGTTCACTCATGGCCACCTTTTTCGTCATTACCGCATTACCGCCACCCATTCTCTACACCAGGGCCCGGTGCGAAAGATCGCTGCCACTATTCGCCTCCACGAAGACACGGTGTTACTCTGTTCAAGCGGTACATACCTTCGGCACTACCGGGCGGTCCGTACAATGGTGACCTCGGGGTTTTTTTCCGCCTGAATCCGAAACAGGAACCTCCCGAACTTGTCATGTCAGGTGGGGTCCTGCGTCATGTGGAAGGTGAGTATACTGTGATGTCTGCAAAGAGAGGACTTACCGCCCCAATTGTAGTGTACCCACATCGATTTTCTGTTTGGAGTAATTTATAGGAAATCCTATCAACATTCTTATATTAACGATGTTTCTAATTATAACTGCTGTCAACAGTTATCACTTTCATATCGAGACATAATGAAGACAAATGAGCAAAGACGTTGCAAGGACACAGCATTCTAATATTTATATCAGTTTAGTGGCAATATTATAGCAATCGACTGCAGATGAGCTAATGGTAACATTATGACATGTGTTAATGTTATTCTGATTGGCATAATTTGTAGAACAGTTGTTGGTTGGTTGCACATGGCTTTTGAGTGCACCCATTCTGACGTTTTATTCTTTTAAATTGATGGAATATATTATTTATTTTATTGAACAGTAAAGTTGTAATACAACTCCTAATTCTATGATTATTTTAGAGTATCCGAAATATAAGAAAGATTAGTAGACCACTATTCGCCTTTTCCCTGCCACTGCAGGAAGAAATATCTTGGTTTCTTCAATTCATGTGTATGTCTTTGTACATCAATACCTTTTTTTTTCCATCATTTGGACTAATATTTAAAGAGTAATGTTAATTATTATTTCGATGAGTGTATATATTGTTTTCATACATAACCCACACTCCAGTTCTTTATATCATTGTCGTCTTGCTACAAATATACAAACAAAATCTTGTACAAATTGTCTCCATTAGAGAATTAAACTGCTGGCTCTTTTGCCTAACAGAGCGTGACCGTAGGCGCCAAATGATCTGAAGGTATATTATCTTGGTAATCTGTCTGTCGGAACTTTTATAGAGACGTCGTAAATATTTCTAAAGCCGTACCCATGACCGCAGCAGCAACGGTAGCTGGGACGCAAAACGCAAGTCGGTTGCAGAGTGGTAATATCGTCTTGGTCTTCTATAGACAGCGCAAAATATCTCTTCCATGTCAAGTCTAGTCTGATTACTTACTGTGATTCGATCACGCCTGTCAGGATAAGAGATGCCACACATTTTTTACTGTGTTAGAGTCTCAATTATAATTTAAACAAACCCGTGACGTAAGGCCCTATGGCTGTGGTTGACATTAGCAACATTTAGAACAAAAACCATAATCTACAATGTAGATTCTACAAAATTATAAAAATCAGAGTATACACAAATAATGACAGATTGGTAACGTGTGTGAATGAACGTCAGTCGCGATACAGTTCCCTCGCCCGACTTATGGTGTGGTGGGACAGTGAGGCCACAACAATGAGAGTTTCATACGCTACCGATACGACAATCTATACGGTATGGAATGTCATTGAATTGATCAGGTGCCTTACCATGACATGTTCAAATGTCAGTCATGCGAGCGGGAAAGAAAGAAAGAAAGAAAAGAGGGATGGAGCTATACATCCTATTAATAGTTCAGTTTAGGTCAAGAAATGGATCGTGTTAAGAACTCGTGGTAGGGCTTGTGACTGGATGTTATTTATCCTAATAGGGAGTGAAAAATTGCCATGGACATGTGTATAAATTTAAGTATACCTAAGTGTGTCTACAATTAGCCACCGCTTTCTCTTTTCCTTTGGAGTTGTGTAGACTTATACAACATTATTTTTAGTATATGTGAAACCTGAATAATTATAGCTGTATCGATTCTAATATCATCAGGAGGTGTCCATCATAAGTTGGACACCACCGACACTAAGTACAACACAGGTCACGGTAGGTCATAGAGAATTAGGAGCCAGAGCATAGTTGGGTGCGGGATTAAAACAACTCCTCAATCGCCCGGATGGCCTGGTGACCATGTCTTCGTGCGGACAACCAGGTAACATAAGCTTATAACTTTGTGATTTTTCATGATACAGTTATGAAATTTTGTACAACGATTCTCTACATAAAAATACTTGACACGTGTTTCAGATTTCGTAAATACTAAAACTGATGTTATATATATAACACGGCGTTTCTACTTCCAGTAAAATGCAGCAACCTCTTTTGTCTACAATAACTGTGTCAGAATCTACAAATACAGTACAAAATCTAGTTTATTTGGTTTCGATTGCTGTTTCTCAAGGTTTTGCTAACAATTATCTATTTTATGGTTCATGTATTTATATATATTCATTTTAGTTAAAGCTCATTTTTTTTATTTTAATGCCGTCATTAAAAAAGCAAATGGCCATTTTGTTCTGTTAACATTTCGCTAATTTCATAAGCATTGCGTATTAGACCAATGTGAGCATTATGTTGTGATCTACTAAATCGATGGTCTTTTTGCGTAATTTTTTTAACGATTCAATTTGTAGAAATACTGGTCAGATAATCTAATGATTTACCTTGTAGTAATAATTGCATATTTTTTCACGCGAAAATTCTCTTGGGTAAAGACCAAAGTGGAGCTGAAATTTTGAATAAAATATGTTAGTTTAATTTGACTTATGGAGAGAATAAACATAGACTGAAACAAATAATTCTAGTCATCGCTCGTTTCTAAAATGACAGTATGACTGAGTTAAGGAAGTTTACGAAGTGATCTAATTCGTTTACCGTTGCATAGTAATCTTTTGCAAATGGTCGCCGTTGGAGACGAGTTCCGAAGTCGGTCAGGATAAGCACCGGTTAAAACTATACGTTATATCTTGTATCTTATAATCAAGTGAGACGAGATTACATTAAAAAACTGATAGACAAATAAACCTTTTGATAACTCTCAGACAAAGGGCAAAGAAAAGGGCTATGCTCGGAGTATCCTTGCGTGACCGAATCAGGAATGAAGATATCCGCAGGAAAACCAAGGTTACCGACATAGCACGAAGAATCGCCAAACTTAAGTGGCAATGGGCAGGGTACATTGCTCGCAGAACAGATGGCCGTTAGGGCCGAAAAGTTCTGGAATGGCGACCATGTACCGGAAGACGCAGCGTTGGAAGACCTTCTGCAAGATGACCTCGTAAAGACTGCGGGAATCCGATGGATGCGAGACGCACAGGACGATTCATTATGGTGACATTTGGGCAAGGCCTATGTCCGACCGTGGACGTCTTTGGGCTAAAATGATGATGATGATAATAACTCTCAGACAACAAGATGGTGTTTCCCAAAGAGTGAGATTTATCTAAAGTATATTTCACCAGTTACGTTTTAAATCTCATGGATTAGAGGACGACTCTTTTGCTATCAACCGGACACAAAATTCTGACTCCAGGTGGGATACGGAGCAAGAGGGCATGGGCAGTAGCCTCCTCCACATGCGAAGCAGTTACATAAGCGAAGTAGATGGCGGAAAGTTTTAGTGAGATATATAATCCTCACGCCTGAGCGCCGAATACAAACTACTAGGGCCGATACCTGCCAGGGCTTACGGGAACGTTAAAAGTAGTCAGCACAGCCCGGAGCCTTAAAAGGCAAGTAAAGGAATTCGAATGAGTTTCTGAAAAGTCCTTCTATATATACGTCGAATATCAACCCATATTGTTAAATCTTCTACGATCCGGACTAAGCATTTTGCCTCGTCATTTATACCGCGTTCATCAAAGGACTGGAATAATTTGCCTGCTGCAATCTTCCCGTCCGATTATAATTTAGGTGGCTTAAAGGCTAGAGTAAATAGGCTCATAATAATTTAGTAGACCTCACCATCAACGATTGCATCACTGCTTACCATCAAGTGAGATCGCAGTCAAGCACTAGTCTATACCAATTAAAAAAAAACACTCCCTCTAAATCCAGTCAGAGTGGGAAAAGTTATTTGATGGTTTCCCTCTTTCAAAAAGAGGAGATTGTTGCTCCTTCTACTAAAGCTTATTTTAGTTTTTCGCTATGGAATGAAGATGAGTGATGGGAGATAGCCTGGATGAGAAATCACAAAGGTCAATCATGATTTTAATCATTTTTGCGATTCATCAGACAGTAAAGTTAGTCTCTGAAAATTATTTGTTATCAACAAATTTACCAGACAATCATTTCAATGAATATTTGATGAGTTGTTGATTGCTCCAAATTCACAACTGACTGATTTATTATGTACCTTAATAGATATGCTATTAATTGAAAACTTTATTAATCATTTAGATGTCAAGGTATGGACATAAAATGAGAATTTAGTGATTGATAATAATATAATCATTTTAATCATCGCCTACACGTATAAAAACATTTAGATACAGGATATCTTGTATTTAGTTAAAAAAGACATGAATATACACCGTTAAATTTTGATCGTTTTAATCCCGTGGAGGGTCAATCCGGTACATGAAACACTGTCGATTTGTAAAGATAAAATAAAAATAAGGTATTTTTTTTTTCTAATACTCGAACCGGATGTACGAAATTAATTTCTTTAAGTAAACGAGTCAATGGCCGTGTAGGTAGTTATCGGTCGTTGCGTACAAACTACCTACAGGTCATTGAACTCACCCAGTTGACGTTTGCCCCTGATAACACTTTTTTTACGTTTCCGTAGCTCAAAAGGAAATAACGGAACCCTTATAGTTATATATAGGTACTTTGTTGTTCATCTGTCTGTCAAAATAGTTTATCTCAGGAACGCGTGAAGGTATCGAGTTGAACTAAAACCATAGGTATAGTTAGGTCTGCGGTCCTTAAAGCTGTAAAAAATTAAACTTCTAAACTAAAAAAAAAGATATAGCTGTTTATGTCGCAAAAAAAAATCATACGGGTACTTTCCGTTGATCTAGAATCCTGAAATTTGGCATGAAACAAGGTCTCATAGCACAAGTATAGGAAAAAATCTGAAAACAGTTAATTTGTAGGTACATCACAAAAAAAAAATTTGCGATTCCGAAATATCTTCGAGACTCGAACCGTAAATTGAACTGTTTTCATAGGTAGTAAATTTGTACGGAACCCTCAGTGCGCGAGTTCGACTCGCGCTTGCCCGGTTTTTGTCTTAACATCACCTATTAAAAGTAGTTACCTAAATATTATTAAGAATGTTTCGGTAGATCATATTTATTAAATAATAATTATACCATTTTTGTAATCTATATTATTTTTACGCTGTCAACGTCACATCTCCACCTTAATCAAGAGTGGTATCAAATTCATTTATATTAAAACGCATTGCTCAGCGAAGGTTATAGAATTGAAGTGAGTGCCAAGGTCTAGGGAACCCTATAAAAAGTCACCTACTTATAATGACTTCCACGATATAAAGAATTTCTTTTATAATTACTTTCTTTTATTATTACTTGTCGAAAAAGTTGATAAGGGAATTTGTTCCTTCCGTCTTTAAAAATAGAGAGATAGAGAATTTGCACGAATCATTGTTATTATTACATGTTTTTCCCTTATTATCCTGAAATGCGACTTTATTGTTTTAGAAGGGCCTACTGTATCTAGAATTTGCCTGGCTTGGCTGAGCTCCCGACCGAAAGTAAGTCAGTTTTGATCCCGACCTCGACAAATACGAACGGCGATAACTATGTGATAGTGATTTTACATAACGACCTCAGCGATTCTAGTACTCATTGACTGATTTTTCCTTGTTTGTGGTAAAGAAATTAATCTGCTAGTAAACCGGCATCTAATTACTCATGTTCGTAACAATACATGTATAATGCTTTGTCCTGAATGACTGACTGAAGGTTCAACGAACAGGCTATAAAAAAAAATACGTATTTTATTGAAATTCATCCTCTAAAGGTTTAAAAAAAAGGTTTTAAAAAGGGGTAGAAAGTTATTTTGGGGGTGATTTGCTTCGAAGTCAACACTTTTTAGTACTTTTGATTTAAAAAAGTAGTATGTCTCGAAAGTTCGAATTTTGAAATAGTAAGAAGAAGATAAAAGATTAGAAAATTAAATATAAATAAAATCCTATATTTTAATTACAATTCAAAAGTTAATAATATTAACAATTTATTGATTGATTAATTAGCGAATAATAAAAAATAATAGCTTGCTGCGGTCTTTCCGTCCGATTATAATTTAGGTGTATTCAAGGCATATAATATCTACCCTTGATAAACTTGTGCGCTTCACCGTCAACGATTGCATCACTATTTACCAGCAGATGGGATCGCGGTCAAGCATTAGTTTATATTATTTAAAAAAAATTGTGGAAGTGGTGTCTTCCTCAAAAAACTGCAAAAAAAGATGATAAACTTAGTCTTTTATAAGTATCAAAACTGATTTATGAAAAAACAGCCTCTGCCAGCGGCTTCGCCGCGTGAAAGTCAGGTTCTCCATGCGGAAGTTTGTATGGAGAAACCGACTTTCTTCCAAAGCCCGTTTTACCCCTTTAGGGGTTTTTTTTATAGTAGGTAAAATCATCCAATGACAAACCCCGCCCTTGGGTGGGGCGGGAAATACTGTCAGACTCTTACTGACTAAAAACTTACCCTGTTCCATTCATTGCCTTTGTCCCAGGGCCCCGGGTGACATTTTCACATAACCTTTGACCCAGTAGGCTTCAGCCCTGCTGGGTCAAAGCCCTACAGTTTGCTGATAACTCCTTGAGGCGCGCGGAAACAGTGCGCGCCATAGACGACTTGAGCTCGGACCGGTCTGTTACCGGACGGACGGACAGCGAGCTACCCATTGCCCGCCGTCCATGAGCCCACGCGTACGGTGGCCGGAAATCGGGACCGGAATCCCGGCGGCGGCGGCGGCGTGTGCACCGTTGCCTGATGCGGTCGGCCTCCTTCTTTGCTAGCATTAGAACATTAGAACATACCTGCCAAATTTTAAGTTTGTAGGTGTTATAGTTTTGTTTATGAGTGACATTTCGGCTTTTATAATTTGTATGGATTTCTGTGCGTCGCTGTAATTTTAAACAAAATGATTTAGTGCGGATTTTAACGGTAGCACAACTCAGCTGGCAACGTCTGGCGACACAACGCCATCTATCGGCCTCAGAGCGACATGGTGTCATTGTTTCATTTAACTGTTTTTTTTTAAATATTATTGATTGGCTCGTACGACACATTTCACGTAATGCAACCATTAGGAAACCAACAGGCTAGCAACTCAGCAGCAATGCTCCAGACTTTTGGAGCTGTTGCTCGACAACTAAAGAATAATAATATCCATTTATCAAGTATAAAATAATAATCCTGGGCGAGTCGATCGTTGTATATAAAAAATATAACTTACTTTACTGCAATTACTATTTAAGATAGATTTCTTTTTAAATGTAATCAAAAAGTTTCTAACAATAAATTATAAATTAATAAATAAAAATCAAAAATAAATATAAGTGGTGATAGCGGTTTGATTTTTGAAAAAATAAGGTTTGTTTTTAGAAAATAAAATCAATCTTTTACAAATACTAAGACTGATTTGTCAAAAATTACTCATATGTAAAATTATGATGTAAGTGATGTGATACAGTGATTTGAATTAAACGCCCCTAGGTTTATGTAGTACGGAGTGTAACAAAACCATAGCGCGATTCAGCCGGAGACTCTGACCCTACAACGCCATCTATCGAGCTACGTGGAGTCTGTTTTTTGGTAGTTGTAAAGTATGATAGGAAGTATTCCCCGGTAATTAAATTTATTTTATTGTCAAATCACAATGAACTAGACATAGAACGTCGAATTTTTACCTTATAGGTATACTCGAAGGTTTCTTTTGAATTTTTTTTTATAACAGTTTCCGGCATCGCTGAAACGCAGGGCAATGTAACACAGGTAGCTGTAAGTCAGTCAGTTTTCGGCGTTCTCAACTTCCGCACGACGCAGGTGCTTACCGAACACGGAAAGTTCGCTAAGTACCTGTTCCGGATTCGTGCGGAGGATTCGCCCCGGTGTCGCCATTGTGCGGAACACCCGGAGGACACGGTGGAGCACACTGTAGAGGTGTGCCCCGCCTGGGCGGAGCATCGCCGTGTCCTCGTGGACGTGATCGGCGGCAGCGATCTCTCTCGCCGGGCCTTGGTTCAGGCCATGGTCCGTAGTGAGGAGGGATGGCAGGCGGTTGCCTCCTTCTGCGAAGCAGTAATGCTAGCAAAGGAGGAGGCCGACCGCATCAGGCAGAGGCAACGGGGCGCTCGCCCCAGCCGCCGCCGGGATTCCGATCCCGATTTCCGGCCACCGTAGGCGCGGGCTTGCGGACGGTGTGCATTGGGTAGCACGCTGTCCGATTGTCTGGTAACCGACCGGACCGAGCCCAAGTCGTCGACGGCGCGTTCTGTTCCCGCGCGCCTCAAGGAGCTGTCAGCACACCGAAGAGGCCCAGCCTGCTAACTGCAAGCAGGCAGGGTCGAAGCCTGCTGGGGTCAAGGGCCGTTTTCTGAGAGGAAGGCTCAGCCCCGGCACTATAGGCAACGAAGGAACGGGGTAGGTTTTTAGTCAGTAAGAGTCTGACACTACTTCCCGCTCCACCCAAGGGCGGGATTTGTCATTGGATGATTTTACCTACCATAAAAAAAAAAAAAAAAGTCAGTCAGTTTTATCAGACAGCAGTAGTTATTTGATAATTTTCCAGACAAAAAAAAAATGTGCATGAAGCTGATAAATACTTATACATGTTTTGACCAATAAAATCAAGTCAGTAGAGTGCTTCCGGTTTTTAATAAGTTTTACATACCATCTTAAAGTTAATGCAAAAATAAAAACAAACGCACTTTAATAATATTCTCATGATTTTAAAAATAATTTCATAAATCAAACCTAAATCAATGACAACAAAACAAAAGAATATCTACCCGTATTTAATTAACTCTGATATCTCTATCATCTTCGAGGTGCCTAGGTACTACCACCCTACCATATTCGTCTAAGATAACTTCTCACGATCAAAAAGCTTTTAAACAAACATGAATATCGATTGCATCACTAATTATACCAAATAACGTTTTAACACAATGGGTGGCACAGTTTAAATAAGATTACTATCTTTACATCCGCCACACATAGCTTCCGGACGGGCGCCGTGAGAATTTCCACTAATTTACTCATAATAACACAAATTAGAGTTATTTTCTCAGTTATTATGTCATTATAACACTTTTCGAGTTGTTATTTAGACGATTACTAACTTTTATACGGTGCGAGACGAGGAAATGTTACATTAACAGACATTACCGTTTTTATTACGTTATTAGCTAAGACATTTTCGTAAAATTATGTTTAGTTGTGTTACATTTGGAATGTATGTATTTAGTACAAATTTTAAGTTGGCTATCAAAACTCAATTAATATTTTTGCGAAATTACGATATTAAGTTAAATGCCATCTAGTGATATCGTTACAAAACAGTATAAAGACTGAGAAGAATTGAAGCAATAGAGGTGGCCCAATTCATATTAGTTTCAATATGACAGCACAGATGTCATCTTGCCAAATAAAAAATCTTAATATAATTTTATCTAAAGGTTAATAGACCACTAATAAATCGCAACAGATCAACAAAAAAGCCTATTATGAATAAATTTATGCAATATGCAATGATTAAAAATCAAGTTTTTTTTTTGCGTAATTGATAAAACACTTAGATTAGATTTGACTATTATTTTTTATAATATGTAGTTTTAATGGTAATTTTTTTTTTTTTAAATAACTATTTCTCAAAAGGCTCAAAGAAATATGAATTATAGATCATCTGGTCCTTCAAATATTTCCACTGCTAATCGCACTTACACCGTATTTTCCTTCTTTTCAGAAAGAACCTAAGCCTTCAACCAGTAGACAGAGAAGAAGACGCCCACTTATTCACGTACCGCGACGTAAATCGAACCCACGTGTCAGTGGTACTGGCTCAGAGCGTGGACGCCCTGGTTGACAGCGACTCTCCTCAGAACGTGGTCAAGTTTCGTTTGGGCTGCGACTTTGACGCTGGAGATGACCTGGTGAGTACTGATGATAAATTAATATATCTGATGAAGAAATACCGAAATAAACTTTTCATAATATCAGCGATTCGAAAATTAACATAATTTAGCTTGTTCCTACTGCTGTCACTCAGGCATACTCTGTCAGTCAACAAAACATAATGGACACAATTCGTAACGTTTAAGAGATGGGAAACATCGTGAGAAACCGAGGTATCTTAGAACCTAAAATTCTAAGATATGTGACATTCACCATCCACAAGACGCACGTAGTCGATTATGGCTCATTTTATATTCTAGAGAGGAGTCCTGAGTCCCATCAGTGGGAACATTATAAGGCTAATTATGCTATGTACTAAATCCGTATTAGTTATTGAGAGTTAACTATAAAAGACAGACGATAAATGTTATTGCGGTCTGTTTTTGAAACTTTTTGTAGGTATATTTTTTATTATATTATTTTTCTAATACTTTAACTATGAGCATGGCATCCGAATAACTTTTTTATTTTAACAATATTATCTGAAGTAGGTCAGCTGGAGCCACATGTGTTTGACAAAATTTAATATCTGCCTCGTTCGTCACAGTTTAAATGTCAAGACGGTGATTCGGAAGAATATAAAAGCTGTGACATTAATGGTAATCCCAAAAGTAATTTGGAAACTATAAATAATGCAAAAGACTCCATAAAGATTGATGTTTATTATTTATATTCTGTAGTTCTCCAATCAACAAGAACAAAGATAAATAACTCATAATTTTATGAGATTGATAAGGCGACGCAGAATCGTTAAAGTATCATTACGAAAAATTTTAATGCCTCTAACAAATTAATATAAAACAATACAAAAATAAAAATTAATTAAGCCTAAACAAGTTAAAAAAACACTTCAAGAACACAGGAAGGGTGTTAAAACTTTCATGGTTCAAAAATAATAACATTTCATGACACAACAAGGTCGCTAACAGCAAAGTTGCAGAAGTTAATTCTTTGCAGCTTGTAAAAGTCAATTTTAATGAGACATTAAAAGCGAAATTAAGGGAGACTTACCCCGCTTTGAATACAAATCCAACCTTGCAAGGATTTTCGAAAGATTTGCAGTGCGATTGCAAAGTTCAAGCAACAATTGTAACAGAGAAAAACCACCTCTATTTTGGTACGGGTAGGGATTGTTTAAGAGGCATATTTAAAATGCCTCTAAAACAATGCGGCTGAAAGTTCCCAGGGTTGCCAGTCACCTCTGATAGCCATTCGTCCTTCACCCAGTTGCCTTCTCGTCGGCTCGTTCCCCGTACTTCGGGATACCACCCTCGGGATCGCGATTCGTCCTTAATTTAACCATGGATATAAAATAACATTTTTAATCTTATTCCTCCATTTGAAGAATTCATCGGGGAGGGTTTAGGGTTGTTTGTTTAACTATTTGGGGTTACATCGCGGTTATTGCTTAATGTTGTCCTACTTTGTTGGTGTAAACACTTATTGCCAGAATTCATGACTTTAGTCCATAATAAATTATAGTACCTACTTTACAAACCAACATAGACATTTTTTGGTGTTGTTGGATAAAAATGTATTCATAGATATTTTTGGGCTGCGGAATCGCACGTAATCGTGAGTTACAGCGGCTGTAGAACGCAAAGTGCCACTGAAAGAACTCAGGTGGGTAATAGTCAGTAAAAGTTTGACTCTGACTCACGCTTCGCCCAAAGTAGGAGAACATTTGAATAATATTCCACCAAAATTATATGTAAAGAAAAAATAAGCAATAAATTTCAACAGGATATTGATCTTAGGGTACCGAACTTTATGTGTGAAGTTAGCGAATTCTCAATCATTTTAATTTTTTTTTGTTTAAAATTGGGTACGGTCTACTCATAAGTAACATTTTCACAACAGATACATCAAACTTCTCTTTCGCAGCTTCATATTACCGCATTCCATTCATAATTCGAAGATATGTGACATCGACCAACCCGCACTGGGCCCGCGTGGAAGATTACGGCCCATTCCCTCACCTAGAGAGGAGGCCTGAGTCTCAACAGTGGGAACAATAAAAGGCTTATAATGCTAATTCATAAAGCCCGTCTTTCATCTCGTAATCCGAACACATTTCCTATAATTCTCGTCACATTGCCTCGTACATTTTCCTCCCGTCGGTACAGATCATTGACACTGACAAGTATTTTCCCATATTACGACGTCACACTGTAAAAGCAAACGTAAAAATGTGCCTACCGTTGAAAACGTAACATTTCTGCCGACTAAGTTTTTTTTAGTCGTTCTAAAAAACTTTTTTTACTGAATGTTGTTGTTCGATGTAGCGATATTTTGATAGCCTACATTTTTATGATCCATTAGCTGCGAGTGGAATGGACGGTATTTTCCCACAAAGGTTTTGAGAAGGTTTATAGAAAGTAGCTACTAAGAGAAGGAGAATAGTAGTGGCCCCGTAGTGAGTTGTAGGTCGCGGGTTCAAACCTAGTCAATTGCATTAACTTGTGTAATTTATCACCACTGCTCTCAAAACGGTGAAGGAAAACATTGTTAGAAAACTGGTATGTCCTGGAACCAAAAAATCAAAGACATGTGACATCCAAGCCCGCGTGGTGGATAAGGCCCAACTTCTCTCCTACAGAGAACTCCTGAGACCCAGCTGTGGAAACATGTATTTATTTATTTATTCTTCATGCCACCAAAAGTACAAAGGCGGACTTAATGCCTTAGGCATCTACCAGTCAACCTAGGGTGGTGGAGAGACAATATGGCAGGTGCATTAAAAAAAGAATATATTATTTTGAAAACAAGTATTACACAAATCATATATAAAGCTAAAACTAAACATACTTACATATTTAATAATATATACATATATGTATACAATACATATATAAATATATACAGTAAAGGAGTTTTTGAGATGATTCTGCAATTGGTGTATAAAGTAATTCCGCAAGTTCCGCTTAAATGCATACCGACTCGTAGCCGTCCTGATATCTAAAGGTAGTGAATTTCACAGAAGACTAGACTGTCTATAGAAGGAAGATTGAACAAAATCTGAAATGGGAAGGACAAAACAATAGGAGATTGTTGGAAGAACGCAGATTTTTAGCGTGTGAAGAACAGACATATTGAAAGTGGGATATAAGATAAGAAGGAGGGGTAGGAGAGTTGAGCAAAGAGAACAGGGTTGTCAAAGCTCGCAAACTTCTTCCCTGGCGAATAGATAACCATTTGAGTTCAGATCTGAAGCTTGATACCCCTCAAGGTTAAATATGAACCTTTTGATGAAACATTATAAGATTGTCTGATCTAGCTTAACGCTTAATAGAAATGGTTTCAGACTAATTTTGGTTTATATTAAAACATATAAAAAAAATCTCCATCTTATTTAACACTATGTAAACTGTACTAGTTGAGTTTTTTAATGTTTGTTATTCTTTCACTAATAGATGTGTACAGTACTCAGTGTGATGGGTTCATATTGAACTCGGATAAACGCACAACTTTTTTGGAAGAGACTCTGAGAGCCGTGCTATTACATTCACCAAGACCAAGATTGAAATAATAATGATTAATGATAAAACTCAAAATATATCTATAGACGTAAGTTTTCTTACACGATAAGGTATAAAGGTAAACGACACGGTCGTAGGCTTTCTGAATGATAAATGTGCTTACGCTCATGCACGTTCATATACAAATTGGTACTAGTAGGAGCACTCAAGATCTAATAAAATATAGGTAGCTATTGTTACTTCTAACAATATTGGTTACACGTGTAATGCCAATAACCGCAAAGTAGTCCATAAATAAAATTATTGATGATAATGATTCTTAGTTGAAACTAGAAAACAAGACAATCTATGACCACAGGCCCCCACAAGGTGGACCGATGACCTGGTGAGAGTCGCGGGAATATGAGGGATGCAAGACGCACAGAACAGTTTGTTGTGGCGACACTTGGGGAGACCTATGTCCAACAGTGAACGTCCTCCGGATGAAATGAAGATGATTATGATGACCACAGAAAAAAATCTTTAATTGCAGCTTCAACGTCTATCAGATCCTTTAAAGTATAGGTGTATAGGCGCTTGCAGCACCCCAACACTAGAGTCATGTTCTGGATAGCGACTCCACATTCACATAGGCTATCTGAGGGGTGTATAAAACCCCATTTTATCGAGTTATTTTTGTAGCGCACTCAAACTCTTTCCATATAAACCATTACAGTTTTCGTCTTGGTACCTAACAGGTGTTCCTGGGGTTTCCAAAAATCGCGTGTTGTTTGGAGATATTATGTGCGTAGCTTTCTTCTCACTGTTCGTGGTGCACTACAGATATGGTTAAGCTTAATGAGCAGAGTTGGGTTGAATAATTCCGATATTATTTGCAACTAGCATTGCATATCGGTGCAACGCCAGGCACACGAATTGACTGGCTTGCTGTTGGTCTAGTGGTTAATGGCCCTCACTGCTATGCCAGAGGTCGTGGATTCGATTCCCACCCAGGAAAAATGTTTGTGTGATGAGCACAATCATTTGTCCTGTGTCTGGGTGTAATTTATCTATAATATGTATTTAAAACTATCAGTTGTCTAGTACTCATAACACTAGCACTGCTTAGCTGCGGACTAGAAGACGTTGTGAGATGGTTGTGTGGAATATTATAATATTAATTTGCCAGTGTAGGCTTAGGGATATGCTGGTTGTACGAAAAACATTACATGCTACTATCCAGTTAGACGAGTAACATTTTTGTACAATCATACAAAAAACACCTCATCCGGAATACTATTCATCGAACGAAATGCCATTGTTACACGACAGGTTACTTCTAGGCAAGCATGGTCCACCATCGGCCACGTCATCGCTTACCATCAGGTGAGGTAGTGGTCAAACGCAAGCCTTTCTATAGTAAAAAAAACGATATTTATGTATAAAGCCCTGTACTATGCTGTACTGTATTATGCTGTACAGGTCCTCAGTTAAGCTGGCAGTAAAATCACTGTTATACTTTATGTGTTTGATGATAAATACGTAAAAAAATAAATATATATTTAGCATCTTAAGGCCTAATTCAGAATATAAAACCGAGTAAAGTAGTGCCAATCTTATCTTCATTCAACATCTATTTAGCTTTTACCCAACTTTGTATTAGTCCGATCCTATTATCTGATGCTAAGAGAATGGAGCGATTGTCTATGTGACCTCCACAAACAATTTATTCCTAGTTATTATTCTAAAACTACCTAAGATCAGCTGATATTTAGAAACAATTTTTATTTTTCAGATATCTGCCTACTTATCAGTGACGGTGTACATCGAGGACGTGAACGATAATGTGCCCAAGTTCCTCGATACGCCGTACCACGTCACCGTGGATGAGTTGACACCAACAGGTGGGTGCTAAGGGGAAGGTGGAAAGGAAGTCAAGTGTTTGGCACTTGAGTGGCTTGCTTGTGTTGACAAAACGATAGATAAAAAAAAGGTTGTATATTCTCATCGCTCCGACTATAAATTGGATTTGAAACTTTCTTAATTTAAAAAAATAGTGATGTTGAGTTTTCAATTCTCATTTAAAATATAAAGTTAACAACTCAACACTCAATGATGATTATTTGATGCTCTGTGATTATAAATTATACCACTACCTTTTAGAGCCCAATAAAATTGCATATTTGTATAAATAACACTTTTTGTAAAATATGTCTGCAAGAAAGTTCAAACTCTCGCAATATTAATATAGTTGAAAAAACATTCTTTCTGGACTTTGTCCACCAAAAATATATTACATTTTCTCATTGATCAAAACACAACAATTTGTGCAGGCTAAAATATTTCGATATAGTTTTTCAAGTAGGTTCTTTTTTGTTTCTTTTTTTTTACGAAATGCTCAAAGGGCAATTGGAAATGAAATTAATATTGACTCAATACTTTCGGATCTTCGTTTAAGAAAAGATATTAGAAATTTTATTATTCTAGACATAGTTGATTAGGTCAAACAAGAGGGACGCTCAGGCAGAATACAAAAGCAGTGCAGCTTGAATTAGGGATACTAAACATGCAATTTGAGGACAGAGCACTAGACTGTGACATCTTTTAAGTGCCCGTGTAGTTGTAGGTATATGAAGTAATTTTTTTCTATTTGAACTTGAGTCGAAAACAATAAGATCTTTTGAAGGAAATTGCTTATCATTAAGCTATTAAGACAATTTCCCTAATTTGTTTTGAATATTGACAACAACGGTTGCTTTAGTTACTATTTTAGGATTCTGTGCTCAAAGTTAGTTTAATTACACGTTAACGGATTTATTGCGCCAATTATATTGATATTACCACTTGAATAATGTGGAACTTAATATTTTCCAGGTCTCACAATATTCAAAGGAATCCACGCATTCGATCGTGACAAGCCCAACACACCCAACTCAGATGTCCAGTACAGTATCATCTCGGGAGATACAGAAGGTCACTTTGCTCTGGAAAGTTCTCACAAGCCAGTCCTGGTGCTGAAGAAACCGCTGGACTATGACGCAGGAGATAAAGAATTTACACTAGTTGTCACTGCTTCGGTAAGAAAAATTTAACAGATTAAAAAAAGAAATCCTAGTATACAAAACCTCAAGAGGAGAAGAAGTAACTAACTTTTTCTTATAAGAGTAGCACTTTCTGTAATAAAATAAAAATAATAAGAATCTAAATATGAACTTCGCATTTCCAGGATCGCGGCTCTCCACCTCGCAGCTCCAACGCGACCGTACACATTTTGGTGCAAGACAATGATGACCTACCACCCAAATTCACAGCAGACCTCTACAGGACACAAATACCGGAATTCTACCCGTTACTTGTAAGTTTGATATGGAGGTTCGGTGAAAATTCAATTCGTGTTTCGGTGTAATTTTTTATTGCATATCACATGACGTGTTACATAAGGTCTTATAAATATTTATACAAGTGCACATAGACCCTATCGGGCACAACAATTTTATAAAGGTGATTTGAGGGAGGCAAAAAGATAAAATTAAAATTAAAAAAAAAATTTGAGCAGAACGAAAACCGAATACTTGTTTTGCGATTTTAACGGTCTTTTTGGTTCTGTGCCGTTGCTCATACCGATCTGCTCCCATTTTCGATATCCAAGGAGATGGTGAGGTACATCGAGACGTAACACATCGGATCAATTCAGGATGGATGAAATGGTGACAGGTCACTGAAATAACTTGTGATCCACGGATGCCCCTCAATTTAAAGGGTAAAATCTACAAGTCCGTGATAAGACCTGTCATACTATATCAGAATGTTGGACTGTGAAAAAGACGGATGAAAAAAGATTGCATCTAGCAAAGAGAATGTTGAGATGGATGTGTGATGTGACAAAAAGGGAAAATAACAAAGTGAATAATGAGTAGGTATATTAGAGGAAATTTGAAAATAGCACCAGTGACTGTTAAATTCAAGGGAAATCGTTTGTCTCGGCATGGTCAAGTTAAGAGGAGGGATTTAACGCATGTTACTAAAAGGGTTATGAGTATACATGTGGAAGGATGGAGGGGGAGAGGGAGGTCAAATAAAATATGGATGAAATGTGTGAAGAGTGATATGAAAAAAAAGGAAGTTAGTGATAGCATGACGGGTGACAGAATGGAAGAAAGCAACGTGTTGCGCCGAGCCCAAATAACATGGTAAAAGGGCAAAAAGATTATGATGACTTTGTAAATTCAATTTTTAAGGTCCAATCTTGCAATTTTCCTGTTGCTATCAACAAGATATGCCGAGCAAGATACATACAGGAGAACCAAGCTCGGTTACATACGACGTTACGGCATAGCCCAAAGAATCGCCAAACTTAAGTGGTAGTGTGCAGGGCAAAGTACTAGCGACCGCGTACCGGTATCGCGTACAGACGCAGCTTTGAAAGATAAAGTGGACCGATGACCTAGTGAGGTTAGCGGGAATCCGGTGGATGACCAACGCATAGGGCTTTTGTTAAATGTAGTGACACTTGGGGAGGGGGCTAGGTCCAAGAGTGAGCGTCTTTCGGTTGAATTGATGATAATGATCCGAGCATCTGAGCTTATGCTTGTGTTTATCTTTTAACTATTGACATATGTTTTCAAAACTTTCGTATTGCTTTAAAATTCTAAAAACGTGTGAGTGCGTGAGACAGAAAATTAAACTTTTATTGTCATTTATCTGCAAAAACAAAGTTGAAGTCAATAATAAAAGTTTTGTTCAGCTGTTATCGAGAGAACTTTGACTCATAATACATGAACTTTAAACCGTTACTATTTATTGTTGAACCTAACCCTATTGTTGAACAAAATATAATTATAGCAGAAAAATATTGCGTTATTTCGAAGCCCGAGTATTTACTTGCCAACTGAAATGATTAAGCCGATAATCTTACTCTGAACCCAAATGACAAAAAGGGATGACCTTAATAATAGAGTCTCTCAGTTCTTACTGACAGGTCTGATAAACCTATTGCGGTCAAAGTTAGAAAAAAGTAAGTGATATCATAAGTATAATGTTCATTTTGTTCCCACTGCTAGGACTCCGGCCTCTCTAGAAGAGGAAGTGGGTCATATTCCATTACTCGGACCCAGTCTGGATTGGTGGATGTCGGGACTTGAATTATTCGAATTAATGAATTGAAAAAGAGTGCAAAGTGGTAGTAGTTCGTGAAAAATTGTTTAATATAATGTGGTATAATGTTTCAGGGCAAGACAATCCACAAAGAGCTATTATTCCCAGAACCTATCAAGGCATTCGATCAAGACCTCGGTGTGAACGCAGCGCTGCGATACGAGCTGGTGGCCGGTAACGAGAGAAAATTATTCTCTTTGGACCCTCGAAATGGCACTTTGTATCTTGAAAAAGAAATCGATTTGGACGCAGAAACTAATTTACCTGGTAAAAATAACATACTTATTATGAGTCATCTTACGTTATATAACTATTGTGTGTCTGATGTTGTTTCTAGATTAGTGTTAGATAGAAATAAACTGAAGTGGCTAAAAGCAATATTGAAGCATTAGTTAAACGAACGATCGATTGTGGTTTTAAATGTAGTAGATTTAAATTGTTACACACAGATCCACATAGTTGCATAGAGACAGTATCATTCTAATAGGTCAAGATAAACCTTGAATAAAATGATTATGCTTTTCTGCTTTATGGGTAATATTAGCTTTTGCGGCTTCGCCCGCTTCAGAGTAGGTTCCGCCATACAAAACTTTGACCCCACATTTAATCCCTTTATGGGGATAATTTTGGAAAATCCTCTCTTAGTACTTGCCTACATTATAAAAAGAAACCTTGTCCAAATTTCACGCGTCTAGTCCGATAGTAGTTTAGGCAGAGCGTTGATACATATATCAGTGGGTCGGTTTCTTTCCGCGATTTCAGGTTTGGTCCCACAGTAAAAGTTGTTTGTTATCATGACTACAATCACGTGTTTAAGTATCGTTCACTATTACCAGTCACCCTACATATATATAAGAAATAAGATAATATAGATTAAGTAATTATTATACCTTCTTGTGTTTATGATTTTCAGGGAACACTTTCGTGCTGCAAGTTCAAGCGTCGCAACTGGACAATCCTCTGAAGACAGCACAAGCGAGAGCTGAGATAGAACTGTTAGATCTGAACGATAACCTTCCGGAGTTCGAAGTGGACTTCTACAACATTAGTATTGTAGAAAATTTGCCCAATGGTAAATATTTGTTCATAATTCAAAATTTAGATAACATCATCTACACTAATTTCTTCAATATTGACCCAAAAAACGTCCACTTCTAAAATTAAGCTTCCCACTAACATCGCCACAATAGACTTTATTTTATTAATATGATTTTAATCAGAAAAGAAATTATACCTATAATATGTACTTATTTCTTCTTTCAGGATTCAGTGTGTTACAAGTGATGGCAACGGACAAAGACCAGGGAGATAATGGAGAGTTCACGTACCAACTAAGAGATCCTGAAGGTGCCTTCACGATTGATCCTCGAAGTGGCTGGCTCACTGTTCGGAATCAGGTCAATAAACTGTATATTGTATTAGGTATCCTTTGTTCCAAAAAAGTTCCATAAAGTAACATAATTATTAAGTATTTATATAAATCTGGAAGATGATGATGATTTATAAAAATCTTATTGTATCATGAATAAGCATCTACCCACTTAATTGAGTTTCTATTTAAGAACCGTTCAGTATCATATTGCTTTCAACTCACATGTCTTTTCACGTTGCTATTTAATCTGTAATATGACCGTTATATTTTCGTTTTGTAGCCTGAGGAAATAACACGTTATTTATTCAAGCATATTTTATTTTAGCTTCGCCTTTGGTTACGTTTACGTTGTCATTTACATCTGTTAAACCGACTGTAATCATTAGTTTGTTTTTTTCAGACTGTTCTAGACAGAGAACAACACTCATCCCTCAAAATGAAAGTTTACGCTAAAGAGAAAAACCCAAGCGTCGTTGGAACCTTCTTGGATAAAAACCGAATTTCTAAATGGCGAAGAACTCCCACCACTCAAAGAACACCACTAAAAGACAGAACCACTTATGTCTTCCCAGATAAATTAGGAAACAAGAATGAGAACATGGAATATGTTGACGAGCAACTTATGTCATACGTTAACGTTGAAGTCACGCTTTTAGACGCTAACGATAACAACCCAGTCTTTGTACCTAGTAATTTATATGAATTTTCAATTAAATCTAATGCTAAAGTTGGAACATCTATTGGCAAAGTAAAGGCTGTTGATCCTGACTTAGGAAGGAACGGAATAGTCTTGTATGATTTACAAAGAACGAGCAATTTGACTATTACATCACCTTTTCAAATTGATGCTAAGACGGGAAGCGTTAGTGTGGCTGAGTCTCCAATAATCGAAGGCAGACATGCCTTGTTTATTGAAGCTTCAGATCAACCCGCGAATCCTAGCGAGAGAAGATACTCGTTAGCTGTGGTTACTATCGATGTTACTAGTGCTACTAAAGGTTAGTCAGACAAAGCTAATAAGAAATAATATCAAACGGAAGACTGACTTATATATTTGAAGGACAACAATATAATTTTAATCGTTTGACAAATTATGATGCATTAAATAATGCAAAAGTAGCAATCCAATTTGATTAAATCTCTATTTATATTTTTTCAGGTTCTAAATCGGATAAACCGGGTTTCATTGGAGCGCCTTACGAATTCTGGGTTGGAGCCAACGTTGGTATTGGAACAAGTGTCGGCCAAATTCGTATCAACGACGCAATGGAAAAGAATGATGTATCTTATGATCTGCTACATAGTTACGAAGAAGGAGGTTAGTGGACTCTCCTAATATTCGTTAAAAATACCTTCCTACCTTAAGTTGTTTTACATATTTTTTCTTATTTATAGTGCCGTTCGCAGTAGAAGAAAGATCAGGTGTAATAACGGTAGTAGACGAGTTGACAAAATACAATAGACCAATGTACGACTTTGAAGCGGTTGCAATCCAAGAAAACGCAAATCTAAGTATAGCTACAAACGCTACAGTTCATGTCGTTGATGTAAATGATGAAAGAGGAGTGTTGTTGAGGTAATACATATATATGTTTTTCTTCCTCTAACAGTAATTAAATCTTGCTTTTCACTATAAATACATTACATTATGATTATATTTCGCATAACTTTGAACAATTTATAGATAGGTAAGAAATTATGAATAAACTTAATTTATTTTATTTCAGAGGTGCACATTCACCGCTAGTATTTCATGTAAAAGAAAACGTGGCTGGTGCAACAGTAGGCCAAATCTTTCCCGTCAATGTAAGCTCATTGCAAGCCAACAACACTGGGAACATAAGGTTCATAATCGCTAATCAGCAAGATGTAACTGATGATATTGCGATAGGTAAGATATAACTGACTATTTCCACTCAGTATTGTTCAATGCAATATAATACTCGTATTTGCCTACGTAGAGATTGATTAAATTAATGTTGATTTTTTAATCAATATTTTTTTAATTAATGTTGTTTTTGTTCATTTGCAGGACAGGATGGTACAATCTATGCTCAGAAACCTTTAGACAGAGAAAAACGAGAAACTTATAGAATGACAGTAATCGCTGAGTTTACTAAAGGTATGATATCTGGAGCTGGCATATATCAAGTTACAATACATGTTGACGACGAAAATGATAACCCACCAGTATTTGAATTTCCTACATACGAAGGTTTTATTGCTGAAAATTCACCGAAAGATACTGAAGTCAAAATGACGAACAAAATAATAGCCAAAGACGATGACCTGGGACCCAATGCTTCATTTACGTACACTCTCTTTGGCGATGGACGAGAAATGTTCCATGTTCATGAAGACACCGGAGTAGTAACATTTATAGGAAATAGACTAGACAGAGAGGAAAAAAGTTCTTATATATTAAAAATTGTCGCAAGGGACAGAGGTGGACTAAGCTCTGAAACTAAACTAACCATTACAGTATCAGATGAAAATGATAATTTGCCTAAATTCAATCAAATTATCATACCATTAGGAGAAAATATAGAACTTCTCGAAGCAGATGACAAATCTTCCGTAAAAGTGTACCGCGAACGAAAAAATAACTCTACAATAGGTATATCAAATTATGAAGCGAAGCCAAAAAATAAGTTTGCTCTAGATTCGGAGTCTCCTGGACCACTGTTTATGGTACCAGAAAATGTTGCTATTGGTTCAACAATTTTGAAACTTAATGCGATAGACATGGACAGCGGAATTAATGGCCAAATAAGATATGAATTTGTTTCGGAAGTTTTTATACCTCCTCATAGCATGTCTTCTAAAGGTGTCCAAGTGAAAAGATATTTTGTGATAAATGAAAGACATGGTCACATACTCGTAGCCAGAACGTTACCTCCAGAAGCCGAATTTAGATTAAATATAACAGCATTAGATGGAGATGACTTAAACGATCACATATCAATTAGATTTTTCATCAAAGACATCAATGATCATTTTCCGATGTTCAAAAAATCTTGGTACAGTTTTAATGTAGAGGAAGCTCAGTATTCAAGAAAAGTGTTAGGTAAAGTAGATGCTACTGATGCTGATTTTGGACAGAATGCTAACTTGACATACTCCATTCAACCAAAATCTCAAGACTTACCGTTTGAAATATCGCCTTTGACTGGAGTATTTAGCGTTAATGGAGAATTAGATAGAGAAAATGAAGATAAATACATCATTACAGTGGTAGCACAAGATAATGGATATGATAAGAAACTTTCTTCTTCAGTCAGTGTAGAGGTGCAAGTTTTAGATGTGAATGACAATGCGCCTAAATTCTATGCATATGATGAATTGCTTGAATGGAAACATCCAGAAGCTGATGAAATCTCTAATCACAACTTTGAATCAGTTATGATGATGCCAGTTTACAAAGCGACGTTGAAAGAAAATGCTCCAATTGGAACAATAGTCACAAAAGTTTACGCTAACGATTCTGACTTCATTGGCAATGGAAATGGGCTAATTCTATACAGTCTTCCACAAAGAAAGAACCAACTGAATATATTCGCAATAGACTCTAAGGAAGGTATTATTACAACAACAGGAAGACTTGACTATGAAAGTCAGACTGTCCATAATGTGACCATCGTGGCTTCTGACTTAGGATCGCCAAGTTTGAGCTCAACAGCTATTCTGATGTTGACAGTGACAGATGTTCCTGATGAAGTAGAAGTGTCAGATAAACCAGTATTTATTTCGAGATATTATGAACTAGAAATTGAAGAGAACGTTCGTACGCCAGTTGAGTTGGTAACTTTGAATTTGACGGAGCATTACGAGAATTTCAAAATGAAGTATTTCATTCTGAATGAAAACGATGCAGATGTGAAGAAGACATTTGTGATTGATCCGAGAAATGGAACGTTATATTTAGTGAAAAGTCCGGATAGAGAAGTAAAAGATGTATACGAGATTGTAATTAGAGCTGAAAGACAAAAGATTAGCAGAGAGTTACCGCACATGATTTATCCTGTAGCAGATGATGTCATGGAAGGACTTACTAAATATGACGTGAAAGTTATTGTTAGAATAAAGGATGTGAATGATAATGCTCCAAAATTCACAAATGGTGGACGGCCTCTAGTCACTGCGATACCAACTACAGCGCCATTTGGGTACCAAGTTATACAACTAAAGGTTAGTGATAGACGATAAGAGCATTTTTTCAACCTAGTCAAGTGTTGGAAGGTTTACGTTTTAGATTAAAAACTTACATGGTTTACGAAACTCATTTTTTGAGTTTAGTAAACCATGTGAAAACAACCTTGTTCTTTCAGTAGTAAAGTTATAATTTACCACTAACTAAATATAATAAGGAACATTAACTCATGGTCAGGCAACGGATGCAGACATCGGGATGAACGCGGACATTCGCTACCAGATCATCAACTCGCAGGCGCCGCGCTTCGCCATCGACGCGACGTCGGGGCGCGTGCGCGTGGTGGCGGCGCTCACGCGTGACGCCGGCCGCGTGTTCGGCTTCGACGTCAAGGCAACGGATAAGCGCGGAGCTGATGATGGGAAGTCCGCCATTGCAAATGTTTTTGTGAGTCAAACTAACCTATTTTACGTTAATTATATTTTGGCTTATGCCTTTGATTTGTTGTAAAGTCACTTTTATGTATATACTTAGATAGATTCTGAATCTGTTTAAATTGCTAAATTCGCTTGTATACTTGGATAGACAAATTTGTTTTCCATTAGGTATTATTTAATGTGATAGTTAGTGCCTGTCCCTAAACTGAAATCTCGATCCTAGACGAAAATTTTGATAATATTGCTTGTTATCTACATTTCCTACTTGTCTTGAAAAAAACGTCATTCACAACATTTTCTTCTTATATTTAATTCTATCAACTTGAAAAAGCATTAAAAAGCAAATGTTTTTATTTAGGTGTACGTGCTAGATGAGAACAAACAATTAGTACTGGTAGTTGGAGCGAAACCCATGGAAGTTGAAAAAGGAGTTGAAAACATCACCAAAACATTGACATCTATGACTGGATACGATATAAGAGTTAGGCGCCTGGAAGCACATAATAAGGCTGCCATGGATGGCTACGCGTGAGTTTCTATCCTAACCATGAGTTGTTGTGCAATTAGATGGATTAGAGGTGTTCTAAACGACTTTTATTCTATTTCCAGCACCGATGTGTATATCTACGGAGTAGATCCGCTTTCAAATGCCATCATTGACATGGATGTTCTTCAAAAGTAAGCCACATTGAATATATTTATTTATTTCTGGAAAAAAATCTGCAATTCACTATAAAAAATTCACACCAACTGTTTCTCCGAAATTTCGACAATTTTTTTTTTCTCCTCCAGATCCCTAATGAAACGCGAGACGGACCTCCGGCAAGACCTCGCTGGGTTCCGCGTGCTCGAGGTGGGAGACACCGCCATGGTGCAGGCGAGGAGTGGCAGACTCCTCAGCACTATGGAGATCAGCATCGTAGCTCTCGGGTGCATCGTCTTCATCGGCGCTTGTACAATTTTTGTCTGCATACTGTGCGTCAGAAGGAGTCGAAGGTGGGACATTTATGTGACTAGATTGTTTTTGATTAATTTGAGAGAAGTGTCAATCATAACTGATTTTATTGATTAACCTTAGAAATCTATCATTGAATTCTTTTAACCGTGCAATGTATTCTGTTTTTTTTTTTTTTATCGGAATCTATTGCAAGTTTTAACGTTCACTACAAGTGAGAATGTTAGTCTTTATCGATCTTGTTGATTATAGACTGATTTGTAAACTTAAATGCACTAGCATAGGCTTATGTGAAATTAAATATTTTGAATTGAATTAAGTTACTAACAACACATGGTGAGCAAACATTTTTCGCTTATCATTTTCAGAAAACACCACCACCACAGGCGAAAGCATGTGACGCACTACTTCATATGAAATTACACTCTTTTGTTGCATGTGTTGTAGAATTACTTGTTCTTTATCTGTTTCGTTGGTAAAAATAAAGAAATCTCTAAAAATCGTAGCGTTTCCTGGCACTTAACTTACAATTCTTCTTAAGTATCATTGTAGTGTTAGTAATATCGTAGTAAGTATTTTTATAAATTTTTGATATGCCGCTGCTTTTGGTATTTTCAAATTAGGTTTTTATTTTTAAAAAACTTTATAAAATTATTATTTGATTAAGCAAAATCGAATTGGAGTCGAGTTTTGTGATTTGAGTTCGTGGTGTGTACAATTATAACTATCAAAGGGTAATCGACAGCACTTTACCACCCAACAGACAAAAAAATAGATTTTCTAAAAAACATAAAAAATCCATCACACTTCATGAATTTGTAAAACGCCAAACGCAGTGGCTCACTCACTTTTAACCCACCACTCACTTCAAACTTTTGCCCTAACAGACGACACCAAAAACCATATTCCCAGCAACGACTTAACGCTTTCTCAACTGAGCACTTAACCAAATTCGGCGGCCTCTTCCCTTCGGGCGGCAACCAGTGCCAGGAACTGAACCAGAGTTACAGCGAAGCGGACTCCTACATCGACGTCATCAACCACAATGTGAAAAAGATCTGTCCTCACGGGAACACGGTGGAGGAATTCGGGAAGGCTCACCAGAAATGTGTGAAGACTCAGAACCAGTTTGGGGATGACCAGTACAACCAAAAGCACGAGAGGATGTGCATCAAGTTCAACCAGCGACCTTTGCAGAAGAGGTCTGTATAAATGCTATTTAGACCCTTGATAAGTTTTTACCTTCGTTCCCCTCCCCGACAACAGAAAATTTACACTGAGTGTAACATAATTATGGTTACTGAAATGTGGCCAGAGTTTAAGAATGAGATAAACAAAAACGAAAAATAGATTTTTTATTTTAAAAAAATGGCAGTAGATAGTGGAATTTACTTTAATATTATATTACTAAACGTAAAAATACATGCACATTCATCAATGTCATTTATTAATTAATCTGCATGTAACATCCGTTTCTCTCAAAAACTCAATAAATTCTCTTTATTTACTAAAAAGTACCACAAAGTACATTCTGGAACTATCTAAAACATCTTTTTTACCTAACCAGTTAAATGACAGCTGTAAATTAATAACAAACCTCTTTTCAGCAGTAATATAATTAATTAGTATGGTTTTTTTTTACACAATTATTTGATCTACAAGCACGAACAATAAGTCTCCCCAAGTATTCGAGAACCTTTAATATAATTATATTTAATATCAATTTTCTGTCTTTCTACCTGCAAAAAGCATCAAATTTTTTGTCTCTGCCTCTATTGAGTAAAAAGCAATTTACTTGTGAATAACGCAATAAGATGATGGACGTGACACGATGTCACAACGTGACCTTTTCGCATGATTCATAATATTATTACTTTACAGGAAATCAGATTAATCGGTACCTATATAGCAATGCTTAGCAAAAAGGCTAATTTATATCGTTTAGTAATTTTTTTTAGAATGTAAATCTACTCGGAATAGAGCAAGCACGGGCTCGCATAGGACGGAAAGAGTGAGTGGAGAACTTTGTCCAACTGTGAGCTAAAAAAAAACTAGCAAAAAAAAACAAGTATCTACTCACTTTCTGCAAGGTCTTACATATGCATCAAAAATCATAAAAGCTTTACAACAAACAAAGTATCGGGCCAACATTAAAACCATCCCTAATAACTACGTTCCCTCACGCGTGCGGCCTCCTCCTTCGCTAGCATTACTGTTTCGCAGGAGGAGGCGACCGCCTGCTATTCTTTCTCGCTCCGGACCATATCCTGAACCAGGGTCCGGCGCGAAAGTTCACTGCCACCCGTTGCCTCCACGAGGACAAGGTGGTGCTTCGCCCAAGCGGCACACCTCCACCGTATAAGCTCCACCGTATCCTCCGGGCGGTCCACACAATGGTGACACTCGGGCGTTTCTTCTGCCTGAATCCGATGCAGGAACCTCTCGAACTTGCCATATCCAGTAAGGACTTGCGTCATGCGGAAAGTGAGGACGCCATGTTGCCGCTCCAGCCACTCCTTAAAGATGGGACTTACCGCCGTGATTATGGCGTACCCAGCCTTGAGTGGCGACAGTCGCCATTTCGCCAAAAGATCTCGCCGGAACTCTGTCCGCCATGCCACGACTTATTGCGGCAGCGGAGTTTCGACCCGGCGTTGCATCTCCATGAACAAATCATGTTGCTGCCTTCTGTGGTGAATGGACGCTAGAACCGTGGAATGTTTGAAAGAGTAACCGTGGTCCTAGCACGTAAAGGGCAAGTAAATGACACCGGTGAGCTTTAGTCAGTAATAGTCTGACACGCTCTTTCATTCCATCCTAGAGCGGGAAAACTCAGTGGATGATTCCCCACTCAAAAAGTCCCCGGTCAAGATAGAGAGCTTGGAACCGAGAACCGAGGAACACAAATAAACGGAATCTCCGTTTATTTGTGTTCCTCTTAGGTTTTAATGTATTACATAAACATTTAATTAAGGTTACATTAATTTTTGTAAACAATACTTGATTATTTTGGTCCCACGCTCAACACTCAATAGTACTCGTAATATATTATGTTGTCTTTGTCGATGATTGTCATTATTTTTTTATCTTCTTTTGTATGAATTATTTATAGATCACATTTTTTTAAGTAGACACTGCGTAATTTAAAATATAGGCCTCTGTTATTAGATTTGTTCAATCAATTTCCTGAATAATTATATATTATTATCTACCTACATGCTGGAGCACTTCAACTTGAATATATAGTTTTATCAAATACTTATTATTATGTTAGTACGGTAAGTATAGCATTTTATTACCAAGTACTCGTAACAAATGCTTGAAATATAGTACCCTTATTAGATAGGATCATTGAACTTCTACGATTGCTCGTTATTATTCTGTAAAGAAATATTTAAGGTAATAAAATATTATAATTTCTTCACGTGAGTCTACATTCTGCCTACACGTAGATATGTACTTATACAAGTTTTATACAGCGTAAACATGTACTCGGATTTATTGAACTCAACCAAAGTTCTTCAATAAAAAAAAAAAGTAAATAGAGTAACCTCTATTTACTTTTAAAAATATCAATTTTATACACAGCCTTTATAAATATAACGACTATAACTACAAAAACTACGGTTGGCTGGCCATCACTCATATTGACAGATCGTTATTTTTGATTTTTGCTTCAAATAAAATATTTTATGAGAATTTTTCGGTAGACCGAAATTAGAAAGTTCATACATCAATTTATGGGAAAGATAATTAATATTCCACAATATTCCATAAGATAACCATACAGACACAGTTAAATTTTGATCGTTTTATTGCCGTAGAGGGTCGATTCGATTTAAAATCTAACGCTGTACATATTTCTAAATAAACACATATTATAATAAATTACATCCAGACACAGAACACATGATCGTGCTCATCACACAAAGATTTGTCTTGTTTGGGACACGGACCCACGACTTCCAGCATAGCAGATAGGGCCACTAGGTAAACAATAGATCAAAAAACAACGAATTTTTGATGATTTCACAATAAATTTTACAGTTCCAAATAAATTAGTTTTAGGTAAATAAATATCATTTTTATTTTAATGCAAAAAAGCGGCCTTAAATTATTATTTGATCTTTATATTACAAAAACAAAACAAAAAACCTTTATCGACGATAGCCGATATCGTGGGGCTGGTGTCATTTATCTGACGATGTCGAGTTGACATTAACCCACAGCTTAAACACTATTGTTTTTTATGGTTCTTATAGTTACTGTATGTTAACCATTTCATATAGTCTACGTACTCTATACGTTATTATAGTGTCACTTAAGATATCAGATCAGACCACACTCAGACACAATGTAATATATTTACACCATATAGAACGTTATTGCCAATGTTTTCTTTGTAGTCCACAAATATATTGAAAAGGTCCCAACTTATTTGAAAACTAGAAACTCTTCCTAATTTTACTATGAAAATTAACTTTAACCAAAACAGACATTACTGGATTTTTATAAAAATTGAAGCAGTTGTCAGTTGCATTCTTCAACTCAAAGAAATGTGCTTCTCAATCAACTTCATTCCACATAGACATATTTTAAGTTTACTTAAAATAACCATCAAAACTGGCATAATTACAAACCCATGAACTGTACAAAAGTCTATGCTTGTGTGTTTAAGATAATAATAGCCTAAAAGCATTTAAGCACCCTTAACCTGAACCCTTAACGCAGGTCAAGGCGTATCCAGCCCACCTACATCCGTACTAACTATCCACCGACATACTAACACTACAGCCCACAGCACATGACCACAGATCTAAAACACTTTACCTATAGGAAGGGGCAGGATACATCGATAACGTCCGTCAATTCCAGTGGGCAAGACTCGGGCATCGCAGAGGTCACCCGCTGTCCTTGCGGCCAGTCCAGCCTGCACACTTCTGAAGAAAGCAGTGGGTGGGTAGTTTTTTTCTGATTAAATGGTTCTGGTTTCTTAGATTGTAAAGAGTTTAAAGGTACAGCGATTTTAGTAACTAAAAAAATTTGATTGATTCAGACATTATTATACTATGCCTTCATCATATAGTTACTTCATTTTCAATCATCCAAATTGAATTTTCATTCAATAACTTTCACAATATTTTATCACTTGTCACGACACCACCATTGTTTTTAACCAGCATCCAAAATTCTACTAACCTTATCATCCAAAGGCATTTCAAACTCATTTTCAATTCCTAGGTGCAGTTACGAAGATTCCTTGAAGTCTACTCGCAACGCTGAGGGTCGGGGGAAGCCTTACCTGGTGGAGCATGAGCCGCGATTCTTAAGACGAGCATCATTCACTCACCAGCCACTGGACTCGAGACAATTCAATTACAGACGTCAGTCCTTCTCGGAGAACATGCAAAGACATTTTCCACCTTTTGAGAGGATCGGATCTGGAGGCAGGATGACCAGGCAGGTCTCCACTCCTAACGTCTCAAATCTAACACAGTCATATTTTTTGACTGGAAAGAAGAGACTAGAAACCAGAAGAAAAGAAGTCCTGAACGAGCCTATGGTAGATTACGACCATAGTGAGGGAGAAGACGTGTTCGATACGTCACACAGGATGGAGAGGAGAGCGAGTGGGAGGAATCATAAGCGAGGGAAGTTTATGGAGCTGGGAGGTCAGGCAGCCGTGTTTGTAGCTAGTCCTGCTGCAGCTGAGATTATGAGGAGACAGGGCAGTGAGAGACTAGTGTTTGCTAGACCGTTATAGTGGAAGCCATTTTAAAATAAACTGTGTTTTTCGTGTAATTTTATAATGCCAGGCTATTCAGACAATCTATAGATGAAGGTCCTGCACCTGAGATTGGAAACATTTTTATTCTTTAAAAGTAATTAGATACTCGTATACTGTAACAAAATGTTGTCAAGACTGTTCCTGAAAATTGTATGAATACTTACGTTGGTTTTCTGTTTTTACGATTATTATGATTTTTTTATGTAAAATAGATAAGAATAAACAAGACATAATGTGACTATAAATGTCATAAAAATATTTTGATAGTGATACAAAAGCAATTATGATAATTTTTGATTGAGTGATAAAATGTTAAAACAATTTTTAACTTATTATTGTGCAATTTGTATTTATAAATATGTGATTAAGTGTATATTCTATGTAAATAGATTAGAGTTTAGAGAAGTTTTGGACATTAATGGTAATTTCTTGCCTTCATCAGCTTTACTATTTGGTTTGTCCAAAGAATTCATAGATTGATATTAAGTGCCATTTGGATGTCTCCACATTTGTAGAGTTCTATGGATGTAATGAATAATTTTTAACCACCTAATAACGATGTTATGCGTTGCGTAAGTGACCATTTGTATTTTTGTAAATATTTTTAATTGTTTAGGAATTAAATGAGATAAATATTTTGTTAGTTATTTTATTTTCCCATGAAGTAACTTTCTTTACCAGACCTCTGGTTGAGGAGGAAAAACTCAAGTTATTAGATGTACTATAGTTTTAATATAATTATGTTGTTTAGTGTTTTTAGTTCATCAGGCGGTCTAGTACGTAGATAATATCTATATACTGGCGGTCTTATCCCTAACAAAGATATTATCTTTGTTAGGTATAAGACCGCCAGTATAGGTACATCGATTAAAGGTCGTAAAAAAAGTATTGTTGGATACTTTTTTTTTTTGTTGTAATAACAAACTATATTGAAACAAAAATAAGTAAGATAGTAACTTCGCGGAATATGGCACACCATAAATAAGGCTTTTTGTAAAAAAAAAAATTGAAGTCAAACTGTCTTGATTGGTTAATTCAGTTTTAGAACTTAATAGTGATAAACTATTGGACAGTGAAGGTTTAACTTCAAAGTATAATATACTAGCACACTAAAATAGTAAACATTTTTAGTTATCTTAAATAGTGGTAAAACATTATGGCCTACATAACATTATTGCTCTAGTTTGCGGTACCTAGGTTGTCTTCCCTGCTTTGCTCAAGACGCTATATCGACTAGTAGTACTTTGAAAGCTGCTAAAAGGTCTTTAAGTTATTCGAAGTGCTTTATACAGCTTGAAAGTTTTATTAGAACCTATTTTCTTATTTCACACATTGCCGAATGCGTTCCCAATATAAGTTTGTATCAAGTTTGGCCTTTCCTTAGTGAAATTGGTTTACGTGGAGCCATTACCTCAAAAAAAAAAAGACACAAAAAATTATTGACCATCTTTCTGGTGAGCCATAATGGCCGCAAAAGCGTTTTTGACAAGTAAAAATCTCACTAATTCACTGCAGAATATTCTCAAAAACAGTCACCACACTATAGATTAAGCGTTTATTTACAAAATTGTTTACTAATAATGTAACAATAATGACAATGTGAGGAAATAAAATAAGTGAAAACTTTACAATCTAATAGATCCCCATGACGCTTTAGTAACTACAAAATTAGCATCGCGGGCGGCCGGGCGGGCCTCTATAGGTCAGAAATAATAAACGCCTGATGAAATTCTAATAGCTAAGATCTCATAATCTAACAATTATTGCTAACTTAAAATGGGTAGTGTTGTGGTTTAGGTATAACTGATGTCCAACTGAAGTAACATTTCAACATTGTGGAACTATTTAGAAAACATATATAAAATTTGAAAAAATAAGTTCACGTCATAAACTGGTACAGTTTAGTTATGCCAAGGGAGAGCTCCACCAGTACTTAGGTATTCAAAGCACATGAGACGCTACTGAGAACCTAAGGTTTTATCCAAAAGGTTTCATTACAGTTTGCCTGCTGCGGTCTTCCCGTCCAATTATAATTTAGATGTCTTCAAGGCTAGAGTGAATAGGCTCTCAATAAACTGGTGTGCCTCGCCATCTACGATTACATCAATGCTTACCATCAGGTGGGCTCATAGTATGCCTGATAATAAACGATTTATTATTATTATAGTCAAGCACTAGTTTATATAAATAAATTAAAACAAAAAAGTTATATTCAATGTGCCCCTCACCATGCGGTGATCACTTCCGGTTTTCACCGTGTAGCGACATCCATGTCGTCACAAAAGAACTAATCCTGCATCGCGCAAGTAAGATTCGCGGCGCGATTGGAACATATAGAACAAACCCGAAATCATCTATCGGGCAGTAGCCCACCAGATATAACACCTGTCTGGTCGGAGGATCCTCCCTTTTCAACGGAGGTATGTGGGACTTTACTCTCTGTTCAACTACCTCCAAACTGGTGACCCTCGACAAAGAACGTCAACGCAGCCTTCGTGCAGCTACTACTTCGTGACGTCATCATCACTTCCTCAAGCTTTCAAGCAGCGAGCCATACAGCCAGCACCCACGGCTATATGGGTATCCTGACCACCAGCATGCCTACTTGGTCATACCTGGTCATCACCCTCAGCCTCATCAGCGACCTTGGCTAAACACCTGCACCTTCGGCCAGTCATATGAAGAGCTTTCTCCTGGTCGACGACAGCAGTCAAGCCCTACGTCGCACAGCACCGCTCCGACTCACTGGAGCCACCGCACTACTCCGACTCACTGGAGCCTGCACCATTGTATCCCGACTCACTGGGATAGCACCACCCCGACTCACTGGGGCATCACCGCAGACAGTTCCGACTCACCGAGAACTATGCGGAATCCGGTTCCGACTCACTGGAACCAACCTCCATTGGCCTGGCACGCATCACGACGCCTCAAGAAGCATCAAGAACCATCGATCTCCGATCTCCGGAGGGGAGTGATGTAGCGACATCCATGTCGTCACAAAAGAACTAATCCTGCATCGCGCAAGTAAGATTCGCGGCGCGATTGGAACATATAGAACAAACCCGAAATCATCTATCGGGCAGTAGCCCACCAGATATAACACCTGTCTGGTCGGAGGATCCTCCCTTTTCAACGGAGGTATGTGGGACTTTACTCTCTGTTCAACTACCTCCAAAACCGCAATGATCACAGAGACATCATTAAATATTTGCTTTTTCGTCGACATGATGAAGTCAATCTTATTTTAGTTGCACCATCAGGACTTTGCCAGGTCCCCATGACCACGGTGAAGTGAGTCTTACAACCATGCATGGCTCTGACCCATTCTAGAAATGGATGCTCTTTAAGATCTTTAAATAAAGTCATAAATTGAACGAACAACTATAAAAAGTTTAGTTTAGTATTATTACCTGTAACTTAAAAAAATAAACCTTAACAGAAAGCCAGCGATAACACTAACTTAATAACTAACCGTAACCGTTGTACTGTGTCTGTCTCGAATAAAAGTATTTCTATTCTATTCTATTCTATTCTAACTAAATTCTACCAGCGTGTTCGTAAAAAGTGTTTTCGGTTACAGAAAGTTCCCTATGTCTTGATCTAGGTTACCGATTTATTTTCACTAATGGAACATAGGTGAAGGTGGGCTAAATGTGTATCAAGTTTCATGACAAAAGTTCAAACTAATATCTAAATCTCGAGTTGAAATTAAAACCTTATATTGAGTATAAGGTTTTAATTTCAACTCGAGATTCTACGGTCGATTTACGGTCATAACGTGACTATAAAATTGTCCTCAAATATTTTGATAGTAATATAAACGCATCATGATATTTTTTGATTGAGTGATAATAATATATGTTTTAAAAAAAAATTGACTTATGAATAATTGTACAATTTGTAAGACTTTGTAATATATTACATAAATAAAGTGTATGTTATATGTAACAGTTTAGAGAAGTTTTGGACATCATATGTTAATTTCTAGCCTTGATTAGTTTTACTGTATTTTGGTGTGTTGAATATTTTATTAGTTATTTAATTTTTTATAAGTAACTTTCTCTGCCAGATCTCTGATTGTGGAGGAAAAACCGAAGCTATTAGATCCATTATTTTTTTTAGTCCATCCAAAGGTTGTTTAGGAAGTAGAAATCGTTGTCAGGGATAAGGCCGCCAATGTATAACGATTAAGGGTCGTGTAAATTATTATGAAGGTAATTTTTTGATTGTAAAAAAAATAATATATTGACACAAAAATAGTTATCTACTGTTTTTCTACCTCAAAAGCAGAAAGTAATTCTATAAAATTTTTGGTAGAGATAAAAAGCCGCGTTCACATTGTTACTTGTCTGTCAATACGTCATCTCCTACGACACGATATCAATCAATTTCTCACTTCTACGATAATTTTTTTTTACTATCGAGACCTATAAAACGGATCTTGATCTCAGAGATAATGTCAAAGTTCCAAGTACAATAGTCAGCAACATATCGATACTTCCACAAATAATAAGATGTCCTCACTTTGTAAACGTATCTCTTTGAAAAACATCACGAATATGTTGCCACATAAATAAGAACTTAGAAAACAAAAGAGAAACGTATTGCTTCAATGTGTTCTTGTAGTACTTTTGGTGTAGGGTAGCCATGCAATAAAGAAATTATGATCTGTCCTGAAAACTTAACTCGAAAATCATGGCCATATTTAGATGGAGATGGCGAGGCGTACTGAGCAATGGCAGCAAACATCTATGAGAAAGGAAAGGAGTGGTAAGAAGTACTTTTTTAACTTTTATACAGTGTGGGCTAATTTACGACTGTTATATACCAACAAAGGTAATATGCAATACAAATTATTAGACTACCCGAAATGCCCTTACATCTGCACTTGTGAGGACCTACAAACACCATTGAAACCGCTATAGCCGTGGCAACAAACTGGGCATTAAACATAACAGCAAAAAAATCTAGGGAAAATAAAACCATTGATTCGAAAAGAAAAAGAAGCAAAATAATAAGTAAACTTATGAAGTACCTACTTAAAAACTAAAAACATAACATATGAGTATTAGTTTTTCAGAAATAGAAGATGGGAATTATCATAACATAATTTTCGTAGGAACTGCAATAGGCTATTTGACTGACTTTTGGAATCGATTTCATATTATTAAGTAGGTATTGTATGTAGCGTCCAGAAAAAGTGTTTTATTTCAATTCTTGTAAATATTACAGTAAAAAAAGCATACAAAGTAGTAATATTCAAATAATCCACCAAAACGCTATATTTGACAATACGCGTCAAATTGTATTCGTCAACTGGCGTGTGACGTACACGCCAATAAATAAACATTCGCACACATTGACACACAGACATATTTACAGACTTGTGACTTTTAAATAGATTCAACCAATAGCGACCGTTTTCAAAAACATGGTGCTAGGTAAAATAAAATAAAGTATATGTATAGTAGTATGGTGTTCGGACGTAAAGAATGGCACCATCCCATCTCTTCCCGTGGGTGTCGTAAGAGGCGACTAAGGGACATTTCTGTGACCGTGCGTACTATGAAGCACCGAAGGTCTCCGCATGGTGGTGCGTAAACCACCAACAAAAGCATTCCCAAGGAGGGTTGGTGTCAGGCTGGCGGCCGACTATAAAACAGTTGCCAAATCAACTGCAACATGTCGAGAAATAATAGAGTGCGCGATAGAGTTAGGGCGTACCCCACAGGCGACGCGCAGGGGCAGCACCCGGCTCCTGTGGGAAATGGACCAGGGTTGTTGCACCAACCCGGGCGGGGGCAACGTAAGAAGCTAGCTCGGGAAATAAGATTGAGGTATGCAAGTTGGAATGTTGGGACAATGACTGGAAGGGCGAGAGAGTTAGCGGATGTACTGAAAAGAAGACGGATAAACATAGCATGCTTGCAGGAAACGAAATGGAGAGGAACAAAAGCGAGGGAAATTGGTGAGGGATATAAGTTTTATTATTGTGGAAGTGATGGAAAAAGAAATGGTGTAGGAATAGTGCTAGATAGTAAATTGAAAGAAAGTGTGATGGAAGTACAAAGGATGAATGATAGATTTATAATTCTGAAAGTGATGTTAGAGAATGTCATGTTGAATGTGATTAGTGTGTATGCACCTCAAGTAGGATGTGATGATACGATGAAAGAGAAGTTTTGGGAGGATTTTGATATGGTTTTAATGAACATCCCTGTGCATGAGGAATTGATAGTGGGAGGTGATTTTAATGGACATGTGGGAAGAATGAGAGGTGTTTATGAAAGAGTACATGGGGGATGGGGTTATGGAAACCCGAACAATGAAGGAGAGATGCTCCTGCAATCCGCTACTGCATTTGACCTAGCAGTAGCCAATACGTGGTTTCAGAAAAAAGGCGAACACCTGGCCACGTACAAAAGTGGTAACCATAAGACGCAAATAGATTATTTTCTAGTTAGGCGCAACCACTTAAAACACGTCAAGGATTGCAAAGTGCTTCCAGGAGAAGACCTAGTCTCGCAACACAGACTCCTGGTTATGACATCAGTGGTCCAAATACTGTGTAGAAAAAGCAAAGAGCGCCCGCCCCCCAAAATAAAATGGCACATGCTAGAGAGGAATGACTGTGCGAAAAAGTTCAAAGAGCGAGTGGTGGACAGAATGATAGAAATGGGAGACATGAATGATCGAAGTATAAATGAAAGCTGGAATGAGATGGCAGAGTGTATCAGGCATGCAGCGAAAGATATTTTGGGAGAGACGAGAGGAAAAGGCACAATAGATAAGGATACATGGTGGTGGTCGATAGAAATTCAGAATGTGTTGAAAGAAAAGAAAAGAAAATTCAAGGAATGGCAGCGTGTAGAAGCGGAAAACGGTAGTTTGAAAGCTTTAAAAAAGAGGGAGTACGATAATTTGAAGAAAAAAGCTAAGAAAGCCGTAGCTTTAGCGAAAGCAAAGGCCCAAGACAAATTGTACGATACACTGGACAGTCCTGCAGGCCAAAAAGAGCTGTACCGGCTTGCTAGAATAAGAGAGAGAAGGACGAGGGATGTTTGTCAGATAAGATGTGTAAGGAATGAAGCTGGAATGGTCCTATCGGATGATGAAGAAATCAAGGACAGGTGGAAGGACTATTTTGAAAGACTGATGAATGAGGAAAATAATTGGAGTGGGTCTTTAGAGGGTAAACCAGTGAATGTAGGGTTAGTGAGAATGGTTAGTATGGATGAAGTCAGAATAGCAGTAAATGGTATGAAAAATGGTAAGGCCATTGGTCCCGATGGAATTCCAGTTGAAGTGTGGAAGTTATTGCGAGTGGATGGATGGATGTGGTTAGCTTTGTTCTTCAATAAGTTGTTGCGGGAAGAAGCCATACCTGATGATTGGTGCAACAGTTCTTTGGTGCCCATCTTTAAAAACAAAGGTGATGTTCTTGAGTGCAACAATTATAGAGGAATAAAGCTAATGTCACATACCATGAAAGCCTGGGAGAAAGTTATTGAAAGGAGGTTGAGAGAAGAGAGTGAAATTTCACAGAACCAATTCGGTTTTATGCCTGGTCGAGGTTCAACGGATGCCATTTTCGCTATACGCCAGCTGTGCGAGAAATACAGAGGTGCGCATAAAAACTTGCACATGGTATTCGTTGACCTCGAAAAGGCATACGACCGGGTACCTCGTGAGGTTCTGTGGTGGGCCCTTAAAGAGAAAGGTGTGCCTGGGAAGTATGTGCAGTTGATCCGAGCGATGTACAGTCGATGCCGTACCCAAGTTCGGTCTACAGTGGGCACCACTAGCAGCTTCAATGTGGCTGTCGGCTTACACCAAGGGTCGGCACTCAGCCCTTACCTCTTCCTGATGATAATGGACGCTCTGACGTCGGACAATCAGGAAGAGGCTCCCTGGTGTATGCTTTTTGCCGATGACATTGTGCTGGTTGCCGAGAGTGGCCTAGAGGTCCAGAATAGATTGGAGGTGTGGTGGCACAGACTGGAGAGTGTTGGCCTGAAATTAAGTAGAACCAAAACGGAGTACTTGTTCTGCGATTTCGGCGGTCTTTCCAGTCCTGTGCCCTTAGCTCTCGCCGGAACGCCCATACCAATCTGCTCCGACTTTCGGTACCTCGGGTCGCTCGTTCAAGGAGATGGTGAGGTAGACCGAGACGTAACACATCGGATCAACGCCGGATGGATGAAATGGCGACAGGTCACGGGAACAACTTGTGACCCACGGATGCCACTCAAGTTGAAGGGTAAAATTTACAAGTCCGTGATAAGACCTGTCATATTGTATGGATCAGAATGTTGGGCTGTGAAAAAGATGGATGAAAAAAGACTGCATGTAGCGGAGATGAGAATGTTGAGATGGATGTGTGGTGTGACGAGAATGGATAAAGTGAGAATTGAGTATATTAGAGGAAGTTTGAAAGTGGCGCCAGTGACTGAAAAGTTGAAAGGAAATCGTTTGTCTTGGTATGGTCATGTGAAGAGGAGGGATGAAACACATGTTACTAAAAGAGTTCTGAGTTTACAAGTAGATGGATGGAGAGGAAGAGGGAGGCCGAAGAAGAGATGGATGGATTGTGTGAGGAGTGATATGAAAGAAAAGGAAGTTAGTGATAGTGTGACGGCTGACAGGATAGAGTGGAAGAAAAAAACGTGTTGCGCCGACCCCAAGTAATATGGGACAAGGGCAGGAAGAAGAAGATATGTATAGTAGTATGGAGTATTTATAGTAAAAATATAAATACTCCATTATTTTTTAGCTATATTGTGATACAAATCGCTTTTAAAACCTATTTTATGCGGTTGGCACAAAATATCAACTTATTTTTCATACTGTCAAATTGCCTATTAATTATCCGCCTGATGTTGTTCCTATCTACTGTTTAGATTAGCACAATAACATAAACAGTTTCTTTAAAGCCAACTCCTAACGTAATGGATTTAAATATTAAGCTAACAAAAAGTCGTCAAATAAAATGAATATTACCCTCGTATAAAACCTCAAATATGAAAGTTTTGCGCTTAAACAATTCACGCCGTCAAGAACAAATCGGGTTCGATAGTAATAAATCTTTGGAAATCAAACAGTTTTCGAAGTTCATGCATAGATTGATAAAACATTTAAGAGAATATTTTCATGGATCCATTTTGAACCGTAGATGCTTATTGGATTGTAAAACTTGCAAGGGCCATTCTAGTATTTGCTTAAAAATGACTTCAAACTTTTTTTTACGGATTGAAATCACGACAGTCGAATACTGTAATAAACTGGCTGTCTTATTTGGCTTTACCCGTATTATTGGTTGCTGCTCCGTTTCTATTAATTGTAGCGTAGTGTAACATAACCCTTTTTAGCCTTTTTCGATACATGGGCTATCTAAAACTAATTTTTAATTCGAACGTTCCTCAGATTAGCGCGTACAAACAAACAATCAATCTCTTTAGCTTTAAAAGTTTAGGTATCTTAAGAGGCGCCAAGCCCTGGTACAGGCCATGGTCCGTAGCGAGCAGGAATGGTAGGTGGTCGCTTCCTTCTGTGAAGCGGTAATGCTTGGGTAGGAGGCGGCCGCACGCATGAGGTAAGAGACTTTCTTACGCCCCAGCTGGCGGGATTGCAACCCAGATTTTCGGCCACCGTTGGGCTTGCAGATGGCGAGCAATGGGTAGCTTGCCGTCCGGCTATCTGTTAACCGTCCGATCCGAGCTCGACTTGTCAACGGCAGGTAGTGTACTACGCGCGCCTTAAAGATATGTCAAAACCTTAAGGGCCCAGTTTTGTTTTTTTTTTTTCTAGAGTCGGCGCCTACTGGGTCCAGGTTTCGCTTCAGAAGCGAAACCTGGACCCAGTAGGCGCCGACTTGGAAAACCCGGGGTCCTGGAACACAAAGCTAAGAAGGAACCGCCCTCCCGCTCCACCCTAGAGTGGGAGAAGTCATCAGATGATCTTCCACCTTAAAAAAAGCCTTTTGAGAAAAGTGTTACATTTAACAAGGGTTTTAACGATACTGATCCTCTCAGCATCACCTTAAGACTAATCACTATCTAAACTTATCTAATGAACTTTTAAGAGAAACTAATAAAAAATATCATAAAATCAAGATAAGAATAAAATTTTCTCCTGATGATTATAATTACCTACTCAACCCGAATCTGACCTCTCATCTCAAAAGTTTCACATTTAAAATAGGTGACGCAGAAAGTAATTAATCTATGTCCCAAAGTTAATCCGGGGTTATCCCGAGCCGGGGTCGCTTGTCCCGGAACACCCCGCCGTGTGGTCACCCGGGTCCATTCATACTCGGGCCCAGGGCACTGAACTTGTTATTTTATTTGGTTTTTGGTCGTAAGGACTTGTGACTTTAATGCGACTTTTTAGATCAGTTTCCGAATATTTTTAGATTGGTGTATTAGTAGGCTTTTTTCTCGTAACGGTTTTCATTATTTATGAGAGTAAACAGTTACCCTTAATTCATTATTCCCTGAGAGGACGCCGGCGTCCGCACACCTATTGTCTTTCTATTGTGTCTCTAATTACGGTATTCAACAGGTTAAATTATTTATTTATTTATTTAATACCCATACGTACAAAGCGTTTTGGGAACACATTCATTATGCGTACAGCTAAGAAGTAGAATTCCCAGCTGGAGTCTGTGTTTCCTGATAGCTATAGCCTAGGGGTCTAGGCAAGCGAGCTCTATCGTCGGCCACAATCATCATCGCTTACTATCAGGTGAGATAGTGGTCAAAATCGAGCTTATCCATAATTTAAAAATTACAAATAAAAAAACTTTTTTAAAAACAAGCTTTCAATTAAATGGGCTAAAAAGGAGAAAATAAACTTTTCCTTTATAACTTTTACTATCAGTTTATAACGGCATTACACAATTTATATGATACAAAAGCTTGTCGCGAGATTTTGAAAATATTAAAATCAATAGATGAAGTTATTTAACTTATTTAAATTATGAAGTTATTTAGCTGTGTATTTACACAGTTAAATCTCGCGACAAGCTTTTATATCATATAAATTGTGTAATGCCGTTATAAACTGATAGTAAAAGTTATAAAGGAAAAGTTTATTTTCTCCTTTTTAGCCCATTTAATTGAAAGCTTGTTTTTAAAAAAGTTTTTTTATTTGTAATTTATTTTTTACTTTTTAGTTATACCTTATTTAAATCAAATTTGAATTCTCAGCAAGTCCTTTCATTTGTTACCCATATTATAGGAAAGCATAAGAAACTTAGTCTGCTATCTTTAGAAGTCTGCCAGGATTTTTTATTATTTTATTTTTTTATTGTAGGTACAATCATCCAATGACATCCTCTGCCCTTGGGCTTGGTTCGGTCTGTTACCGGACGTACGGACAGCGAGCTACCCATTGCCTGCCGTCCGTAAGTCTGCGCCTACGATGGCAGGAAATCGGGATCGGAATTACGGCGGCGGCTGCGGCGTGAGCGCCGTCGCCTGATGCGGTCGGCCTCCTCCTTTGCTAGCATTACTGCTTCGCAGAAGGAGGCGATCACTTGAGAAGTCTACCAGGTTGGATTTATGAAACCAAAATGATGGTGGTGGATCGTAAGACTAACAATCAACCTAACTTACATGAAATAGCCAATTGCGAAGTTGTCCAGAGTTTATCTACCTGGGATCCACAATCACAAATACTGGGAAATGCGGAGAAGATTCAAGCACCGTAAAAAGATTGACGCTCTTGAAATGTGACGCTGAAGGCGTCTACTGAGGATAAAACAGACTGCTCACCATACTAACGTTTCCATTCTTAAAGAGCTTTGCATTAAAACAATAACTTTCGTCGATTGTGCAACAGCGAAATTTTAAGATGTTTGGATAATTATATCATAGGCAATGAAAGCTCTTTGGAACGTTTAGTGGTTCAGGGAAGAGTAGAGGGCCTACGTTCTCGCGGCCAATCACCTACCGGATGGACAGACCTCATTAAATCATCTTCGAAGTATTCCCTCATTGAATGTACACGAAGTTCCATGAATAGAGAGAGACGGAGAAGTCTCGCAAAAGCCGCAACCAACCTACCAGTCGATCCATGAACACTACCACTCCACCAGAAGTATGACTGAGAAAAAGGAATATATTGGATTTAGAGTAATGTCACTTTATTTTTCAAGTTACTCTCTGCAAGCCCTTTCAATTGGTACCTATTTTGTAGGAGTGTATTAAAACAAACTAGTACGATCGATGGGGTTGTGTCGTTTAACTGCGGAGTTCCAATGACCACGATACAGCTCCATCATCAGACCCTGGTAACCATATAGGATCCAAATACTCGTCATTAAAAACCAAATAAACCTAAACTCGACGGTATTATATCGTTTAATTGCGGAGTTCTTATGGCAACCTTCCAGCTCCATCATCACACCCTGGTTACCATATAGGATCTAAGTACCATCATTACAAATCAAATGAGCCTAAAGTCGATGGGATTATATCGTTTAATTGCGGAGTTCCTATGGCAAACTTCCAGCTCCATCATCAGACCCTGGTTACCATATGGAAGCCAAGTAGTCGTCAATACGAATCAAACGAGCCCAAATTCGATGGGGTTGTATCGTTTAACTACAGAGTTCCTATGACCACCTTCCGACTCCATCATCAGACCCTGGCTACCATACATGATCAAAGTACTCGTCAATACTAATCAAACGAGCTCAAACTCGATGGGGTCGTATCGTTTAACTGCGGAGTTCCTATGACCACCTTACGGCTCCATCATCAGACCCTGGCTATCATATAGGATGAAAGTACTCGTCAATACAAACTAAACGAGCCCAAATTTGATGAGGTTGTGTCGTTTAAGTGCGGAGTTCCTGTGACCACCTTCCGGCTCCATCTTCAGACCTTGGTTACCATATAGGATGAAAGTACTCGTCAATACGAATCAAACGAGCTGAAATTCGACGGGGTTGTATCGTTTAACTGCCGAGTTCCTATGATCACCTTCCAGCTCCATCATCAGACCCTGGCTACCATACATGATCAAAGTACTCGTCAATACTAATCAAACGAGCTCAAACTCGATGGAGTCGTATCGTTTAACTGTGGAGTTCCTATGACCACCTTCCGGCTTCATCATCAGACCCTGGCTACCATATAGGATGAAATTACTCGTCAATACAAATCAAACGAGCCCAAATTCGATGAGGTTGTATCGTTTAACTGTGGAGTTCCTATGATCACCTTCTGGCTCCATCATCAGACCCTGGCTATCATACAGTATCAAAGTACTAGTCAGTACTAATCAAGTGAGCCCAAACTCGATGGGGTTGTATTGTTTTATTGCTGAGTTCCTATGGCTACCTTCCAGCTCCATCATCAGATCAGCTCCATGTCATCATAATGTTGCATTGTCACCCGATTTACACATGCATGTAAAATTTCAGCTCAATCGGTTGAAGATATCTGCTTCAAAATTGAGTTGCAAGATTTGAGCCGAACATACATAGTTACATACAGTGCAAGCTAATAGAAAGCTTGTAAAAAGAACATAGGCAGACTGACCATCTGAGGCATCGATATCAGCCTCTTATGCATGAGGTTGCGGGTTTGAAACCACTATGATTCGTAGGTTTTTTTTTTTTTTTCGGTAGGTAAAATCATCCAATGACAAATCCCGCCCTTGGGTGGAGCGGGAAGTAGTGTCAGACTCTTACTGACTAAAAACCTACCCCGTTCCATTCTTCGCCTTGGTCCCAGGGCCCCGGGTGCCATTTTCACATACCCTTTGACCCCAGTAGGCTTCGGCCCTATCGGGCCCCTTCAGTTTGCTGACAACTCCTTGAGGCGCGCGGGAAAAGTGCGCGCCGTAAACGACTTGAGCTCAGACCGGTCTGTTACCGGACGGACGGACAGCGAGCTACCCATTGCCCGCCGTCCGCGAGCCCGCGCCTACGGTGGCCGGAAATCGGGATCGGAAACCCGGCGGCGGCGGCGGCGTGTACGCCGTTGCCTGATGCGATCGGCCTCCTCCTTTGCTAGCATTACTGCTTCGCAGAAGGAGGCGACCGCCTGCCACTCCTCCTCGCTCCGGAGCATGGCTTGAACCAAGCCCCGGCGCGAGAGATCGCTGCCGCCGATCGCCCCCACAAGGACACGGCGATGCTCTTCCCAAGCGGGGCACACCTCGACTGTGTGCTCCACCGTGTCCTCCGGAATGATTCGTAGGTATGAATTAAAAAAACCGGGCAAGTGCGAGTGGGACTCGCGCACTGAGGGTTCCGTTCCGTACAAACTCGGTAAATTGCGGTTTACGATTTATGACGTATAAAAACTTTTTTAAAACCAATAACAATTTTTCAAACTAATTGCATGGTAATGTATATAATTTTTTTTTAGTTTTATCATTTATCATTCTCTTATTTTAAAAGTTACAGGAGACACATTTTACCACTTTGGAAGTGTCTCTCGCGCAAACTATTCAGTTCAGAAAAAAATGGTATTAAGAACTTCAATATCATTTTTGAAGACCTATCTATAAAAATCTCACATGTATGGGTTTGATGACAAAAAAAAATTGAGTTTCAGTTCTAAGTATGTGAAACCCCCAAAATTTATTGCTTTTTCTATTTTTGTGTGAAATTATTCATGCGGTTCACAGGATACATCTACTGACCAAGTTTCAACAGTACAGAACTATAATCTTATAGTTTCGGGAAAAAATGGTTGTGACATACGGACGGACAGACATACAGACAGACATGACAAATCCATAAGGGTTCCGTTTTGGCTACGGAACCCCAAAAAAATTCAAATTGGTTCTTCGACTACTTAGAAAATCTGAAAATTAGTCTAACTAAAGAGTATTATTGTTCACATTAACATGGGTATTCAGCAGCATTCAATAAGAGTGGAAGCCGACCCTAAGGTCACATGCATCCATTCCACCCAGATTACACCTGAACCAGATGGCTTTCTGGCATCTGACTACCTGTAATAACTGTCAAAGATCTACTAAAGACAACAAGGATCAACGGTTTTACGTGCTTTCAGAGGCAAGTGATGTCAGTAATGTTGATGAACCAGTACATAATACATTATATATGAACTGAAAAACTTCACATTGGTTTTTTCCCGGTTTCGAACCCGCTACCTCACGCATAAGAGATGTGAGCTAAACCGTGGATTGTAGCTTTTAAAATAAAACGTAGGAAGCCTACGCAACTTATATAATTATCAGGTTCTCACCGGACACGGTAAGTTCGGGAGGTTCCTGTTCCGGATTCGTGCGGAACCGACGCCCGGGTGCCACCACTGCGTGGACTGCCCGGAGGACACGGTGGAGCACACGGTCGAAGTGTGCCCCGCTTGGGCAGAGCATCGCCGTGTTCTCGTGAGTGCGATCGGCAGCGGCGATCTCTCGCGCCAGGCCCTGGTACGGGCCATGGTCCGAAGCGAGGAGGGATGGCAGGCGGTCGCCTCCTTCTGCGAAGCAGTAATGCTAGCAAAGGAGGAGGCCGCACGCGAGAGGCAACGGCCCACAAGGCCCAGCCGCCGCGGGGATTCCGATTCCGATCCTGATTTCCAGCCAACGTAGACGCGGGCTTGCGGACGGCGAGCTATGGGTAGCTCGCTGTCCGACCGTCCGGTAAACATCCGGACCAAGCCCAGGTGGTCGTCAACGGCGCGCACTGTTCCCGCCTCAAGGAGTTGTCAGCAAACCGTAGAGACCCAGCCTCCCAGGCAGGCCGGGTCGAAGCCTACTGCGGCCAAGGGTTTGCTTCCGAAAGAAAAGCCCGGCCCTGGTATCTAAGGCCACGAAGGAACGGGCCGGGTTTTTAGTCAGTAAGAGTCTGACACTATCTCCCGCTCCGCCCAAGGGCGGGAGATGTCATTGGATGATTTTACCCACCACCAAAAAAAAAAAAAAAAAACTTATATAATTATGTAACAAAATCTTTAGAAAGCAACAATTAACAAGAATCTATTACTTTGAGAGCGTTTTGAAAATAGCAGCTATAGATATTACGTTACTGGAACGTGATACCTGTTCCAGCTGTTTATAATGAAATATTCTGCATAAACTTTGGATCAGACGCCACTTACTTAGAAAACTCTATAAATAAAGTTGTAGAACTATTTTAATCTTAGATTCCAGCTAAATTTTTGGTCACATTTTTTTCATAGAAATATGCACAGGTAATTTATCATAAATGAGGGTCTGTCTGTTGCGTTTTGACATCATAAGCGCAGAACAGATTTTGATAGAATTTGGGACAAAGGCAGAGTAAGATCTAGATTATACGTATTTTATAAAGGCGGTATTTATTGTTTGTTACTCCACGCTCAAACGTCTGAAGTAGCTCACGGGTAGCCCATGTTTTAATTTAGCACGTAGTATACTTTTCCGAGAGAGCATACATATTATGCACGCAATGAAGTAGTACGGAACTTTCTGCTAGTAACTTTGTGTCTTACCAGCAATGACACTTTGGGACATCACAGATCTACGGCGAGCTACCTATTGCTCGTAAGCCTACGCTTACGAGCAATAGCTAGCTCGCCAGCTAGCCGGCAGGTAACCGTCCGGGCGGAGTTCAAGTCTTCGACAGCATGTAGTGCGTCTCAAAGAGCAACATTAGCAAAATCATACGGGCCCGGCCGTGCTGGCCGGGTCCGTGGGTCCGCTTCTGAAAGAAAAACCTGTAGTCCTGGATCGCAAGGCAAAGAAGGAACATAAAATACGAACGTAAAACTCTGATAATTTTATTCCCCACCTAAAAAATAAACCACCAATGACCCTTGCCTTCAAATTAAGAGTGATTTTCTTAGTTTGCTATGAGCAAACGATGAATGAGGTCTAAAATAAAACGTCATTTTAAAGCTTATTCATGGCTTGAAACTAGATGAGACAGAGGTGGCTCATCATGAACAAATTAATTGGTACTTTAGACCTCCAACATATTACGATGTAGGTATATCTCAGATGGCTGCTGAACTAGATTTTAATTGGAAAAATGTCCCAGACATACCTACGATTAAAAAAAAAATATCTAAGTAAACCTAAAAGCTATAAAACTATCTTAAATTACGAAGTCTCCTAAAAATAGGAACGTTTTAATGTTCCCAAGTTTTATCTAATATGATATTTCGTGATGACCTCTCTGATGTGAAAACTCCGCTAAAGTTTAGTAAACCATTTGTAAAAGGAAGAACATTCGCTTAGGAAGCAAATGGCCTACTTAGATATAAAGTCACTGTCGAAGTGGTCACGGTCGTTTCAAGTATGACTTGGCATGTTGCAGAAACTTGTGATTTCTTTCGTTACAAAAATTTTCGGGAAATGTATCATAGGAATCGCACTCATATTGTAAATCTTTAAAGAAATAAATTTCTTATCATCTAAATTTTCTTTATTTTTCTCAACTAACTTGCAAAGATTAAAAAAAAATCTTTCGACCCTAAGTTAAAAAACATTTAATATCAACAAACAACAAATTACCTACGTTAGCAAAATAAATAAATGAATTTAAATTTATTTGAATTCGTTTGAGGAAAGTGAAATCGAAATTGGCTCTCAAATATGGGTAGTTAAGACTCAGATAAATAAAAAAAAATTGATCGAATGAAGAAATTACTAGGTTAAGAGCGGCTAAATGAGTTTTGTCGACCTGAGGATTGAACTCAGCACCCCGTGCTCAGTGGCACACCTGCGACCACTGCAGTCAAGTCTAATACTTGACTACCTAGTCTTACTAACAATACCATTGAAGCAGTCAAGTTAATTAAAAATTGAACGGAAAAAACAAGACTGTTCATGACAAGGAGATCCCTTAACGAACTGCAAAAGGAAAATGGTTTTAGAGACAGAACATGGAATCACCGCGCCGACACGACATAAAATATATGCTTTTTTTTACATAGCATAGCATCAGCCTTACAATTTTCCCACTGCTGGGACTGGAACACGGAATCACCGCGCCGACATGGCGACAACTAGGTATGACAAAAAAAACTTCCCTAACTGATCATGTTCGGTGACAAACTTCGTCATGCAGAAAGTGAGGATGCCGTAAGGTCTTTCCAGCCACTTTTTAGAGAGGAACTCTATCCACTATGCAGTGACTTGTCTTCGTAGTCTTCTTCGTCTTGTGACACCATGCCGTGTTGCCCTTCGTACAGAAGCGCCCGTGAACCGCTATGATCTGCCATCTCGGATAACCCAATAGCACTAAATAGCCCAACCTGGAAATCCGGCCCAGAACCTCAAGCTCAGTAAAATTCTTCAGTTGTGGCCACTAGACTAACAGGCCAGTTTGACCAGAGATATCATATTATATTGGTTTAAGTTTTACTCTAAGTTTGTTTTTTTTTTGGGTAGGTAAAATCATCCAATGACAAATCCCGCCCTTGGGTGGAGCGTGTGACAGCACTACAAGTTTAGTGCATATTTGCATGGGCCGTCTGATGTTTTTAGTCAGTGGTGACACTCACATATTGCCATTTTTGGTTTGTCTGCCTTACGAGGCGCCTCCGTGATCTGTAGTTTTACAGTATAATGCCAGAACATCGTATATTGTCTACATCTGCAGGTATGGGTCTTTGTATTGTGAATGTTCATCCAAGTGTTTGAAGTTTGAGTTTCTGTCTGTTCTGTTTTGTTGTGCCTGTCTGAATATCTCACTTCTATCTCAATTCGAACACTCGTAGCTCATTGTTTCCTTTGAACGTGATTTCTTCGGTAAAGAAAAAGTTGAAGTTTTTTTTTTAATATTGTAGAGGAAGTTTTTAAACCGCGCTGTTTATTGTATTAAAAATGCTTTAAAACCTCTGCTAAAATATTGTGGGAATGAAGTCGCCAGTCTTTAACGCAGTTTTAAAAAGTGACAAAAATTTTCCAAGTGAACATTTTTGTGTTATGTAGGTTCGATTAAGAAAGTAAGTAATACACAGAAGGAAACCTTTCCTTCTAAGTATCTACTGTTATGCTTTGTATATTTCAGAACATTTTCTTCGTCTCAGTGGCACACTTGAAGATAAAGCATTTTTTGTTTCGTATTTAATAGTACCTGGTTCGGGACCATGTCAGCAAACATCCACATTTGTGTATCAAGTCTTTTATATTATTTACATAGGTTGCATGGTGTATTAGTTAACTTATTATTAATATAAATTTAAATAAATTAATGATAATATGCTTCACAATCATACATTCTGTTTTCATACACTCGACAGCAACTTATATATATGTACTACATGTCAATTCATCGGCTGGCTGCCATCGTTATAGATTGGCCATGACGTCTGAGCTCGTTCCAACAGGTCTCAATGTTAATGGGTCATAAATGCAGGGTTTTAATTGTTTCCGCTCGTGTTAACCTATTCTTTAACGTTCGTTTTTTACGTTTTCTAAACAGTAGGAACTTAGTAAAAGTAATTCATTGAAATAGAAAGTGGGCGTTAAAAAGAAGTAACGTAGATAATAACGCCTTCTATCTTTTATCTATAACATAATCTATATCATTTGATCTGTAGCCGCATTAATCCAAAACGCGATCTAAAATAGTTTCGGGACTATTACTAGGTTTAATCCCGATTAAACGCTATATAAATGTAGTTTTCGGGACTATTACTAAATTTAATAACAATTAAAAGCGATCTAAATGTATTTCCGGGACTATTAGTAAGTTTAATGCCAATTAAAATTAGTAATAGCCCCGGAACTATAAGAGAATAAGGCGGTAGAAGTTCTATTTTTAGTTGTAATGTTGTTTCTTCATATAAAGGTATTAATTATTATGCCGTTAAAGGACTTCAGCATGACTATTTATTCGTTGTCTCCTTCCTATCTTTACTACTAATGGACTTATATTTTTTCCTGAGTCTCTAAAATCTGGAGAATGACGTCTTCAAAGTCAAAGTCAAAATGCATTTATTTCAAATAAAACTTTAACAGTTACTTTTGAAACGTCAAGAAGTCTGTCTGTCCGAAAAAAGTGATGCTAATTGCACATTCTAAAGCGTAGATCTCTATGGAAAAGAATGTGCAAGAAACACCATGGACACTCTTTTTAATCATGTTATGTATTACAAATATCTCGGTTACTTGTCTTGTTACTGCTATTATATGAGAACAATGTAAATAAAATAAAGAGAAGAAGAAAAAAGAAATTCTAAATAATAGATATTAGATATTAAAATGAAGACAACTAGAGATGGGAGGAAACACATGTGTTTCCCAATGGTGCAAAGATAAGATAAGAGTAGTCCCTTGACAATAAATACTAAGAATGTATGATTGTGTAATGATGATGCATCTTTAAAGGTTTGTAGTGTTTATTGTTACGCCCACACTCTTCTCCCGATGCTAGCAGAAATCTGGCATTTATTTGACATTTAGAAAAAGTAATTACTACAAAATTAGCTGTTCTTCATTCTTGATCTAGATAAGCCGTATTACAGGTCCTTTATGAGTATGAGCACGACACAATTATCGCGGTAATTTCGCTCTTTGAGGAGTGGCTGGAAAGACCTCACGTAGTCCTCACTCTCCGAATGAGCAGGTTCTCACCGGACATGATAAGTTCGGAGATTTCCTCCACCAGATTCATTCGTAAAAAACGCCTGGGTGTCACCATTGTTTGGACCGCCCGGAGGACACGTCTACACCTAGAGGCGCACGCAGAGAAAACGGCCATCTCGCGCCAGCTGCCGGAATCACGAACCCGATTTCCAGCCACCGCAAGCGCGAGCTTGCGGACATTGAGCAAAAGGTAGTCCGGTTGTACGGTAACCGTCCGGACCGAGCCTAAGTCGGTGACGGCGCAAAGTCTTCTACTCGCGCCCCAAGGAGATGTCAGCAAAACCGTAGTGGCCCAATAGGGTTGACGTCTACTGGGGCCATGGGTTATGCAAAAGAGAACCTCGGGGACTTAGAACGAAGGAAAAGTAGGAACAGGAGTGGTTTTTAGTCAGTAAAAGTCTGACATACCTACTCGCTCCGCCCAAGAGCGGGAGATATCATGTCATTAAATGATTTCCCACCTAAAAAAAGGTCCATTGTGAGTAACGAACTCTTTGGGTGTTAAAAGGCAGCACAGGTTTTACTCGAGAATTAACAAGATAGATAAATTAAGTTTTTCAACCTTATTACTGTTTCTCTGCTTAGTAAAGAACCCCGCTATATACTTCTACTCGTCCGAGTCTGTTGCCTTCTCCAACCAATATCTCGCCAATCGACTGAAAATTTACTCCTCATTGTACACCATAACGAATTACAAAGTAACTAAGAAAACGAGGACTTTTGGCCAAAAGCGAGCTTTAACAGATAACTTTTAGATAGATTTGGCAGAGAAAGAAAAAATATACATACGAATAAATATACAGCTTCCTAGTTTCAATTTTGGGAAAGTATTACCGTCCTCAAGCCGATTTCTCATGGACTAGACCTAAACTATAGAACACCACTTGCTTCAATCCTTTTAAACTCCCTTTAGCTTCATTTACGGTCATTTAGATTTGATAGGTGTTACAATTGATTTTTTATTTCATTAGCAAATTTTCAATTCAAATCTTCAGGAAATTTGAATTTAGAATTTGTATTTTTCTTAAAATTTAATCGTGCGTCTTTAGTTACTACTATCCCATTACCCTAACTTCAGCGACTTCTGACGTCACGCCACGGCGGGCACGTTAGGGGTCGTCAACCGTCCCGTATTCCGTCAGACACCATCTATTCGTCACGTCCTTGTCTCGTCGTGTCCTGCAGCGTGTCACGGGCACACGGGGCACGTATCCACTGGTTTTATAGGAGAATAACATTTACGTTGTTACTAGTACTTTAGTAATAATTTATAAGACACGGGTAGAAATTCTTTGTTTACGCTAAAAACTGGATTAATTAAAATAAATGATTAATATTCTTATTATAATAGGTCCGTAGAAATCTTGTTTTTAGAGCAGTGATAAAAATAAATGATTAGAATTTTCCATTAGTTCCAAACATTTACAAGGCCTTTATCGATGGATTACCACAGCGTCATAGGCAATCAATGACGATGGAGAAAAAGATCATTATCATCACGCAAGTATACTTGTTATGAATTTACATGTGAATGTATGGAAAGGGAGAGGGAGGCCAAAGAAAAGGATGGAATGTTTAAGGAGTTATATGAAAGAAAAGAGAATAATGTTAGCGTGGCTGCTGATTGAATAGAATGGAAGAAAAAACATGTTGCGCTGACACCAAGTAATATGAGATAAGGGCAGGAAGATGATTACATATATACTTTATCGAAATTTATATTTACATTTATATATTTGTCTTAAATCAACATTTAAATATAAGATAATGACATTTTTATGTGATATTAATGTGTAACTCAATGTAGATAAATTGTTTACTTAGTAAACCCGTTACAAAACAAACACGTGTCTTATCGAGTCTATTCTAGTAAGTATGAGTTCGCACATGTTTAATGTTGTATTATTTTATGTAAATGTTGTGTTATTTTATAAACAAACCATTTATTACCTGATTTGTTGTAGGCATATTTTTATGTTGTTGTGAATAATACACTTCGTGACGTCTTCTGGTGCGGTGTTACACCCGTATGTTTATAAGGGTTCTGTGGTTTAGTTCATCTTACTAATATTATAAACGTTGAAGTTTGTATGTAAATATGTGTGTGTGTGGGTGATATGTGTGTGTGTGTGTGTGTGTGTATGTGTGTAATATGTTTGTTTGTTACTAAATCACGCAAAACCTACTGAATAAGCGAGTCTACACAGAGCGCGCAGCAACGAGAGGCATTTTTCTTACTTACTTTTTTTCCTGGAAGTAGGTATGTTCCCTTGGAATTATTTTCTACTATCACGCAAGTAAAGCCGCTGGCAGCAGCTAGTGTAATATTTAAATAATAACGCATGTTTTGAGTCTACTCGACTTAATGAACTGCAATATTATTATCACTAAAAATTATTATTGTTATGTAAAACATGTAGGCACAGTTATAGCTAAAACGTGGATTTTTTTTTAAATAATATTTCATTTAAAATATTCTAATAGCAAGTAAAAATACCTCACATACGTGAATTTAGAGGCAGCCAAACACTTGTGGAGGTCAGAGGGAGTAATAAACTGTCATAAGGGTTCGACGCCTCACGCCTCAGCCCTCACACATCCGCTCCGAGAGGATTAGGGGTTATCCTTGAGGACTTGTTGTCAATATTTATGACAGGGAAAGTCCTTTGCAGATGGGTAGAGCATGTTTTTGAGATTAAGGTGTTAGTTTCGTTTGGTTAATAGCCTTTTTGAATAAGTTAATAACTAAGAAGACAGTATTTAACCAAAAACCTGCCTCGACCTTTTTAGGGTTCTTAGCTACAGAACCCAGAATGGCAAAAAACGGAATCCTTATGGATTCGTCATGTCTGTATGTCCGTCCGTAAATCTCAGACACTTTTTCCGAAACTATAAGAATTGCACTGTTAAAACTTGGTAAGTAGATGTATTCTGTGAACCGCATTAAGATTTTCACACAAAAATAGAAAACAAATTTTTAAGGGTCCCATACTTTTAAAAAACTCAAAAAAAAAAACATCAAACCCATACGTGTTGGATAAGTCTTAAAATGATATTGAGGTTTCTAATATCATTTTTTTCTAAACTGAACAGTTTGCGCGAGAGACACTTCCAAAGTGGTAAAATGTGTCCCCCCCCGTAACTTCTAAAATAAGAGAATGATAAAACTAAAAAAAAAATATGATTATCAAATTTCCACCGAAAATTGGTTTGAACGAGATCTAGTACTTAAGTAGTTTTTTTTTTAATACACTATTATTAAAACATCGATCAAAGTTACAACGAACTACAAGAACTTTTATATTATGTTACTTGCCGCAACGAAACCCTTCATGGGCGAGTCCGACTCGAACTTGGCACTTTTTCTATCTTCACATAGAAGTTGTTTCGATATTGGATCTTTTTACAAAGTTCTTTTTATTTCCATTAGTAAATGGTGTGAGTTTATGATTAACAAGTAAAGCAAATACTACTTGATGGCACGGTTGGCCCTCTGCGTGTCGCGAATTCGATTCCCAATCGAAACAAATATTTGTATCTATAGCCTTTAAATAGGTGTTCAGGGCCTGAGTGTCTTATGTATGTATGTATGTATGTAATTTGACATGTTTCTGAACGTACCCACGATACAGAAATGGAGCAAAATTTCGTTTTTAAACAAACAAACTGTAGCATAGAGCCAAGTAAAGTGGTTCAATGTTATCTAAATTTCACTTACATACAAAATATGTATGTGACATTAGGAAATCAATGGACAAATCCATTCATCCAAGACGAATATAGGAACAGAAGCACTTCTGGAAACTAGCTAATGTGTTGGAGATTCTTCATCATCTGAACATAAGTATTATATTGGGAACAATGTAGGGCTATGGTGGGCTATTTTTAGGATATTATTTTCCGGTCTCAACCAAGTTCTTTTACGAGTGCGGAAATACGTTTGTACTTCGTCACCAAGTTGGATAGACGACGCGACGCGGTCAAGTACAGACTTACGAAGTTATTTTTATTTGATTCAGCTGTTGATTGAGTGAACACTTTTACCACAACTTATAGTATTGTTATCTCTTATGAATTATGATTTAATAACAAATTATTACTTCATTTTTTCTAGTGCCTAGTGCACTAGAAAAAATGAAGTCGGCACAGAATCATATTTAGGAGTCTGAAATCCGCAGGTAAGACTGGCAGGTAGGGTTTTTTGTGTTAGTTACCACTGATAGGCTCACAATAGACTAGTATTTCACCTGATGATAAGCGACGATGTTGTCGACGATAGAACACGCTTGCCTAGAAGTAACCTATTAATGATTCCAGGTTGTAGCTACCAGTAAACACTGACTCCGGCAGAGAATTCCACTGTTTAGCAGTACGCACAATTAATATGTTCCCAAAACGTTTTATGAGTATGGATGGAATGTCTACCATGTACCTATGTCACATCGCCGTACACTGGTGGACAGAGACAAATGATGATTTCAGGCTTCAATTCACTGTGAAATGGTAGATAATAATTTATCTAATTCAGAATGACGGTAAGTTATCACGTTCTTTAAAAGGTGAAATCGATTCTAACCCGTTCATGCTTAAAATTAATTCATTAATGGGGTTATTAATAGTTAATATGGGGAGATCATAGGTTATTTTTTATATGAATACTTTGCTATCTTTTTGTATAAGTATACCTGCGCTATTTTTGACTGAATGCATTCACAATAGTGTTAAAATCAGTAAAGCTCAATTCTCGTATTGTAAAGGCTCGTCAGTAAAGCTCGCCAGTACGAACGACGAGCCTGGCTCGCGGCTTGTCGTGTTTGCTTCATACTCAACTCGTCGTTCAAAACTGTTTTACTTGCTAGTCGATCAGCGCTAACAAGCCGCGAGTAAAACCGACGTTCTTTAAAACCCCGGTATTGGCTCGTACGTCGATGACCCTCTTAAGAAACGATTTATCTCAGTCTCAATCTGTCAAAAATGTCTCTGATTTCCCTTAATTTTGACAGTGATGGTTGCCGAGGGCGAGATGAATTTTCTGGTAGACAATAAGGTATTCTCATAGTTTGACTGGTAGAGAATATCCTGCTGCATTAGGTTTGCCTATGTACCACTACCGTATATGAAGTTTAAATATCTGCACTGGATTCGTGCGGAAGTGACGCCCGGGTGTCACCAGTGTGTGAACCGCCCGGAGGACACGGTGGAGCACACAGTATGCCCTGGCTGGGCAGAACATTGCCGTGTTGTGGCGATCGGCGGCAGCGATCTCTCGAAGCGAGAAGGAGTGGCAGGCGATTGTCGATACCGTCCGGACCGAGCCCAAGTCGTCGACGCCGCGTCGTATTCCACGCGCGCCTCAAGGAGTTGCCAGCAAACCGTAAGGGCCGGGCAGGGTCAAAGCCTACTAGGGCCTTGGGTAATGTGAAAGTGAACCCGGGGCTCTGAAACGTAGGCAAAGACAGTAAAAGTTTGACACTAGCTCCCGCTCCGCCCAAGGACGCAAAGGTTTATGTCGTTGGATGATATTCCCACTGAAAAAAAAAAGAAATGAAGTTTAATTGTATAATTTTTTTTTTTTTTACAAAACAGAAATAATTGCGTTTTATAACCCAATTTGCGATTTAAATTCTCCTTGTTAATCTCATTCATTCAAATGTCATGAATGAACCAGTTTAAAGTCTCAGTTATTTATAGTAATCGACATAAAGTTTAAAATAAATCCAATTACAACTTCTTCAAGTGCCTGATTGCTTCTTTGAATACTTGATGGACGCAATTTACTTGCCAGTGATTTTTCAGATGTTTGAAATATCAACTATTTTTAACTACGAAAACTGAAACTAGGCTGGGTAAGAAATGAATAAGGGACTTCGACGTTCGATATAAAGAGAAGAATCTGAATAAATTCGATATAAAATTCCATAGGCAATATTTGTAAGTTTTGATTACACAGTAATTGATGGCGCCACTATTCATTAGTTGCTCTATACCAGACTTCGACCAAATTACGATATCTTGTGGCTGCTAATACAAACTAACTGAGTGTTTACATAATCTAACGTCGTGCTATTCATACTATTATATAGGCAAAAGATTGTGAGTGTGTATGTGTAAAGTTTCTTTACACTCAAATAGCTGAATTGAATTTGGCACACATTTAGGCGATGTCCTGGAATAGGATTTGGTACACAGTTAGGCGATGTCCTGGAATAGCGAATAGGATTTGGCATACAATTAGGCAATATTTGATTTTTATCCCGGAAGTGTTTTCTACTCTCATGCGTGTGAAGCCGCTGCAGATTGTATATGTAATAAAAAAATCAGATCTGTACATGTGCATGGGTATATATTAATCTACCAATTGACGGTACGGTTGGCGCGAATCAGAAAAATAGTTGAGCGGCTGGCTGCTGCAATGCGTGTCGTTCGATTCCACCACGGATCAAATATTTTACTGACTTACAGACAATAATGTTCCGAGTCTGGGTATCTTGTACGTGACTTTACATGTTAGTTAAAGCACCTGGATGCGCGAATTTGCTTGATGTGGACTGTAGGTTTAAAAAGCGATCTAAGGTTTGTTAACAATATGCAGATACTGTGCCTGGATGGGACGGAAACTAGGAAGGAACACTGACCTTTTGACTTCGAAGGTTCCACGTGGCGCCGGCCGGCGATCCTCGACTTCGCTCATTTAACCACTGCCAGGTCCTGTTTGCACTACACTGCACTATTGTTGAGTTTTGAATGGTTGGATCACGAAATAGTCAATTTTCTTGTAATTTCGGGCGGGCGATGTTAGCGGTGCGGTCACATTCACAATCGATGCACACACGTCAATGTCAAATCATTTCTAGAGGTCGTGCGGGAAGGGAAACGGATGATATAGGATTGCTAGGCCAAAAAAATAAATTACAAAAAACAAAGTCGCGGATCATAGCAAATTGGCGCCACCATTCCCCCCGGGTTTGAAGGGTTACCTTCAAAGAAAAGAAAAAAAAAACAAAAGCGAAACTAAACCCTATTACTAATCTAAACTATCAATACTAGGTAGCGAAACAACTTATAACTAACTATGCCACTACTACTGATTAGGCAGAGGGCAGAGGCGAATAACCGGACGCAGGTACGATCCAGTTGCGGTTTTAACCTTTACGACTCGCGTTATTCCGTTCGAACCCGGAAAAACTTCTTCCACTACACCAAGAGGCCAGTGCAGAGGAGGCGCACTCTCAGTCTTCAGTATCACCACAGTACCGACTGTGACTGGATCTGAAGGAGTGTTCCACTTTTGACGCGACTGCAGCGTATGCAGATAATCTGTCCTCCATCGCTTCCAAAAGGACTGAACTAAGCTATCTAGCAGAGCGTGACGCGGGTGAAGCTGCAGTTTGTCAGTCTCGACATCTAAAGCGGGCAAATATTTAAGAGGAGTCGTCGTCAAGAAGTGAGCCGGCGTCAACGCTAGTGGCTCCGATGGATCACTAGACAAAGTCCGACACAACGGACGCGTATTCATCAACGCCTCTACCTGAGCGAGTACGGTGCTCAACTCCTCGTACGAGAGAATCTGTTCGCCTATGACCCGAAACAGGTGCGACTTAAGGCTTTTAATATTCGCCTCCCAATTGCCACCAAAATGACTAGCCGCTGGCGTATTAAAACACCAATCAATGCGATTCTCAGCTAAGACATGGGCGAATTCACTTTGGTAGTACTTGGAGCGTAAGAATGTATGTAATTCCGAAATATTGCGTCGCGCTCCAACATAATTTGTGCCGTTGTCAGAGTATAAGCGCTTAACGGGACCACGGCGAGATAAAATCGTTTAAATGCAGACATAAAACCCTGCGTACTCAAATCACTGGTTAACTCTATGTGAACCGCACGAGTTGTCATACAAACGAATAGGCAAATGTATGCCTTTGTGGAACGTATACCACGATCACGGGCAATAGTGACTTTAAACGGTCCAGCATAGTCCGTCCCAGTATGTATGAAAGGTTTCACCGTCTGTACAACACGACAAGAACGATGGTCGGCCATTTCCGGCGCGTTGAAACGCGGGCGGAGCTTAAAGCAGGGCACACATCTGTGCACTCTAGCGCGTATCAAATTGCGAGCGGAAAGTATCCAGCCCGCCTAGCCAAGTTCACAATGTGCGATCGTTACGCTAGTCGAAAGCGAAAAAATGTATGGGAATGACGTCATCTCAACGTTAAAAGAACCAACGAATAGAAAATTCGTAGCCAAGTTACAATGGATGTTTCAACAAACGTTCCGAATTGCGTCAAAAGCGATTATTACGCGAATCTGACCAAAATGTACCTTTTGAATACCGTAATTAGAGACACAATAGAAAGACAATAGGTGTGCGGACACCGGTGTCCTCTTAGGGCATAGCCACAAAATATAAGGGCTGTTAAGTAATAATTATGACGTTGCGCGTTGGTTGGATTTGCGCTATAATCACTTTGACGCAATTCGGAACGAGTGGGAAGCTAACGTTAACGTTAGTATTTTGACAGCTCCGAATTCACGAATAATGACTTCACTTGGAAATGGGATTGTTTTGTTTGTAGAAAGGGATTTTTCCAATAAAAAAGTGTAGTGTTTTAAATGGCTTTCTTTACGTAATTAGTGTATATAGAACGACTAGCTATAACATATTGTGTTGAACATAATTCCTTTATAAAAAAAAACTTTGAAACAAAGAAGAGATCAACTTCCGAAGATACGTTTTATGAACAAACCATTTCTATGAATGAAAACGGGTATAGGCAAACATGCTGCAATGGATTTGATAACGGTTTTATAGTCGGCCGCCCGCCTGACACCCTTGGAAATGCTATTGTTGGTGATTTACGCACCACCATGCAGTGACAAAATAAAGTAAAGTAAAAAATGAGTTTAAGCATCCCATACCATCGATTAGTGCTATGTTATCGTCACTGATGTAGCAGCATTTTTCTTTGATAGTGTGATAAGTGAATGATTTCATCTTATCAGTGACATTGTATTTGTAGTTTGTGTATAAGCCCTACTATTCAGATTAAATGATTTTTTTAATAACTGACAGCTGTGTTTGTTGTTTCTTCTTCACAGCCAAAACCAAAGGGTATATAAAGTTCCAAATGTGGGTGTTTTATAGGTGCTGCACTGAACTTATGTAATATGACCAAAGTAAAACCATAAATTCATATAATAAACCTTTAATTAAAAGTACTAATATTTACATACTTTCTAATAAACAATTTAGGTAAATTGAATCAGTAAAAACAAAACACTATTTTAAGTACAATCATTAAATCAGAGTCCAAAAATATTTGCAATGTTTTGTAGCAGTAACAAAAAAATTTGTTAATGTAATCCACCACACGGCTTTGATCCTTATGAGTTGAAGAGCGGTGCTAGCGCAGTACTCCAATGGACGCAGGTGCTGAAATATAAAATATATATATATGTAAATTTGAATCTGCATTTGACCAAACTAGTGCCAAACTGAGTTGTTACATAGAAAGTCAATAAAATAATACTGGTGTAATATGGTGTAGACAAATGTGATAAGTGTCAGTCAAAAACATTTCAATGTTACACACTTATGTTGAGAGGTGTGACTGATGGTTGACTTATTCATTTATTTGGATCTCCAACAAGGTCTATAGTGTTATTACATAATTTACAATATACAATTGATTCCTTGTCTGCTCCTTCAGTTTAGAAAAAATAAAAATATATTAACATTCATAATCTAATTGAATTTGACTTACTGTAATATAATAGTTTGGATGATGCTGGTATTGTGTCATTCTATTATGTGCCAGAAATAGGGAAAACATGTATGGTATGGTCAAAATGCATTTCTGGGTTTTCTGTAGCTGTGCTTGACTCCTCTAAAACAATTTGTAAGTTGACGATCTAGTCTAAAACAATAAAATAATTAATACTTCGAAAAAGTAAAATTGCCAGTCGCAGTTTTGTCCATCAATCACCTCCACTAATCTATTCATCAAGACAGCCATCCTTGCAAGAGGTCTGTGATCCCACCGCTAGTGAGAGAGTGCCTCATAAAAGCTGAGGATGGTGCACCCTGCTTCCATAGATCAAATTTCTTCTTAACCTTAAAAAAGTATTATATTGAATTATCTTCGCAGTCTTATCCATTGTTATTGGCTTCTCTGAGAGAATTTAATGAGGTTACCAAGCTTGTCCATTTCCTCTTTGTATCTTATTTGGCTGAAGTTGTCCGAAGTATACCATAAAATCTGGGTTTTTTGCTTCAGGAATTCCACCAAACCTCCGTAATTGTACGTAATTAGTGCGTTTTGTCATGATAACTGAAATTAATAAACTTTTATTACACAAAACAATAATTTACATAAAACTGACCAAAAAAATACTACAAAGGTGAGCAATAAAAACAAAATTTCGCTGATTATATTCAAAAAACAACAAAAACATTGTTATAAACTAGCATTTTAGTATGATTGTTTATTTACTTACCACTTGTACTATATAAAACTTTAATGTATTATTAATTTATGTAACTGGTCGTGTAATAATTATTTCTGACTAATAATATGGAACTTAATACCATTAATATTTTAATTTTAAACTATCCTAAATATTTGTGTAACTAACTCGTTTGTTTGACAGCGGAGATGTTGGATAGAGATTGACAATATGAAAACACAATCGACCGTTTATCGAATCAAATATCGTAATCGATTTGGAATTTATTAATTTTTGTTTTTAGGAGATATTAACCGAAATAGATATGCAAATATAATGAATTATCTTGTTATTAAACAAAATTGTAACTTTATTAATAAAAAAGCTAATGCAATTTTATTTTCTTAGTTAAAATACATGATAAATTAAATGTCAGTTACCTTTAAGCAACTACTAAAATAACGACTGATTAAGAATATTTTAAACCTCCTTATAATATTGAATATAAATATATTTTTATAACTTAATTTCAATCGATTTGGACAATCGATTAAACAACACCCTCAGAAACGCGTATTGGACATCCCTTTTTGGTTATATCATACAGCATCGTGAATATTCGGAAATGCTCGGTACAATAATGTGTTCTCTGTCACACTTCAGCATTCCTGTCGGCTGTCTCTGTCTTATTGTTCATGTTGATAATTGTTTAGTTACCCGACTGCGCCCGAAGGAGGGTTATGTTTTTCAAGAGTATGTATGTATGTATAATTGTTTGGCACGTTCTGCAGCCTGAACGGCTCGATGGATTTTAGCTTGAGAGGTGTCGTTAGATTCGTATTTACTGTGAGAGTGACACTGGGTATATCAAAATAAAAATAAAAAAACAAAATGGCGGATTTATAGCGCCAAATTCAAATGTTTGGCACGCTCTGCGACCTGAACGGCTCAATGGATTTTAGTTTGAGAGGTGTCTTTAGATTCGTAATTACTTTGAAAGTGATATCGTAATAAAATAAAACCAAAAAAAAAAAAAATGGTAATTTAAAAAACTAAAAAACCCGACTGCTTTTCTGAGCATTCATGAAAAAGCCCTAAAACAAGAAAGTCGTTGTACCCGATTGCACTTATCTATATAATATATTTTAAATACTAGCAGTCGGGACCCATTCTAGAAAGTCAGCCGTCTAGTCAATAGATTGGAGTAATCTGCAATGTAATATAGTTATGTGCTCTCAATTCTAGAATGGGTCCCGACTGCCAGTATTTAATTTAAAATATTATATAGTTAAGTGCAATCGGGTACAACGACTTTCTTGTTTTAGGGCTTTTTCATGAATGCTCAGAAAAGCAGTCGGCTTTTTTAGTTTTTTAAATTACCGTTTTTTTTATTATTAAGAAGCTTCTATTGCCTTATTATTAAGATTGTTAGTTAGAGTTAAGGGTTAAATAAGAGGAGTAAACATGTACAAGTATATAAAAAGTTACTAAAAGTATTAGAAAACTTATTCGTATCACGGTGAAAGAAAATATGCCACTAACAATTCTTTTCACGAGTGTACATGCGCAAAAGTTGGCAGAGCCTAACTTCAGGCGCGCCAAGAACCGTCGAACGTACTGTACCTATCTACCACCCTAGACCTAAAAACTACCTATTTTTACCCGACTGCGCCAGAAGGAGGGTTATGTTTTTCCAGAGTATGTATGTATGTATAATTGTTTGGCATGCTCTGCAGCCTGAACGGCTCGATGGATTTTAGCTTGAGAGGCGTCGTTAGATTCGTATTTACTGTGAGAGTGACACTGGGTATATCAAAATAAAAAAAACAAAATGGCGGATTTTTAGCGCCAAATTCAAATGTTTGGCACGCTCTGCGACCTGAACGGCTCGATGGATTTTAGTTTGAGAGGTGTCTTTAGATTCGTAATTACTTTGAAAGTGATTTTTTAGGATTAAAAATGCATGAACTGTTCTTAAAATGTTTATTTTTGGAAATTACACATATTTTTACTGAAAAATTTTAAATGCTCTGCGCTAGGCTGCCCGTTGCTTGCTATAAACCTTTAGTTCGCAACAATCCCTCTAGAGTCTCCGTGCAAATTCTATGTCTCTGGAAAATTTTCATATTATTAATTGAAAAAACAATTTCTCAACGTTGGCGCTATGTGGATGGAAGTGCGAGTAATCTTCTCACGAATTCGCATAGTAGGCGAAACATTGAAGACTGGTCTCCTTTTTTAATGGATGAAACATGCTTCCAGATATTTTAAATACTGGCAGTCGGGACCCATTCTAGAATTGAGAGCACATAACTATATTACATTGCAGATTACTCCAATCTATTGACTAGACGGCTGACTTGCTAGAAGGGGTCCCGACTGCCAGTATTTAAAATATTATATAGATAAGTGCAATCGGGTACAACGACTTTCTTGTTTTAGGGCTTTTTCATGAATGCTCAGAAAAGCAGTCAGGTTTTTTAGTTTTTTAAATTACTGTTTTTTATTTTTTTAGTTTTATTTTATTACGATATAACTTTCAAAGTAATTACGAATCTAAAGACACCTCTCAAACTAAAATCCATCGAGCCGTTCAGGTCGCAGAGCGTGCCAAACATTTGAATTTGGCGCTAAAAATCCGCCATTTTGTTTTTTTTATTTTGATATACCCAGTGTCACTCTCACAGTAAATACGAATCTAACGACGCCTCTCAAGCTAAAATCCATCGAGCCGTTCAGGCTGCAGAGCATGCCAAACAATTATACATACATACATACTCTGGAAAAACATAACCCTCCTTCTGGCGCAGTCGGGTAAAAATAGGTAGTTTTTAGGTCTAGGGTGGTAGATAGGTACAGTACGTTCGACGGTTCTTGGCGCGCCTGAAGTTAGGCTCTGCCAACTTTTGCGCATGTACACTCGTGAAAAGAATTGTTAGTGGCATATTTTCTTTCACCGTGATACGAATAAGTTTTCTAATACTTTTAGTAACTTTTTATATACTTGTACATGTTTACTCCTCTTATTTAACCCTTAACTCTAACTAACAATCTTAATAATAAGGCAATAGAAGCTTCTTAATAATAAAAAAAACGGTAATTTAAAAAACTAAAAAAGCCGACTGCTTTTCTGAGCATTCATGAAAAAGCCCTAAAACAAGAAAGTCGTTGTACCCGATTGCACTTAACTATATAATATTTTAAATTAAATACTGGCAGTCGGGACCCATTCTAGAATTGAGAGCACATAACTATATTACATTGCAGATTACTCCAATCTATTGACTAGACGGCTGACTTTCTAGAATGGGTCCCGACTGCTAGTATTTAAAATATATTATATAGATAAGTGCAATCGGGTACAACGACTTTCTTGTTTTAGGGCTTTTTCATGAATGCTCAGAAAAGCAGTCGGGTTTTTTAGTTTTTTAAATTACCATTTTTTTTTTTTTGGTTTTATTTTATTACGATATCACTTTCAAAGTAATTACGAATCTAAAGACACCTCTCAAACTAAAATCCATTGAGCCGTTCAGGTCGCAGAGCGTGCCAAACATTTGAATTTGGCGCTATAAATCCGCCATTTTGTTTTTTTATTTTTATTTTGATATACCCAGTGTCACTCTCACAGTAAATACGAATCTAACGACACCTCTCAAGCTAAAATCCATCGAGCCGTTCAGGCTGCAGAACGTGCCAAACAATTATACATACATACATACTCTTGAAAAACATAACCCTCCTTCGGGCGCAGTCGGGTAACTAAACAATTATCAACATGAACAATAAGACAGAGACAGCCGACAGGAATGCTGAAGTGTGACAGAGAACACATTATTGTACCGAGCATTTCCGAATATTCACGATGCTGTATGATATAACCAAAAAGGGATGTCCAATACGCGTTTCTGAGGGTGTTGTTTAATCGATTGTCCAAATCGATTGAAATTAAGTTATAAAAATATATTTATATTCAATATTATAAGGAGGTTTAAAATATTCTTAATCAGTCGTTATTTTAGTAGTTGCTTAAAGGTAACTGACATTTAATTTATCATGTATTTTAACTAAGAAAATAAAATTGCATTAGCTTTTTTATTAATAAAGTTACAATTTTGTTTAATAACAAGATAATTCATTATATTTGCATATCTATTTCGGTTAATATCTCCTAAAAACAAAAATTAATAAATTCCAAATCGATTACGATATTTGATTCGATAAACGGTCGATTGTGTTTTCATATTGTCAATCTCTATCCAACATCTCCGCTGTCAAACAAACGAGTTAGTTACACAAATATTTAGGATAGTTTAAAATTAAAATATTAATGGTATTAAGTTCCATATTATTAGTCAGAAATAATTATTACACGACCAGTTACATAAATTAATAATACATTAAAGTTTTATATAGTACAAGTGGTAAGTAAATAAACAATCATACTAAAATGCTAGTTTATAACAATGTTTTTGTTGTTTTTTGAATATAATCAGCGAAATTTTGTTTTTATTGCTCACCTTTGTAGTATTTTTTTGGTCAGTTTTATGTAAATTATTGTTTTGTGTAATAAAAGTTTATTAATTTCAGTTATCATGACAAAACGCACTAATTACGTACAATTACGGAGGTTTGGTGGAATTCCTGAAGCAAAAAACCCAGATTTTATGGTATACTTCGGACAACTTCAGCCAAATAAGATACAAAGAGGAAATGGACAAGCTTGGTAACCTCATTAAATTCTCTCAGAGAAGCCAATAACAATGGATAAGACTGCGAAGATAATTCAATATAATACTTTTTTAAGGTTAAGAAGAAATTTGATCTATGGAAGCAGGGTGCACCATCCTCAGCTTTTATGAGGCACTCTCTCACTAGCGGTGGGATCACAGACCTCTTGCAAGGATGGCTGTCTTGATGAATAGATTAGTGGAGGTGATTGATGGACAAAACTGCGACTGGCAATTTTACTTTTTCGAAGTATTAATTATTTTATTGTTTTAGACTAGATCGTCAACTTACAAATTGTTTTAGAGGAGTCAAGCACAGTTACAGAAAACCCAGAAATGCATTTTGACCATACCATACATGTTTTCCCTATTTCTGGCACATAATAGAATGACACAATACCAGCATCATCCAAACTATTATATTACAGTAAGTCAAATTCAATTTGATTATGAATGTTAATATATTTTTATTTTTTCTAAACTGAAGGAGCAGACAAGGAATCAATTGTATATTGTAAATTATGTAATAACACTATAGACCTTGTTGGAGATCCAAATAAATGAATAAGTCAACCATCAGTCACACCTCTCAACATAAGTGTGTAACATTGAAATGTTTTTGACTGACACTTATCACATTTGTCTACACCATATTACACCAGTATTATTTTATTGACTTTCTATGTAACAACTCAGTTTGGCACTAGTTTGGTCAAATGCAGATTCAAATTTACATATATATATATTTTATATTTCAGCACCTGCGTCCATTGGAGTACTGCGCTAGCACCGCTCTTCAACTCATAAGGATCAATGCCGTGTGGTGGATTACATTAACAATTTTTTTTGTTACTGCTACAAAACATTGCAAATATTTTTGGACTCTGATTTAATGATTGTACTTAAAATAGTGTTTTGTTTTTACTGATTCAATTTACCTAAATTGTTTATTAGAAAGTATGTAAATATTAGTACTTTTAATTAAAGGTTTATTATATGAATTTATGGTTTTACTTTGGTCATATTACATAAGTTCAGTGCAGCACCTATAAAACACCCACATTTGGAACTTTATATACCCTTTGGTTTTGGCTGTGAAGAAGAAACAACAAACACAGCTGTCAGTTATTAAAAAAATCATTTAATCTGAATAGTAGGGCTTATACACAAACTACAAATACAATGTCACTGATAAGATGAAATCATTCACTTATCACACTATCAAAGAAAAATGCTGCTACATCAGTGACGATAACATAGCACTAATCGATGGTATGGGATGCTTAAACTCATTTTTTACTTTACTTTATTTTGTCACTGCATGGTGGTGCGTAAATCACCAACAATAGCATTTCCAAGGGTGTCAGGCGGGCGGCCGACTATAAAACCGTTATCAAATCCATTGCAGCATGTTTGCCTATACCCGTTTTCATTCATAGAAATGGTTTGTTCATAAAACGTATCTTCGGAAGTTGATCTCTTCTTTGTTTCAAAGTTTTTTTTATAAAGGAATTATGTTCAACACAATATGTTATAGCTAGTCGTTCTATATACACTAATTACGTAAAGAAAGCCATTTAAAACACTACACTTTTTTATTGGAAAAATCCCTTTCTACAAACAAAACAATCCCATTTCCAAGTGAAGTCATTATTCGTGAATTCGGAGCTGTCAAAATACTAACGTTAACGTTAGCTTCCCACTCGTTCCGAATTGCGTCAAAGTGATTATAGCGCAAATCCAACCAACGCGCAACGTCATAATTATTACTTAACAGCCCTTATATTTTGTGGCTATGCCCTAAGAGGACACCGGTGTCCGCACACCTATTGTCTTTCTATTGTGTCTCTAATTACGGTATTCAAAAGGTACATTTTGGTCAGATTCGCGTAATAATCGCTTTTGACGCAATTCGGAACGTTTGTTGAAACATCCATTGTAACTTGGCTACGAATTTTCTATTCGTTGGTTCTTTTAACGTTGAGATGACGTCATTCCCATACATTTTTTCGCTTTCGACTAGCGTAACGATCGCACATTGTGAACTTGGCTAGGCGGGCAGTACTTCTGTCGAAGAATGGACATTAATAAATCGGGACCAGCGTGACAATTCACCTTATGGTGATAATCCACCAACAAATCCAAAACGTGATCCCTGCGTGGTAGAACTACTGGATGCATTTGTTCAAACTCTAACTTAGCATTTCGCAGACGGCCACCGACACGAATGAGTCCGTCTTGCAAAAATGGTTTCAAATGTTGAAGTGCGGGACTACAAGGTTTATGTGATTCTAAACTACGAAATTCTATTGAAAAATAAAATTTCTGCAACTCTCGAAATACAACTGATTCAGCTCTTTCCAAATCAGCTGCGATTATAGAACCACGCGATGGTAATAATCTCAAAAATCTTAGGACATAAACTACACAGCGTAATAGTCTCGACCAAGACGAGACTCGATTAGACAACAACAAAACAACTGACTCTTCACGCGGAACTGATACTACAAGCGTATGTTTCTTCTCCTCGGGTGGCTCTGAAACAGTAGCGGGGTTAAACGGAACACTTGGCCACTCGTTAGGAGTGGTATGAAGCCAGGGAGGGCCACAAAACCAAAGCGGATGATTTAAAATTTGCGCAGGAAGCAAACCACGTGAGAGACAATCAGCTGGGTTTTCTGTTCCAGCGACATGGAATATATTTTCCGGTGACAATTCAGCTTGAATCTTACGTTCCAAGCATAGAAAGCGTTTTTCTGCGGAGGCACGGGAGCCACCGAGCGAAAAAATATCACCCTTGAAAGGGAGCGCGACAACATAACGACCATCTTTATCACGAGTAGTCGTGCGGGTATAAATCTCCTCAGTGACCTGATCCTCAGGGCTGAGAATAGGCGGGACATTGACCTCTTCAATCTCCCAGAACTTGCGGATGGTAGACTCAAGCGGCGGCTCGACGGTGCAACAGTGCGACACAGTCGAGTAACTAACTAAACAAGCGGGTGCGGAACCAACTATAACAAACCCGAGAACTGTTTCCAGTGCGTGCGGAGCGGGGTACATCGGAAGACCTTGAATTTTACGTGATAACTGGAGATGCGGGAGAATCGAAGCACCGATCAATAGATCGATATCTCCAGGGAAAGCGTAATTTCCGTCGGCTAACTGCAAGTTCTTAAACTCCGTCAGCATGGACGTGTCAACCGGTACCGTGGACAACCGTTCCGTAATCTTATCTGCGACTAGCGAATCCATTTCAAACGAAATATTACGATTAAAACGTGAACTAAATATTATTTTAATGGAACCGTGAATGGTTGCCTTTAAACCTCCAAAACCTTTCACTTCTGAGCGGGATGACCAATTATTAAAACTAAAACCAAGGCGTTGACAACAATCCCGAGTAATAAAATTACTCTGGGAAGCGCCATCTAGTAGCGCCCGAACGGTGTGCGGTTTGCCAAAGGCATCTACAATGACAACTTGCGCGGTCGCAAGTAAAACGGTAGTGATTTGAGTACCAGCGGCGGAAAGCGAACACAATGTTACGTCGTTTGCACTTGCAGCAGGCCGCGCGTCACAAGCGTCGCGCGTCTGCGCAGGCCGCGGCTGCGATGGCAGCTTACTACTCTCAAAATGTAAGAAGGTATGATGTCTAGCTGGACATTTACGACAGCTAACACCACTTTTACATGACGTAACCAGATGTTTGTCACTTAGACAATTAAAACACAAATTATTAGTGCGGACAAACTTGTAACGATCACTAGGCGATAATCTCTGAAATTCCGAACACTTGTACAGCTGTGTATGGCTACCCTTACACAGAGAACAGTCAGGTGTTGAGGCGGTATTAACTAGCGTATGTGCAGTCTTGACTGACTTCGATGACGCGTCTATACGGCGATCGGAACCTGTCCTATTCGTGACTTCATGACGTGCCGACGTGCGCTGCAATACCTTAATATGGTCGCGAATAAAAGATTCTAAATCTTCGAACTTAGGTATTTCTTTGCCGCGCTGAGTCGTTTCAAACAGACGAACAGTTTCAGGATCTAATTTATTTAAACCGATATACAAAAACAAAAAATCACAGAGGTCATTGACCTTTAGGTTCTTTACTGCACGAACAGATGATGCGAAAATATTTAAAAACTTCTCTAAATTATGATCGTTACAAACGGAAAAACTTTTCAAATCGAATAATTGATCTAAATATGCGGTGGCTACTAATCGCTTATCTTCGTATTTTGTTTTTAAAGTGTTCAAAACTAAATTGTAATTTTCAGCGCTAAACGTAATTCCAGCACAGACAGCCTTTGCCTTACCGGTCAATTTTTCTACGAGATAATGCAATCTCTCGTGATCTGTCAGCGATGTGTTCCTATGTATTATATTTTCGAAACTATCTATAAATAAATTCCAATTTCGAATGTCACCATTAAATTCAGGTATTTGAATTGGCGGCAATCGTGGGCGTTCACGAGGAGGGTTGGATAAACCACTCGCGGGGGGGGGAGTCTCTAAACTCCTAGCAATACGTTTGATACGACAATACAAGTCATCAAAGGACGACAATGCCTGATAACTCACACAGTAATCAGGATTTAACTCCAACTCTAAAATGTTTATATTATTAATTGTAGATTCAAAATCCGCGCGCAAACTATCTAAAGTTTCCAACGAACACAAGAAAGCATCTCTAATCGCCAGATCCGAGGTTTGCAAAGATTTATCACAAATTGATTGAACACGTGAAAACTGTGAGTCCCTTTTAGCGTATAAAAGCTTTAACTGAACCTTTAAATCAGTACTAACCTTACTGCCCTTAAGAGACATATTGTTTTGATATATTCACACTATACACTCAAACAAACACTTAACGAATTATTAAGTAAGCGATAATTATCAGATAACAATATGGTAATATTGTAAACAACAAAGTGAACGGCGTCGTTCATATGCGTATATAATCTATGGTTTATCCGTTTCCTACAAATATTCACTCAACAATGAACGGGTATTTTTGAAATGCGTCTACCTACATGCAATTTGTAGGACTTCCGAATGAATTTTGTCAAGAAAAAGAATGCGATCGATTTATATCTACGCTGATATTTACGTAGCTATCTATAATTATGCGGTGCGGTTGACGGCGTAGGTACCGTAATTATCAATGACTCTTTAACTATACGAGCGAAATAACGTATAGTTGCCTAAATGCCTAGATGCGGGTTTTCTACTATTATATCTAGGTAAACAGGCGCGTTGCGTTTATTCCCTATGGAACAAATACTATATTGCGAAATTACAAGAAAATGATTCACGATCCTGCTCGTATGGACCAAAAATAATGGATGCGCGAATTTGCTTGATGTGGACTGTAGGTTTAAAAAGCGATCTAAGGTTTGTTAACAATATGCAGATACTGTGCCTGGATGGGACGGAAACTAGGAAGGAACACTGACCTTTTGACTTCGAAGGTTCCACGTGGCGCCGGCCGGCGATCCTCGACTTCGCTCATTTAACCACTGCCAGGTCCTGTTTGCACTACACTGCACTATTGTTGAGTTTTGAATGGTTGGATCACGAAATAGTCAATTTTCTTGTAATTTCGGGCGGGCGATGTTAGCGGTGCGGTCACATTCACAATCGATGCACACACGTCAATGTCAAATCATTTCTAGAGGTCGTGCGGGAAGGGAAACGGATGGTATAGGATTGCTAGGCCAAAAAAATAAATTACAAAAAACAAAGTCGCGGATCATAGCAAATTGGCGCAACCAGCACCTACGATATAGAAGTCAATAGTGTACGGCAAAGTAAAAAAAAAACACGCTTTAAATAGCAGAACGGATATGAAACAATCTTTACAAATAGGGAAACAATGATTTGGATTGGAACATATATATGTAGGATATTTTATCTTTTGAGTGTATATGTGTGTGCAACCACTGAATCTTTACGTCGTGGGTCTTTGGACCAATATCGCGGTCCCAACTTCCACCTGTAGAAATAAAATTATTATTTTAAAATAAATACAGATTATTATTTTTTTTCTTTTTTGGTAATTTTACTATTATGACTTTTTTCTCGTGGTTAATTTGGAAATTCGGACAGAGCCCTACGACCCGAATATTTCACTATTTTAAAGTTACATTATCCCAGACAAACATAGGCTTTATATTGTGTGTATCTCGTGCAAAGCCGAGACATGAGGCTAGTATGTTATAATATTATTATGATATAACCTCCAGGCAGTACACACAAGAGTTCTGTTGACTTAGGACTTGGTTATGCTTGATATGAGGTTTCGATCGACGTAGTAACTAACACTAAATAAACTGACCTTAAAACTGACGAAAAGTTGATGTTTTGAATGAGTAGCTAACTGAAATACAAGTTTTTGTCAGTTTTATACGCTTTGGTAGCGTACGCATAGTTTGACTGACCTACTATAGTAGTAGTTTACCGTAGTAAGTAAGGTAAGGAACGTTGATTGTTATTGTTTTAAGTTTACTTTACTCGTATCTATATCTCAACAAGTTTAATTATTTTGGTTTTTTATTAAACTTTTTATTGGTTTATTTTATTATTGACTGGCCTGTAAAGGCCGTTAAAAAGTATTGCTCAAATCAATTCAGATATTTCCAAAGACAATGAATTCCGGCTAGATATCGACCACTACACAAGAAATTTGAATCTATCCTAGGGTTGGCGACCTCGAAAAACGTTACAGATTTTGACAACGGCAATGAATCTTTTTCGGGAAAAAGGAATAACGTTCATTTTCTATTATAATTGTAAGGAAGCGTGTCATCTCTCGCGAAAGGCAAACAGCCCGTAATCCCGGGGAAGCACCCAATTATATCCCTTTGTTAGAGTTTTCGCCAGAAGAAGATTTGGAGAGATTATTACAGTGTGGACATCTTTTGTTAATACTTCAGTAATTTAATTTTTATGTAAGCTATAGGTATTGCGTAGGTCATTCTTATAGAAAACTGTAATTCAGATTGATTTTAAAGAAATAAAAAAAAATTATGATGTTCTGTTCCATATTTGTCGATTTCCAGAAGTTTAAAAAAGTTCAAAATTAGTAGAACCTGGCCTTAAGTAATTTAAATTAAAAATAAATAGCTATATTTTTTGTAACATCTTTTAAAAATTAATTATTCGGTTAAAGCCCTCTGTTAAATTTTTTTTTTGAGCTCAGCGCCGATAGATATCGAGAGAGATCCTATTTTCTGGCAAGTGCGCCTTGGATAAAAGTAGATAGGTAGGTCCTCCCACACATGTTTTATTGAGAAAATAAACAATATCTGCGGGTTTTAGGATCTTGTTTGCCTACAGTGCGATCATTCGCCGTATCCCAGTGTTATTGATAACGGGCGTCACTTAGGTATTCAAGCTTTGCATTATGCAGGTACATTTACGTATGTAATTATTATGTACATATTTAAATCTACCTTTGAAAGCTTTCTATTTTACCCACCGATTAAAACTAAAAATTGATATTCAAAAGTCATATAATAGAAGATGTTGAATATTAAATGTTAAAATATTTCGTTCGTCTTGTACCAATATTGGAGTTGAGCGACTTGACAAAATAAAAGAATATCTTGAATGATGAGAAGATTAATAAGAAATTGTGAACTTGGAGCAAACACTGCGCCGCTGTGGGACAGTCTCCAATAGGATGCTGTTTGAGCTAGGCTTTTTTTTTATGTTAGGTAAAATCATCCAATGACAAATCCCGCCTTTGGATTGGGCGGAAGATAGTGCCACCCTTACTGACTAAAAACCTACCCTGTTCCATTCATTTAACCCTTGTACCCAAGTAGGCTTCGGCCCTACTGGGCCCCTACAGTTTGCTGACAACTCCTTGAGGAGCGCGGGAACAGTGCACGCCGTTAACGACTTGGGCTTGGACCAGTCTGTTACCGGACGGACGGACAGCGAGCTACCCATTGCCCGCCGTCCGCAAGCCCGCGCCTACGATGGCCGGAAATCGGGGTCTGAATCCCGGCAGCGGCGGCGGCTCGTGCGCCGTTTCCTGATGCGGTCCGCCTCCTCCTTTGCTAGCATTACTGCTTCGCAAAAGGAAGCGACCACCTGCCACTCCTCCTCGCTCCGGAGCATGGCCTGTACCAAGGCCCGGCGCGAGAGATCGCAACCGCCGATCGTCCCCACGAATCAAGAGCATCGGCGATGTTCTTCCCAAGCGGGGCACACCTCGACCGTGTGCTCCACCGTAACAGGAGCAAGAGTGGGTTTTAGTCAGTAAGTCTGACAACCCGCACTGTCCAAGAGCGGGAGATTTTATAAGATGATTTCCCATCTAAAAAAAAAACGGGCAAGTGCAAGTCGAACGCGCGTACTAAGGGTTCCGAACAAACACACGTATGAAAACAATTAAATTCCTGAATCGAGTCTAGAAGATTTTTCCGATACTTTTGCTAGAAGGGCCGAAACACATAACCACGTTGCGGCGCCGCGCCGCTTATATCAGCAGTGATGCTCGCCGCTCTTTTTCGCGTCGACGCAACACAGTTTTTAGCGTTTATTGTAGTATTTTACAGGGATAACCAGTTTCTCGAGATTTTTGTGTGTGGATAGACGTTTCTCTGCTATGAATCGTAATAAACTTATGCTTATTTGTTATTAAGAACACATTATTCTATTTTAAATAGATGATAAAGAAGATACTGGCTACATCTTCGCAACGCGGAATTTCGCGTTGTGCACCGTGACGCGAAAAACAGCGGCGGGCGGCAATGACGATTTTAGTTTGTGGTTATATGTTTCGGCCCTAAGATCTTGCTTCATTCCATGAATTTTATTCCCCTGAGAGTGTTGAAATGGACGGTTTTTTGCGACATAAACGGCAGTAACTTTTTTTTTTCTTATAATTTTTTTACAGCTTCAAAAGACTGCAGAAAACTTGATATTAGAGATTTCCTATAAAAAAGGTCTTGACAGACAGACGGATAACAAAGTGACCCTATAAGGGTTCCTTTTTTCCGTTGAGGTACGGAACCCTAACGAATCTACGTAGATGCAAAACTGATTCTGCCAGCTACTTTGCCAACACGAATGTACATGAGATAAAAAGAGTTCTATGTCCTATTTCAGGTGGTCTATCTGTGTCTCAAACTTCATTGAAATCCGTTCAATCGTTTGAGGGTAAAGGAGCAGCAAACAAACAAACATTAAGATTTTAGTGTGTTTATTTTCTTGTTTGATCCCAGACGGAACTATTGAGGCGATGCCCAGATGCTGATTCAGCTGCCACCGCAGCTGCCCATTGAGTCCCTGAGGGAGCTGTAATATGCAATGTGAATGACTGGCTAACACGAAAAACCTATAAATAATGAAGAATGCTTCACGTTATTAGCATTTTGTGTGGCAGTTGTCTGATAACTAACAAGTATAGCCAATACAGAAACAGCATCGGATATGACTCATCAGTCCAAGATTTTGGACTAGTGATATAATAATATATAGCTGTAAGTAAATTTTCCTTTAAGCGTAAAATTCGGAACTACTACTTAAAGTCCTCTCAACCTTAGTTTAATTCTTCGTCATAATTGTCATATTTTAAGTTTTCTTATTCGTAATAATTTTATATTTATCATAGTATTTATTAGTTTATAATATTACCTTACATGTATAAGTATTTTATTATTATATGGTACTTAATTTATTTCACATTATAATTTGAAATATTTGTTATTTATTTATTGTGCAAACCTACCACAGTGTTTTCTTTTTTAACCCAAAGGTTGACTGGTAGAGAATGCCTTGTTGCATTAAGTCCGCCTATGTACCACTACTATACATCAAGTTTAAATAAAAAAATTAATTAATATGGCGCAACTCACTAGACCTAAACAGAGCCTTGATTGCACAAAAAAAAAAGTATAAAAGCAGTTTTATGAGGAAGAGAATATAATGATGATGAAGGATAATAATTAATTGATTCTCAGTAATATATTTTTGGTGAAAACATTCTTCAGGCAGTGATTCGATTCATGTTATAATCTAGACGCAAAATTTATTAAAAAAAACTATCTTTTCGAATAGACAAAATCCTTGAAATTTGGTCTATTTGAAAAAGGAAGATTTCTCAGACATGAATAATTTTAATTATGGAAGCTATTACTTTACAAAACATTTTTTTTTTAACTCCAGGTTCAAGGTAGTATGAAAGCATATTCATCTCCTTTACTCTATATAACAAAAGAATATAAATATGGAATCTTGTGTCTTACACCACATTCTGTATGACAGATGCTCTCGGCAACACAATGTAGTTCGAAGATTATGCCAAAAATATACTTTCAATTTATCGAGGGCTTGCATCCCAATAACCAGTTATGTTTGGCGAGCCAATATTTCCAAGTGCGATGACCGTGACTCTTGTTTAAATTATAATTTTGGCTCATCATCTTATTATATTGAGTATTACTACCTCAAACATCGACTTTCATTTACAGAAAACGTAATTTTTTTTTTTTACTATCAGCTATTTGCAAACTAAAACCATAATAGTGCGCCTCGCCATCAACGACTGCATCACTGCTTGCCTTCAGGTGGGATTGCAGTCAAGCACTAATTTTTATCTTTAAAAAAAAAGTAAAACCGTGGTGATTATTTTCAGCTTCATGTAAGATGTAGAAAAAATGGTAAAATATTTGATTATTTTATAATTATATGGGACGATGTTCATGCTCGTAGTCTCCAATTAATTGAAATATTTGCTCACTGGTATTACTTATTTTATTGGTCACATTTTCGTGCATCGCTCATCAATTGTAGTGGTCTGAAGACCAAACACGTTGCCATCGACAAGCTACTCTATATTTTGACCAGTGTTGCCATCTTTGGTTAGAATATTGCTATTGATTACGGCTAGTAATGTCCCCTGACAGAGAACGCCTACAAAAACAACGTCTTTTCTGGAATCATAAATAACCTATAACATTATCTACACGTTGTCTAGGTACTTTAATTTTAAATGATACTTCATGTTACTAGCTGCTCCTAGGTTCCAATACCTATTTAAACTAAAGTATCAAGTATTCAATGTAATCTAAACTCGCATTTGTTTCACCCACGAATGAGTGTCATATTAATTCCATTATTTTTTTCGTGGGAGTACACAAGAGCGTGTCGTAGGACTTTAGTAAAAATACAATTATGGGCCTAACACTCACACAAGCTCCACCCGAGTACGAGTGGTAGGCCCATAAGTTACAAAGGCAAGTTTATATTGAATGAGAATGATGTGGGTTGACGTAACCAACACACTCAACCAAAACACATCCTCCTGTATAAGATAGTACTACTGTATCACAGTGTGAGACTGCGGGTACCTGAACCAGACAGAGTTCTACGAGTATTAGCAATAACGACTGTCAATCAATGGGTTGTCGTTCGTAAAACCACTTTAGTAACACATATCAGTTACTATTATATTGAATATCTCGGTCGAGACTCAAACATTTTTAAAATAAGACATTGACAAAAGCCAATGCAAACTATTGCTATGATTTACTTTTTCTTATAACCAGTAATGAAATCAAGGTTATATGTTAGAGGATAATACGCGGAATTAATAGCAAAAAAGAACCAGGTCTACAAGCCTTAAACGAATGACTTCGTACCTCAAAAGGAAAAATTGAACCCTTATATGATCACTTTATTGCCCGTCTGTCTGTCTGTCTGTCAAGGCCCTTTATCACGGGAACGCATGGAGGTATCAATTTGAAATTAATATTCCTGAGTATTAATTTCTCTGCGGTCCATTGCAGCTGTGAAAAAATCCTTCTCAGTTAACGAAAAAAAAGATAGGGACGTTTATGTCGTAAAATAAACTTATATTTCGACACTCTCATGGGAATCAAAATTCTTCGGGTGCTTTCCGTTGACTCCTGAAATTTGGCATGAAGCAAGGTAACCATCCCCCCCGCGCGCCGCGGTAGCGAACAGACGTGTCCTCTGTGCCTCCTCGAACATTATTTTTATCCCCGAGTAATAACTAATTTTCAAGTGGAATTTTGACTCATATGACCTAATAACATCATATTGAACGCTAAATGAACCAGGAAAGTGGAAAATTGTGTGCTAAATAGACAGTTTTATAACTAAAGTGACTCAAAACTGTACGATTTAAGTGATTTGTGACTACCGCACACGCGCGCTTACTAACGCGCCTGACCTTGAGCTGAGTCACACTGACATTCGATCCTTTCACTTTTACTACTAAGGAACAAACTGATACGCTATTTCGCCTACGCCTATAACAACACGCTTGGCTCGGCGGTTGAATGCGTCGCTTGATACCGATCGTCGCAAGTTCAAACCCCGGTGTCAGCAAGCACTTTTTGTGTTCTTAAATTTCATTTCATTTAAACTACACTAGTTAAGTATGGCTTCTACCCCAAGAACACCGCCGAATAAACTTCATAATTTACCTACACGCTCGGAGTCAGACATTCCGAACTTATTCTCCAAAGAGGAACTGCCCACTGGTAATACTGTCACGACTAATATCACTCAACGTAACAAACGAAGATGTCCTTCGAGTGAACACAACTTCAACGATAACTGGACTGAGTTTAAGAATGAAATAAGTGACATGATTAAAAATATGGTCAACGTTCAGAGCGCGCGTATGGACAAATTAGAAAACCATATAATGGAATTAAAAACCTCGACCTCGAAGATCGAGGCATCAAACACAGACATCGATAAATCTATGACGTTTTTATCAGATCAGCTAACCTCGATCGAAACGAAAATTACGGGTTTGGAAAAAGAGCGCAACTCAATGAGTATTAAACTAACTGCACTCGAAGAGAAAGTGGAGTCGCTTGACCGCAGCATTGTTAAAACGTGTGTCGAGCTTCGCAATATCCCAAAACAGTCTAAAGAAACCAAAAAGATGCTATATACCTCATTTCTAAAGTTATCAAATTACATTGAAATGAATTTGCAATCCTCCGACATACACGACGTACAGCGGCAACCTTCAAAAAAAGATAGCACGACTTCATCGCTGACGGTTGAATTTGCGAACACCCTCTTAAAGAGCGAGTTTTTAACCGCAGTTAAGGAATATAACAGGCGTAATCCTAACAATAAAATAAACTCCTCTCACTTGGGTTACGAAAAACCAACAACGCCAATCTACGTTGCAGAGCAACTAACTGCGTATTCAAAGCGACTTTTCTATCTGGCCCGTACCTACGCGAAAGCCAACGAGTACTCGTATTGCTGGACCTCAGATGGTCGCATCCTGTTGAAGAAAAACTCCGAGAGCCCATCCATTGTTATTAGAAGCGAACAACAACTAAACAGCTTATCTACACCTAAAGTTATATGACTAGTTTTGCTTAATCAGAGTTTACTATTTTTGGTTTTTTATTGTTGTTATGTTTTTTCTGGTATTATTATTATAACCACTACCTATATTGCTGAAAGCATCCATTCCTCACACACACTATATAAACACACAGCACACTCAGTACAATTATTCATGTTTAACACACATTCTAGACTCATTCACACACAATACATACTACATACTACATACTATGTCAGTCCAAATTACACACAACACGCTCACTTTTCTTTCAAAATCATACGCGCTTTCAATCCGTGCTTTAATATCCAGGCCTTTCATCCTAAACCCGGTCATTGCATTAGTCAACTGTTTAACCCTAACAAAAACCAAACACCATGACTGATAACGTCTTAACATTTTTGAACAATGTGGATGAAACTTCTGTTTCTGAAGCACATACCTGCACACCATCACAAGCAAATCAACTGTTAGGTAACCCTAACGACTATTTAAAAACGTTTTGTCAAAACATTAGGTCCATTAATTGTAACTTTTTAAGCTTGCAAGCATTTCTAAATCTCTTTTCTTTTGACTGTGAAGTCTTGATCCTAACAGAATGCTGGTTACCCTGCCTGAGAAATCAACTAATTCCTGAAATAGACGGTTACACCAGTCACAAAACCACTAAACATATTAACCAGAGTGACGGTGTAATTGTCTACACGAAATCGTTTCTTAACCCCACGGTAGAAGAACCAGACTTTGGTAACTCAGCGTCTGGGATGATCATCAAGACTCAAAATGATATAGCACTTCTTTGCGTTTACCGCTCACCATCTACTGATAATATAGACAGCTTTTTGCGTGCGCTAAATGACATACTTCCAACACTACGTGAATTTAAATCTGTTGTTCTCACTGGCGACATTAATATTGACATTGGGTCACCTTTGGATACTCGCTCCCAAAACTACTTGAATTGTCTTGCATTCCATGGCTTTCTCCCTGCACATACTCTACCTACAAGAGGTAACAACTGCCTCGACCACACTTTTGTGCGAACAAACCGTCCCGCAATCACTTTCGTTTTCGAATCCACCATAACAGACCACTACTCCTCCTTAGCATGCATCAAAACTAAAAAAACGCGCTCAAAAGAGATTTACACCGTAACCAAAATTAATTTTGAAAGCCTAGACAAATCATTCGAGCAGCTGGATTTCAAGCCTATTCTGTCTATAAAGGATGCAAACGCTGCCACTGATAATCTAGTAAATATAATATCTAAAGCTATATCTGAGAACTCAATCACGTCGAAACAGCCAGCGAAAAAAAGGATACTCAAACCTTGGATAACTCCAGGTTTGTTGAGATGTATCCGCAACAGAGATGCTCTGCACAAAAAACTTAAATTGTCACCAAACAACGAAGTTCTCATTGTTACCTATAAACGTTACAGAAATTTCTGCACTAAACTTCTAAAAAAAACTAAAAGGCAATATGACAGCGAACAACTAAAGAATGCAGGTAAAAATACTAAAGCACTCTGGACCGTAATAAAAAACATAACTTACACTAACAAAGCAAAGCATTCATCTACTCAATTACTTCATTCACACTCACATACTGTTTCCTGTAACAAAGTTAATGATTTTTTTGTCAACATCGGTAAAGAGCTCGCGGATAAAATTATTAAAACTTCTGTATATCAAACACAAACGAACTCGACACAGTCTCACATCAGCTTGTCTTCTTTTGTCCTTGAAGAAACTGACAGTGACGAGATCCTGAAAACTATTAATAGTTTAAGATCTACCGCAGCGACTGGCTGGGATGGGATCTCATCTACCATCCTGAAAAGGTACTCAGCTACTCTGGCACCCATTTTATCTCATATTTTTAATCTCTCATTTCAGACCTCCGTCTTTCCCACTTCTTTCAAAAGAGCTATTATTCATCCCATCTTCAAGGGTGGCGATGGGAACGTAGTTAACAATTATCGACCAATTGCAGTGCTGAGTGCTCTTTCTAAAGTAATGGAACGCATCATTAATAAGAGACTGAGAGACTATTTAGAGCACTTTAATCTTATTTCACCACAACAATTTGGTTTCCGCATAAAAAAGTCCACCTCAGATGCCATTCACGAATTGACTACTTTTATTGTTTCTAATCTTAATAACAATAAAAAAGTACTAACAGTGTTTTTAGATCTCGCGAAAGCGTTTGACACCGTTCCCACCAAAACCCTTTTACAAAAACTCGAAAATATAGGTGTCAGAGGCTCACAACTAACATTTTTCAAAAGTTACCTCACAGGTCGAACACAAGTGGTTAAAATAGGGAACCACGTAAGTGACGAGCTTGCTATTGAGTATGGGGTGCCACAAGGGAGTATTCTTGGGCCTACATTATTTCTTGTTTTTATCAACGACCTCTGCAATTTCAATATTCCAAGTTCTAATATTGTTACTTATGCCGACGACACTGCTATAACTTTTTACGCAGACTCCTGGTCAGAACTTCAATTTATGGCACAAAAGGGTCTTAACTCCACTCTTGACTGGCTTACGGCTCACACCCTAACACTAAATACAAGCAAAACTAAATTTGTTACATTTTCTATTAGCTCAACGTCCCAGCCAAAAAATTGTATAACCCTCAAAGCTCACACATGTCGCACACAAATTAGGCAAAATTGTAACTGCGCTCAAATAGAGTCGGTAAATAATATTAGATACTTGGGCATAATTTTAGACAGTACTCTAAACTTTAAACCCCATGTGGAAGCATTAACGAGCAGAGTGCGTAAGTTGATATACATTTTTAAAACACTTAGACTTGTAGCTAACCAATTTATTATCCGCACTGTCTACTACGCACTTTGTCAGTCAGTTATATCTTACGGAATTTCTTGCTGGGGTGGGGCCTCCAAAACCACATTGCTTCCTTTAGAGATTGCACACAGAGCAATATTAAAGGTTGCAACTTTTCGACCAATATTATTTTCCACCACTCAATTATATATTTTTTTTTTTTTTTTTTTTTTTTTGTGGTAGGTAAAATCATCCAATGACGAATCCCGCCCTTGGGTGGGGCGGGAAACAGTGTCAGACTTTTACTGACTAAAAACCTACCTTTCCATTCCTCGCCTTTGTCCCGGGGCCCGTGGTGACACTCTCGCATGACCTTTGGCCCCAGTAGGCTTCGGCCCTGCTGGACCCCTACAGACTCAATTATATAAAGATTGCAATGTTTTGAACGTACGACAGCTGTTTATGTTCCAAGCGATCTTGCTTCAACATCATTTAACTCCCTTTGTTACACTTAAAAAAGCGTCGTAAAGATTTAATTTGTACCCTTCCACAGACCCGTTACTCTTTTACAAAAAATTTTTTCTTTTACCTTGGTCCCTTCTTATACAACAAAATTAATGCAAATATTCCAATATACTCTTTACCTGACCATGAATGTAAGTCAGCAGTCCGCTCTTTTCTATTAGAAAAAACGTACGAGGAAACAGAATCTTTTCTTCCGTGACACACACACGCACACTCGCGCGCACACACACACACACACACACAGACACGCCTATTTTACACACACTCGACCCATTTATTAGACACACACATAACATATCCATATACACACACATACATACACACTACACACACACACACAAGAAATTTACTGATTTGTCTTTCATTTCTCTTTATTTGTCTGCATGCATGTTATTGTTACTGGGATTATGTACCTAATTATAAAATGTACCACGTCTTGCGCCATATAAGACCTCCATATTTATATTGTATAATCGGGATCGATCCTGTCTCTCCTAAGCTCAGGTTGCTTTGTAGCCTATTTAGGAGTACAGTGCTTCACCCGCTTACTAGATTCTTGTTTTACTCATATATGTGCCTATTATATCCATTTGTGTAATCTGGTCCTTGTAAACAATAAATAAATTTTATTATTATATATAGGGAAATATCTGAAAACTGTAAAGAAGTTACGTCATCAAAAAATACTTTTTTTTTGCGATTCGGAAAAGTCTTCGAGATTCGATTCGGGAGCTGAATTATGTTTATAGGTAGGTTTTAACGGAACCCTCAGTGCGCGAGTCTGACACACACTGGCCCGATCTTTCAGTGAGCATTATCTTTACACAACACTAATAGAAAAACAATGTCGGCACTCCATTAAAGGGTAAATCATTTGTTTTTGGAGGAAGTTGGTCAGGAATAATATGTTGGGTGTTTTTGACCCTACTTGACAGGGCAATGGCCTCGACTGCTGTTTCCTGGACACAATTAATGTCGAAGACCTGTTCTACTTGAATGGTTGACTGGTAAAGAATGCCTTTTTGCAGTAACTCAACCTACTATTCATTCACCTACACTACTATTTATGAAGTTTAAATAAATAAAATCATAGGAATTGTCAGTATGAATGTGGCGATGCACTGGCAACGAAACCGGCTTGTGCACGTAGTAATAATAGGGATCCCTTCTTTTTGCATAATGTTCTTTGTCCTAATATACTTCGGCATAACGATTTTGGTACAATTTGTTTTGGCATAATAATACTTCGGCATAATTTTTTTTAGGCATACATTTTATGTTGGCATAATCATCTTAAAGACTAATTTGTTTTGTCATAAATTTGATTCGCATAACGTTAGTAGGCCTAATGACTATAAATTAGCATAACGTTAGTAGGTGTGGTGTTCACTAAATCACTATTTAGGGATTTGGATTTATAAATTAAACAACAAAATTATCAGTAAGTAGGCACAACTAGAGAATGACGTGTGGTCGGCCTCGGGTATCGATGGCGAGTGCTCACGACGTCACACTTCAGTTGGTCTACATTTATTGAGTATACCACATCTCTTCCTTTTTATAAAATGATTTAGATTTCAAGATATTTAGCACTCAGATGATAATTTACAATATTAACTAGTTCGGTTTTCAAGTTCAATTACAGTATTAGGATTTTTAAAGTATATGCCACATGATTTTTATTTTATTTTTTTATATGCCACATGTCTTCCTTTTTTTTATCAAGATTTTAAATTTAATTACAATATTTAGCATTTAGACGCTAATTGGGTATTGAAGTGCAATTACAGCATTTAAAATTTAGAAATTAAATGCGTTTAACATAAATTTTACTATGTTTCGTACGAGTATTAAAACATGCTTTAAGTTTTAAATTACAATATACTATGTTATACAGTTAAACATTCGAGTTTTTAAGTACAATTTACTATATTTTGCAGTTAAACATTCGTCTAGTTTTAAAGTACAATTAATTATGTTTTGCAGTAAAACATTCGTTAAGTTTGAAAATACAATAATCTTATTTTAGATTTATTAATATAAAATTAATACATTTAAGTAGCATTAAAGTAATAATGCCAATATTTAAATGATATTATGTTTATTTTGCAAGTAACGTTTTTTTTTTAAAAAAAACTTTAACACGTAATTATTTTTTTTTCATTTTAAACTAGATGAGGCCTGTGTTTCCTAGCTGACTACTCTGAGAAGAAACACAGAAACAAACTCAGAGGTCAAAGTCCTTTTAAAATCCACAGTAAACATGTAATGGTCAAATCATTATGAGAACCTGCAGATTAGTGTTTGAGATATTAAACTTTAAGAAGCGTTTCTATTTGCTTTCAACCTTCTTAGTGCTTTAAATTGAAGGTGTTGGTGGCTCGGTGGTCTTCTTTGATGTTCCTCTTGTTGTTTTGTTCAATTTTGATTTCTGGTTTCCTTTACGAGTGACTATTATAACGAAAGATACCCTCTTTGTTTATTTATTGTTTGGGTTTTTTGTGTCTAACTTCTTATTTTTAAGCACGCACAATGGTATTATCGATGGGTTGCTGGATACGAATTTTCTCGTTTATTTATTTATGTTTTGGTTTTACTTTGTGTCTAACTTCTTATTTTTGAAGTTTGCACAATGGTACCTAATATAGCAATGAATTGCTGGAAATGAATTTCTCGTTTATTTATTTATGATTTGTTTTGTTTTTTTTTTTTTTGTGTTTAACTTCTTATTTTTTTGAAGTATGCACAAATGGTACAATATTGATGAATTTCTGGATATGAATTTTCTTGTTTATTTATTTGTGTTTTTGTTTTTCTTTGTGTACAACTTCTTATTTTTGAAGTAGGCACAAAATGGTAAGTACTATATTGATGACTTGGATATGAATTTTCTTGTAGTTTCTATTAAACATCTCGCCTTGAATATTTCTTAAGGTCTGATATCCTGTTTCGTCATAATTAAAGCCATCTTTGGTCCATTTTTTTTGTATTGAAAAAGTTACTCCACGTTTAATACTGTGTGTATTAAATCCCTGATTTCACATTTGTCTGCCTATATCAGGCTTATATCCCCTTTTTTTCTTTGACTTAGACATGCAATTTACATACACAAAACACCCAGACTCAGAACACTATCTGTTGGCCAACTTGAGATTAGCACCTTTGAAGTATGTAGGTATATATAATAACTATTATTTTGTTCTATCTAGAAACAATTACGCTCTTTTAGTGAGTTATGGGAATAAGCAATTGGTTTGTTTTAAACATGACACAATTATGTTGTTTGGTTTCGATTTTAGCCTAAATATGATATCCTGATGGACGTATGTTTGTGCTTGGTTTTATATAGGCTTATAAAAGCTACATTCTTAATTTTTTTAATCAATGTCTTTGTTCCTGTGGTTAAGGAATCTTTTTATAACCTATACTTTATTACAGGCTCAATTATATAGTGGATAACCCACTTTGTGAGTACTAGGTGCCTTAACTGGTTGGCCTTTGACCTGAATGTGCTCTGGCGGTTTGGAATGTCATGTTTTGCTTGCTTGTTTTAATTATTTGTTCTTTGACATTTTTCTTTTTTTTTTATACAGACTTTTAAAATGTATGCATTATCATATAGTAGTTACATCTACTTATTGATCCGAGTATCGGTAGTTTCTTGCCCGTACAACGTGCAAATTTGTATTGAATTCAATTCAACTCATGAATTCAATTAGATATACTAAAACTTTGCCTCGTTTATGTCTCTGAAGTCATTGTGCATGAGATTTTTTGATCAATTACTGAATTAGCTAACAGAACTACCTTCAGCTCTACTTGAGTACGATCTTTTGTCATTATAGCCAAGGTATTTTTTTTCAAAACCAATAGTTTGATTTTTTGGGTCGAAATTTGGAGTTTCCTTTTTCAATAACATTGTTTCAGAAAACAGCGGATTTCTTCATTAGGTTCCATGGTGTGAAAGTCTAGATTGACTGTCTTATTTTTAACTACTTGAGAGGTACTTGATGACATTCATCTTCAGAAAATGAATAAGTTTCAATTGATATATAATAAACACTAGCAATTTACTGATTGACTTCTTAACTATTCATTAACTTCGATTTCAGCATGTAGAAAGTGTTTTCAGTGCTTCAAAGGTAAATATAGCTTTGCTGAATTTTGGAGTCATTGATTGGCTTTGCTAGAAATACTACAGAGATAATGCATCAAATATCCCTTACACGTATATTATTTAGTATGTAACAATCAATTATTACAATTATTGCATTGTCGTCGACGCGACGTAGCAAATAAGTACTAGACGTTTTCTTTAGTATTTTGTTTCTATTTATTTTTTAGCTTCATTTGTTGTCATTTGACGAGAGACAGACATATTATTTTCTCTTTCATTGATCCTTGTCTGGCATTATTTCAGCAAATAACGCTTAAAATGCCTCTTTATGCGATGTGTATTAATTATAGAGCATGATCTGAATTGTCAATAATTGTTCGAACTACAAGCACTTTTGTGATTAAGTACCACAATTTTCATGACTTGCATGATAACACCCAATTCATTGTTGTGGTTTGACAAGAGGTTAGTACTCTTTTTATGCCATTAGCATTAATTATAGGGCATGAAATGAATTTTCATTAATTTATTGTACTGTAATCACTTTTGTGATTGCCACAATTTTCATGACATGCATGATAACAACCAATTCATTGTTGTTGTTTGACAAGAGGTTAGTACTCTTTTTATGCCATTTGCATTAATTATAGGGCATGAAATGAATTTTCATTAATTTATTGTACTATAATCACTTTTGTGATTGCCACAATTTTCATGACATGCATGATAACAACCAGTTCATTGTTGTTGTTTGACAAGAGATTTAGTACTTTTGTGATTTTTTTTTTTATTTATTATTGGTCCCTGTTTTGCAGTGTTTCTGAAAACCAAATTTGGAAACACCTTTTATGCAATTAGCAATAGTTTTATAGGAAAGGACCTTTTATCACGTTTGTGATTTTAATTGCTGAATCAGCAACACAGTTTTTATTCAAGTGTCAATTCCTCTAAGGCGGGTAATAACTTTGACTCTGGCTATCGTGGACTTTGTAGTTCAATGCCGAGTTTGCTGTTCCTTAAGGGTTTGCTTAAGCAATGATTTCCCATTGTCATAAGGAGGTCAGGACATTGAATCTACAACTATACCTACGAGTACTTACAATTCAAAATCAGTTACTTGAAATTGAAGCAAGAATTTGCCATAATTCAAATTAGTTATTTTTATTCATTTTCATCTTGTTCTTGTTGTACTAAACTAAAATGAAAGAATCGAGTAGATGCACAACACATCGTTACTTTATTTATGACCCTGAATTGATTACTTATAGCCAGCTATGATAAGAGCTCTATGGGTACTGTTCCCATAAAATTTTAAATAAACAAACTCTAGCTAGCGAGACGCACAAAGGCCCATCAATAGGTACCTGCGCCGGAGCGACATGCCACTCAGCAAAACGTCCACTTGAATTATGGGTTAAAAACCAAACACATGAGCGTTATAACGCGTGTGACAAATTCTTTGTTTGATGAGTAAAGCCAGTGCAAAATGTATTTTATTTAATCAGCCATAAGGATTTTAGGACACTTATTTAGTTTTAACAATATAATTATAGTAATACCTAATCAGGCATCACATAACTTCAAAGTATCGAAGTGGTACTTGCGTTAAAACTGGTACTTAACGATATTCACGTTGGTACTTTTCATTTTTAGATCTAATAATATCATTCGATAAGATTAGCATCTGTAAACGTGTTATTTAATATCGCTGGGACTTTTGATCGAATATTTTTCATTTTAATTCGATTCATTAACTTTGTTCATTAACGATCTCTCGTTGGTACTTTTATTTCGATCCTTTTAGGATCATATTATGTATCTACAAACGAATTTGGTCAACAAGCATCGTATAAGTACTTCGACGTAATTTGTGTTTTTGTATTAATGTATTTACATAGTTAGGTCTAGTACCTATACATGCTTAGTTTATTTTTTTATGTACTTATGTTTAGTATAAATACCTAGTTAATATTTAAGTTTCTTCCGTTGCTGTTGCAAAAAATAAAAGCAATCAAATTTTGGAAATTATATCTATTATCGAAATGTAGGGTAGATTGTGTGCCGTAATCACATTTAGATATACGGTCCCGTTTGTGTATGATTTCATTGATTGATCTATACTGCGCATCTCTCAGCTAAACACCGACGCAGATCGCTCATAGATCGGTAAATAACAACAGAAATATGGACATTTACTGAATTTCTTTTAGATAACTGTCACTTCTTTTTTTCTTTCAAAGCACTTTTTGTTGTAGGTAGGTACATAAAATAATATTTTTTCTGACCCATATCCGTAAGTAGTACATATTTTAGTTTTGGCCACTTTACTTACTGCGCTTTTTACTCGTCGCCAATGTGGTGTTCACTAAATCACTATTTAGGGATTTGGATTTATAAATTAAACAACAAAATTATCAGTAAGTAGGCACAACTAGAGAATGACGTGTGGTCGGCCTCGGGTATCGATGGCGAGTGCTCACGACGTCACACTTCAGTTGGTCTACATTTATTGAGTATACCACAGTAGGCCTAATGACTACTAGCATAATAATATTTAGCCATACAAATAATATACGACAGGCCTGTTGGTCTAGTGGTTAGTGGCCCTGACTGCTATGCCGGAGGTCGTGGGTTCGTTTTCCACCCAGAACAAATGTTTGTGTGATGAGCATGATCATTTGTTCTATGTCTGGGTGTTATTTATCTATAATATGTATGTATTTAGAATTATATAAGTATGTTTATCAGCTGTCTGGTACCCATAACACAAGCTCTGCTTAGCTTGGGACTAGACGGTGTTGTGTGAAAGATGTGGAATAAAAAAAAAATGTTTTAATATCATTATGCGTAAATAAATTTATGCTTAGGATATTATGCTTAAAAAAGTTATGCTTTAGAACTTTATGCTTAGTAAATTTATGCTTTAGAATATTATGCTTAATCATTATTATGGTTTTTTTTTTTTATGGTAGGTAAAATCATCCAATGACAAATCCCGCCCTTGGGCGGAGCGGGAAGTAGTGTCAGACTCTTACTGACTAAAAACCAACCCCGTTCCTTCGTAGCCTATCGTGCCGGGGTCGAGCATTCCTTTCGGAACTAACCCATGACCCCAGTAGGCTTCGACCCTGCCTGCCTGCAGTTAGCAGGCTGGGCCTCTTCGGTGTGCTGACAGCTCCTTGAGGCGCGCGGGAACAGAACGCGCCGTCGACGACTTGGGCTCGGTCCGGTCGGTTACCGGACGATCGGACAGCGTGCTACCCATTGCACGCCGTCCGCAAGCCCGCGCCTACGGTGGCCGGAAATCGGGATCGGAATCCCGGCGGCGGCTGGGGCGAGCGCCCGGTTGCCTCTGCCTGATGCGGTCGGCCTCCTCCTTTGCTAGCATTACTGCTTCGCAGAAGGAGGCGACCGCCTGCCATCCCTCCTCACTACGGACCATGGCCTGAACCAAGGCCCGGCGAGAGAGATCGCTGCCGCCGATCGCCCCCACGAGGACACGGCGATGCTCCGCCCAGGCGGGGCACACCTCTACAGTGTGCTCCACCGTGTCCTCCGGATGTTCCGCACAGTGGCGACACCCGGGCGAATCCTCCGCACGAATCCGGAACAGGTACTTAGCGAACTTTCCGTGTTCGGTAAGCACCTGCGTCGTGCGGAAGTTGAGAACGCCGTGAGGTCTTTCCAGCCACGCCCCAAGGATGGGCCTTATCGCCCCAATTGTGGCGCGCCCCGAACGAGGTTGCGATAGTCGTTGACGCCATTTCGCCATGAGATCCCGCCGGAGCTCTGTCCGCCATGCCTCGACTTGTCGTGGCAGCGGAATTTCGCCCCGGCGTTGCATCTCCATGCGCTTTTCGTGCATGTGTGCAAGGACTGTTGCCTCCAGATCCCACGGCGGTTGGCCAGCAAGGAGGGTCGCCGCCTCGCGGGAGATCGTTCGGTACCCTCGCACCATGCGTATTGCCATGACCCTCTGGCACGCATTCAGCTGGGTCCTCGGTTGCTGTTGCAACGTCGGTGCCCACACCGGAGCCCCGTAGAGAGCCATGGACCGAACGATTCCCGCGTAGAGCTTCCGGCAGGAGGCGTCTGGTCCCCTGAGGTTGGGCAGGAGCCGCCCGATCATTATTATGGTTAGAGAAATTATGCTTAAAAAAATTATGCGTAAGCTGTTATGCGTAATTATATTATGCGAAAATATAATTATGCCCAACAAAATTATGCTAAGTTATATTAGGTCTTAAAATTTTATGCAAATGGATAGGGAACCGTAATAATATACAAGAAGAGGTTTTATATACTAGTTCTTTTAATGTTTTTTAGCATAGAAAATATTCATAAATTTAAATAGTCATAAAAAAGCCCATTAACTCCTTTAATATGCCAATTTCCAGAAATAATACTTTATATAAAAGGTCACTCCGGTGGAAATCTATTAAAAAATTAATTAATGGTTTTAAAAGGGGAAGCTGAATTGATACTGAAACGAAAAGTAGTCTGGTTTTTACATATTAAGACTTATTCAAATATCTGTTAAACTTTGTGACAGATAAAGTTTTTAACTTCTAATCATTTGTAAAGATCTACTAAGTTATGATGTAAATTAGACTAGGACTTATTCTAAAATAACATAATTTAAAAAAAACTATTAACTCATATTATTGATTTTTTACGACACTGAAAGAGTGGGAGTGGTTAGAACGGAAATACGATTATTGAGATGACTGCAAAGAGAGATCTAAGTGACAATTCCAGAAGGCGGGAGATGAGGTAAAATAAACAAAAATTGACTTTGTAATGCTTTGTAATATTTTTAGAACAAGCATTAATCCAATTGACAAAATAAAATCGCAAAGAGGCAATAGTAGTAAGTAAAAGTAAAAGTAGGCAATCGCGTCTCATACACAGAAAAAGCGCCTGCCAGGATACTTATTCGATTTAAATACTTAATTAAAATTTATCAAATTTAATGTACATGTAGCATTAATAAAATATTGTATGTTTATGGGAATACCTCGAACTGATTTGGAAAACACACACTGAGTTCGTTTGTTATTTCTTCATGCTCGAACAGTAGAACGGATATCGATGAAACTTGTAAATAGTTATTTCTGGAATAGCATAGGTACAGGGCATTTTTTATCCCAGAAACCTATTCCTTTGGCATAATTATCTACTAGTAAGCGGGCCGAGCTGCTGGTAGCAGTTCATTAGTTGCAATTGTTAAAAAGCACCTCTCCATAAATTGTTTACAAAACTGCCAATGTCTTGTCAGTAAATAATCTGTCTGTTGGCTAAAAATATTGAAGGGGAGCAATTTCTTATTGAAGTAAATCAATGGATTCAAATTATTCATTTCTATTTCCCGATTTTAGATTCAACAGCGTTCAAGGACATGTCAATACTTTATATTCCCTGTTACCTTCATTGGATAACCATACTAACATAATCAGGTGTACGTACAAATGATTGATGATTGTTTGCTTATTACTAGCTGCTGCCAGTGGCTTTGCCCGCGTCATAGTAAACAAATAGAACAAGAGAACACTAACGAATACTTCTGGGACAAAAGTATCCTATGCACTATTCTAGGACAAGAACTACTCTGCTCTCTTTATTTGGCAAGGATCTACAAACAAAAAGAAAAAAGCAGTTCAAGAGAAAATGGGTTAGTGAAATAATTAGAAAATCCAGTGAAAATAGCAAAGGGCCAACAGACAAGGAGCAAAATAAAGGAGACCTTCACCCATCCCCCGTAACCCCCTAGAGCCTGTATTTTGAAAATATTTAAAATTTTCAAAATTTGAATTTAATTAACATTAAGCAATTTATTTATTCATTTACAAATTCATTTGCAAACTATTATGCAATTATTGTTGAATATGTATTAGTTATTTTGTGCATAACGTTATGTACCTAATAATAATCTAATGAAATGTTAAAGTTATTTTCCATAGAAATATAGAGTCAGATATTATTGTCACTATGCTTACGTTCGTCATGTAGATCAGACATAACGTCCTCTGAACTTACCGTATTCATTTACACTTAGATAGTCATTTCAATTTGAGGATGAAAATGTAACTCCCAACTATGTAGGGCTTGGATTCCAATCAAACCGGATACAACTGAATACCTGTTCTTTACATGGAGAGAGCTGTTTGACCTCCGAATCCTAGATAATTAGTAAACACGATGCCCTTTGGCAAGACTGGTCTCAGATTTCTTAACTGCTGATTATCCTTAACGACTATCAAACATCTAAAACTTTCAGCTGGAACTAACGGTTGAACAAGTTTTCCCAGGCACGGAGGAATCTCGGTATATTAAAAGGTTTGGGTAAATGTTGCTTAGTTATGTTGACCTGTGCGAATTCTTATTTAAATCACGAGATCCTCAATCACGAGCTCCATTGCTTAAGGCTTTTATAAGTAATTAAATGGCAACCATCAAAATACATAGAAAATTGAGCAAACATATTTTATATCCAGGCAATATAGATTACGGGATACGATAAGACCGCCAACTATATTTCATCTTGCTGTACAATAGTTTATACGTATTTAATGACATAAATAAAATAGGGCTGTTTAAAATAATTAAAACTGAAATTACCAATAGAATCATTAACAATATAAAACAGTTTTATTTCATTTTTGGTACGTAAAAAAGCATTTATTTTACCTAACTCGTAAAATGTCCCTTGCATACCTGTTTTCTCAAAGGTTAAAGAGTATATATGCAAAAGTCTTGCAACCGAACTCTAACAAAGCACGAAAACGGAAAAATTAAACACTCAGTCACACACCAGTTTGCATATCAATACGAAATTATATCACAAGGGCGACACTTCCACTTGCAACACAGAATAAAAAGGCGCAGAAGGCTGACATTGTTATATCGAAGAAAAACTCCCGCACACTTCATGTGCGTGGTTAGAGTTTTCACTCATCGTATAGAAGAACTACGTAAGGTTATGTAATATTAGCCAACAAGTCTCGTTAGCCGAGATTGGGCCGTGAATTGTTACATACGAGACTTAACCCATGCCACAAAAAGCACCTATTTGACATTTCTCATTATACTAGCAGAATATTTAATACTAGGGTCGCTGAGGGGTATTGTGTTACTCAGTTACTGGGTTGTGGAGACCAAGCAGGTTTAATGAAAAATTAGTTGGTAACTGGTTATAGATTTTTTTCATGAAGCCTTCTGTGCTGTCTTCTATCTATTCTGTGTTACATGGCCGGGAACTGGAATTTGTTTTTGCCGAGGGTGATAAACTCGGGGCAGTTCTTTCAATGTGTCTTATTTTAGGCAGTTTTTGTTTTGAGTATGATGCGTGAACTTGCTGAAATGTACTGAGTTGTTGGTGGCACCGATTTGTTGTATTTGATTGCCTCACTTTTTTAATAAACTTTTTTTTGTTTGATAAAAAAAATCTGAACGTAAACTAAAAAATATGTGATAGTTCAGTAGATAAAGTAAGCGGTAAATAAGTTGAACTATTTACCATTTACTATGGTTACGCACTGCCCCCCAATTGCTTATTTAGTATTAGAGGGAAATATAGACCTAAATCTATTTAGTCATTTTTAATTAGCACTTAATTTCCACTGACACAAGCCAAAACTGGCGAAATCATAACTCAAAACTCCAGAAACAATAAGTAAACTTTGATTTAAAGCTTACACGTTTTTGCTAATCCATTATCATCAATTTAAAATGCAAACGGCCTGAACTGTAGTAATTAACAGGCCCTACTTGTAGCAACCAAGATGGCGGAATGCTGGCCCTTGCTTAAACTTGTACCAGAGGTTAATGACTCAACTCCTTTTATTAAAATCGCTGATGGCCTATTATGAGGCGGATTTAGTTGGATTTTTTGGGGTTTGATTCCGCCAAGCCCGTTTCATCACCGGACTACGAGACCTACAGCGCGATGCGCCACCGTTACATGAAGAATATCTTTGGGGTTTTTTTTTTATGTTAGGTAAAATCATCCAATGACAAATCCTGCCCTTGGCCGGAGTGGTAAATAGTGTCAGACTCTTACTGACTAAAAACCTACCCCGATCCTTCGTTGCCTATCATGCCGGGGTTGAGCCTTCCTCTCAGAAAACGGCCCTTGACCCCAGCAGGCTTCGACCCTGCCTGCCTGCAGCTAGCAGGCTGGGCCTCTACGGTTCGCTGACAGCTCCTTGAGGCGCGGGAATAGTACACGCCGTCGACGGCTTGGGCTCGGTCCGGTCGGTTACCGGACGATCGAACAGTGTGCTACCCATTGTATGCCGTCCGCAAGTCCGCACCTACGGTGATTTCTTTGGGGGTGGTATTTCCTGCCGGAGTCTGTGTTTAAAAGAGGACAGGTTACTTCTAGGTAAGCTCCATCCTCCATCGCCAACCACATCATCGCTTATCATCAGGTTAGGCAATGGTCAAACGCCAGCCTAACCATAATAAAAAACTGGGCTAGTGCGAGTTGGACTCGCACACTGAGGGTTCCGTATAAACTAACTTATGTATGTAGTCCAATTCTCGAATCGAGTCTCGAAGATTTTTCCGATTCGGAAAAAGTAATTTTTGTAACGTAACTATAAATTCCCAGTTTTCAGATTTATTCCTATATTTGTTCTTTATGACCTTGCTTCATGCTAAATTTCAGGATTCTGGGTCAACGGAAGTAACGGGTAGTGTGACTTTCGATTCCCTTGAAAGCATCAAAATATATCTTTTTTACGGCATACACGGGCGCATCTTTTTTTTGGTAATTTAGACGTATTAATTTTTCACAGCTTTAAGTACGAACTACAAACCTGAGTACTCGTATATGGTTTTAATTTAAACTCAGTAACCCCACGCATACCCGAGATAAAGGACAACAAGGTGCTTCCATTAGGGTTCCGTTTCTTTCTTTTGAGGCACGGAATCCTAAAAAAAGACCTACTTACTACCTCATCTATTATTATATACTCGTACCTCTCTTGACTTTGCTAGTACAAATTTATTTATTGTCCATCACTTGCATCTAACAACACATCCTGTAAGTTCAAATCCATCCCTGTGTTCAGTTGATACGCGAACCTCCCTCGTAGGGCGTTGAACCCGGTGACGTCGTCCCGAAAAGCTATGATAGATGGCTCAGGGGTAACTCTAGCTTTGTGAATCCAATCGGAAACAGACAACGAAAGGGTCATAAGTATTGGAACGAGACAATTAACTTTTTCTACTGTTTCTTTGTTGTAAGATGGTTTATGAAGAATTTGAAATCTTTTTTGTTGGTTTTCTAGCAGACTTGGGATATAAAGTTGACTTTGAAGAATATACAGTTGACTCTGAGGAATATGAAATTTACTTTGATATTTTAATAAGTTTCTCTACCAAATACCTCCAAGAAATTTTTGTTTTTACCTCCTTTTACCAGCCAGCAGGTGTATCTCCGCCTCACACTGGAATGACGTCAGTGGCGCTGGTCATCTTCAAGCATTATTTGTACGCAGTTTTTTTCCCAGAAGACTGTAAAAAGAAATATATGAATTTCTAGAAAAACTATCTGTAAGTCATATATAAATATATTTTTGTGCAGATATTGAAACCTCAAAAAGCATATTAGGATCGCAGTCAAGCACTAGTTTATATGTAAAAAAAAGCAGTGCAGCCACCACTTTACCAACCGTGCCATCATTTAAAGCCCATATAGGAGACCAAAAGTAAAATAAAATCATTGCCAAGTTATTTTTTTTTTTTACCCGACTGCGCCAGAAGGAGGGTTATGTTTTTCGAGAGTATGTATGTATGTATGTAAGTATGTATGTATGTATGTATGTATGTATAATTGTTTGGCACGCTCTGCAGCCTCAACGGCTCGATGGATTTTAGCTTGAGAGGTGTTGTTAGATTCGTATTTACTGTGAGAGTGACACTGGGTATATCAAAATAAAAATAAAAACAAAATGGCGGATTTGTAGCGCAAAATTCAAATGTTTGGCATGCTTTGCGACCTGAACGGCTCGATGGATTTTAGTTTGAGAGGTGTCTTTAGATTCGTAATTACTTTGAAAGTGATATCGTAATAAAATAAAACTAAAAAAATAAAAAACGGTAATTTAAAAAACTAAAAAACCCGACTGCTTTTCTGAGCATTCATGAAAAAGCCCTAAAACAAGAAAATCTGGCAGTCGGGACCCATTTTAGAAAGTCAGCCGTCTAGTCAATAGATTGGAGTAATCTGCAATGTAATATAGGTATGTGCTCTCAATTCTAGAATGGGTCCCGACTGCCAGATTTTCTTGTTTTAGGGCTTTTTCATGAATGCTCAGAAAAGCAGTCGGGTTTTTTAGTTTTTTAAATTACCGTTTTTTTTGCTAATCACAGCAGCTTTACAACTAGGACTCTCTGCGGAGCCTGCTAGAAATGAGACAGCCGATAACTCCTAGGGTGACCATTGGTCGCAGAACACAGGTACTTTCCGAGAGATATGTCTCAACTCCAGGGCGTTACAAGCCTGTCTTGAGGAGCTTGGATGAACCGAATGACCTGTTTATCTCACCCATACCCGAAATCGAACATGTATTTGTGGACACTAGCCTGACATAAATATATTCATGTTTCCGCAAACATTAGCTGTCGTACAGTTAAACTAATTTCATGTACAAAGCTGTCCAAGCTAAACAGTAGCAAGTACTGCATCGCTATTCCAAGATGGCGGTGCATCCGTTACCAGATAGCGGTTGGACTCGTGCCGGTATCATCGCGCTATTTCCTTTCGGGCCTCGGCAGGCCGACCTGAGACCGACCTGGTTATTACTGGCTGTCTTAATACTAAATTGTGTTTGCCTCGGATAGGTATGTGAGTGGATCAGTTGTTAGAAACGTCGTTTAATGTATGGTTTGATTCATACTAATATTATAAGTAAGTACATAATTAGATAGATAACTTTGTCTGCATTTCACATCTTTACGGCCAAACATACCAGGTTGAGAAGTCGATCCAATTTGTTAAGAAGTTCTAGGAATAGATCAGAGTAACAAACATCAGCATAGTCAGTATTATAGGTAACACAAGCGATTGGACCAAATTGAGTTTAGTGCTTGATTCTTAAATCTATAAAGAGATCGCAGGGTGAAAGTGACTCTTTGGCAAACCTAAGCAACCAGCTTATTGTAGCTTAACCTGTCTTAAATATATACTTAAACCTAAAGTCTTTATGATGTGGCGAGAGAGGAATAGTTGTGTGGCGAAAATAAGTTGCCTAAATCGATTAGTATCCAAGCTTATAGACTAATATCCCTAAGGAAACCCAGAAATTTTCTGACATTGACAACCAATAGCAGTAAGGAGATGCGGTCATTGAGGTTGTCAATGTCAGTTTGCACGTAGAGCTGCAGCGTACAGATGGAAATAGGATAAAAGTAATAGAAAAACGCCCGTTTGCTAATATTTCACTTCCAAATATTGCCCGGGGAAGACTTGAGAACATTTTTGCAAATATATCGGCGTTTAGAAGGTCTTACCATATATGACATACCAAATATGGATTCGAAAAATATTTCACCATATTTCATTTTACTTAATTATGTTATTACTACTATGTTATAATTTGTAGCCCGTATTGTAGTCAGAAAAGGATTGGAAAAGACCTCCTGGTTGCGCCAATTTGCTATGATCCGCGATTTTGTTTTTTGTAATTTATTTTTTTGGCCTAGCAATCCTATCCCTTCCGTTTCCCCTCCCCGCACGACCTCAAGAAATGACATTGACGTTTGTGCATCGATTGTGAATGTGACCGCTCCGCTAACATCGCCCGCTCGAAATTACAAGAAAATTGACTATTTCGTGATCCAACCATTCAAAGACTCAACAATAGTGCAGTGTAGTGCAATACAGGACCTGGCAGTGGTTAAATGTGCGAAGTCGAGGTTCGCCGGCCGGCGCCACGTGGAACCTTCGAGGTCAAAAGGTCAGTGTTCCTCCCTAATACATTTATCCCATTAATAAACGCCAGGCACAGTACCTGCATATTGTTAACAAACCTTAGATCGCTTTTTCAAATATACAGTCCACACCAAGCTTATTCGCGCAACCACCTCCCTTTATTAATTCTAACGATCACGATTCCTCGTTTCCTTTGTCCCACCATACTTGTGGAACCATCGTGGTCTACGGCGTCACCGTGTCGCTGTTCCACACAGCGACACGGGGCCGGACATTAAACATATTATGAGTTTTCTCATTTCATCAGAGCTAACTTTGCTGCTCCTACACTTTCTTTCAAACTTACCTGTTTTAAAAGTGATTTTCTGTCAATTTTTTTCTGGCGTTTCGTTTATTGTTCACCGCTCCATCATCATCATCATCACTTCAGCCGAAAGACGTCCACTGTTGGACATAGGCCTCCCCGAAGCGTCGTCACAATGTCCGGTCCTGTGGGTCTCGCAAACATCGGACTCCAGCGACCCTGACCAGGTTATCGGTCCACCTTGTGGGGGGCCTTCCAACATTTCGTCTTCCGGTACCCGGTCGCCACTCCAGAGCCTTTCGGCCCCAACAGTCATCTGTTCTGTGTGCAATGTGCCCTACCCATTGGCACTTAAGTTTGGTGATACTACGTGCTATGTTCGCAACCTTGGTTCTCTTGTGGATATCTTCATTTTTTATTCTATCACGCAAGGAAACTCCGAGCCTAGCCCTTTCCGTTGCCATTTGGCCACCGCTCCATTTTGTAAAAATTTATAAATGCTTAGATTTATTTAATTATCACTAGTTTCACTATAAAAAATAAATAAAGCTGAGTTCATAGATCTACTAAAGAAGAAAAAAAAAGAAAAAATGTATTAATAATATACGTTTGCTGATATTTCGAAATTATGGTCACAAGGGAACATTTATTGACCGGTGTCAACACAATCCTACAAAGTCTCTTATGTAATAATTTTAAAGGCTATATTCTCAGTAGTTTAGTGTTTTTGTTCTTATATAATTATGGTGCTATAATATATTTATATATCACTGAATTCACCATTTCAAATAAATAAAGCTAAGTGCGTCTATTTGATATCGAAAATATGTATCAATAAAATATAGATTTGCTGTGGTTTCCACTCTTGTACACCATTGGTTTAACCTTGATAGTAATGATAAAATAATGATCATTACGGGAACACGTATTAACCGGTTCGAACACAATCCTGACCAGTTTCCTAATGTAATGGTTACATTTATTATTGTTTTATGTATATAATTATATTTTTACAGTTGTTTCTTATTAGCACTAACTACTAACGATCCTTACCTATCTACGTTATTTTCCTCAAACTATTTTTGGAGCAATGTGGAAAATCTGATTGTTTACGTTACTAAATATAAATAACACTTGATTGTTTATTGTTTCAACGATAACATATTTTTGATTTACAATATTAAGCCTTGGTAATCCGAATGTTTATTTTTGTTTATGGCTCTGGGTTCTTTGGAACATCAACCTAAAGTGACAGTAGTATCCGTGGCGCATTAGAGCATGTTTACGGAGACGCGGGCGGGGCGGCCTGCACTGAATTAATTCATACGGCGTTATAAGTGACCATTTTCGGAGACACGATATTACACCTGTTTGCTTGAAATGCAGGCGCCGCGCGTTATCGCGGTGGCGCACGCAGCATTGCAGCCAGCTATTTCTTCAATTTTCCGTTCATGACAAAACGTAGTGACACCCACGGCGGGGGCTGCAGCGTCGCATACGACGACGATGGAAATCTGTCTGAATCTGAAACAGGAACCTCCTAATCTTGCCATGTTCGATAAGGACCTACATAATGCGGAAAATGAAGATGGCATGGCGTCTCTCTAGCCACTGCTTAAATAGGAGACTTACAGCCGAGATTGAGGCGAGCCCAAAATATGCTTATTGATAGAAAATGTTTACTGTTTAATACTTGAGGAGCAGCAGATTGAATCTGTCCAAAATTACTATACCATACTTACTATGAATATTTACAAACAATCATTCTATCGACCAATCAGTGCAAAGTAAACCATACGTAACATCTATTGACTTCATCATCCACATCATTTTAGCCGGAAGACGTCCACTGCTGAAAATAGACTTCCACCAGGTGGCGCCATGTAACGAATGGTCCTGTGCATCTCGCATCCATTGGATACCAGTGACTCTTACAGGTCCACCTTGAAGGAGGCCTTTCAACACTGAGTCTTCCAATACGTGATCACCATTCCAGAACCCAATCGGTCATCTGCTCTGTGAGCAGAATTACATGCACCATGGCTTATTACTCCTTTTTTTTAAAAATAAATTTGCTAAACACTAGGTTTTTTCCTGTACCGTGGGTGCAAACATAGAAACTCACATATATGACACCCGGAACAACTCCTTATAAGTATTTGGTCCTACAAATATTTGTTCTTAAAATATTTTAATTTAAACATTTGATGATTATTTTAATATTTATTTAAAACGAATGTCCACCTCGGACGTATAAAGTTCGTATAACAACTAGCGCCATATAACGCCTGTGATACAAGATTTGCGATTGTTTATTCAATTAGAAACTCGTTAATATTGCGTTCAAATCGGTCAATAGTGAACTTTATTACTACTTACTTATGAACTAATGAACTTTACTTTATCATTCATACTACTTATCATACTACTTAATGAACTTTATTTTATCATTACCATCAAGACTACTCAATCAAAGTATACAAGAGTGGAAACCTCAGCAATCAATATTTTATTAATAAATATTTTCGATATTTAATAGATCTATGAACTCAAGCTGAGTTCATAGATCTATGAACGCAGCTTTATTTATTTGTTCTAGTGAAACTAGTGTTTTTTTTGTATAAATAAAATTAGTCATTTATTAATTTTAACAAAATGGAAGTGTGTCAGTATGGAAATATTCCACAAGACAGTGAACTGTGCCCGAAACGCCAGAAAAATATGAAGAGAAAAGCATTTTTGAAACAGGTGAGTAATTGTTTGAAAAAAAATCCAGTAATGCTACAGCAACTATGATTTGCTGCGGCTACGCGGAGTCGGCCGGACCGAAATGAGGGTCCTTCTATGTACTGCGTACTTTTTACCCGACCACGCCAGAAGGAGGTATGTATAATGGTTTGGCACGCTCTGCAGCCTGAACGGCTCAATGAATTTTAGCTTGAAAGGTGTCGTTAGATTTGTATTTACTGTGAGTGACAAGGGTATCTAAAAAAAAAAAGGTTAATTTTTGACGCTAAATTCAAATGTTTGGCACGCTCTGCGGCCTGAACGGCTCGATGGATTTTAGTTTGCGAGGTGTCGTTAGATTCATAATTACTGTGAAAGTGATATCGTAATAAAAAAAATGGCGGATTTTTGGCGCCATATTCAAATGTTCAAAGGTGTCGTTAGATTCGTATAAATAGTGAAAGTGATACTGGGTATAAATTTTGAATCATTACACAGTCAAGCATATGTAGCTCTTAAACTTTTGAATCGGTTACACGATCAGAATTCAACTTCAACGTTTACGAAAATATTATTCTATCAACTGATAAGTTAATAATCTGTGAATCTTAATGCTTTTGTGTGCCATGTGTGTAAAGGTGTGGTATAGGTTACTATACAAATTCATATAAAACTAAAAAATAATAAACGGTAATTTAAAAAACTAAAAAACCTGACTGCTTTTCTGGGTACTCATGAAAAAGCTCTAAAACAAGAAAGTAGTTGTACCCGATTGGACTTAACTTAAGAATCGCAAGTTGCTAAGGCGATGCTTATAAGTGTCAAATTCTTACAAAAATGTCAATTTAGACCTTACATGTCATAATAGTCTTAAGGCGCTCTATGAAGTTTAGTGCAAACGAGCACTCGACTAATAAGGGTAGGTAAATTATAGAACAGGAGCTCATTGTATTTAACAATATTTTAAATACAAGATAAATTGTAGCAGTCGGGACCTATTCTAGAAAGTCAGCCGTCTAGTCAGTAGATTGGAGTAATCTGCAATGTAGTATAGGTATGTGCTCTCAATTCACTAAGCCTCCATTTTTAGAATGGGTCCCGACTGCTACAATTTATCTTCTTTATCAAATTAATCAAATTTAGACTGGCCTGTTGATCTAGTGGTTAGTGACCCTGACTGCAATGCCAGAGTTCGTGGGTTCGATTCCCACCCAGGACAAATGTTTCTGTAATGAGCACGACCATTTGTTTTGTGTCTGGGTGTAATTATCTTTTGGCTGTGTTCACTGACTGAAAATTCGAAATAATTGAATTTTTGCTTCTGCTTGGGGTAGCAGAGATGAGTATTTCATATTAATTTAGCTTCTACCTCGATTTAGGTATTCCTGAGAAATAAGGTCTTGACAGACAGACAGACGGACAACTTTGATCCTATAAGAGATCCGGTTTTACTGACTTAGATACGGAACCCTGAAAAATAAAGAAATAAACAAGCAGATCGACTACCTACTCTTTTTTTTTGAAGACAGACAAAAAATATCTGTTTGGAACTTTTTAATTTTTTTTGCAACTTTTGTAGTTAACCTAAAAAGTAAAAAAAAAACAACTGGATTTTTTTATAGAGCCACATTTTTGGAATGGTAAACTAATCATTTTTATTTTGATAAAGTCACAAAACTATACCAAAAACAATATAATGATTACGGTAGCTTACTTAAAAAAAAGTCTGTCTTACCTATTTTTTCTAATTCCAAGTTATCTTAGGTTGACAAGACAAAGAACAACGGCGAAAAATTTTCTATGGAATTATTAAGTGTCCACATAAGTTACTATGATATATACCAGAGAAATAATTGACTATTTTCTATCAAATCAAAGAAATGGCCAGTCTAAAGGACCCAAAAAAATCGTCATAATTGGAAACTAGATTGACTAGATTTTTTACTATAATAAACAATCATGCATTTTGGCACAATCGAACTTTTAATGTTGGTACTAATATAAATCTTGGTCAAGTAACATAGCATGCTTTGAAATTTAATCTGTATACTTTTGTATATTTTTATCACTTAACGTTAAAAAAATATGCCAGCAAAATTTAATCCGAGAATCTGCCATCACTTTTCTATTATTACTATACAGCTCTAACCGTGACGACATAAATAGCGAAACAAAATACTGCAAAGTCAATAGTTTATAGTTTATTCCCCTCACATTAATATCCAACTTGAATATTACTCTTAAAGTGTTTTCCCGAAAGCAGTGGAAAGAAACGTTCCGCTCTATTTTCTTTTAGTGTGGGAAGCCAAATATTTTATGACGTCCCTAATAGGCCATTAAATGTCCCGGGATACTATTAGACGAATATGCCCCTCAGCGGGGCTTTTTTTTTTATTGTTGGGTAAAATCATTCAATGACATCTCCCGCCCTTGGGCGGAGCGGGAGATGGTGCCTTGGCCCCAGTAGGCTTTATTGATTTGGAGAATAAGCAAAATTTGTTCGTAAGTGGATAATATTGAGCATTGATAAATAATGTTTGTGCTAAAGGTTTCTGAATACATATGTTTTGTGGGAATTGTATATGTGTGTATGTCTTTTTTTTCGTTATCGATTGGGCATCGGCCCTACTGAGTCTGTATGTATTTTTTGAAATATCTCAGAACACTACGCGCTATCGACGACTCATTACTGGACGCGAGTCATTACTGGAAGGCCGCATGAATGTACCCACGATAACCGGAAATGTCCTGTGAGTCCCGACGCCCGGAGTGTTCTCTCACAGTTGGAGTATCATTGCCCCACAGTTGTGTGCATTTCAAGCTAACTTTAAATCCTCGCAGTCTACGTGTCACCTAGGTTTTCACGGAAATAAGTTTTGCAGCTTAGCACTTCTGTCTTCAAATTAATAATAATAATATAAACCATAACCTAGTTTGTCATTCTTGGAATAATAGGTATTGGATAATTAGCTTCTAACATCAATTAAGATACCCTGATTATATGAACCCTGATTATATGAACCCTGATTGATGCACTTTATAACAAAACATTTGTACAATATTATCAGTGCTATCAAATAAATTACTGATACTTAATGAAGCAGATTTGATGACATAAACTGAAATTTGCATTGTACTTGTGTGTGGACTTTAGAATAGCTGGTTGTAATAACATCATAATAATAAAGGATGATTATTCCTTTTTAGTTAAAACTTTAATAATAAAATAATAAGAATAACAATAATAAAGGCCTATAGATAAAATACACAACATAATCTTACAAAATGATAAACTAAAACATATTGAAAAATGTATCAATTAATTTGATGGTATATGTAGCCTTCTGCAAAAACGCTGATACATGACGTTTGTTAGCCAAAAATCCTTTTTTATAAATGTTAAACAATATACTCGTATTCCTGTATATAGTAGAAGCTTATTATGCTGATGAAAAGGATTAAGAAAAAAGGTGTTTAGACTTATGTTTTTTACATCTTGCAAGCCATCATTTTCAACTCCAATGGTAAATTTGGTAGACCGTAGAAGAGTTTAAAAGAGTTACCGTGGCACTGGAATGCAAAGAGCAACTGAAGGTCGGTTTTAGCAAGTAAAGTCTGACATGATTTCCTGCTCCGTCCGAATGTATTTGGTGACACCCCAACTCAAAAAAGGTAAATTAACTTCAACTTTGTGTACCCCAAGATCTTCTCTACCTTCGTGGAGTGATGTACGTGCGGAATGCATAACCGCATCGACAAAATAGCCGGGGGCAACAAAAATTTTGGTCCTATCAATATGGCGGACAAGCAGGTTTTTCTTCGAATCATCACATTAGGTAAACTTTGTTTGTCGGCCAGTTCTGAATTGTTACCCCAAATAACAAGTGATTGGAGGGCTTATGAGTAACCCTCGCTTGCTAAGGTGGCTGTTGATTTTATGCAGGAGTAGCAATAACAGCAGTCCAATAAGTGACGTACATTCGTCAGCGCCCTACATGAAGTGTCGGTGACCTGCGACGAATTAAACTTTGCTGACTCGAAACTCAGCCGCGAAACATTGAATGCTCTGTGGTTTGTACTGACGTTTTTGTTTGGCTCGTGACCGTATTGCGTTAATCAGTAACCTTAGTTTATAGATCACTGATGCGATGCTTCCAACCACGGCGGTATCTTAGCCAGGCTTAATGCGTTATGATATCCCGCAGAAGCCTAGTGCGCAAATCCTTCGCCAAAAAAAAAACCTACGTCACGAAAATTGGCATTTGGTTTTGGTTGATCTGAATCAGCATTTTAATAACATTCTGGATTTTAAATTTAGAATTAAATAGATTCAAATATATCTGTCATTGATTGGCTGGCTACTAGGTATGGCTACTTTGAACTTCAAGATAATGATAATCTGGTAAAAAGCAAAATCGTGGGTGACATTTTACAAATTCATACATTTTGTGTAGGTATGTGGTGGTGGTATAATATATATACTATATTATACCACCACCACATACCTACACAACCATATCATGGCTCCTGTTCTCCACTCTCTCAGTGGCCACATCCAAACTCACCATAACAGGCTGTAGGCTATACTTGTATATACAATAAATATTGATACTATAAACAATATTTTTTACAGTTTTAGTTTACTCTTTAATGCCAAAGTTCACGCTTCACGCTCACCTACATTATTATTTAGGGTCGTGATCATCTCGGTGCGATACCTGTTAGGGCCACGATGCTGCCGCCGGGCACAATACGTTTTCTTCTTCCACTCTGTCCTGTTAGCGGTCACGCTATCCCTCACTCCCTCAGGATCGCTCCCTTTTCTTTCATAACACTCTTCAACCTTTTTTTTTATTATATTTTATAAACTAGCACTTGACTGCAATCCTACCAAGGTAAGCAGTGATGCAATCGTCGATTGTAAAGCGCACTAGTTTATTAAGAGCCTATTCTATTCTTTGTTTATTTGCCTTTTTTTGAAGATTTGTCATCATTCTTTTAGCCTTGTGAATAGAACCGTAGATTATTATAATTATCATCTAATTATTCTTCACAGTATCCTATAGGATGTAGCCATAAAAATCAGCACTCAATCTTTGAGAAAGGTGAATAAAGCTTATTTCGTAACTTCAGCATATTTATGGTACCGGTAGCAGGCACGTCGACCTAAAGTGGAAAGTACGTAATAGGATGGCGGAATATAAAATGAAACAGCTTCCTTTTTGAATGTTTAAATTAAGCCCACGAATTCTTTTAATGTAGATAAGGAACTATTTAGAAAACTACAAAACTTGACAAAATAAGTTTACGTAAACCGTCGTTTAAATAATGGAGACGTTATTTCAATAAATCACTTAGAAACCTGTTTTTTTTACACGAAAAGTAATTACGTCAGAAGATACAAGATACTTTGTTGGAAATATTTGCAATCGACTTAGTGGATCGACTCATTCAACCGTTGAACGAACTGGACAGCACTTGTAATGCAAACAAAATTATAAACAATATTGTTACATACGAGTATTTTATGAAGTTTTGAATTAAACAGTGGAAAAAAATACAAACAAATAACAATGGATAAGTGTCAATACACGGAAGTTCCGGATAACTGTGGAAGTGTAAATAAACAAAATAAAGCCGACGCATGGAAACCGTTTCTGAAACAGGTAAAAAATATAATTATTAGCGTCATATTGGTTCGCACTATAGTACTGCAATTTGCTGAGCGTCCGTCCTGAGGCACGTTTTCATACAACTACTCTTACGTTATTATAATCTAATTACACATCTTTATCTAGATACTCGTGTTTAGGAAACAGATATTTTGTGGATATTAACACCTTAAACCCCTCCTTCACATTTAATCAAGATTTGGAGTGATAATATTATTTTCTAGAAACTTTTGAGGAGATCGGCTCTGCTCTCCCCTTTAACACTTTCTGCTAACCAGTCTTTTGTTTTCATAATAATATGTTTGTCCTTAACTCACGTACCATGTATCTGTACGTCTAGTCGTATACCTGTCTCGTTTCTTTTCTTCTTATTATAATTAATGAATTGTTTATTATTTGGAAATCGCGATTACCTCAGGGTAATCGCGCGATGGTATCAGTACCATTGTAAATCTACCTAACGACTCTCAACATTTTTTTTTACCTTTTTCCTACAGCAGGAATTGCTTCTGTATCGTAGACGCATTCACTAACATCTAAACTCACATACACAAGACACTTAAACTGTGGCCTGTACAAATATTTGTTCCGTGCAGGAAACGAATTCGCGACAAGCAGTCAATTGTTCAGCCACTGCGCCGATCATTGGGTACACAATTACCCAAATTCTCACTAAAAGTAACCTAATTCCTATAAACTTATTTATTACCTTCCAATTTCAACATGTACCTTTATATTCCATCTGTTTGCCCGTCCTGTGGTTTTCAAAGCTTAAACAAGATACCTTAAATTAATGTAGCTATTTAATCAGAAAGCCAGGCTTGATCTAAAAGGCTGGAATGTTTGCTTTGGAGTGCGGTCAAAACTTTCAACGCTGCTCAAGTGGGGTTTAATTAAAATTTAACGATTTATAAGAGAATAATGAGAATGTTTGTTTGTTTTCAACTGAGATCTACAATTTACGTTTTATGTCCCTGCCTGTGTAGTTGTTATTTTCATAACTTCCTTAGCTGCTTCATCTATCTATACTTCTAATAAATCTGTAGAAGTAAAAATTCTGTTCATTTAAAATATCAAAAAAATAAATCGCACGGGGTGTTACTAGACCGACACCGAACCCAAAAATATGATTAAAAAAATTTTTGTCTGTCTGTCTGTCTGTTTGTTCAGGCATCACGCAAACACTACCGGTTCGATTACGATGAAACTTGGTATAATTATTCTATGTTAATATTACTGAAGATATTTAAAAATTCTACTAATATTATAAACGTGAAAGTTTGTATGTATGGATGTATAGATGTATGGATGTTTGTTCCACTTTCACGCAAAAACTACTAAACAGATTTCGATGAAACTTGGTACACAGATAGACTATATCATGGAATAACACATAGGGTACTTTTTATCTTGGGATTATGTTCCCTTGGCATAATTTTCTTGCTTATTTTTTTAAAATCAATAGACTAGAAATGACCAGCCAGTCTGTCATATTAAAACACTGACTCCTACCACACAGGTCAGTGTATTAAAATAAAAGAAACAAGGATCTTTGGCCACCAAATCTGCATTGCTATTCAGCATGGTAATAAAACCTTGGAGAAGAAAATACGGACAACACAGACGAGGTCGCGGGCACCAGCAAGAAGTGTGTGGGCAGTGAGGCAGTTTACAAGAGTAGGTTAGGGTAGGTAGGATAAGGTAGAGTAGGGTATGGTAGAGTAGCTAGGTAGAGAGTAAAGTATGTTGACGGGAGCGAAGCTGCGAGTAAAAGCTAGTGAATAATAATTTTAAAATATCGACCCCTCTTAACTCATATATTTTGAATGGACAGTCTGGTTTCTCAACAATTACCTTCAGGATGCTATTGGAGGCTCCACGTATCCGCGCCACGCATCAGTGATGCCGTTCTCTTGTGCATGATAGTCTCAAAACTATCTGTGCCTGCCTCAACAAACATGCCTGAAGCAAAAAATATAATAATATCATATATTTGTAAATATAGATGATGTATAAATTAAGTAACTACCTTATAACTATTTGTCTACCATAATTAATTTTATTTTACACAAATTACGAGTATGTTTGACTTCTTGATAGTTTACGACGCAAGTTAATCACTATGATATCGTTATTATAATATTAATAGCTCATATAGAGTGTTATTCAAACACTGATGATTTTATTTGCTTCATTATTGTCAGTAACTGAATAAAACCAGTTCTACAAAGTTGCTAAAACATAATCATGAATCCTGTGCATAGTCATGAATATATTGATTTTATAATTCTTAATTTTATAAAATATTGAAACCTATTTTTTTAACGGATTTATATATAGTTTATTATCAAGACTTACAATCAAAACCATAAAAAGCGTGTTTTTCTGGCAAATTAGTTGGTAACAGTTAGAAGTTAAAAGCACCTTTATAGCAATTTGTACAATTATTAGACAGGTGTTACCACTAACGTGCTGATATTGATACCAAAGAATATAAGAAATGTTCAGAAGTTTTTTTTACCTACCTACAAAATTTTGCGTCCTATTTCCAGTTGCTGATCTGCAGTGGAGTATGGACGTCTGTGTTCGTGTATGGCGTTGGCGTCGGCGCACCGACCATGTTCATACCACAGATCAGGAAGGAAGCGAACAATACTGAAATTATCACAGACGAAATGGCATCTTGGATTAGTAAGTTCTTATTGAAATTCCATTTATTAATTTATTTTCCATAACTTTCTCGTTAACAGGGAATTCAGACAATATTCAAAAAATCTGCAGCAGACGATGCACATTATTTACATTTGAAACTTCATCAATGTCGAACCTAAGTTGGATGTCTAAACATCGGCATTAAACGCTAATCCTCTCATAGCAACTGTATAATTTTATATATTATATTAGGTACCAACCATGGTACCAACTTATTTATATAAATTGTGTTTACAGCTTCAGTTTACGGCTTCAGCGGGTTTCCCTTCGTTCTCATCCTCTCGATCGTCACAAGATTCATCGGCAGGAAGATACCTTTTGTCATCGGAGTCTTAGATACATTAGCTGCTTTCACTGTTTTATATTTTAGTACAAACGTCACTCATATTTTAATAAGTAATATAATGCAGGGACTATTTAGTGCTTCCCAAATAGTAATAACTATCATGGTCCTAACAGAATATACTTCACCAAAGTACAGAGGAATATTTCTAACAATTAAATCAGCTACTTTCTACTGGGGCATCTGGGCTTCAAATGCGATAGGCACCTTCTTACATTGGAAAAATATACCTCTATTTGGGATAATATGTTCACTGTATATCTTACTAACTATTTTAATGTGGCCCGAGTCTCCATATTGGTTGGCAAGCAGAGGAAGGTTTGACGAATGTGCAGCATCACATCGCTTATTGAAGGGTTGTGATGTTGATTCAGAAAAAGAATTAGAAGCACTGATAAACTCTCAAAAGGAATATACAGCCAGCTGTGGAGTTGAAAAACTGTCTGCAAGAAAACGCGTAGTTGATTTCTTTAAAACGATAAAATCAACCGAATTTTATAAACCAACCCTTTTATCTATTACAACTGGTTGTTTAGGAGTTTTCAGTGGAAAATTAGTTTTTGCTCTATATGCCATTGATATTTTAAAGAAAATAACAAACAGTGAATCGTCGGCTTACGTTGCAATGTTAGTATTAGATGGTATCACAATTCTGAGCATGTACGTAGGTTGCGTTATATCGAAATATGTGAAAAGACGTACATTGTTGTTAGTTGCGTCTAGTATAGGTGTTCTATTTTTATTTATTTTGTCATTGTATTTATACTTAATAACGCTAAACATTATTACAGAAAATCAATATGTATCAGTCTTGTTACTTGTTGCTTTTTCAATAGCTGTTAGTTGTGGACCTATGATTATGTCCATATCAGTTTACGGAGAGTTAATTCCAATAAGATCTAGGAATTTGTCTGTGTGTATTATCGCATTATCAGGTAAACTAGTTACTGCTTTGTGTTTAAAATTAGCTCCTTGGCTATTTAGAATTTCCGGATTGCACGGTGCTTTCTTAACATTTGGTATTTCCTCTTTAATTATTATATTAATCTTGTACAAATACTTACCAGAAACAAAAGACAAAACATTACAAGAAATAGCAGACTGTATAAAAGGTATTAAATCAAATAAAAGAGAGGTCACATCTCATAAGTTATTAGTTAATGATAAAGTCTAAAATGATAAAGTCCAAAGTTTATGCTTACATATTTAATTTATTATTCTATACTATTTATTACAAACTCTAACTATCTGGATAGAGTTAACGTACAATAATTTATAAGGATAAATAATTTTTTACAAAATAAATGTATGAATCAATTTAATGTTTAATAAGCAATGGAAATAAAATATAATGTTGAACTTTACGCGTTGTTGTTTTATTTGTTGTAGAAGTAATATGAAAACATTTATACAATCCATGATTTCTTGATAAAGTGCAATTTTATTTTTATATTAACACATTTCTTAGAATTCATGGCTGATAACTTTGAATTTTTAAATAACTCCGGTAAAATTTAAAACTTTAACGAAAGATATTGATATGATTCAAGTCCCTCCGACCATGTGAATCAGGTTCCTAAGACCTCAACATTGGGCGATTCATTGAGTCCAAAGCCCCTTGGCTTTGGACTCAATGAACCGCCCAAAGTTAAAGACGCTGTTTTTCCTAGCAGCTACCTTTAGCTGCTAGGAAACTCGGCATTCTTACAAAAGTCCAACGTACTTCACACAGGGACAGCTTCTTATGCTATACAAAGCACAGGTCCGATCGTGTGTGTATACTGCAGCCACTTATAGGCTTTTTTATGGTAGGTAATATCATCCAATGACATCCCCCACCCTTTGGCGGAGCGGCAGATAGAGTCAAACTCGTACTGACTAAAGACCTACCCCGTTTCTTCATTGTCTTGGTTCCAGGGCCCTGGTATGCATTTCCATACCTCCCCAGAGCCCCAGAGTAGGCTTCGACCATGCTGGACCCCTACAGTTTGCTGACAACTCCTCGACGACTTGGGCTCGATCCGGACTGTTACCGGATGGACGGACAGCGAGCTACCCATTGCTCGCTATCCGCAAGCCCGCGCCAACTGTGGCCGGATATTGGGATCAGAATCCCAGCAACGGCATCGTGTGCGCCGATGTCTGATGCGGTCGGCCTCCTCCCTTGCTAGCATTACTGCTTCACAGAAGGAGGCGAACACCTGCAATCACTCGTCACTCTGGACCATGGCAGGGAAGGAACAGGATAGGTTTTTAGTCAGTAAGGTTAGCAACACAAGGGAGGGATTTGTCATTGGATGATTTTACCTACCATAAAAAAACCCTTACGTTTTTGAAACTTCTACGGTCCGGATTAAGCGTTTTGCCTCGTCGTTTATACCGCGTTCATGGTTAGGTGAAGACAGTGGTGGAAATAAACTAGTGCACCTGACCATTAACGATTGCATCACTGCTTACCATCAGTTGGGATTGCAGTCAATCACTAGTTCATATTACTTTAAAAGAATTTTTTTATTACTTTTACATTATTTTATTCAACTTTAATTACATATTTAAACAAATTGACGGGTCCCAAGAACAAAATTGTATAAGAAGAATGAGACGCAATGTTTTGACTTATTTACAGAACTTTAAAATTTCATAGCGTAAATTAATATAATTTTAGATATAAGATTTTGTTTTTGGGACCCGTCGAAATATAAAATAACAACATGATAAAAGATGAACATTAAGATAAAAAAAAACCGTTGTTCATACGAGTCTTTTGACTTCTTAAGATGTTGATGAAAATATTTTGTTTGACCCATTGTCCAGTGTCCACCACTATTTAATGACATAGTCTGGCGAACGAAACAAACTTGCTTTTTTGATAGAGAAATAGTTTGACGTTAGTTATCCGGAACTCTGTGCTTGACGTGGGGGTCAAAAGAGAAATGCGTTATTGTATTTTGGTATACTACTTTCTGAAACTTTAAAAAAATATTATTGGAGCAGTTGGGGTATGGACCTTTTTTTAAGGATGGAAATCATCCAATGATTTCTCCCGCTGAGAGTGGATCGAGAAGGCGTGGCAAACGTTTATTGACTACAATTACATCTGTGTCCTTCAGTTGGCCTTTGCGTTCTTGGACTATGGGTTTAGTAATTTCCCACGGTCGTAGCTAGCGGGCATCGGCCCCATTGGGCCCCTAAGGTTTGCTGACATCTCTTTGAGGAGCGCGTCGATCACTACGCTCGGTTGACGTCTGGGCTCCGTCAGGTTAATTACCGGATGGTTGAACGGCAAACTACCCATTGCTCGACGACCGCAAAGCCGCGTCTACCGTGGCTGGTAGTCGAGGTCAAATCTCGATCTGGACCATGCCAAAACCAGGACCCGGTGTGAAAGGTCGCCGCCAATAATTACCTCCACGAGGACACTGTGGTACTCCACCCAAACCTCCACTATGTTGAAGTTAACAACACCCTTCACGTGAAGAGCCTGATATTTAGTGATAGCAACGAGCGACGATGCATCCTATTTTTGTTTAGTTTTATAAGTAGGCTAATTAGCTATAAGAAATGTCTTGTCATTCTTGTTAGCACCTTTGTCCTGTACACGCTAATATACAGTGCGCAGCAATCTCGTATTTTCTCCTGTTTTATTTTACACAAATCCCGGTCAGTCCCGCACATGGTCCTTTATCGAGCCGGATTGTCGTTATCAGCAAGTAATTTGAAGAATATATAATTAGAAGACGGAAATAATTGATCTGGATTTGAGAGGTTAAACGCCGACAGCGTGTCTTATGGATTGAGTACACATTATTTCTCACGGTGTTAAGTATATTGGATAATATTATCACCCAACACTCGTACAGGTTGTATCTAGCTTTATTTAAATTTACAAAAGGTTAGTGCATTTATTTTGTTAATTATGTTAATTGAGTACCGGTTTTCTTTTTGAATAGTTTCGGTATTTTGTATGTTACATGTACAATATTAGCGACAGTCGTTATTATATAATACTTTTAAAAGTATAGTAGGAATTAGAACTACATTTATATAATTTGTATTGTTGCATTTGAGCGATAACTATTCAGTTAAGTATCATAGTTAATGTGTAGGTATTCGTTAATCATAGTTTATTCTGGAAAGTGTTAGATATTATTTCAAACTATTGACTGTTAATCTCAGTTAACTTGCCCGTAGTGTACTTTAGTTTTGTGGTGTTTTATATAATAACTTATTAGATAAGTTATTGAGGAATTCATTTATAATAAAAGTTGTATCGTTACATTTGCAATCAGATTTATTTTTATACAGAAAGATTACCTACCTATTTACATTGTTATACCTTATTAAATTCTACCTTACAACTCTGTACCTAAATTAATTTCGGATTAAGTATATTAAGATATTTATTTTGCGATTATATACATTCCAGGTCGACAACACTCGATTTCCAGCATGTCCGAGGAAAGGGAATTAGTAAAGAAGCGAGGAAGTTTTAAGGGTCGCTTAACTACATTTGTCAATTACTTGGACGCATTGGATGACGTAACATTAAGCGAATGCGATGTCATGGAATTACAGTTGCGCATGGGAAAACTGGAGTCGTTGTACGAACAATATGATGAGGTACAGTTGCGGTTAGAATGTATGGTTGACGATACGAAGGCCCAGTTGTCTGAACGTTCCGAGTTCGAGACATTATACTATAAGGCATTGTCGAGGGCTCAACAGTTAGTGAGTAAGAGTAACAAGCAAAATGGTTCAGTTAGTGGTAAGGGTAGTCGGGGTAGTGTTTATAAACCTATTAAGTTGCCTACTATACAATTGCCCAAATTTAATGGTTCATATAGCAATTGGTTAGAGTTCCGTGACACCTTCACTAGCCTCATCCATCATAATGACGAGATCGTCGAAATCAACAAGTTCCACTATTTACGTGCTTCTCTGGAGGGATCTGCTGCCGTGGTAATTCAATCTATTGAGTTTTCAGCGAACAATTATGATGTGGCTTGGAATTTAATTTGCGATCGATTTGACAATAAACGCTTATTAGTGCAGAATCATGTGTCAGCATTATTTAACATTGAACTCATCACGAAAGAGTCTTCTATCGCTTTGAAAGGGTTAATTGATCTGTTAAATAAAAACTTGCGAGCGTTAGAATCTTTAGGCGAACCAGTCAAGCAGTGGGACACGTTGTTGATATATTTAGTTACACGTAAGTTGGATCAGAAGTCCTACCGTGAATGGGAGGAGTTCAAAGGTCACACTGATAAGAATAGCAAGATTACGTTCGATACTTTCCTCCAATTCATTCGCGCACGCGCTGATCTAATTGAAACTTTAGAATTATCTAAACACAACATGTCAGGTAACCCTAAATCAAGTTCCGCGAGTAAAATCAAATCCATGGTGACGACACAAAATTCTAATATGGTGAGCACTGAACCTGCTTCGAAATCTTGTCCTAATTGCAAAGGTGACCATAGTTTAGTTAATTGTTCACAGTTCCTTGCATTGAGCAATGAAGCTCGACGCAAATTGATTCCTACTTTTAAATTATGTTATAACTGTTTTCGTACTGGTCACTTTTCTAACAATTGCAAAAAACCGGGTTGTAAGTTATGTAAGCGCAGGCATAACACTTTGATTCATACTTCGGAAACAAAAGGTAACGATAACACATCTGATTATGCAACTTTGTCTCCGTCAACGTCTGCAGCGCCCGCGCAGTCCGCTGACACTGACGCGACGAATAACGTGTCCTTGTCTGCGAACATTTCCCCTACTCATGGCGAGAGTAAGGAGCGCGGCGTCTTATTGTCAACCGCGTTAATTAAATTATATGATTACAAAAATCATGAGCATATTGTGCGAGCGACACTCGACAGCGGTAGTACATCGTGCTTCATGACGGAGCGACTATGTAAACGACTTAAGTTAAATACGAGTTCGATTGATAGTTCAATCTATGGCATAAATAACGCGTCCAGTCGCGTAGGCAATATGTGTCAGGTAAAAATGACGTCACTTAACAATAGTTATAATGCTAAGTTGTTATGTTTTGTATTGCCATTGATTACTAATGAGATGCCATGTCGTGAATTAGATTTATCTAACCTGAACATTCCAACTGATATTTGTCTGGCAGACCCTACTTTTTACAAGCCCTCAGACGTAGATCTTTTAATTGGTGCTGATCTGTTCTGGGACCTGTTAGGTTCGCAAAGAATTAAGTTAGGAGTCGGAAAGCCGGTGTTATGTGAAACCAGGTTAGGATGGATCGTCTCTGGTCCCGTTATCTATAATAATCACAATAAATCAATAAATAACATAAGATGTAATTTTACTCAAACTAGTTCCTGTAATGATGCCGACTTGGATTTAATTCGTAATGATATTACGCGATTTTGGAATCTCGAAGAGATTAATTCGCAAAATTCTGATTATTTGCCTGAAGAAAGGTTGTGTGAGGAGCATTTTTGTAAAACTACGACTCGTTTGGAAGACGGTCGTTTTTGTGTACGTCTACCTATGAAGCAGAATCCATCTGTTTTGGGTGAGTCATTTCATAGGGCTACAAAATGTTTATATTCCTTGGAACGCAGACTTAAGGCTAAACCTGATTTTAGCAAATTATATCACGAGTTCATGGCGGAATATGAGTCATTAGGTCATATGACAATAAACAAGGAACTAGATTTAAACTCGTATTTCATCCCTCATCACGGGGTCCTAAGGGAAGGTAGTACCACTACGAAGCTGCGTGTGGTGTTCAATGCGAGTTGTCCCACGTCATCAGGTGTTTCCTTAAATGATTTACAGATGGTGGGTCCAACTGTTCAAGATGACCTTCTGTCTATACTTCTTCGGTTTCGACAGCATAAATACATCTTGTCAGCCGACGTTGAAAAGATGTATAGACAGATAGTAGTCCACCCATCTGATAGGCACTTGCAACAGGTAGTTTGGCGCGAAGACACATGCAGTCCAGTTAAGGTATTTAAATTAAACACCGTCACATACGGTACGGCGAGTGCGCCATTTCTTGCGACGCGCTGCCTCAAGCAATTAGGTAATGAGTGCACGAATGATAAGATTGCCACCATAATAAAGCATGATTTTTACGTTGATGATTTGCTCACCGGTGGCAATGATTTAGATGAAGTGTTGTTCATTCGCAATGAAGTCACAAATGCACTGGCATCAGCTTGCATGCCACTTCGAAAGTGGAAGTCGAATGAACCTATTTTAGTGTCAGGGACTCAGTCATCATTAGATTTAGGTGTAGGATCTAATAATCCCAATAAATTATTAGGACTTGACTGGTTCGCTGAATCTGATGAAATAGGTTTCTTAATTAGTTTTAAGTCACCTTCTAGAAGTTGCACTAAACGTGATTTGCTTTCAGCAATTGCACGTATTTTTGACCCTTTAGGTCTTTTATCTCCTTTTGTAGTCACCATGAAAATGCTATTACAAAAAATGTGGTTAGACAAACTTTCATGGGACGAACCGTTGACTCTGGAACTTAGCACAACTTGGAACGCTATTGTTAAAGCTCTCCCTCTTTTAACTACGTTACGTATCCCACGGTATGTTATGACGGACGGTTACCAGACGTTAGAACTGCACGTATTCACAGATGCATCTGAGCGCGCGTACGGTGCGTGTGCCTACATCCGTAGTGTTAATGCAAATGGTGAATGCATGGTTCGTTTACTTATCGGTAAAAGTCGTGTGGCGCCGATTAAACCTACTACTATTCCGAGGTTGGAACTGTGTGGTGCCGTCGTGGGAGCTCGCGTTTATGAGAAGGTGGTCAAATCACTTCGAGTAAAGTTTGATCGGGTTTACTGTTGGACAGACTCGACTATTGTATTGGGATGGTTGCAGATGTTGCCTTCTAAACTTCAGCCATTTGTGCGCAATCGCGTTGCTGAAGTTCTAGATAAGGCGGGTAACTGCACTTGGCGTCATGTCCCAACTGACAAGAACCCAGCAGACCTAATATCTCGTGGCGTGGATATTAGTGTTCTGCAAGGGCTGCAGTTGTGGTGGTGTGGCCCCGACTTCTTAAAGGAAGATCAGTCGAACTGGCCATCTCAGGTTAAAGGTTTAGAACTCGAGACTTTACCCGAAACTCGACCTCAAGTTTCATTGAGCGCTATTGTAACAAATAATGCTTGCAATACTTTAATAGATTTTAACCGTTTCTCAAACTACTTAAGACTTGTTCGTTCAATAGCGTATGTGTTAAGATTTGTTAGAACCTGTAGGAAACTTCCTGTCATTAATAAATTTATATCTGAAGATGAACTACAGGAAGCATTGAATGTTATTGTTTTAAATTGTCAAATCGAGTCGTTTCCAGAGTACAAATTACTTTTAAATAAACAAAATATACCTTCGAAAAGTGTCCTCTTTAAATTTAATGTTTATTTAGATAAAAATAAAATCATGCGTGTCGGAGGGCGCTTAGAAAATTCTGATTTTCCATATAATAAAAAACATCCTATAATTTTACAGTCCGCTCACATTTTTACAAAATTATTATTTAATTTTGAGCATAAAAGATTGATGCATGCAGGCCCTCAGTTATTGTTAGCTTCAATTCGAGAATCGTACTGGCCTATAGGTGGCCGTAATCTAGCTAGGGCTTGCTATCGAAACTGTGTGCGCTGTTGTCGCATGAAGGGTAACGTAATTACTCCATTGATGGGAAATTTGCCGCAGCAGCGTGTCCAGCCAGGAGGTTATCCCTTCGACAATGTTGGTGTCGATTATGCTGGCCCTATCATGTGTGCCAGTCGGCAAGGTCGCGGTTGCAGGTTAGTGAAGGTGTACGTAGCCATATTTATTTGTTTTGCCACTAAAGCTGTACACCTGGAGCTAGTAGGCGATCTAACCAGTAATACCTATTTACTTGCCTTATATAGGTTTATCTCGCGACGGGGTAAGCCAACTAACATTTATTCCGATAACGGTACCTCATTCGTTGGCGCATACAACGATTTATCAAAATTTTTAAAAACTAATTGCGATTCCTTAGGTGCAAGTTTGGCAAATGATGGTATTAAAATGCATTTTATTCCCGCATATACTCCTCATTTCGGCGGACTCTGGGAAGCGGGTGTTAAATCGACAAAGTATCATTTGAAACGAGTGTTGGGAAACTGTAACTTAACGTTCGAAGAACTTAACACCACGCTTATTCAAATCGAGGCCATCTTGAACTCTCGTCCATTGACGCCGCTATCTTCGGATCCTGCTGACCTTGCACCTCTGACGCCGGGACACTTCCTTGTGGGTCGACCGCTCACATCATTGCCCCAACGGGACTATCTGGAACACTCCGTTCATCACTTGGCTCGATTTCAACGGGTCGAGCAACTCCGCCAACATTTCTGGGCCCGGTGGAGTAAGGAGTTTGTTTCTGAATTGCAGCAGAGAACGAAATGGCGTTCCTGCAAGGATGCACTGAAGCTGGACTCACTCGTGGTAATAAAGGAGGATCACTTACCCCCTCTTAAATGGAAGTTGGGAAGAATTGTTGCCGTCCACCCAGGATCAGACGGTATCGTTCGGGTGGCTGATATCCGGACTTCTGCTGGAGTAATTCGGCGCGCCTTCAATAGGATTTGCCCACTACCCGTACCTTGCTGATTTTGTTGAAAGACAATCTTTCAATGTCCGGGGGTATGTTGAAGTTAACAACACCCTTCACGTGAAGAGCCTGATATTGAGTGATAGCAACGAGCGACGATGCATCCTATTTTTGTTTAGTTTTATAAGTAGGCTAATTAGCTATAAGAAATGTCTTGTCATTCTTGTTAGCACCCTTGTCCTGTACACGCTAATATACAGTGCGCAGTAATCTCGTATTTTCTCCTGTTTTATTTTACACAAATCCCGGTCAGTCCCGTACATGGTCCTTCGAGCCGGATTGTCGTATTCAGCAAGTAATTTGAAGAAATATAATTAAAAGACGGAAATAATTGATCTGGATTTGAGAGGTTAAACGCCGACAGCGTGTCTTATGGATTGAGTACACATTATTTCTCACGGTGTTAAGTATATTGGATAATAATTATCATCACCCAACACTCGTACAGGTTGTATCTAGCTTTATTTAAATTTACAAAAGGTTAGTGCATTTATTTTGTTAATTATGTTAATTGAGTACCGGTTTTCTTTTTGAATAGTTTCGTTATTTTTGTATGTTACATGTACAATTAGCGACAGTCGTTATTATATAATACTTTTAAAAGTATAGTAGGAATTAGAACTACATTTATATAATTTGCATTGTTGCATTTGAGCGATAACTATTCAGTTAAGTATCATAGTTAATGTGTAGGTATTCGTTAATCATAGTTTATTCTGGAAAGTGTTAGATATTATTTCAAACTATTGACTGTTAATCTCAGTTAACTTGCCCGTAGTGTACTTTAGTTTTGTGGTGTTTTATATAATAACTTATTAGATAAGTTATTGAGGAATTCATTTATAATAAAAGTTGTATCGTTACATTTGCAATCAGGATTTATTTTTATACAGAAAGATTACCTACCTATTTACATTGTTAGACCTTATTAAATTCTACCTTACAACTCTGTACCTAAATTAATTTCGGATTAAGTATATTAAGATATTTATTTTGCGATTATATACATTCCAGGTCGACAACACTCGATTTCCAGCATGTCCGAGGAAAGGGAATTAGTAAAGAAGCGAGGAAGTTTTAAGGGTCGCTTAACTACATTTGTCAATTACTTGGACGCATTGGATGACGTAACATTAAGCGAATGCGATGTCATGGAATTACAGTTGCGCATGGGAAAACTGGAGTCGTTGTACGAACAATATGATGAGGTACAGTTGCGGTTAAAATGTATTAATATTACCGCATAATTTTCTATAATATTTGAAGACTTCCCTTGATTCCTAATGGATCCCAGCGTAAGGACTGGATTTTGAAAAAAATAAATATATTCTAGAAGCATATACTTTTAGGTATATAAAAAAAAGTACAAATTGTTCCATGAACGACGGAGATCTGAGGTAACAAACGTAAAAAAAGATACAACTAAATTATTCATATTTCAGTTGTATCTTTTTCCTCCTCCTTTTTTTAAAGCCTGTTGATAAGTAAATACGTCAGACAATACAAGACACTTTGTTGTATACATTCGCAATTGACTTAGTGAGTCGACACATTCACCCGTTGAACGACCAGTTTGTTCAACAGCACTTGTACAATTAAAGTAATAAGCAATATTATTACGTACATACGCATATTTAATGAGGTAAAAAAAAAATACGATGGATAAGTGTCAATACACCGAAGTTCCGGATAACTGTGCAGGTGTAAATAAACAAAATAAAGCCGACGCATGGAAACCTTTTCTGAAACAAGTAAAAAATATAAGTTTATGTCTCATAATGCAGACTTGACTATAGTACTGCAATTACGATTTGCTTGAGGTATCGGTCATGATGTGTTTCTCTACCAATGTTTGATACAGACAGTAGCTGGTTGATTATGATTAACTTTGTTCATTTAATTTAAGCAGGTCTTTAACTTAATTCAATGTTTTTACCTTTCTTCTCCTCTTATTATACACCTTTAAATTTTGGTCGTTTTAATCCCGTGGAGGGTCGATTCGGTACATGAAATACTATCGTTTTGTAAAAAGAAAATCAAAAAGAAAGTACTTTTTTTAAAAACTCAAATTAATATACGCACGAACGAAATTAATTTCTTTAAGTAAACGATTCAATGAAATTGTAGATAGTTGTCGGTTGTTACGTACTAACTACCTACAGTTCATTGGCCTTGCTCAGCTGACGTTTACTAAAAGAAATTAATTTCGTACGTGCGTATATTAGTTAGTTCGAGTTTTATTTTTTAATTTTCTCTTTACAAATCGATAGTAATTCATGTACCAAATCGACCCTCCGCGGGATTAAAACGATCAAAATTTTAGGGTGTATAAGGGGAAAGCGTACTCCATCGGTAAGAGCCATGAATAGTAAAAAAGAATTTGAAATGAAATCACAGGTTGATTATTTATCGTACCATTACAAGACAATGCTCTTTTATCCTACAGTCTGTAGTCTTTAATTGTATAAGGTAACGAGTTTTATCGTGTCACTTCAATGTGATTAACGAAGTCGCAAAAACTTTTCAGTCCAGTTTTAACGTACTTTAATTGGAAAAGCAGCATTTTTTAGGTTTTTGTTCAAATTACTTGCCTCTATCTAACCAGATTTTGTTGGGGTTATGTCGAATTATAACTCGCTAGAGGCACAGTGAGCACGAGATCAGCACACCATTATAATGTTTGTAACACTATAGACGCACAGGAACTGCTGCGCCTGAATATTGTACTGGCTTGAGTGCACTGCTGCAGCAAACAGTACCGAATTGTATTTATAGAATAGAAAGATATAGTTTGTTTTTGTGCAGTCAAGCTTCTAGTCATTAAAATCTTCTTCACTATAAGTGTGATAGAATTATTATTAGTTGTAAACTTAAAGTTCCCAGCCAACGTGTCAGTTACCGCAGATATTCTTAAAATAGTTATAAACTTTCGTTGCGTTGATTCTCAAAGGAATAAATTTATTAAGTACCTACACCCTGAACCTGTTTGGGGTAGAAGACCATTTTTATAGTCATCGTCATCCATAAACCGACGTCACCCTCGCCTGGCCATTTTTTTTTGAGTTGCGAAGTCATCCACTGACTACTTTCGCTTTAGGATGGGGCATCCAAATCCTCATAAATGTAACCAACTACTACGGCGCGCACTGTTCCCGCGCGCCTCAAGGAGTTGTCAGCAAACTGTAGGGGCCCAGCAGGGCCGAAGCCTACTGGGGCCAAAGTTATGTGAAAATGTTACCCGGGGCCCTGGGACTAAGGCAATGAATTGAATGGGGTAGGTTTTTAGTCAGTAAGAGTCTGACACTATTTCCCGCCCTACTCAAGGGCGGGATCTGTCATTGGATGATTTTACCTACCATAAAAAAAAAAAACCTATTAGCTGTTGCCCTTCACGAGTTTTTTTTTCTTTTTATGTATTTCTTTACACACACTTATACAACATTACAGAAGATATCTTTAGGCTTGTTTACGGAGATGGGGCGCGTTGCACGGCGTGTTGGGCGGTCTTCGTACATCGCCTTATGTTTGTGTTTGCGCGGCCCGATGCTGCAATTTACGATGTTTTTGAATGTTTGAATTTACAATGTCTCCGTACAAGCACTTAAGCGATGAACAATGGAAACTTACAAACTAAAAATACTTTTAATAAAACAATAATATCTTACACATAGAAGAAATAAAAAGAAACTTAGAATATACAAACACATAATTATAATTTACAAGTAAAAAAAAAACGTAATTCTACATTACCACTAAAACAATATAATTATCCCTAAAAAGTAATAAAACAATGTTTTACTTATCTTTCATCCATCTTCTCACAAAACCTTAGACATTCACGGCACACATCGAAACATTTCCTAGCAAACAATTCACACTCCGGTGTTGGAATCAAAAGTGCATTAAGCACCAAAAAAACACAAGTACGAGCAGCGAATTAGTTCGTGACACCTGCGATGAAGGATCAGCATACAATCTGTGTGTTCGCGGCCTAAGATGTTGTTTAGGTACGAGAGGAACAAACAACCTCACTAGCTGAGCTACACGAGACGAACCGAACTGTTCGTTGTGGCGTTACTTGGGGTCACTTGGGGTAGGGGGTGGCTTGGGGTAACAGTGGACGTTCTTCGGCTAAAATGATGATGAGGATGACCTTCACCTCGAAAAATACAATTCAATTCATTTTTAATTTTTAAATAAATTAAAAATGAATTGAATTGTAACAAACAACAATAAATGTACTAAATATACTTTTTCAATTGTTTTATGCCGTCTATTCTGGGAAATTGTTTCCACAAGATGAAACAACCAGATGAAGAAAGAAAAGAAAGAAAGAAAGAAAGAAAAAATATTTATTTGGCGACAGTCACCAGGATAACACACTTAAATACTCGTAAGATAAATAAATAAAAACTGCAACACTATGTGTGCCTCACGGCTGCGCCAAAAAAGATTCATTTCAGCAATGTTGCCAAACAGAAAAATACTGTCTGACGCTGGTCTTCCAATGAACCTTCAGTGATGAGTGACGGATCAAGCGGTTTCAAACATAAGTTATTACAGATATTAAATAAATGTATGTATAAAAATAAAAAAAATACTTTCGATAAAATAAATGAGTGCGTAGGTATTTTAGTTCTGATAAAAAAATGTAGCCATTGACACTATTATATGATAATGATTAACTATTATTTAATAGAATTTACTGTAAGATAAAGTTATACGTGGTCCTCGTCATATTTGTTTGGCGTGACACAGACATTTTATATAATTGACACATTGAGTGTGACCATGTCTAGCTTCCGTTGCGCATCTGTCAAATGCTGCCGCAATCGTGATCTGAACGAATGGACAGTGCCCAGTACCCTTAATGGTGGTAAGAGGACGGGGAGTCACCTCCCAGGAGGCGGCTGAGCGAGCCGAGAGACTCGCCGCGGAAGGGCGCCACCCCGCTGTGGCCAACGCTGCGATGGACCCCTCGGGACCATCTGGCAGCGAGCAGGAAGACTCCGCCGAGGAGTCGCGCCGTTCCTTCGGTGAGCTCGTGGTCGCCGCGTTGCGGGACATGGGCCGCAAGAGGGAAAAGACCTCGAAAGAGAAGACGGTCCTCCGCCATGCCGCCTCTATGCAGGAGGCCTTCGACATCGCCCTGAGGAAGAGCGTGGCGAAGCTCCGGGCCGAGCTCCGAGCCGGGCTCCGGGCCGAGCTTCAGGCCGAGCTCGCTGGGGTCCAGGGGGCCGGCAGCCAGGACCCTGTGGAAGGGGGGCGCAAGCAAGGGCAGGGGCAAAGTCGGCCCCAGCCCCAGCCTCAGCCCCAGCCTCGGCCCCAGCCCCAGCCCCAGGCCGAGTCAGGAAGCCAGCTGCTGACACTGGTGCAGCGGGAGCTGGCTGCTTTCCAGCAGCAGCTGCAGAAGCAGCTGCAGGAACAGCAGCAGCAGTTCCAGCTGCGGATCCAGCAGCAGCTGTCCCTGCTGGAGGGCATAGTACTGCGCCCCCCACTAGCGGCCTCCGGCCAGCGAAGGGTGGCGTCCTACGCTGCCGCCGCGGCCTCGGCGGCTGCGCCCATGGCGGGCCCGTCAGGGCAGACCAGGCGCGTGGCCACGGCTGCGAACCCTGCCGGAGCGGCCCCGCAGGGCAGGAAACAGCAGCAGGGGAAACCAACCCCTGCGGCTCCCCCCAAGAAGGGCAAGGCGGCACCGGCCCCTAAGGCGGCGGGAGCCCCTGCTGTGGCGGCAAGCAGGCGGCCGAGGCCGCCTCCCCAACCTGCAGATCCTCCGGCCGAAGCCGGATGGCAAGTGGCCGGAGCCAAAAAACAGGCTGGCAAGGCGGCTCGGGCTGCCAGGAGGCGTGAGCGGCAAAAGCTGCGGAAGCGGACGGCCCTCGCGGCCAGGATTCGCACCCCGCGCTCTACGGCTGTAGTAATTACGCTGCAGCCGGAAGCGGCGAAAAAGGGTGCGACCTATGGCGAGGTCCTCCGGAAGGCGAAGCAGGCGGTGAACCTCACCGACCTCGGGATCACCGGGGGCGTCCAGATGCGGCATACCGCAACTGGTGCCCTGATGTTGGAGGTCCCCGGAGCCAACAGCGGCCCCACCGCAGACGCCCTGGCTGAAAAGATCAGGGCGATCTTTGACGCGGAGGAGGCCCGGGTGTCCAGGCCCACAAGATGCGTCGACATGCGCATTATGGGCCTGGACGATTCCGTCGAGGTCGAGGAGGTCGTGGCCGCTGTCGCCAGGACGGGTGGGTGCCCTGCCGATCAGGTCCGGGCAGGCACCATCCGTGTTGACGGCACTGGCATGGGGGCGGTTACAGTGAACTGCCCCCTGTCAGCGGCCAGGAGCATCACCGGGGAGGGTAAGCGACTCCTGGTGGGCTGGGTCTCCGCGCGAGTCAAGCTGCTGGAGCCCAGACCGCTGCGCTGCTATCGCTGCCACGTGGGTCACCACGTGGGGGTCTGTTGCGCAGCGGAGGAAGATCGCAGCGACCGCTGCTTCCAGTGCGGTCAGCCCGGCCACAAGGCCGATACCTGCGGTGCAGCGCCGCACTGCTACGCATGTGCGGCGGCAGGCAAGTCGGCCGACCACCGGGCTGGGAGCAGGACCTGCGATCCCCCCGCCAAGGCCAAGGGCAAGGTCCCAAGGCCCATCCCCGCGAAGGTGCTCACCGCCGCGGCTGCCCCGTTGGCTGCCGCCGCCATCGCCTCCGCAGACGCCGCCGCCGCTACCACCGCGGCAGGACCCTCACGGAGGGCCCGGGAGGAGACCGTAATGGACTGCCAATAACGGCTCCATTACGTCTCCTCCAGGCGAATATCAACCACTGCGCCCCCGCTCAGGATCTGTTGCTCCAGAGCATGGCGCAGTGGTCGATCAACATCGCCGTTGTCTCCGAGCCGCACTTTGTCCTGCCCAGAGCCGACTGGGTTCAGGACCTGAGCGGCTCGGTGACACTCATTTCGTCGGCCGCCGCCGGTACCCCGGCACTCGAGGCCGTCAAGAAAGGCCGGGGTTGCGTGGCAGCACGGTTCGGGGACATAGTGGTGGTAGGCGTCTACCTGTCCCCGAACAGATCTCTCGCCGAATTGGATAGCTCCCTTTTGGAGCTGGATGCCGTCGTTGCTGGGTTTGACTCCAGCCTCCCCGTGGTCGTTTGCGGGGACTTCAACGCCTGGAACGAGGCTTGGGGTTCCCGGTTCACGAACCAGCGAGGTCGAAGGGTGGAGGAATGGGCCCTAGGACAGGGCCTAGTCGTTCAAAACCGGGGTTCTGTCCCCACGTGTGTGCGGATGCAGGGCGAGTCGGTGGTGGACATTACGTTCGCCAGCCCTGCACTGGCACCGCGCGTCGTCGACTGGCGCGTTATAGAGGAGGTGGAGACGTTCTCCGACCACCGGTACATCCGGTTTGACGTCTCCGCCCAGACCTCGACCGCGCCGGTCCGACAGACCCCGTGTGGCCCGCGTTGGGCGCTGAGGCAGCTGGACAGGGACCTGCTCCAGGAAGCCGCGATAGTACAGGCCTGGGTGCAAGCACCGGACAGGCCTGTCGACATCGACGTCGAGGCGGACTGGTTCCAGGCGGCCATGTCGCAAATCTGCGACGCGGCCATGCCCCGAGTCCGGCCAGGACGTGCCCGGCGCCAAGTACACTGGTGGTCGCCAGAGATTGCGGCACTGCGCGATGCGTGCAATGCTGCGCGACGCCGGTATACTAGACACCGCAGGCGCCGCACCCGTCCACCGGGTGCGGAGGCCATGGAGGCGGAGCTGTATGAGGGATACAGGGCGGCAAAACGCACCCTCCGAGCGGAGATAAAGCGGGCCAAACTCGAGGCCCGCAACGTGTGGCTGGAGTCTCTGAACGTCGATCCGTGGGGACGCCCATACAAAATGGTGATGGAGAAACTCCGCCCATGGGCTCCCCCGCTGACTCAGAGTCTCCGGCCCCAGCTCGTGGAGGGTGTGGTGAGCGCTCTGTTCCCTACGCGAGGGGAGCATACTCCCCCGCCTATGGCTCCGCCACCAGCAGCGGTGTCCGATGCGGACCACGACGGCAACGACGGCAACAATGCTCCAGAGGTGACCGAGGTGGAGATGACAGTGGCGGTGCGAAGGCTGAGTGCCAAGAACACCGCCCCAGGACCCGATGGCTTGCCTGGAAAAGCCTGGGTCCTGGCCATGGAGGAACTCGGGTCTCGACTGAGAGGGCTCTTCAGCGCATGCATGGAGAGGGGCCAGTTCCCGCTTCGCTGGAAGACGGGGAAACTGGTCCTTATCGCGAAGCCGGGGCGCCCCGCGGACTCTCCGTCCGCGTATCGGCCCATTGTGCTGCTCGACGAGGTGGGCAAGCTCTTTGAAAGAGTAATTGCAGACCGCCTCGTCGTGCATCTGGCACGGAAGGGGCCGGATCTTGCGGACGGCCAGTTCGGATTTCGCAGGAGGCGCTCCACTGTGGACGCCATCATGCGCGTGCGAGCCCTCACGACGGGGGATGCGGTGTCCCGGGGCAGGTGTGTCTTGGCGGTGTCTCTGGACATCGCCAACGCCTTCAACTCCCTGCCCTGGAGTTGCATTGGTAGGGCACTCCGGTACCACCGGGTGCCCGACTACCTCTGTCGGGTGATCGAGGCCTACCTGTCGGACAGGTTCATCATCTACCCCGGTCATCAGGGGGAGCTGAAACGGCGAGAGATGTCGTGCGGTGTTCCGCAGGGATCGGTACTAGGGCCGCCCTTGTGGAACATCGGGTACGACTACGTGCTGCGCGCCGACCTCCCCGACGGGGTCAGCGTGGTCTGTTACGCAGACGACACGCTGGTCCTGGCGCGGGGACGGTCGTACCAGGCGGCGGTCGAACTAGCGACGCGCGGGGTTGCGACAGTCGTGGAGAGGATACAGCAGTTGGGACTCGAGGTGGCATTGCACAAGTCCGAGGCCATGTGTTTTCACGGCCCTCGGAGCGCGCCACCTCCGGGCTCCCAATTAACGGTAGGAGGAGTTCACATCGGCGTCGGGTCGACGATGAAGTACCTGGGACTCGTCCTCGACAGCCGGTGGAACTTCAAGGAGCACTTCCGACGTCTGGCTCCCAGGTTGAATGCGACTGGGGCTGCGCTCAAGCGGCTCCTGCCGAACCTAGGGGGTCCAGACGCCTCCTGCCGGAGGCTCTACGCAGGCATCGTTCGGTCCATGGCCCTTTACGGTGCGCCGGTGTGGGCGCCATCGCTACGGAAGCGAGTGGCGGCCCGGCTAACCGCCTGCCAGAGGGTCATGGCCATCCGGATGATCCGCGGATACCGTACGGTGTCCTGCGAAGCGGCGAGCCTCCTTGCTGGCCTACCACCGTGGGATTTGGAGGCAACAGTCCTTGCACACATGCACGACTTACGCGTGGAGATGCAACGTCGGGGCGAAACTCCGCTGCCGCGACAAGTCGCGGCATGGCGGACAGAGCTCCGGCGGGATCTCATGGTGAAATGGCAAGAGCGATTGTCGCAACCTCGTGCTGGGCACGCCACGATCGAGGCGGTAAGGCCCCTCTTTGAGGCGTGGCTGGAAAGGCCCCACGGCGTCGTCACCTTCCGTTTGGCGCAGGTGCTGACCGAACACGGCAAGTTCGGTCCGTACCTGTACAAGATTCGTGCGGAGACGACGCCCGGGTGTCGCCACTGTGTGGACCGCCCGGTGGACACGGTGGAGCACACAGTCGAGGTGTGCCCCGCTTGGGAAGAGCAGCGCCGTGTCCTCGTGGGGGCGATCGGCGGCGATCTCTCGCGCCGGGGCTTGGTTCAAGCCATGCTCCGGAGCGAGGAGGAATGGCAGGCGGTCGCCTCCTTCTGCGAAGCAGTAATGCTAGTAAAGGAGGAGGCCGACCGCCTTAGGCAAAGGCGGACACGCCGCCGCCGCCGCCGGGTTTCCGATCCCAATTTCCGGCCACCGTAGGCGCGGGCTCGCGGACGGTGGGCAATGGGTAGCTCGCTGTCCGTCCGTCCGGTAACAGACCGGTCCGAGCTCAGGTCGTCTACGGCGCGCACCGTTCCCGCGCGCCTCAAGGAGTTGTCAGCATACTGTAGGGGTCCAGCAGGGCCGAAGCCTACTGGGGCCAAAGGTTATGTGAGACTGTCACCAAAGGCCCCAGGATAAAGGCAAGGAATGGAAAGGTAGGTTTTTTAGTCAGTAAAAGTCTGACACTGTTTCCCGCCCCACCCAAGGGCGGGATTCGTCATTGGATGATTTTTACCTACCACTAAAAAAAAAAAAAAAAAAAAAAAACCCTTAATGGTGGTGGAATATTATTCCACACCTTAGATGCAGCGTAACGGAAACTACCCTTGAAAGCTGCTGTCCTATGAGTCTGTGTTGACAGTTGCTGTGCACAAAGCCGGGGTTCGCATTCTCGTTTACTAGCCATCCAACTAAGCTTATCGTACAAATACCTTGGTTTCTTAGACTTAATTATACCAAAAAGAAGACAGGCTAAGTGTAACTTTCGCCTCGACTTCATCTTGAGAATAGAATGTTTGTTTAAAAAGGGAGTGACATGACTTCTAGGGGGAACTGTATAACAGAAACGAGCACATGCATTTTGGACTCTCTGTATAAGTCTATCAGTGCGAGCCATCAAGCGCGGGCCGTAAACCGTATCAGCGTAATTTAATTTAGAAAGAACAAGGGTTTCGATTAGCTGTTCTCGTAGCTGTTCAGACAAGAAAGGTCTCATTTTGTATAGCAGTTTCAGGCGATAAAAACAATTTTTTACGGAATCAGCAATGTGCTTCTCAAATCTAAGGCCACTGTCCATTCGCAAACCAAGATTACGCGCCTCATCGACTCTTTGAACAGGCTCACCCATTAACGATAAATTAAGATATGTGGGAACCTGCTTCAACAGCTGCTTCGTACCGAACAACATATATTTGGTCTTTGATGGATTTAAAGCTAAACAGTTCTCATCTGACCAGGAAGCGATTCTTTCAAGATCATCGTTTATGTCTCTAATGGCTGATTCATAGTCCTCAGGTTTGAAAGACAAATATAACTGTATATCGTCGGCATATATGTGAAAACTGCATTTCTGAAGGCATTTTATAATATCTGCACAGTATATGATAAAAAGAATCGGACCTAAAATTGATCCCTGAGGTACGCCCCGTTCTACAGAAGAGAGAGCTGAGGTTAGGGTAGTCCCATCCGCTAAACGCAACTCTACGCGTTGCTTTCTGCTACTGAGGTAGCTATGGAACCACTGGATTGAATTTTCGTCAAAACCATAATATTTTAGCTTTGACAGTAACAGTGAGACATTTATACAGTCAAAAGCACGGGAAAAATCGAGCAACACCATCAGTGAACACATACCCTTATCCTGGTCTGCCAGAATATTGTCCGTAACATCCAGCAACGCCGTTGAAGTGCTTCGCTGTGTCCTAAAACCGGATTGTAGTTCAGGTAATATTTCGTTCTCTTCCAGAAACCGAGTCAATTGACGGCAAACTACCCTTTCCAATACCTTTGACAGACAGGGTAGGATACTGATCGGTCGCAAGTCTTTAACCTCTACAGGGTTTGTATTTTTAGGTAGTGGTTTGACCGTGGCAATTTTCCATTGGTAGGGAATGCTAGCTGTCCATATGGAGTAATTAACAATGTGCGTTATAATTGCCAAAGTGTACGGCATGGTCAGGGTAAGCATATCTAAAGTTATGTTGTCGTAGCCTATGGCATTGGACTTTAGATCACAAATAATGCGGGAAACGTCGTCTTGGTCCACCGGGGTGAGTGAGAAAACGGTATCACTGAATTTATTGGACTCATAGAATGAAATTAATGACGCGCTAGCTACTGGGTTTCCAGGGACATTCAAAAAAGTGTCATTTATAAAATCTGGGTTCCTTAAATGTGGGGGAAGGTCTTGTTCATGCTTTGAAGGTGCAAACGTGGCTTTAATATTCTTTCACAATAACTTAGGATTTTTTATTTTGTTGTTAATATTGTGTCGAAAGTATGCAGCTTTTTCACTGAACAAGGAACTTTTTACTAAAGACTTTAACTGTTTATAGTAATTATTCTTTTGTTCAGACTTACTTTTCCTATATTTGGTTAATGCCCTGTCCCTTAATTTCATCATAAACCTTATAGTGTCCGTAATCCATGGATGCGATGGTTCCCTAATAGTGACAGTCTTTAGTGGAGCGTGAACATCAAACAAAGTTGTAACACAATTATTAAAATAGTCGACCATGTCGTTAATGTCTGTAAATGCAGACGTCTTCTCTATGTTTAATTGTAACAAATCCTTATAAAAACGATCCCTACATATATCTCGTATTGGTCTAAATTGTAATACGAATGGCGTAATTTTTTCCCGCTTTATATTTAATTCACTTATTATAATGGAGTGGCCATTAATCGAACCAAACGATTCCACTGTCGTATATCTTGCCTTAAGATCTGTGCACAGTAGGTCGATAAGGGTTTCACTTGTACCCGTGAAATGAGTCGGCATCGTGACCAGCTGAACGAGGTTCATGTAATTTAAGAACTCTAGTACTTTTTTGGTTTTGGCCTCGTTTATGCTGAGCATGTTCACGTTGAAATCACCGAGTAATATATATTGATCACAGTTACCCAATGACGCCAAACTGTTAGTGACTCCATCAAGAAACAGGTCAATATCAAACCAAGGTGGTCGGTATGCTGTACCAATTGCAATTTTCTTTCCACTTATTGAGATCGTCAACCACATTTGTTCGTGAACACAAAATCACATCATGTCTGCTCCGAGGTTGGCTTGTCTTGAGTCCATCTGATTCGTCACAAACACTTAGAATGCTGTACAAAACAATAAAACACAAACATAACAACGATCACGCATTGCTCCTTTGATCGACTTTCAGGGAACTAAGTTATATTAATTTCATTAGTTAGACAATTGTAGTGACCAAACATGCAGTCAGTGCATGAAATTGACTCACTCGCTCTGAAACGCATGCGTGCTCTCGCGCTCATACTCTCGGCTGAATAGTTTTCGTTTTTTGTAATAGATACCTTAATAACATATTTCAAAATCAGACATGTAAAACTTAAAAAAAAATAAAAAATAACCGACTTCACTAGAAAAAAAATCACTAAAATTATTAAAATAACTTTAATTTCGGAAATCAGTGTTTCTCGGTATTGTTTGTTTCTTATGTGAAATTAAAATTATCCATGAACAAACATAAAAAAGTACGTTTATTTTTTGTGGAGCTTTAAATCGTCTGACAGAAGTTATGGTCCATGAAAAGTGTCTGACACTTATGATACTACTTTATAATAATATTCTACAAAACATATATATACTCGTATAAAACTCTGCCATACAAATTTGAGTTACGTAACTCTTATTTTGAATTCCCTTACTCACCTGGTAATTGTCCAAGGCCCCCGAGGGAGAGTTCCAAGAGCACATAGGTATTCAAAGCTCTCTCTCAAGCTAAGAGACGCTAGTGAGAACATAAGATTTCATCCATGTGAAAATAAGTTATGTCAGACAGTTTTGGGATCTGACAGTTTTGGGATCTTAGTGTACTAGCAGTGGGTCACTATCGAACTTTTGACAGACAAAACGCAACCGTTTTTCCGACGATGAAAACGGTTGGAGAAAACGTTCGACATCACAACTGGTTTGAGAACAGTTTAAAAGACGAAACTATTTATTTATTTATTAAACAATCCATGTGCACACATTTTATAACATGAGAAAAGAAGAAGGAAACTGGAAAAATAGGTACGGAGGTGTTTTTTTTTTTTATGGTAGGTAAAATCGTGCGGAGCGGAAAATAGTGTCAGACTCTTACTGACTAAAAAAGCTAGCAGGCTGGGCCTCTACGGTTCGCTGACAGCTCCTTGAGGCGCGCGGGAACAGTACGCGCCGTGCACGAGGTACAGAGGTTTATTTTTGGTGGAGAAAAACATCCAATGATATCTCCCGACCTTGGACGGAGCGGGAGATAGCATCAGACTCTTACTGAATAGAAAACCCACCCTATTCCTTTGTTGTCTTTCATACCAGGGCCGAGCCTTGCTTTCAGAAAAAGACCCTTGGCCCCAGTAGGCTTCCACCCTGCTGGGTCCCTACGGTTTGCTGATAACCCCTTGAGGCGCGTGGAACAGTACGCGCCTTCGACGACTTGGGCTTGGTCCAGACATTTACCGGACGGTTGGACAGCGAGTTATTCATTGCTTGCCATCTGCAAGCCCGCGAATAGGTACGAGGGTAATGAAAATAGCTACGTCAACACCATTTCCACAATTGACTGAAAAAGACGTCATTCTATTCAGTTTGGGAACATAGGTACCACTTCAAGCTCGCTAGATCATATGTTGCCGAGCATTTGCAAGGTAGAGATAAGGTATCTTCTGCCCGTTAGTTAAAGCCCGCATATTATCGAGCCACGTATCGAATACATTTTGATCAAATTGAATGTCCAAGGCAAAGAAGCTATCGAAGCCTATTTTTACTCCTACATGACGGGTGTGAGAATCTAGGTGCCTGTGCACAAACTCTTAGCATACTATGGTACTTAGGTGTTGGCAGGCACCTAGATAACTTCGTAGGTCCGGCAAGTACCTGGGGTATATTACAATCATTGAAAGTAACAACACTATTCAAAATAATGTTTTTGCTGTGTTTTATAATAAAGATTCTCTCTTTAGACAGAAAAAAAAACGGTTGGATATTTATTTGGTCTACAGAACAGAAAATGGTGCAATTTTTATAAAACTCTGCAATTAAAAATTGCATAAAGAAGTTATCGCAACTTCGGTCTCCCATTCATTCATTCGTTCATTTATTTTTGAGTTAATCAATTAAGTTTCTTCTAAAAACATCTAGTCTAAAATACTACAAAGGTGGGTACGGATTCCATTCAAAATTACCCATTGTTCTTTAATTTGCTTGGAAGCAAATTATGTTTGCTTCTTGATAGTCTATGACGCAAAGTAATCACTACAATAATTATCGTTATTATAATATTAATTGTTCTTGTATGATGTTGAACAACACTGTAGATTTTATAAATTAATTAATTAATTATGGTCACTAAGTGAATTAAACAAGTTATAGCAACTTGTACAGTCACGACTTTATATTTATTTTATATTTAATCTATTTTTTTTTCCAAACTGAGGAACTACTAATCACCTTCACATAATTCTTTCGTATCAATTCAAACATACTCTTTCAGCACCACGTCTTTTACACCTTCACACACTCATACCCACACACACTCACATCCACACATACTCACACCCACACACTCAAACCCACACACACTCAGACCCACAGACGCTTACACATCAGAAGCACAATTCTCAATCACCACACAGTCATTTTACTTTTAATTTAATTTAACTTTTCAATCTTTTACTTTTAATTTAATTGCTTTTTTACTATGTATCTAACATATTTTTGGTGCAATATCAGCTTTTCAGCTCAAAATTCGTACATAATTGGGTATATAGTGTCCAAATAGCAGTAGAACACTGACTCCTAAGACACAGGAATTCCTAGTTTAGGAGTCAGGGTATCAACTTTTGTGCGCCTTCAATTATCGTGAAATTAAACTGATATTAAGTATGTTGTAAGGACTTGTGTCAATAAAGTTATTATTATTATTATTTTATGAAATCTTAAAACCATTTATTTAACGAATTGATATTTTGTAAAGTCAAAACTCACAATAGAAACTTTCTATAGCTTTTTTCTCAGTACAATTAATTATAGTTATAATCGTAGGTACTGACAACCGCACACTAGTTACTAACAATTAGACGTTTACAGCGTCTTTATATTGTAGCAATTAGAACATTTTTTAGTTATATTTTATTACCACTAACGTTTTGATAACGTAATATTAGAAACCTCCGAAAGTCCGTTATCTACCGCCAAAAATTTGCATTTTATTTCCAGTTGCTGATCTGCAGTGGAGTTTGGACGTCTGTGTTCCTGTATGGGCTTAGCGTCGGCGCACCGACCGTGTTCATCCCTCAGTTGAGGAGGGAAGCGAACAATACTGAAATTATCACAGACGACATGGCATCTTGGATAAGTAAGTTCTTATTTCGTAATTCCGTTTATCAGTTTCTGTGGGAACTTAAATCTATCCTGAAAATCTACAGCAGACTTACATTCACATGTTCAAATTTACATCATCGATATCAAACCTGTGCCGGATCTTTGAACTTCGGCGTTCAACGCTCGTCCTCTTGTTGCAACTTTTTCATTTTATTATATTACCAACTTATTTCTATTAATTGTTTTTTCCAGCCTCGGTTTACGGCTTCAGCGGGTTTCCCTTCGTTCTCATCCTCTCAATTGTCACAAGATTCGTCGGCAGGAAGATACCTTTTATCATTGCAGTCTTAGATACATTAGCTGCGTTCACCATTTTATATTTTAGTAAAAACGTCACTCACATTTTAATAAGTAATATAATGCAGGGACTATTTAGTGCTTCCCAAATAGTAATAACTATCATGATCCTGACCGAATATACTTCACCAAAGTACAGAGGAATATTTCTAACAATTAAATCAGCTACGTTCTACTGGGGCATCTGGGCTTCAAACGCGATAGGCACCTTCTTACATTGGAAAAATATTCCCCTCTTTGGGATAATATGTTCTCTGTATACTTTACTAACTATTTTTATGTGGCCCGAGTCTCCATATTGGTTGGCAAGCAGAAGAAGATTTGACGAATGCGCAGCATCACATCGTTTGTTAAAGGGTTGTGATGAAGATTCAGAGAAAGAATTAGAAGCACTGATAAACTCTCAAAAAGAATATACAGCCAGCTGTGGAGTTGAAAAACTATCTGCAAAAGAACGCGTAGCTGATTTCTTTAAAACGGTAAAATCAGTAGAATTTTATAAACCAACCATTTTATCTTTTATAACTGGTTGTTTAGGACTTTTCAGTGGAAAATTAGTTTTTGCTCTATATGCCATTGATATTTTAAAGAAAATAACAAATAGTGAATCATCGGCTTATGTTGCAATGTTAGTAATAGATGGTATCACAGTTCTGAGTATGTACGCAGGTTGCGTTATATCGAAATATGTAAAAAGACGTACATTGTTGTTAGTTGCGTCCAGTATAGGTGTTATATTTTTATTTATTTTATCATTGTACTTATACTTAATAACCCTAAATATGATTACAGAAAATCAATATGTATCAGTCTCATTACTTGTTGCTTTTTCAATATCTGTTAGTTGTGGGCCTTTGATTATGTCCATATCAGTTTATGGAGAGTTAATCCCAATAAGATCTAGAAATTTGTCTGTGTGTCTTATAGCATTATTCGGTAAACTAATTATTGCTTTGTGTGTAAAATTATCTCCCTTGCTATTCAGAACTTTTGGATTGCACGGAGGTTTCTTATCATTCGGAATTTCTTCTTTAATTATTATATTAATCTTGTACAAATACTTACCCGAAACAAAAGACAAAACTTTACAGGAAATAGCAGACTGCATAAAAGGTGACAAATCAAATAAAGGTTTTTTTTTTTTTTTTTTTTTTTGTGGTAGGTAAAAATCATCCAATGACGAATCCCGCCCTTGGGTGGGGCGGGAAAAAGTGTCAGACTTTTACTGACTAAAAAACCTACCTTTCCATTCCTTGCCTTTATCCTGGGGCTTTTGGTGACAGTCTCACATAACCTTTGGCCCCAGTAGGCTTCGGCCCTGCTGGACCCCTACAGTATGCTGACAACTCCTTGAGGCGCGCGGGAACGGTGCGCGCCGTAGACGACCTGAGCTCGGACCGGTCTGTTACCGGACGGACGGACAGCGAGCTACCCATTGCCCACCGTCCGCGAGCCCGCGCCTACGGTGGCCGGAAATTGGGATCGGAAACCCGGCGGCGGCGGCGGCGTGTCCGCCTTTGCCTAAGGCGGTCGGCCTCCTCCTTTACTAGCATTACTGCTTCGCAGAAGGAGGCGACCGCCTGCCATTCCTCCTCGCTCCGGAGCATGGCTTGAACCAAGCCCCGGCGCGAGAGATCGCCGCCGATCGCCCCCACGAGGACACGGCGCTGCTCTTCCCAAGCGGGGCACACCTCGACTGTGTGCTCCACCGTGTCCACCGGGCGGTCCGCACAGTGGCGACACCCGGGCGTCGTCTCCGCACGAATCTTGTACAGGTACGGACCGAACTTGCCGTGCTCGGTCAGCACCTGCGCCAAACGGAAGGTGACGACGCCGTGGGGCCTTTCCAGCCACGCCTCAAAGAGGGGCCTTACCGCCTCGATCGTGGCATGCCCAGCACGAGGTTGCGACAATCGCTCTCGCCATTTCACCATGAGATCCCGCCGGAGCTCTGTCCGCCATGCCGCGACTTGTCGCGGCAGCGGAGTTTCGCCCCGACGTTGCATCTCCACGCGTAGGTCATGCATGTGTGCAAGGACTGTTGCCTCCAAATCCCATGGTGGTAGGCCAGCAAGGAGGCTCGCCGCTTCGCAGGACACCGTACGGTATCCGCGGATCATCCGGATGGCCATGACCCTCTGGCAGGCGGTTAGCCGGGCCGCCACTCGCTTCCGTAGCGATGGCGCCCACACCGGCGCACCGTAAAGGGCCATGGACCGAACGATGCCTGCGTAGAGCCTCCGGCAGGAGGCGTCTGGGCCCCCTAGGTTCGGCAGGAGCCGCTTGAGCGCAGCCCCAGTCGCATTCAACCTGGGAGCCAGACGTCGGAAGTGCTCCTTGAAGTTCCACCGGCTGTCGAGGACGAGTCCCAGGTACTTCATCGTCGACCCGACGCCGATGTGAACTCCTCCTACCGTTAATTGGGAGCCCGGAGGTGGCGCGCTCCGAAGGCCGTGAAAACACATGGCCTCGGACTTGTGCAATGCCACCTCGAGTCCCAACTGCTGTATCCTCTCCACGACTGTCGCAACCCCGCGCGTCGCTAGTTCGACCGCCGCCTGGTACGACCGTCCCCGCGCCAGGACCAGCGTGTCGTCTGCGTAACAGACCACGCTGACCCCGTCGGGGAGGTCGGCGCGCAGCACGTAGTCGTACCCGATGTTCCACAAGGGCGGCCCTAGTACCGATCCCTGCGGAACACCGCACGACATCTCTCGCCGTTTCAACTCCCCCTGATGACCGGGGTAGATGATGAACCTGTCCGACAGGTAGGCCTCGATCACCCGACAGAGGTAGTCGGGCACCCGGTGGTACCGGAGTGCCCTACCAATGCAACTCCAGGGCAGGGAGTTGAAGGCGTTGGCGATGTCCAGAGACACCGCCAAGACACACCTGCCCCGGGACACCGCATCCCCCGTCGTGAGGGCTCGCACGCGCATGATGGCGTCCACAGTGGAGCGCCTTCTGCGAAATCCGAACTGGCCGTCCGCAAGATCCGGCCCCTTCCGTGCCAGATGCACGACGAGGCGGTCTGCAATTACTCTTTCAAAGAGCTTGCCCACCTCGTCGAGCAGCACAATGGGCCGATACGCGGACGGAGAGTCCGCGGGGCGCCCCGGCTTCGCGATAAGGACCAGTTTCCCCGTCTTCCAGCGAAGCGGGAACTGGCCCCTCTCCATGCATGCGCTGAAGAGCCCTCTCAGTCGAGACCCGAGTTCCTCCATGGCCAGGACCCAGGCTTTTCCAGGCAAGCCATCGGGTCCTGGGGCGGTGTTCTTGGCACTCAGCCTTCGCACCGCCACTCTCATCTCCACCTCGGTCACCTCTGGAGCATTGTTGCCGTCGTTGCCGTCGTGGTCCGCATCGGACACCGCCGCTGGTGGCGGAGCCATAGGCGGGGGAGTATGCTCCCCTCGCGTAGGGAACAGAGCGCTCACCACACCCTCCACGAGCTGGGGCCGGAGACTCTGAGTCAGCGGGGGAGCCCATGGGCGGAGTTTCTCCATCACCATTTTGTATGGGCGTCCCCACGGATCGACGTTCAGAGACTCCAGCCACACGTTGCGGGCCTCGAGTTTGGCCCGCTTTATCTCCGCTCGGAGGGTGCGCTTTGCAGCTCTGTATCCCTCATACAGCTCCGCCTCTATGGCCTCCGCACCCGGTGGATGGGTGCGGCGCCTGCGGTGTCTAGTATACCGGCGTCGCGCAGCATTGCACGCATAGCGCAGTGCCGCAATCTCTGGCGACCACCAGTGTACTTGGCGCCGGGCACGTCCTGGCCGGACTCGGGGCATGGCCGCGTCGCAGATTTGCGACATGGCCACCTGGAACCAGTCCGCCTCGACGTCGATGTCGACAGGCCTGTCCGGTGCTTGCACCCAGGCCTGTACTATCGCGGCTTCCTGGAGCAGGTCCCTGTCCAGCTGCCTCAGCGCCCAACGCGGACCACACGGGGTCCGTCGGACCGGCACGGTCGAGGTCTGGGCGGAGACGTCAAACCGGATGTACCGGTGGTCGGAGAACGTCTCCACCTCCTCTATAACGCGCCAGTCGACGACACGCGGTGCCAGTGCAGGGCTGGCGAACGTGACGTCCACCACCGACTCGCCCTGCATCCGCACACACGTGGGGACAAAACCCCGGTTTTGTACGACTAGGCCCTGTCCTAGGGCCCATTCCTCCACCCTTCGACCTCGCTGGTTCGTGAACCGGGAACCCCAAGCCTCGTTCCAGGCGTTGAAGTCCCCGCAAACGACCACGGGGAGGCTGGAGTCAAACCCAGCAACGACGGCATCCAGCTCCAAAAGGGAGCTGTCCAGTTCGGCGAGAGATCTGTTCGGGGACAGGTAGACGCCTACCACCACTATGTCCCCGAACCGTGCTGCCACGCAACCCCGACCTTTCTTGACGGCCTCGAGTGCCGGGGTACCGGCGGCGGCCGACGAAATGAGTGTCACCGAGCCGGTCAGGTCCTGAACCCAGTCGGCTCTGGGCAGGACAAAGTGCGGCTCGGAGACAACGGCGATGTTGATCGACCACTGCGCCATGCTCTGGAGCAACAGATCCTGAGCGGGGGCGCAGTGGTTGATATTCGCCTGGAGGAGACGTAATGGAGCCGTTATTGACAGTCCATTACAGTCTCCTCCCGGGCCTTCCGTGAGGGTCCTGCCGCGGTGGTAGCGGCGGCGGCGTCTGCGGAGGCGATGGCGGCGGCAGCCAACGGGGCAGCCGCGGCGGTGAGCACCTTCGCGGGGACGGGCCTTGGGACCTTGCCCTTGGCCTTGGCGGGGGGATCGCAGGTCCTGCTCCCAGCCCGGTGGTCGGCCGACTTGCCTGCCGCCGCACATGCGTAGCAGTGCGGCGCTGCACTGCAGGTATCGGCCTTGTGGCCGGGCTGACCGCACTGGAAGCAGCGGTCGCTGCGATCTTCCTCCGCTGCGCAACAGACCCCCACGTGGTGGCCCACGTGGCAGCGATAGCAGCGCAGCGGTCTGGGCTCCAGCAGCTTGACTCGCGCGGAGACCCAGCCCACCAGGAGTCGCTTACCCTCCCCGGTGATGCTCCTGGCCGCTGACAGGGGGCAGTTTACAGTAACCGCCCCCATGCCAGTGCCGTCAACACGGATGGTGCCTGCCCGGACCTGATCGGCAGGGCACCCACCCGTCCTGGCGACAGCGGCCACGACCTCCTCGACCTCGACGGAATCGTCCAGGCCCATAATGCGCATGTCGACGCATCTTGTGGGCCTGGACACCCGGACCTCCTCCGCATCCAAGGACGCCCTGATTTTTTCAGCCAGGGCGTCTGCGGTGGGGCCGCTGTTGGCTCCGGGGACCTCCAACATCAGGGCACCAGTTGCGGTATGCCGCATCTGGAAGCCCCCGGTGATCCCGAGGTCGGTGAGGTTCACCGCCCGCTTCGCCTTACGGAGGACCTCGCCGTAGGTCGCACCCTTTTTCGCTGCCTCCGGCTGCAGTGTGATAACTACAACCGTGGAGCGCGGGGTGCGAATCCTGGCCGCGAGGGCCGTCCGCTTCCGCAGCTTTTGCCGCTCACGCCTCCTGGCAGCCCGAGCCGCCCTGCCAGCCTGCTTTTTGGCTCCGGCCACTTGCCATCCGGCTTCGGCCGGAGGATCTGCAGGTTGGGGAGGCGGTCTAGGCCGCCTGCTTGCCGCCACAGCAGGGGCTCCCGCCGCCTTTGTGGCCGGTGCCGACTTGCCCTTCTTAGGGGCAGCAGCAGGGGTTGGCCTCACCTGCTGCTGTTGCTTGGCCTGTGGGGCCGCTCCGGCGGGGTTCGCGACCGTGGCCACGCGCCTGGTCTGCCCTGACGGGCCCGCCTTGGGCGCAGCCGCCGAGGCCGCGGCGGCAGCGTATGACGCCGCCCTTCGCTGGCCGGAGGCCGCTAGTGGGGGGCGCAACACGATGCCCTCCAGCAGGGACAGCTGCTGCTGGATCCGCAGCTGGAACTGCTGCTGCTGCTCCTGCAGCTGCTTTTGCAGCTGCTGCTGAAAAGCAGCCAGTTCCTGCTGCACCAGCGTCAGCAGCTGGCTTCCCGACTCGGCCTGGGGCTGGGGCTGGGGCCGAGGCTGGGGCTGAGGCTGGGGCCGACTTTGCCCCTGCCCTTGCTTGCGCCCCCCTTCCACGGGCTCCTGGCTGCGGGCCCCATGGACCCCAGCGAGCTCGGCCTGGATCTCGGCCCGGAGCCCGGCTTTGAGCTCAGCCCGGAGCTTCGCCACGCCTTTCCGGAGGGCGACGTCGAAGGCCTCCTGCATTGAGGCGGCATGGCGGAGGACCGTCCTCTCCTTCGACGTCCGCTCTCGCTTGCGGCCCATATCCCGCAAAGCGGCGACGACGAGCTCGCCGAAGGAACGGCGTGACTCCTCGGCGGAGTCTTCCCGCTCGCTGCCAGATGGCCCCGAGGGGTCCATCGCAGCGGGGTGGCGCCCTTCCGCGGCGAGCCTCTCGGCTCGCTCGGCCGCCTCCTGGGAGGTGACTCCCCGTCCTCTTCCCGGTGCTCGGCCCGCTCCCCGCCCACTGGTAGGGATTTTTCGGGCCGAGCCCTTTTCACCGTCGGAGGACGACTTGTCCCTCGACAGGGAGCGTTTCCGGAAGAAACTTGCGTTTCTTCCGGTGTCGCCTCCCGACTCCACCACTTCTTCCAACTCCGAGCCTGAGCTCCTTCCGGATGCCGCGTCGGACTCCGACCGCGCATCACTCTCTATAGGGTTTTTAAAAAATTTGCTTTTTTGTTCCATATGATTCCCACGAGTAAAAACTTCGGGTACTTGCTCAAAATCTGTGGTCCGCACTAGAGACTAATTTAGCTACCCATTAGTCAAGCTAACAACCTCCCTCACGGTGCGCCGCCGCTTGGAGGTTTGGGGTAATTTTTTATAGAGGTTGTCTTCCTCGCGGCCCGGGCGGTTAAGCCAAGACCCTCGACCCCCATCAAAAGTCAGAAACATGACCTTGGACAATCTCTGGGGCTACGAGAACAACGGTGGCAGAAGGAGGAGAAAGCCTTCCTCCTGCCTGCCCGGTGGCAGGGTGAGTGCACGCCGAGCCCGCTCTTGCTTCGCCACTGTGCCCTCTGCTAGAGCAGAGGGACACGCGTTGAAGCGTACTCCCGACAGAACATTCGCAGACGGCCATCGAGGCCCCTTAGGCAGGAGTGCCCAAGGGGTGGTTGGCCGCCTCCCAGGGTGCACCGTCCCGCAGACTAGCCTTCGCTCCGGACGTATCCGCAAGGGAACTATAGCCTGCGGGCACTCGTGGAGGTTTTCTGTCACGGCACCCCAAATCAAATAAAGGTGGAGTAGCATCTCATAAGTTGCTAGTTACTAATGATAAAATCTAAAATAATAAATTCCATGGTTAAACTGAATTAATATTAATTTATTTCATTGTTTTTATAATAAAAATAAATAAATAATATAAAAAAAATAAGTTACATAATATAATTAATAAGAAAAATAAAATTGTTGACAATATAATTCGTCTTACACTAAATATTTTTTTTTGCTTTATGCTTTGTATGTTGTAAAAAACAACAATCAAATTAACATTTAATAAGCAAAGGAAATAAACTAAAAATATTGTTTTTTGTTTATTTTTTATGCAGGTGGCGCAAAAGTAATGTCGTAATTTAGATTGGCTTCCATTTAGTTAGAAATAAAAAAAAAAATATTTTTCCTCAAAAGTTTACTTGAAAGTGTGAAAACCGGTACTCAATCAGAAATTATTTGGAAAAAATTATACCACGCAAATGGTCACCTTCCGAATTGATGCATAATGATTGTTTTGTGGTAGTTTATATTAGAAAAGGTTCATTGTGGTAAACGGGAAGTTCCAAAAAAAACCCCAAAGGAAGAAATCTAGCACCGATAGATTTAGCAATTTGGACGCCAATTCAAATTAAAAAAACAACAGCTTGAAATTTGAATGAAAAAATTGTTAAATTAGAAGAAAGAAAGAAAGAAAAAAAATCAAATAGCAAGATGGTTGTCTTGCTGAATTGCTGACTGTTTTTTCTTTCTTCCATAATATTGTGCAATAATTATAAGTCTAATACGAAAAACTTCTCTCGTTATCGCAAAAAGAAAAGTTATTTCTGGTAACTATGAGGCAGCTAGCTTACCATCATGTGGGGGTTCTACTAGGACTGTCATAAAAAAGTCATAAAACAAAGCTTCCAGCCATCCCTTAGGGTCCATTCACACTGAGACGCGACGATAATGAAGAAGCCAGTTGTTTCACGATCTGAAATAATTCGCGGCGCCGTGAAACGCATCGTGAGTCAGCGATACATATCAGACTTTGCTGCGTTAATGCTTCGTCGTGCGGTGCCGCGATCATGATGATAAGATACAGCAGAATGTGTTTTATTTTATTTATTTTCTCAATGAAGCGTGGATCTATTATAGTTTTTATTTTTTATTTTACGAATGTGCAATACAATATCTTAAAAAATCCTCAGCACACGAGTTGAACCAATTTTCGGGTCGCAATCAAATCGGGCGGATGTGCTTAACCATAGCAACGGGTTCAACTTATTTGCCACGTACTATACAATTTCACTTGACGTCACGTCTCGATGTGAGCCTATCCTTACATTTAATGCCACCGTCATGCGTCACTCATTTACTATTCGTAACAAAACTCCATTAGATCAGCTTTTCTGATCTTCAATTTCTGAAGAAGATATTGTTATCTGTCATCTTTCAGTAAAAGAAATGCATCGTAAATATTCCATAACGCGTTTTATAAAGGTTAAGTAAGTGTATTCAATTTTGTAAGATAACAAGATAATAGCTCAATATTCATTGAAAAAGTTCTGGTAAACAATCTGCAAAGTTTACGAGGTCATTAGTGTAATATATTATTAAAATAAAACTACTAACTTTATAATTTACTTTATTTTTTGCGTCTGCTTTATACTGAGGCAATTTTAATGGTGTTTAAGTTGTTGTTACTAGAGTTTAAATTAAATTGGCCGCAAATTGTGAAGTTATTTCACTGCTTAACCTATTTATAATAGTTATTATAATATTATCATCCAATGCATTGATTACCTGAAATTATTCTTTTAAAAGTACAAGTTCTGCATGCGCTGCTGAATGGCTCGCAAACATCTTGGATTTTGCTTTGAAATAATAGTCACCGATAGTAGAAGAAGATCTAGTTTATTGCGTAACTTACCGTATATGTAGCGTGAATGATTAATGAGTACAGCCGTCTGTGAATGATATTTGTGTACTGTCGCTTTACAATATAATTTGTGCAAGGTAACGAAATAGTGCTGATCTGCAATGCGCGAGGGCCATGTATGACACATGACTCTTACAAGTTCTTATTGCGAAAGGCTATCAAAATTATTATTTTTGTAGGTTTACCTAAATCGCACTTTTTCCATCAAAGTCCAGTCCTTTCAAAAAACATTATAAGCCAAAGTAAACCTTGGATCGAAACAAATCGCTGTACTCTAGTTGTTGTTCTTAACTTAAGAGGAAACTTTGTGCTTCGCCTGCGTTTTTTGTTGAGAGATACTTCAACGAACTAATTATTATATCCTTTGTGTGTCAAGGCTAGATAGTGATCAATTAGCTTGTATTAATTCATTATTTGGCACTTACTCCTATTTACTACTTCGGACGGAGTCTTGGACTATCATCGTATAAATAACAGACTTGCTGCGTAATGTATTTCTTTTTTCCTTTACGTTTTGTGTAGTGGAAAGGTTGGATGTGTATTAGCCATGACCTCAAAACTAATGTGACTTGTGACTTACCATCAACAATTAACAATTACATCACAGCTTACCATCAGGTGGGATCGTAGTCAAGAACTAGTTTATATTAATAAAAAAATATGAAGATTCTAAAATAGTATATAATATTGAGGTATATCTGAGACGATATTTAGATCCTTAAGAGAGCCCAGGACGTCGTAGTTTGGTTACAAACAGTACATACATAAGTACGATGCAATTAAAGTTAGTTTAGTACTTTCTGAGCGAGTCTGTTGAAAAGATTTTTAAAATTTATTATTCTATGTAAGAGTATAGAACGGGTGCTTAAATGGAAGGTTCGGGCGTACCTAGAAGTTAACGACATCCTCTGTGACCGGCAATACGGTTTTCGCCAAAATCGCTCTATTATGACGAGGCCATTGAGAAGCATGGGGATGCGCTTGCAGTCTCCCTTGATATCTTGAAAGGCTCAACACCATCGCTGACCATTTGGCCAGGTAGTGGTCAAACGCGAGCCTAAACATAATTTAAAAAAAAAAACAAGTAAATTTTCTTAATTTTTTTATGGTATGTAAAATCATGTTTATTCGAGGAAGCTTCAAAGTCGCACCAATCTCCGAAAAGATGATCGAAAATCGCCTTCGTTGGTATGGACACGTCCAAAGACGCAATGAAGACCACATAGTTCAGATCGCCTTACGCCTACCAGAACAAACAAGAGGTAGAGGCCGCCCGCCATTGACCTGGTGGTCAAATATAGAGAGGGACCTCAAGAAAGCCCAGTTGCCAAAATTGACAACCCTAGATAGAGCCACTTGGCGCAGGAAAGTGAGGAGACCCGACCCCAAATAATGGGACCAGGGAAGGAAGAAGAAGGTATGTAAAATCATCCAATGACATCCCCCACCGTTGGGCGGAGCACGAGATAGTGTCAGACTCTTACTAACTAAAAGCCTACCCCGTTCCTTCGTTGTCTTTAATAATGGGGCCGAGCCTTCTTTTCAGAAGCCGACCCTTGGCCCCAGTAGGCTTCGACCCTGCCTGCCTGCTAGCAGGCTGGGCCTGTACGGTTTGCTGACAGCTCCTTGAGGCGCGCAGGAACGGCACGCGCCGTCGACGACTTGGGCTCGGTCCGATCGGTTACCGGACGGTTGGACAGCGAGTTGCCCAATGCTCGCCGTCCGCAAGCCCGCGCCTACGGTGGCCGGAAATCGGAATCGGAATCCCGGCGAAAGCGGGGGTGTGACCCCGTTGCCTTTACCTGATGCGGTCAGCCTCCTCCTTTGCTAGCAATACTGCTTCGCAGATGGAGGCAACCATCTAACATCGTTCCTCGCTCTGGACCATGGCCCGGCGCGAGAGATCGCCACCGCTGATCACCCCCACGAGGACACGGCGATGCTCTGCCCAGGCGAGGTACACCTCTACCGTGTGCTCCACTGTGTTCTCCGGGCGAAATTTTCTAGAAGTCGGAATTGTTTTTGTCAAAAGAATCGAATTATAATGATCACCGTTTAGCGATATATAGTCACGTCACGCGCGTATTTGTGGGAGCCTTAAAATTGTTATTTTATTCGGGATCTGTGTGATTCACGTGTTGCGTGACGTTCTTTAATAAAATAGAATGGCGAATTAATTAAACATTAGAATAGAAAAACGCTTAAGAAATGAAATATTCATTTTACGAGTACATATTAACCAATAGTTACGGTTATAAATTAACTAAATCTTATCACAAAACACGTTGGTAAAAATATTCTATGGTAATATGATGCTATTTATAATTTAAACTTTATAGCCGATTAAATAATGTATAATTTATTGTACCGAAAATAAAAAAATAAGTTCTTTTTACCAACAATTTGTTTAATTTTGTGGTTAATTTCAAAACACAGCATGAATATAAGCAACACGATTGATCAAACACGATTTGAAAAACAATAAAATAAACCTATCTATCAAATAAGGACGCCAAAGAATAAGAGCGTGTTAGCATTTTTTATGGGTCCGTACCTCAAAAGGAAAAACCGGAAACTTTATAGGATCACGTTTTTGTCCGTCTGTATATCACCACCCTTTATTTGGAGAACGAGTGAAAGTATCAAGTTGAAATTAAAACCACATAATTCAGATGTGCAGTTCCGTGAAGCTGTGAAAAAATCAAACATCTAGGATAACGGAAAAAAAATATATAGCCGTTTATGTAGAAAAAAAAAGTTTTCAATACTCTCAAGAAATCAAAATTAATAAGGTACTTCCCGATAAACCAGAATCTTGAAATTTGGCACAAAACAAGGTCGAAACACAGATACTGGAATAAATTGGCGTATCACGTTGCGCACAAAATTCACTGTATTCTCACAGTCACAACAGCTAGAAAAACCCCACAAATCGCTTCAATTCCACTTTTCATTTCGTCAAATTGAAAATAAAAACGATTTTCAATAAAGAAAAGCTTTAACTTTTATGAGCTCTCTTTCAAGACTCTTATTGTTTATTCTCAAAACAAAAAAAAAAACTTTTTTTATTCAAAAATCAAACCATTCCAAGCAAGAAACCTCAAAATGAATTTGAAAGAGTTTAGCGCATAGCATATGCAGGAAACCGGTGCAATAGGCATTCCATCGGTAGCAGTCAACATTTGGGTTATGGTAATGATCACATAACAAACAAGGTAACGACACCGAGTACTCGAGTTCGTCGCTCCTATACTCAGGACGTTCACAAAACTTGTAATTACATTACTAAAGTGAGTGAACTTACTGAGTTTGTGGTAGTGAAAAGCTAAAGCGACGTGATAATGCGACTACGAAGAACACATCCATTTTTGGGGTTCCGTACCTCAAAAGGAAAAAACTGAACCCTTATAGGATTACTTTGGTGTCCGGTCTGTCTGTCAAAACACTTTATCTCGGGAAGTGTTGAGGTATCGAGTTTAAATTAAAACCATATAGTCAAGTATGCGGCCCCTTGAAGCTATGAAAAAACTCACTTCTAAGTAAAACTGACTTCTAAGTTAACAAAAAAAAAAAAATAGATACGGCCGTTTATGTCGCAAAAAAACGTATATTGCAACACTTTCAAGGGAATCAAAATTCATAGGGTACTTTCCGTTGACCTTGAAATTTAATATGAAGCAAGGTTTTATAGCACAAATATTGAAATAAATCTAAAAACTGTAAATTATAGATACGTCACAAAAAAAACTCTTTTCGTTTCGAAAAAACTACGGAACTCTTAGTTTCGCACTCGCACTTGCCCAGTTTTTTAAGTTTGACTTGGGTATAACTTGCGAATACTTTTCACCCATAACCTTAAACTTTTTATATGATAATCTACTTAACTACTACCGGTACAAAAAGAAAAAAGTCAGTGTAGCACTAGTAGAACAGTAGAGTATTTTTATTGAGGTCCAAAAAATACTTAGGCGTGGGCTTGCGGACGGTAGGCGCGAGCTTGCGGATGGCGAGGTATGGGTAGCTCGCTGTCCGACCGTCCGGTAACCATCCGGACCAAGCCCAGGTCGTCGACGGCGAGCACTGTTTCCGCGCGCCTCAAGGAGTTGTCAGCAAACCGTAGAGACCTAGCCTGCTAGCTGCAGGAGGGAGGGTCGAAGCCTACTGGGGCCAAGGGCTTGCTTTTGAAAGGAAAGCTCGGCCCTGGTAAGGCAACGAAGGAACAGGGTGGGTTTTTAGTCAGTAAGAGTCTGACACTACCTCCCGCTCCGCCCAACAGCGGGAGATGTCATTGGATAACCACGAAAAAAAAAAGGACCAAAAAATACTCCAGCGATTTTAAAATAACCAGCATCAATATCAAAAAACCAGAAAATGGCAGACCAAGGCACACAACTATATCAACGCGAATACTATGCGCGAATTTATACTGTACAACAATTTTAGCTTTGACAAATCCTACGACGATTTCGTAGTTGAAGTTGACATTATAAAGCATTACAACCCAGTAACAAGGTTCAAGGTTATTTTGGCCGACAAGTTCAGTTTTTGTTTAAATACACTAAAAGACAAAAACTATCGTATTAATTAGACAAGAGATGACTAGACCAGAACGTTAGCCATGTATCATTTAGCATATTTTGTAGAAGAAATGCCGTTTGGTGAAGGATCAAAATGATCTAGACTGGAATATCTTCAAATAATTATATATTATGGAGTTAGTGGCAATAGAAACGATTCTGTGACTGTTCTCAAATATGGAGAGATTTTAGACGAGTATGCTGGTCCTTTCTTAGTATATATTACTCAAATCCCAGTTTTGCCTCATGGTGCTCATACATGGTGTCAGCTCGAAACCCAGATTAAATCCATGGTGGAGACGAGCTCCGAAGATGCGTTAGACAACGCGCTCCAGCTTCAATTACCTCACACGAGAGAGTGTTGGGGCCAAGGATCGATTTCTGAAAGGGGCCGAACCTTGGCCCCAGTATGAAAAAAAAACGAGAGAGTGTATTAGTAGAAAATGCTCAAAATATTGTGTTAAAAACTTAGTTCACAGCATGCCACATCATGATAATCGAGACAAAAGGGCTTATGGAGGTAATACAAGCATTGAGACGAAAAAAAGTGTTGTTTTTTCAATAAATTCTAAAGTGTATTGTAGATAGAATAAATATTTTCAAGTTTCATTGTTATTGTCATTAAGTTAGAAGTGATTTCTTAGTATTTAATTAAAATAAAATAGTGTCCAAAACGAGTTATCTACTTTTGTTATCTTTTAATCAGTCGGATCAATCGGATGGCCATTATGGCCGAAAGGTTCTGGAATGGCGAACCCTACCGGAAGACGTAGCGTTGGAAGGCCTCCTAGAGAGTGGACCGATGACCTCGTAAGGATTGTGGGACTCCGATGGATACGAGACGCACAGAACCGTTCATTGTGGTGACACTTGAGGGGGGGGGTCTATGTCCAACAGTGGACGTTTTTCGGCTGGAATGATGATGATGATGATATAATTTGTTTATAAAATAAATATACGGCACAATTGTATAATGCGTATAATTGTATAACATAAGACTAAAATTAATATCAATGGTTTAACATAGTTCAACATAAATTATAGTTATAAAACTATAATTAAAGCTTCCGTAATCATAGAATCATAAAATTAAGCAGATAACTCGTAACTAGACACTAATGTGTTATAAACAGTTAATTGATTTACGGCATGATTTATTATTATTTAATAGCTTTTATACGGCAAGAATTTAAGTTTATTAAATAAACACTGCGCAATAATTAACATAAAAATCAATATAAATATAGTAGGTTTACATACAGAAATACAAAGATCTTACTCTTTTTAGGCAATAAATCATTCTCACTCACATAATATAGGCGAAAGTTTAGGTGTATGTGCATGTAATTTTTCCTCCTCCAGGCTCAAACAATAGAAAAAAATTGAAAAATATATAGGATACTTTTATCCCAGAACCTAGTGGTAAATAAGTCAGATAAATAAGAGGAGAGCCTCTTGTCAACATACGCTTAACTTTGAGAAAAACGCCAATCATCAAAAACGAGTCGATTGAGCAGCGTTCGGGAAGCTGCGTAGTATTTTCCCGTCCAACAAAAACAGGGTCTCAAGACAAAAGTCTATAGCCAGTGATGATATACGGCTCTGAAACGTGGTCGTTCACATTGGGCTTCACGAGAAAGCCACTCATCACACAGGTCATCCAAAGGATAATGAGAGGGCTATGCTAAGAGTTTGCTTGAGTGATTGGATCAGAAATGAAAATATCAGCTGGAGAACTAAGGTTACGGACATAGCTCGAAAAATCGCCAAACTTAAGTGGCCGCTGGTGTTGGTCGCTGCGCTGTGTGTCGCGGATTTGATTCATGATCATCAATAATATTTGTTCCGGGTCTGGATTTCGTTTATTTATGCCTTTTTAGTGTAGGGCAGCGCTTATTAAAAGAAGAGTGAAAGCTAACTCCAACATTGATAGTTATTTTCCGGGCGCTGGAAGAGGCCATAGTCCGGAGTGAGGAGGAATGGCAGGCGTGCGCTTTCATCTGGGAAGCAGTAATGTTAGAAAGGAAGCGGCCGCATGAGTGAATAGACCAATCATCTTCACGACCCAGCCGCAGGAACTCCGATACCGATTTCCAGCCATCGCTTGCGGACATGAGCAATGGATCGCCGTCCGGCCGTGCGGTAATCGTCGTGATTTTAGTCAGTAAAATTCTAACACGAAGAGCGAGAGAAGTCATTGGATAATTGTCTCATTTCAAAAAACTAAAAAAACATACAAAAATAGGTCGATAAATGAATACATCAGCCTTATAATGTTCCTACTGTTGAAACTTAGGCCTCCTCTCTAGGAAAGGAAATGGGCTGCAATCCACCACGCAGGCCCAGTGCGGGTTGGTGGCTGTCACATGTCTTCGAATTTTTGGTTCTAAGACATGCGGCTTTCCTCACGATGTTTTCCTAAACCGTTTTTGAGAGCAGTGGTGATGAAATAAATCACACAGAGTAATGCGCCTGGCTGGGTTTGAACCCGCGACCTACAACTTGTTAGTCGGGGCTGTTACCACTCAGCCACCACTGCTCATGAATGGATTATATAATTTTTATTGTACACCATAACTGACTACGACAAGGCTTTATAAGTGGGACCTTATGTACAACAAAACCGGCAGGGTCTCTTTTTTCTTGCGTAGGAAAGAACACATCATAACTAAGGGCCAAATTCACCAAGAAACTAATCGCGATTATATAAAACAAATCGCAGTTTGAGCGCCTAATCGAGATTATAGCTTCATTTTGCGTTTCACCGCTATGAATTAAACCTAGTTTACGCTAAACTCAGTTTCAATTCTTTTGTTGTCTATCATGTTTACGACACGGGTCTTTAAACTAGATTACGCTGAGCTCAGTTTAGTTGAACTGAGTTTTTATATTGAATGGTTGGTTGCGCCAATTTGCTATGATCCGCGACTTTGTTTTTTGTAATTTATTTTTTTGGCCTAGCAATCCTATCCCTACCGTTTCCGCTTCCCGCACGACCTCTTGAGAAATGATTTGACATTGACGTTTGTGCATCGATTGTGAATGTGACCGCACCGCTAACACGCCCGCTCGAAATTACAAGAAAATTGACTGCTTCGTGATCCAATCATTCAGAGACTCAACAATAGTGCAGTGTAGTGCAAAACAGAACCTGGCAGTGGTAAAATGTGCGAAGTCGAGGTCCGCCGGCCGGCGCCATGTGGAACTTTCGAGGTTAAAAGGTCAGTGTTCCTTCTAATACATTTATCCCATTAATAAACGCTAGGCGCAGTATCTGCATATTGTTAACAAACCTAAGATCGCTTTTCAAACCTACAGTCCATTAAAACACAGCAACGCAAAAGGACTGAACTAAGCTATCTAGCAGAGCGTGACGCGGGTGAAGCTGCAGTTTGTCAGTCTCGACATCTAAAGCGGGCAAATATTTAAGAGGAGTCGTCGTCAAGAAGTGAGCCGGCGTCAACGCTAGTGGCTCCGATGGATCACTAGACAAAGTCCGACACAACGGACGCGTATTCATCAACGCCTCTACCTGAGCGAGTACGGTGCTCAACTCCTCGTACGAGAGAATCTGTTCGCCTATGACCCGAAACAGGTGCGACTTAAGGCTTTTAATATTCGCCTCCCAATTGCCACCAAAATGACTAGCCGCTGGCGTATTAAAACACCAATCAATGCGATTCTCAGCTAAGACATGGGCGAATTCACTTTGGTAGTACTTGGAGCGTAAGAATGTATGTAATTCCGAAATATTGCGTCGCGCTCCAACATAATTTGTGCCGTTGTCAGAGTATAAGCGCTTAACGGGACCACGGCGAGATAAAAATCGTTTAAATGCAGACATAAAACCCTGCGTACTCAAATCACTGGTTAACTCTATGTGAACCGCACGAGTTGTCATACAAACGAATAGGCAAATGTATGCCTTTGTGGAACGTATACCACGACCACGGGCAATAGTGACTTTAAACGGTCCAGCATAGTCCGTCCCAGTATGTATGAAAGGCTTCACCGTCTGTACAACACGACAAGAACGATGGTCGGCCATTTCCGGCGCGTTGAAACGCGGGCGGAGCTGCAACGCTGTTTTTATTTGTTCCATAGGGAATAAACGCAACGCGCCTATTTACCTAGATATAATAGTAGAAAACCCGCATCTAGGCATTTAGGCAACTATACGTTATTTCGCTCGTATAGTTAAAGAGTCATTGATAATTACGGTACCTACGCCGTCAACCGCACCGCATAATTATAGTTAGCTACGTAAATATCAGCGTACATATAAATCGATCGCATTCTTTTTCTTGACAAAATTCATTCGACCATCCTACAAATTGCATGTAGGTAGACGCATTTCAAAAATACCCGTTCATTGTTGAGTGAATATTTGTAGGAAACGGATAAACCATAGATTATATAGACAGGTTATTCCGTTCGTTCGCCGTTCGCTTTGTTGTTTACAATACTACCATATTGTTATCTGATAATTATCGCTTACTTAATAATTCGTTAAGTGTTTGTTTGAGTGTATAGTGTGAATATATCAAAGCAGGATGTCTCTTAAGGGAACCAAGGTTAGTACTGATTTAAAGGTTCAGTTAAAGCTTTTATACGCCGAAAGGGACTCACAGTTTTCACGTGTTCAATCAATTTGTGATAAATCTTTGCAAATCTCGGATCTGATGATTAGAGATGCTTTCTTGTGTTCGTTGGAAACTTTAGATAGTTTGCGCGCGGATTTTAAATCTACAATTAAGAATATAAACATTTTAGAGTTGGAGTTAAATCCTGATTACTGTGTGAGTTATCAGGCATTGTCGTCCTTTGATGACTTGTATTGTCGTATCAAACGTATTGCTAGGAGTTTAGAGACTCCCCCCCCCGCGAGTGGTTTATCCAACCCTCCTCGCGAACGCCCACGATTGCCGCCAATTCAAATACCTGAATTTGATGGTGACATTCGAAATTGGAATTTATTTATAGATAGTTTCGAAAATATAATACATAGGAACACATCGCTGACAGATCACGAGAGATTGCATTATCTCGTAGAAAAATTGACCGGTAAGGCAAAGGCTGTCTGTGCTGGAATTACGTTTAGCGCTGAAAATTACAATTTAATTTTGAACACTTTAAAAACAAAATACGAAGATAAGCGATTAGTAGCCACCGCATATTTAGATCAATTATTCGATTTGAAAGGTTTTTCCGTTTGTAACGATAATAATTTAGAGAAGTTTTTAAATATTTTCGCATCATCTGTTCGTGCAGTAAAGAACCTAAAGGTCAATGACCTCTGTGACTTTTTGTTTTTGTATATCGGTTTAAAGAAATTAGATCCTGAAACTGTTCGTCTGTTTGAAACGACTCAGCGCGGTAAAGAAATACCTAAGTTCGAAGATTTAGAATCTTTTATTCGCGACCATATTAAGGTATTGCAGCGCACGTCGGCACGTCATGAAGTCACGAATAGGACAGGTTCCGATCGCCGTATAGACGCGTCATCGAAGTCAGTCAAGACTGCACATACGCTAATTAATACCGCCTCAACACCTGACTGTTCTCTGTGTAAGGGTAGCCATACACAGCTGTACAAGTGTTCGGGATTTCAGAGATTATCGCCTAGTGATCGTTACAAGTTTGTCCGCACTAATAATTTGTGTTTTAATTGTCTAAGTGACAAACATCTGGTTACGTCATGTAACAGTGGTGTTAGCTGTCGTAAATGTCTAGCTAGACATCATACCTTCTTACATTTTGAGAATAGTAAGCTGCCATCGCAGCCGCAGCCTGCGCAGACGCGCGACGCTTGTGACGCGCGGCCTGCTGCAAGTGCAAACGACGTAACATTGTGTTCGCTTTCCGCCGCTGGTACTCAAATCACTACCGTTTTACTTGCGACCGCGCAAGTTGTCATTGTAGATGCCTTTGGCAAACCGCACACCGTTCGAGCGCTACTAGATGGCGCTTCCCAGAGTAATTTTATTACTCGGGATTGTTGTCAACGCCTTGGTTTTAGTTTTAATAATTGGTCATCCCGCTCAGAAGTGAAAGGTTTTGGAGGTTTAAAGGCAACCATTCACGGTTCCATTAAAATAATATTTAGTTCACGTTTTAATCGTAATATTTCGTTTGAAATGGATTCGCTAGTCGCAGATAAGATTACGGAACGGTTGCCCACGGTACCGGTTGACACGTCCATGCTGACGGAGTTTAAGAACTTGCAGTTAGCCGACGGAAATTACGCTTTCCCTGGAGATATCGATCTATTGATCGGTGCTTCGATTCTCCCGCATCTCCAGTTATCACGTAAAATTCAGGGTCTTCCGATGTACCCCGCTCCGCACGCACTGGAAACAGTTCTCGGGTTTGTTATAGTTGGTTCCGCACCCGCTTATTTAAATAGTTACTCGACTGTGTCGCACTGTTGCACCGTCGAGCCGCCGCTTGAGTCTACCATCCGCAAGTTCTGGGAGATTGAAGAGGTCAATGTCCCGCCTATTCTCAGCCCTGAGGATCAGGTCACTGAGGAGATTTATACCCGCACGACTACTCGTGACAAAGATGGTCGTTATGTTGTCGCGCTCCCTTTCAAGGGTGATATTTTTTCGCTCGGTGGCTCCCGTGCCTCCGCAGAAAAACGCTTTCTATGCTTGGAACGTAAGATGCAGGCGTCTCCTAAGTTGAAGCAAGCCTATGATGATGTGCTGATCGAATATTTAGATAAAGGTTATATCTCATCAGCGCCTGCCGAGACTGAGGAGACACGTGATTACCCGTTTTACATCATCCCGCACCATGGAGTTGTTAGAGAAGACAAACTTACAACTAAACTGCGTGTGGTTATGGATGGTAGCGCTAAGACTAGTACTGGCATATCGCTTAACGATATCTTGTATTGTGGTCAGAACCTCCAGGGTAACTTATTTGAAATAATAGTAAATTTTCGCTTGTTTGCTATTGCGCTCTCTGCCGATATTCGGCAAATATTTCTTAGTATTGGAATCAGAGAATGTGACCGTAGATTCCAACGCTTCTTGTATAGATTTTCTCCGCAGGAACCTTTGAAGGTTTACGAATTCAATCGTGTTTGTTTTGGGCTTAAGTCTAGTCCCTTTCACGCTCTTCGCACTATCAAGCAGTTGGCCGCTGACGAGGGTGATACATACCCGAAAGCAAGGGCCACTATTGAAACCGGATTGTACATGGACGATTTTGTGTACAGTGTACCTAGTGAAGCAGAGGCTATAGAGACCGCTGCTCAAGTAATCAGCCTCATGAAGTCCGGTCAATTTGATCTGGTGAAATGGACAAGCAACTCGCCAGCTACATTAGAGTCGATTCCACCGTCACACCGGTTGACTTCGGTAAAGGAATTCGATGATAGTGATTCGCATAAGATCCTTGGTTTAAGTTGGTCACCCGCAACTGATATGTTCAGTCTTAAAATTAGCTCGACTCCGCCAACTTGTACCAAACGCGTTATCCTAGCATGTGTAGCTCGGATATGGGATATAATGGGTTTTGTAGCTCCTGTCGTTTTATATGCAAAGCTGCTTATAAAAGAGCTTTGGCTTTCCAACTGTGATTGGGACGACACCGCTCCTGACAGTGTTGCCAAGTTGTGGGCTCGCTATAGGAAAGAGCTTCCAATGCTCGATCAGATACAGATTCCTCGCCATGTTGGTATAGTACCAGACACTGTTGTTAATGTGGTAGGTTTCGCAGACGCCAGTGAGAGGGCTTACGGGGGAGTGGTTTACTTTCAGGTCCAAAATGGCGATAACATTTCAGTTTTCCTCATTAGTGCAAAATCAAAGGTATCTCCTCGTAAGGTTGTCTCTCTTGCTCGTCTCGAACTCTGCGCTATTCTTATGTTGGTTCAATTGATTACATCTATAGTCAAAACTTGTCGTCCTCGCATTAATATAGAGAGAATTGTGGCGTTTTCAGACTCAACCGTTGCTCTATGTTGGGCCCACTCTTCACCCCATCGATGGGGCACGTTTGTCGCAAATAGGGTGGCTAAGATTCAAGCTGAATTGTCACCGGAAAATATGTTCCATGTCGCTGGAACAGAAAACCCAGCTGATTGTCTCTCACGTGGTTTGCTTCCCGCGCAAATTTTAAATCATCCGCTTTGGTTTTGTGGCCCTCCCTGGCTGCATACCACTCCTAACGAGTGGCCAAATGCTCCGTTTAACCCCGCTACTGTTTCAGAACCACCCGAGGAGAAGAAACATACGCTTGTAGTATCAGTTCCGCGTGAAGAGTCAGTTGTTTTGTTGTTGTCTAATCGAGTCTCGTCTTGGTCGAGACTGCTACGCTGTGTAGTTTACGTCCTAAGATTTTTGAGATTATTACCATCGCGTGGTTCTATAATCGCAGCTGATTTGGATAGAGCTGAATCAGTTGTACTTCGAGAGTTGCAGAAATTTTATTTTTCAATAGAATTTCGTAGTTTAGAATCACATAAACCTTGTAGTCCCGCACTTCAACATTTGAAACCATTTTTGCAAGACGGACTCATTCGTGTCGGTGGCCGTCTGCGAAATGCTAAGTTAGAGTTTGAACAAATGCATCCAGTAGTTCTACCACGCAGGGATCACGTTTTGGATTTGTTGGTGGACTATCACCATAAGGTGAATTGTCACGCTGGTCCCGATTTATTAATGTCCATTCTTCGACAGAAGTACTGGATACTTTCCGCTCGCAATTTGATACGCGCTAGAGTGCACAGATGTGTGCCCTGCTTTAAGCTCCGCCCGCGTTTCAACGCGCCGGAAATGGCCGACCATCGTTCTTGTCGTGTTGTACAGACGGTGAAGCCTTTCATACATACTGGGACGGACTATGCTGGACCGTTTAAAGTCACTATTGCCCGTGGTCGTGGTATACGTTCCACAAAGGCATACATTTGCCTATTCGTTTGTATGACAACTCGTGCGGTTCACATAGAGTTAACCAGTGATTTGAGTACGCAGGGTTTTATGTCTGCATTTAAACGATTTTTATCTCGCCGTGGTCCCGTTAAGCGCTTATACTCTGACAACGGCACAAATTATGTTGGAGCGCGACGCAATATTTCGGAATTACATACATTCTTACGCTCCAAGTACTACCAAAGTGAATTCGCCCATGTCTTAGCTGAGAATCGCATTGATTGGTGTTTTAATACGCCAGCGGCTAGTCATTTTGGTGGCAATTGGGAGGCGAATATTAAAAGCCTTAAGTCGCACCTGTTTCGGGTCATAGGCGAACAGATTCTCTCGTACGAGGAGTTGAGCACCGTACTCGCTCAGGTAGAGGCGTTGATGAATACGCGTCCGTTGTGTCGGACTTTGTCTAGTGATCCATCGGAGCCACTAGCGTTGACGCCGGCTCACTTCTTGACGACGACTCCTCTTAAATATTTGCCCGCTTTAGATGTCGAGACTGACAAACTGCAGCTTCACCCGCGTCACGCTCTGCTAGATAGCTTAGTTCAGTCCTTTTGGAAGCGATGGAGGACAGATTATCTGCATACGCTGCAGTCGCGTCAAAAGTGGAACACTCCTTCAGATCCAGTCACAGTCGGTACTGTGGTGATACTGAAGACTGAGAGTGCGCCTCCTCTGCACTGGCCTCTTGGTGTAGTGGAAGAAGTTTTTCCGGGTTCGAACGGAATAACGCGAGTCGTAAAAGTTAAAACCGCAACTGGATCGTACCTGCGTCCGGTTATTCGCCTCTGCCCTCTGCCTAATCAGTAGTAGTGGCATAGTTAGTTATAAGTTGTTTCGCTACCTAGTATTGATAGTTTAGATTAGTAATAGGGTTTAGTTTCGCTTTTGTTTTTTTTCTTTTCTTTGAAGGTAACCCTTCAAACCCGGGGGGAATGGTTGCGCCAATTTGCTATGATCCGCGACTTTGTTTTTTGTAATTTATTTTTTTGGCCTAGCAATCCTATCCCTACCGTTTCCGCTTCCCGCACGACCTCTTGAGAAATGATTTGACATTGACGTTTGTGCATCGATTGTGAATGTGACCGCACCGCTAACACGCCCGCTCGAAATTACAAGAAAATTGACTGCTTCGTGATCCAATCATTCAGAGACTCAACAATAGTGCAGTGTAGTGCAAAACAGAACCTGGCAGTGGTAAAATGTGCGAAGTCGAGGTCCGCCGGCCGGCGCCATGTGGAACTTTCGAGGTTAAAAGGTCAGTGTTCCTTCTAATACATTTATCCCATTAATAAACGCTAGGCGCAGTATCTGCATATTGTTAACAAACCTAAGATCGCTTTTCAAACCTACAGTCCATTAAAACACAGCAAATTCGCGCAACCAATGGTGAAATCAGCCCTTAGTCACAATTTTTAATTACAATATTCATCTAATGATCGTACAGCGGAAAAAGGCTACGCATTAGATGATCGTAGAAATAAAAACTGTAGGAAGTAAGTATTAGTCCGGTGCAAGGTCAGTGCTCGATGGATCACACGTTCGAGTGCATGTAGCGACTAGATTTATTACACGACCTCCGCGCCAAACGACTATCCAATAGATACCAACCGACATTAGGCCCGCGTAGGATGCCTGTAGTTTAGGAATAAGTGGGATTTAGGTAAAAGGATTTTTTTTAGGAGGGGAAAAATTATCCAAAAACATCTCCCCGCCCTTGGGTGGGACGAGAGATTGTGTCAGACTTTTACTGACTAAAACCCGTTCCTGTTCCTTCTTTACCTTCGTTCCAGGGCCCCAGGGTTCACTTTTGCAAAACCCATAGCCCCAGTAGGCTTCGACCCTGCGGGGCCCCGACGGTTTGCTGACAACTCCTTAGGCGCGCGTGGAATGATACGTGCCGTCGACGACTTAGGCCCGGTCCGGAAAATTACCGAACGGTCGGACGGCAAGCTACCCAATGCTCGCCGTCCGCAATCCCGCGCCTACAGTGAGATAAAAGGATAAAAGCTAAAAGTGAATAATATTATGGCAATATTAAATATACATCTGTTTATTTCCTGATCATCGTCATTCAACTGAAAGTCGTCCACTGCTGGGTATATATATTTTTTATTGATATAAACTAGTGCTTGACTGCAATCCCACCTGATGTTAAGCAGTGATGCAATCGTTGATGGTGAAGCGCACTAGTTTATTAAAAGCCTATTCACTCTAGCCTTGAAGACGCCTAAATTATAATCGGACGGAAAGACCGCAGCAGGCAAACTGTTCCAGTCCTTCGATGTGCGCGTTCCTTAAAAAAACTTCCTCAGAAGACCATTTAAAAGCAATTATTTCACCTGTCTAACTTTATTTTATCATAATAATAATAAAGAGGACATTATAAACAGGAATCCAATACTTGTAGCGTAGAATGCAGCCTCTAGGCACGGCTATGACCTGATTACCCAGATCCGAAGCGGCGTCCTTGAATATCCTCGCCGTACACCCGATAAATGTTACTGTTTTCATGATATACGAACATTCTCTGTATGAGACTGGAGAAATGACTAGAAAAGTGACTAGACTTTAGGCAGGCGATACTTTGAGCTGAAAGTTAGTTTGAAAGACCCGCGGTCCTAAAACGTAAAGGACAAATGAAAGAAAACAGGTTTAGTCAGTAAAAGTCTCCCAGTCCCTTTCGCTCCACCCGCCGTAGGAGAAGTAATGTAAAAAATTTCCTACTTTGGAAAAGGGAAGCAATAATTTGTCAAGTTTTCGAAGATTTGGAAGTGAATATCGACAAATATCGCAGTTGTCATAATCAAATGAAGTCTACTAGTGAAACTATGCAGAAGTGTTGGGTAAATGTGTTAAGTTTATGTATATTAAAGTATCTTATATATACAACTTATATACTTATATATACAAAAATATTTATGTTATTGTCACCTGGAAGGAATAACATTCTAACTCAGCTTTTTGGCAATTTTGAATTCTAGTCATAATATTGCTTTACAAAATATAATGAATGCAAATTAATAATCTGTACAATTATGCTTAGGTAGCCTATAAAAAAAAATTCGCGAAGAGCATCGCAAAGCTATACATCTTTAAACGCTATCTACTACAGCTGGCCGGCACATCATAAAAAAAAACTCATATCTTATTATTTTACAGTGAAATTTCATATAACTATCTAAGAACTTCCTCAAGCGCCCATAAAAATAATATTGTTGACAAAAAACATCATCGTCTTCTATTTAGGACCTTTCATAACCCTGATCCAACAACTTAGTACCCAAAGAGCAACAGAGACATACGGCAGACTGAAAAGTAATAAAATATGTTCTAAATATCGGCCGGCCCCTCGATTTGGGTCAAGTGCACGCGCTGACCCAGCAGAACTGATATTCTGATGCATACGCTCTGCTCCATTATAATTTACCTGTGTTTAATAGACTTGACCACAGTTTAATGGAAATATTGGTTTAATGACAGACTATGTGGCAATGAATATGTATTAAATGCATTGCCAGGTAATTGGAAAAATCGTGCCATGCAAAAACCTCGTGTTATTATAATAAGCTCGTGTTATTATGTAAACCGATCTCAGAAGCTAATAGCTCAGTAGTTAATACCTGGGATTGTTAACTGTGTGTTTTTTTACGAATAATTGAGTAACCTGTATTCACAGCAACATAACTTTAAATTATTTAATAGTTTCTTGGAAATACATATGTATATTTATTGGCGAGACTAATATTTACGAAAAACATAAGCGAGTTCGTTAATTTAATGACAAAATATTGAATATTGAATATTGGACCAATTAAGTTGTTTATCAAATGATAGTGTAAAATAAATAAAGAAACAAAATGTTGTGAACAAGATGAACGAAGAAAACATTGTATGTAGATGTATATGATGAGATTGATATGTAAAGTGATGAGAATGGATAAAGTGAGAAATGAGCATATCAAAGAAAGTTTGTAAGTGGTGCCAATGACTGAAAAGTTGAAAGTGGTTTATCTTGGTATGGTCATGCAAAAATTGAGATATAAAACTCTTGCTACTACTAAAAGAGTTATGGACAAGGAAAAAAAACCAAAGGAAAGGTGGAAGGATTGTGTGAAAATTGATATGAAAGAAAAGGTGAAAATGAAAGCGTGTCTGCTAACAGGATAGAACGGAACAAAAAACGTGTTGTGACGAACAATACTAATGAAAGGACATTTGGGTAGGCTGCAGAAATACTCAAATTACCAGACATACGACAAAATAACTGAAAAGAAAAAAAACAATATCCACTTAGTCTTCATATTCACAATGTTTAACGAAAGTACAAAATAAAGTGTATAAAAATAAAATATTTAATATTTACGTCAAAATTGAATTTAAAAAATAAATAAATAAATAAATTCATATTGTAAAAATAATAATAATTATCAATGTCAATTGTTGGTATTTGGAACCGGTCGAACGACCTACGCTAAGTAAGACTATTTTATCGATGCTATGATCGGGAAATAGGGACGTACCGTAAACGTGAGGCGAAAGCGTATTCAAACAGTAATCGGGAAGTTTGTAAACAAATGGCATGTTAACATTATTATCATTTTTACAAGCTTTCTATTAGCTTGCACTGTATGTAACTATGTATGTTCGGCTCAAATCTTGCAACTCAATTTTGAAGCAGATATCTTCAACCGATTGAGCTGAAATTTTACATGCATGTGTAAATCGGGTGACAATGAAACATTATGATGACATGGAGTTGATCTGATGATGGAGCTGGAAGGTAGCTATAGGAACTCAGCAATAAAACAATACAACCCCATTGAGTTTGGGCTCGCTTGATTAGTACTGACGAGTACTTTGATCCTGTATGATAGCCAGGGTCTGATGATGGAGTCGGAAGGTGATCATAGGAACTCCACAGTTAAACGATACAACCCCATCGAATTTCGGGCTCGTTTGATTCGTATTGACGAGTACTTTCATCCTATATGGTAACCAAGGTCTGATAATGGAACTGGAAGGTGGTCACAGGAACTCCGCACTTAAACGACACAACCACATCGATGTTGGGCTCGTTTAGTTTGTATTGACGAGTACTTTCATCCTATATGGTAGCCAGGGTCTGATGATGAAGCCAGAAGGTGGTCGTAGGAATTCCGCAGTTAAACGATACAACCCCATCGAATTTGGGCTCGTTTGATTCGTATTGACGAGTACTTTGATCCTGTATGATAGCCAGGGTCTGATGATGAAGCCGGAAGGTGATCATAGGAACTCCACAGTTACACGATACAACCCCATCGAATTTGGGCTCGTTTGATTCGTATTGACGAGTACTTTCATCCTTTATGGTAACCAAGGTCTGTAGATGGAGCTGGAAGGTGGTAACAGGAACTCCGCACTTAAACGACACAACCCCGTCAAATTTGGGCTCGTTTAGTTTGTACTGACGAGTACTTTCATCCTATATGGTAGCCGGGGTTTGATGATGGAGCCGGAAGGTGGTCATAGGAACTCCGCAGTTAAACGATACGTCCCCATCGAGGTCGAGCTCGTTTGATTAGTATTGACGAGTACTTTGATCATGTATGGTAGCCAGGGTCTGATGATGAAGTCGGAAGGTGGTCATAGGAACTCCGCAGTTAAACGATACAACTCCATCGAATTTGGGCTATTGACGAGTACTTGGATCCTATATGGTAACCAGGGTCTGATGATGGAGCTAGAAGGTTGCCATAGGAACTCTGCAATTAAACGATATAACCCCATTGACTTTAGGCTCATTTGATTTGTAATGACAAGTACTTGGATTCTATATGGGAAACAGGGTCTGATGATGGAGCTGGAACGTGGTCATAGGAACTTCGCAGTTAAACGACACAACCCCATCGAAATTGGGCTCATTTGATTTGTATTGACGAGAACTTGGATCCTTTATGGTAACCAGGTTCTGATGATGGAGCTGGAAGGTTATCATAGGAACTTCGTAATAAATCGACACAATCCCATCGAGTTTGGGCTCATTTGATTTTTAGAGAGTAACTTGAAAAATAAAGTGACATTACTCTAAACCAATATCTTCTTTTTTCTCAGTCATACTCTTGGTGGAGTGGTAGTGGTCATGGGTCGTCTGGTAGGTTGGTTGCAGTTTTTGCGAGAATACTCTATCTCTCTCTATTCATAGCACTTCGTGTACATCCAATGAGGGAACACATCGAAGATGATTTAGTGAGGTCTGTCCATCTGGTAGGCCATTGGCCGCGAGAACGTAGGCCCTCTACTCTTCCCTGTACCACTAAACGTTCCAAAGAGCTTTCATTGCCTATGATATATCCAAACATCTTAAAAATTCGCTGTTGCATAATCAACGATTTTTTTTGTTTTGATGCAAAACTCTTTAAGAATGGAAACGTTAGTACGGTGAGCAGTCCGTTTTATCCTCAGGAGACGCCTCCAGCGTCACATTTCAAGATCGTCAATCTTTTTACGGTACTTGAATATTTCCGCATTTCCCAGTATTTGTGACTCTGGACAACTTCGCAATTGGCTATTTCATGTAAGTTAGGTTGATTGTTAGTCTTACGATCCACCACCATCATTTTTGTTTCATAAATCCAACCTGGTAGACTTCTCAGGTGGTCACCTACTTCTGCGAAGCAGTAACAAAGGAGGAGGCCCACGGTAGAGGTGTGACCCGCTTGGGATGAGCATCGCCGTGTCCTCGTGAGGGCGATAGGTAGCGATGATCTCTCGCGCCGGGTCTTGGTTCAGGCCATGGTCCGGAGCGAGGAGGAGTGGCAGGTGGTCGCCTCCTTCAGCGAAGCAGTAATGGTAGCAAAGGAGGAGGCTGACTGCATCAGGCAACGGTGCTCACGCCGCAGCCACCGCCGTAATTCTGATCCAAATTTCCGGCCACCGTAGGCGCGGGCTTGCGGACGGCGGGCAATGGGTAGCTCGCTGTCCGTTTTTCCGGTAACAGACCGGACTGAACCCAAGTCGTTTACGGCGCGCACGTTTCCCGTGCGCCTCAAGGAGTTGTCAGTAAACCGTAATGGCCCAGTAGGGTCGAGGCCTAGTCTGGGGCTCTGGGGAGGTATAAAAATGCATACCAGGGCCCTGGATCCAAGGCAGGGAAGGAACAGGGTAGGTTTTTAGTCAGTAAGAGTCTGACACTATTTCCCGCTCCGCCCAAGGGCGGGATTTATCATTGGATTGTTTTACCTACCATAAAAAAAAAGCAAAGGAGGAGGCCGACCGCATCAGGCAACGGCGCTCATGCTGCAGCCGCCGCCGTAATTCCGATCCCGATTTCCTGTTACCGTAGGCGCGGACTTGCGGACGGCGGGCAATGGGTAGCTCGCTGTCCGTCCGTCCGGTAACAGACCGAACTAAGCCCAAGGGCAGGTGATGTCATTGGAAGATTTTACCTACCAGAAAAAATAAAATAAAAAATACCTGGCAGACTTCTAAAGACTGAACGGACTGAAAGAACTTAGTTTGCTAAGACTAAGTTTCTTATGCTTTCCTATAATATAGGTAACAAATGAAAGAACTTCCTGAGAATACAAATGTGATTTAAATAAGGTATAACTAAAAAGTAAAAAATAAATTACAAATAAAAAAAACTTTTTTAAAAACAAGCTTTCAATTAAATGGGCTAAAAAGAAGAAAATAAACTTTTCCTTTATAACTTTTACTATCAATTTATAACGGCATTACACAATTATTATGATATAAAAGCTTGTCGCGAGATTTAACTGTGTAAATACACAGCTAAATAACTTCATTAATTAAATAAGTTAAAAAACTTCATCTATTGAGTTTAATATTTTCAAAATCTCGCGACAAGCTTTTGTATCATATAAATTGTGTAATGCCGTTATAAATTGATAGTAAAAGTTATAAAGGAAAAGTTTATTTTCTTCTTTTTAGCCCATTTAATTGAAAGCTTGTTTTTAAAAAAGTTTTTTTTATTTGTAATTTATTATGAAATTGAAACAGTAGACTGTTTCAATTTCATAAAAATGATAAGTGGAAGAGCGGAGTGATCTAATACAAGCAATTCCTTGCTTAACAGGTGATCTCCAATAATATGTATTAAAATGCCTATTGTAATTGAAATAAACATTTTAACATTTAAAGGGCAATAAATCTTTGACACAGAATATTTTCCCTTTATCACCTTTTTGGCATTTATCTTCATCATTATCATATCAGCCGAAAGACGTCCACTTTGGACATAGGCCTCCTACAAGTGTTGCCACAATGCACTTAACACTTGCACCTAAGTACACTTTATTAATAATATGCATATTTTAATGAATCTGCAAAAAGTAGCAGTGAACGGATATTGCAAAATGGCTGGCATCCCAAACCGCTGGTAGAGTAGAGGCGCGCGGCTATTTTAATAAAGACCACTCTGCTGGTAATGCGAGGTTAAAAACATTTTATAAGTTAAAAGCGGAAAGCGACTTTCCGATAAAATGTACTGTAATTATTACTACATTAAGATCTTGATCTTCACGAGGCCAACTTTGTAAAATGATCCCATTGTGAACGTGTTCGCTAATACCAGTGTGAACCATTTTGGCTAAGAACTCACAAAGCGGTTTTCACCCACAGCCGCCGCGGTTGCGGGCCCGCAGCCTCTGTAGAATGCAGATATAGTTTTAAGTAGAAAATTAAAACACTTTTCGCAACGCGATTTACGCCCGTGGTATGCGCGGTTATTCGTGGCTCCCGCTGTACCGGCGAGCAACTAGTAGAACCTTGCAGGCCGCGGTGGCCCATAGCCTCGTCGGTTTAGCCCGCGCGCTCTACGGTCGGTTGGCGGGCAACCGCGCACCGATTATTTCACCGCCCGTCTTGCAACCGCATATCTTGCGATAACCTCCCGCCAGGTTTGCAGGCAACTGCAGCGACAGCGTAACCGCGTAAATCTGTGGTCTTGTGAGTTTTAAATTAAAATACCTAACTGTTTCTTTTAACGTGGCGGGCGCGGGTGACAATCGGTTCGTGGGTTCTTAGCCTCAGTTTGACAATGCGATTTTTTCACCTATGCGGTAGGAATAAAAATGGACGATTAGGTTCTCCTAATCGTCCATTTTCATAGACAAATAGATAGATGTCTTAGATAAGGGCTCTGCAGATTGTTCGTAAGAGTTACTGTAACCTTTGCAAAAAAGGAACACTTGTGGATTTTGACCAGTAAAAGTCTGACACTCCCTCCCACTTCCGCAGAAGTTATTTGATGACCTGAAATAAAAAGTTTATAGGATGCTTTTATCTAAGCAGTATTACAAACGTGTTAGTACCTACCTTTGTTCTAATTTCGGAGTATGGGAATACTATTTACAGTCTTACAATGTTAGTTGGGAACTTCCTCCGCTGCAAATTGTTTAAAAAAAAAAACAAAAAGTAATGTGTATGTTACACATACACTGGCTATGTCTTCGTTGCAATCGAACTTAATTGTTTAAACCAAAGTCTTTAACTTGTCCCACACCACAAAATATCGGGCGAGGCCGATAGCCGCAACGGAGTTTCAATTAGACTTTGATTTTCAACCAATTTGTCAGGAATTGTATTTTGTTGACAAACTTTTTGATGTTTTCCGTTTTCTGCAAAATATTGTGCTCTTATAGAAATGTCAACAATTTTCGAACTTTCGATACATTTTTTTTTTCTAATGAAAGGATATGCAACCAAGTTTAGTTCAAATTAAGATTTTTAATCCACAGCCAATTAATGTCTTTATACTACTTACTGTTTATTGATTCGTCTCGATTTTGTCTCGAATTCTCTTTTTGGTAATTGAACTTGATTCTATGTATAATTTGTTGGGAATGGCAATAAAGTAAAAAAAATAAAAAAAAAAATGACTAAACCAAGAAATGCACCGTTCTATTTCCAAGAAATTTATAAGAGACAAATACAAAAATAAAAACCCCTATAACCTACAAAATTATTTTCATACAGCACACAGATTCTGAGAAAAGGCACAGGAAAGAAAAATTGTTTGTCCTATCGACACACAAACATCACATTTTATGGGAAAAATAGGTAAATCTTTGACGATTATTTAGCATTCACCCTTTGGTCTTGGTGTACGTTTCATAAATTTTGTTGTTCTTATCATTTATATATGTTTGTTGGTAAAATTTCTTGCGAAATCGTTCGAAATTTGTGATATATGATATTAGTATAGTTTGATAAAATACGTCAAACGATTTTCTTCCTGGTTTATATATTTTTATGTACATTTAGCATTGGTTTATCTCAATAATTAGTATACACTCTACCCAATTCAAATTTCGTATTTTTGCCATAAAGAAAAGTTATTTACAATTTAAAATCAGTGGTCTAGCTAAGATGCTAAAATACAGTCGTTGTTTCTACTCGCCTGCCCCAGAATGATAATGTTTTTCGAAAGTTTGTACATGCATACATTTTCATTTAGGTTAGATCAATATGTATTAACAAAAACATTCTATTTTTTTTTTTGTAAATAGATTAGTATTTAGACTACCTAAATTGTTTGGTTGAGTTGTGATCCGCGAAATTACTGCGTATTCATCATCTCTGAAGACTTTAAGCTTAATGTTCTTGCCTTGTATAATACTTAGCACATTATAGATACCGGTAGAAAATTCCTGCGCCCCATCCTCCTCACCCCGCATGTAACGACCCGACCTAGTTTCAGTGCAGGCCAAAATATAGTTCAAGGTCGCTGCAACTGCGCCTTCTCACCCAGCCATGTTGACACTTACAATCGATACGGAATTTACTGGCCAATCTCACACACAAACCACGGCTGTTTGGAGGACTTTACTTTCAGGGGCGGCCTGGGTTTAAAGCCTTTAGTATTGGTACGAAAGTTCAAGGGTCTCTGGTTTTGTTCAAATAGGGGATTGGGGAGTTCAAGGTTGTATCAATTTGTTTAGTGATGTGGATATTGATATCCTATCGGAGTATCTAATCTAGCTTCAAAGCAGTAACAGATTTATTGATGCTCCTGCCGTGTAATCTCTTCACCACCCTTTTTTTCAGGAGGGAAAATCATCCAATGACATGTCCCGCCGTTGGGTGGAGCGGGAGATTGTGTCAGACTTTTACTGACTAAAAACCTACCCCGTTCCTTCGTTGCCTATAGTGCCGGGGCTGAGCCTTCCTCTCAGAAAACGGCCCTTGACCCCAGCAGGCTTCAACCCTGCCTGCCTGCAGTTAGCAGGCTGGGCCTCTTCGGTTTGCTGACAGCTCCTTGAGGCGCGCGGGAACAGAACGCGCCGTCGACGACTTGGGCTCGGTCCGGCCGGTTACCGGACGATCGGACAGCGTGCTACCCATTGCACGCCGTCCGCAAGCCCGCGCCTACGGTGGCCGGAAATCGGGATCGGAATCCCGGCGGCGGCTGGGGCGAGCGCCCCGTTGCCTCTGCCTGATGCGGTCCGTCGGCCTCCTCCTTTGCTAGCATTACTGCTTCGCAGAAGGAGGCGACCACCTGCCATCCCTCCTCACTACGGACCATGGCCTGAACCAAGGCCCGGCGAGAGAGATCGCTGCCGCCGATTGCCCCCACGAGGACACGGCGATGCTCCGCCCAGGCGGGGCACACCTCTACAGTATGCTCCACCGTGTCCTCCGGGTGTTCCGCACAGTGGCGACACCCGGGCGAATCCTCCGCACGAATCCGGAACAGGAACTTGGCAAACTTTCCGTGTTCCGTTAGGACCTGCGTCGTGCGGAAGTTAAGACTGCCGTGAGGTCTTTCCAGCCACGCCTCAAGGATGGGCCTTATCGCCTCGATTGTGGCGCGCCCCGCACGAGGTTGCGATAGTCGCTGACGCCATTTCGCCATGAGATCCCGCCGGAGCTCTGTCCGCCATGCCTCGACTTGTCGTGGCAGCGGAATTTCGCCCCGGCGTTGCATCTCCATGCGCTTGTCGTGCATGTGTGCAAGGACTGTTGCCTCCAGATCCCATGGCGGTTGGCCAGCAAGGAGGGTTGCCGCCTCGCGGGAAATCGTTCGGTACCCTCGCACCATGCGTATTGCCATGACCCTCTGGCACGCATTCAGCTGGGCTCTCGGCTGCTGTTGCAGCAACGGTGCCCATACTGGAGCCCCGTAGAGGGCCATGGACCGAACGATTCCCGCGTACAGCTTCCGGCAGGAGGCGTCTGGTCCCCTGAGGTTGGGCAGGAGCCGCCCGAGAGCAGCCCCAGTCCGGTTCAGTTTGGGAGCCAGACGTCGGAAGTGCTCCTTGAAGTTCCACCAGCTGTCGAGGACGAGTCCCAGGTACTTCATCGTCGACCCGACGCTGATGTGAACTCCTCCTACCGTTAGCTGGGAACCCGGTGGTGGCGCACTCCGAGGGCCGTGAAAGCACATGGCCTCGGATTTGTGCAATGCCACCTCGAGTCCCAACTGCTGGATCCTATCAACGACTATCGCAACCCCGCGTGTCGCTAGTTCAACCGCCGTCCGGTACGACTCTCCCCGCGCTAGGACCAACGTGTCGTCCGCGTAGCAGACCACGCTGACCCCGTCGGGGAAGTCGCCGCGCAGCACGTAGTCGTACCCGATGTTCCACAAGGGTGGTCCCAGTACCGATCCCTGCGGAACACCGCACGACATCTCTCGACGTTTCCACTCTCCCTGGTGACCGGGGTAAATGATATACCTCTCTGACAGGTAGGCCTCGATTACACGACAGAGGTAGTCGGGCACCCGGTGGTACCGGAGTGCCGTTCCAATGCTACTCCAGGGCAGGGAGTTGAAGGCGTTGGCAATGTCCAAAGACACTGCCACGACACACCTGCCCTGGGATACCGCATCCCCCGTCGTGAGGGCTCGCACGCGCATGATGGCGTCCACCGTGGAGCGCATCCTGCGAAAGCCGAACTGTCCGTCCGAAAGGTCCGGCCCCACCCGTGCAAGGCGCGCGACGAGGCGGTTTGCAATCACTCTTTCGAAGAGCTTGCCCACCTCGTCGAGCAGCACAATGGGCCGGTACGCGGACGGAGAGTCCGCAGGGCGCCCAGGCTTTGCTATGAGGACCAGTTTTCCCGTCTTCCAGCGAAGTGGGAACTGGCCCCTCTCCAAACATGCGCTGAAGAGCCCCCTCAATCGAGGCCCGAGAGCCTCCATGGCCAGGACCCAGGCTCTCCCAGGCAAACCGTCGGGTCCTGGGGCACAAAGGCGGACTTAATGCCTTAGGCATTCTCTATTAGTCAACCTAGGGTGGTGAAGAGACCATTATGATAGGTGCACAAAAAGAAACATGTTTTTATAAAACATGAGTACAAAGTATAGACTGACTGTTGGTCTAGTGGTTAGTAGCCCTGACTGCTATGCCGGAGGTCGTGGGTTCGATTCCCACCCAGGACAAATGTTTGTGTGATGAGCACGATCATTTGTTCTGTGTCTGGGTGTAATTTATCTATAATATGTATGTATTTAGTAATATATAAGTATGTCTATCAGTTGTCTAGTACCCATAACACAAGCTCTGCTTAGCTTGGGACTAGACGACTTTGTGTGATAGTATGTGTGATATTATATTATTATTATATTATTATAGATACTTAAAGTTAAAATAACATATATAAGTCTTATAGTTGGTACCTATAACGTTATATAGGTACCAACTATAAGACTTTAATAACGTGTGACTACGACTTTTCTCTTTGTTTTGTTCTTGTTTCTCCAGTAACCCTGTTTATTTCAGTATCCCAAAAATCTTGTTTCATACTTTTTTAGCGTTTTCTTTTTTGTCGTAGTCGGGTTTTAGTTTTTTACTTTTTTTTATAATATGTTATAAATAGGATTTAAAATTAGAAGTGATCTTCATAAAAAAAATACGCGTAGTAAACACGAAATTGTTTTACACAAATGGAACAATGGAACTTCTTGGATCTTGAACTTAGTGAGTTGGTTCGGCGATTTGGCCACTCATTTGTTCCACGCTGCTTCCTGAGGTCGACGTCGGTAAAGATAACGTAACGTAAAGTAACAGCAACTTACTTGTGGGCTGGAGGACACTACATCTTGAATTCGGTCCGCCAGCTCGGCCAGTACTTCTAAACTTGCCTGGACCTTTGAGGCGATGATGGTCTGTGTACTGCTGGGTAGGCGGCTGCTCCAGATCGTCCGTAGAAAATCTTCCGGCACGCTGGGTCCCGTCAGGTGGCGCAGATGTCGTAAGAACTGCGAAGGCTTACGGTCACCAAGCTCTTCATGCGTCAAGAGCTGCAGCACCTTCTTTTCCTTTGATGCGGATAATCTCTTCACCAATTCAAATTCAGCCTCTCATATTTGTTGGGGGCCGCCGGATCCGTGATTATGTCCTCGACTTCAGATGAAACTATAAATTTGTAGTTAGGTACATCACAAAAAAAATGTGATTCGGAAAAATCTTCTAAGCTCGATGATTTCTCACGGAACCCTCATTGCGCGAGACTAATTCGCAATTGCTTGTTTTTTTAAATGTAACTTTGTACCTTATACAAAGTATTAGAAAACATTAAAAAAAAAACGGTTTTGCCGTTCTTAAGTTATAGCGTGACCAGGAGAAATTGGGTTCATTAATATATTTATACGCATTTAACCGTTTTCGTTAGGTACTGTACGCATATACGAAGCTAATGTAAATAAAATATCCGCACACTGCGGTTGTCTAACATGTATCTTGGGAGATACTCACGTACCTCTAGGCAATTAGTTATTAATACTAAACTCTTCTGCTTCATTATGGTAATTTGCCGTCATCACAGCAAAAATGTAGTATTTTTTTTTATCTTTTCTTATACTAAATATTATATATGCAACCAACTTAAACATTATAATAAAATTCTACTTTAAATACTAATTTAATTAAACTGTAACTATAGCGGTTAATAACCTTCTTAATTTTTTCCAAAAGGCCACCAGTTCAGTGACCCACCAGCAACGTTCCCCAACAGACAGGACGGGTCCATCTCTAAGATTGAAGTCATTCCTCACCTCCACTCGATTGTCCACTCAATGGACGCGGACGCTCTTCAACAGCTCGGCTCAGACGGATTAGTTTTTAATAACGCCATTGAAAGAGTCCGTTGACTTCATTAGGAAATCGCAATCTAGGGAAAGGTTTCTTAGTAATGTGCTAAGAATTTTTTGTCCTCGTGTTCGAATTGATTGTTCGGAGGAAGTCGAGGCTTTATAATAACAGACTGAACTTCGAGGTTAAGCTACACTTGCAGAGGTAGATCCGTAGATGGGTAACCTGGAATATCGCAGCATATGCTGAGATAGAGGCCTTTTTGACCTCGCACAGGTCTTTTATTTTCAATCTTTTTTTTGTGTTCTTTTATTTATTGTTCTTTTTTTTATGTTGTAAAACCTATTTATAGTTTTTGTATTGTTGTTGTATATATATTTTTTGTCCTGTGCGAGTCTCAAATAAATTTTTTTCTTTCTTTCTTTCTTTATTTCTGTCTGGAGACTTATTCGTCCTGGTACTTAACTGTTGATATTTGGACTGGAAACAAACCCTAAAATAGTTAGGAAAAGACTAAGATTAAGGATAAATAGTTTACCACGTTAGTCAGTACGCTATATGCTTTAAATTATTTTCATGTCACGAGTTTTCCGGGTCAAACTGGTGGCAGAATCTATTTAATAAAGTCAGTCAGTTACAGTCACTCAGTCAGAAAGTTACGGCAAGTATTTGGTAAATTTAACATATGGACAGCTGTAGTTTGAAATAAAAATGTATTTTGTATCCAATAATAATCGTATTTTAATAAGTTATAAAAGTACAAAAAGCAGATGATTGAGACTATGTCATTGTTTGGCATCTTTTTAACCGTAACTATAACTGCTCGAATTACGGAAGTTTTTTTTTTTTGAATTCCGGAAGTTACAGTTATCATTATTTGTGACGTCATTTTAACAATTGTCATATTGATATGGCCCATATTTTCATTTAAGAGGATCCTTCCTAAACCATCTATCATCAACGGAGTATGGTTTAAATGCTTATTGTTTCATTCAACGCAGCCCAGCTCAATATTTTGATGAAAAGGCAAAGCGAAAAAAGGGAGATAACGCCTGGACGCTCTATTGGCATTCAGTAATTCCGTTACTCATTCCAATATTTCACAAATTTGTTCCAGAAAATAAGATAATAATAATAGAAAATATCCACAAGACATCTACATAAACCTCCAAAATATCTAGAGAAGGATGTGCAATAACATCACAATCACGTGAGAGCGGTTGTATGAACACGTGTCTCGGGTTAGGAGTTCTTAATGAGAAATATGACAGCCGACAGCTGTGTGACAGGTACTAGTTATGGTTGAAATTAGTTGATACAATCCACCCTTAAATTCTTTGCGAAAAAAGAAAAAAAATTATCTTAAAATAGCCAGTAAGTACGAGTATCTTTAGAAGATATTTACGATAGCTACTTCTTCTTAGCGTTTTGATGGCAAAATTACATTTCTTGTCTTAGTATTTGGCTACGGGAATGCCGGTAGCTACTGAAAGATGCGCAATAAAAAACTGGTCATCATAATCATCATCATTTTTAATAGACTTCAAAAAAAAGGACGGTGTTGTCAATTCGGTTGTATTTTTTTTATGTTCGTTACCTCACAACTCCGTCGTTTATGGACCGATTTGCAATTCTTTTTTTGTTCTTGAATAGGTATGCTTTCAGATTGAATAGAATAAAATAGAATAAAACTTTATTGGTGTACCCAAGAAAGTTACTTAATCAGTACTAAATTTAAATCTATGGGTACAAAAAATGGGTAGATTGGTTCCATTTATTTCAAAATCTAGTTCTAATGATGGGATCCATGAGGAATCGAGGGAACTCCTTAAATATCATAGGCAACTATATGGTTTGGTATTTTCATCGAGAACTGAAGCATTTACAGTCAAAAAGTAAAATTTGATGAAGTGAAACTGATGAAGAAGACCAGAAATGGCCAACGGAACTTCATACTCACATAGATATCGCAATGAAGAGAGTTAAGCGACTTTGACAATACAAATAAATTAATGGTTCTGAATAGTTATGTTAAACGTATCGTTGAAGTGCTCTGATGTGATAATGGAGCCGGAAGATAGGCACCGGGACTCCGTAACTAATCAATGTATCCTAGCCGTGTTGGGGCTTAATAGAATCGTCATGATACACTTTAGCTATAAGGTACCATCAAACTGATCTGATGATGGAGCCGGAAGGTTGAAGGGAGATACGGGAACTTCATAACAAAACAACGTATCCTAGCAGTGTTTGGGTTAATTGAAATTGTCATGAGAAATAGGCAGCCTATAAGCAGAGTGCGTATTTAGCGTATTGCAACTAAAAAGTGTGAAATAAAAAACTTTTAAGAAAAAAAAATAACCGATTTCCTTAAAAAAAAAAAACACTAAAAGGATTAAAATAACTTTAATTTCGAAGTCGGTGTTAAACTACCTAGGCTTGGTCAACCTAAATGTTTCTTGACATGCTGTGGGTGCTATCTTTTTGTCGGTCTATGAATTATAGTATGTGCTCGGAAATATAAAACCAGTTTAAACTTACGTGTACAATATGTTGGACTAACATTCCTTATGCGACGTTGTACTGTTGTCCTGTGTTAGCACCTTTATATCTGACGTACGACCGCTCTAGATATTTTACTAATATGTTATTTCTTATGTTAATTATGAGCGTGTGTGTGTTTGCTGACTAATGTATTTTAATAGTATAATAAGCTTAGTTATTTATATTAATAAAGAGTACTTTAGAACACGCAGTCGTATCATTACACGTGACATAACTATATATAACTACCTATATATATATATATATACATATATATGTATATAGGCATATATATACTAACTACAACTGCCTCTTATCCGTGGCGGTGTTATTTCTGCATTTATTTATTTAAACTTCATGTACAGTACCTAGTGGTATATAGGTGGACTTAATGCAACAACGCATTCTCTACCAGTCAACCTTTGGGTTAAAAAAGACAACACTGTGGTAGGTGTGAACAATAAATAATTAACTGATATATTTCAAATAGAATGTTGTATAAATTAGTTACTTATAATACTAAAATACATAATAATGCATTTATCTGTCTTATTCCTTCATAAACGTATGTATTTATACATACCAAATTATTACCGATTATTTACTACACATAAATATATAAACTCAAGGGTTTGTTGAAAACCAGCATATGACAACTACTTTTGTGACTTTGTTGTGGCATTTTGGCGAACTGAACCTTTTTGGCACAGCCGTGAGGCATGCGATGTTGTGGTTTCGTATATAATTACGTTCTAGGACCATAGTTACTCTTTCAAACCTTCTGCAGCCCTAGCACGCATCCATAGTGTAGTGTTTGTATACTTGTCTCGAAGTCACGGGCGACGAGCGACCGGTGGCACGCAACAGTTGACAGTTGCTTTCGGGCGGTTGACTAAGACGGACGTCTAAAGCCAATGTGTCTACCTCCTGTGTCTGTGCTTTCACTACACATGGTTGTGTGAAAGAGAACCCCGGAGCCCTAGAAATAAGGCAAAGAAGGAACAGGAGTGGGTTTTAGTCACTAAAGGTCTGACATGCCCTCCCGTTCCACCCAAGAGTGAGAGATGGCATTGGATGATTTCCCATCTAAGGAAAAAGCCCTAAGACGTATCGGTTCTACTGGAACCTTTTAGGTACAGACAGCAGCATCAATTGAGTGCCTTTCTATAAAAATACTATACCTGAATACTATATAAAAATAAATTTATATTATTACGGATTTTCTGACCATTACCGGACAAATTACAAAAGGTTTATCAAGGTTGAACGCAGGAAAATCTCGAACAATAAAAAATACTGGTTTTATAAAAATATTTGTCAATAAAGTTATTTTAGTACACAGTTCAAACTTCATGTTTTACGTGTAAAAGTGTTTTTGAGAACCTATTTGCAAAAATAAAATATCATTTATCATTTATATCATTTAAAACCTAAAAGAAGAAAAATCATTAACGTGTTGTTTAAATGTAGTAAAAACCGGTAGAAGTAGAACAAAAATGCAGAATTACTTGGTAAGTGTATGTATAAAAAATAAGAATTTGCTTTAAAAAAAACAACACTGCAAAAAATGGCTATTATAAAACTTGATTTATATGAGAATATTAATTTGAATATTTCATTTATTTACCTGTGTCCACCTCGTATGACTATCTGTATGTCAATCTTGAGGAATTAACGTCACAGTAAATATTTTATTTATTTTTACAAAGTCACGCAAAATGTGCATAGTTCAACGAACATATATATTATCTTGTTCATTGCAAGGATTTTATTAACCCTAGTAATTCTACCTGTTAATAAAACTGATCACACTCATCTTCACACTAATATAAAAAGGTGAAAGTTTGTGACTGTGTGTGTAATTGTGTATGTTTTTTATTTTTTAACCCTCCAATGGCTACAAAGATTTCGATAAAACTTGGTATATGGATAGACCATGAGACAATTTCCTACTTTCAAACATTAAATGTTGTCAGCAGCATTTAACTAGTAATTCAATTCATAAACAAAACTAAATTTACACTTTGACTGGGTTAGTTACGTCTGATGTATTTGAATGTCCTTGGCCCAGCCAGAAAGCATCATAATTCTGTAGAAAATAATGGAATGTACATTAGAAAACAAACTATCAATGACAGTGGTGTTTACTATAGCTCAAAAAAACTGGAAAACAAAGGGAAAGACCTGGGTCACAATGGCCATCCTAATTACATACATAATATACTAGGATACTACTAACTAGGATGGCCACTAGTCAAGCTCGAAGCGATTTCTATTGAGAGAACAGTGATTTTTTCACAATGTAAAAAAAATCTTAAGGAGATTGCCCACAACGATGTTTTGCATTGATTCAGTAGCGGGACAAACTTGCGACTGCAATAATACAGGTACGATGCAGCCGTGCGCTTTAAAAAATACTACAGACTACCTGGAAACGCCTGTGTTGGTGCTGTTGTTTGCGTAGCTGCCATCGCACGTTTGTAAAAATACAGCATTAATAGAGTCACACGTTTGTATCGATGCATTTTGACTTTGCCAATGAGATAATTGACTAAGAATAAAGATGAAACCACTGAAAAGATGCAAAAAATCATCTTGAGTGATCATTTCTAGCTATTTATACGTGGTATGTACAGCAAAGAACTATACGCAACCTTTAATCAATATAAAAAGAAAAAATACTTTTCGACACAGTAGATACAAAATTACAATGACACTTTTTATAGCTAAGTTGAATTAGCTGTACAAAGTAAATTCTAATCTAACTTCAAAATTGATATCATCAAAATCCAAGCTATAAATTATGATTCAACATTTTATCCTTCAAATAAAAGTCTAAAACATAATTTCTCGTACAGAAAGTATTATCCAACCGGTCTAGGCGATCATGAACTGGTGTTTTTGGGTCAGTAGCACAAGGCCGACTCCGATGCAGTAGGCTCCGTGCTTTATTTGCTGAGGATACACCTAGATCACGTGAATGCGTTTTATGGATCGCTATGCGATTATGAAAGAGGTTTCTACTATGTAAAATACTAATACTCAGTTGCACACGGTTAGATTGTAGCCCAACATGTTTTGATAATATCTAAGCATATTGACTAAAAAAGCTTTTATAAAAACTACAACCGACTACAATACTAAAACACAATAACACTCCTTTTTTGGGGCAGTCGTGTAAAAATATGCAAAATTACTTTGCATTTGTGTGTTTCTTTTTTTGTGTTTCTGGTTTTGGTTATTCGTTATTTAACCGGAATAACCAATACGTATAATAAAGTTGTGTACAAACTGCACATTATTAAGTATTCAAACATTAGTGTGACGAGATTCACCTGCTCCATTTCTAAACTCATTCATATTATAATAACCTCAGTTACGTATTATTTCAATAACTACTATTCTTTGAACTAATTACTATTTATTGAAATAATACGATATATAATAGATAATAATTTGTTTTGACATTTTATTGTTTGTAAATAATCGACATTTTCAAAATATTCTATTAGTTTTTAATTCTTAAAATATAAAAAACTGGTAGACAGACATATTTACACATTAACAATATTGGCCACTTATACTTTAATCCAAAAAAAAACATATCTGCGTCAGCTACAGTGACAAAGCTGCGGTGTACAACTAATTTTATAAGAGTACCGCAAGGTAGCAGTTTAGGTCCAATGCACTATTATCACTACAACAAACTGTTCTAGTTAGTCTCCTAAATCTGGACAGTCACTATAAATTACGCTGCAATTGTCTAATAAATCTGCTGCAACAATTAACTGTCCTGTCTGGTCGCGACCCAATGGCCTGGGGTCAAGGTTCATCGCTCATACTATGCACTTTGGTTCTTGATTTGATTTGCTATCCTTATTTCAACCTGTTGATTCCATCTTTAAGCATTAAATAATTCAGATGTATGTGCCGATTACTTTTGTTAACTGATAAAAAATTTACTGCAGTTGGGCTGATAAACATTTGACTGAAAAATCTTTGCAGTTGAGTTAACTTTGCAGTTAATAACAAGCCAGCCTTTTCAAAATCAAGAAATATGCGATTTTTTTAGATAAAAAGTAGGTATATTTTTATAATTATCACGTATTTTTTTGTTCACACATCTACGTTGAATATTTATGAGTACTTAGACTGTTCATACTTTAAAAAAAATAGGATATATGAATATGAATGACATTCCAAACTCAAAGGGAACGTGCGCTGTGTCAAGCAAGTGATATATTAGTATTGAAAAATATTCACATTAATACTAGAATGCGTAAATTAAACCATTTAACTAAATTTTCCCCACGGTTTCACTCTCATGACCCATTTCATAGGGACTGTAAGTTTTTTAAGACAACGAGGAATCCCTCTGATAACATATTTTTTACTGTTTATCGTTTTTAAGGTTCTTATAGGATCACTTTGTTGTCCGTCTGTCTGTTTGTCAAGACCTTGGGAACGCGCGGAGGTATCAAGTTTAAATTAAAACCAAATACTCAAGTCTACAGTACATTGAAGCTGAAAAAATAAAACTTTTAAGTTCAAGTTAACGGGAAAAAGAGATACGGCCCTTTATGACACTCTCAAGGGAGTCTAAATTCATAGGATATTTCTCGAAGACTCAGAATCCTGAAATTTGGCATAAATCAAGGTCTTATAGCACAGATATAGGAAAAAATCTGAAAACCACTAAATTTGTTGTAACGTAACAAAAGAAAAAATTCGATTCGGATAAATCTTTGAAACTCATTGAACTATTTACACAAGTAACGGAACCCTCAGTGCGCGAGTCCGACTCGCATTCGACTCGTGTGCGAGTTTGATAGGAGTAGGAACATAGGAATGATTGATAGAATGAATCCTAGAGAATATTTTATTTGTTTCAAAAATTATTAATCTTAATTTTTATCAGTAAGAACTTCAAGGACTGCAACAGAGAGCACAAAAGTAAATATAGCGACAGTATAAAATCAAAGTCCTGTCAAATCGTTCTGCGGTTAACCGATAAATTGACGCTACGATTGATATCCTGTGTTGGCGGAGCGCCCCAGTGCCGGGGGTCAAAGAACTGCTTCATTATTGAATTTCCTGTTGAAGAGGAGCATTTTGCTCTTTATTTATTTCGATGGGTAAAATCGTATTGGAATAAAATCGCAATAATCATAGTAGCAGCTTTACAGTCAAGCCATTGTCGTAATCTGGGGACCCTATTTCACCTTGTATTTTTTTTTTTTCATAATTGAATAATGAAAACTGGCAGATATAACAAAAGCACTATGTGTATTACCTTAATGTTATATCCCCTTCATCATTTGAATTTTTTTCACCGGAATAATCGTACTCGTACTATATACAATAGTAACAGTTTTTACCAACCTTTTTACAAATAACCGCCATTGTGGCTTTATTCGTCTCATGGGAGTCATTACAAAATGCTATTACTGTATTCACTAAACATCCTTTACTTGCAATAGACTATTGCTGTTTGAAATTAAATTCTGACAAATATTTTTCGAACTTATGATAGATAACCTAAAAGCACAATAATTGTCAAGTAACAGAATAGTTTTGTTTTATTCCTGAATTTATAAAACATTTTTCCTGAATTTTAGATGAGGCCGATTTTATTAATAGTTTCAAAAAATGGATATCAACCATAAAACATATATTTAAAAGCTCTTACTGGATTTTAAAATACCTTGGTAGCTATCTTAAAATGTTCACATGCTCGTAGATTTTAGCAGCTGTCCAATAAATTCAGTGCAATATTGATTATCCTGCGCGGTGTTGACCCAGTGGCGGGGTCAAGGTCCGACTCTGCAATATTTGCTATAGAACTCGTACTCGAACTCGTTTCACAATCTTATTTCTGTTTAAATACCTCTGTTTGTATAAATCTTATTTATATTAATATTAATTAGCTTCTGCCAGTGACTTCGTCCTGGTGAATGTCGGTTATTGCGGACGTGAAAAATGAATAAAAAGTAGCCCGTGTCCATCCTTGTATTTCAAGCTCCCTTCACACCAAATAACATTAAAATCAGTTCAAAAGTTTATCTGTGAAAGCGTAACAAACAGACAGAATATTAAAGTATGGATTGATTTCTTGGGTTAGCAGTTGTTTATTTTTTTTAGACATAAATCCATTTGCATTAAATACTTTTTTCTACTTCTTGTTACTCCAAAATGGTCCGAAATTTTCAGGCATTGTTGCAGATTTTGTCAGAGTTGTAGTTTGGATCTCATAAAAATCAAATTCTAGAAAAATTACTAGCAAAAAAATGCATTATTTATCTATTGTTTCTCAAACATTAGTTTCACATTTGAATTTACCTTGTAAATCGGGCTGTGCAACTGATAGTCCTGAGCGCTAGGGGCGGCCGCGCCCCAATAACGGAGGCCAAGGTCTTGGAGCACTCGTATGTTATATTGACGGTATTATGCTGCCTTTCCCGCTTGTGTTCCAGGTTTTAAGTAAACATTTTATTATTTGTTTCATTGGCTTATATTACCTTAATAAAAATAACGAACACAAGCAGCTGTAGTAAGTATATTATTGTGTGTGTAAGTATATTATTTTTTTTAAACTATATAAGAAGAAATAATTACTATCTAGTTTTAATTTACGCTGAAGATAGTGTTATTTATGTGTATTTTCTAAACTCAAACTCAAAATTATTATTAAAAAATAACATCATAAAAATATAAATTTAATTTATACAAATCTAAAATATTCTCACCTGCTTGTTTATATAAGATGTAGGTATAAAATAATAAATTAATAGTGAAGATAAGGTGGCTGTAATTTAATTAATATAAAAACAATTCCACGAAAGAGGTAAAGCTGTGTAAAAGTAATGAAATTAAATTCACAGTAGAGTATACCAAATATGTACATGTACATCTTAACAGCACGAAAAGTTTTGAAAGTCCACACAACGGAAGGATTTAAAGATGTGTTTCCTGATGGCTGCAAGTTGGGGGTCTTTAAGTCAAGAGTGAATCATTAACACCATGTTCCATATTATTATATTTATGTGTAACATTATAACATTGACAAAAAAAGAACACACCAAAACAAATCCTCGCAGTGAACTGATGATTTTAAAAGCTTAATATTTATTATCTACAAGCAGTTTCAATAATTATATAAATCCGTTCAGCGGTTTGGAAGATATGAGATAATATAGAATATTACATACGTATAACATTTAAGATACGCGCGAAAAACAAATCCAACCTTCTTACAGTCAGATAAGAAGAGGAAGGCGAAAAAGTCATTGTGCATGTGCATCAATATATTAGGCTAAATTACTGCAAAAAGTGTCCAAAATATTGGCTGCATTGCCACATTAATCAAAGCTAAACTAACACCATCCACATTACCGAGAAATATAAATTCAGTTATTTGTTTAGAGTATAGAATTCAGAGAGAATGCAACAGGGACCTGGTCTAGGTAGCGGCCTTGAACTCACAATTTTAGGTCACAGCGGCCACGGCCGCCCCCGGGAACCGGCGCTTTGCATTATGTGGGTGCCTCTCTGTAGAGGTACAAAGCTGGCTTTCAAAGTATATTGGACATAAAATGTGTGAATAAAGTAATTTATTAACGCCTTGGAAAATAAAAACGTTATAGTTATTTATCCATAATTACTTTTACTTTCAATATTATACGTGTTACGCCGACCCCAAATAAAACGGGATAAGGGCAGGAAGATGATGATGACTTCTACTTTCAATGTTTTTTAGCTCCACCATTTACTTGTTGTTACAATATTGTTTCTTTTTCTTGACAGACGTTTGATTTTTTTTCTTATTTTTTTATTAACCATACTACGAAAAGGATAATGGGGACCAAAAGTTTCGCTTTTTGATGCGTATGGCCATTTGAGTTATTGTATTATTCATCTTTATTCTTTTTATTGATTTTTTTACTTATATTAATTAAAATCATTTGGTCGGTTTTATTTTCATTTTTATTAGTATTTAATACGATAAATACGTCACTTATTTCAGTATAGTGAAGCAACACTTTTCTCAATTAAAATTAATCGATTAAACATAAATATAAATCGTGAAACAATCTATAATCACAACTAAAAAGTATTGACAGTTGTCATCATTATTTTTCTCTAAATATATAACAAATTAAATTTCTGGGTAAAAATAAAGCAATTAAGGTATCATCGATAACGTTATGACGCCGCGAAATCCTCGCATATAAGAAAATAAAAGAGGTATAAAATCAGACTTAACACAGAAAAACTCTTGTGAATTTACTTAGCTACATGGCACACTGGCATATATTATATTATTTTAGCACGAAGGAACATTTTTAAGGCTCCTATAGACAGGTAACTTTGAACGGTTTCACAGAGTTCATTTAAGTTTTTCTGAGGTTTAGACCTCAGAAAATACCGCGTTAGTTTTGCCGCCCAAAAATTCCATTTCAAGTTTTGCTCAACTTGTACGCATTCCAAAAATTAAGTTCTTGGTTATTACAATAAAATTATGTATTCAGTACACAAAAATAAGAAAAACTGTCCAAGTGCATGTCGGGTTACACCCACTGTAGGGTTCCGTAGTGGACAAATGCAACATGCGAGTATTGAAGTTAGCTTTATGTTAAATGAATTTACGGTTTAGCGACTAATAACGTTCAAAAATGGGCCCACACAAGACATAGTAACTGATGAAGGAGTTATAAAATCCGTATTCTATTCACATGTTTTAACGAAGGCTCCTTATATATTACGTACTATGAGACCGCGAGTTCAAATATTTAATTATTCGGATTGGTGAGCTTGTGAAAAACCTAACTGTGGGTAGTGTCATCACGGTGATATAATGTATTTGACAGGAGTCAGGATATCCGGTAATTGAATGGAGCAGTCATATTGTGCGAATATATGTGTGTCATTCTGTTGGTGAGCCATATAATACTCCAGAACGCAGTACAATACACTAATAATTGAAAATTATATATTAATTAAATAAACGAATAACAACAGATTGATTATTTCCCGGTTTTAGTGTAAGTATGTGCCTACCTACCTACAACAAAACCAGGATTGAAGAGACGCTTATGTTTGGGGCGTCTCTGAACACCCTGAAGATCGTGATGTTATTTATTTAATCTTCATGTACAGTTATAGTGGTACATAGGCATACCAGTAATAGCAATTACATAACCATACCTCCCTTGTGTCCAGTAGACCTAATAAAAGGCATAAATAAACTCAAACCTAACAGCTCCATCGGCCCTGACAATATTCCTCCCTTTATTATTAAAGATTTAAGAAACTTTTTCAGTGGTCCTCTTTGCCACATTATTAATTTAGCCTTGCAATCTGGTACATATCCCCCTCAGTGGAAAGTTTCCAGAGTCACACCAATTCCTAAAACCCAAAACAAAAGTTCCGTTGAAGATTACCGCCCCATCGCAATTTTATCTTCCCCGGCGAAGGTCTTTGAGAACATCCTCTACAATGCCATCTACCAGCAAATAAACACGTACTTATGTAATGAGCAGCACGGTTTCAGGGGCCAAAGATCTGTTGACACGAATCTCCTGACTCTGGTTGATTATATCTCTTCTAGCTTGGACCGCGGACGTCAGGTAGATGTACTATATTTTGACTTCCGGAAGGCGTTTGATAGGGTCAATAATGACACGCTGCTGATGAAACTAAGCAAAATTGGTTTCTCACCTTCCCTGCTCCGTTTCTTCGCAGATTATCTACGCGATCGTCAGCAGTTTGTTAGGCTCGAAATGTACGAATCCGATACCTATCACACGCGTTCCGGAGTGAGTCAAGGTTTAATTCTGGGGCCTTTATTATTCCTAATCATGGTAAATGATCTCCCTCAAGTTCTGCGTCACGAAAGATGTCTTTTATATGCCGATGACTTGAAACTTTACCTTGAAGTAAACTCCGAGTCTGACTGCTTGGCACTACAACAAGACATTGACGCAATCTATAAGTGGAGTTTAGATAACAAGATGGAATTTAATAGCTCTAAATGCTTCGCTATGACCTTCGGTCGAATGCGGTGCCCAGTTGATTTCGAATACCATCTTGATAATAATACCATCACAAAAACAACAGATATGAAAGACCTGGGAGTCACATTCGATCGAAAGCTAACATTCCACGACCACATGGCCACGGTAGCAAAATTCTCTTACCAAAGGTTGGGTTTTGTTTTGCACCGCGCACGCCAATAAAATTTTATTTAATGCGCTCGTGCGTAGTAAGCTGGAATCCAGCTCTTGCGTGTGGAACTCGCACCAAAGTACTTACGTGCTTTTATTAGAAAAAGTACAAAAAGCGTTCCTAAGGTTCCTGTAAAAGCGGATGCATGGCTATTACCCATACCTGTACCCGACAAAATTTCTACTGGGTTGCCTCGGATATAACTCGCTAGAGGTAAGACGAGTACGAAATCAGCTTACTATAGCCTGCAAGACGCTCCGTGGGGCTATTGATGCGCCTGACCTACTTGCTGTGCTGGCACGTTTCTTTGTCCCAGACAAATACTGCCGCGGTAAAAAGCACAGGATGTTCGCTGTGCCTCAGTGTCGCACTGTTGCCCGTGCTCAGTCACCAATACCTCGCACTTTGGCTGCACTAAGTGGTCTCCTTGGACTCCAATTCAACTTGCAATCTGTTTGTTGATGAATGGAAGACGATTTTATTGGCATGTCAGAAGTACTGTGAGAGGGATTGATGTATGAGTATAACTTACATATCTCGTTACATTTTTGTGTTTTGTTATATTTTGCCTTTTTTTATTTTTATTTAATTACTGTAATTGGTTGTAAGACCGTTGTAATTAATAATAAATAAATAGGCGGACTTAATGCAACAAGGCAAGGCTTAATTTACATGTCTAGGTAGTAAACTAAAGATAACTTCATTTAAATACTCAAGCCCCAAGCGAACACCGGCACACCTATTGTCTTTCTATTGTGTCTCTAATTACGGTATTCAAATAATTAAGTATTATACATTTTGATTCCCACTGCTGGAACTACTGCGTCCTCTTTAGGAGAGGGAGTGGCCCGTAATCCACCACGCGGGCTTAGTACGTGTTGGTGAATGTCATATATCTTTGAATTTTTAGTTCTAGGATATGCCAGTTTTTGACGATAATTACCTTCACCGTTTTGAGAGCAGTGGTTAAGACATAAATTACACAAAATAATGTGCCTGGCTGGGTTTGATAGCTCGACCAACAACTCGTAAGTCGAGACCGTTACCTCTAGGCCACTGCTGTAACTCATACTTATATTTGGTTACGTCCAATCGTCAGAGCCTTGAGCACAGGCGTAGAGTAGCCAGCCTTTCGGTTTTTTACAGTATGCATTTTAGAGAGCGTACGCGGGAATAGCATGACTTGATTCCGCCATCTCCGTGCTACCATCTGACAACCGTACAAATGTACGGTGAATATCAACCCTTACGTGGTTGAAACTTCTACGGTCCGGACTTGCCTCGTCATTTATACTGCGTACATCGAAGGACTGGAACAGTTTGGCCTGCTGTGGTCTTCCCGTCCGATAACAATTTAGGTGTCTTCAAAGCTAGAGTGAGTAGGCTCTTAATAAACTAGTGTGCCTCATCATCAACGATTGCATCACTGCTTACCATTAGATGGGGTTGCATTCAAGCACTAGTTTATTTCAATAAAAAAAATACTTGACATAAACAAAAATAGGCTTGTTAAATTTTAATATTTCGTAAAGGATAATTAAGTCGAAAAATTCACTTTGCAGTGCCATACTGTTTTTGAATGCCATACTGTTTGTGGATAGATGGAAGGAATCACGTCCATCTGCTTGGTGAAACTAAAAGGGTTCCTTGTTAGGACTAGGGAACCCTAAAACACAGTCATCGTAGTATACACAATATCTGTAGTACACAAATAAGTCTAAAAATAAGTACAATATTGAAACCTAGCTCGGAGTTGAGGCGATGACATTCGGACGTGTCATCTAAAAACTTTTATTTAGTTTGCGTCAGGGGCGCCAGGGTTGCGACCTGGCGTCAGCATCTGAATGTGATTCAATACTTATCAATAGCGTTTTGTGTAACTTGAGTTATGCGGCCTGACAACGGATGACGTCAGGCTGTCGATTCTGTCTTTTATTGTAGTATTGGATTTTTTTACTAAAGGGTTGTTTTTTTTTTTCTCAAGAATTCAAACCAATTATAGTGACTTTCGTATACAAGTTCTACGGGCAAGGTAGAGGTAAAAGAAAATAATTACACTAGAAATTAACTCCTGTATGGTGAATTCATAAACATGTAGACTCGCATACACAAGACACCCATATCCGAAACAGCTATTTGTAAACAATGCAAATATTTTTTTTTTTATGTCTTAAAAATGAACCGCAAATTATTTTACTAATTGTTAGCTTCAAACCTGGCAACTATTTTAATTTCTGTTTGTTTATATTCTAACCCCACATGATTGGGGCACACATGACGGCAACATTTCACCTGATGGCTTATTTAAGTTGTACAAATAGTAGCAATGATGTTAGCATCCTGTAAAGTCGGAATATAAACTTAAGTCAAAGTCAAAGTCAAAAACGTTTATTGCGAACTAAGTGTACAATGTTGGTGTTATATATTATGTCAGTACTTTTGACTTAAAGTTACCTTTCTACCAATTTTTGTTTCTTTCATCTTTTTGTAGGATCCTTATTCATCGTCAATTGGTAGTATATATTTAATGTCTTTGATCGTCAATAACGTCAAACCATTTTTTTTTCAAGGCTTGTGACATGTCCAAAACAGTGTATCTGTTAACTTCACAGATAAATCGAACTGTTCCAATATCCTGGACTGTCAACTCCTCGGAGAACAGATACAAACGAAACAACCTTGAACTTTTTTTTTGAACCTTTAACTGGTTTGCCATTTATTCGTTACTAGCTTTTGCCCGCGGCTTCGCTCCCGCTCTATCCTACTACACCCTATACCAATAAATGGGTAGGCTTTGGATTTTTATTTTATTTGAGGGGATAAAAATGATCCTATGTCCGTCTCCTGGTTTTAAGCTACCTTCTTACCAATTTTCAGCAAAATCGGTTCAGCTGTTCTTGAGTTATAAATAGTGTAACTAACACGACTTTCTTTTATATATAGGTGAGGCACAGATATATATTTTTTTATTTAATCAGAACGACCAAATATTAATTACTCTGATTACACAAAAATCTCATCAAATATAAAATAACAAAAATATAAAAAATAATCCTGTCACTCAGTTTTCTTGAAAATGGCAGACATTCAGACAGCATCTCCTTACATTCATACGAAAACAGATCTAGTCCAGGAGTTTATTTATTTATTTATTTAAGGACAACCAACAAAGCATACACCATTATACAAGTAAGGATTCAAGATCATTGTTACATTTTGTAGTGTAGCCTTAATTAAAGGCTGCCACGACATGCATCAAACAGAAGGAGATTTCACTAAACAAGTATTCAAATAGTTACAAATTATACATCCTGAAACAATTACAAATTCTACGTTATAATAACTTTGTCCTTTTCACTCACTTAACGTAAGTGAAAAAGACAAAACTCTTTTTAATCTTGGGATAATGCCTTTTGTTGCCTTGGAGTTCCGGAGTATTCAAGCAGAATATCATGCAATCGTATAGCAACGTGGCATAAAAATAAATTATACCATCTCACCCGAACGAATAGTTATCAAGAACAAAATTTTACACAGCTCCACATGCAAACAGGCGAGTCGATAGTTCCGTGTTTTTTTGCAAGCAAAACGCAAATACAAAACACTTAAGACTTAAGTGAAGCCGCGAGCATAAGCTAGTATAAAAATAATTAGGTATTTTAATTGACGCAAATATTATTAGTTAGACTTAAGTAACCATTAATCTAACTTAATTGATGCGTTAACAATGCGATAACATCAAGCGTCATTGTTTAAGTTGTTCAAATATGGTTTATCTCTGAATTTGATTCTATGTAAGTTAATAATGCTCAGTTGAACTTGGGTCAATGATTGTAAAGTCCCGTTGTTTGTTAATAAAAGGGATCGTATAATAATAAATATAGATACGAGTAATCCAAGGTAAACAAAGTATTAGTGGTTTTTTCAGAACTGCAATAGTTAGCGCCTCGATAAAATAACAGGCAAGATCGTGATGGCACGCAAATGTACTGGTTGACCCGACGTAGGCACTTGGTATAATTATGCACAATTTGTTTAATATTAAAGTGACATAATTATCATTTTTGGCACTGAATTTGACGCAGATAGACACAGGTCCTTATCGGACATGATAGGTTCGGGGAGTTTTTGTTCCAGATTCAGGTGGAAGAAACGCCCAGGTGTCACCAATGTGAATTTGACATACTCTCCCGCTCCACCTCTAGTGGGAGAAGTCATTGGATAATTTCCCATTTTAAAGAAAAAAAAAAGGGGTAATTATAAAGGTTGCTTAAAAAATAATATAGGTACGTAGGGATAGATCTGAATCACGATAATTTATACGTGCGAGCAGAATTACTCATACAACGCCTGTTCATAGAACATCTCAATATTTTATAGGAGGTCGTTAAATGTTGTCTCATCAGGCGTTTTGCGTCATAACTTGTCTCCATCAGTACCATCTACTCTATCAATTTCATACTCATTTGCGACAATAACATATTGTTTTTAGTACCGTTATTACGTAATTACATAACATAATATTGTCATAGTTATAGCATTTACTGGTTGACTGCGACTATCAATTTCATCGTTATCTTGCTTAGTGACCCAAGTGTACCTACTGTATTCAATTATATAAACTCCATTCTATTTGAAATATTCTGTAATATTGCAGTGCGATCTTTGATTCAACCACAAATATATAATCATTTAGGTCCATTTTATTAGATTAATACCTTTTTAATAATATAATAGCAATCACTTGTGATTTATCGTATCAGGCACATGGAGTAGGTTTCAACTCGAATTTTAGCAAAGATTAGCTGAGTATTCAGGAAATATAATAGTTCCAAGCGTGTGCACAATGTAAAGTGCATTCTCTCATAGTTCCATGGGATAACAATCTGATAAATCCAGGAGAGATCAGGTACTGGAACAACGTCTTCACGTGCTTTCAGAGGTGCTGTAGTATTTCACCACTAACTTGACATTTCGGGCAGCTACAGAGTAATGCCTTATGTTACTATTAATTTGACTCAGGACTCCACACTCAGCACTCACGCTTTTGACCAAAGCAGCAAACAAGGCAGTTATGGTATCCAGGGCGTATCAGGAACATAATACTATACCAACCATCTGGCCATCCAGAAACCTTCTGGACCGAGTCCGAGTCGTCGACGGCGCGTAGTCAGAGATGATGCCTACTAGGGCCACGGAGTATTTCTGAAAAGGAAACCTGCGGTCCTAGAACGTAATGGGCAAGTGAAGGATAAGGTGTGGTTTTAGACGGTAATAATTTGATACGCTCTCTCGCTTTGCTCTGGAGCGGGAGAAGTCATTGGATGATTTCATAACTAAAAAAAACATCCACCGTTATTCGTAGCACGATTCGATTCCCGCACGGAACAAATAGGTGTTCGGGGTCTGGGTGTCTTGTGTATGTGAGTTTATTGTGATCGCTCCCACGATACAGTAGTAATTCCTAGGATGGGGCAATGCGAGGGCATCCTGGCAGGCATCGGCTGTATAAGGATTGTGAACATGACCTATTAAACCTCTTATAAAGTGCTATTTTTCCTTTATCATCTTCATACGCACCAAAGCGGTTTGCTTATCATATTTTAGCAGGCGGCCATAAGAAAAGTAACAATCTAAACAAATATGTTATAGAGGGAAGATTTGTTTTTTTTTTTTGTTTGTTTGCATGTTACGATTTAACTCAAAACACTACTTAACCAATTCCAATAATATTCTCACCATTAGAAAGCTACATCTTCACTGAGTAGCATAAGCTATTAGTATTTTGCTTTTACGCGGGTGAAACCACTGGCAGAAGTTAGTTAGGTAATATTATAGGAAATTTTGTTGTTGTTTTTAAAGAGTTTTTTTTTCAGAACTTGAATATTTAAGAAAGATTTATGGTCAATTAATCGTAACAAAAATTTACTGAAAAGATTGGCTTTTGATTTATTGTTTATATTATAACTAGCGACCCGCCCCAGCTTCGCCACACATTATCCATGTATTATACATATATAAATATACCTTCCTCTTAATCAGTCTATCTATAAAAAAAACACATCAAAATCCGTTGCGTAGTTTTAAAGATCACATACATAGGGACAGACAGCGGGAAGCGACTTTATTTTATACTATGTAGTGATATAATATACTATGTTGTTTATGTTTATAATTAAGTAGATTTCCGTTAACCACTGCGTTTCAATGCTTTTTTTTTTATTTCAGCCTTAAAAGTGTGGCTTAAAAATATTGAACTTTCTGCAAAAGAGGTTTCATTTTATATACTATTAAATAAAAATGTAGAACGGTCTCATAGACAGGGGATGGTAATCTACTACACCAGGCTATTGATTGGTATTTGATGTATTTTGTACACTGAATACCTATTTATTTATTATTAACCTCAAATAAACATATATAATATGTAATTATGTATCTTACACCTCACACTAACGACTGGTTAAATAAACCAATTTTCAACCGTACGGTTCAGTTGAAAACCAGCGTCACTGCTGCAACTGCCATGTAGTCTGGCATTTTTGCTGATTTGGACCTATTTCGTGCAGCCGTGAGACACATGTTTTCTTTTTTTCTTATTATATAATCACAAGTATGTTGTTTCTACATTGTATGTAGGTAGTGAATGATGTGAGCGAAATAAAATATTTTTCTTTTTTTCTTTGCAGATAAATTAATATTGGCTTGGCTGCCAAAAGAGAAGACTGCCATGCTCATACTTATACTACCAGTAAATGTTTACTTTATTTTTCTGATGTACTGTGAGAAGGGATAGGTAATGATAAAACAACGATAAAGTATTTTTTTACATTTTATTTACTTGACATACAATAGTGTTTGCATGTAAGGTTAATATTAATCCAATATGATTTTTTTCTAAGCTGTAACTGCAAAAACAACTATTTGATACAGTACGGCTGACGGATCTGTCTGAACTTAGACTCTGCTAACTTTAGCGCTCGTGCACTCGTAAAAAAAAAATAATTTAAAAACAATAAATGCCAATAACAGTTGCTATTGCTGTTAACTACTGTTATTGGATTTTATTTTTTTTAAACCAATTTTCTTTTACGTGTACACAAGCACTAAAGTTCGCAGAGCCTAACATCAGACTCACCAAGATCCGTCGGCCGTACTCTACCTCTTTGCCTAAAACACACATTTTTTCAATTATGTTTTCTTAATCAGATCATACACAAAAAACCACTGATTGATTCACAAGAAAAAAATAATAGTAATAGAAATTGATACCTAATTGTGCTGTATAAAATTGTTATTTTAATTTAAGCTGATGTATCGGTACATTTTTCAATTTAATAACATCTGTAATCTTTCTCAAACAATATTACATACATATTGTTTCGTAAAACTTAAAATTTAAATACCTAATAATATTATGCTGTGTGATTAACATTGAACACCTAAAGTACCTATTATAATTTTAATGAATGTTACAACATTAATTTTATAATAATTACCTGCAGTTATACAAATAACTGTCTGAGTTTCGTGCATGTCTATGATCCAATAACATAAAACATCTTAAATAATGCCAAATACAAAAACAGTAAATTATTATTTCCGAAAATTACAATCTACTTTCCAAACAAGCAAGTTTACTTTAAGGAAATTATTCAAATTGACGAATTAAATTCTAAGCTATTTTCGTTTTTTAGGGTTAAAAAAAAATCTAAAAAGGTACCAACCAAACCTTAACTCTGTTATAAATACTACGATAATTACAAAAAAAGATTATTCGCTAATTGTAATATTTTTTCTAATAAAACAATAGATTTTTGATTAATTTATAAATTAAAATTATTCTTTTTTTTGTAACATAATACTAACCTTTTTTTTCAAATTGGATTTTAATGCAAAGAGTAAAACCTAAGCTTGCTTCACTAATCACTCAATGTATTAAGAGCTAAATAACTTTAAAACATCGTTAGATTCTTGTTGATAGTTCGAAATTGACAGACAGAAAGATATTTTACATACATTTAAGTGCTTTTACACCTCACAATATTTCATAAAAACTAGCAAGTAGGTACTTATTCTTTGAAATTAATGAACCAAAGCAATTAAAATTTGGGACGTATACGCAAGGTACCTGGATCTATAAAATTAGTTAAAAAAATGCTAAACAAAGTCCAGAGAAAAATAGAGTATGATTTTTCACTTTCTATAGAAAACTTAAAATTACTCTCACCGTCTCTCTAGAAGCTTTTTCGAATATATTTAATTCAAATATTTAGATTTGGCTTCTTTTCATTTACGCACTGAGATTTATTTAAATCATTTCATTCTTTTTCATGAGTAAAGCTTATTAGTTTATTTGAAATACTGTGAACTAAACGCTCATAACGATCAATACAATGAGTGATTTGAAGGGCAAGTGAGCTTATTGGAGTAAGCTTTTATAATAAACATAAATAAAAAATATACTAAGACGGACATCTTGGACCAAAATTCCTAGTTTTTTTCGAACTACCAGAACTGATTCATGAGCTACTTAAGTAGCAAAATCGGCTAATTTATCTCAGACCAAAACTGGCTGAGGAAATAGGTCTAGGCTAAAACAAATTGGTACTAATTGTAGCAAAATCGAAGCTTCTGGAAATGTGAAAGAAATTTCATTAAGAAAATCAATCTTTTTTTCACTAAACATTGAAAGGAATTTATATTAATTTTATTTTATCTCTTTTCTTTCTCTGTTCCAATGATTGTTAAGAAAATAGGAAAAAGACAATAATGTTTCAAAAATAGGACTTCGATCGCGGGTTTTCTGATATGTTGGTAAATTGTACGGAATATAGTCATAGTTTCATATGTCAAAAATTGCTTCTGTTACGATACAATATAGGAATCTTGTGGTAATTGAAATATATTATACCTGCTTATTTAATTATGAACATTTTTTGAATTTTACGTTTTTTCAAGTTTACTGAAAATGTTGTTATCTATGTCTCATAATTAAATTAGCAATTTTCACTAAAAAAGCTTACTAAACTCCTAAAAATCACCTAACATTGCTTAAAACATCAAACTTCTATTTATACATAAATGTACAGTATATATGTATAATTTATACATTTATAAATTCTACTATACTACAAGCTTTTACGCTATATACTACATTATTAAACCATTTTAATTAAATAACTATTACAATTTTTTCATAACATCAAACAGTTTAAGATTACAAGAAGAAGTATTTCGTTATTTGAATTTAATATTTTAATGTCTAAATCAGGTCTCACATTATTATTATTACACATAATTAATTTAATACTATCATCTAACACCAAACACAGCAAATAAATAACAGCAATATTGTACAGAAACGCTTCTATTTATTTGTTTTACAAAAAATAAACAAAATTGTAATAATATTATTTATTGTTCTAATCAATTTATTTACAAAGAATTACGTGTTACCAATTATTTTGTATAAATATATGTATAATTATATCGAACAATTTATAATATAGAATAACATGTCATAGTAGACATTTTATAAGTATAAGTATAAAACTAATTATTTAGAATAATTATACCTATATAAGTATAGTTATTACGTTTATGTTACTTTACACACGCTTCATATATCTGGGGCTTAGTAAAACATACAAAATTACAATATTTTGTGTGCGGACTAGATTAAGCTAAGTTAGTGTGTAAGCCGACGGAGTTGACTTGCCTACTTCAAACTTAAGCATTATAAATATTTGTGCGAAATTATTATTTGTTGCTTTTATAATTTTCTAAATAGTCCACACACACTTTGTTGAAAGGCTGTGATTTTTTAGGAAATTCAGCTAGTACTTATTTTTAATAATCTTTATTAAGCCTCAGTTAATAGGCAAACGATTATAGTACACATTTACTACCGACAGTTAAATGCGTGGAAATATTATATTTGTAAGTTAGACACTATAATAAAATATAATTTTCATTACAAGCCCACATTTTGAAAATGAAAGCTTAATTTTAGTAAAATAAAACGTATTAGTACATTTATATTATTATGCAGCTTTTTGCTATGAATAAAACCTTTATGGATATCATTTTAAACTACTGGACCAGTTATGGTGAAACTTTGCGTTTAAATCGTTCCTAGCCCTGGAGTATTGACCGCCAGCAGTGCCTCAGGGCAGAAACATCGAGTACCCATAAGTTTCAAATATTTACTCAAGAAAACCATGCTCAGCATGATAAGAAGTTTTCTATATATAGCCATTATTAGTTGCTCCTTTTTATATAAAATATAATGCTTGGTAAACAATATTTAAAATTATATTTTGCTATAAGTAGGTAAAATATTTTCGGGGCACTCAAAATAAAAAAAAAGCTTTCAAAGTTACTTTTGAAAAGATAAAAAATAACAGATCCAATAAGCTAGGGTTAAGCTTAAAATTACAAAAATAGTCGAATTCAAAATCCATTTTTACTATCACACGAATTGTCCTTTTGAAGGAGTCCAGCAATTATATCAGTCTTGCAAGCTTCGACTTCGTCTTTGATATCCTACACAACGAAACAAATGCCTACAAATACACTGCAATGCAGAAAAAAAACTATAAAGTGATTGAAAATAGTTAAAAAGCAATTCAGGAAACTGCACAAGGGAAACATACATTCCTAAAAACTACGCTTTATCGCTTCCTTTCAAATGTTGTTTAGTAGAAAAATATTTTTTGTTTTTGTTTTTATTTTGTTATAAATAAAATTTTACGTCTAAATATCGTCTATGAAAATGTGCGGTTATTGAAAACATCTAATAGATAATATAATTAAATATTAGGATATACTCGTAATATGCAATTATTATTTACCATTACGTCAATAATACAGATTAATATTTTGTGAGAAATAAAAATACGATTTGTTTATAGAAAAGTAAACAGAAAACGGTTATTTTTTACATTGAAGTATAAATCAAACAGGGAACACTTACTCTCAAAAAGATAAGTAAAAATAATTAAAAAATAAAAAGTGTATATTAACATGCAAAAGTTCACGTTTGTTTCAATATCTACAGTATAATTACTAACCTAGAAATCTCCAAAATATTTTTATTTCCCACTTCAATTTAATAATATTTTAAAAATATGCTATAGTTATTATTATTTGGTATAATTTTGTGCATTTTAAGCGGCTATCAGCCCGTGCTTAGCGCAGGCTCTCATAACCTACGAAAAAGTTGTTAAATTTGAGACCTTCTAAAATTATTTATCTTTACCTTACTATCGTGACTCATCGAGAAGCTCATCTGTTTATTTTGACAAGGACATGCAGTTCTTTTTTTAATAAAAAATTTATAGGCACAGAGAACATCACAATAAAATATTTTACTGTGTTTTACGAAACACAGATTTACCCAGCGTAAGAGGATTTACAAAAAAGGAAAATGGTAAATTTAAATATAGTTAATGGATGATGGAGAAGGAGGGGGAGGTTTATGAAAAGATGTATGTATTAATTGCGGAACGATATGAAAGAAAAAGGAGTTAGTGAATTCATGACGGGTGACAACATAGAAAAAAATGAGTTGCACCAACCCCCCAAATAACATGGGACAAGGACAAGAAGATGATGATAAATCTATAAAATTTTGAACTTAAAATCCTTATCTGAATGGAATTAATACGATAAAGCATATGAATGTAACATTCAAACTATTCTCTGATCACATGTCCAAGTCAAAAATCCACAACAATATCAACAACGTTAAAATATTTCTCCAAGAACCTAGTCTTTATTGCTATTGCAATAACTACGTTAATCTTATTTATAACGCCTTACAGCGATTACCTAAATTCCCTATTAAAAATATTTTAATGAATACCATCTAACTTAAATTATTTATTGATAAACTGACGTTATTGTATAAACTTCTTAATAATTTACTAAAATTATAAAGCTGCGTGTCAAAAAAAAAAAAAACTAAAATATAAAATATTGTTTCATTAAAGTATTTTTGTAACTATAAAAAAATAATGTATAAATATGCCTACTATTGTTTTTTAGAATTTCGAAAGCTTATTCTACGAAATATTATTTTTGTACTGTCAGTAGTTTTGTTTCAGTATTTTTAATTTTGTATTTTTGTTTTTTATATTTTGTAAAAAAACATCAATAGTTCGGATGTATACAATGTAAAAAGAGATATGGGATTATTCAATTAAGAAATAAAATAAAGTAAAACACTTTTCGTACATAAAAAATAAGGTTCAAAATTTGTACTGGATTAAAATTATGCGAATATATAGGTTTTTTTTTGTAATATAAATATAAGAAGTAATAAATTAAAATTTAACAATCGTTTTACATTTTTGTGCTCGATGTGCGTTGCTTCCGTACGCTTCTAATATTATTACAATCAGTGTAAAAATAAAATCTCCTTAAAACATTTAACCGACTTACGTATAAAAGTTACAAGTTATTACTACTAGCATTATTAAAACACTGATTATGTTCACTTAACTATACTATGCTAGTTCGAAGGTCATTAAACTGTTCTCGCACAAGACAACACCAAACTGTTGAAATAAAAACGTACAATAGAAAATGTCGTATTGTGTCGATATGCTGAGACGCGTCGCTCCGGCCGCCCCCGGCCCGGCTGCCCGACGCAAAGCCGACCATGGCTCTAATTCAAAATCCAAAGCGCACCTCCGCACCATCTTACACTCCCGTATGGTTGTAGATGAACGACACCGCGTTCTTATCGACAGGAGGAGACCGTCGAGTGATTGATGGATGGTTGTTATTGTTGTAATGCCAAGATTTTCTCGTTGACGTGCTTGATGACTGTAAAGCAATCGTCTCATAATAGCGTAGCCTCCCGCAGCACTTCCTACTCTTGATAATCGCGACGAAACCCTTTCTGTACTTCTTGTTGAAGAATGCGTACAATATTGGGTTTATGCAAGAGTTTGAAGCACCTAGCCATTGAGCGAGAGGTGTCACAACCGGGAACATTTCTTCTTCCCACTTTTGGATAGGTCCTCCAAGTTTAATCCTTGCAAAGATAAGGTATAGCGGGAACCAGGATAAGACAAAAAGTATGACGACGGCAACCAACATTTTGACGACTTTGACTTTCGATTTCTGTTGCATTCTTTCCATTTGGGCATCTTGCGTGTCTGTGGGGATCGATCTTCTCCAGACTTTGATCCAGATAAGGATATAGCACATGGTGATGAGGACCATGGGAAGTATGTAGCAGAAGATAAGGTTGCCAATGACGAAGTAGAGAACTTCACTGATGGGGTTAGGCCAGACATCAAGGCACAGTCGCACGTTAGGGTTATCATCAAATACCACAACCAAGTCGAAGAAAAAGACCCAGGGAGTAGTTACGCTAATGGCGAAGATCCAAATGAAGACAATCATCATTCTGGCGCGACGTTTGGTAATCTGGCACTTCAGGGGCCACCAAATTGCCAAAAATCTGTAACAAAGAAAACAAACAGATAAATAAATGCTACCGTTATGTTAACCTGCAAAGTTATTACAAATTTTACGTTTACGGAAATTCAGAAAATAAGATTTTAATACCAATACCTAATTGTTTAAATCAAACTACAATTCATATATAGCCAAAATGGTTTTTATTGTCAATAGCGACAAAATGATTCACAAGATTTCCAAAAAAAAATGTTGTCAAGCGACAATTTTTCATTATTCTAAAAATGAATTCAAGATAACATATATATATAAGTACGTAGTACATATATATCAATGATATAAACGAATCATTTGGATCTCGGAAATAATTTTTCGGAAAGGATTTTTATAATAATAATTTGTTATTATGACTTTTTGTATTGCATTGCATTGCATCAGACTAAAAATATTCCCACTGCTAAGACTCAGTCCTCATCTCTAATAGAGGGAATAGGCCGTACTCCAACACGCAGGCCCAATGGATGTCACATGTCTTCGAATTTTTGGTTCTAGGTCATGCCGGTTTCCTCACGATGTTTTCCTTCACCGTTTTGATAGCATTCCTGATGAAATAAATTACACAAAGTAATTCCCCTGGCTGGGTTTGAACCCGTGACCTATAAACTCGTAAGACGAGGCCGTTACCAATCGGCCACCACTGCTTTGGTTATATAAATTATCTATTATATTTAAAACATATTAATACTTATTATATATTTTATTTACCATCTGTTTGAACCTATGAAAACGTAGACGAGTGTAGTAAGTGATGAGTGAGTGATTCATATTTTAATTTAAAAAAATATATATTTTAGATAATCTAGAAAAAGCGAAGACCGCGCTTTACAAATTAAACACTTGAGCGTAAAAATTATGCATCTAAATTATAATCTTTAAAATTCGAGACTTTAGTCTGTCAGTACTATAAAATCAACTAACTAACACACACCAAAGTAGCCATTACAAAAACACTTTATCAATTTTCTGATGCACCGACCCCATAAAACAGACTCTCGCATCACTCCAATTAAGACGGAATATTTCCACCTCAAAAATAGACGATGGAGTATTACGGGGTAATGTCGGAAGCTATCGCGCGGAAGAAGTAAACCCAGCCGAGTGTGAGGCAGTTAGCCGTCTGATAGATTAATTGGCTTACGGATAAAACAGGGTTGGGTATGGTAATTGGAGCTTGTTTGGCTTTTTCAAAATGTTTTTCCGATCTACCTTTTTCTACTAAACGAGGTTAAATTATACGGATTTACTGTAACTCTTAAAACACAAGTTTTAATAGTCCGTTTCTGATTTCGTAAAACTGTCTACTAAAATTGGAAACTGAGACGAATGTGGGCAGCTCAATTATTTTCTTGGATAAATTCAAACGTCCTTAATTGCTGGAATAATTTAAACTTCTCAGTTTTATGCCAGCGATGAGGGCAAAAGGCTGTGGACTAAAAATAAATGAACTTGTAGAATAAACAAAAATGACGATGTCGGCAACTGAATTTATGGATATACAAAATCACTGAGTACGTGCAAAATATCGGCTAACGATACCTTTAAAATATAGTTACAAACAACCCACTACTATGCATTACAAACCAGAGTGACAGTTGGTACACTAATAATTTAATCTAAGGTCATCATCTAAAACAAACAACGATCACATGCGCAGTGACCTCAATAGCCAGTAATCTTATAATTGACAGTAACGACCTCAAAATCAAAGAATAACTAATGGGAACTATGAAACATGTCAGAAACGACTTAGATGATGTAACAATGAAGAAACTTACAGCATTAGACCTAGAAACTCTTCCTGATGATAAGGCTGAGGTAGAAACTGGTTTTGCGCTATCGATCTGATCTTAAGACCCTACAGATGGTTTAATTTCACGCCCAATCTGGGAGGCTGATTGAATAACGGATCAAACTCAGCCGTCTATTATTATCGAGTGTGTATCAGCTGCCAAAGGTCAGTCAGGAGCTAGCTTACGAGTATTGAAGTAGTGCAAAATATCATCATCATGATGACTGAAATTTAGTCAAATTATAAAAAAAAAATACAGATTCTCTGTGTTACTAATTGTAACATTTTTTTATGACTTCAGTACAATTTACGACGTTTTAATTTAGCGTGGCAAAAACGTTTATTTATCCCCCGAAATTTATTGGCAGTCTTAATTTCAAACAGGAAAATACAGATATGGAGCTATCCTAAAGTGACATCTACCGTGATCCTCATCATTTTTTACTACTATAAACGACAGAAATATAATTAATTTCTTTATGTAAACGAGTCAATGACCTTGTAGGTCGTTGTCGGTCGTTGCGTACTAACTACCTACAGTTCATTGCCTTCGCTCAGCTGACGCATACTTAAAGAAATTTATTTCGTACATGCATAAATTAATTTGAGTTTAAAAAAAGTACTTTATTTTTTCACTTTCTTTTTACAAATCGATAGTATTTCATATATCGAATCAACCCTCCGCGGGATTAAAACGACCAAAATTTGACGGTGTATAAATGTAATATTTCTGTACCTCTACCATGAGTTTTAAGCAATAGTATTCGTCGCTACTCGATATCGACGCCGTAAATATTTTGTATGGCAAATTTTGGTTCTGCAAGTGACCGCTAGAGGCGCTGCAAAATTTGCCATACAAAATATTTACGGCGTCGATATCGAGTAGCGACGAATACTATTGCTTAAAACTCATGGTAGAGGTACTTATTGAGTAAGAACTCGATCAGTAAACTCGATCTAGAACAAAGGAATATTAGGAAAAGGGAATGACCGCTATTGACATGATAAACTATAGTTATTAGTCCTGAGAACAATACTATCCAAAAATATTAGAAATAGGAAACAAATTGTATTACTTTGCAAAGCGTCTCGGCGCAGTTCTGTCTAACTTTATGTCTGAAGTGCGAATAAACTTTTGTGTCTAAAAATAACTTTTACGGTTCACGACATTTCGCTTTTGTCTTAAAAAAGTACTTTTTCTAAAAATATTCTCGGACTAACAATCTCGTACTAATAAGATTAAGACTTGCTCTTGCCTCGTCTGATTCAATGGACTGTCTTATAACGAGTTAGTTATCTGAATGTAATTACAGTATTCCTGTTTTATAAACGGGATGACTTTTCTTTATATAATATTGTTTTTATTTAAAGATCTTTATTATCAAGAAGTTTTTCTACAGGTTTTGGCAAGTCGTCGCCTTTCATTTAGAATCCTAAAAATTCCAGTGTTATTGAATGACACTGACATAAAAGCAAAAGTAAGTGCTTATCGGGAATTATGTCAATTTAGCGATAATAAGACACTCAATTGATTCCTTAGTACTGGAGTGGGGTGAAACATTGCGATGTTATAGTCGTTTAGTGAGGAGACATTTCTGAAATTTAATCTTGGATGATCCGCTGAGTAGAGCGGACGCTTCAAAAGAATTTACTGATTCTCTTAAATTACGATATACCTAAGTCTGTAATTGCCTAATAATTATGTAATGTGGAATAAAAGTGATTGTAAAATGAATTGTTATTTTAATTCTACGCCATGAACCCTCTACTGCAAAACCTTACTGATGACGCCTGCGCCGCTAATTTATTGCTGTCGCCTTTATACCTATGTAAATGTTTGTTACTCCTTCACATTCAAGCGGATAAACAAAATGGGATGAAATTTGGTGCACGAGAAGATCATATATCTAAAAACATGTTCCTTTGGGAAAGTTTCTGTTTTCATGCGGGCTAAATCACTGATAGAAGCTACTAACATTATAAGTGGCTTACTCATGCATAGTTAAAATAGCGTATGGTTACGACAGCACCAGTTTCATAACATCCATTGGCGTAGGCTTGCGGACGACGAGCAATGGGTAGCTCGCCGTCTGGCCAACTGTTCTAACCGTTCGAACTGGCCCCGAGTTGCTGGCGGCGCGTAGTATTAATCTTACAATGAAAGACAATAGGTGTGCGAACACCGGCGTTCGCTTGGGGCATGAGTAATTAATAGAGGCCGAAACCTGCTGGGACCATGGTTTGAATTCTGAAAGACTGGTCTGTTGGTCTAGTGGCTAATGGCCCTCACTGCTATGCCAGAGGTCGTGGGTTCGATTCCCACCCAGGACAAATGTTTGTGTGATGAGCACGATCATTTGTTCTGTGTCTGGGTCTAACTATTTTTTATTTTTTTTCTTTCAGACTTAATACAATTATGGATATTACAGATGATGCAACGGCGTTGTGCGATAGTTGTGGAAAAAAGGGAAACTTGTGGTCCTTGAACGCAAAGGGCAAAAAGGATGAAGGAACAAATGTTGGTTTAAGTCAGTAAGTCCTGCTCCACCCTAGAGCATTAGATGATTTCCCACCTCAAAAGGAGAATCAATTTCAAAATATCAGGGAGCAAAGCAGGAATTACTATTCTATAAAAAAAAAAATATCCCCTTCAATCAAACCCAGTATCAACGAGCATTCTATGACAGCTGCTACCCTTGGGCAGTTATCATTTGAAGGCAGTCTCGATTCCAAGCTCTAACACTTACAATACAGAACTCAAAATGGCATGTTTCTTTTGTGTAAGATTTGCCTGAGGCATATAATCATATTAATCATAATGTGTGGGCGACAGTTAACAAAACAAATGTGATTATATTAAAATTGCTAATTGATTGTAGGTCAATCGATATGCAAAGTGATTTGTGTTTGTAATTGAATGTGGATAATATTTTACGGGCAATTAAATCATCGATTAATTCCTCCCTCTATTGATGAAACCAGAGGGAGTGTCAAATTTTTAGTGTTTAAAACCCCACCTGCCTTGCTTCAAAGGCCACGGTAACTCTTGAGCAATTTCGTAACGTGTAATTACACACTACACTTACTACACTTACTGAATATTTTTCCTGTAATTATTCAATTGTTACGTTTAGGTTTTTCTGTTACTTTATAATAAAACATTACTCGTTAAACATGTTTTAGGTAAAGTTTGTTTTTATAACCTCAAGATCAATGTCAAGATATTTCAATTAAAACAGCAATAAAAATAGTTTGCATTACGAATCAAATAATTTTTGCCAACGGTTTGGCGTCGACACTGTCAAAACTCTGATAAATAAAACCAACACTTCCACTTATAACAGAGTTGATTCTCATTGTGCAACTACCGAATATTTCCCGGAATATTCTCACTTGCAACATTGATAATAATGAATAATGAACAGCACATGCATTGTAATCCTATCATTGACATTTCGAGCCCAAAATTTGGGTTATTCTTCACCAAAAGTGGCCTTTTAACGAATGTATGAGCAAAATTTATATTTCGACATGACGCCTGATATGTAGGTACATGTGTGACATCTTGAATCGTAAAAGTAACGCGATTTGCTGTCGGAGAGCTGGTGGCTGAAATAAAAATGTCATACAGAGGTTGTAGTACATCTTGCTTTTTATTCGCTTTTTTACACAATTAAAAAAGAAACGGGCCAGTGCGAGTCGGACTCGTACACCAAGGTTTCCATACAAACTCATTAAATAGTTCAATTCCCGAATCGAATATCAAAGATTTTTTCGAATCGAAAAGAGTATTTTTTTTTTGTGACGTAACTACAAATTTACAGTTTTACTAGTTCAACGGGAAGTACCCTATGAATTTTGATTCCTTTGAGAGTGTCGAAACATACTTTTTTGCAACATAAACGGCCATAATTTTAACTTAAAAGTTTGATTTTTTTACAGCTTCAAGGGCCCGCAGACCTAAATATATGGTTTTAATTTCAACTTGATACCTCCACGCATTCCCGAGATAAAGGGCAGATAGACTGACAACAAAGTGATCCTATAACGGTACTCTTTTTCCTTTAGAGGTACAGAGCCCTAAAAAGACTTATCAAACTAAATATGTAGAAAAACCTACGGCTTCGGTGAATTCTTGAAAAAGAAACCCGTGGTCTTAAAACGTCGAAGTCTGACACGCCCGCTTGCGGGTGAAGCAAGCGGGCGTACAGCGAAAAAGTCATTAGACGAATTTCAAGGGACTAAAAAAAAACGGTACTATTGTTTAAGCTTAAAGTCAGTCAATCCTAAATTCATGTTTTTGACAGTTATGCCTCCTTATTAAATTTACTGGACAAACCCTGAAAATTGTTTTTGCCTCCCTATCTCCCAGACTGCACAGATTATGACGCTATAATAATTCACCGATAACTTCGTTGAATTTGCATAAAAATTACGCAAGGAGCAGGAAATTCTGGGCAATAAATCACGGATGTACGATCTTGTAAATTAGTGGCACATGGGCTCCGCGACTACACGGCTTGACCTTTTCAGCCTAATAATGGTAACTTGTTACTTAATAAAATAAATAATCAAAGAATTAATTCGAAGAAGATCTTCGTTTACTTTTATATGACTATTGGATTGATTGATTGGCCGTTATTGTTTTAAATGATTAATTAAATGTGCCTTTATATTTTCCATGGTAGTCATCACAGCTAGAATAAAATACATTCAATTTACTTTTTATTTCAATGGCGATAATATGTTTACGTGGATCTGTCATTATTTGTTTATTTAAAATACCTAACTAGTGAAATTAGGTTACAAATAATAAATTCATTAATAATTATTAATGAATTATTTGTAACCTAATTCAATGATTCCATTGCTAGTACAACACATACCTCGACTGTATATTATAATGTGTGTGTGTGTGTGTGTGTAATGTGTTGTACTAGCAATGGAATCATTGATTGATCGTGTTTTATTTCTATGGCATATTCCATATTTAGAAATCAAAATGCCTGCATTGCCGCCGAATTGCTAGCCTGTCGGTTATCTATCGTTTAGATTTCTGGGAGTCTGCATTGGAATTGCACAATTTAATTCCATCACGCCCGTTCCAACATCGGCCTAATAGTGTACATGTGTTTACATGTCGCTCATACGTAGAATACGTTTTGGGAAACCATTTATTGTGTGTGCAGAAAATTCTACTCCTTAGCTGTGGCTAAGGAGTAGAATTTTCTGCCAGAGTCTGTTTTTCGTAAGTTGAAAGGAAATCGTTTGTCCTGGTACGGTCATGTGAAGAGAAGAGATGAAACGCATGTTACTAAAAGAGTTCTGAGTTTACACGTAGACGGATGGAGAGGAAGAAGGAGGCCGAAGAAGAGATGGATGGATTGTGTGAGGAGTGAAATGAAAGAAAAGGGAGATTTAGTCATAGTGTGACGGGTGACAGAATAGAGTGGAAGGAAAAAACGTGTTGTGCCGACCCCAAGTAATATGGGATAAGGGCAGGAACAAGAGTCTGTTTTTCCTAACAAAACCTAGAGGTCTTAAAATCTAGAGTGAAATAGTTAGTTCTAGGCAAATGTTCTCCATCGTCGGCAATAACATCACTTACACTTATTTAGTGCTCGATTACAGAGACGCGGCGCGTTGCGTTGCGCGTCGGGTGGTCCATCGTACATTGCCATATGTTTGTGTTTGCTCGAGTGACGCGGCCCGCTGCTGCAATATACGACGAAACGCCCAACGCGCCGCGCAACGCGCCGCTTGTCCGTAAACACGGCCTTAGGTGAGATATTTAGTGGTCGAACCCAAATAAAGAAAATAAAAAATTAGCACTGCTTAACTCAAAATTAACGAACTAACCGAGTCTAAGTCCAAAATAAAATAAGTCTGGAACCATTTTCATTCAAATTAATCCTAAGTAAGCGCTACAATTACCATCACAGTGAGATTACATGTAGTGGCAATCAGTGAATAGGCCGATCTCTGATTAGAACGCCTGTTAGCAATTAGGGTCCGACCAATGTTTCGTCAGGAAGTATCGGAAATTGGATTGAAGGGTCAATATACACGCGGTATGGGATGTATTTTGATTGTCTGATCTAAGACATGTTCCGTAATAAACAAAATACTAGAGAATTAACTAAAATCATAATATTTAATTGCTTTTATACAGATAACATACCGAATCAGCCTTATAATGTTTCAACAGCTAGGACTGAGGCCTTCTGTCCAAGGAAGAGCATAGGCCGTTCACACAGGTAATGCTATTTCGCTTTTTTTATTAACGCTTACACGAAAGCGCCGGCTCTTATCTCTGTCCTTGTCTATCAGTGACTACAGGTAGTGTAGATGTGTGAGTTTCGAGTCCAAGTTTTCTGTTTGCGATATTAGCTCGAAACGTATCTTCCCTATATCAATGGGCATCACAGGTTCCCGTATCTAATTGTCAAGTTTATTTAGAAAAATTCCAATTTCTTAAAAACAGCCTTACAACTAGAAATATTTTTAATAAGAGTTTGCTAAATGATTAAATAAATATTGAATTGCTAATTGTTTGTTTTTGCTACCGAATTACAATTCGGTGGCTTAATGTCAACTTTATTGGACATTAAGCTGACACGCTGGTTTACGAAATAAGTTTCCCTATTACGATAATATTATTAATGTGCGTGTCTTATGAATAATTCGATATAATTACATTTATAAACTGTTAATTTACCATCACATGCTTATCGCTTAAAAACTACATTTTTGGCGCGTTCGATCTGTCAAAATTGGCGCCATTACAAATATGGCTGTCGTGACGGCATTGACATAAAAATATTTAAATTACATAATTATAGTGCACAGAAAAGCAACTAAACAGTGCTAAGTACCTGTGTGAAATAACCTTCTTATTACAATGTCATATGATCGATATTTTCATGTACATTAATTTTTGCGTGACAGAGTTATGTTGGTAGTTGCGACAGTATTGATATACTTTCCTATGGTAAGATTGAGTTCGGTAAACAAGCTGTATGATTATGTTGTCGATACTAGTTTTTTTATGTACCCATGAACAAATTTCAACTGCCTATTAAAAGTATACCTTAAATGGTTATGATCGCGCGAATTTCATGAGATGACGTCAGACGTCTGACAAACGCCTTAGGGCATCATAGTTGAGGGTTTGACTGTTCATTTTACGAACTAGACTCTAGACATCTTCATAAAGCGAATGCCAGTTTCGGCAATAACATTTAATTTGGCAGTTTGGCACGAGAAATAAACAAGAGCTCCAAAATTACTTGAAGTTATTTTGGGCATTTGCAGAATAGATCTTATAGAGTAATCGAAATTGCTACCGCAAACCTTTAATATGCAATATTTTCGTTTTACGCCCCCAAGTCGTAGAACCCATAAACTCCTAAATGTTGTCATTCAACCTTTTATGGAGGATATTGAAACAGGGCGTGTTGACCATACGTCAACGTCGTTCGATGTTCCTGAAGTCCCAAGGTCTTCCATAATAAATTATTAAATATTTTTCATAATTTTTGAAACTATCTTAAATCTTAAAAACCGTTTAATGATATCAGACAAGCGTGTGCTAAATTAATTATACGGTAGTAATGTTACATGATGAATGGGCTGCAGAAACCAACTTAATTTCGCTATTGAGATTAACCAAATTAAGCCTTCTGTTCTTTGTTATTAAGGCGTAGAGAAGTGTAAGATTAACTTTGTAAATTATAACGGTTTAAGTGCAACATAAATATGATTGTATATTAGGTGAAATGCAGCAACTACAATATTTAGGGCGCCGATTCTTCTGAATTTCTTAAGACCCCATCTTCTCCTGGTCACAGACAAGTGCAAGTACAAAAATTATTACTTTACTTTAAGTACTTTGCGATCGGCGGCGGTGACCTCTCGGGCCAGAACTTGGTACAGACCATGGGCTGGAGCGAAACTAATGGTAGGCGGTCACCTCCTTCTACGAAGCAGTAATGCTGGCGAAGGAGGCAGTTACCCGCGTGATGGAATAGTCATCCTCACGACCCAGCTGCCGCAAGTCCACACCACGACTAGGTGTGGACTTGCGGACTACGAGCAATGTGAAACTCACCGATCGACCGTCTGGTAACCGTCCGGACCAAACCCAAGTCGTCAACGGCGCGTTGTGTTCGACGCGCACCCTGAGCGCAGAGCCATACCCTACTAAGACCATAAATTATGGGTCGACTTATAAAAAGGTTACATTTTTTTTTGGTGGTGGGTAAAATCATCCAATGACATCTCCCGCCCTTAGGCGGAGCGGGAGATAGTGTCAGACTCTTACTGACTAAAAACCCACCCCGTTCCTTCGTGGCCTTAGATACCAGGGCCGGGCTTTCTTTTCGGAAACAAACCCTTGGCCCCAGTAGGCTTCGACCCTGCCTGCCTGCAGTTAGCAGGCTGGGTCTCTACGGTTTGCTGACAACTCTTTGAGGCGTGCGGGAACAGTGCATGAAAAGGTTACCTGTGGTCCCAAGATGCAAAGAACAACTAAAATAACATAGGTGTGTTTTTTGAAAAATCTGACACGTCCCACTCCGCCCTAGAAGAAGTCAATAGATGATTGCTCACTTTAAAAAAAACCATAAAATACTTTATGCGAATCGATTATTCTGTAAAGTAACTACGGCCGTCTATAATGTAACTTTACGATCTTGTAGCGAAAAGAAGTGGCCAAGCAAAGTGTGATTATCATTCATTCTTACTACGTAAGGGAGGAAGTATTCCTCTACACAGATATTAATGATGCAATCAAACCAATCAAAGGGCAGCATTTCAGCACTAATGGCTTTAATCGACGATCTTCCAACCAACCATGCGGCACGTGCATTATCTTCCAACAGCAATTGATTGCCACTCTATGCGGGAGGCCTGTTTTATGCAGAGGCGTAGCGTGGAGTAATTTAGACGTGGGCCAAGGCACGTCAGCGAGGCTCTTTTCTTTCATAAATTCGAAAACCGAGACAGCGACTGTCGCAGCCCATTGTCTGACCACATCGTCGCTTACCATGAGGTGAAATAGTGGTCAAACGCGAGCCTATCAACTATAAAAAAAAAACTTCGTTCTTGAAGGAGCCCTCGCTTGTGCGAGGCCATTTGGGTGGAAGGCCGTGGGCGAGGGCCCAGCTACGTTACTGGCCTTATGGATAAGATCTGCACACTGCACACAGGGTTACGAAAACCAATCAATACTTTATTTACCCAATAAATCATTCCGTAGGCCTTTCCTTTCAATATACTTTTAATTAAACAACAAAATTCATTTTACGAGTACGAAATTCTTATTGCTCTCATAAAACCCAAGTTCACAGTTCAAAAAAAGAAATGAGTAATGTTCCCATAAATTAAGAAATGCTTCGATTGTATCTACACTATAACTTAAACTGCTTACGTGGCCATATCCTAAAGACATGACAAGTATCTGAAGCCTCCCAACTGAAAATACTCCTTAGGCTAATGGTGCAGAGTTCAAAGTATTTTAAAACTTTTTGTACTAAAGACTTTTTGGTTTGTGTTTGGAAAGTTTCTTATATATTACCGAAGGAAACGTGCATTTGTACATATTTGTCATGCTGTCTTTTAACACAGTTCAGTGGACAAATGGATAAATTCCATTCGACACTGACAAGATACACATTTTTTCTTTTGATATAGTTGTTGATTTGATTAATCAGTACGTTTGACGTAATCCTGGTGACATGTAACATAATTATATTAATGCAGACTAGGCATTCATTGCTTAATTATAATAGACATTACTTTTGCAAGGATAGGCGTTTGACTTTTGCAAGAATATCATCTGACAATAAACAATGAGGTGATCAGCTATGCTATTATGAAGCTCGCTTTTCTAGAAGTTACACTCCGCACTTAAAATATTTTTGTAGCCATATAATTTATTATTTTTCTTGGAATGGTAGTGGAAAATCATCAACTAACTTTTTAGACTGAGTATAAGACTTTCACTAATTAAAACCTGCACGTGTTCCTTCAGTTGCCCGTGGTAACTCTTTTGAACAATCCCTACGCAATATGGTCATATTGCAAGTTTTTTAACTTACTTGAGCCCGTTAAAGTCGACGTAAATTTGTACTAAAACCGTCTCTGCTCTGCCCCTTCTAGTGACAGTAATGGCCGGGCTACACGAGGTTAGTTTTTCAAGTTAGGATAGCAACCTAGTATTTCTGGTTCGTTTAAGATAAACTAGCCTCATTTCTTAGCAAATAAATTTTATCTGCACGAAGCCAGTAGCTTACTGACTTAAGTTGTGGAAGGGAAACACTTGGGGGAGGCCTATGACCAACAGTGGGTGTCTTTCGGCAGAAATTATGATGATACTGATGATAGTTTACTGACATTAGCTTGAAAAATTAGCCTTGAGCAACCCATGTATTATGTGCCTACCACAAACATCAGCTTCACCACAGTTTTGCCTGCACAGGCCGGTTTGCACAGTCCCGTGCGCCTCAAGGAGTTGTCAGCAAACTGTAGGGGCCCAACAGGGCCAAAGCCTACTGGGGTCAAAGGATAGGTGAAAATGGCACCCTGGGCCCTGGGACCAAGGCAAAGAATGGAACGGGGTAGGTTTTTAGTCAGTAAGAGTCTGACACTACTTCCCGCTCCACCCAAGGGCGGGATTTGTCATTGGATGATTTTACCTACCATAAAAAAAAAATGTAGTTTGTGGTAGGCACCGTTTCTTTCTATACTATGTATTTGATATAAGCAAAGGTTTACGTTAACGAGATTGAGTACGTTAAAAAACTAGCACTAGGTCCTTTGTGTTGTGAAAGTGAACCCATTAAAAACACTTGATTCAATCAGCAACAATAGCATCGACCCTTTGGCCCTATAAGCCATCGCATTAACAATCAGCTATTTAACTGCAATATCTTCAATCTATTAACTGTTGAATGCGCTTTAATCAGGCGAAGGCCAGAGCCCCATAGAGCTATTGTTGCAACGACTTCCTTATAAAGGTCTGTGTTTATCAGTTACATCTGATTTGCCGTTTTGCAAACTATGACTGTACAAAGAGTGCTGTTTCATTTTACTTTGCTACATACCTACGGAGTTAAAAGTGTGCTAATCTAGTACATCATCTACTTATATGCCAATTCCATCTAAATCTGTTTAGCTGTCTGAGTGTGAAGAAGTAACAAACTTAAACGACCATATATACAAACTTTCGCTTTTATAATCGTCGTATCATCATCGGCGCAGCACGTTTTTCTCGTCATTCTGTCCTGTCACTCGTCATGATATCATTAGCTCCGTTTTTCATATCACCCTCTCACAATTAATTCTTCTTTTCTTTGACGTCCCCCTCTTTTTCTCTCTATCCATCTACATGTACACTCATAACTCTTTTAGTAACAGTAGCGTATCATCTCTCCTCTTCACTTAAACATACCAAGACAAACGTTTTCCTTTCAACTTTTGGGTCACTGGCGCCACTGTCAAAAATGTTCATTTATTTTTTATAACCAATAAAAATATTTAGTTGATCTAGAATAGACTCAAAGAAACTTTAATATATATTGCCAATAGTTTCAAAAAGACGAATAAACATGGCAATAAGAGTAACGAAAACATTATAGGAGTATGAAATCGAACCTCATCTTTGTTTGTATCTGTAACTAAAAGCCTCATAGGAAGGCTATCTAGAGAGCTCATCTGTCGGATATAGGCCCATTTCCTAAGTCGACTCTTGTTAGGTGATGAAAATGGACCCTGTGTCGCCAAACGGAAGTTGAACACTATCGGTGCTACAAGTCAAGTTTATTGACTAATCTGTTACTCATTATGTCTTCCTAGTACATTTTTTCTGTGTACATTAAGCTTCTATTCTCATAGAATAGCATAGAGCTTCTTGCATAGCATAGAAACTTGAGCATAGCTCAAGAGTCCACGAAAGGACAAAAAGAAATTAAGTTTCGAATTTAAAGTAACGTTGATGCGAACTGTTTTTATTGAGAGTCAAAGAATATCTCCGGCGCACAATGGAGATATACGTATACATATAACAAACAAATCCAACCACTTTAGACAAATAACTTCCAATAACGAAAGCATTATAACTAGCATTATCCCTTTCACCTTGATGATGAGGTGTCGCTAATGGCCGCGGGGGACCGCCTCGGGACAGCGCAAGTTTTGACAAGGGTATGTCTTTCACCTGATGACAGTTTGTCCTGAACTCATCGTTTGTGGTACTAGAGGAAAATGGACAGCTGAGTGATGTATGTATAAAAGTTGATCAGATGATATGCCTAGATGATTGTTTAGACTTGGTTACTCAATAGAATGATTTAAAAATTACTTAAAACCTTTTAAACTTTAAGTTTAGTATTGTGACTTAATGAATTTGAAGACTCCGTAGCTAAAACCAGAGCTTTACAATAAATAACTAAACAAAATTTATTTAAAGTATAAACCTTTTTGTAACTTAATTGTGTGTCAATGCAAATAGTTGTATGATCCAAAAGAACAAACAAAACATACAATTACACTTCTCTTGTTCTAGTACAGTAGTAGTAGTAGGTAGTTGGTACTTGTAGAGTAGTTATAGTAGTAGGTAGTAGTAGTATTAGTAGTGGTAGTAGTTTTTTTTTTATATTTCCACAACTATCACACAACACATCACACGACAAGTTATAGTGGTAGTAGTAGTCGTGGTAGTAGTAGTAGTAGTAGTAATATTTGTAGTGATGGTAGTAATAGTAGTAATGGTAGTAACTGTAGTAGTGTGTAAAACTTTAAGTTTTACATAAGACCTAGGTACATTCGCATTCGCTTTACATTTTGATAATTTAAACTTATAAACAGTCCATTACCTTAATAAAGTCGGGTAGCATCCATTCCAATTAACATCAATAAAATCTGACTAAAAGCTCGTTTAACGAACATTCATTAATGTACCAACGTGATGCATTACTACAGAACAAATTATATCTACGGTTTTAATGTTTTATCCCGATGACATTGAGCGGTAATCTCATTTCTGTAGCTTGTATGAGTTTTTTGATATCACATTTTATATTAAAGATATGTATTTTTCTAAATCGAATTCCGTTTTGAAGATGAGATACAATAATTTAATGTTTGTACCGCCCACGCTCCTGCGAAACTTGTTTTTTTGGAATTAGACTCTATCCGATATGAAAACTACTTACTATCTTATTTGAAGTTCGTGGGTGCTGATTATAATTGACCAAATGATTAAAGATGAGCTCCAACTCAATCTCCATTTCTTTTTCCTAAATAAAGATTAACACAATCTTTATTGAAGAGAAAAAATCAGAATATCAAATGATACAAAACAAAGTTTCATTATAAATTGGTTAACTAAAGTACCTACTGGGATGTAATTAGAACTGTATCAGTCAGTCAAATATTATTTTTAGAACTGTATCATTATTTATTTATTATATACTTAGGGTTATCTATTTCACATATTATTATACACAATTATTATATAAAACAGTAATTTAAACTATATATGCACTAAAACCTATTCCTAACTAAAAAATGGCGTCATAAAACTCCTTATTTTTAGATGATGTTTCATTTATAGGCCCTACTTACGTAACTTACGTCATCATCATCATCATCATTTCAGCCGAAAGACATCCACTGTTGGAGATAGGCCTCCCCAAGTGTCGCCACAATGAACGGTCCTATGCGTCGTAACTTACGTGATACAAACGAAATTGAAATCACCATACAAACTTACCTACCTAATATCTTCTGCTTAATGGACCATACTTGACATGCCTTCAAATCAAAAGCATGCAAATTATTTGCTAATCGCAAGTTGACAGATCTGTACAGCGCACTTTCGCAACATCCCTCCGTACATTCGCGAAATAAGACCAAAAAATACGAGTACACGAATAATTGTCGCAATCTAGGCCAATCAATAATTATACATGTTGGTATAAAAGGGTGGTTCTTTTGAAGACTACCATCAGTTGCAAGCGAGACTTCGACAATGCAAAGTATTGTAAGTTTGAGAGAAAGCTTCTGGGTTAATAAATCGTGTTAAGAATGAGGTCGATAAGAATTAACAGCTCATGATATAAGTTATGAATGAGGCATATGGCCAACGATGAGTTTTCGATAATAATTTATAAGAATCAAATTAGTTTTTTTTTAGATTTTCGCGTAATGGTGTCACAGAAAATAGTTCAATATTACAAAGTAATAAATTAAAGCAATGCAAAACAGGAATAACTTGACAATTAGATTGATCAAAATCAATTCGTAGAATAATTTCTCCTCACTAATTTTTTTAATTTTTCCAGATCATCATCAGTGCCATCCTGGCTTGCGGGTCCGCAGCCCCAGCCTACCTCCTCTCCGAGCCGGCCCATGTCATCCATACAGTACCACTGACATCCAAGTCCACTTACACCCAGAGCAGTCAAGTCATCGATCATGGCAGCACCCAAGTCTACCATCCCGTTCATGCAGTTCACAGCATTCCTGTCGTCCATACCAAGGCTAACGAAGTGATCAGTCATGGTGAAACTTACATCCATCCCGTCCACTCCGTTAGTGTTATGCCTGTTCATGAAGTCTACCACCACTACCCCAAAACTACCATTACCAAGAGTAACCAGGTTGTCAACCACGGAGGAACTACCCTAGTCCATGCGCCCGTAGTTTCGGTAGCACATACTCCAGTTGTCTACCACTCTTCGCCATTGGTGACCTTCAAGACTGGTGATTCTGCCGTGACTCATCACAGTTCCACTGTTCATGAAACTGTGAAGTCACTGCCGTTGGTTGCTGTTCATCATTGATTTGTTTTTTTATTGTTTTGTTTGAATAAATGTGTTTTTGATAACGGAATTATCGTTTTTGTTATTTTTCTTTGCTAATTGACATTATTTCTGTTACAAAAAGATTCTTAAAAATACGTAATGTTTCAAAACTGATATAATATTTAGCTCTGATACTTCATTCACTCGCATACTCTTCATAAGCATACTACGATGATAATTATGGAAAAACTTTTAAACAAAAAATTTATGAAACTTTTTCCAAAAATCTGAAAATTTACAACGAGTTTGGAAACATAATAAATAAGTTTTAGAATATTAAAGTAAATAATGACATTAATGTGTTATGTGCACGCACGTTCGAATTTATCTGGCGTTATGAAAGTTAAACCCTGCTAATCTAACTATCTAACAAGTCCTCATCACAAAGGTTTTACTATGTAAGTTTAAAATTACTCTTTTTTCTTTTCGTGTATGTTTTATAGTCTACTTTAAAAATTTGTAAACTAATGATTGCTTTAGTAGTAAACTAAAGATTTAGCCACAGAAATCGAACCAAAGTTAATAAATTGACAATTAACTAACCAAGCTTAGTTCGTAAACTTTCTGGCTCTAATCGATAGCAGAACTTATTATACTCCCAAACTATACCCTTTTCCTTTCATTAATGGCGCAAATTCTCACCCAGATGGTAACGAGTACAATTTGGCAAGTGAACTTTGTAATTGACTCGGTAGAAACACAATCTTTAATGGTACAAATCTAAGTTAAAAACAGAGTGACAAATCATAACGTGGACTTGCTTCACTAATTTCACTAAACAAACAAATAAAAAACCAATTTAATTACCCATGTATCCGTGTCGTTAACCGCTATAATTTATATGCCACAAGTTTCCGAACAAATCAGAATGAACGTAAGGAAAACAGTGAAATACATTCTGCTCCATTTTCTTTGAATATAACTCATAGCAATCAAACAAAAGTATAATGTGATATGTTAAGTGATTAAAAGGAATTAGAATCTATTACTGGAGAAGAATACGAGTTCTTTGACCTTTAGCAATCAGTTTAAAAGGTAGAAAATTTTGCGGGAGTTAATAGTTGATGAGTCATTCTCTGTTGTTATGACAGGAGTTAAGTGTTGACGAGGAGCTTTCGATATTCTGTGAAAGTGATAAATTTCTCAAACAGAGGACACAATGTCTCTCAGGTGGTTAAAGATGGATTATAAGTTAACGGCAGATAGTGTGTGCCTTATTAATAAAATAATATAATAATAACATTAAACAACTATCGCACAACGCCATCAAGTCCCAAACTAAGCAAAACTTATGCTATAAGTACTAGACAACTGTTATATTTATATATTTCTAAATACAAAAGTATTAAAGATAAATTATACCCAGACACAGAACAAATGATCGTGCTCATCACACAAAAACATAACAATAAATAAATATCAAATTATTTTACTGAGAGATATTAGAACTGAAAATGTAACAACAAAGATGAAGATCAAGTTTAGGTCGAGAACACTCAGTTTTACACTAATATTATGATGACATTGTTTATATTTGTGTGTACCTTCACGCTCAAAAAGGCAAATGAATTTGGGTAGAGTTGCATACGGACAAACTATGTCTTAGAATAGCATGCAGGATACTTTATATCTCAGAAGTATGTTTCTTTTGAAAAATTTTCCACTTTCACAGGGGTGATGGCAGAATCTAGTATGTTTATAATTGCAGTGGTTTCATACGAGTATTATGTAGCTACTGTGTTACCTTCCACCGATTACTCCAACTTAATCAATCATCCTAATAGTTTCGTTCAATCGACCAGATAAACTTAATATCAATGTAAGACATTCTTTATATCTAATTTCACATCATCAATCCCAATCTTCTGCTCTGCTTCGTATCATTAATCATCGAAACAGCACATTGCAGCTTGGTTGCAACGAAATTATGATTACAGTTTCTAAATCAAGTCCTTGGTACAGTAAACTAAGCTAATTATCCAATCGCATGTCATTTTATTACCAAATAGTACCAAATTATTGTCTTGATCTCTCCAAGGTTATGTTGCAAAGCTTTGCAAGGAACAGTTAGAAATGTGGATCTGATAACAATCGTTGACAAGCTCGTAAGAAGTAATGAAATGAAAGGTGGACAAGACTGTTATTAGACTGTAATTGTGTTAATCACGGATCTTATCTTGATATTGTATTAAAAAAATACATTAGAATTTATAACTTGGTCACAAATGTTGCAAGGGTGGTAAATTAAAAAAAAAGTAACTACCTACTATACTTTATTAAACATTAAAAGATCCAGTTAATTTAAACTAGGCCGTTTGTTAGGAATTCTTATGAAATTAGAAAGGAAATTAATCAAACTAAAAACTATGTTTCGAAAGCTTTAAACAATCAACGATCGTATCTTAGTCGATAACGAAGACAACGTTAGTAAAAACCTAATGGGACCCCACTTATACAATATTAAAACAAAGAACATAATGATTTAAACACATGTGCAAGCCTTGAAATTTCAACAATAATACATCAAAACGTCGAAAATAATCTTCCAAGCGTGCATGAACTTGACATTCAACGAAGTATTACGAAACGGCGCAAGCGCACGCAAAGCCACAAAGTTGAAGTTGCAGAAAATCCACACCTGCTTAATTTTTTTTCTAGTGCACCTCACCATCAATTATTTGAAGCAGTGATGCATGCTTACCACCAGGTGGGATCACAGTCAAGCACTAGTTTATAACAATATAAAAAAAATGCTTGCAACTGAAGGAGAAGTAAGGGTATCCAGCTATATTCCAGTATTTTTTCTTTTTAAATAATTAAAAGAATATTTAACGTTTTTACCAAGATAGTGGATCTGTTCAAGGATTTAACTTACCTGGCAAAAATAATACTCTTATATCTATTGAAGCTTTATTGTATGAATTGAACCTTCTTTAAAATAAAATAGTTTGACAATCGCTTACATCGCATCAATTGCACCCTAATTAATACATTGCAGTCTAAAGACGATCACGATGTACTTTAAATTTCTTCGTCACGAAGCAGTTACCAAGTTTTTAATAAGCTCGACATTGTTTATAAAGACAAAAAATACTAAAAGACCGAAAATATCAAAATGTAAAAGGAGTCTGCCGAGTACTTACACTGTATCCAGCCATTATCGTGCTAGAAACGTATCAATTACGGATATATCAAAAACGTATATACGCATGCATACATTTATTGCAGGAACAAAAAAACTCCGTGCACTGGAAGTGAAGGTGTTGCTCGGTGACGAATGGTCTAGTCGGAATAGTCTCATCCGTTTCAATTTAATGTTTACTATTTTTATTGACGCTTTTCTAAAACGCTAAGGATTCTGCCCCCTGCTCCTTATCAAAAGCTGGTTAATTGTATAGAAAGACTACTGAATTGTGATCTCAGTATTGAAGTTTTTGCTTCTTTTGTTTTAATGCTTTAAGTAACCCCTAATATTTTAAAATAATTCGTGGCAAATTTATTTTTCAAGATTAGACCTCCTAGTCTGTCACCCACATTTTGAGGTTCAAAATCTCTTACCATTATTGTGTGTGAAGCAATTCTGAGTATCAAAATTACTTACCATAATTGTGCATTGAATTGATCATCTCTGCCTAAAGCTACAGTGATTCGTGGCTTGCAAAAATGTTTCATAAGATCATCGTGGACAACATTTTGAACTATCAAGAAAGAATTATGTTCAAGATGATATCACTCTTCTTAACTTATGAGGTTAGTGGGATGCTGGTGAAATATGCGTAATTTGGACTCACGTGGTCATATTGCAATGTTTACTTGCTGCTTGGAGTTACTGAGTGAGTAAAAACCAGGTTATCAGTTTTCGCGTCCCACGACTAACGAACTACCATATTAAATGACTAAATTGTCAGTTATCTACTGAATCAGTCACAATGTTGATGTATTTAAGTGTAAGTATTTAATTTTCTATATAATTGTTATTTTATTGTGTACCTGTGTACCAAATAAACGTATCTTCTTTTGGTCTTTCTAGTGGATAGTCAAACTGCTAATGAAAGTTTTTTTTTTTTTACAACCAAGTTGCTTGACTATACAAACTTATGAATATTTTAAAATAAATTAATTATAATTGGCGACCATACCAACTCAAACAAAAATTGCCACTTTGACCTCAAATTATTATCAATCACATCAAAACATGAAGCAGCTTTGGTATACCAAACTCCCTTGAAACGTATGGACAAAAAACTATACACCTTCTTAATAGTATGCGTATCGGCTGTCAGTAAAAGTAATTATTGAATAAGTAATTTGACGTTGGATCGACCTTGAGTAGGCCATAAAAGGCGTAAAGTTGAAACATGCGTTTTGATTTATTATGGATTGAGGAAGTTCAATATATCATTATCTAGCAGTCTTTGATTACTGCTGGATAAGTTGCAATTGTTATTACAATACTGTAAACTGCAAGGATCAGACTTCAGTGTGGCTATGAGTGACATTCTAGTAATATCGTTATTCACTACGAAACAAATCATCAACATAGTCGATAGACTATGTTGATGACTGTGATGTTTCAGTTAAAAGATGTCCACAGTTGGGTTTAGTACCCTCAAGCATCGTCACATTGTCATATGTACGTGTCGCATTCAACGGAAGAACAAACAACAAAATTCAGTAGTATAGAGTTACTAAACTTAAGACAAAACAGAGATCACTTAAACCAGTAGTTAAGCTGCTGGTGCTTACAATATGAAGGCAATTCGTTTACTTTAATCAAGAAGAATAGCAATAAATATCCTCAGTCTCAGCAGAGGAACTAAAAATTAGACACGCCATTAATTTTACAAGATCTAACAGCATTGGTCTAGAGTCTAGACGAGACGTTGTTGATTTACTACTCATATCACTGCTCTTTAATCTACACAAAACAAAAGCTCGAAACGTATCGCTTGAAGAATGTAGTTCTCCTGTGCCATCAAGTATCAAAACTTTTGGATATATTATGTATCTATATTTAATTGTCACTACAAATAACTGGAATACTCAGAGAATTCGAAAGTAGTAAAGTTTATTTATTTATGTTTAATTTCTTTATTTAAACTTGATTTATAGTAATGGTACATCATCCTACCATATCATCTCCCTCACATTATCTTCCGTCCACATAGTGGTGACACTCGGGCGTTACTTTCGCACGAAATATTCCAATTAGCTTGGATTTGGCTTCCAATCTAACCGGATGCGGCTGAATATCTTTTTTTAAAGTGGGAAAACATCCAATGACTTCTTCTGCTCTATGGCGGAGTGGGTGGACGTGTTAGATTCTTACTGGCTAAAACTACACCCGTGTCAATTGCCTTTTGCATTCTAGGACCATGGATTTCCGTTTCAGAAAATCCCCGTAGTCCTAGCGGAAAACGGCCACTGCGGCCACTGGGACTGGCCGCTACGGTTTGTTGACATTTCTTGTACATAGTTAAAATTAATGCAACAAGGCATTATCTACCAGTCAACCTTTGAATTTAAAAATACTATAATGTTATCAAATCATATGGAAGCGATCAGTAAATAGGGAACCGGCCTTGTCGTTATAGAGACATTATGTCTTAGCAAATATGGCTGCATGCTCAATGATATCCTGTGCAAAGTATCACGGTGGTCTCATTCCATGCATTTAATTTTCATTCATTTAATTCCAGTGTAGAAGACTCACAAATTAAACCAGTGACATTTTGGCAGTCATTAAGCGACTACTTAAATTTTAACACCTTTAACACCGTTATTAATTGCAATTGTATAATTTTGAAAACACCTCCACGACAGAGAGCGATTAATGACATAACTTTTCGTAGTTTATGAGCGTTTAATTATTTCACATTTGCAGTTCTTAAGTAGATTAATAAAAATAACGATATCCAGTCATTTGGCTTTATTGCCAACCTTAATGTTATTGAGAAAAAGCCGTGTCGACCAAAAATGGGCCGGAATTTTTCTTTCAATGCATAGCGAAAAAGAGGAACAGTATTTTATTTATACTTGAGACAGATCTGGTAAATTACTTTCTTGGCAATACGATACATACAACCAAAAACGTCTGTCGATGCACTTAATTTGTTCATCACTGTCACACAAGTGCAAAATAAAAATAAATTCAGATTAAAACATTACAAATAATTGCAGTCATGGCAATTTAAGTGGATGCAATTAAATTACAGAAATTGCCTCAGTTGTGATTAAATTATCTGGAATATCAATAAAACTGGCAAGCCTGCAAGGACTTTAAATGATGACAAAGTGCGTTATAGAAATATGCAGCTGTGGATGTCCTGCGTTTTAAAGCTGCCAGGAATAATATCTTAGGAACCTCTGCCTGAGAGCAATTTCTGACTTGCAGCACCATAAGTCACCATAACATTTCAACACTTAACACAGATAATATGTATGTCTTAACGAAGCATAAAGGATCAGTTCAATATGCAACTATGAATACTTGTAACTACACAAGTAGTAAGTAGTCCACCGTTACATATGTCCTTTGAATTGAATGAACTTGACATTAACCTAAATTCAGTTTCAATGTTTGTATTTATGCATTCATTAATCTTGAAAAGTTTTAAGAGGGGCCATACGCTGAGAGTGAAAGTGGATACGGTATTTGTATTAGTATTGAAGTGCGCACTAGTTCTAGGATTAGATATATAGGGAGATTGAAGTAAGTAAAACAATTAAAAGATAAGAAGACGTTTGCAATACTGCAATTAATTTATTTTTTTCCGAAAGGTGTTGGTTTTTAAAGAACAGTATGTGTATCCTGAAACTGATAATAAGATTGTTTTTATGACGATAGAATTATCTAGATATATTTAGGACGAAACTGGTTTTTCTTTACATTGATTACTTTTATAATTAACAAGTATTTTTTTTTATTACCATTAATAATTTGTGGATTATAAAATATTGTGGACCTAAGTTACACTTAATAGAATCCTTATAAAGTTCAGACCTGTTTCGCCATAACACGTTTTTGTCAGGTCACTACTTCATTCATAAACAAAGCGTGTTACAACTCCGCGTAACCGCTTACTACGCCCTCACCAAACCGCTGCCTCCTCCACAGAGCTTTATAATTTATACAGCTTCAAGTTCATTGCGTACTCATTGTCGGTTTTCGGCAGTGTGGTATATAAGCATCGGTGGGCCAGCATTTCGTTAGATTACTCGGCAGAACAGTCGTATCAACATCTACCTTTTCAACCATGAAGTCCTTTGTAAGTGTTGGGGAGGTATTCTAAGGGTGGTTGGATTTTAGGTCATTGAATTAGAACAGTTCAGTGTTGTATTTTAGTCAAGTGTATCGTTGTTGTTTTAGAAAGTTTTGTTGATCATAATATTAAGTTCTACAACAATATTTTGCTCTCCATAAATTAATAATTTGATGGAATTTCTATCAATCTTTTCTAATAAGATTTTTTTTCGATAGACAAAATTAAATATTGTTCTCTCATCATTAACTAGCGTTTCTTCCAACCAATTACAAATACCATGTTATCAACTAATTATTTCCCAACAGGTTGCTTTCGCCGCTATCCTGGCCTGCGCCGCCGCCGCTCCCGGCCTCCTGGTGTCCCAACCTGTGGTCGAGGTCCACGCAGCCCCTGTGGTCCACACTGTACCCGTGGTCGGCTCCAAGACGACCATTACTAAGTCCAGCCAGGTGGTTAACCACGGCTCGCCTGTCCACACCGTACATGCCGTCCACACCGCTCCAGTGATCGCGTCGTCCCCTGTCGTGATTAAGACCGTGCCCGCTGCCCCTGTGGTGCATGCTGTCCACGCTGCTCCCCTTGTTCATGCTGTCCACGCTGCCCCCGTCGTCCACGCCGCTCCCCTCATCGTGAAGACCGCCCCATCCGCCATCACCCACTCCAGCTCCGTCGTCCATCATGGTCATGTCGTCAAGACTGTTCCCCTTATCGCTGTCCACCATTGATTTAATTACCTTCAGTGAAGGGTTAGAGTAAATTAAAACGATATTTTAAAATATTTTTGTGCTTTCATTAATGTAACTGATTATTCCCAAGACTTATTCATCTTTTTTTTAAATCTCTATTATTATATATTATTTATGAGTTTTATTAATTTATCTTATAAACGATAAAAATAATTGCACCCGCTCACCTGCATAAAGTAGAGATCAGAGCATAGCTTTGACACCATTTAATCTGATTCCTAAATGTTAGATTCATTAAATTAACATTTTCTTACAATGAAATGTTGTAAAAATATTACTGAATAATACAACATTAGATAAAGGGTATAATTTAGACGGTCACCAAAAATATTTTTAAGACTCTAAGCCTAGGCACCAAATAAAATAAACAACTCCAAAAAAAAAAAAAAATTATAAAGTTTGTTTTATGCCGCTTGAACTGCTGACCCTAGCAAAGAAAAGTTTTGCAAAATATTCGCAATCGCATTTTCTGTAGTAATTTATTTTTCATTGCATTTTGTAATCGTTTTAAAGAAATCTTAACAATGACTCGCTGAGTCTTTGAAGTAATTGGATTGGCTTTGTTTTTGAAGAAAAATGGAATGCTTGCTTACCTATTCGGCCAGGATTGATAGTTATTTACTTATAAGATAAGCTTATTGGGTGGTTTAAATGCATTGTCTACACTGTAGTTACGTCTTGCCAAATAGTTCTGATCTACACAGATAGCCTCAGGATAAGACAATTTAATCGAAAACATAAATCTTTAACTCAAACAACCGAAAAATCGGATACTCTGCGCAGATCTTTGGCCTAGCGTTAATGAGGTAAGCAAGATTTCAGTGTCAATGAGTGTCTGAAGATTTAAATTCTTGTCAACAAGCAGAGCTTACAATAGTAATAATTACTGATTACTGAATAAACTTGTTTACAGGACCCAGTTACTAGAAGCGTAATACAAACTACACCGTTTTGATTAATTTACATTAAAAGTAATGTATTTGTTTACTACAATTTCGGGGAGCTTCATTTACTGGGATTGTTAGTCAGAAATGATTCGGTGAATGCGTTCATTAATCTGTCCTAGCTCAGAGGACACCGGTGTCCTCTCACATCCACGCCACTATAGGCCTTAATTCCGATGTTTAGAGTCTACTTTTGTATGAACAAGTTGGGTAGTTGTGGATCGAAGTGTTAAGTGACAATACAGTTAGAATCGTATAGAGTTCCGTGAATTGGGATAGTGTGTACTACGCTATACACTATTCCAATTCTCAGAAGACTATTATAAAATCTTCTTTATTGTATCGGAGAGGGTTAATATTAATATAATAATAATATTTCCACAACTATCACACAACACCGTTTAGTCCCAAGCTAAGCAGAGCTTGTGTTATGGGTACCAGACAGCTGATAAACATACTTATATATTTCTAAATACATACATATTATAGATAAATAACACCCAGACACAGGACAAATGATCGTGCTCATCACACAAACATTTGTCCTGGGTGGGAATCGAACCCACGACCTCCGGCATAGCAGTCAGGGCCACTAACCACTAAACCAACAGGCCAGTCATTATACTCGGAGCTTCCCTTTGTTATCAAGTCAGATATGAAGTGATCCACAGGAGTATCAAAGTAATCAACAATGTCTGAAGAATTGTTAAATTTAAGTCACAGTGGGTAGATAACGTACATTGCTGGCAAGACAAGGTTTTAGAATGCTGACCGCATGATGACTGCAGAAAATCGGAAGACCTTGAAGAATGTTTACCGATGACCTGGTGAAGACCATGATAATTTGCTTATTGCGAGAAACACAGGGTCGGTGGATATTATATAGTCACGCTTTCCTTTGGCTAATGTGTAGCAATGGATCTCTTTCTGTTGATTAGATAATGAATTTTGAAGGGAAGTTGCAAATATTGAAAGTATTGATATTTACCAAGTTCAAATTTTTCTGTAGTAAAAGCAGTAATTAGAAATAACTAGGCGAAAGGAGGCTCTTACGAGTCAACAATTTATATTTTTACAATTATGAGTTGCATAATTTTATACATTGCCTACTTAAAGTACGAGCACTTTTACGCAACACAAGAAAAAACGTGCATAAAAATACCAATAAGTATTTCGTAGTGATATATCAAGAGTTTTTGTCGACAAGAGTAAAATGTACTAAACCAGTCAACAGGCGCCATATTTGAACCGGCGCGCGGCTATGGCGCATGGCGAACTAAATGGGATGCTACTCGGAATTATTTAAAGGTTTTTTATTGGTACAGATGAGTCAAAACTTAGAGGTATCTGTTATTTTAAAATAATTTTATAAAATATATAATATACTCATATTATAAAGATGAACGTTTGTGAGTATATGTGTATGTTACCGGCAAACTGTATAATTCAGCTACTTTATACAATACCGAATGCGCAGAAGGTAATATGTGTGAAAGACGAGAGCAGGGAAGGTGATGTAATTTTAGGGCAAACTGTCATGGACAAGTTAAGTTAGATTTTTTTTTATCACCACCTGAAAATAAAAGCCTTACTTTAAACCGTATTCTATACATTGCCTAGGTATTGTATAGCATACCGGATTATATAAATTGCCGGTAACATATATTTGTTTGTTACTTCTTCACGTTCGAAGGGCAAACGGATTTAAATGAAATTTGGCACATGGGCAAACCGTAGCCTGAAATAGCATTTAAGATTCATTTTACCCTGGGTGTAATTATATTCTCTTGGAATGACTATACGCGGACGAATCTACTGGTAGAAGATAGTATATTTAATAATTATGTATTTATGTTTGATCAGAAACCCTTTTTAAAAGCAATTCTTGGAAAACAACTATATTAACATTTGAAAACCGTTAAAAATATATTTCTCCTAGTAATCATTTTATGTTCTATTTTTTAAGTTTGAATTATTTATGAATATGTTGATGATTAAATAAATATGTTATAATTTTTTAGTTGGTTTTAGTAAACATTGTTCACCAGCAATGCACCCAAAACAAAAGATCAAAGATTCGTAACTTTTTCGTGATTTGTAATGAGAGCGAAATATAAATACTAAAATAATAAGAAATTGAAAAAGAAAATTGCAATAATATTAGGAGAATATCTTTTGTTTGTTCTCTTAGTTTTTATTTGATTAGATTAGAAATATTAACATTCATTTTTTTTACCAAAAAATATTTTATTTTTTTATAATTACTCGTATCATAATAATAATTTTAAAAAATTTGTACAAATTTTATGAGTTAAGTAAGTGAAGTATTTAATCTTAAACCTATTTTTTTAAAATGGGTTTCATTTAGTAAGGCGCATTATTTTAGAAATTTTAACTACTTTCAAAACTAAACCGGGCTATTAGTTAATAACATACAGTATTTCTGCAGCCTCTTTCCCACACACTACTCTATGCTTGACAGCTATGCGAGAAACGCAGCGGGGCTCCGTAACCACGAAATTGAATAACTATCCGATGCCGATAGCCGATACAATGTAGTCGCAGCTCAGGTAAGCTATCCGATAGTCGGTCTAGCATTTAATTCAGTTAGGGATTGAATATACGCTTCAGAGCAATGATAGTCAGTCTATGACATAATTTTGATAGAAATGATCTTGTTCCAAGTGTTCTGATAGTATTAAGCGAAATGTGAAAACTAAATTGAATAGCTTTTTTTACTATCACACAACGCCGTCTAGTATCAAGCTAAGCAGAGCTTGTGTTATTGGTACTAGACAATTGATAGACATACTTATGTATTTCTAAATACATACATATTATAGATAAATTACACCCAGACACAGAACAAATGATCGTGCTCATCACACAAACATTTATTCGAACCCACTACCTCCGGCATGGCAGTCAGGTCCACTAACCACTAGACCAACAGGCCAGTAAAAATAAATAGAAAACGCGCCTACAGCACTGACCCCAAACAAATGAAGAGAGTAAAACAGGATAGTAATCAATAGTCATGAAGACGATGCTCCTCAAAAATCAACATTACAAAACTACAAAGACTGTTCACACACGTTCCAGTATTTCCCAGAACATCTTCAAACTATCTTACAAGCTACAAAATATGTGTTTTCTACCTAGTCCAATATGTTACTCGTACTCGACACATTAGGCACATTCCATGCCATATACAATCTAGAAAAACCGCTAAAATTAACTCTAAGCTGATATAAATTGACGAGGCTAAATCGAACGCGACAGTCGATAGCCGGACCGGTCGCAATCCGGATATTTTAACGGAAACGGATATGTTCAGATTGGTAAGTGTTTTAGTAATAGATATTGGATTGGGGGTCGCTGACTTTTTCATTGTTTGGGGTAGTTTAGGGTTTTTTTTATGCAATATTTTTTTTTAGGTAAAATCATCCAATGACAAATCCCGCCCTTGGGCGGAACGGGAAGTAGTGTTAGACTCCTTGCTTCGTAGCCTATCGTGCCGAGACCGGGTATTCCTTTCGGAAGCTGACCCATGACCCCAGCAGGCTTCTACCCTGCCTGCCAGCAGCTAGCAGACTGGACCTCTACGGTTTGCTGACAGCTCCTTGAAGCGCGCGGGAACAGTACGCGCCGTCGACGACTTGGGCTCGGTCCGGTCGGTTACCGGACGATCTGACGGCGTGCCACTCATTGCACGCTGTCCGCAAGCCCGTGCCTACAGTGAGGGGAGTTTAGGGACATGATCGGAGTTTTTAAATATGGTTTGATATAGCTTAGTTTTTGTCTCACTAAAGTGTGGTTGTCTTCCCGTTATTATTTTTTTTTTTTTTGGTAAATTAAAGCAGGAGACTATTAGTATAACAAGAACCAGTGTTCTTTCACAAAGTGTCAGTCTACTTTATGTTCCCTGTTCAGGGTTTGATAAACATTTTGGCAAACTGTATTACTCGTATTATGTCCTTCCTATTGGTATATTTGCACACTGGCAGCCCTAAATCTGTCTCCTTTACTTCAATCTTTTCAAGGTTGTCTGTGAGAAATCGTCCTATGCGATAAGACCGCCTATTGTACACATACATATTTTTTTAAATGTTTGTCCTGTGTTTTTATGCAGTGCACAATAGAGAATGAAAATTATAATGAATTTAAAGAAGTAATTGATTATTTTTTCATTATTTGGTTTTGTAACCTATTATTGTTTATAAAATTTATAGTGTTGAACAATTAATATAAAATATAATTATAATAATTAACTAAATTTTGAAAGTACAGCGCACCTTTAAGTGTAGAATTCGTTGTGATAATTGCTTATTAATAACATTATATTTTTTCCTGTAAATGTTCTGCGAACAATCCGTTGGAGTGCCATAATAAATAAATAAAGAAACTATTATTTATCAATAGTATATTATGGATTTAATTTCATATTAAACCAGAGCGAAACTTGCTTCGAATCAATAGAGACAAGAAAACAAAATCCATTTGAAAATAACCTCTCACGTTACGAATCGTTGGTACAAGGTCTCTAAGTTGCAAATGCCCATAATAAAGACTTAAAAACATAATATTGAAACTTCTAAGCTAAATAAAGCAAAGCTCTGGTCATCGTCCACCAAAGAGCGTCGGTGCTTAATAAATGTTCAAAATATTTTCCGCAACATGAAACGCGACGACCGGTGGGTCTGTTATTTTTTAATTTATCTCAGCGAGCTCTTCCTTCATTAACATTTTTAAACTATTTCTGCCCGCGTAGCATAACTATTTTTATGTCTAGATACTCTAAATATACATAAAATTACCTCTGTTTATGTACATTTATAATATTTACATCGAGTCATAGTCAGTTATTTTTAAATTCACTTTCTCTATTTCTACCTTGTACGGACTAAATATTGCGCTTCGTCTTTTATTCATCAAAGGACTGTGAGATCGCAGTTAAGAACTAAAAGCTAGTTAAAGCTAGTTTATATCATTAGGAAAACTAACTGCGTTCAGTTCCACTGGTACTTAGCCCCGACATAGTTGAGAAAGATTAACAGCACATACATGTAACTTATAAAATATTGTAATCCTTTTCCAGATCACAATCATGTGTCTCCTGGTATCAACCCAGGCGGCACCAGCGCCCATAGTCGTGTACCCATCATTCGGGTACACGCTGCCTTCAGTGTATCATGCACCCATCGTTGCCCACGCACCTCTGTTACAGCACCGAGTGGCTTTTGCTCATACCCCGCCATTACTGCATGGGTTTCATACAACGTACTTTTTTTAAGACTTCTGAGACAGATTTCTGTTAACTTCGTACTTGCGAATGTATTAATTTGTTATCTTGCGGCCTCTATCTATGAAGTACTTCACATTTGGTCTTAAAAAAAAAATCAAAAGCAATCCAACCAATAAAAAAGCAATATCAACGTTTCAGTGAAATATTTAGCAATCGATATAATAATGTTGTTAGCTTGACATGCTGAGAAGGTGATCGTTAATAACTGAATCTAAGGTACCTGATGTATAATCCATAATTTTCGAGGTTCTAATACCACCCTTGGCTACACCTTAATGTATATTTTAAGCCCCTACTGTAATATATTATGGTGTAATAGTAAAGAGTATCTATTTAATTTATGGATTAGAATTAGTCTCATGAGAATAATTTCTTGTTTAATATTAGCGTATTTATCCAATGTTTAGTTTTGGCATAATCAGTCTTACAATGTTCCCACTGCCAGGACTTAGGCCTTCTCTCTATACTATGATTTTTTATTAGATGAAGTAAAGTGACAGCTATAACAATGGTTGTTTGACAGTTGGGCATTGTTATTTGACAGTTGTGCATTGTCCACTGCTGTCACTTTACTTCGTCTAATTAAAAATCATAGTATAGGAGAGAGCCAACCCATCACTTAGGCCCCGGCAGCTTAGTGTGGATGTCAAATGTCTGAAAGTTTTTGTTCTAGAATATACCGATTTCTTTAGGTGCGATATTTTCTTTCACTAATTTCAGAGCCATGTTGATGAAATAAATTAAGAAAAATAATGCCTCTGACTGGGTTTAAACTCGTGACCTACAACTCGTAATTCTGGGTTGTTACCCACTGGTTGGGTCGCCACTCCTCTTCATTGATGTAAAAGTAATTTGGGAAGAAAACACAAAAAACTACGAAGTATTTTCGATAAAACAGTGTATTGTTGATGAAAGTGTACAATAAATTATATTGTAACTACACAATAGACTAATAAATTGATTGAAACAGCTTTATGCTCATAAAACTTTTCTAATAGAAATAAACAACTGAAGCAGAAACTGAAACGTCTGCTAAATTTCAATGTTTTTAATAAAATACTTATTTCGTAAAACTGTTTATTAAAAGTCTGTTTTAGTTTTTATCGTTTGGTGTTTTATGTAGACATTGTGATGTCGGTGCAACGAGGTTATGTGAAATCTCATGCAATCTTGTACTTATGAGTGTACTGGCTTATTAATAATTCTAAGCATATTGACATTTCTAGAACACATTTGAATATTTATAGGAAAAGAATATTATATTGTTTTTAGGCAGTGATACGTTGTCCATTGATGTGAAATGAAGTAATTTTTATTATATTAGTGATTGAAAGTCATATATAGTGTTTTTCTTCATACTTCGGTCTCGGGAGTCGAGCCTGCAGTAGCCAGGGTTCGACAACATATAGCTAAGATATCAACATACCAAGCAATAGTTACCCGATCCAGTACGTTATTCAGGACCCCTAGAATTTTTCGTCATCATTTCTTTAACATTTTTTATTCTTTATTTTTTTTAACTAAAAAGTCGTTAAGTATATTATTTTATCCCAATGCCTTTTTTATTACTAAGTAATTAACTTACTTTTTTCATTAGTACTTTAAAATAATGTAATAATGTATGTATGTATGTGTGTGTGTTGTAATGTAATGTGTATATGTATGTGTGTGTCTTTAAAATGTGTTTTTATGTGAAAACCTACAATATTGTAATTTCAATTATTTGTTAGAATCTTCATGACCATATTAAGCTTTTTGAGCCAAACAGCCAGCCTTGCCATTAATCGTGGTAATACTGCCAGTGTTTTGAGCATATTACCTTAGTTTTATTTATTATATTGTCTACACTTTTTAATTTATTAATTATGAACATGATGAGCTATTATGAAAAGTTTTTTTCAGTCGATTAAACAGAAATCAATTCTTAGTAATAATTTAGAAGGAGAAAATTACCTCCTGAACTGGACATAATATAAGTTAATTTTATTCAACGCTTTTGAATAAAATTATTTATAATAAAATCATTTCAAGTAGCTTTATCAGTAGATAATCACTACTTTATAATTATCTCTCAATCTTAATTTTATTTTAACAAAGTATTTGACTTGCCAAATTATATAATGTGACGGCGAGAATTATTCATTAATTATTCACATAAATTAATATAATTTACAATCTTATGACCTTTACTATATAAAATATTATGTAAACTTATACTATATGTACTTGGAATTGATTTAATTATCAAAAAATATATTTAAAAAGATCATAATGTGTTAGGTACCACATACTCAACTGATGATGTTGCTTTTTATCATTAAATTAGTTTAAAAAAAATTGAAAACAGACTTTACATTTGACTTAAGATTGACTTTAATCAACATAACCTTGCCAAGTTTTCCTCGATTTCTGATTTTGAAGTATTTAGCAAACTCTAGCCTGGAAACCTGTCAAAATTTGGCATTTACTCGTAAATAGGGTTTGATGTGTTCGTAACTTCAAATGCTCAATTCAGTAAACCTTAAAATAAAATAACTAATAACTTACAGTTTTTGACTAATGAATTTATTTATTGATAATGATAGACCAGAGAAAAAGTAACAATTGGTTCCAGAAGCAAAGGTCGGCTGAGCGCTCGTTAGTAATACAATGTAGACTTAGTCTAGATTGTAGAGAAAGCTGATCGAGACTGGGCCCGCTTTAGATAGAGAAATACGGAATACTTTGGAGAAGGCTTTTATCCAAAGGGGGTCCACACTATATCACACTTCAACACATTATTAAAGGTGATTCATTTTATAACTGCTACAATAAAAAGCATTTTAACTGGTTGATGATAATAGCACTAAATATTTTTATTTTTATTCTATTCAACAATTTTTATTGTTCTAATAATTTTATATTTCTTTTATTTGATATAAACTATTGCTTGTCTGTGATCCAACCAGATTATCAAATATATGTGTATTAATTTTATTTTAATCAACACAAATATCATTATTTAAGCTATTTCATTTTTATCAATTCAAATTATATTTTTTTAACTTCTTTTTATTTTAATTACTAAATTCAAATAATACTATAATATTATTTATTATGTACATTTTAAGTTATTCTGCCTTCAAATTTGCCCTAAAGTGCCGCGCGACGGTAGCGAGTTTTTTATTTATTATGAAATAACAAAAGCGCGCTGCCCTGGTTAACCAAACATTATTTTTTTATTTGTAATATTAAAATAGTGTGGGATGAGTAAAGATTTATTATTATTACAATGATAGACCTTACGCGTAATTTTAGTTGAATCATATTACTATATTATATTACAATATTATATTACTTAATATATCAAAGCTTAGAAATAAAGCTGTCTAATAATAGTTACAATATAAAATATGTCGTTACAAAGAGCCTACAATGTCACCTGCGTCCCACATTTATTCTTTAATCACGATCAAATTCTGAAGTACAGTCGTGGGCAGAGAGTGTTTTGCGCAGAAACTTTGTAAATTTGTTTATTTCTACTAACTTTTTCTGATTTATTTTCTGGTATAACAGTAGCTTACGGCTCTAGCCGAAGAAGTGTGTTTTTTTTTTTACAATAAGGGTGTTTCCATAAGACAATCAGTACTTGTGACATAGAATAGACTAGCTTCTAGATTTACAAGAAGCAGAATTATAGTCTGTGCATTATTCTGATGTATAACTGCAAAGTTTCATCAAAATCCGTTCACTAGTTTTTGCGTAAAACACGCATGAATGTAGAAAGAAAAAAATATCAAAAAGGAATCGTGCTTCCAAGTAAAAAATTCTCCTCCTATTTCTTATGTTATCAACATGGTCTACCCACGTGCTTCATCAACATACGTCCAGCTCGAAGAAGTAACAAATAGGTACACATACTCGTATACAATATCTTTTTTCGTCTTTATTATTTTAGGGAGAAAATTTAATTTCATATCATCATCTTTTCCCATCTAGCTTTGGGTCGGCTTATAGTCTACAGGATTGAGGCTGAATACCTGTGCTTTATATGGAGCAACTGCCCATCAGACTTCAATAACCCAGTCACTGGGCAACATGATACTCCTTAGATGGACTGATGGTCAGACTTTCAGGCATCTGGCGACCTGTTACGACTGGCTAAGATCTACGAATGACAATGATACCATTAATATCCTTTTCTAAGTTTATCTACGATTTTAGACAGATAATTAGTAGGATACTTTAATTTTTTACACTGTTGCTCTGACTCGTACCTCACCCCGCAAACAAGCACAACCTTTAGTGATGCTTACCTTTACTCAAAGTCGGATAAGACCTTAGACGGATTAAAGGATTTTGAGAGAAGGTATTACCAAAATAATTATAATCCTGAACACTGAAACAAAATACTTTAGAGAATTTAATGAAGAAACTTTTCCTTGTAATTAAATGTTTTTTCTTAATTACAAAGTTTAATTACTTTGGTAGTTATTCAAGTTTCACCTAGTTATGTCTGAATACTTTTTAATGTGATTTATTTTCAAATATAAATGTTGTTTGCAAAATGAGATGCATAAGTATCCACTTAATTTTAATATAAATTGTTAGTTATAAGACTTCATTTTCTTACAAAACCACACTTTTCAAAAAGTGCGACAATCAAAATTTGAAATAAAACATTACTTCAAAATTGGATTTCCTTTCAAGACAACTTATTGTTATGAGAAAACCGGTTAGTAATAACTAAGGAGTGCATTAACGGCTTTTATGGAAACGGAAGTTAGAAAAGAGGTTTGAAGAAAAAATACCTAAAAATTTTAGTATTAATAGAATTACGTAGAACTTAATTAAGCTATACTTAACTTGAAATAGTTTCTTGTATCGAAATAAATGGCTATTTAATGTGATTATACGATGGCAAAGCGGTTGAGCGATTGAGTGATGCGCTGCGTGCTGCGGATTCCCGCTCGGAACAATTCATATTTGTATATGCTGCCGAGTGGTAACGGCCCCGACTTAGGAGTTGTAGGTCGCGGGTTCAAACCCAGTACTTTGTGTAATTTATTTCATCACCACTGCTCTCAAAACGGTGAAGAAAAACATCGTGAGGAAACCGGCATGTCCTAGAGTCAAAAATTTAAAGACATGTGATATTCACCAATCCGCACTGGGCCCACGTACTGTATTACAGAGACCCCTTTCTTTTTTTTTGAGTGGAGGCCTGAGTCCCAACAATGGGAATATTAAAAGGCTGAAAATGCTAATGCTACCTACAGATAGATGTTTCGAGTGTGAGTGCCAATTTACCTACTTAGGCATACCTCAGGCATCGTTCTATTTTTTTTAACTAAGTACTAACAGTCACACAACAACAACTTCAATTGATTGGTTTTTAATTGGTAATGCGTCCAAAATTTCTTTCCCGAAAAATATTAAATAATACCCTTTTTAACACGTTTCATTTCTATTCATAAAATGGAACAAAACCCATTCTGACGGTTCACCCTGGCAATTAATAAGCCATTAGGAAAGAAATGATTAATTGTGTTTTCCAACAAATCACAATGATTGCTGATTACTATTGTATGGACAAACAACGCGTTTAGTGTTAACTGTGTTGATATGGCAAAGCAATTAAGGGTAGGCAGAGCTATACACTAATTCTAGTGGAACACACTGAGTACCTTTTCGTCTGTTACTTTAAACAGAATATTATTATTATTTGACTGGCCTGTTAGTGTAGTGGTCTTCACTACTATGCTGAAGGTCGTGGGTTCATTTCTTAACCAAGATAAACTGTAAATTTTCAATTGTCAAAAACAAAAAATACTTTTGCGATTTGGAAATATCTTTGAGACTCGATTCAGGAACAGTTTTCATAGGTAAGCTTGTACGGAATCCTCAGTGCGCGACTCCGACTGGCACTTGCTCCGTTTCTTATAATTATATCGTTTTCGGAAAATCAGAAATTCTTTTGAAAACCTATAAGAATAATTATTAACGTCCTAAAAATACATGATACATAAAATTAACCGACTAATAATAACTCTAATTAGTCAGATTCTTCAATCCATCAGTTTTGTTCCCGTTCTGAAATAATGTCGTTATCATGGGAGAACTTTTTTATGAAAAGCCTATGACAAAAATAATTATTACCGTTCTAAAAATACACGACGCATAAAATTAACAAGCTAATAATAGCCTTCATTAATCAAAATAAATCTAGTCCATCCTCAGTTCATGGAATGTTGAATAGAAATAAATGGGTAATGTGGGTATTTACAACTGGGTAATATGGGCATCACTGCCGAGTGCCGCGACTTAATAAGGGCAGGCCGTTTATTGAGAGTAATGAGAGGATGTGCTAACATACATTACGATGTTTATTGTACAGTTAGAAAAACAGGTTTTACAAATACTGGGAGCATTACATTATTTCGTTTGAAAATAAATATCACCATCATCGTCATATTAGCCGAAGACGTCCACTGTTCCCCCAAGTGTCGCCACAATGAACGGTCCTGTGCATGAAATGCAAAATATAAATGAAATGTAAAATATACATAGTGCAATATTTTACATTTGTGTTTCTGCCATTTAAACCATTGCTATATTATAAGGGCAGATACGTTATGCGCTAACATCACAATCAGAAAACCTGGACTCGAATCTCACACATCTACTCTACCTTAATGTAATTTTATTTTTCGTGTACAATAAAAAATACATCTATCTATCTATCTATCTACCTGTAGTCACTAAATAGACAAGGATGCGATAAGAGCCGGCGCTGTCGTGCGAGCGAAATAGCGTTATCCATTGAATCTGTGTGATCGTCGCGACCGATGTGAAATCGTGACAATTGTCACAATTTTAGAGGTCTACGTGCTAGAGGCGAGTCACCTATCTTCCGCTGTTTTGATTTAATCTAAGATTTAATCTTAAAAATTGACTGGTATAGAATGCCTTATCAACGGTTTTAATATGCTATGCTATTTAGTGTCCCGCACCCAAAAAAGTAAAATCGGGACCCTTTTACTCACTTCGCTGTCCGTCTGCATATCACCAGCCTACACTCGTATCTTGTAAACCATGATAACTATCTAGAGTTGAAATTTTCCCAGAAGATTACACTTTTGTTGCCGCTATAAAAATAAATACTAAAAACAAAATAAAAAAAATATTCAAGAGGGCTCCCTTGCAATAAACGTATTTTTATGCCGTTTTTTGCTACGAAAGGTACGGAACCTTTCATTCGCGAGTCCTACTTGCAAAAGTTGCGACTCACCGGATTACACAGTTTTTCCTAGCTTACAATACACACAATTAATATTCATACGATTATTCTTTCAAGAAATAATAATTGCAAAACCTTGCTGTCACCGTCTGTACCAATTAATATAGTCCAATGTTAAGTAAATCGATCGTGACCGCATTATCCGCAGCCTTATGAGCCTGACATTGACTTCGTCTAGTCTGTAGACCCAGGACATGCATACAGGGAGGATTTAGGCTAGGTCTAGACTAACCATTTTTATTTAATTATGACCAATCTACAAAGCCTGGAGTACAGGTATAAGGTAGCCAAACTTCAGTATTTTGCAGGATGAATTTTGGAGCATTTACGTGGGAATTACATGACTTGATTACACTATCACCTTTCTACTATCAGACAACCCGCCGTACGACGTCGGCGTGTCCACCCTTACCTTGTACCTGTACAGTGTACGGTCCAGATTAAGCGATTATAATTTATGAGTATTCAAGGCTAGTCAGTGTGAATAGGCTAAAATATTTACCCGACTACGCCAGAAGGAGGGTTATGTTTTTCGAGAGTATGTATGTATAATTGTTTGGCACGCTCTGCAGCCTGAACGGCTCGATGGATTTTAGTTTGCGAGAGGTCGTTAGATTAGTAATTACTGTGAAAGTGATATCGTAATAAAATAAAACTAAAAAAATATAAATAAAAATGGTAATTTAAAAAACTAAAAAACCCAACTGCTTTTCTGGGTATTCATGAAAAAGCCTTAAAACAAGAAAGTCGTAGTACCCGATTGCACTTAATTTTAAATACAAGATAAAAAATTGTAGCAGTTGGGACCCATTCTAGAAAGACAGCCGTCTAGTCAGAAGATTGGAGTAATCTGCAATGTAATATAGGTATGTGCTCTCAAATCACTAAGTCATTTGCGGGGGCTACTCGTGCGGAGCAATCCCGCATGCGTGATGAAATCCGCATGATATTAAAAACAGAAGAAGTATACATATAAAGATATGGCATTTCTATAAGCATATGTCATTTCAATCAATTTTAGTTATCGCCTAGCAATATTCAAAACGTTTAATTACGATACATAGGTTAAACGTAACAAGCGTCTTGTGAGAGCCAAGCCTTAGGTAAACTCGTATGCTCCATTGCCCTTGGACCAGAAGCTGCAGAAGCCGTTACGTATGTACATAGCTCTGTACAATCGCGTTCCCATCGCTCACGTGCTCGATGACGCGGTGAAGTCCCCGTGATCTCGACATTGGGTTATTGTAATATAGTTAGTGGAATTTAAATAAATCAGTAGTAATTTTGTTTGATGTTTTTTTTTAAATATAAACTAGAACTTAACTTTTTTATGGTAGGTAAAATCATCAAATGACAAATCCCGCACTTAGGTGCGGCGGGAGATAGTGTCAGACCCTTACTGACTAAAAACCTAGCCTGCTTCTTTCATTGCCTTCATTCCAGGGCACCGGGGCTCATTTTCACATAACCCTAAGGCTAAGGCTTCGGCCCTGCTAGGTCCCTACAGTTTGCTGACAACTCCTTGAGGCGCGCGGGAATAATACGTGCCATAAACAACTTGAGCTCGGACCGGTGTGTAACCGGACGGACGGACAGCGAGCCCGCGCCTGCGGTGGCCGGAAATCGGGATCGGAATTCCGGCAGCGGCGGCGGCATGTGCACCGTTGCCTGATACGGTCGGCCTCCTCCTTTGCTAGCATTACTGCTTCGCAGAAGGAGGCGACCGCCTGCCACTCCTCCTCGCTCCGGAGCATAGCCTGTACCAAGGCCCGGCGCGAGAACTAGTGCTTGACTGCGATCCCACCAGGTGGAAAATAGTGAGGCAAGCGTTGATGGTGAGACGCACTAGTTTATTAAGAGCCTATTTATTCAGCATTGATTAATATTTTCTAGCACATTCTTATAGTCCATCCTACGGTTGTCTAGTAGATATCACTATCAGCGATGAGATCGCCATTGCACCTATTGATTTAAGTTTCTGTAAAATTGTTACTATTAACATGTACAACCAAGTTTATTCTTTTCTATCTTAATTGACACTATATGAGCAACCGCATACTAAATATATATGAAGACTCGAAATAGAAGGATTTCATTTGATTACATAAATTGGCTTCAGATTAAATCAAAACAGAAGATAGGTGACTCGCCTCTAGCACGTGGACCGCTGAAATCAGGACCGTCGCCTAATTTCAAAAACGTGATTTCGCTGGAACGACAGCGGCGGCTTTTATCTCTGTCCTTGTCTATGTCATACTAAGTATTCATCATCCAGATTATTATTTTTAACTATATATGTACTTTATGTAATGCAACAAAGTATTCTCTTGTTGCATGTCAATGTTCTCTAGTTATTGTTAAGGCACATTATTTTTCTTTTTTTTTTTAAATTAGCCTTCAGAGTTTAAGAAAAAATACCACTAGTAATTTCAGATTTTTTTTAAAGCTGACTAATTACAACGACGTATTTTATTACTCGCAATTATTTTCTGTTGGCTTAGGTATTTTTATTTTTAAAGAAACCTTATAACATCTCAGACATGAAAGCAAATCCACCCACAATGACCGAAAGTCAAGATTGGTTTATTTTCAAATATTATTTTCGTTTACCAAAGAATTATTGAAGACCTACATTTTAAAGAGAAATCTGTTGGTTAAATATAATTTCTTTGACACAAATAAAAACATTTGCTGTTGTTTTTTTCCACTGAATTAACCTCTGGGCTGAGTGTCATCGGTATTTTCTAACCTAATAAACAGACATAAAAAATAACCAGTTTTACTCTAGAGTAACTAGAATATTGTGTAACATAGTGTTGTTATTTCCGTCGCCTATATGTCCGTCATGGTCCATCTACTGCCATAACGTTTACGTCATCCAAATTGTTACGTTTCAGACAGATCCAAAACAAAAATTGGGTCATGAAAATTATCCTTGATGAGTCGAAGCGTATCCTAGATTGTTTTGAAGCTGTATGACCTAAAATCCAGATAAATATCATATTTTTACAAATCTTACAAATGGATTCAAATCTAAGGATCGCACTGAAACAATATAATCAAAGGCGTGGATAAACTATCTAGACATAGGTGACAAAGAAGATTCAAAGCGCTTTATTTAAAATTAACCATTTATAAACACTTTTAAAATGTCAAAAAGTCACTCAGAAAAATTATGCTAATTGCACATTTCAAAGCGTTGATTTTTGTGGAGAATAATGTGCAAGAAAGAGGTCACTCATAAGGCATCTAAACGAGTCAGAGTCAAGGATTCTCTATTTTTTAACTGTTATTGAAACACTCGCTTTTGACCACTATTTCATCTGAAGGCAGCTGTATGCCCAATTAATGTGTTCCCAAATTGTTTGTACGTATGGGTGGGATAGTCATCATGTACATCATCACCGTACATCTAGCGGTTCGTTGACGGAGCAGGTTTCAAGAATTATGACTTTTTCAAGTCCCTACATTGCAAGCAATTCATCATTATTAATAGTTATATTATTCATTCTTAGGAAACCAAGCCCATCTTAGTCACTCATTAGCCAACACAAGGAAAACTAAAGTAAATATGACTATAATTAGTAGGCAACTTATTTATTTCAGATGTATCTATTGTCATCACATCTTACGAAAGCTATTGTTGCTAGAAAAACTGGATGTATAAAAACCGCTGGTCTTAGTTCTGTAGATATCAGGAAGCAAAATGGACCGACATATTCTTGTGGTAAGACTTTTTTTCTATAAAATATTTTACAATCGATTTATTTTGTTTTTCATCTCTTTCACACTTACTCGTATTTGAATATTGACTGTCCTGTTGGTCAAGTTGTTTTTGATCCTGTCTGAGTTCGTGGGTGCGATTCCTACTCAAGACAAATGTTTGTGTGATGAGTACGATCATTTGATCATTAGTACTCATAACACGAGCTGTGCTTAGTTTGAGACTAGCTGGTTTGCTGGAAACTACTTAGTCCAACATGTTCATTCATTCACGGTAAGCGAGATTTTACTTAACCTGTGAGAAGCGTGATTTTCTGAATAATGGCCAACCCAGTATCTTATCTTGTGTTTCGGAAAATTATTTCTCTTGAATCGTACTTACCTACATATTTTCTATTGCTCTCTCTCTCGAATCAAAACGCAGCGAGTTATATTACAATGGTACAGGAGCGCATAAAAAAAATATTATAATAAAAGAACAGCCCACGGTGTGAAAATTCAAACTTCGAATAATTTTACTGTTAGGGTTTAATGCAAATGTAAAACTGAGCAAAACCGATGTAAAAGTGACTAATTAAGTTTACTAGTTTCCATTCAACCTATAAAAACATCATCATCGTCCAGCTCTAAGCCCATATTGCAGATTCCAAGTCAGCGCAACTAATTTTGTGTGGTTTCTCAAAAATAAAAACCAAAATCATTATAGGATAACTTTGTTGTCCGTCTGTCCATCTGTCTGTCAAGACCCTTTATCTCGGGAACGCGTGGAGGTATCGAGTTAAAATTAAAACTATATACTCAAATTTGCGGTCCCTTGATTTTGTGAAAAAATAAAACTTCTAAGTTAACGGAAAAAAATGATACGGCCGTTTATATCGCAAAAAACTTATATTTTAACACTCTCAAAGGAATTAAAAATCATGGGGTACTTCCCGTTGACCTATAATCATGAAAGTTGGCATGAAGTATAGAGACAAATCTGAAAACTGTGTAGTTACGTCACAAAAAATCTTTTGTATTTATCCAAATTTATACTCATAATTCTTTTAATAACATGAAGAACATTAAAAAATAAAATAATAGATAGTGCAAAATGTGGCAAATTATTGTTGTTTAAAATAAAATAACCAAAAACACTTCAGAACGAAAATGTTATTTTGAAAATAAATACTAAAATTTGTTTCAGGCTATACAAAGATTTTTCAAGTCCCGTAAAAGTTAATTTATAAACTGAAAATACCTAAATTAATGCTAACTTCAATTTAGTAATAAAGTTACGAGTATTTCATGCAAAAGTAATTTTTTCTTTTACTTCTTTATGGATTTTTAAGATTATTTTTAATAATTAAAAAGTACTTAGACAAAAAAAGAACAGCAAAGTTTTTTTTTACACTTGTCTTTTTAAAGAAATTCTAACGTGAGTATTTCTCAAAATAAATGTACGTAACGAAATGGTAGTAACGAAATATTGTTACGAAATAGTCCTTAGATGTAACTAAATAGTAACCATAAGGCTGGTTACACATTGGCGAAATATTGTGAATGCTCTTCATTTATTCAATACGAAATATTTGTAAGTATGTACCCAAATACTTAAGGGGTTAGAAATAAAATAAGGGAGTAATCATTCATACTATTTTAATCAAATTATTTTTTTTTCCCAATCTTTTAAAAATGAAAACCTGACGTTATTTTAAACATAAAAAAACTTAATTAGAATCACTATCCATTAGCGCTTTATAAATTTCTTCCTTATCTTTGTAATAATTGAATTCTTTCCGAAACACATTTGGTTTGACAATCCGTTTTTTAATCTTTGGATCACATCGCTTTGGCGCGTGAAGATAATTATTAAGCGATAGAGGTTTAAGTCCTTTATAAACCACTTTCTTTTTTGTGTGTATATTTTCCAGTATTTCGTCGTTAAGAATAGTCAGTCCACATGTTTCGCCTTTGACTTTGTGAGTGCCTTCAATTGGTACATTTTCATTATTTTCATATTCAGTGTTATTTTTTGTTGCATTATTATTTTGTAGTATAACATCTACATTGTCCAAATCATTGAAATTAAACTCCGGTTCATTAAATGACATTGCATCACTCATATATTTTTCATCCGTAGTTACAGCTTCGTCACTTATTAAATCCTCGAGAATTATTGGCTTTGTATTGATATCAGTTGTTGATCCTTCTTCCTCATGACTTTTTATTTCTTTACTTGGTTTGTCTGTTTCACCTTTTTGTTTTAATACATTCATTATATCAATTGGATATTTGTCTTCTTCCATATCTTTTTGTTGCTTTGCTGTTTTCTTCCCTGTTCCTTTTCCTTTATTCTTAAAGTTTTCTTTGCCTTGTTGTGTTTCGTCTGCCTTGAGGCATTTTACTTCAGTATCATAGAAAGCATGGTTTGCAGACATAAATCTTGACGAAGATAACAATGTTACTTGTTCTGGGGGTTGCCGTTTAACATTTTCCTCCTTTGATGTGTCCTGAAAATTAAAAACATGACATCAAAGTGTATTTAAAAATATTTTTTTTTTATGATTGATTTTGAAAGGTATTTATTAGTTTTTTATTTGTGTTTGACCCTAAAATACGTCAAAAATCATAAATAAATCTCTTTTATATTTGCTCTCAAATGGACATTCACCTCTAAGTCTTGATCACTCTCTCTGTCATCTATCCTGGGTAAATCATTGTCCTCACTCCAAAAATCCGCATCTATCAGATCTGAATCACTATGATAACTTATACTGACATCACTCTCCGTCGTAGTAGAACTATTTATTCTTTTGAATCTTTTCGCTGCTGGTTTTTGTTTTTTCAAGGCTTGCGGTTTGTTACTGCATGATGCTTTTGGTTCTGATAGGGTGTTGGATAGAAGTTCATGTTCTTTAGTGTAGTAGCAATCACAGCAGATGTTTTTCTGGCAATCAAAGCAGCTCAGCAATTTATATTTAATTGTCGTGTTGCCATCCGTTACAATCTGATGCAGCTTCATTGTTCCTTTTATGGGAATAATATTTTCAGGGATATTTTTGGTCATCTTCTGAATGTCGTTTTCATTAACATAAAACATTTTTACTTTACTGTTAACCATTAAATAGTCATATGCTTCTTTTGCGTTGGTTATGTCATTGCCATGTGAAATATGATTGTCAAGTTGGCGCTTTAATGCCCCACCAACCCCGTCAGCTGGCCCTTTGCCGTGAGAGGCTTCAAAAAAATTCCAAGTTGCATATTCAAATCCGTATTCTTTTATATTATGTTGGAACAAGAAAAAATTATGTTTTTGGCGGTACTGAGTTGTAGGGCTATCAGAAAATATATGAATCTTTTTAATGGTAAAGTGTTGGCACAGTTTCATTATTGGATCCAAATGGGCCCAGATTGCTCCAGGACCATGTTCATTATTTGGGGATATGGAGCATATCGATTGGGGTTTCACATTTTTTCTGTAAAGGACGCAAGTGTGCAATGTGACTTGATTTCTAGACCCTCCGAAGTGTATCGCCTGAATTTCTTCAGACTGCTTGCACGAAAAGTTTTCTGAAAAATCGCAAATCAATGCAGCTTCGTCTTCATCAAGGTTTTCAATACACTTTTTCCACGCCAAGTACTGATGTTGAACATTGTAGTAGTGAGTTTTAAATTTTTGAACATCATTTTGAAATTCTTTTATCAATGCATTCACTGTCCCTTTCACTACCTGTTTTGAATACTTTTTCGTCTGTTTTTCTACGCATTTCTTTTTGTCAATTTTAATATAAGTGTGTGTGCCTATTTTCCATTGAAGCCACTCCACAGGGCTGTCTTCATTTATTGTCAAATCAACAGCTAGTTTCTTATTTTTGCATTCAGAACACTCAGAGTACATGCATTTAAAACATTTACTGCAAGTGACATTTTTCATAAGTTCGTCAATGTCAGATGTCTGAAGCAAACCTAGCTTCTTCAACGATATTGCCTTGAAAGATAAATTACTATGCTTTATGCAAGCACAAGTATTCCTATCTTGAAGTCTTGGTTTCACAACGGAGAACGGTCGAAAACGATAAAAAGTTTGCAAAGACGCTTTACCACCCTCTAACCTGTATTTTCTATAGAGCTTGTATATTGGTTCCATTAAATATCTCTTTTGCACTTTTTCTTTGTTTCTCGTTATGCACTCGTTTTTTCCCGCACTAGGTCTACTTACATCTTCTCTTTCAAAGAAATCTTGTATATCTTTCATGAATTTCTTTTTCATTTCGTTTATTGATTTCGTCTTTCTTATTCTTCCTTTCAGACCAAGAACATTAGAAATAGCTGTTTTTAATTTGTATTTATTTGCAATATCGTTGGTAGCAACTTTTTTTAGTACTTTCTTCTCTTTGGTATCTGCTTTATTAAACTCTGTTTTTAAAGAATCTGTAATTGTGTTAAGCAAAATTAACTTCTTTTTTACCTTTTCTTTTTCCGTCACGGACACATTTGGTAAAGTTTCTTCTAAAAAACTATTCGATTTTGTTAACGGTGTGTCATCACACTGACGAGTTTCAATGGAAATAGCATCATTATCAGGCCTAATTTGTTGGGGTAGTCGTTTTTTCAGAATTTCCACTCGCTTTTTCATCCGATTGCAGGCCTGTCTTAAATTTTTATTTCGTCGTTTTAATTGAGTATTTTCTTCAGTAAGCTTTTGTAGTCTCTCCTTTAGGATATTTGTATTATTTTTAGCATTTTTTCTTACTTCCAATGTGTTGTTTTGTTTTGTCGTAGAGTAGGCCTTTTTTTTTCTTTCAGCTCTTATAGCATTGGCTTGTCTCCACTTTGCTCGTAGCTCTTGTTTTTCTTCTTCTGTAAGAATTTCTTTTTTCTTTTTGATATTTTCTTTAACTTTTTCCAAATGTTTGACACGGATTTCCTCATATTTATTTGGTTTATCCTTTTTGAGTCGTTCTCTGTAAGCTTTTTGCCTTTCGGCATTGGTTTTTGGCGGCATTCCTTAAAAAACAAAAGAAGTAATGCAGTTGTAAGTAATAACCAATTTGATAAGTCAAACCAACAAGTATAGTGGGCATCTCTACAGAAGTGTCATTAGCAAGAGTTAAGTATTTGTAACAATCGGTATAATTCTATTCTCAAGCGAATTGAAACAAAGCCGCGAGGTTTTTTAACCGACGAAAAGGAGGAAGTTCTCAATAGAACTTCATGTAAGTAATATCAGGGGTAAAAAGTTGTTAAATCACATAAAAACGTAATTTAAATTATTTCATTATTTTTTGCTGGTGGCACTTCTATATAGCAGATAATATCCAATCCTTTAGTTATTGACGCTCTATATATTTTTTTTTCATAAATTAAGTAGTGAATATTACTATGCTTAGTCAGGTTATAACAGTATACACTCAGCTTTATGTTGTACTTTTTCGTTACGTAACGAAATTCGTAAAAAACGTTACGAAATATTAGACAAATTGAGGTCAGAAAAAATATATTTATTGATAAAAGCTGTTACAGCAAATATAAAAGCTTATTAAATATTCGTACAACACGTATTACAAAAAATGGGTAAATGAAGACTTACCGTTCTATGAAAAATCGCTGATTTTACTTCCTGTCTCGAAAAAGTAACCCCACAAAACACACACGTTCTCACTGATTTTCACGATAGATGTAATGGCGGAGACGTCAAACCAATAGCCAATCAGAGTGAAGCTAGTGTTGTCCGTGTAAAAAAATTACGGAATCGTTCAGAAATCATGGGAAAGTAGAAATAAATCGTAACTAAAGAGTAATAACTAAATAGTAAATGAGAGCGACTCATTTTGTTTTTTTGCTTTAAATTGCCAATTCACTATGACACCCCATAGAAAATCAATTTGATACAGAAACTGCGATTACTGTAGAACGATGATACAAAGAAATTTACAATAATTTAGTTACGTATCGCATTTTATGAAACAAAAACACATGAAAAAGGTAGAGTGGCAAACAGGTTTTTGTATGAAAGGTAAAAAAAGCTATTTTTAAAATATCGAAATATTTGATAATAAGTATGATTATAGCTATAATTCTTCGTTATCTTAAAGATTAATATTCATCCTACAAAATTGAGTGTGTGTTTTTTTTGTGTGATGATTTATAAATATAAAACTTTTGAACTGTTTCAAAGCACACTTTTTTTTTCAAAGATGTACATGTATTTTGAGAAATACTCACGTAAGAAAAAGTGTTGTTTTTCTATAATTTTCTGAGAGTGATCTATATAAATATTTTAACATGCTCCGTTCTGACAGACTGTCATACTCAAATGACATACATTTGTCGGTCAGTCTAGGACAGCGGGTCACGACACTAGCTGTTTATAAAAGTTTTTGAACAAAAAAACTCAATAGATGTCTACAAAATAAAGGTTATTTTTAAATAAATGTTTTTTACTTTTAAATGTGTTAAATTGTAGAAATAAAAATGTTTTTATTTATACAAGGTTCTTCTAAATACGATTTTGTATTTTGAAAAGAAGTCCCCCTTGAATGTGATATCTCTATCACTCAAAGGTTTTACTTGAGGCGACATTTTTTTTTATAATATTGCAAAGAGATAACTCTTTGTTGAGCTAAGCTCATTTTTGTACATGAATAGTCAAATCATTCTGTATTATAATAAGTTATTTATGTAGAATAAAGAATTAAAAAGAAAGAAAAAAACTGGCGTCGGAAAAACTGCGAGTCGGACTTGGGTTAGGGTTTCGCACAAACTTACCTATGAAAACAGTTCAAATTCCGAATCGAGTTTCGAAAGATTTTTCTGTATATTTGTACTATAAGACTTTGATGCATGCCAAATTTCAGGATTCTTATACATAGGTCAACGGGAAGTACAAATAAAAAATCTCGAAACTCGAAATAAAATATTTTTCTTTCTTCTTTCTTTCGAAACACGTGTAGGTATTTTTTTATTTAATGTTTCGAACACAAAAAATTAAAAACATCCGAATTCTTGAGTACTAGAAGGTTAAGTATAACTTAAGTGGTGCTATCGGCTATTAAAAATCCTTTCAACCAGTCATAGCTGCTAATGCCCGTTGACACAATAAAAATCATTTTAGAAATTGAGCCTAAGTAATCGGCCGTATAAAAATTTTGTAAAAGGTGTATTATATATCAGTGCTCAGAGCCAGCAGTCTCGACAATGACAGAGAAACTGATATCAGCAAACAATCACTAAGTAACCAGATAAAATCTTTAGATCAATCTTCTAAGCCTTCAGCACAGGCATTGGGTAGCCAGCCTTTCAGCATTCTATAGGATGCATTTTGGAGCATTGCATTGCTTAGCGTCAGCCATATAATGTTCCCACTGCAAGGAGAGGGAATGGGCCGTAATCAACCACGGGCCCAGTGCGGATTGGTGGATGTCACATGTCTTCAAATTTTTGGTTCTAGGACATACCGGTTTCCTCACCATGTTTTCCTTCACCGTTTTGAGAGCAGGTAGGGATGAAATAGATTACATAAAGTAATGCGCCTGGCTGGGTTTAAACCTGCGACCTACAACTCGTAAGTCGGGGCCGTTACCACTCGGCCACCACTGCTCTTGCATGCATTTTGGAGAGTGTGTGGGAATTACATGACTTGAATCCGTCATCTCCTTTCTACCATAATTAGGACAAGCCGACGTACGGCGAGTATCATACCCTTACATTGTTGATAACTTTTCGGTCCGGACTAAGCACTTCACCTCGTCTTTTATACCACGTACATCAAAGGGCTGAAACATGCGGTCTTTCCGTCCAATTATAATTTAGGTGTCTTTAAGAGTAGAGTAAATAGGCTCTTAATAAAGTAATGAGTTTCACCATCAACGTCTGCATCACTGCTTATCACCAGGTGGCATAGCAGTCAAGGTTTTATAATTAAAAAAAAAAACCTTGAAAAATAGTTGATTTTCTTGAAGTATGTACAGAAACGCTGTAATTTTTTACACGATGTAAAAAACATTATTTTTTATAGGAACGTATAATTTATATACTTTTTAATAGATAATTTTACCATTTTTAATGAATAAATTAATTAGCCAGAATGTTAAAGGACATAAAATTTGCCTCCGTACAATATCATTATGAGTGATTTCGGTCATTACGCGATCGTATGCTACGTCGAGACTGATAGCACTATTTTCACTAATAATATCTAAGCTATTTTCGAATTCTTATGAATGACACTATACCAGCATTACTCGTAAGGAATGTATGATTAGATTTTCTTTAGTTTTATTGAATTTGGTGACGTATATTGTTGTCTCAGTATTTTGTTATTACGTACCTGCCAATCCCTCTAACACTAAACATCTTTTTAGGGTTTTGTACCTCAAAAGGAAAACACGGAACCCTTATAGAATCACTCTGTTGTCCGTCTGTCTGTCAAGACCCTTTATCTCAAGAACGCGTGGAGGTATCGAGTTGAAATTAAAACCACTATTCAGGTCTGCGGTATTGAAGCTCTGAAACTTTTAAGTTAACAAAAAAAAGAGATATGGCTTGTTATGTCGCGTAAAACGTATATTTCGACACTCTCAAGGGAAACAAAATTCATAGGGTACTTCCCGTTGGTCTTTTTTTTTTTTTTTTTTTTTTAACGTAGGTAAAATCATCCAATGACGAATCCCGCCCTTGGGTGGGGCGGGAAACAGTGTCAGACTTTTACTGACTAAAAACCTACCTTTCCATTCCTTGCCTTTATCCTGGGGCCCGTGGTGACAGTCTCACATAACCTTTGGGCCCCAGTAGGCTTCGGCCCTGCTGGACCACTACAGTTTGCTGACAACTCCTTGAGGCGCGCGGGAACGGTGCGCGCCGTAGACGACCTGAGCTTGGACCGGTCTGTTACCGGACGGACGGACAGCGAGCTACCCATTGCCCACCGTCCGCGAGCCCGCGCCTACGGTGGCCGGAAATTGGGATCGGAAACCCGGCGGCGGCGGCGGCGTGTGCGCCTTTGCCTAATGCGGTCGGCCTCCTCCTTTACTAGCATCACTGCTTCGCAAAAGGAGGCGACCGCCTGCCACTCCTCCTCGCTCCGGAGCATGGCTTGAACCAAGCCCCGGCGCGAGAGATCGCCGCCGATACTTCCCGTTGGTCTAGATTCCTGAAATTTGGTATGAAGCAAGGTCTTATAGGACAATTATAGGAAATATCTGAAAACTGTAAATTTGTAGTTACGTCACAAAAAATCTTTTTTGCTATTCGGAAAAATCTTTGAAATTCTTGAATTGAACTCTTTTCATAGGAAAGTTTGTTCGGAACCCTTAGTGCGCGAGTCCGACTCGCAATTCGACTTGTACTTGCGGTTTTTTTACTTTAATTCATTTACTACACACCTCACGTGATAAAACTGATTTTCAGCCGTACACTCAAAGGTTCAGTTAAAAACCAGCGTCAGGTAACTACTACGTAGTTATCAGGCTTTATGCTGAACTAAAGGTATTTTGCACAGACGTGAGACTTCAAGTTTCTACATACTTGGTTATTCATTATATACCAAAAAAACTTATTTTCTTTCTTACCAAAAAATATCATGACGTCACAAACCAATACCACTCTCTTTTGCAGATCCTCCTAGCCACGGCCATCGCAGCAGCGTCCCCAGCATATAACGTGGACTACCACACATCGTACCACTCGCACCCGTTCCCGGGTCACCACGCCCCGCTAGTCCAGGCCGTACAGCCGGCGCAGATACAAGAGCTCTATGCTGTGCCAGTGGGGCACGCTGTGCACCCCATACCGATGCAGATGCTGCAGCGCCCGCTTGTGAAGTATCATGTGAAGACACATTATCACGTCTTTAAATAAATTACAATATTAATATTTTATCGAAGTTGTCATTCTTATTTTTTATCACAAAGATTTAAAAGTCTCATATTTTTTGGTACTATATACCACTACACATTCACAGTGATTAATCAAAGATATCATCTACCTAATCTTTCCCAATATAGGTACATTGTTTTTTTTTGTTTTGAGGTGGGAAAGATCCATTAAATTCTCCCACTCAAGGGTGGAGTAAGAGAGTGTGTCAGACTTTTACTGACTAAAACCACACCTTCAGTTACTCTCTAGGATCACAGGTCCCTATGGCTAGCTATATTATAGTGGAGTCTCCTTACAGTTTCTTCCAACCCTGTCAGCTCTATACCAGACTTTTATATGACAAGACTTCATATATCTTCTTTCCACAAACGAAAGTTATCCCTTGGAAAGACCCATTGTAAGACTTTTTACAGCACAGCCTTTTTTTGACATGGATAAGCTTTAAATTATTTCTCTCGCTTTGCAAGGAGTAAAAAGCAACACACCCGGTGTTGCTTCTTGTATTTCAGAGCCGCAATGGTAAATCTTTCGTCCATTCCATAGTCCTGGGGACACCAAGACTTAAGAGGTTTATGTGATTTGGTCCTAAGTCCCTAGTCCTAAGTCATTGATGATCAGGGAAAAGTGACTTAGTCATCGATTTACCTATTTTACTGTTTTACTTAGCTACCTGCCGCTTCCAGTAGGATATAAAACCACCATTATATATATATATATATATTTATATCTAAAAGAAGAAACTGACGGACATATCAACATATCGCATAGTCGAAACTACTGTCACACACTTAGTGGTTATTATTAAGACAAGATTTCCTTTTAGGACGTAACCGAGCAATAAGACAGGAGTTTCCCAAACTTACCCCTAGGGTACGGAATAGGGGTCTAAAGTTTGTAAGGATAAATACCTAAACAATTAACCTCTTTAGTTTGATCTTTACACGTTCTATCCTATAAATAATATCACATTTTCATGAATCTATTTCTAGGTACATTTAACATAAGATTTTGAGTATATAATACGAAGGCCCGACGTTCACTATCGCCACGTGTGATTGGTTCACTAAACTATTCCTTTGTATCGCTACTGTAAAGCCCGTTCCAGATGGATTTACAGTCTGGTAGGTTCATGGTATGACAAGAATTAGTAAAAATATGCCTGTGATGTGATAATATAATGATTTTACTGTATAAAGGTTCTTAGAGGAAAACATGCGCATCATAACATTGTGACTGAATATTTCGAAGAGTGTAGTGGAGGTGACAAGTCCCTTCATGGAATTCATCTTGATACATGCATAGATTTATGGAGATGCTTAGGTAATTCTGTTTATGTATTCCTTAGACTAAAATCTAATTTATTAATGGAAAGTCTCTTGTCCCGCTCTAGGGTGGAAATCGACAGACTTTTACTAACTAAAACCACATCAGTTGCTCTTTACATTTTAGGACCATGGACCACCACAAAAATGCTTTCGCGTGAGTGCGGGCCCAACAAGGCCGATGTCCTCTAGGATCACGGTTTTGGTGACCACCCTTTAAGGCACTCATGAAACACTACGAGACTTCAATGACTCGGGTTTGATACAGACGGTTACTCGACCATAAGGTGAACGATCCATCGCTCACTATCCTCAAGCCTACGATCAAACCCCATACAAATCATTTAGTTATGTAAAATAGTGAATAATAGTGTAAGTTTCAATGTGGTAGATAACAATGCAGAAAAAAATCGGTCACCTATTGAAGCCCTAAAAGGCCCATACATAATATTCAGGACAGCTTTTACAGCCAATATTCTGCCCAAGTCTGTTGTAGACTTGTACAAATATATCACGTAATAAACTCCCTGCGAGTTGTTGGGACGAGAAATAAATCTTGCTGATATACAAAAACCCCCGATGTCGGGTCTACAAAGTTTTGTTTGTCCTTTTTCAGGTTTATGTAGAGGGTAAGTAGTTCGTTTTGTCATAGAAGTAGGTTTGGGAGCCCGCCTTGTAGATTGTAGTCAAGTAGTCTAAATCAGGACAAAACTAAAGAAAAAAAAGGTAGTTTTTGTGCATTTTAGACATTAAGCCAACGGAGGATCAATGTCTAAAATTGGCATTACCCAACCACGAATACATAACCGGCTGCAGATATCAGTACTTTTCACTTGATGTCTGACTTCACAACCCATGGGGTTACCGATCCAGTTATGGAACTGGATGGGTAACACGATACAGACTATATTACCCAAATACTAATAACGGAAATAGAACTACATCATACTTATCTATTTCAGAATTCCAGACCCACATTGTAAATGATATTCAAAACTGCTTTCTATATTCCACTACCAAAGCGTCGCGTCACTACCAGAACTAACTTCATAAAGAATGCTTCTTTATTTGTTCACTTGAGGATTTGTGAGTTCAAGCTCATGATTTACTTGTGAAACTTCCCGTACTCGTTATTTTATCCTGTCAGTAACAAAGCGGTAATTAAGCCAACTTGCAAAGGCCGTTACACCGTAGAGCAGTTCAGTGTGAGGCGAATGAACTATGAGACGACAACGAAACTGCGTAGTTTTGAGTAGATTTGAATGTCTTGTGTGATTTCAGTGAGTGGTAGTTAAACTAAATCCAGTAAATAAAGTGAAAATAAACTAACTAAAAACAATGGAGACAAGTTTGGACTCTGTTACTTTGAAGAAGATGTCCAAAATGGTTTACGAGACAAAAGTTTTTGTGCAAGATTTTCTTTTAATTCGTTGTTCAAAAAGAAACAAAACACTTTAAATTAGAACGTTTAAAGTGGCAGGCAATTTTTAGCTACTTTATTTTTCTTTCTGAGGTCTTACCACAAACTCTTAACGCTATCCATTAGACGACCCAAACTGAACTGTTTAAGGGCCCACCAACAAAGGGTGGGTGGGGAGGTTAGGGGGACCTAGACAACATTATTTTTAGTATTTATGAAACCTGAATATAGTTGGTTCAAGATCATTAACTGAATCAATTCCAATAATTTTTACGCCATGTTATATTTTTTCCCAAACATAATTTTAAAAAGGTCACAAATTGGATACCACCGACACTAAATAACAAAACAACTCCTCAGTCTCCCGGATGGCCCGGTAACCATGTGTTTGTGTTAACAACCAGGCAACCTATCAAGCTTATAACTTTGTAATTTTTCATGATGCAGTTATGAAATTTTGTACGTATATTCTTTGCATAAAAATACTAGACTCGAGTTTCGAGTTTCGCTTAAACTAAAAATAAGAAGGTATAGGATATACAGCTCAATTCCTCTTTTTCACACGAATGTTTACGTACGTGGTGGTAAGGCCAATGTAAATTAAAGTCACTATCCTATCTTAGTAAGAGAATATGACTATCATACTAATCCGAGCCATGCTTCTGCCTAACTATTTTACAGATAAGCAAGTTTCACTGAATACAAATGCACATAATTTTGACTTTAGCTTTTGAATGGCTACACCTTAGTCGTGTGGCATACGAGTATGCAGAGAGGCTTCATCCTTCCAACTGAGTGATTTAATTACTGTAATATAGTCAGTTCTCTAAATAAAACTATGATGCTTATTGAACCCGAAGCCGAAGGATATAAACAGACAGACACTTTGAAACCCAAATATGGCTTTTATAACAAATCATTTTACTAATTTTTCATGTAATCATAGCCTCATGGCTACCCTTTTTAGTAGTATTATAATCGATGACGATTATAATACTACTAAAAAGGGTAGCTTTTTCAATAGCCAAACAGCGGATTTATTAGTCTATTTCATTTCACAGCTTAATATGGAATAAAGCACGGAAAAAAAGATAATTTATTGCTAGTTTACGTTTCTTTAAAATATATAAACAATTTATAGAAGACTAATAACTACCAGCCTCTACGGTCCGGACTAAGGACTAAGCGTTTCGCCTCGTGGTTTATACCGGGCTCATCGAAGGGTTGGAACAATTTGCCTGCTACAGTCTCCTCGTCCGATTATGATAATAGGTGTCTTCAAGGCTAGAGTGAATTAATAAATAAGTCCAGTCTTAAGAAATTAGTGCGTTTCACCATCAACGACTGCATCACTGCTTATCATCAGGTGGGTTCGTAGTCTACTAAAGCCCATACAAAAGGCCACAAGATTTTTATATGGTTCCCTTAGTACCATATTTATTAGCCTATCAACAATTGTTACACTTTACATCCAGAATATTATATAATAAAATGACACTGATAGAAGCTATGAAATACATGTAAAGTAAATCCTTGTTGGTTTCCTATCAAAATCCGCACAATCATTTTATAGAAAATATTCCGGGACTAGTTTCCGTAACATTTTCTATAAAGATATCACGGCACGATAATACACAATGAGTCGGAAATTGTCCCGCATCTTCGTGGGCGAGATCTTAAACACCTTTGTGTCTCCATTGTACCTCCGCGTCGTTGTGTAGTCGCTAGTCAAACTGTTAAGATTCTCTAATATAGTTCTTATGGAGGTTTAAAAATTCGTTGATGGATTGATGTATTTTCGGTGAAATTTGCCTGAGTGAAATTTGATTTTTAACAGCTTCTGTGAAACACAATTTCATCTTATGAACTCGAAATAGGTATTTTTAAATACCATTACTAATACCTGTTTCAAAAATAAAGTCTTTAATTTTTCACTTTTTAGAATTCTATTTATTTTTGTATTGTAATGTAAAAATTAGTTAAGTTTTCAAGCTCGACCTAAATAATTATAAGGAAGTTTTTTAGCAAAGTAGATAGCTACTGCTAAGCCTTTCGGCTTGACGAAACTGGTAGGATACATTATTTTATTACGCGCGCATGGGATGGCAGGCAAGGGAACTCATGGTTGCCTTCTGGTTTCATCAGCAGATCAGTTCAATGGTACTATTCCCACAAGCAAAAGTTGTTTAAATTTGTTTCATTATAGTCGCTTATCTCAAACTCAATCGCATTTATTTCAAATAGACCATTTACAGGCACTTTTGAATAGTCAAAATGTCAGTCAGCAAATAAAAGTGACCGCCCATTGTACCCTTATTTATAATAATATGTCCTATATTTGTTGTTTATGCGGTGTACAATAAAGAATATATATAAAAGTGAAGCTAAGTTGGATCTTAGAAGCGAAGTTATCTAATCTTAATTGAGATATCGGTTTAATGAAGCTCCGTGCGCCATCTGTGGTTTTTTTAAACAGTTCGACTTTATCAAGTGGTACTTTCTGAATGCAAGTTTTAAGGCTTGCCTTGTACTTGAAATTACCAAAATTGCAATACAGATATGTTGCTTAGATTATTTCAAATACAAAAATCTCAATCGCTTCATAAATGACGAAGAATTGAGTACCAACTTATTTTAATATTCTATTCATTTTTTTAAATCAAATTATAAGAGTTTAATATATTTATTTTCTGAACCTAAATTTTAAATATTCTCTTTAGATGTTTTTTAAAATTCTGTTATGTCTCTAGCAGTAACAGTTAGACTAAAATACTCATTTTCTTACCGTTGCACTAACTCCAAAAGTTTGTCAATCCTTTGAGCTCATCAATATAAACTTTAGTCTTAAATCAACTGAAACTATTTCATTTTAAATTGAATGCACTTTGTTCCGAAACTTTTGAATGACATTTTTAAGTGTTTGGAGAGAGCTATCCAGCATAAAAGAAGATGGACGGCTCACCATCATCGGACATCGGCCTGTAAAACGAACATCACTTATTAAAAAATGGCGCTGAAATCACGTGAAGTACTTCAAGTGGAAACTTATGGTATGTTGATTAAAAAATACGAGAGAGGTTTTATTTTGCAACTCGTACTATGCAGAGGTCCAAATAACATATAAGTAAATAAATATTTCTTGTTTTTATTTATGAAAATCGCATTAAAATCCATTGTGAAATTTAGGAAGTGTTAACAAATAAAATAAACAGACGTTGGAATCGCCTTTGTTTTATAATTTTTATTCAAGATGTAACGAAGTAATAAATTAATATTATTCGTACAAATTAAGCACTTCAATTAAGTACCTTCTCAGTGTTGAGACACAGGCCATCTAACCATGTCCAACTCCTGTCGCAGGCCTGCTGGAAGAAATTTCGTCACGAAGAAACAGCACCTTTATACTCTTTTATCTGTATTTGCTCTTTTCTTTTTTAAATATTTGTGTGTATGTAAATAAATTAATTAATTAATAAAGGAAATTCAAATTAAATCAAAGAAAATATTTGGACTATGCCACAATAATATGGGACTGCGGTTTTCAGTCCAAAATGTATTTTCTTGATTATTTTAGACATTTCATTTTTTTACTTTAAAGATCTAAAAATCCGGGATTGTTTGAAAGTGTTACCATAGCCATGGATAACCGAACACGGCAAGTTCGGTCCGTACCTGTACAAGATTCGACCGCCCGGTGGACACGGTGGAGCACACAGTCGAGGTGTGCCCCGCTTGGGAAGAGCATCGCCGTGTCCTCGTGGGGGCGATCGGCGGCGATCTCTCACGCCGGGGCTTGGTTCAAGCCATGCTCCGGAGCGAGGAGGAGTGGCAGGCGGTCGCCTCCTTTTGCGAAGCAGTAATGCTAGCAAAGGAGGAGGCCGACCGCATTAGACAAAGGCGCACACGCCGCCGCCGCCGCCGGGTTTCCAATCCCGATTTCCGGCCACCGTAGGCGCGGGCTTGCGGACGGTGGGCAATGGGTAGCTCGCTGTCCGTCCGTTCGGTAACAGACCGGTCCGAGCTCAAGTCGTCTACGGCGCGCACTGTTCCCGCGCGCCTCAAGGAGTTGTCAGCAAACTGTAGGGGTCCAGCAGGGCCGAAGCCTACTGGGGCCAAAGGTTATATGAGAATGTCACCACGGGCCTCGGGACAAAGGCAAGTAACGGCAAGGTAGGTTTTTAGTCAGTAAAAGTCTGACACTATTTCCCGCCCCACCCAAGGGCGGGATTTGTCATAGGATGATTTTACCTACGTTAAAAAAAAAAACCTCAAAAAGTAGAAAAAAATATTATCAATAAGTTTCAAGACTTCACCTGTTTCAATTATTAGCTCGTAGTTATAAGTTTAAACAATATCGCGATCCGATCAGCGCCGACGCAATACGACTACACAGCGACCTAAACGTATTGTACGAGTATGTATGTATGTGTACTAGTGATGTTTAGAACTGGTAACTATTTACCAATATCACTGATGAAATATAAGGAGGGGATCAAATTTTAGTGACAAACTTTGATATTGGAAGGAGAATAAATTATTTGTACGTTACTCTAAATAGAGTAGAATGTTTCCTTTTTTGACACAGTTACTAAGAACTAGCTCGACTTCCAATAAGCACAACGATTATTATTTTGTTAGAAGAAAATAATAATCCATTTAAAACGGTACCTAATCTTAATAAGATAATAAATCTTAATTCTCGAGACGACGATGAAAAGCAGATGGCAGGAAAATGCCTACTTTCCCTAAAATCATTTTTAAGAAGTGGTCTAACTTTTGATGAGGAAGATAATTAGTAAAATTGTTTATGTTCTAAATTATTTGCTAGTGAATTTCTTTAACAAATTATCAGTTTTTGATTAAATAATTTGTAAGGTTATATTTTAGCTTAAAAGACTGAGATTCGTAGCTATTATTATTTTATTATATAGATAGCCTCGTTTTCACGTGATCACTATCTCACCTGATGGTAAGCGATGATGTGGTCGATGATGGAGCACGCTGGCCTAGAAGTAACTTATTTACTTTTTCTTTTAGAATCGATGGTAAACTTATTCAATGGGTTTAGAAGATACATATTACGTAGGCTGGTCATCAACATAGGTGGTAAATTTACAAACACTTCTTTGATATTAGATAATAAATCTGACGCCGTGTCCTAGTGGGGGCGATCGGCGGCGGCGATCTCTCGCGCCGGGGCCTGGTTCAAGCCATGCTCCGGAGCGAGAAGTGGCAGGCGGTCGCCTCCTTCTGCGAAGCAGGAATGCTAGCAAAGGAGGAGGCCGATCGCATCAGGCAACGGCGCACACGCCGCCGCCGCCACCGGGATTCCAATCCCGATTTCCGGCCACTGTAGGCGCGGGCTCGCGGGCGGCGGGCAATGGGTAGCTCGCTGTCCATCCGTCCGGTAACAGACCGGTCCGAACTCAAGTCGTTTACGGCGCGCACTGTTTCTGCGCGCCTCAAGGAGTTGTCAGGAAACTGTAGGGGCCCAGCAGGGCCGAAGCCTACTGGGGCCAAAGGTTATTTAAAAATGTCACCCGGGGCCCTGGGACAAAGGCTATGAATGGAACAGGGTAGGTTTTTAGTCAGTAAGAGTCTGACACTATTTCCCGCCCCACCCAAGGGCGGGATTTGTCATAGGATGATTTTACCTACAATCAAAAAAAAAATTATAGGTGGATGTTTTAAGTTAATTTACAAACACTTCATTGATATTAGATAGAAAATCAGAAACACGAACAGTATTTAGGTATGTTAACGAATTCACAATGAACCTTTGATTTGAGAAAGTTAGAGAAAGGCTGTGTTGGTATAAAGTGCGTTTCATTGAACGCAAATGAACATTGTGGGCAGAAGTAGCTTAATAAGCAAATACATTTGTAATTTAAATTATCACAGTGATGAAATAGACCGTGGCACTTTTCTAAAGAAGCCATGCTCCATTTTTCATTTTAATATTTATATTCACAATAGATTCAACACAATAACAATAGAAAAACAGTATTCTAAATCCAATTCTAGTTTTTTTTTAAATGTTTTTATGTAGGTCAATAGCATAACGTTCAATGTTCTTTAACGAGCTTTTTTTAAATTGCCTTCTTACTGTAAGTTTACTTTTTAAATAATTACATTAAACTTAATTCAATAGAAAACACTAAAAATAAACGAATTACGAATGAAACGATTATTGGCATTATGACCTACTAAAATACAAACTGTAACAGTAATTATCATACTTGTATAGTTGTATGATTAGAATCCTGACAAGGTAATTCACACCCGATCACACCGGATCTATGAAAGGCCAACAGTACTGTTACACTTGAAAGTTTTATTTATAGAATAGAATAGAATAAAAATTTGTAGTAAACCAAAAAGTAACTCACCTTATAAATAAATTTAAATCTATGGATACAATTACGGTCTTGTTGCGGACAGCAATATCTACCAAAAAGTATTCTTAGAATAATATATGCCAATTGCTTGAATAATATTAATTTCCTCATATTATGCCATTTCTTACTAACCCAAGTACAACAGTAGTGCACTCAGGTTGCATATTGCCAAACGTTAAGATTTATTACAGTAGATGCATATAGCCTAGACCGTAGGTCTTAGGACTATAAAAGGACTAAACCTAGGTGATCTAGGTACACAGTCGCCCAGCATCGTCGGATTAACACACAAACAAGACAACATATTGTATTGCAAAATGTTTAAACTGGTAAGTTAATAATTTATTTTAAATAAAATAATTATACTTGGTTAATTTTAATAGAATTAATTATAGTATAACTAGTATTATTAGTTTAGTTAATTTAGGTATAATAGAGAGAAGAATATACTCGCATGTACATTTTATGTATTTTTATTTTTGCGAATTGTGATAATTTTTTTTTACTTTTATTGACTAATACATTCATATGCCAACCGTTAGTTATGTTTAAACAGGCGAAACAAAAAATAAAAGAGAAATGAAATTTTTAAGACTTCTAATTAGACTTGTATTATACACGAGCCTTAGAGAGCTCGTGAGTTATGAGCATTTAGTTGCCCTTAGAAAATAATTTCAAACTATACAAGGGGTCAAACGTCCATAGTTACTGGCCCTCAATGTTATACCTGCTCTTAAGTTAAATACAATCAGTTCACAAACTACAATGGTAGAAAAGGATTTTAGGTGACCTAAAGCTCACCGTGTGTCCACCCAACTAACTCAAGGACTGGACTACTTTGAGATAAAGTTATCAAAGCCTGTAACTTTGATCTATGTTATTTATTGATCTATATCTATTAAATTGGGGTTTATTATGTCCTAATTATTTTCACCAAATTAAAAACCTTTTTAAAACAAACCTTAACAAACTTTTAATTTTGCCATTTTTTGCGAACTAATCAAGTAAAAAGCAAAGTAATTCTGGGATATTATATAGTTTTAATTGAAAAGTGATACTCACATGAAATTTGCAAGGTACATTGACCATTCCATCTTGGAAGGTGGAGCCAGAAAGAGTGACAGGCTTTTACTGACTAAGACCCACCTATGTTTCTTCATTTGCCTTTGCGTTCTATACTGATGACCTTAGTTTATTAATTTCAATTCACCAAAGAATCTAGTCTGTCTATAGAAACGTCGGAAATTCCTAGACAGTTAAGTATTCGATATTTGAAATATCTTTGCTTAGAAGCAATTTTATTAAAGGCACTTTTCAAATGTATTTGCGGATCATTCATCGCTGGTCTAGACTTTAGAATTTGCAAACGCTAGAATATTAGTTTTAGTATAATTATACGAAACCTAAAACACGTGTCTAATATTTTTATGTAAAGAATCTTTGCTTTTCATAACTGTATCATGAAAACTCACAAACTAACTCTGGTTTCCCTTCAAAACCCATAAATCTTTCGCCTTTTACTAAAACTCACAAAGTTATAAGCTTGTTATGTTACCTGGCTATCCGCACAAATACACGGTCTCCGGGCCATCTGGGCGGCTGACAGGTGGTTCTGCTCCCGCACCCATCTGTGTGTTGAGACCTAATACCTGCTATGACCTCCTGTGTCCTGTGATGTACGTAGTGTCGTTTTATAATTAATTTAAATGTATTTGGGAAAAAAAAATAAAGTGGTTTAAAAATTATTGGAATCGATTCTGTTATTGATTCTGAAGAAATTATAATACAATAAATAATATAATATGGCTAACTTTAACATAGGATATAAACATACATTTTTTTCTAAACCTTAAAAAATACAGGTATGATAGTGTTTTGTTATTTTATGTTTAAAGATATTTTTTTTATACCTAGCCTTTACTGTTCTACTCCTAGCTAAAGCTTCCCTCCATTTCTTTCTTACTTCCGGCTCTGGGCCACTTCCTGCCGATTACTAAGTCGTCTCACAACCTCATTCATGGTCAAGGCAATAGATAGTTTCGAGTATGTTTTAATACTAAGAAAGTTCAGGCATTCAGTGCCAACGTTATACTGTCTCTTTTTTATCTGCCATCAAAAAAGATTTAGTAATGAGTTTATTTATTGTGACGTCATAAGGTTTCAATACCTTTATAAACCTAATTTCTTAAAAAAACCTGATACTAAAATAATAGTACCTACGTCAAAAGACAGAGTCTCTATTTTTACAAGATACTTACGCAGATGACTAAATTAGCGATATATTTTTACTACCCAAGAATAAACACAAAAACTACTCTTATTTTTAAGACAGCTTTCATTAATGTCAGTTATTTATACTCTCATAATGATTTCAAAACAGCAATCTTCCATTGATACCGAAATAATTCATTAGGTCCAGTAAGAAGCCAGTAAAATACACCTAATTATATACATTTTTAGATTCTTTGAATAGTAAAAAAAGATATTTTCAGTTAAGCTAATTTATATTTTTAGGTTACTACTTGACTTATTTGACCTAGACAAGCATGGCAGTTGAGAGTTCGTCACGCTCACTCAAATGTCGCACTGATAGTGGTGTGTGTATCAGATCATACAGTGCCCTTCGAAATGGGTTTTGCTAAGTAATACGCGTCGTGAGCCGCACTGGGCCCGCGTGGTGAATTACGGCCCATTCCCTCTCTTAGAGAGGAGGCCTGTGCCCCAGCAGTGGGAACATTAAAAAAAGGCTGATGATGACGATGATGATGACGCGTCGTAAACGGACGCTCTTAGTTGAGAGATTAGTAGGAAATTTCTATATTATTCTATAATTATGACACGACTGAAGAGTATCCATGGAATTTTTTGAACATTTTCCTGCATAGAGAGTAGATCTCTCCTTTTGAATGTGTGATTAGCATCATTTTTTGATAGTCATTATGGTTCCAGGTTCGGTTACGAGTTTGGTATCATTTAATTTGAATAGAACTCTTGGTTCAAAAGATTAATGTATTCTTACTTATTTAAGTTTTCAAAACACCGAGTAATTCTAACAAAACAGATATTTAATCTAACTTTATAATCTGGAATCGGATATTATGATTGATACATTCTATTTTTGGGCTCGTGAACCCATTGAACTCTTGCGCCATAAATAACTGAAAATGTAAATAACAGTTTGAAAAACTCGTCTAAGCTAAAAACAGTTTGAGCGAATCGTTTGTCAATCTTCTCAATAACCTTCCCAAAGGGAGAAAGTTCAATAAACTAGGGCGGAATAAATTTGGAGGAAGAAATGTATACACGTGAGCATTTACGTGTCTGAAACTGGTGAATTTTAGATCTCGCTTCTCACGCACACTGTTGCATATGAAGCAAATAATGCTGCATTTTGCGTAGAATTCATCCATTTTATTTTTACACTTGGATAATATGTCGAAACACTTTTGATAGGCTCGCGTTTGACCACCATCTCAACTGAATGTGGTCGACGATGGAGCACGCCAGAAGTAACCTTAACTTAAAGATCCCCAGATTGTAGCTATTTGGAAACGTAGTTTTCGACAGGTAACCACTTCTTAACTATACTCATAATTAATATCCTTTACTTTTTTCAAAATCATTGTAATTTAATTTTTGTTTCCTTCATTTCAGACCATCCTCTTCGCCTTGATCGCAATTGCCCACGGTGGCGTCATCGCTCCGGTAGTGGCCCACCCAGTAGTGGCTCACCATGTCGTGGCCCCAGTCCACACGGTGTCCCACAGCGCCGTGGTCCACCCAGCCCCCATTGTGCACGCGCCAGTGGTCCATGCAGCCCCCATCGTCCCTGTCGTCAGGCATTCGCCACTGATAGCGGTGCATCACCACTAGAGAGAGTTGTTCGTTCAAGTTCAGTGATGTAGTTGATGTGAATTTTTATTAAATTATTTTGATAGTTTAGAAAATTTTGAGTTTTTATTTTTAAAGGTCGGTTTATAACCCTTTAAACTATTATTTTGCGTCGTTATTTTTTTATTTCCAGCTGGTGGTATAAGATAAAATGTTATGGAACCGAGTGTTTCAGTGAAAAGATTCCACGTGTATTAAACTACGTTGATCTATACACTTAAAATTATCAGCCTATACGGCTGATAATTTTAAGTGATGATGATGACGATGGATGAAATGAATTGTAGTGGGTTCGAGCTAATGTACTTTTCCGTACTAGTGCGAAAAAGAGTATATTGCGTAGAAGTAAATTTATGAACTTTTTTACCATTTTCATATTTGTGATCAGTTTGATACAACTAAAAAAACATTGTAAGGCAAGCCAAATATTACATAGGTTTAAAAATCAAAGAGAACAAATCACCATGAAATAGTTATACATATTTGGCAATGAATGTGTACAAAAGCTATTCAACTGATACAAATAAGTTATTTACTGTAAAACTTAACTGATTCAAACTTTCCAAGCAATAAGCAGGTAGCTTGTTTATAAATTATTGTTTTCTCTGTAGGGAAGTGGCGACTGTGTTTTGTTTTATGTTTATTTATTATTAACAGAATGGTTTAGTTTACGACAATGTTAAAGATTTAATTATTTTGTCGCCGCCATTAAATTTTCAACATTCCGTACAAACAAGTGTTCTAAATAAAATGAAGTTTATCGAGGACGACACCGGTTTTGCCTAAAATAGACGTATTTTCTTGGTAACTGACGAGTTACCAAGGAAGTTGTAATAAATTAGACTGACTGAGTTTTTTTTTGGTGGGGAGAAATCATTCAATGACATCTACCACCTTTGGGCCAAGTGGGAGATAGTGCCAGACTTTTACTGACTAAAAAACCAACACCTTTCATTCGTTGCCTTTGTTCCAGGGCCCAGTGCTGGTGTTCACTGGGTAGTTTAGGCATGGAGGAAATTCTTAACTTATCATTGCATAGAATTTATAAACACAGCTTTAGGAGCAAACATTATACCTTAAAAAAATCTGACCAGTGGTGCTATTCTCTAATAAAACGCAGCGCTGCCTCAACGTCGAACACCCAAATAGGATACATTGAATTAACAATCCAATGTTTAGGTAAATTAGGTTGACAATCCAGTGTATCCTATTTGGGTGTTCGACGTTGAGGCAGCGCTGCGTTTTCTTAGAGAATAGCACCACAAGTAGGTACGAGTTGTATTCACACGCAATGGGTTTCGTACGACAAAACTAAAATCGAGCAAAAAACGCCGACAAGATAACGCTTCTTGCACAGGAACCACCATTAATTGTTAATTTTGTTATTTTTAGGGTTCCATACCTCAAAAGGAAAAAACGAAACCACTCACTAACCACTTTGTTGTTCGTCTGTCTGTAAATTAGCATCAGCCTTATGTAATGTTCCCACTGCTGGGATTCAGGCCAGTTTCTTGAAACTGTGAAAAAATATATGACCGTTTATATTGCAAAAAAACCTATATCTTAGACACTCTCAAGAGAATCAAAATTCATAGGGTACTTACCGTTGACCTAAAATCTTGAAATTTGTCATGAAGCAAAGTCTTATAGCACAATTATAAGAAAAATCTAAAAACTGTTAATTTGTAGTTACGTCATAAAAAAAAAGTTTTTGCGATTCGTAAAAATTTAACTGTTTTCATTTCATAGCTAAGTTTGTACAGAACCTTCCGTGCACGAGTTCGACTCGCACTTGCCCGGTATTTTTTACAATTAAAATATACTTAAGTAAGTATATTCTGTGAAAATTGTAACTCTCGACCGTTTACGGTTTATGGTATACACTCCGCAGACAGATGGATAGACAGACGTATGGACGGAGAAACAGTAGAGGCTTAGTGGTGGGGTAGGCCGTTAATTGGCACTTTTCGAGTATGAAACCCTCCAAATATCCTACACCAAACTTTTCCTATCTTTATATCCAAAAAACTTAAATTATGCGTAAAATACAATAACAAAAATCATTTTCATAAAAACGCAAAGCTCACCAAAAACCTAAACCCATTGCGATGCGCTCGACCTTCCAAAAACACCGACAAAGACAGAGATTTTTATCGCTTTATGAAAATAGGCTCGGATCGTACATCAAAGGGTAGAATGGGGAGATTTAGGGTCTGTTTTATTTCAACTCACTAGGTGTCAATGACATTGGATGTAAATAGTCGGCGAGTCTTACGCAGGGCCTGCTTAGCATAACATCTTTATCAAACCTACGGTTTTTATGGCAATGGGTATACAAATAGATGGGACAGTAGTTTTATTAGTAGATTTAAAAAAATATTGAGTTAAAAGTAGTAGTATTAACTGGGTATTTATGACGTACTCAGTTACTAGACAATCTAAATAGGACTCAGCACTTACTAGTGTAGTCTACCAGCACCTTCTCCCGCGCTGGGTAGGGCGAGAGTGAGTCTCAGACTAAAATTTCACTCAACTTCAGATGCTTTTGCGTATCACAGCCACGGTGGCTCAATCAATCTATCACTTATACACGACCTTATTTGTAATGTTATAAAGATTATGTGCGTAGTAGGTCTGGAGGGCGATAACCAGCGGACGTGCACGACCGGATGTATGAACGAACGCATACGAACGCTAAAGAAGTTTGTAAGGATAGTAAGCGTAATAGATACCTACTCATAACCGACATACGTGTACGAACAGCCCCCCTAGCCAAGTTACAATCGTTTCGTTTTGCGTTAACGCTTGGATTTGGCCACGCCCCCAATTCGTTTGTTCTAACAAAGAAGTTGGGGGCGTGGCCAACTACAAGCGTTAACGCAAAACGAAACGATTGTAACTTGGCTAGGGGGGCAGATGTACGAACGTACACAAACGCTAAAAGAATGTGTAATATACCCCAATGGGAAATGGAACGAGTTTATGTTTGTTTTTTTTTTTAAACTCCGAACCATCTAATGCTCTACACGCGTAGTAAAGCATGACAGATATGTAAGTAAACTTTGCAGCAACACGCAGATCCATCCCAGACAATGAGTAACATAGCCAATAAAACGCTCTCATCCTTGAATCCACGTTATTATCCACAGAACTTCGATCGCAATCCCCGCATCCTTCAGAGAGATGCATTGTACCCTCCTGAGGGCTTTTACGTCCTAATAAAGTGTATCTTCAAGGATAATTACTTAGGGAGCCGGCAGCAGCAGTGGCGGTAATCCCCTCTTTGTATTGAGTTCTTTATAGACCGCCCTTGGGCGTTAATGACTCGTAAGGACCCGCGCTGATTTTGGAATAATGTGGATCTTTAAGACCGATTTGGGCATAAAAGATTGCTAATTGATCAATTGGTTGGGAATGTCCGTTCAAACATCGGACATGGTAGACATCCCACCCATAGTCTTTTCCCGCTTTGTACGTGTGAACGTACAAAGCGTTTTGGGAATAGGTACGTTTATTGCCGTAGTTTCAGGAGTGGAATTATCTGCCTGACTTTGTTTCCTGATAGCTACAACTTAGGGGTGTTGAAAAAGTAAATAGGTTTCTTCTAGGCAAGCGTGCTCCATCGTCGCCCACATCATCGCTTACATCTGGTAAGATCCACTTTTTTATATTATTGTTAGGTTCGCGCTTGACCGCTATCTCACCTGATGGGAAGCGACGATAAGGTCGACGATGGAGCGGGCTTACCTAGAAGAAACCTATTCACTCTTGACTTAAAAATTCCCGGGTTGTAGCCATCAGAAAACACAGACTCCGGCAGGGAATTCCACTCCTTATTCGACTCTGTGGTCAAACGCGAGCCTTTACATAATAAAAAAATGTTTGTAAGGCTTGCATAGACAGGTGCAACATGAAAGTATAAAATCTTTATGTCTGTCTGACTGTCATCCGTTGAACCTATGAAATCGTGTTGTCGCATTGTTGCTCCGCGATTAAGCGTAGGCGCCTTTACTTGATGTTCTATCACGAGAGATTGCAGCGTATGCCCGAGGTTGTTGACCCGAAGCACATGTTATTGACATCATAAATATTGGGATTCATAATTTATATCGTCCTCCTTTCCTTTATGAGTATTTATTTTCCGAGTGCTATCAGTGTTGTGCGGTGATTTAATGCAGATCGAAATTACTAATAACAAATGTAACGCTGGTGTCGTTGTTGCGGGAATTTTTTAAAGAGTTAGAGCCATGGCCCTAGAATGCCAAGGGCACCTGAAAAACACAAATGAATTTGAGTCAGTAAAAGTCTGATACACTCTCTCGCTTCATTCTAGAGCGAGAGAAGACAAGAAGACTTGATATTGCCCACCTCAAAAAAAATTGAGTCGTTTTCTAATGTCGCAAACGCAACTACAAAGCATGATGATGATTTTATGATTCAGAATTCGATTCCCTGATTAGGTAAAATGTTATTAAATGAATCTGGATCTAAAGAAGCTTAAACAATATTTTGTTTAAGACTGAAGTTACTGGAATCAACTTTCCTCAAAGAAAATTATAAACCACTTATTCCCAACTCAATGTTTTCTTTTCCCATGATAAAATATTATTCAACTTCCCCTCCACCATACTTGGTAAAGTTAGTTGAAATTAATTGAGAAAAATATAAATGCCATTGTTTTCGTTTCTTTGTTTTCGTTTATCTCAGATCTAACTCTTCGCACAAATACAGCAATAACTACCTACTCAGGAATACTTGATTTAACACTTGCTGGACCCAATTTTTACTACGTATATTGTCACGTTTGGCATCACTTTCACACTGTTGTCACCTCATGGTAAGCGAAGATGTGGCCGACCATGGAACACGCTTCCCTAGAAGTAACCTATTCACTGTTGACATAAAGCCCCTAGGTTGTACCTATCAGGATACACAGATTTTTTTCACTTTCACGGTTTCACTCCTTAGTTGTAAACATAAAATGCGATATAATGTTAATATAGTACGCGGCAAATAAGTTGAACCTAGTTCTATGGTTACCCCCCAGCCTCCCACTTCGATTGAGACCCGAACTGATTTGATGTCTTTCAAATACCTTTAACCATTTGAGCGCAAAGAAGCTACACGTACAAAACAAACTTTCGCCATAATATTATTAGTGTGATACGACGATTGCCGTTATAAGATACTGAATTACCAATAGCACCAAATTAATTCTAATATTAACTAATTTTACTCAAAAGTGATTTTAACATCGGAATTTATCATCAGAAGTAGGAAAAAAGCATTCAATTCGAAAATACTGATTGAAACTTCTTTAAAGCATAATATTTTTTGTGAAAATTATTACGTGTTCTTAGAATTTTTAAAATAGCTTTTACTATTTTCAATTTTGCTCATAAATATTAAGTTATTTTCTAGTTAGCTATTTTAGTTATATCACACACATCCATCACTAGTTATGTCCATTCCACATATCAATTAAGTACATAAATTAAGTCTTCGTCTCATGCCAAGAGTCCACAGGCAGCCTAATATACAGAACAGCGCCAACACGCAACTTCGTACTCTATATACATATTATTAGCACGTGTTTAAGAACATTTTGTTACTCAGGACTAAAATATTCAAAATACTGGGCAAGTGCAAGTCGGACTCGCGTACTGAGGGTTCCGTAAAAATTTACCGTAAAAAATTGTGATTCTGAAAAATCTTCCAAACTCATTGAACTAATTACATATTAGTTCAATGAGTTTGGAAGATTTTTAGGCTGTCCGACAGACAGACTTCCAGACAGCAAAATGATCCTATAAGAGTTCGGTTTTTTTTCTTTTGAGCTACGGAACCCTAAAAATCAGGCAGTTGTGCTACTAAATTTCATTTCCATTTTCGACATCCAATTAAAGTAATTACTTCATGTAATACTGGGCATATTCCCATCAGTCAGGCACAAAAACCAGTTTTAGCATGCTACTGAGATTCTGGACTGAAAACTCAAATTAAACCTTAGCTTGATTTGGGACAAACTAAAACAACCAATTTTAATTTTTTTTTTAAAAACTTACTACAATGATTGATCTATAAACTTATTTCCCTAAACAAAACACTGCAAACTACCGAGGGCACACGATGCCAAAAAGTTAGAGGCAAACTTAATAAAGCTGATAACTCACCATCATAACACAGCAAACCAAAAGATTCATGAAAAAAACAAAACAAAATATTAAAGGAATGTCTTTCCTTCAACCCGAATAAAATCAAAACAAAATACAAAAATAACCTTGTGAAGAATCAGATAAAACAATGTACCCCATTACCCCATCATGGGGCATTAGGCGTAGCCTTGATTTCGTATGGGATCCCTCAGGGTAATACATTATGCCCATCCATGGAGAAAGCTATGATATCGGAATTTGAAAGGGTCATTTTTTTAAAGGTCGTTGAAAGTAGAATAGGAAATTATGGCAATAAAGCTATGGGTATTTACATATATTAAAATATAATACAAAACTGCTATAAATACTACAAAAAAGCCTTAAGAAAAAATAAAAGAAGTGTTTTCTTCTATTTCTATTCCTCTATTCATTTTTATTTATATATAAATTACACTTAATTTCATTAAAGGGTATTAAAAAATATATAAAACCGAAATAAAGCCTGTTAAAAAATCCTTATTTATCATAAATTATATATACATACTCTACCAACGGTTTAATGCCATCCAAATACATTAAGCGCAGAAAATCCCACGTATTCTTCTATTCTTGATAAAATAATGCTTCACAAACTAAAGTCCTTGTTTACATACAAAAAAAAACTAAAGATATAAATAAGGCAATTTAAAGGGATAGTGAGCAAATCGAAGGTCTATTGTTCCACCATATATCTTACACTCCAAGGACCCAAGACTTCCGCAATAGAAGATGTTATCGAAACTTTGCCTTGTACGCATTGTTCTCTCGTTTACAGCCTAGCCTTGGATTTACAGGATTTTAATCTCGCACAAATATACACAAGTTGAGTACAAATATTAGAAAAAGTTTGAAGGTGACGTCACTGACCAGTTGCAACGGTTCTTTTGCACGGAAATATTGCACAAGAAATAAATGCATTTGACTACAACTGTGATGAACTATAATGACATAAATAAAATATATGTAGAAATTGTGAGGAACGTTGTGAACGAAAAAAAAGAGTTTGATACCGTGTTAAGGGAGACAAGAAAACACAACATTAATTTCCTACATCTTATAAACACAGATGAAATAAAATAATACAAAGACAGGACAAAAAGTTGTTCGGAAATCGTAAATAAGGTTTGTAATTAAGGAGAATCAGTAAACGTCATATACATGTCTAATAAGATGACCATAAAAAGGACCAAGCAAGAAAATTGTGACAGTTGAGAATTTTAAAATTGTAAAGAAGACGACGACGACAGGACGTCTTTCGACTAAAATGATGATGAGGAATCACCATGTATCCATTTAAAACTTAATGCACAAAAAAGTATAGATATGAACTTAATGCCTTAGATATATTCTACCAGTCAAACTTCAATTTAAGCCATAATACAATAAAGCTAACAAAATGAGTATTTTAACCAAAACATTTCACATAAAAGGACTTGTATAAACAACACTATCTCAAAAAAATTAAGGCCAAAGCAAGTTCCTTAATCACAAATGTTACGGAACTCAGCAAAACGAGAAAACGATGTTTTAAATACACATCAATCATAGTAAAGCCACTAGTAGGGGAAACATAGTTTCAGCTGACATCTCAAGGTCATAACATGTGAGACGAAAGTTCCAGGACTTAAGGCGAAAACCGCGGTTTTATTTTGTATTACTTAACGATAATAACACGATGATGTATTATCTTCTTCTAAGTTAAGTAATTGTTCTTTTGATACTGAAAATGGATGAGATTATCTAATGGCGGCTTGTTTGATCTTGAACCACAGTTGCGTCATTGTTGGCAAAAACAATTTATCTGTTATGTTACGTCGTTACAGCCCTTGGTTGAGACGCGTCATTCATCACTTTCTACATATCTTTCCTAGTCATTATGACTCCAAATTATAAGAAACTGTGTCGAGCTAAATATAATTAATCTTACGTACCATGTCACAAATATATGCTTAAGTTTTTCTCTTATTAGGGTCAGCAGAATCTTTTTCGTTTGCATTACTGCTTCAAAGATGTAAGTGACCGCCTGCCATTCCTCCTTGCTCAGAACCATGACCTGTCCCATGGCCCGATGCTAGAGATTCCTACTAGCTAATCGATCTTACATACTCATTTTGCTTCAGCTTACACGCATGGTGAGCGCAAAAACCGCACATTACATTTTGACAAACAAATTACAAATTCAACTCATGAAAAATTATTTTCAACATTACAATAAATGAATATCTCAAGGATAAAGCTAAAAAAAACACAGTTTCCGGGTAATAATTTCTCAAACCAAAATTGCTGTTATTTCAAGCCTCATGATTTAAATATCTCCGGCGGAGAATCTTCCATCCTTAAAAAAATATTCCACGGGGAGCATCAATGAGGCTCTTCATAGGCTCTGAATAATAATGATTAATCAATTTTCTCTGAAACTTTTCAAGGGACTGTTAACTAAATTAACGTCTAGAATAGATTGAGCGCTTCGGTTTGTTTGCAGTTAACGATAAGGGTGCAAAGACCTCTGGGTGATGTGGCTTGAAAATATTATATTTGACTTAAGTACCTACTCAATTTATCAAGTTTTATGTATTACAACCTGTCTGTGCTGCTGTGTGACTTCTCCCAAATTAGATTAAAAGTATGTAGCTTTTTATAATCGGTGATAAAGTAGCATTCTATAAGAGAAAAAAAAACTCAAATCGGTCCAATCGTTTTTAGTGTATTCATTACAAACAAAAATTTGAACAAATCTTTCCTCTCTCTATTAGAAATGGTTATAATAGATTGATTTTTAAAAATACTTCTTATTCTTACTAATTCTTAAATTCTGTATGCAAAGACACGCTGACTTGCCAAATTTTAGGAGTGTATAGATTTAAATTTGATTTGTGGCGATAGACAAAAACAATTCTGCACGAAAATCTAAAATGCAAACAAGTTCACCGAACTGTTTAAGAAACATTTCGTATTTAAGGCGGTGTATTTTGGCAAACATAAATACAAGGAAAGGAAATGTATCGAGTTCCTGAGTCAACCTTCTTAATCTATTTGTAGAAAACATTGGATATTTTATTTCAAAACTTAGAATTTAAGACTAATGGACGAGACGGCTGGCTTTTTAGTTTTACTCACTTCAAACATGTTATTTAATGTGCTTTTCTTTTTAATTTATTTCGTGAGTTTGACTTTGAAGTTCGATTTTGTATCGTAAGTTATTTAGAAAATAAAATCCTAAAAGTGTATGAATGGAGTAAGTTTGTCGAACAAATTACGAGTTTCTTACACATTCATATCTTGAATGGCCTGTCGGTCTAGTGGTTAGAGACCCAGATTGTTATGCAGGTGTTCGTGGGTACGATTCCCACCCAGGATAAATGTTTGTGTGATGAGCATGATCATTTGTTCTGTGTCTGGGTGTAATTTATCTATAATATGTATTTATTTAGAAATATATAAGTATATTTATCAGATATCTAGTACTCATAACACAAGCTCTGCTTAGCTTGGGACTAGACGGCGTTGTGTGATAGTTGTGCTGTGTTACTTGGGATCGGCGCAACACTTTTTTTTTCCCATTCTGTCCTATCACCTATCACGCTATTACTGACTTCTTTTCTTTCATATTACTCTTCACTCAATCAATCCAATTTTTTTTTAGCCTCCCTCTATATCCATCAACATGTATTATTATTTCATCCACACCTAGACAATATTACAACAGTTATTATTTTTGGAGTTTAGTTAGGTGCTCTTATAGTTCCTACAAGAACACCTACATAATTATACTCTAATATTTGAACATTAATACCAATATTCAAATCACTCAATAAGCGGTAGTCAGAATTTACTCGATTGGTAAACGCCTAATCAGCCTTTTATTGACTTTAACATTTACGCTAATGACCCTTAACAATATTATTTAAAAGAAAAATAATCATTATTTCTCTGAATTTTATTCTTAGACCTAAAAATACTGTACCTTAGAGCATTAAAGTTTTATTGTTCGAAAAGAGACCCCTCAGGGGGAAGGCGATTTATCATGATCAAGAACGACGTGTTTTCTCAGGTGTATGTGATTTGAAACAAGCTCGGATAGAATAGGTGTAGTGGTAAAACTGTGTAGAGATGTGGGTGGCTGAGCTGCCTCCGCAAAACTTTGCTGAAGGGGCAAGCTCCATCATCATTCATTATGCTAATTAGAAGTGGTTTCTACCCACAAGCTTAATTTAATAATATACTTGTGGAATTAAGTATTCCGTGAAATTCATTCTGGTTTGAAATATTCTAATAATAAAGTAGCAAATAACTCATTAGATATGACTATAATAATGTAGTTTACTTTCAGATATTTTCACTTTTTTACTCCTTATTTCTTTTAAAACATGAGACGGAACAGGTCAAAGACCGCTTTGTAAAATATACAGCTACCTAAGTAAATATTAAACCGGATTAATACAAAAAAGACTTAAAAGTAAGTGCCTAATTCTACGAAGGAATAGTATGAAATTATACTAAGAAGACTTTTCTTAGAAAGTAAAATGTACCCTAAGTTTAGCTAGGAGACATAAGAGTATTTAGCTAATCTGAAATTTTCGAATCATCTTGCTACGCTACTATTATTTTATTTTTGGCTTCTAACGATTTAATCTTTTTTCCTTCTAAAAAGATTCCTAAAAAATCTGTCAATTATCGAAATACAAAATGAGTTCTGAGTAAACCTTTATTTTTAGAGAAGGCGTCTAATTTTAAAACAAGATTACAACACAAACAAAACATTGATTTTCAATTGTTTATCTGAGGATCTGTGAAAATATTTAATTTGACCATTGTTCAATAATAATTTTCTCCTTAAACATTACAAATATGTTGTGATGACATTATCGAAATTAAACTAATATTACAAAGATCTTTTCTCAAAGTTATAATTGTTATTTAACGAAGAACACGTATTTGAATGTTGAATAAGTAATGAATGTGAATGTGACTGTACCTACTTATCAAACCTACTTATATTCACCCTTCATTTATTGCTAAAGGTAAACAACATTAAAACTGCACACTACAACAGTTGCTACCCTTGATCTACGTCTTCATAAGGATTTGTTCTATATTCTCAAAATCACCGCGTGGTTTTTCAAACACGTGTTTAGATGGCACGAGATCTAAAGTTAGCAAACGACACAAATATTTTCAGCTTTTAAGCTTGTGTGTTTTTGTGCTTTTTTAACTCAAAGATTCACAAGTAGATAATGCCATGTTGCATTAAGTCCGCCTATGTACCACTACTGTACATGAAGTTTAAATAAATAAAATACTTCGTCTTGCCTCATTGACTTTTTAGGGAAAATGGAGCACGTTTTCCGAAAGAACGCAACTTCGTCCACGTTAACAATTATTTTGTTTCATTCTTAAAAGTAATATAAATTAAAAAACTTGTGCAGTTATTAAAAACTTAATAAAGCTACGTTTAATATATTCCGAATGCGTTTCAGTCTTACCAAGCACTTAAATATTTTATCGTCCCTTTCAAAATACAAGGACTTTTATCAAAAGACGCTATCCCATCTGAGATGCTTTCAGTTCCATCAATCAAAATTCTTGGCGCATTTTTTCTCAGCTCAAGGAGTTAGGGTATGTTTGACTAATTTTGGTCCAAAGAACCTTGGAATTCTGGTCCTTTCGTATAATAGACCCGTTATTATAATAAGCTCCCCAGCTTCGCTAGTGGGTCAAGGTTGACCTCAGGTATTTTTGGGTCGCGTTTTGGGCATCAGCCCTTTGGCGCATTCCGGGATATTTCGGGACAGCTGCATTTTATTTAGGTGGGGTTTTTTATGAGTGTCTTATGGCTTTGCTGAAGGAAATTGGGTTTTGCCTTCTTGTGTTTGTGTCGTTGTTTTTGTTGGTAACTTTTCTGTATGAAAATTGGGTGTGCTCAACGCTACTTTGTTCATCATGTTTTCTTCTATATTTTTTTTATTTTTCTCTCTGAATTTTACTGTTATGTTGGTCCAGTAAAAGAACTGTTTTCTATTTAATTTAATTTAAATAAAAGAGTCAAACTATGAAGTGTGTTGTTTTATAGTTTTTCATTAGTGATTATAAAATAATAATAAAATATATTTCAATATATGGGGTGACTGGTAATTAGTGAACGATACTTAAACAGGTGATTTTAGTCATGATAATTACCAGTCACCCTATATAAATAGTATTATAAGATACTGTCACGTTAAATGTTTTAATTATCCTGTCTTCGTCCTTCGAGATTTAAGTAAATATTCACCTGTAGTAGCTTCGCTACGCTCGACTCACTCGCACATAGTTTAGCGCCATTGGAAAGAAAGAGATAGCACTATCTTCATAGGCGCCCGATAACCATACTACCATATTCTTCATTCGTTTCCGTGCGCGCGCGGCTACCGCACATAGTGAAAAAGTTTTTAGTTTTTTTTCGGATTTTATCAGTGTTTAGTAGTTTTAGTAGTGCTAAAACTTACGAAATGCCAAAAAGGAGGCATGGCGAAACTGAAGAAGATAAATGGCGAAGGAAAGTAAGGAAATATGAGCAAAAATTGGCCAAGAAAAGACGGCATAGACGTATGTCAATTGAAGGTATGTACCAACTACCCACATAAAAAAAAAAAAAAAATAGATAGTCTACGGCTGTTGTTATTGTGCAAAATATAAAGCCTAAATTGATAATGCCTAATTTTACCTTAGATCTAACACGAGATGTTAGACGGTACATTAAACGATCGAGTCAATACGAGATATTGACCTATTGTTTTCTTTCCTTAGAGTCAATACGAGATATTGACCTAATGTATTTTATTAGAGTTAATACGAGATATTAACCAAAAATATCGTTCCAGAATATCTGGAACCAGACAGCGGCGAGTCTAGGCCTTCGTCTCTTGACCGCTCACCTACGCCGACGTATGCGGCGGCGGATGGCATTCCCGCTGACTCAGCGAGGCCAGTGGATGAGCCAGGAACCTCTGCGCACTCTGCGTCTCCAGTACCACCTGTACTTTCTTTAACGGGAGAAAATGGATCACTGCCAGCTAACCCTCCAGAGGTAACAGCCCCGGCTGATGATGCTAATACAAATGGCGATAATGTTCCTCCTATCGCAGATCCCGAGCTCTTAATGGCCTTAGGGGATTTCGAAGCTGCAATCACCGACTGGGGTCCAGATATTGTACCTGATTTATCGAAACGCTGGGATCCTATCCTTAAAGATGGTCTTAAAAAAGAAACACGAGAGGAACTAATGAGAAAATATCTATTTCCTTACTTAACCCTGAAATAGCTGCAATGCTAAATGAGTCCGCAAAGTCTCGTGACGTCAGGATTCTGAAGAAGCAATCGCAAATGGGATGCGTCTTGACAATTTTAGGAAGGACGATGTCAGGTATATTGACAAAATCCACTGATACTGCCGATATCCTTCGTCTTCTTAGAGACGCAACAAAGCTGTTGTCGGATTCTCATTACTTGGAAACTGAGACTAGAAGATCTCTAGTCACTCCAATGGTTGACAAGACTCTTTTTGAGCCTTTCAAGGGTAGACAGAGAGACAATCACCTTTTTGGGGAGAACTTAGGTGAATTTATTAAATCTTCGCGTGGAATACAGAAAACAGGCAATCTGATCAAGTCTGCAGCTCAAACGAGCAATTTAAACTACAAAAGCCCGCCGTCACGCCAGCCTTATCATCACTTCATTCGTGGGCAACCGAGACGCGGCGGCGGGACCAGAGCAGGATCGAACTACCGCCGCCGCGGGACAATGCAGGCAATGACCCGTGTTCCACGAGCATCGACCACTTACCAGTCCCCTGCATCACGCCACAAGGCAGTGGGAGCAGCCTCCACAACGAACGCGAAGCAGTAACTTCTCAGGTATACTCTCACGCTGGACGTTTAAAGTATTTTATTGAAGCCTGGAAAAAGATTACTGATGACAAAACAATTCTAGAAACTATTTCTGGTTATAGAATTCCTTTTCTTAAGCATCCTATACAGTGTCCGAGTATGATTCCAAAATCATCTTTCTCGAAAAATTACTGGCTTTATATTAAACAAGAATTGAATCGTTTGTTACAAGCGAATGTCATTCGTAAATGTAATCCTACCCGCGATCAATTTGTATCTAGTATTTTTATCATTCCTAAAAGTAATGACGAAAAACGTTTAATTCTAAATTTAAAAAAAATTAAATACATTTGTTGATGTTAACCATTTTAAGATGGAAGATGTTAGGACAGCTGTCAAGTTAATGACACTTAACTGCTATATGGCTAACTTGGACTTGAAGGAAGCATACTTTTTGATACCTATCCACAATGATCATGTAAAGTTTTTGAGATTTTATTTTGATAATACGAATTTTTAGTTTTACCTTTTGGATTGAGCTCAGCTCCACACGCTTTTACAAAACTTATGAAACCAGTTTCTACTTTTTTGCGATCTCAAGGTTTTAAATCAGTATTCTACTTAGATGACAGTTGTTATTTTGGAGACAATTATGAAAAATGCCTTAGTAACATTAATGAAAGCATAAAGTGCCTAGTGAACTTAGGATTTGTAATAAACTATGAGAAGAGTTCACTGGTACCAAGTCGATGTTGTCAGTTTTTAGGTTTTATCTTAAACTCTAAAGACATGACTCTAGAGCTCCCTTTAAAGAAAAGACGCGACATTTTGTCACGTACTGAAAGTATGCTAGTTACAACGAGAATCACTATTCGTGCTTTTGCCCGCTACCTAGGTACCTTGATAGCTGCCTGCCCGGCAGTTGCGTACGGGTGGGTGTATACAAAATCTTTAGAGCGGGCCAAATATTTAGCATTAATGGATAATGATGATTATGACAAGATAATGACTGTTCCAAATAATTTACGCGTTGACTTGACTTGGTGGAGGTCATCAATTTTAAACACGAGTAACCCCATTAGACCAATGTCGTTTACATTAGAAATCTTTAGTGACGCATCTAGTATCGGCTGGGGTGCAGCCTCTGGAGGAGAAATTATAGGCGGTTCGTGGACAGAAGACGAGCGTTCCCGTCATATTAACTATTTGGAACTCCTTGCAGCCTACTTTGGACTTAAATCTTTCGCGAACAAGGTCATTAATTGTCACATACTCCTACGCATTGACAATACGACGGCTATCGCTTACATAAATAGAATGGGTGGAGTGCAATACCCACATCTTAATGAAATTGCTCGAAAAATATGGACGTGGTGTGAGAATCGACAGATATTCCTTTTTGCTTCCTACATAGCGTCATCTCAGAATATTGAAGCAGACACAGAGTCAAGAAATATTGATATTGAGTGGGAATTGCACTCTACAGCATTTAATACCATTGTTTTAAAATTTGGCAAACCTGAGATAGATATTTTTGCATCGAGGACTAATGCTAAATGTATAAAATATATATCATGGAAGCGTGATCCCTGTGCTTACAACGTGGACGGACGCTTTTACTATTAAATGGGATATGTTCTTTTATCCGTTTCCACCCTTTTCGCTCATTTTAAAGGTTCTGCAAAAGATTGTTAATGATGAAGCAATCGGTATAATTGTAGTCCCTCATTGGCCATCTCAAGCATGGTATCCAGTATTTAGATCTCTTGCTATAAATGAAATATTGATATTTCCTCCGAATAAACATCTGTTGTCATCTAATTTCAGGGAAACTCATCCTCTACATCGCCGCCTTTCCCTGGCGGCGACTATATTATCCGGGAAGCCTTCGCGCGATTGCAAGTCCCTCAATCAGCACTGACTGTAATGACGTCATCTATTTCTGGGAGCACTAAATCGCAATATGCTTCTAGCTTTAAACAGTGGTGGTTATATTGTCACGATAAGGGTTTAGATCCGTTCCTAATCGGAGTACATGATTTGCTAGACTTTTTATCTGAATGTTTTACAAATGGTTCCACGTATGGAACATTAAACAATCACCGTTCGGCTTTATCACTTATTTCCGGAAATAATGTAGGACAACACGAACGTATCAAGAGATTCTTTAAGGGTGTATTTAAATTAAAGCCTTCGTTCCCGAAATATAATTGTACTTGGGACCCCAATATCGTCCTTAATTATTTTGGTGATTTATACCCCAATAGTAATTTAAGTTTGGAGCAGTTAAGCAAAAAATTGGTTGTATTATTGGCTTTGTCAACAGGCCAAAGATGTCAGACGCTCTCATTAATTAGGTTGCCCAATATTGTGATTAATCAAGACAAGGTTTTAATCACTATTACTGATTTGATTAAGACATCTGGTATAGGTAAATCCCAACCAATTCTTGACCTTCCCTTTTTCCGACAGCGTCCTGCAATCTGTCCTGCAGAGACTTTAATAGCTTACATGAATTTTACATCAGCTAAAAGAATCAATGTCGACAATAAGTTGATTCTAACTTTTAAAAAACCTCATCACCCCGCCTCTTCGCAAACTATAGGGCGATGGATAAAGCAGGCTTTAGCTGCTAGTGGTATCGACACTGAAATATTCAGTGCCCATAGCACTCGGCATGCATCATCTTCTGCTGCACATCAGGCAGGAATCAGTGTCGATGTCATTAGGAGAACGGCTGGGTGGTCAGAGCAATCTGCCACCTTTGCTAATTTTTATAATCGGCCGATCGCTCAAACAAATTGTGAATTTGCAAACGCTGTTCTCAGTAATCAGTAGAAAATTTTGTTAATTTCTTTGTTTATAATAGTTTAAGTTTCTTGACTTTATTATTATGAATAAATGTCATTGCAATTATTTTTAATAATTCATTTTTATTTATAGTCCTACCTATAACATTGCATATGACTATCTCTAAACATCTACAGGTGAATATTTACTTAAATCTCGAAGGACGAAGACAGGATAATTTAATAATCAAACGAACTTACCTGAAGTGAAGTTCGATTTAAATTATCCTGTCTTCGTCGAAGAGATTTAAGGTCCCTCCCGACCCTGACATTCAGGTGGACCTTTCATTTCCCTTAACAATGTTATAGTTCGTCCAGTAGACCGGTACTCTGAACTGAATGAAGAATATGGTAGTATGGTTATCGGGCGCCTATGAAGATAGTGCTATCTCTTTCTTTCCAATGGCGCTAAACTATGTGCGAGTGAGTCGAGCGTAGCGAAGCTACTACAGGTGAATATTTACTTAAATCTCTTCGACGAAGACAGGATAATTTAAATCGAACTTCACTTCAGGTAAGTTCGTTTGATTATTAAATAATAATTAAATGCAGTCTTACGCACTGCTTATTCTAATGTCATCAAAAACATTAATAATGTGTTTTATATGTCGTAATTATGGTGCTCTAATACTCCTGCTTCAATAAACAACATCAAAATAATTAGTTGTTGATGATGAGCCGCCATTTCACATAAGGTGCCACAGATAATACCAATCACGAAGCAACTTTGAAACTACAGAGCGTAACAGATATTGATTAATTTTAGATTTTATCATTTATGCCGAAAACATATTTTTGTTTTACCTAAAACATACATATTATATGTATGTTTTTATTTAATATACGAGTACATTATTGTTACCTATTTTTCAATGAAAATAATTCTAATAAAATTTGTAAGTAATTTTTTCTTCAACATCAATTGAAAACTTTGATTTGAGTTTTTAAACTATAGTTGAGCTGTAATTTAATAAAAATATTGATATTATTAGATTGTTTGGGTACTTATGTAATTAAATTTAAATTTAAATCACTTTTGAATTATGTTAGACTTGTCTGTGGATAAAGTCTGTCAAATGGTGTAACTTTGATATAATATTCAGAACTTAGTACTTTACAATTTTTTTTACAAAAGTATTAAGAAACTTTTCCGATTTGATATTATCTAAACTAACTTAAACATAATGATATTCTGAAAATTAAACATAGTATCAAAGTCTGATATTTGAAAAATCTTTTTATCTTAAGTGATTGTAGTAATCTTAACAAAGATGCTAGCATTTTTTTTTATATATATAAACTAGTGCTTGACTGCGATCCCACCTGATGGTAAGCAGTGATGCAATCGTTGGTGGTGAAGCGCACTAGTTTATTAAGAGCCTATTCACTCTAGCCTTGAAGACACCTAAATTATTATCGGACGGGAAGACCGCAGCAGGCAAACTGCTCCAGTCCCTCGATGTACGCGGTATAAACGACGAAGCAAAACGCTTAGTCCCGACCGTAGAGGTTTCAACAACGTAGGGGTTTTTTTTTTTTTTTTTTTTTTGGTAGGTAAAATCATCCAATGACAAATCCCGCCCTTGGGCGGAGCGGGAAGTAGTGTCAGACTCTTACTGACTAAAAACCTACCCCGTTCCTTCGTTGCCTATAGTGCCGGGGCTGAGCCTTCCTCTCAGAAAACGGCCCTTGGCCCCAGCAGGCTTCGGCCCTGCCTGCCTGCAGCTAGCAGGCTGGGCCTCTACGGTTTGCTGACAGCTCCTTGAGGCGCGCGGGAACAGAACGCGCCGTCGACGACTTGGGCTCGGTCCGGTCGGTTACCGGACGATCGGACAGCGTGCTACCCATTGCACGCCGTCCGCAAGCCCGCGCCTACGGTGGCCGGAAATCGGGATCGGAATCCCGGCGGCGGCTGGGGCGAGCGCCCCGTTGCCTCTGCCTGATGCGGTCGGCCTCCTCCTTTGCTAGCATTACTGCTTCGCAGAAGGAGGCGACCGCCTGCCATCCCTCGTCGCTACGGACCATGGCCTGAACCAAGGCCCGGCGAGAGAGATCGCTGCCGCCGATCGCCCCCACGAGGACACGGCGATGCTCCGCCCAGGCAGGGCACACCTCAACAGTATGCTCCACCGTGTCCTCCGGGTGTTCCGCACAGTGACGACACCCGGGCGAATCCTCCGCACGAATCCGGAACAGGAACTGAGCGAACTTGCCGTGTTCGGTAAGAACCTGCGTCGTGCGGAAGTTTAGAACGCCGTGAGGTCTTTCCAGCCACTCCTCAAGGATGGGCCTTATCGCCTCGATTGTGGCGCGCCCCGAACGAGGTTGCGATAGTCGCTGACGCCATTTCACCATGAGATCCCGCCGAAGCTCTGTCCGCCAAGCCTCGACTTGTCGCGGCAGCGGAATTTCGCCCCGGCGTTGCATCTCCATGCGCTTGTCGTGCATGTGTGCAAGGACTGTTGCCTCCAGATCCCACGGCGGTTGGCCAGCAAGGAGGGTCGCCGCCTCGCGGGAGATCGTTCGGTACCCTCGCACCATGCGTATTGCCATGACCCTCTGGCACGCATTCAGCTGGGCCCTCGGTTGCTGTGTCAACGTCGGTGCCCACACCGGAGCCCCGTAGAGGGCCATGGACCGAACGATTCCCACGTAGAGCTTCCGGCAGGAGGCGTCTGGTCCCCTGAGGTTGGGCAGGAGCCGCCCGAGAGCAGCCCCAGTCCGATTCAGTTTGGGAGCCAGACGTCGGAAGTGCTCCTTGAAGTTCCACCAGCTGTCGAGGACGAGTCCCAGGTACTTCATCGTCGACCCGACGCTGATGTGAACCCCTCCTACCGTTAGCTGGGAACCCGGTGGTGGCGCACCCCGAGGGCCGTGGAAACACATGGCCTCGGACTTGTGCAGTGCCACCTCGAGTCCCAACTGCTGGATCCTGTCAACGACCATCGCAACCCCGCGTGTCGCTAATTCGACCGCCGTCCGGTACGACTCTCCCCGCGCTAGGACCAACGTGTCGTCCGCGTAGCAGACCACGCTGACCCCGTCGGGAAAGCCGCCGCGCAGCACGTAGTCGTACCCGATGTTCCACAAGGGTGGTCCTAGTACCGATCCCTGTGGAACACCGCACGACATCTCTCGACGTTTCCACTCTCCCTGGTGACCGGGGTAGATGATGAACCTCTCCGATAGGTAGGCCTCGATCACACGACAGAGGTAGTCGGGCACCCGGTGGTACCGGAGTGCCGTTCCAATGCAACTCCAGGGCAGGGAGTTGAAGGCGTTGGCAATGTCCAAAGACACTGCCACAACACACCTGCCCTGGGACACCGCATCCCCCGTCGTGAGGGCTCGCACGCGCATGATGGCGTCCACCGTGGAGCGCATCCTGCGAAAACCGAACTGTCCGTCCGACAGGTCCGGCCCCACCCTTGCAAGGCGCGCGACGAGGCGGTTTGCAATGACTCTTTCAAAGAGCTTGCCCACCTCGTCGAGCAGCACAATGGGCCGGTACGCGGACGGAGAGTCCGCAGGGCGCCCAGGCTTCGCTATGAGGACCAGTTTGCCCGTCTTCCAGCGAAGTGGGAACTGGCCCCTCTCCAGACATGCGCTAAAGAGCCCCCTCAATCGAGGCCCGAGAGCCTCCATGGCCAGGACCCAGGCCCTCCCAGGCAGGCCATCAGGTCCTGGGGCGGTATTCTTGGCACTCAGCCTTCGTACCGCCACTCTCATCTCTACCTCGGTCACCTCTGGAACTTCGTCGTTGTCGTGGTCCGCGTCAGGTACTGCCGATGTTTATTTATTTTTTATTTATTTATTTATTTATTTCTCACCTTACATCTATCTTTACAGGTTTTTTTTTTAGACCCCAATGCGATAAATGCGCTATTCCTAACTAATTTAACTAACTAACTAAGTTCTAACCTTACAATCTATAACTAATTACAAATAATGCATTTCTTGTGAATTCACTCTGAGTACAACAAAATAAATCCGTCTCGACAGCAATCAGGTTGAGCGTGCGAAGTGCACGCGAAAGCGGTGCCTCCCTTAAAAGATTGGTCCGGCCGCGCGGCTCAACCAGCAGGCGTGGTTGCCGTCGTCGCCACACGTACCTGTCGGGAACACAAAGGCTCACCTGTTCCAAAACAATGGAATTATGTACCATTCCTCTCAATATTTTAAATATATATGAAGTAAGTGCTAGATCCCTCCTAACCCTTAATTGATTGTATCCTACCATACCTAAAATAAATAGAGTAGGATACATTAATGGATACATCGGATAAACACCGTAATATCGCATATATAAATATCTAATAAACTTATTTTGTACCTTCTCCAGCATGAGGCTATATTTAGCTTCATGCGGAGACCAGATGACTGCGTTACACTCTAGCTGACTCCTAACCAGTGCATTATATAATGCTATAATAGCTTTCAGATTCGTGAACCCTCGGACTATACGAAGCATGAATCCCAGGTTCCTAAAGGCTCTCTTGCAGCACCGTGTGACGTGCTCACGAAAAATCAAGGTGGTGTTAAAACTTACTCCCAAGTCCTTGACTTCCGTGACTCGTACCATAGGCGACCCGTCAATATGGTAACTGCACAAGATGGGATTGTGTGCACGAGAAAAAGTGATTGTTACACACTTCGAGCTATTAAATTGCAAGAGATTTTCCTTGCTCCAGCTCACAACCCTGTCAATGTCCCGCTGCAGCCTCACACAATCATCATAGCTCCTTATTGCGAGAGATAATTTGAGGTCGTCGGCAAACAACAAACAGTTGGCGTCCTGGACTACTTCCGGTAGGTCGTTTACTACAAGGAGGAAGCCCAAAGGTCCAAGGTTAGTGCCTTGACTCACTCCTGACCTCGTGAAATATGGATCTGACACGTGTCCCGCATATTCCACATATTGTCGCCTGTCTCTCAAATAACTGGCAAAAAACCGGAGCGAATGTGGGGTGAAACCTACACTAGCTAACTTTGCAAGCAACACGTCATTATCGACTAAGTCAAATGCCTTTCTGAAATCAAAGTAAGCAGCATCTATTTGCCCCCCACTATCCACTGTCGGCACCAGATGAGCCATGTGACAGAGAAGATTACTGGTAGTACTCCTTCCCGGTCGAAAGCCATGCTGAGCGTCCGAGAGCTGTGCGTTCACCTGAAGGTATATGCTCTTGTGAATAGCAGTTTCCAGTACCTTTGCCGGCGTCGACAACACTGCAACTGGCCTAAACCCATCTACAGATTCAGCTGACCCCCCCTTCGGAACCGGAACCACGCGAGTAATTTTCCACCTCTCCGGGAACCTTGCAGCTTGTAGACACTGGTTATAAATATAAAGCAGCGGCCGTGCTAGCACTGACCGACAATCCTTAAAAATGTATGGTGGAATGCCGTCAGGCCCTGCGGATCGTTTCGGCTTCAGGTCTTGAAACGCCTGACATACGTCCCTCAGCTTGAATAGGTCCAAGTGCACTCGCGCCGCTCCGTTTTCACTACCCGCTTTAGCTACGGCCGCTTCCACATCCAGCACAGGTGGCTCTGGCCTATACACCGAGTAAAAATACCGCGCAAACTCCTCAACACACCGTTGACCAGACAGTACCTCCCCATCTATCAAAATTTCCTGAGGACTTCTCTTACCCCTCTTGCATTTGGCATAGTTCCAAAACGATTTAGGTTCACTCAGCATTTGACTCTGGATACGGTTACGATATTGTTCCTGCGCGACCACTATCTTCTCTTTAACGCGCGTCCTACAGCTAGCGAACGCTTCGTAATCGACTCTCAACCCGCTTCCCTTGTACTTTTTATGTAGTAAAGCCTTTAACTTTATGTCGCGAATTATGTCGCTAGTGTACCAATCAGGATAAATGTACCTTGACTTTACACTACTTCGCTTTTTTTTCGGAACGCAGTCATCTATGATAGAATTAATACAACAATAAAAATAATCCAAACCTGTTTCTAAATCCATGTCATATAAAGGAGTCCAATCTACGGCTGCCATTAAAGAATATAACTTAAAAAAGTCGGCTTTGTTGAAGTTCCAACCTCTTAATGCACACCTATTTACGTCGAGCGCTGCTGAGCCCACTGAGCTGGGTGCAGCCGAGCCCACCGAGCCAGGGCTCCGATGCTGGCACAAGCGTGTACCAACCGAGATCTCTAGCGGCGGGTGGTACGCGTCCACCGGCACGAGCGGAATCTCCGCCTCACGCACACTCACACGCCCACCCTCAGCCAATGTACTCAACACTAAATCCAATTGCCGACCATTACAATTTTCCACCGTGTTACTCTGAGTGAATCCACAAAATGTAAGAAAGTATTCATAATAATTACTTACGGCTAAAGAACATGAATACAAATTAAAGTCCCCTAACACTATAACATCGTCGTACTTACTGCAATACTGTTCAATAACGTGAAAAAATAACATGTATTCATTATCGCTACTATTAGGCGGTATGTACACAACACAAATAAAAAACATAAATCTTTTACGTAGGTACACAGTAGCACAAACTAGTTCAAACACATGTTTATCAACGTTCAAACCATCGGGCAGCGACACACGCCGCAACTCGAAACGCGGTGTGGCCACGAGACACGCGCCACCTTGTTTACGCCCGTCCGCTCTGTCACACCGTAGAATAGTGTATCCTGGTGGAATTATTTCTGCGTCATGGATGGAGTCATTGCAGCCTGTTTCCGTTATGGCAAATAAATCTGCACTTCCGGTTGAAATATTGGTATAACATTCCTCCAACTTAGTTCGCAGTCCTCGCACGTTTTGGTAAAATATTTCTATTGTGCTATATAGGATATCTGGGCTTGCTTGCTCTGCGAAACCAAACCCATTCTGCAAATTCAATGTTAACTGCCCAGCTCTCTGGTTGACACAGCTTTTCGTATTTACTCTCTGGGACCCCTACTATAAAGGATGCATAGTCTCTTTCAGTCTTGTGCTTTATTTGTTCAACTGTAATGGGTACTTCTTCCTCATATATTTTTTTAACATGTTTTTCTATATTTTCCGCTGTCGTATCCTTCTGCAAACGCCATACATGTAAATATTTTTTCTTTTCCATTCCTTGTATATCAAAGGAAGCACTCGTATTTCCGCCTTTTTTTACTTCACTTGTTGAAAATCTGCTCCTTTTCCTGGTAACGGTAGTCCAATTTCCTTCTTTTTCCAATTGTTCTATTTGCACGTTTACAACTTCCTTAGGTTTCTTTTCAGTATTTGTTACTTGCATCTGTGTCTCGTTCTCTACTGTTTTCGCCGATTTCGTGGCCACACATTCCGTCGCTAAATTATTTCGTACTACCTGATTATCTTTTACAGCGTCTGCAAAAGATGATGCAAGTCCTTTAGAACCTTGTTTTACTTGATTTGACAACTGACTATTCTTAAGGCTAGCTTCCAGGTTCTCATTTTTTTCTAAAAGTGCTTTCATTCTCGTTTCTAGCATCTCAACTTTATTTGCCTTTTCTTGTACTACCTTCAAAATTTTTTTCAATTCTTTTAACTCGGTTTCCGTGTTAATGAATCTATTTTTCAGCAAAATATACTCCTTTCGTTGCTCTTCCCACTGGGACTTAACTTCAAGCCTAAATTCCCGTATCTCATCTAGGAGTTGCGCCCCATCACAGACAGTTATCTCCTCTGTATTACGACGACTACCTCGGTCAGCAGTGTTTACAAAGTTGCTCGGTGAGTACGTCCTGCCAATGCTTGCAGTTCCTCGAACAGGCGTGTTGGTATTGCAGCTTTTCGGCATTATGCAAACACATTCAGGACAAATCCACTGATCCTTGTATTCCTGCGTTAACTCTTCAAATTTTTCTTTTGTTAAGGCCAGGCACTTACAATGATATCTCTTTTTGCATTTTACTTGCGAACACTCCATAATCAGTAAATCGTTCAAAGTAGCATCACAGCCGCTACATTTCGGACCCATTTAAAAATTGAGATGGCCAAATAAAATCTGTTTAATTTAAAAACACAAGCAATCCGAAACGCGTCCGTTCGCTCGCGAACGCGTCGCACGTCGATGTTGGCGGAGCCATAGACGGGGGGGAGTGTACCCCCCGCGTAGGGAACAGAGTGCTGACCACACCCTCCACGAGCTCAGGCCGGAGACTCTGAGTCAGCGGGGGAGCCCAGGGACGGAGTTTGTCCCGTACCATCTTGTATGGGCGTCCCCACGGGTCTGCATTCAGAGACCCCAGCCAGACGTTGCGGGCCTCCAGTTTGGCCCGCTTAATCTCCGCTCGGATGGTGCGCTTCGCTACCCTGTAACCCTCGTACAGCTCCGCCTCAATAGCCTCCGCATCCGGCGGGCGGTTGCGGCGCTTGCAGTACCTGGCGTACCGGCGTCGCGCGTGGTTGCACGCATTGCGCATTGCCGCAATCTCCGGCGACCACCAGTACACCTGGCGCTTGGCACGTCCTGGACGGACTCGGGGCATTGACGCGTCGCAGATTTGCGACATGCCCTCCCGGAACCACTCTGCCTCGACGTCGATGTCGACAGGCCTGTCTGGTGCTTGCACCCAGGCCTGTACCGTCGCGGCTTCCAGGAGGAGCTCCCGGTCCATCTGCCTCAGCGCCCATCGCGGACCACAAGGGTTCTGCCGGACCGGCGCGGTCGAGGTTTGGGCGGAGACGTCAAACCGGATGTACCGGTGGTCTGAGAACGTCTCCACCCCCTCCATAACGCGCCAGTCGACGACACGTGGCGCCAGATCGGGGCTGGCGAACGAGAGGTCCACCACTGATTCGCCCCGCATCCGCACACACGTGGAGACAGAACCCCGGTTTAGGAGGGCCAGGCCCGACTCCTCAGCCCAGGCCTCTACCGACCGACCCCGCCCGTTTGTGTACCGGGAACCCCAAGCCTCGTTCCAGGCATTGAAGTCCCCGCAAACGACCACGGGGAGGTCCCTAAACCCAACGTCGACGTTTTTCAGCTCCATCAGGGAGATGTGGAGATCGCCGAGAGATCTGTTCGGGGACAGGTAGACGCCTACCACTGCAATGTCCCCGAACCGTGCTGCCACGCAACCCCGGCCCCTCGTAACGCGCTCGAGGGGCGGAGTACCGGCGGCGGTCGACGAGATTAAGGTCACCGAGCCGTCCAGGTCCTGAACCCAGTCTCCACTGGGCTTGACATAATACGGCTCGGAGACTACGGCGATGTTGATCGACCACTGCGCCATGCTCTGGAGCAACAGATCCTGAGCGGGGGCGCAGTGGTTGATGTTCGCCTGGAGGAGACGTAATGGTGCCGTTATTGACAGTCCATTACAGTCTCCTCCGGAGCCCTACGTGAGGGCACTGCCGCGGCGGTTGAGGCAGCGATAGCGGCGGTGGCCACAGAGGTGGCTGCGGCTGTGAGGACGCCACCGGGGATGGGCCGGACCCTGGCCTTGACCTTGGTGGGGGGGTCGCATGACCTGCTCCCAGCCTGGTGGTCGGCCGTCTTGCCTGCCGCCGCACATGCGTAGCAGTGCGGCTTTTCGCGGCATTCGACGGCCTTGTGACCAGGCTGACCGCACTGGAAGCAGCGGTCACTGCGGTCCACCTCCGCGGCGCAACAGGCCCCGGCGTGGTGTCCCACGCGGCAGCGGTAGCACCGCAGAGGTCTGGGCTCCAGCAGTTTTACCTGCGCGGAGACCCAGCCCACCAAAAGCCTTCGGCCCTCCCCCGTAATTGTTTTGGCCGCCGACACGGGGCAGCTAACCGTAACGGCTTGCATGCCCGTGCCATCAGTGCGGATGGTGCCCGCCCGGACCTGATCGGCCGTGCACCCTCCCGCCCTGACGATGGCGGCCACCACCTCATCCACCCCGACGGAGTCGTCCAAGCCCATAATGCGCATGTCTATGCACTTCGTGGGCCTGGACACTCGGGCCTCCTCCGCGTCCAGGGACTCCCTGAGCCTCTTGGCCAGGGCGTCTGCCGCTGGGCCACTGGACGCGCCAGGGACCTCCAGCATTTGGGCACCGGTTACGGTGCGCCTCATGCGGAAGCCCTCTGTGGCTCCGAGCTCCTCGAGGTGGGGCAAAACCGCCCGCCTCGCCTTGTCCATGACGGACTTATAGGTCACGCCCCTCTTTTCCGCTTCAGGCTGTAGTGTGATCACTACAGCCTCGGATTTCGGGGCGCGAAGCCTTGCCGCCATGGAGCGCTTTTTGCGCTCTCGCCGCCTCGCATTCTTTTTGGCCGCCCTAGCCGCCTTGCCCGCCTTCTTCTTGGCGCCGACAACCGTCCAATCGGCGCCAGCCGAAGGTTCTTCGAGCGGAGGTGGCAGGCGCGGCATGGTCGCCGCCGCTGCAGGAGGTCCCGCCTGTTTAGCGGCATGCGCCGCCCTTCCCTTCGTGGAAGGAGGCGGAGCAGGGGCAGGAGCAGCCACCCCCCGCCGCCGCTGTTGCTTGGCCGCTGGAGCCAGCCTCGCAGGCTCCGACGCCGCGGCCATGCGCCCAGCTTGCCACGACGGGCCCGCCTTGGGTGCAGCAGCCGCGGCGGCATAGGATGCCGTCTTGCGCTGGCCGGATGCCGCGAGCGGGGGACGCAGCACGATCCCCTCCAGTACGGACAGCTGCTGCTGCATCCGTAGCTGGACCTGCTCTAGCTGCTCCTGCTGCTGCTGCCTGAAGGCAGCAAGTTCCTGTCGCACAACCGTCAGCAGCTGGCTCTCCGGCTCAGGTTGGGGCTGGGGTTGCTCCCGCCTCTGACCCTGCATGCCACCTTCTTTCGGAACCTCCTCAACCCGTGGGTCGGGTTTTGGGGTACCGGTGAGTTCGGCCCGGAGCTTCTTCAGGCTGAGCTCGAAGGTGGCATCTATGGCCTCCAGGATTGACGTCGCGAACTTCGCGACGCCCCTCTTCTTCGAGCCCTTCTCCCGTTTCCGTGTCATCGCCGTGAGGGCCTCCACGACTAGCTCGCCGAGACGCTTGCGCGACTCCTCTACGGAATCCGCCCCGACGTCTGGTTCACTGCCAGACGGCTGCGAGGCGCCCGCCCCAGCGCTGTTCGTACCGGGGTGGCGCCCCTCCGCAGCGAGCCTGTCGGCTCGTTGAGCAGACTCCTGTGCAGTGCGCCCTCTCCCTTTTCCTAGGGCTCGGCTCCCACCGCGGCTGCTGGTGGGGATTTTTGGGGCCGAGCCCTTTCCTTCGTCCGTGGACGAGCCGTCCCCCGATTTGGAGCGCTTCCGGAAGGACCTCACGTTCCCTCCGAAGTCGCTCACAGTCTCCTCCATCTCCGAGCCGGAGCTCCTTCCGGATGCCGCGTCGGACTCCGACCGCGCATCGCTCTCCTGTGGTTTTTTAAAAAAAGATTTTTTCTGTGTTTCCATTTCTGTTCCCACGAGTATATATATTGTTGTACTGGCTCAAATACTGTGGTTCGCACTAGAGACTAATTAAGCTACCCATTAGTCAAGCTAACAACCTCCCTCACGGTGCGCCGCCGCTTGGAGGTTTGGGGTAATTTTTTATAGAGGTTGTCTTCCTCGTGGCCCGGGCGGTTAAGCCAAGACCCTCGACCCCCATCGAAAGTCAGAAACATGACCTTGGACAATCTTTGGGGCTACGAGAACAACGGTGGCAGAAGGAGGAGCAAGTCGTCCTCCCGCCTGCCCGGCGGCAGGGTGAGTGCACACCGGGCCCGCTCTTACTTCGCCACTGTGCCCTCTGCTAAGCAGAGGGACACGCGTTGAAGCGGACTCCGGACAGGACATTCGCAGGCAGCCATCGAAACCCCTTAGGCAGAGATACCTAAGGGAAGTAGTTGGCCGCCTCCCAGGATGCACCGGCCCGCAGACTGGTCTTCGCTCCGGACGTATCCGCAAAGGAACTGCAGCCTGCGGGCACTCGAGGAGGTTTCCTGTCATGGCATCCCAACAACGTAGGGGTGGATATTCGCCGTACGTCATTTTCTGGAATTGTACAAAAAGCTGTGCCTATCTATGAGTATATGTATTCTTATAGTATTATTTTTAGTTAATAATTTTGTCTAATAATAAATATTTTTTTAATATAAATTTATTGGATTACTGAAGCTAATATTCTAAAAGAGAAAAGCTTTATATTTGAAATGGTGACATTTCAAAAATGTATAGACATAGGCTTACTACTACAAATCTACTGTTTTTGACTGTAAACTAATCATTGATACCTAGATAATAATAACGATGAATTTACAATAAAAACCAGTATACAGTGTATATTACATCTATAGGAAAAAGGATCGTCAGAATAAATAATTTTCTGAAGACATTTTTTATATTTACCTATTTTGCATCTTTTCAAGTTCCGTTTGAATATAATCAACTGATAAAATTAATGAGAGTCAATTTAATCGGTTATATTATATTCAATAATAATAATAATATTCAACTACTTTCCCAGAACGCAATCTAGGAGAGCTTGTGGTTTGAGTCCTAAATACTGATAGCCTGACCTACATTATAGATAAATTACACTCAGACACAGAACAAATAATTCAGCTAATAGCAATTACTTGTCTTGAATGGGAATCGAACCCACAACCTCCGGCATAGAAGTCAAGGCCACTAACCACTAGACCAATAGGCCAGTCTCTTTTAATCTAGAAACTGCCGACTGTAGTATTCAATGCGTGAAAATTAAAAAAAAAAAGTAAGTTAACGTTTAATTCTGTGATGATGTTCGATAGTAAGCAGAATAAAATAGGTACCTATCTAACGGTACCTTTTTAAGGCATCAAAGTTAAAAATGTCCTTTAGATCTTTGATAAATATTGTATATGTTTTTTAAACCTCTCGATAGAATTATCAAAGAAAGATCGTATCGTATATTATTACCAAATAACGTGTTTTCCTTTCAAAAGGTATGTTGTTTAGCTTTTAGCTACAAGCGTCATTACTTTGTTGTTCCGTTATAAGTATGGTTTTCCTTAATAATACAATCAGGATACTTCAACATGTTTCAGAGACCGTTCTTGAAGCGTTTTCGATGATACCACTTACAATTCAAAGGCGTCAAGTATAAGGAAATAAAAGTCTGTTATCAAAATTTGACTCAGTAGGCATCATCACCAGAGGTTGGAATAGTTAGATTATTTTCAAAAAAGAGTTGATAATACCTCCTTTAAAATTGACGACATGGTTGGCGCAGTAGTTAACCGATTGGTTGCTGTACCGCTGGTCGCGGGTTCGAATCCCGAACGGAATAAATTTTTGTATAGCCTAAAGATTGCTGTTTTGGGTCAGAGCATCTTGTGTATGTGAGTTTCCATGTTTGTGAACGAACCCACGATGCAGGAGTAACTCTTAGTATGGAGCAACGTTTTTAAAGAAGAAAATAAACCGGAATCATAAAGATGATGGGAATGGATTAATTCGTGGGATTTCAGATATTACAAATTACTTATAGCACTTTGAATACATTTTCAACTAAATTATTGTAGTGAAGAGTTGTATGTCATAAAAAAAAGTTCTTTAATTTCAAAGTTTTAGTATCGACTTTCAAAACCATAAAGATTCTTCAATATAATAATTTAATTGAAATGTAGGCAAAGCGTAAAAAATAATGTGCAATTTATTTAATCCCGTAATATAATCATAATGTTTATTAAATAATTTCAGTATTTTAAACGAGGTATTATCAACTCTATGTTAGTTACTTCGTTGAACTTTTGGTAAATATACTTATTTCGATTTTTGATCATCACTTTTACGTCACCACACCCTGATGACTTAGATGAGAAGAAGCGACCGGAAGAAACAGTTGCATGTATAAACATGATTAGTACCTACAAAAGAAATCAAAGTTCTGCTTACCTGTCAAGTGAGACTGCGACCAGGCTGTAGACTGATGCTGCTACCGAGAGCCCCTGCACGTAAGGCACCGTCTTGCACATCAACCAGCCTAGCACCCAAGCTGTAACAAACACAAAAATCAAATTTAGTTCATTGAAAGTTAGAAGGACGAGAAAGATCGAAGTTTTTTTTTGTTTTCCTAAAATATTTTGTCCTAGCCTCTTCTAACAGCTTTGCCTTCGTAAAGGTAGAAGTTGAAGAAATTGCCTCAAGTGAACAAGACAGTTAAGGGAGTGACTAACATACACACACATATCAAACTTTCACCATTATAATATGAGGATTGTCACCACACCCCTGGCACTATTTCAGGTCTTATTTTAGCTCAGCATTAAAAGGACGCATGTCCTTTTCATTTTTGTTAATTTTTATTTGACTTTGAATCAGGTTACTTACATTCAATTCAATCATGTAACTAGCCAAAGTTTCAAAGCTTTATTAAAAATACTGAAATGTTTCTATTAGTTTCTTAGTAAGATTTAATACGGTAGCGACATCTATCATGCCATAAAGAAACTACAATTCAAAATATTGCATCGCGGTATTAGAGTTCTCTACGCAATCGGCTCACATCTTTTTAACTAAAAGAAAGTCGTGTTAGTAACACTATTTATAACTCATGAATGGCTGAACCGATTTGGCTAAAAATTGGTGGGAAGGTAGATTAGAACCAGGAGACGAATAATTTCTAACCCGTTAAATAGATAATAATCCATAACCTGTTAATTTATTGGTATAGGGTAGAGTAGGGTAGGGTAGAGTAGGAGCGGGAGCGAAGCCGCGGGCAAAAACTAGTATAATATAAAAATATCCCTATATCTACTATTGGGCAGTTGCCCGGACCAGACACAACACTCTTTTCTAATCCCTTTACAACGAAGGTTTACGGCACTTTACACTCGTTTCCGCCTATCCCTAAAGTACCAACAATATAACAAAAAAAAACGGTTTTATCGTCCCACTAATCTCGCAAAACAAAAGACAATCGTTTTATGATTTCAATAAAGTTAAACACTAAATTATACAGAAACAATGTATTTACTTAGTACAACTCATAACAGTATTATTTTAGAATAAAATCAATATTTAATTAATTTTCCATCCTAAGTTAATTTATTGGACCGCAATTTTATTAATAAAACTTTAATTAATCAATTATCTTTAAGCGTATACTTAGGCCTAAAAGTAAATAGATAAGTACCAACTCGCTTACAATATGTGTTATTATTATAATATTAATTATTAAGAACAAAACGTACAAAACAGGAACTAATATAGGTACTAGGTATTTTCATTCGATTTCCCAAAATATGTAATATAATAGTTGTTTACATTCACGTTCAAAGGCAGCGTTAACTAGAAATTGGGCTAAACTCAACCAATTTCCTATTTGTGCTTTCAAACGATATGAATATTAATTTCAGGAAACAAATTTATAGCCTGCAATCAAGCAGCATAGAAAATTCTCTTTCAAAATGTAAGGAATTAAGGACACGCTAGGAAATGGTACACCTTCCTGGAAAACTATATAATTATGGGTTGAGATTAAATTGGAATGCTCTAGTTTGCTAGGTTATGAGTATTTCGATTCCTGGTTATCGTAAGCGTGGGCTTGCGAATGAGGTGATGATAGGACTCGAAGATTTTAAGCCTTTAAAGCTAATATTAGCTTTGATATTGACTAATTCAACTCTAAAAATACGACTTGCGACTTGTAACTAATGTGAAAGAACTCGAGTCATAAGAAAAAAGTCAAGGGAATAGATCGACTCGAAGGACTATAAACTGTTTGAAGTAAAGTAATCGAGTTTTAAACGTAATATGAGACCATAATAAGTTAAACTTCTGTGTATTGTTATCACAATAATATTTTTTGACTGGACGCTTGGTCTAGGGGTTAGTGGCCCTGACTGTAACACCAGAGGTCATAGGTTCGATTCCCACTAAAGACAAATGCTGGCGTTGAGAGCACGATCTTTTTTTCGGTATCTGGGTGTAATTTATCTACAATGTTTATGTATTTAGAAATTTATAAGTGTGTATATCAGCTGTCTAGTACCCATAGCACAAGTACTGCTTAGTTTGGGACTAGATGACGTTGTGTGAAAGTTGAAAGTTATAAAGGCAAAAGTTTATGAGTGAATGTGTGTATGTATGGTTGTTACTTCTTCATGCCCGAAAGGCTGAAAGGCAAATCAAGAGTTTCTGCATTCAACCATTTCGTTGCACGACTGAGTCGTCTTCAAAAGACTTCCAAGGTTTGTCGTTTGAAAACTGGTCAAGAGCGAGTTGGACTTGGAGTTGTACTACAATATTAAAAACGAGAAAAAAACGCCAACGAAACCAAACAAATACGTTATTTGATGATTTCTTTCTTAAAAAAGGATCTTATACGCACACTTCTTTATCTTTGATGTCTCGAATACATATTGAGCTTTTGGCTATTTTAATTGAATTTACGAGTATATGCTTTACCCAAAAAACCTATTCATCCTAAATATTTAAAATGCCGATGGCAAGAGATAATGGTTCTGGTTCTAAGATATGATAGAGTTATGACAATCGTCAAGTGAATACACACGAAGTTATAAGGGAGAGTACTCATACCTCCACATCAATATTGAGAAGGTCAAGGTCGGCATAATGTATGTCACACCTGTTTTATTACAAATCCAATAGGGTCTTCTCCTTTACGCATTCTTTTTATTAAATTCCGCGAAGGTGGAACTCAAATATTATATCAACTGTAATAAATCAAAAGACACAATGCTCCCCTGCCATAAAATGGTACAAAAACCATGGAATCGTCTTCGAACATACAGCAACAAGTGGAAAAGGTCACTAAATCAATATTTACACGGCACCCTGCAACTGAATGTAGGTCAGGTCACTGTACTACCTGCGACCTCTTAGCCTTGCATTCCTCTCCACCCCTCCCTTTCTGTCTAACACCACCCCCTATACACCCGTCCTTTTCCTTCCTAACCTTGTACCAACGCATTACTATACAAAAGTCGGAAATGACGGAACATTTTCCAATTAAATATGAATCGTATTGTTTTAACCAAAGTCTCAATTTCGTTTAAAATTGTATGGGAAGTTGCACACAGTTCAAATCGATTTGAATCGTATCAACTGATTTGTTATTAATGATGTTTTAGATTTTCTTAACCTATATTTTAGGCCTTGGCCGGTTGGGTAGATTTTTTTATTAATTTTGGATTATGTCATTTTAGAAAATATTATCGTGATTTTTGTAAGGGGGAGGGAAATCAGCTGATCATTCTCCTAGTGTCTTGTTGGCAATTGCTAACAACAGACTTTTTAAACTGTTCTGACCCACTTGACTCTCAGTCAGAGGACTTACCACTCTTTTTATGTTTGCCACAATGATTAGTTAATTATATAACCTATACTTTCTCATCTTCCATTTTTTTCATACATTTCAAAATTTAGATACCAAAAAAATACAGGATTTATGGAGAAAATTACTTTTAAAAATGTAATAATATCAGCATTTTCTCACCGTTTTTTCTTGACATCATGTAGGAATGTTTTTTTTATGGTGTCTTGTTTTAATGCTTGGTAAATTTTTGGATGATGACAAAGTAACAGGTAGAGGCATTAAAGATAAGCAGTTTACAAGTTAAACTCCAAAAGGATGAGCGTCACCATGTCATGGTGGACATCACACCTATACGCACAAAAGGTTTTGGCAACACATTCGTTGTGCGTATAGCCAAGGAGTGAAATTATCGGCTGGAACTTGCGTCCTGATAGCTACAACCTGGGGATCTTTAATTCAAGAGTGAATAGGTTACTTCTAGGCAAGTGTGCTCCGTTGTCAACCATATTGTCGCTTACCATCTTGTGAGATAGTGGTCTAGTACAAGTCTGTCAATAATAATAAAAAAAAAACTGTATTTCTTCTGTTTGTATAAATAAGAAGCTCATATCTTAAAACTACTTAATTACAACCACCGTTAAGGTTACCTCAAAGGAGTCGTGACTACACTGTCGTGAGTATAATGTTGTATAATCTTTTTGTGAACACTTCAATGAGGTTTGAGGTCAACTGCCTAGTGAGACCTAAGCTTATAAGTTCGCAGGTATCAAGTCAAAAACATTAAATACACAATACATATTTTGCCTACTACATAAGTGCGAAGTATTCTTCGAGGCACACCAACTTTGAATCGCACCATTTGGTGTGCTTACAAAATCAAATTAAAAATTTCATAATTTTATTTTTGGAATCCCACCAACGATGAGGAATTTGTATGAGGGATTCCATAATATAGATAGACGTCCCAAAATTCAACTGCCTTGGTTATTTCTTTTTTTTAACTACCAGCACAGCAGAAATGAACTGGAACTAGTTGCGTAAGCGGCTTACTACTTAGCCCAAATAAAGAAAAAATAAAACTAGAAAAATATTGGAGACATTTTTAATCTTCATAGATTTTTGTTGCTTTTCATGTATTTTAATAAAAGTTGATATTTAACCTCGCTTTTTAGTACAAATGTTGACGAAAAATTGATTCAAACTAACATCAAAATTCAATGGTTTTTTTTACAATTAGAAATACTTATCCGAATATAATATGTAAATTGTGTCGCCCGTATTTATCGTACAAATAAACAGTACCTTTACTGGGAGATTGGTCACAAAAATAAACCTGTGGAAAAAAGCTTGAAGTCAATATTCAAATCGACCCGCAGAGCCTGACCCGGACGAAATCACGCGCACAGATGCGTGTCGATGCAGATAAATGTAGTGATGCCCGTCAATTATGTAATGAGGACACATCGAACACGGCAGCCACTGAGCTGAGCTTTTTATGATACGACTCTATTTATTGGTCCTTGTGTACGAAAGAACAGTATGTTCGTTTCCTGGTTCTTTTTTTTTCTTTTGGAATATATCAAGATATCTAAACATTTTAGTATAAGTCATCAGATGATTTACTCCAAGCATATTAGGAAAAGGCTACAGAGATCTCTAACCTTTTCTCAACTAGCTTGGAGTCGGTTTTCAACTTAACTGGATGCGTCTGAATACCCGTGTTTTACATGGAGGGATTGCCCTTAAGACTCAACCCAGTTAATGGGTAAAACGAATCTTCTTGAATAGACTGATGAGAAGATTTTGGTACGAGTGAATACACTCTATTGATCTTTTTTGTTTATTTTTTATAGGTTCGTGCTTAACCGCTGTTTGACCTGATGGAAAGCGACGATGCGGTCGATGATGGAGAGCGCTTACCTAGATGTAACCTATTCACTCTTGACTTAAAGATTCCTGGATTATAGCCATCAGAAAACACAGACCCCGGCTACTAACTCAGATCTTATTGTAGTTATATCATTACTAGCTGTTGCCAATGGCTTCGCCCGTGTGATAGTAGAAAATTATTCCATGGGAACATACCCCCAGGATCAAAAGTATCATACATATGCTATTTTAGGACATGGTCTACTCGTGTACCAAGTTTCATCGAAATCCATTTAGTAGTTTTTGCGTGAAAGAGTAACAAACATCCATACATACAAACTTTCGCATTAATCATATCATATCATATTTACACATACATAATATGTTGGAGTGCAGAATAATCGAATGCCGTGCCAAAAAGGAAATCATAAGAAATCCTCACCTAATTTTATGAAGAGGAAAAAGCTCCATTTAAAACACACTCCAAACACTTGTTGGCATTAATTCCCCCCTAGTGCGCGCAAATTGAGATAAATTATCTGCTGCCCAGTCGCTTACAAGACTGCCAATTACTCCATTCTAAAACGAGGATTATTGCAAATACATTTTTTTATAGCGGGAAGAAATAGCTTTTCCTACTCTGGGAGGAACGAATAAAAGTGTTAGATTTTTACTGACTCAAACCTACCTATATTCCTTCAATTGCTTTTTGTATTTCAGAGCGGTGACTCTTTGGAACAATCTTGTAGCTCTGGCAGGCATCGGCCCTCCTGGCCCTCGTCAATCTTGCTGACGTTTCTATGAGACGAACTACATTTTGCTCTCTGTCTGTAAGCAAATGCTTACGTTGGTTCGGTATTGGCTTTGCACCGTGATACCTCTCTAATCAAACAGGGAACTTATCGCTGCAATTGTGACGTGCTCAAGGCTAGGTTGCAATGACCGCTCCCTCCATGTCGCATTGAGATCCCAGCAGAACTTTATCCGACGTGCCAATGCCTCACAATATATCTAGCCATCTAGCTGGCTGGTAGTCCGATAATTGATGGGAACAATGGGTTATGGAGCGGCGTCCACGCACTGGAAGACGCAGCGTTGAAAGGCCTACAAGATGGAACAATGACCTGGTGAGGGTCGTGGAAATTTGATTGATGCGAGACGCACAGGACCGATCATTATGCCGACACTTGGGGGAGGCCTATGTAGGCTGTAATGATGATAATGATGATCTAGCTGAGACTGAAAGAAGTAATTTTTTTTGTGGAAAATAGCTTGCTATACTTGATCAAAGTGGTTCTATCTTTCCAGGCCCTACAAGTCCTACAATACTGCCTTTCCAATAACAAGAACGGTTTCAAGTAGACAGCTAACTAATTGCTGGTTGTAGGTTTTCGCTTTTGTCCATCATTGTAAATAGGCTATTCCTCGCCGTGATCGAAGATAAATGCCTGAGAAAACAAGCACCTGACACAAACAAAAACCCGTTAATAATTCAGACTGTTCTACTTTCTAGATTTGATCAGGAACCTTGTCACTTTGAGGGCAATTTAAAAATATCAAAAGCCATTATTATCATGACAGTTTGATTGGTTTAGTTTATCAAGGTAACGGCATAGATTATTGTGAAGACCAATAGAGAAATAAGCGAAAAAATTATTAGAAACTCAGTCAGTACAATACCAAGAATGGGTGTAACAAGGTACATTATGTAGTAGGTAGCTTTCAATCATTCACATAACCAATAAAAGTCTATAGAGATGAACATTATGTCGTTGTTTATACCGATGTACGCGGTATAAACGATGATATAATTATCTGAATTATTATATTATAATATCCGAAACTAATCGCCAAACTTATGTGGCAATGGGTAGGGCACATTGCTCGCAGAACAGATGGCCGTTGGGGCCGACAGTTTCTGGAGTGGTGCTCGCGTACCGGAAGACGCAGTGTTAGAAGGCCTTCTACAAGGTGGACGGATGACCTGGTAATGGTTGTTGGAATCCGATGGATGCGTGATGCACAGAACCGTTCATTGTGGCGGCACTTGGGGGAGGCCTAAGTCCAACAGTGGACGTCTTTCGACTGAAATGATGATTATCCGAAAGACTGGAACAACTTCCCGCCCGATTATAATTTAAGTGTCTTTAAGGCTAGAGTGAATTGGCTCTTAACATACTAGTTCACCATCAACGATTGCATCACTCCTTACCGTCAGACGGGATCCCAGACAAGGTGTGGTTTATATAATTTACTGAAATTATGATGATGAGTGTGAATTGAGATTATTTGTTTTTTTAGATAATAGTGATCCTATTCAGTAGCAACAGTAGCTCCTTATTACCCCTCTATTATTTCCTTGAAGTTGTACCAAATCCCAGTGTATCCCAGTGAATATATATTTGATTCAGCACTGTTAAACAAAGTTCAAAGTTAAGTCTCTAAAGTTTGTAATCTTTACGAAACAAAGTTGAAACAAGGAAAGCCCTTAGAACAACTTTGAATTTAAATCTTAACTAGATCAAACTGCTAACTAGAAATTCACCTTGTAACCCAACTTTCAAAAATCGAACGCTTCCTAGTATTAAATAATCAGTTTAAAATATTTTAGTGGTAACAGGTATCCTGTTTATGAGCAGGCCCACTCCTGCTCATAAACAGGCAGGTGTTACCCACCATACTGGCCCAGGTCTGAATGATAGATGTCTTATACCTTAGAATTTGTGAATTTAGGATATACCTGCTTTCTCGTTTCTTAAGTTTATTTCAATTTGTGCTCAGAAACAGAAGATATTAAATAACCGGGAATGGCCGGGCAATACCGGGCGATGGGAACAATGCGCAGTGTATAATGCAAAGAAGGAGTGTCCAGGGAAGCAAGAGCCGGGCTGGCTCGCCCTTGAGAACCTCATTTTATTGTCTGTCTTGGATTAAAATCTTTTGCTTTTTTCTTGTTTTGTTATTCCCAAGAATATTTGAGTGCTGTGTTAAATGTGAAGAGCTTTTATGGTAGACATTTTATGATGGAGAGTTTTGATTTTTCTTGTCGTTTTCGTCTCTTTGAGGTACTCATATCTACCGCCACAAGACTGGTAATATCTAATAAATAAATTTACCTATCTTCTTTGAAAATAGGTAAATTTAATACCATTTTTTTTCTCAACACGATTTCTTTACTCTACGAGTATTTTCGTACTTAAATAACCCTCTAGCTATCATGTTTTGAAAAGGGAACCTAATCCTTTAATTACTCCAAAGATTTTAAGGATTCAAAGGGTTTCAAGTTTAATTTTTTTTTTTCAGCCTGTAAACTTATTTCTCAAGGAGGCCTCACAGCAACCAGAGTATCGTCTTACGAAAGTCACGAGGAAATTAATAAATCTCCAATTGTTCGAAGTAAATTGCTTAATTGGAAATACAATTTAGGAAACCAATTGTCAATTAGTTCTAAATAAAAAATAAATAAATTGAAAATGGTAACGTTAAACAATAAGAAAATAATAAGCTATAGGGTTTTCCTAAAGGTCACTTTTTTATTGAATGATACTGTGAAGCCGAAAGTGTCCTTGAAAACGGTATAATCAAGTCATAGATTTTTTTTATATATCCCATAAATGCCCAAACATAGTCTTTATTGAAAAGGCGTACCAAAAGATACAAAAAAAAACGTTTTTCTTATCAATTTTCCTAGCATAATCTACCAACATTTTCCAGAATAGTCAGCCTTTTTGACTCACTATCTGCTGTTGACACTATCAATTGCTCGTTCATTTGGCAAAAAACTTGAGAGGAAGCGTGGTATCGCTGGAAGACGTGTAAAAAATCGCGATGCACATAAAGATATGGCCGGACGACATGTCTCAGGGTACCTTCTACTTCCTTTTTCATTATAATCGTGAGGGACCAAGCTAGGCTGGTTGCTGGGTAGGTCAGGGGGGTTTGGAACCGGGGGGTAGGAAATGTAGGTCAGGCCGATGAACTAGGGCGCCGGGGCGGGATCCCGGAGACTTGTTGCGATCAGAACAGGTGCGTCCGAGGATCATACGGGATTATTATACGAGTTTGTTATTAAGTAGATAAGTGGGGGGATTTTTTGAGAGAGTTTTTGAGCAGTTTAAGGTTGAAAGAGCTTAGAGATTTTCTTTTTTTAAATTGTGGAGTCCTTGTTAGGCTCTTGTGTTTGAGTTAAGATGACCTTGGAATGTCTTGCGCAGATATTGAAGATTTATGATCTGTATTGTGAGGTTTGGTCCTACTTCAAGTGGCGTAGTGACTGAAGCACTGATTAATTATGCTAGTGTATCGCGTCATTCTTGTAAATTTAGATAACTTGAAAGACACATCGAACTTTGTCATACAACTCATCATAGCAATTAATAATAATAGTTGGCCAACAGTCGGTATCGTACACGGAGGGTTCTGTACTACAATATTAAAATCGAGCAAAAACGCCGACAAAATAACGTTTTAGGGTTCCTCAAAAAAAAAAACGGAATACTTTTAGAATCAGTTTGTTTTCCGTCTGTCTGTCTGTCAATACTCTTTGTTTTGGGAACTCGTAGAGGTATCGAGTTGAAATTAAAATGTAATAGATACTCAGGTCCGCGGTTCCGTGAAGCAGTAAAATTCAAACTTTAAGTTAACGAAAAAAGATGCGGACGTTTATGTCGCAAAAAACGTATATTAAGACACTCTCAAAGGAACCGAAATTCATAGAGTACTTCCCGTTAACCCAGAATCCGGAAATTTGGTATAAAGCAAGGTCTTATAGCACAGATATAGGAATAAATTTGAAAGTATAAAAATAAATCTGAAAACCTTATTTTTTTGTAACGTCAAAAAAATCGGGAATTGAACTGTATTTACATAAGTAATATTTTACGGAACCCTCAGTGCGCGAGTCCGATTCGTACTTGCCCAGTTTTTTCTATGGGAACCCTCTTTAATTTTTAACTTAATTTTTTATTATGTTTCGTTGTTTCAGCAATAGAAATAAATATTCTGTGAAAATTTCAACTCTTTACCCCTTTCGGTTTATGATATTGAACCTGCTGACAGACTGACAAAAACCCTACGAAACCCTAAACACTTCAAGTCTCGAAACCTAAACTCTTCAGTTTATAACATAACTTCAGCAAAAAGCTAATAGGTCACTCGGTACAAATGGAAACTTTGTTAAATTTCATCTTAAGATGAAACTCAACTATAAACCACAGCCAGCTCTCTGAACACTAATACTGTTTATTTAGATGAATGGCGGATTACAGTGTATTTAAATTACTTATAAATAGGATTATGAAGTGGCTGGTATTCTGTGTAAATCTCCCTATAGTACGTGACAAATAAGTTGAAATAAAAAAGCCGTCGTTGCTATGTTTACGCGCAGACCCCCGCTGTGCTGCATTTCGATTGAGACCCGAAAATCTGTTACTGCGCATTGAAGGCCGATCGCCATTTTGGTTCATCTAATATGCCACGTATTGTACTTGAATTTGAGTGTTTATGTCAATCATAACGTTATAAATATTAACAATAGACACATATACTACTTACCTACTTTATATTTATATATTATATAAAAAAATAGTATATGCGAAAAACGAAACACGGGTCTAGTATTTTTATGCAAAGGATCGATGTACAAAATTTTATAACTGTATCAAAAGAATCACAAAGTTTTAAGCTTGTTATGTTACACTCAAATACATGGTCACCGGACCATCTGGGCCACTGAGGGGTTGTTTTGTTCCCGCACCCAGCTGTACCCTGGCTCCTAATGCTCGCTATGATCTGTGTTGTGCTTAGTGTTGGTAGTGTCCAACTAATAACCTTCTTTAAATATTTTTGGGAGAAAATATGACATGGTGTAAAAATTCGATTTAATTGCTGATTCTGAGCAAACTATATTCAGGTTTCGCATACACTAAAAATAATGTTTTTTAAATGAATTGTGTTAATAGGAAAGTAATTCAAACTAATATTACAAGATGTTAACATTTTATGAGGAACGTGTACACGGGTGTTGTTACTTCTTCACACTCGAACGGCTGAACGGATTTTGATGCATTTTAGTACAAGGGTTTGGTACCTGGAATAGCACATAGCATATTTTTTATCCTGAGATATGTTCTATTGAAATCATTTTCTACTTTTCCGTGGCATAGCATGTTACTTTGTTGCTTTGGTTTTAGTAGAAAATTATCCAATGACATCTCTCGTTTTAGGGCGGAGCGGGAGGGCGCGTCAGAACTTTTACTGACTAAAATCCACTCCCGTGTTCCTCCCTTTCCTTGCATTTCAGAAGAAAACGGGGTTGTGGAGGTCCAACCTACTAATATTTAAACATTATTTCTATGTGAAATATTGATATTAAAATTGTTTCTATTTCTGTTTTAGAAAGACTAGGTAATATTCCATTATGCTGCGCCAATCACGGCGAAGTTGCGTTTTATATAGGTACTCAATCTTTTATAAAAGACCCAATCATGTAGACAAAGCAACAGATAACACGATTTCATCACATCAAAAACTCTTTTGTTTTTCGAAGCCTCGATACTGACCCTCTTTTAACGATATCAATTCAATTCCCAAAATTATTCCTTAGTCCCTTGAAGTTTCCTCACGGTTAAGTGAGGTCCACAAATTGAGTACAGGTCTAAAATATTGGCGCGCACTGGCCTCGTTCGAGCACCCAGTTTAGGAGCTTAGGCCCCTGTGCTAACCATTTTCAGGATTGATTATAATCCCTTAAGGACCTCTCAGAAGGAACTTGGAGCTTTCGGACGTGTGGCGGTGTTCAGATTTGTAGGACTTGTAACTTAATTAGGATTCTGTTCGACATAATCCGATAAACTGGTCCGCAATGTAATGTTTGTCTTCAAAAAACAAGACATAAACCATCGAAATCACAATAGCGAAGTAAGAGTACGTATTTTTCTTTATTTCAGGTAAGCTACTAAAAAAATTGTTAGTATTCCTTAACTTATGTTCGAATGGACGACAATATTGTACTTAATTAATAACGCCGTCTTCCGAAGATATCTAGCAATAGTGAAATTCACTATTCAATTGCACGTAGGGCCTTCAGTATTGCTAGAAACTATGCTCAGAACAATTCTGTCGCTGCCCCATAAACGACGCAGTAACGAGGTGGATCTTTTGATCGCAAAGAAGTGTGTACGCGCTGTTTTGGACATAACTGACGTGATACAGAAACGTGGCAGTGATAGTATAATTGCTTTCGCTATGGGAATAACGATAAAACTACAGCCACAAATAAATAACACACATTTCCACGAACTACTAAATTAAGTTTTATCGAAGATCTCTCAAAGAACTAGATATAATTATGTCATAAAGATGAAACCGAATACTTCAACTCTCATGTTATTTAAATAGAGTATCCTAATTTTAAAAGACCTGACCCGTAATCATAATATGATTACGTTCCTCCCAATTTTCTGCAACGGTAGGCTTCTCAAACGAGAGGCATCTCCAGCTCTCACATGATTGGGTTTATTAGTCTATGCCATGGAGAAATAAATATCAGAGAGCTAATGATATGTAATATTTTTATGCCACGAGACATTACAATCATCATAGCAATCGATTGCTGGACATAACTACCTCTCATTCATACTGTTCAACACATTTACTAATAGATGTCTGGTGTAATGGTGACGAGCTGACGAGTATGGTTTCTACCACTCTTATGGCTTCAGTTCAATTCCAATATAGCATAATCATTAGCTTTATAAAGTTCCCACTGGTTGAACTCAAGCCTCCTCCCTAGGAGAGGGAAACACCACGTGAGCCTACATGCCACAGAATTGAAATTTGAATTTGGCTGTCATGCCACAGAATTTGCTTGTTTCCTCACGATATTTTTATTTACTACTTTGAGAACAATGTGATGGAATAGTACAGCGCCTGCCTGAGTTTTAAATCCACGGCCTAAAACTCGTAATTCGGGGTCGATACTACATGGTTACCACTACTCTTCCAGTCAAAGTAATCTTAGAAGCATTGGTGTTTTCTGCTTATTGGAAAATTTATTTCAACATCCGCATATGATCACTCCATTTTTGCTACGTACTCTGTGGGCTCAAAGCTGGTTTGATTTCGACAAGTACTTACACGGCTAATATTCAGTAGCTCAAATAAAGTACATTTTGTATGGCAGACGAGTGGGATGTAGACATGTGAATTCCTTTCGAAGAACCTTATTATTTAGATTATATGAGTTAAGTAAGGAGTAAATGTCTGAGAGAGAAAATTATTGAATGGTTCTAAAAACGTTCGTCGTTTATATTACTCATTTTTTATGAATGAAATGCAGTATTTTTAGTTACTTTTCGTTCTACGTAGTCTTTAAAGTTTATTGTTCATAAAATCGGTTCAGTCAGTTTTTTAAAAGTGCCTTATTTTTAAAACATAACGAGTTTTTCTTTATGTTTTAAAAATAAGACACTTTCACCACAAATTAAAGTGCCTTTAATTTATAGTGATAGATAGATATTATTGGCACAATGGCATTCATATCAGAAAGAATATACTAATGGCAATAATACTAATTAATAACAGAACGATATGGATGTAACTTTTTCGCCGAAACACTTTTTTTTTTTTTGGTAGTGGGTAAAATCATCCAATGACATCTCCCGCCCTTGGGCGGAGCGGGAGATAGTGTCAGACTCTTACTGACTAAAAACCTACCCCGTTCCTTCGTGGCCTTAGATACCAGGGCCAGGCTTTCCTTTCGGAAACAAACCCTTGGCCCCAGTAGGCTTCGACCCTGCCTGCCTGCAGTTAGCAGGCTGGGTCTCTACGGTTTGCTGACAACTCTTTGAGGCGCGCGGGAACAGTGCGCGCCGTTGACGACCTGGGCTTGGTCCGGATGGTTACCAGACGGTCGCCGAAACACTTGCAAGTATCAAACATTTAGAGCCACAACAATTCTGGCAATATTCGGGATCGGGATCCCGGCGGTGGCTGGGGCGTGATGTTACCTCACACGTGCGGCTTCCTCCTTTGCTATTATTACAACTTAGCAGGAGGCGACCGCCTGCCACTCCTCCTCGCTTCGGACCATGGCCTGTATCAAGGCCCGACGCGAGAGATCGTTGCCGCCGGTCACCCCCACGAGGACACGGCGGTGATCTGCTCGGGAGTAGATATTGAGTTCCCTTGGGACAATTTTCTGCTTCCAGGCAGGCATAGATCCTCACTAGAGATTTCAATACTGGTTGGAACAGTTCTAAGCGCAACTCGCTAGGTAAAACCGAAAGAAGTGTCGACAAAGTGTTAACGCATAATCTCGCAATAGACATGTATTTGGCAAGGCGTACTATATTGATAAATGCGATATGAAATCTACAGTAAATATTTAATAGAAAATAAAGGAAATAAGCTCTATTTGCCTCTATAAGGTTTAAAATACAGTGTGTATTATAATTGAGTTGGTGTTACTTTAGTGACGGTATTAACATTATTCAAAGCTTGCGACCAGACTGCTAATAAGTCGCCATTGTTTTGTTTCAAGTTTTGTAGTGATGATAATGAACATTTATTTTTCTTTGCCTAGCTTTATTATTTAGATGAATGTGGAAAGACAATGCAATACTGAATAAAGACAGTGTGACTGAAAATGCAGTAGATACAGTTCGAAGTAACTCAATGAAAATAAATTGTAAGTTTTTTCATGCATAGGCATTTAAGGATGCGGCTGGAGCGATGCCGCCGCGCTGTTTTGTTATTCTATATAAATAAAAAACGCTTAGTCACAGCACATGAGTACACAGGTACAGAGACAAAGCTTCCTAACAACATGCGTTACCTATTTTGGTAGGGATGTCACAATAGGTAAAAACAAATGAAATAAAACATTTGTTAAATAGTTTTAATATTCAGTATAAAAACACAAATATATTAATCTATATTATGTATATTTTACATTCAACACACATACCTACTACGTACATACTAACCTATTCACAAACCTACAAATGTTTATTAAAAGCTTGTAATAATAATAAAAAAGCAAAAACACACCGTGTAATACGCTTTTCTGATTAAAGATAGGTATTTAGTTGAAAAAGTTATAATTAAATATTTACTAAAGTAATATTTTACTCCTTGGGGTAATTAAAGCATGATATAATTTTATTTATCTAGTATTGTTTATACACACAATAAACTACCATTATTAATTATAAAATACCATGTTTTACAATAAAATATTTAAACTTGTAACTAACAAAACTAACAAAGTGCGTCGCGTCGACCCTAGAGATCTTCCACTGACTGTGCCCGCGTCAACCGATTTTTTCTAGTTTCACCGCGTACGCAAAAAGCGGCCAGTAGTCTCGCACACATTCCCCGCGTGCTTGTAGTGGTGCAACCAATTCGCGTGGTTGTATGAAACTTTGTCTCTGTACCTCTCTACTCACGTGGTCGCAGCGTGAATGTAGCGCGTCAGTCGCGTGTTTTTGATTATATGGAATAACAATGCAGCGCGGCGGCAGTGCTGCAGCCGGCTGCCGTCACGCGGCACTTTGCAGCTTATTTGAAGCACCCTTAAATGCCTAGGTATGTAAAAAAACTTACAATTTTGCAGTCATATTTACCATAATTTCATAACTATAAATTTTTACAACTATAGTCGATAAGGTCTGCCATAAATAAAGTGCAAGAAAACCAAACATTTTGATGTCCAAAAAAACATAACTGTTCGGTAAGAAAATCATAAATTTATCAGTGTCTGATAAGAATCAGATCAGCAACAAAAATTTTTGAGCTCATATAAAAATAAATTGTGTGACTCTATGTCATACCGGTTAAATACTAAAGCTTGCACGAATGAAATTCATATCAGTTATTCAACCAGTTAATTACTTTTTTAAATAGTTTATTTATATATTCATCATCGTATCAGCCGAAAGACGTCCTCTGCTAGTCATAAACCTCCCCTAAATATCGCCATAATAACCGGTCCTATGCGTCTCGGATCCATGGGATTCCTGTGACCCTCACCAGGTCATCGGACCACCTTGTGGGAGGCCTTCCAACACTGCTTCTTCCGATACGTAGTCGCCACTCAAGGCCCATTCAGCCCTCTCGACTATTTTTCTATTATTTTAGATTATTTTCAGTCACAAAAGTAAAAGAAGCTTCAAAAATGTTTTGCATTACATTGCATTGCTTCAACTTTATAATGTTCCTACTGCTGGGACTCAGGCCTCCTCACTAGGAGAGGGAATGGGCCGTAATCCACCAGAGTGCGGATTGATAGATGTCACATGTCTTCGAATTTATGGTTCTAGGATATGCCGGTTTCCTCACGATGTTTTCCTACACCGTTTTTGAGAGTAGTCGTAATTAAATAAATTAAACAAAGTAATGCACCTGGTTGAGTTTAAAGCCGCGTCATACAACTCGTAAGTCGAGGCTGTTACCACTCGGCCACCACTGCTTTCCGCAAAAATGGTTGCTATACAGGAAATCATTTCACTGTGGTAAATACGCCAAGATAAGCCAACAATTTTACCTTACCCGTGGTGCCGTCTATCGGAATTTTCACAACATTACACAAAACACTCGTACAATTTTATACTTTACTTTTTCCTTACAATTTTTTTCCATGTCTTTTCTTTGTATAGCATTATTTACACGCATTTTATTTATTTTATCGAATATTATTTACGACTGTAAAACAGCACATATGTATCATAAAAATTATATGCCCCTCGTACACTGAAATCTTTTTCAATTTACGATGTGTGCATAAAGTTTTTAAATATGTTTATTTTACGACACTTTTTCGTTTATAGACTTGTTATATGGTACGGGGGCGTTTTGAGCTGCTCACTTATAAAGTGGAATAGCTAAATAGTGCTACATTTTGATATATTCTTGTTCAGGTCAATAGTTTCAGTGTCATATGTTTTGTCGATTGATTACCTACGTGACAACTTATGTTTCGTTCTATGGCCTTAAATATTGACTTAGGTACTGCCTTTACTAATGTTTTCGACGACTATAAGTTTAATTTTTTTCTTTTTTTTTTACTTTGTCCTCAATGTGAATCAATCTAAATGAATGCATACTAATAACATGCCTATCATCATTACACTCACCACGCTTAACATGCACAAATTATCCTCAACAAATCAAATTACGAGTGAACGAGCCAAAATCACGAACATATTTCAAACATCTGTCAGTATTGATATCCGCACAAGGAAATCGCAGACACATTCGTAATCTTGGAGAACAGAATGGGTTCAAACCGAAATTCCAATATGGCGGCGGAATAATGCAACCTTCATGTCTGTCAGTTTGGACTGCACAAGATTAATTCTTGGGCCTTGAAGCCGATAGGTCCGAGGTCCCAGTGAGAGAGGGTGAGACTGTGGCAAGATAAAGGAAATCGGGAAAATATGTAAAGCAGGAGGCACTTTTGCTTTCAGCGACTAAAAAGTCATTACGTGCATCGTAACGACTTTGTTTTTCGCAGTTACGCTTTTTTTATGGATTTGAGAACTTGTACATTTTTCGGAATAAAGAGTATAACTTTTTATCTGTGAAAGAGTTTTCGTACGTCTAGAAATTACTTTAGGTAAGTCTAAACCAACACAAAGCAAACAACTAAACCTGTTTGTGTTATTTAGTTGAGATTGTAAAACTTTTTAAGAAAATTAAAAAAAAATGTAAGATTAATTTTTACACAAGCTGTTTCTTGTCCAAACTCTTTTCAAATTCTTGAAAGTTACCCATTTGAATGACAGCATTGTAGCTGTCATGCTACTTTAGTTCTCCAATTTTTAGTTGACAGCAGTCACAATATTCAAAAAGACGCATACTCTGAAATAAATTTTAATCTTACTTATGTATTACCTAAAGATTTTGTTGTCATTACTTTTTTTCCTATTTCATTGTTTCTTGGTGTCGTAATATTTTATGTGAAAATGGTAATTTGACCTGTATAAAAAAATACCTTTTTTTATTCATTTAAATGTACCTACATAAAATTATATAAAAAACACTCACTGGTATCAAAATAGGGTCCAAGCTATCGGCGGTCAAGGTTTCAGAGAAAGGAACCTATTAACTATACAAGCCAAGGAGTTCTATTTTCTGAATCAAGCCCTTGATCCAGTCGCTTAACGAGAGCCTCTCATGGTGTTGGGCTCGTGATTATAATTATTATTGAACTAAACTTTCTGAAGTGTTTAAACAAAATAGGTTAATCAAGTAAAAATACGGTATCACTGAAGAAGGCAATCTAAATGTTTGAACTAAAACCCCAACCTTACCACACCCGAAGGATTACAAGCAAAATCTCTATGTAATCGAGTGATACCAATGATGGATGATCTACAGCACGACACACATCATTCTGGGCCGAGGGCCAACTGTGACTGGCTGATTCCCTAATGTGATCTCATTATGTTGATGTTGGTTTTCATTAATAGATTAAAGGATGTGTGAGTAATGTACCAAGATAATGGTTAAATGGGTAATTTTTGGGTATTCAATGGGTTAGACTGGCAATTTAAATCAAGTTCAATAATTAATCATTTATTTTGTAAGATAATTATGTAATTTGACTTTAATTATTATTAATATTTACACTAGTGGTTTCTTTTTATAAAAAAATATCTGTCGAACAATAACATTGTTACATATTTTGTTAATTAAGTTAATGCCTTTGTTATTCATTTTTATATTTAAATTAATTTTGTAATTTTTGCCCTACATCGTCCATGATTTCTTCTAACTTCAAGCCGTTATTGTAACATCTCTAATGAAAAGAGATGGCTAAACGACTGCCCCCAAAACAGTTAACATGTATAAGAACTTCACACTAATCCGTATTATTTAAATATTCATTCATGAATTATTTAGTGTTTAATAATTTCATAGAACTTTCGTGAACTAATAAAAATAAAAAAGTATCTGAATTGTTTTTATGCTTTGTTTTGGTTTGACTTGACAAGATTATAGATAATCAAGGAGTACTTCAAGGTAAGGAGGAGACATATCGCATTTCCAAAATGTCAAATCGAGTTATCGAACTAACATCGATTTAAAATAAGGGTTATCAAAACGATTTATTTTCTGAAACAAAATAATTGTAACTGGATAAGTATATTACTAACACTTTGGGCACACAATCTTACTACATATTTTGTGTCTGTCGTGGTCAATATATTCATTTTTTTTCTTATATCCCATTCGATTATTTTATCGATTTTGTTACATTAAAAACAATTCCATCTCTACTCTATGAAAAAAAAACAAACGTCAGACGTTTCAACGCTCTGCCGTTTATTTGTTTCTTGTGCTTTTTTTTTGGATTTAGTTAGATTTTGGATTTTCATTAAACTTCGCTTGTTTATTGGACTTACTGATTGCTCGCCTTACTACTGACCTCTCGCTACTCGACACGGGCTTGAATTGCAATCATGCGGTGCATAAACTATGGTGTACACACGCAGACTGCGGCGGCATTTCACCTCTTCTTTGCCTGCTCTTTTACTCATGAACCTAGCACGATGGTTAACAATAGAGGTAAGTCATCTGCGAATAATTTTAAAACTAATAAATATAAGAAACAATGATTGGTACTATGGTAATTCAGTTTTGTTTTTTTAGGTTCCAAGGGATGCCAACATTTGTCATCCTTGTTATGAAATGCTGAATTCAGAAGCTAATGTTGATCGTTTATTTGGCCATACAATGGTGTGCATAACTTGTGGTCGTTCTGTCAGAAGCGTACATCATGAAGTGAAAAGAAACAATTTGATGATGCAGGATTTACCAATATCACATCCAGCTTTCCATCAGGTAATTAAAGTGATGGTTATACACAATTATTTGTTTTATTTATTTATTTATTTGATACCTAGATACTCTTTGCACTAACAGCCAAAACCAACATATGTAGAGAGTCTTTATTATATTACAATATAAAAAAATAACATAAATCACCTAAAATACAAATCATTATCAATATCATTATCCAAATATTTAGTTCCTCAGCCTACAAACAGTTAATAATCATCATTTCTTTCTCTATAACAATGACATCATACCAATAACCTAAATTACCTTTTTTTTAGACCATCAACTATGTGTGTCATCCCTGTTGGATGCGGCATCAAAGACAGACAAATCAGGACCAAAATCGGTCAACTCTGCCGAGACCTGAACCTGTGCCACAAGCTGGTGGTTCAGGTGAACCTGAGCCACTAACTGAGTCTGTACCTGAACTACAAGCTGAACCTGAACCAATAATTGAAACTGAACCAGTACCGAGACCTGTTCCAGAGCCAGAATTAAACCTGCTAAACTATAAACGGGCTGCAAATACCTCTCCATAGAGATCTACGCTTTGGAATGTGCAATTTAGCTTCACTTTTTTTTTTGGACTGACCGACATTTTGACAATTCAAAAGTGCCTGTAATTGGTCTATTTGAAATAAATGCTTCTGATTTCTGATTTCTAGACACTGTGTGTTTAATGCTTATGTTATTGAACAAAAGTTACATGTTATTCCAGCATTTATAAAAAAAATGCTTATTGAAAATTATAATTTTTATATTCCCCCCGATACTAGGGTATGTGATGTACATTTGGACTTGAATGTTTGGCACTTGCTACTTGAAAATAATAATATATACTCAAGTTTTACAGCAAACCAAATTGAAAAAAAAACTACCAACGTTTAATTTAGAGAGTGACATGTTTTATGGATCAGCTTAACCGTTTAGGAACCTTTGTAAGGGAAAACAATTTGAATAGGCAACAAACAAAGTTTTTAAGAGTGGATGGTGGTAACCTGTCCCAATTGGAGAGTTTTCCAATATTGGGGCATAGTGACTTAATATTTATGGCATTAGGACCATATCAAGCCAAACAAGCTCGGTCATACTACAGAGAGCATATTAGAGCAAATGGTGTTTACAATATTGAAGTGTGCCCAGATCTTGAAATACTCTTTCAAGAATCATTTAGGTGCATCAAGACCTCAACTTCTAATAGGCCGAATAAAGTCGAGGCATATTGGTCATAAAATATACTATGTATATATTTTGTATGAAACTGAACCCACAATCATTTAGATGATATACTGTCATATTACTGCAGCTGTATTGTGGGTAATAGAACTCTGGGCTGTTGTCATGTCATGACAGTGGTCTGGTATCTCTGGTTGGCGAGACATTAGAACACATTATCATCTCCGGCTTCATTTTTAGATAATGTCATAATAAGACTTACCAAATAAATAAATAAATCGCATTTTTATTGTTTTATTATATATTTTTTATGTCCCTGGTTACTCAGTGCGTTAATTATCTAGTTTATGCAGAATTGTTTACAAAACTACCTCAATACAGAAATTACAAATATTTGGCTTAGTTAATGTTTAATATCTTTTTCAATTACGTTCATCATTTCAATCTTAGTGTTATTTACATTGTCTGTGAAAACTGTCTATATTTCAACTCATTTGGATAAGTAGGTTTTACAACAGAATACACTTTTAATATTATGATTTTTGTGGAGATTATTTATCATAAGTCCGTTGAATGAAGTTTTTTTAGTGCATTTATCCATTTGTAGATTTTTACTTTAAATACCTTAGTGAAAAATCGTCAGTGAAAAACACAATCATCAATAAAAATCGTCGCAGCCACATTAAAGCGCCTAGTTAGAAGTTCATAGCAATGTCATTGTTTGAAGTTTTTATACCTTAGCCGTAGGAGTTACGCGATTTATTTTCAGGATTGTGCAGATCTGAAAAGTTCCTGAACCTTTTTGATTATAAAATACTATTTTGAAGCTATTCAGCATTATATATTGCTAGGTGCCATGTTTATACATGCATTTTCATTGTGGGGCAGTCGTCCATACTTCAATTTAGCCATGTCCTTTTGATACACAAAAAATATATATCTATTAACGCATGAATATTTTATTTCACAATTCTTACGTTTTACTGAAATGCTGGTAAGTTTTTAAATTAAATTTTGTCTGACCAATATCTAGCAACTTATACAGCTCGATATGCAACTATATCATTAGTCTCGTATAAGATGTAGGAGGTTGTGCGGAACTTGCAGCAAAATAGTTGATGCAAGTTTGGTGAAGTGGCTCGACACTGACACTGTGATTGAGATGGTTGCGGAAGCCACATACACTCATCGTCATTTCCCTAAACAATATCATGACAGCAACAAAACAATTCACTTCTTTATTGCACACCTTAACTTATCACAGGACTTAAATTTATAAAAAATAATTGTACAATAAAACAATTAACTACAATAAAATAAAACCACAATGCAACAGAATGAAATCAAAATAAAGAACAGTTTGCGCAACAAGGCCCAACTTCTGGTAAATCTGTACCAAAACTTTCTATGCGAGTTACTTTAAGTTCAAGAAAAAGTATACTACAATCTGGTTCAGATTACTGAACAAAAGCAAACGAAAAAGTTCCTAGATGTTCTCACTCCGTTAAGCACCTACAATCCTTTAAGAAGCCAATAAAACGGATAAGCTTCCATTTGCAAAATTTATTCTCGTTGAAAGTCTGTTTTGTAAGTTCCTATTCAGACATTGTTCTCAATAACGAGTTCCTAAATATTATTGAAAATTTAGCACCACCCAATCTGGCTTATAAAACCTTCCAATAGAAGCCTCTATAGAAAGGGTTTCCTTAATATTTTAGGTTCAATAACTCGGTTTTCATTTGTTCGTCTTCTCCGATTTGGCGTGGGCTTTATTTCCTTGCAAAGGGTGCTATGCTTTAAAATAAAGACAAATTAAAAAAACATTGTAAACTTTAAAGTACTTTTTATTTATTTCGCTGCCGATAAATTTTCAATCTAATTAATAATTCAAACACTGGAGTGTATGTCAAAGATAACAAGTTATTAGAAAAGTTGGCAGAAAATATTCCATTTTACGTTATTAACTTTTATAGAAGTGAAACTACGTCTCTGACTACTGGAATTTCTTCACAAACTTCAGAAGTGATATTAAACTGTAATTTGATTTTCATGAGTAAAATAATTTTGCTTTTAACAATTTTTTTTTTTATTATTGATAGGTTCGCGTTTGACTGCTATCTCACCTGATGGAAAGCGAAGATGCGGTCGACGATTGCGGTTAGCTAGAAATAACTTAGTAGAATACTTTAAGCTACTTGATATTAATCATATTGATGTACCTAAGATTTACGTAGTAGTCAGTATTTACATAGCTCAACCCAGGACTACTATGATGATGATATACTTACTTTGACTAAACGGACAATATCAAAGAAAGAATACAAAGATTTTTGAATCCTAAAATAATATGATTTGCTAATTTTATTAGATAAAAAAGAACACCTCACATTCCACCATTGTCTTACAGTAAAAACCTTAGGCCTTAAATTAATCGCCACACGAAATATGCAGCCCTTTACAAAAGACAGGCCAAAAGCCAAGGGAGGAAGCGAGGGTGTTCATCAAATAGCTATTTGTCTTTTCCTAGCCTTCGGACCAAGGCCTCGGATAACACTCCAGTAGGCAACTTGTGTCAGACACTTATCTCGACATTTCCTGGTTCAAACTTTAACGATCAAATAGTTGCCTTTCTTGGGTTATGATGACATAGTTTCAAAGAGAACTACGGATTTTTTGCAAGAAATTTAACCTACATCGAATAAATAAATTTTGTTATTTTTTTGCGAGTATGTAGTGTTTGTGTGTTATTCAAAAAATGCATTTTATATAATAGTTTTAAACAATTGTAATATAAATAAGTTTGAAATCTGCAATACATTTTGAAGTTTAATATTTTTTGCAACATCTATTGCTGGAGTTTTGAATTACAGTTACTTATTTAGTCCCAAATACACGTTTTTTTAATATTTTTTATAAGAAGTTAAATTATAAAATCAAACTGCGAAAAGAATTAATATAGTCAACAAAATGAACAGTGCTGTGGTCGCGTCGGTGGTATTAGAACGAATATATTAATACTTTGAGTCACTTTGCCATAATAATCATTAGCTAATGTTATTTTTTTTTTTTTAAAAAAACATCCTTTTCACTTTAAATTATAGGATTTTTTAAAACATTATCAAAGACAAAAAAGTCGAAACGAAAAACAACGATGACGGCAGCAATTAGACTTTGCTTTTGACTTAATTATAACGAACCATGCAAAATTACTGATTATTCAGTAACTTTAATAAAAACAAAAGACGGAAACCACATAAAACTTCAAACTTCTTTGCGAAAAAGAAACAGTAAAAGTAAACTAACAAGTACACAGCCAGACAAACTTACCGCCGAGTATCACAATATTCATAATCTATTAGCAACCTCCAGGTCGTCTCCTACTGTCATAACTTTGTCTTTAAACGCTGTCCTGGGAACAACACCTACCTTAATTAAATCCTAGCAGATTGCTCCAAAGTTTCGAGACTTCTCGTAAATATATTCCGTCTGTATCGCCGGGGGGCCGGCAGAGCAGCCCCTGGAATAAACTTGTCTGATACAGTGATCGTTGGACAAGGTTGGTGTATTGTATTTATTTGCTAAATAAAATTACCTTGTATTGTAACAATGAAGATCTTATTTTTTAAATCATATAAACCAGCGCTTGACTGCAATCCCAAGCAGTGATGCAATTTTTAATTGTGAAGCGCACTAGTTTATTTAAAGAAAGAAAGAAAGAACGCCAACCTTGAAGACACCTAAATTATAATCGGACGGGAAAACTGCGGCAAGAAAACTGATCGATCTATAGTTAATCTCTTTCAAATAGTGAATATTGATGTTCGTCTTGTGTTTAAATGAATATATGGAGAACTAAGGTCTTCTTTAAAATTAAAACTTAAACACTTTAAAAACTCTACGAATTTTGAGACATGAGAATAATACACCAGCTTTACCCTCTTCTAGTACGCCACACCAGCCCACACTGGACTCACGTGATAGATTACAGCTTACTACCTCCCACTAAAACGAGGCCTGTGTCCCAACAATAGAAAAGTTTAAGGCTGATTATTCTACACTAGGTTTATGGTCCAAAAATTACTTCTTCTGTAGAAAACATAATATTTTACAACAATACAAATCAAATTCAATCGAATATTTCCTTGCGATAACATTAAAGAATTTAACCGTGTCATATAACTCAACCGCTCTCAGATGTGAAATACTTCTCATAACAATTCATAAATAAAATAACACACATAACCTCACGATTTCACAAAATTCTTTATACTTTTGAAAAAACGAATTCAATAAAAAAGCTTTGAACTTCTTATTTTCGTAAGAGTCTGTGAAAAGGGTTCGATCCAAGACCTGTTAAGTGGTACTTGGAAGATTTATGAAACGTACCCATATATAGGATTACTCTTTCGTTTTTACTCCCGATAAAATATTCAAAATTGCTTGAAGTAGGCTGCAATATCTTAGTACTTTCAGAAATCACAAGCGGAGATACATAAGTGTCTCATCCGTACGCACACTACTACGATGAAACAGTACGATACTTTCAGCTAATGAGTGAAATTTCCTGCTTGCTTGTTTAGCCTGAATCTTTGTCATTGTGAACTAGTAACTCCGAAGCAAACACATCATCTTCATCCACATCATTGCTTATTGAAATACTAATCTCACCTAATGGTCTAATGCTACATAAACTATTTGGTCTTTCATATCTATGCTGTTGTTATTACTTCTGAAAGAGGTGATCCAAGTTATCAGTAATGAAACACATGTTGTTTTAAGCTTAAGCTTTTTTTTACTGTTGACTGGCTCGTACTTTACCACTATTTTCGAAAGCGACGATGTAGTCGATCTTTCATCAGCATGCTAGCCTAAAAATGACCTATTTAATCTTGACTTAAAGACCCTTTAGGTTGTAACTATCAGGAATCACAGACTCCAGCAGGGAATCCAGAGGGATTCCTTACCAGAGTCTGTAATGAGAGCATGACTGGTGTATTATTCTCATGTTTCAAAATTCGTAGAGTTTTTGAAGTGTTTAAGTTTTAATTTTAAAGAAGATCTTAATTCTTCTTATATTCATTTAAACACAAGACGAAAATCAATATTCACCATTTGAAAGAGATTAACTTTATATAGAACAATTTGCGTACTGCAGTCTTCCCACCCAATTATAATTTACGTGTCTCTAAATAAACTAGTATGCCTCACCATCCACTATTGCATCACTACTTGCCATACGGTGGGATTGCAGTCAAGCACTGTTTTATATCATTTAAAAAACTGGGCAAATGCCAATCGGACTCGAACACAGGCTTCTGTATAAACTAACTTACGAAAATAGTTCAATAATTCCCGATTCAAGTCTCGAAGATTTATTTAATTATGCTTAATTATTCGTAGCTAAGGAGAGCCTCAGCTATGCATAATTTATTTGTTCATGAAAAAATTTTTATTAGTAATTTTGTCTATGTCTCTCAGCAATATTTTCTAAAAATAACATTATATTCCATAGAACAATTTCTACGAAAAATAACCGCCCTTCCTGAAGGAGCCCTAAATCACCTCTGTAGCTTTATTTACAAAATCTGTTACCGACGGATATTTCCATGATTAATTCCAGCATCCTAATACCTACTATTTGTCAGTCAGTTCAGTATCCGTCTAAAAAATGAGATCACTTAACATAGCCTTATTTTCTCAGAAGCTCCGAGTAACCTCCGCTCGACTAATCTTTCTCTTTAATTCAAAGATCAAGAAAGCTAATCTGGAGATTTTTAAATGTCTTCAATAATAAGTTATTTTAATTGAAAAGAATTTTCGGATTTCCAGAAGAAAGTTTCGGGAGATCTTCAAACTTGATAGCGTCGTCGAGTGTTTTTGTAAGTCTCTTGGGATGATTATAATAGGTAAATAACAAAATTTCAGGGACAACCCTTTAATTATAATTTAATTTTGACACACAACTTTAGTTTTATTATTATCTTCATTATATCTTTTCATGATTTTAACATTAGACAAGTTAATACAACGTTAGCATAATAAAAAATAGAGATCTAAAACGGTTCTATATAAATTTCAGGAAATGTTTCGTTTTCCTAAAAAATCACCAGTATTTTATTTTTAGAAAAGCCACATATAATAAAATTACACTGAACGAAGCTAGATTAGATCACTTGTAGGATAAAATAAATAACACTAATAATAACGCCAGTTTGTCTTGTAATAAATAAATAACAAAAGCTAAAAGTTGGTATAAAGGTGAAAGTGGTGAGTGTGTGTGTTTATATGTATGTTACTTCTTTACGCTTGAACGTTTGAAGGGATTAGATGATTTTTAGCAGACGGCAAAACCATGTACTGGAATAACACATTGAATAATTTTTATCTCGGATAAACTTCCCTTGAAATAATTTTCTACCTTCATGCGGATGAACCCATCATCATCATCATCATTTTAGCCCAAAGACGTCCACAGTTGGACATAGGCCTCTCCCAAATGTCGCCACAATGAACGGTCCTGTGCGTCTGGCATCCATCGGATTCCAGCAACCTTTACCAGGTCATTCGTCCACCTTGTAGGAGGCCTTCCAAAGCTGCTTCTTCCGACATGCGGCTGCCATTCTGTTAGCTTTAGTTTGGCGATTCTTCGTGCTATGTTTGTGAACCCATTGGCAGCAAATAGAGTTATAATAAAACTAAACGCACAACAACACTATCAATAAAACCTATCCCAATTAAAAGCTAATTAACCTCATTACAAAAAAACCAAACCGTGTAATTAGTAAGATCCAGGCAATAATTAGGTCATTCCGATCGTCATTTGAGATAAGAAATGGCCTTACATAAGTGGCTCGTCCGAGGTTCGGCTAGATTAGGGACAGATCCTCTGCGGGTGGAGGTCTCGGTCAATGGAGAGACTGGACTAAGGGATGACGAAATAGAGGGCGGATTTGGGAAATAATAAGTATTTTGTTTAGGCTTTGTGCTGAGCATTTTAATGTTGGTTGAGATTTGGACGGGGAGATATAGTTGAGGATATTGTTGATAGAATTTATTTTTAAGATTGCTTTAGCTTAAATTCTTTAAATATAGACTATAGACCAGAGATTGCCCTAGACAGGGAAGTTTGGAAGGAGAAAGGGGAGGCCTTTGCCCAGCAGTGGGACACACAATAGGCTTTAAAAAAAAAAAAAAAAAGACCTTTATGTTATATACTAGCAAGCAAACGATTTTCATACTTACATAGATATGTAAGTGTGAAAATCGTTTGCTTGCCTCGACAGTCTTAAAAATTAGAAAGGTTTATACTGTCCCCACAGCTGGGACTCAAACCTCCTCTCTACGAAAGAGAATGGTCGTATTCCACCACACGGGCCCAGTACCAGTTGGTGGATGTCACATTTCTCCGAACTTTTGGTTCTCGGACATTCCTCATGATTATTTCCTTCACTATTTGAAGATCAATGATGATTAAATAAATTATACAAAATAATGTGCCAATTCAAGAACGTTACAACTGCAAGGCGCTGCTCATATGTGGGGTCAAATTTTCCAGAAATATCTATATACATCTTTTTGTCATCAATTGCATAGACAATTTTGTAATTTAGTTGTAAACAGGTTTAAAAATCTAAGCTTTTAAAATTCACAATTTGCCCCAATTTAACCATGACTACCAAAAAATATTCAATAACACACGGCTAAAGAAAAAATTGGGCCCATTTTCTCCTTCCCCTGTAGAAGTAGGTCTCGGTTACAAGTTGGGTCCTCATCTAACGAATAGCCTGCGAGATGAAGAATTTCTTTCTACGCGTTATTTGGCTCATGGCCAACATGATCGGCCATTCGTCCGTCTGATGAATACGGTATGTTTGGGGTAGTCAGTTATAGTGTGAGCCGTTTTACTAGTCCGTTCAATTGGAACGGATATTTAGATATCTGACTGGCCTGTTAGTCTAGTGGTTAGTAGCCCTGACTGCTATACCGGAGGTCGCGACTGCTATGTTGGGTTTGAATATTATAGCTTGGAGGATTATATTCAAGATAAAAATGCTTGGGTTAATGCTGGTCCAGCTCCACTACCAGCAGGGCGTACAAATTGATTAGTTTGGAAAATACTTTTTTGTCTTTTTATTTAATATTAAATTATTATTGTATAATGTAGAAGCATTTATTTTCAAAGTTTGTAAATGTGAGTACCATGGAGCAATTTCCGGTTTTTGGATATTGGACTTGTTTGACATAAATGAGCATGGTGGTTGAGAGTTTGTCATGCTCACTCAAATGTCTCACTGATGGTGGCGCGTGTGTGTCATTCGGTTCCCTTCAAAATGGTTGAGCTGAGTGGTGCTGATATACGCGTCATGTTCGTGAACGGGCGCTGTCAGTTGAGACTGGTCATCTCTTAGCTACCAGTGGTTTATTTTAATATCTTTATTCAGAATGCCTTTTTTTTGTCTTTACTTTATTTTATTGACATTGTTCTCACATAATAGCAGCGACAAGAAACATGTAACAGAGATATTTTTTATACATAAAATGATTGAAAAGAGTGTCCATGGAGTTTCTTACACATTCTTCTCTATAGAGATCTACGCTTTGGAATGTGCAATTAGCATCATTTTTTTCTGACAGACTGATACCTTGACCTTTCAAAAGTGCCTGTAAATGGTAAATTTGAAAAAAGAAAAAAAATCCCACACAAGACAAATGTTTTTGATCAATTTTCTTTTTTTCAGTGATGAATAAATACTATATTTAAATGATGCAAATGATAATCTATAGTGGAATGAAAAGATACATTTTCTTGTCCTTGCCTGAGTTAAGATATGTACATACATATAGAATATAACGTCTATTACATATTTTTGGAGAACCTCAAGGTTTGTGTGTGGCAAGCGAAACTAACCACTACACAAGAATTAATTTGTTTGATACATACAGCAACCCTCCCTTCGATATGGAATCCAATCGACCATCAGTATTTTACTACAACAGCATCATAAAAAACAAAATGGCTGATCCAGAATATATATCAAATAAATCCACATGGTACACTCAACCACTCATCAAGTTAACAATTCCAGTACATACAGGCCTCTAATTGTACTGAAAGCCTCTCAATACAAGATCAGCTTCAACTGGTTATGTAACTTTGATGTCTCAGAACTGTCAAGGATACTTTTTATGACGCTAATGTGGATAAACAAAAGTTCAGAGCAAACAGTATTTTGTTTGAGATGCGTATCAATAAGTGAGATATTTGGTTACTCAGGAGAAAAATAGTGGAAATGTTGAATAGTGATTGGAGCTAGTAAATATAGGTGAGATCTCACTTAATTGGATGCTGACCTCAAAAGATAGGGCAAGGATGGACTGATAGTACTTACAAGTCAATTCCCTATTGAGTATTGAGTGACGAACGACTGGTCGGAAAATATACTCCTTTCTGTGGGAGAGACTGGGCCATAGTCCACAACTCCAGCCCAGTGAACTTTGGGTAATGTCCCATGTCTTCTATTTTTTTGTTTCTAGTATAGTAGTAGCCGATTTCCTTACGATGTTTTCTTTTACCATTACAAAAAGTAAAGTGTCTCCCGCTATGCTTGAAACGGAAAATTATGGACATGTGCATTCTCTCTATACTCAAGTACAGAGTACAAAACTCGTCTTTGACACTTCAACAAAGATCTAGGCTTGAGGTTTTTCAGCGAACTATGAAGTGTAGTATCCTGGGAGTTCCAATTCCAGACCACGTAAGGAAACAACACTGCGCTACAAAATTAAGATAAAAGATGTTACCCGGAGTGTTGCTACTCTTTAACGGGATTGGGCCGGAGATATCAGCCGCATATCAGATGAACTTTGTGCTGAAAGACCTATTTATTGGTTTCTATTAAACGTGAGGTGACATCGTGGTAGTCGAAGGTGGAGAGATAAGCTTGACTCTTACCGGAGGGACTGGCCCGTAACGGCCGTGGACAGACGTCGGGAGAAAAGGGATTGGGAGGCCTTCGCCCAGCACTGAGACATAATAGGCTGACTAGAACTAGAAATTGTCTATCTGAATTGGAACCAAAAGAACGATTTCTGTCACGGTTCTGAAGGCCGTGACAGCAACCGCTCTTTCTAAAATCCTTTTTTTCTCGATAATTCTTTTTCATCGTGTTACCGCTTTTTCGCTTATAAAGGCAGCATTGCTCTTCCACACATATCGACACAACATGTAAAATGCCAATAAAAATGACAATGAACGTCCGAATTTTACGCTGGCAACACAATGAATATTTTGCTAGATGGCTGTTGGTTTCACTGAAATATATCGCCTGGCTTATGAAAGGCATTTTTTGTTCAGGGACGCAATAAGTTACGGTATTGTTTGAAAAGGATGGACAGACCAACAAATATTCTAGCTATATCATAACATGCGTCTCGGAGCAATAACATGAGTATTGACTGGGTTGAGTTCAATCACTTCTGATGAACTACAATGCTGATAATAAATGAGGATTGACTGCCTCGTGATCGCAAACACTACTGCTGGATATAAAGTCCTAAGTTCAATATCCGAGCCTCGAAAAGTGTAATTGGTTTTTTCCCCCTTGGTAAGATGATGCCAGTTGCAGTCATAGAAACTTGTTCGTTGACAGAGTTATTTATGAAAAATAGGGTTATAATTAATTACCAATATGTTTTATGTTTATTACAGCATAAAATTTATATTGTTTCTGACCATTTGTAATTTAATGACAGGGATATAAACACAAAATATGTATAGTAACTCACTTACATAAATGAAATTTGAATTTTATATTATGGATAATTTTGTCATTAATGACCATAGCTATATAAAGTTTTCAAAAAAATAATAATATCTGATAAAATTATCGTTTTTGTATTACACACATTAAAATATACCTTTGCTGCACATTAAAATAAGCTTAGCTTAGCTTAAAACAGAAAAAGAAATATGAATAATATGCAAATTTTCAGATTCGAGAGTTTATGTAGGGACAGTCTGGACCGGTTTCTGTAAGGACGGTCAGGCCCCGGTATGAAGGACTAAGAACAAACTGGGTGAGTTTTTTAGTCATTAAAAGTCCGACACTATCTCCCGCTCCGTCCAAGGGCGGGAGATATCATTGGATGATTTTTACCCATCGGAAAAAAAAGAAATAAAAGAGGACTGTCGAAATTACAATTATTAAATTCAACTGTACTCTCGTTCTCGGGCAGTCGGATAAAAATAAAGAAAAAAATACTATTTATTTAGCACAGACTAAAAAGTAAACTGTACTATTTGCATATATAAACTCCACGCTTAAGAATGCTCACTGAAGTTGACAAAATTTTATCTAGTTAACCATAAATCCACAATTTTGATAGGTACTTTTCCACTTAGCAATTTATCTTCATGCCGCAATAAATTGCCATCAAATCATAGTGGGCGTTCAGTATAAAAGAATTTCTTGACGCTTCTATGAAAGTAATAAACGCTATTATTTTTAGCTACAAAATTACAGAGAATATCGTTACACAACCCAGAAAATTACGTAGAAAGAAATTCAATATCTGATCGAAAAACACAATTATTCGCTTACGTACTCTTCTTATTTCTCCTTATTTGTTCACTTCATAGCTTGCTAACATTTCCTTATAACCACTCAACGATGAGCGTATAGATAACTTTATAAATGTATATAATAAATCACAATCACTCAGAAACCGGGGAATATTATTATTCTGCAAGCTCGGGTCAACTACTGATTGCTTCCCCTTTTGTTATCAACACCGTCTTAAAGGCAGCTGGAAAAAGAATAGGAGATAATATTACTGAATATTTTTGCCTTTGTTCCTCAAAGGGTGTTTAGTTTGAGCAGAAATGGAATAATTTATCATATTCTGTGGAAAAACCAAGCTGTAATTATTATAGGAAAGTAATAAGTTGTAATTAGGTAGGACGAGTAAATACAAAAGTACCTACAATAATATTACACGATATGCAAACTCCTTTTGTATTTTCTAGGCTTTATCTACTACTAAAATCAATGTACAAAGGTGTACAAGGAGTTAATAATGAAACTAAATTAACATCAACGGAAAAAGTTTTCTCTTGACATTTGAAAAAAGAAAAAGATCACTCATTTTAAGGTTCTATCTATTTCTCGCCAAGAATATTAATTTAAATAATTTTTTAATATTGTCAGTTGTCTTTGTTATATTTGGTAGAATTTTAGCAATCGATAAAAATAAGGTTACAAAAGAAAATGATTGATTGATATCCAACCAAACAAAAACTATCGTGTTGGCGTATTGTGAATATCTTTTCCTTAATAAAAAACATTCCTGAAAACGCCAAACACTGCCAACGACACACTTGTAACATAAACAAAAAAGGTAAACAGCACGAAGGCCCAAACTAAATTACTGCCAATAGTAACCCAGAAGCAAGTGTTGGAGACATAGATCCCCAGCGGCTCACGTGTTTATTACGTGAAATATTGGGAATAAACAATTCACAAAGTATGCCATATAAAATGGGTAAGCGCTCCAGAAATATGACCGGGTAAAATAAACCGGGTTCTAGGAGAAACTCTAAACACGTAACTCGGGGAAAAGAAGTCACTGTGCCCAGATTCGTTCACACAATACGCGAAGTATGCCGAACTCCGCCTCACCGAACTTTTCTCATTGAAAGAAAATTCATCACAATAATAATTTAACATTTGAATCCCTAATGAGGTTATATTTTGGTGAAAGTCAAAAGATTCTTCGTTATTATTATTTTCTTATGCTTTTGTTGAGTTCACCGAGTTTGCAAGTAAATTGAGGTTTCGGTTTAGTAACCAATTATATTGATGTAAAAATAGAAAGTTAAGTAACAATTTATGCAACTGAATCACACAAGATAGAAGTTTGTATGTATGTCTGTGTGTACGACTACGCTCCCAATACGTGCACGCTCCAACGGTTGAACGTATTTGTATACAATTTGGTACACGGATAGACTACGTTTTATCTCGAGAGAATATTTCCTCTAAATAATTATTTAGCAGAAGCTAGTTAGTTAATAATATTATTAAAATTAAAGATGAACATATTTAGCTGCATATTAAAAAAAAAAAAATGGATGGTTCCTTTGCATTTGTCACATTGGTCTTAGACCTAGTTTCTGGATAAAAACGGTTTCAAAATTAATGAAAATATCGCGGGTTTGTTTGCCCTACGGCACAAATAATAATAATGAAATAAATAATTATAAAATCGCATTGGACGCGTCTGTGAGGGTGTAAATTATATCAATTTAGTAATTAATAAATATTTGTATGACCAAAAGATAATTGTTCCAGATCTAGGTGCCTTGTGTGTGTAAGTTTATATTTCTTTTAACGCACCCGCAAGAGTGAGGGCACGTCGTGACTAGAAATACCCCGAGCGTCGGAAATCACAGAGCGATATCCGGGCACCGCAAAAAAAATACCTACAATGTAAGAGTAATTCACTTAAAAAAAAAAAAACTACCACCAATCGAATCATACGACTTTGAAAACTGCCAGGAACTAACCATTTTCAGAAAAACCATTATATAAAACATACTGAAGTCACATAAGTCTTTAAATAACCTCAGACTACCTGTCTGTGTGTCTGTCCAGTACAACGACAGACACAGTGAACGTTTAAGACGCGACCTGTATCAATCTGGGCAGACGAGGGTCCTCACGGGGGATGTAACGTAATCTGTTACACGGTACAAGGGTACATTTGAGTCATAGACGTATTACAATCGTATAACTATCAAACGAATGGTCATGTGAAGAGAAGAGATGAAATGCATGTTACTAAAAGAGTTATAGATGAAAGAAGGGGGAGAGTAAGGTAAAAGAAAAAGTAGATGGATTGTGTGAAAAGTGATACGAAAGAAAAGGGAGTTAGAATGCAAAGAGACATGTTGTTCTGACCTCAAATAACAAGGGACAAGCTCAGATGATGATGATGGCTATTAGGTACAAAAAACGTAAACTATTTTGGGGTAGTGTAAATATGACAGAAAAAGATAAAAGCTAATCAAATTAAAATAAAACAGTTGCATAGATATGGATGGCATCCATGCAAACAAAAAGATAATTAGTAATGCTTCCACTCCTGCACCAAATTTCTCAGTAAACGTTTAGTCGACAGCGATGCATTTCGACTAGCCTGTTGGTCAAGTGATTAGTGGCCCTGACTGCTATGCCGGAGGTCGTGGGTTCGATTCCCATCCAGGAAAAATGTTTGTGTGATGAGCATGATCATTTGTTCTATGTCTGGGTGTAATTTATCTATAATATGTATGTATTTAAATATATATAAGTATGTTTATCAGTTGTCTAGTACCCATAATACAAGCTCTGCTTAGCTTGGTACTAGTCGGCGTTGTGTGATGGTTGTGAAATATTAAATATTATAATTTTAGAAATCTTTTTCTACGCCATTTTGATTTTTAGATTTTTTAGAGTTTTTCTAATTTTTTTTTTCCACATCTATCACACATCAACTGTTGTTTTTAGTGAATACGTCATTATAATTAGTTCAGAGTTGTTATGAAGTCAAAGCTAATAATAGACTTTAGGTTAACATGCGGTCCCATTGAACTACAAAATGAATATTTTAATAGTACGTTACGTTCTTAGGTTTTTTTTTTTTTTTTTTTTTTTTTTTTTTTTTTTTTTTTTTTTTTTTTTTTTTTTTTACTGAAGTAGCCGTAATATATTTATCACGTTCTTAGGTGGAATTATAAAATAAGCATAAAGGACTCTACAACTTTCTTGCTGCTGGATGAATTCCAGGCCGCCTGGGCAAGGCCAGTAATCTACCACACGGGCCTAGTGCGGGTTAGTAGATATCACGTGCCTTAGTATTTTTGGTTTTAAGACATGCTGGACACATCGGTTCCCTTCGCCGTTTAGAGCTCAATGGTGATGAAATAAATTACATAAAGTAAAGCACCTGTCTAGGTTTGACCCCACGACGTAACTCACAAATCGGGGCCATTACTATTGGGCCAGCACTGTTCGCGCTCCACACAAAGAGTAAAATACATACCTACATCAAACCCTAAATCGCAAACCATAAATTGTAGGGAATCCACTCAACTATTACAAATATAACCGTAAGCCAGCTAAAGCCATCAACAAACAGATTGAATCCTCCTCGTATCGCGGGCATCTTGTTTCAATGCCAGATCTCAGAGCGGCCCAAATGTTTCCGAATGGAGTAATTAATTTGATATCTTGTGCGGACATATGGAAGTAAATTTTGTATGAAAACGCAATAAACATTTAATTGTAGATAATATAATTTACATTTCATTGGCTATATAACTATTTGCTATTTGTTCTTGATCCCGTAAATTTTGAGACAAATTATAATTATCAATCCTGATAGCTACAACCTAGAGGTCTTTAAGTCAAGAGTAAATACTTTTAGGTAAGCGCGCTCTATTGTCGGCCACACCATGGCTTACAATCAGGTAAGATAGTAAAACGTTAGCTTATTTATACAAAAACATCCGGTTCCTGGTTTCTAAAATAAAACATGGGTATTGCATGATATATTCGTTCATTGAGCAATAATTAAATACGCTGTAATTGATAATAATATTAGTTTATAATAAAATAATATAATCATCATCTACCTCTTATCGGCCTCTGTGAGTTAGCTGCGGCCTCTCGTGCCTATGTCTTCCGAAAATCCAGGAATGAGATAAATATATACATATCAAACACAATAATAAACAGTTTTTTTTCGGTTGCCATAGATTGATTGTTCTATTTGTCTGTTTGTTTTAGCGATTTATTTTTTATACCAGTTATGGTATGCCGGAAGTATTTCAATATTTTGTTGTATTTATTTGAAGAAGAAGTGGTCACATTCTTCTTAAATTTGAAGAACAAGCTGTCACCCGTGACATAAGAACCATAAATTCGGGACAAAAATTTGCATACCTCGATTAACAATAGTGCTATATTTTTTTCTGAAGCAAAATTCTCGAAATCAAGGCCCTCTATTACAAACAAAGAACTACCCCCCACCCTTATTATAGTATTAGTTTACGAAGCTGTTCTGTGAAACAATTGCACAGTTCTTTTGTTCATTCAAGAAGGTAGGAATCGAAGCTGTATGTTTTCAGTTACACGCGTGACTCAAGGTCACGTTGGCTGACACACTTCGAAATCAGAATTACGAATGTATATGTATTAGTTTTCGTCATAAAACCATTTGTTACGTATTTAAGATATTGCTCATTCAATCGAAATAACTTCAATTCGATTTTAATTAATGTGGTTTTATTTATAACTTTTTATCTACTAACTTATTTGTATTGTTACTACTAACACTATATACTTTGTCTAAATTAAAATAATAACATTTTAATATTCATACAATTTAGCATGAGGGAGTCCTCTTGCAAAAAAATCAATAATCGGGCTCAAAAGGCGCATAATATAGGTAATGCCCGAAATGTACTATAATGCCCTTTGAGAACAAAGATATTGAAATATTTTATGTAATATAATACTTTTTAATATACAGAATATGACAGTTTACAGAATTAAATTCAAGTTGAAACAGACGATCAGAATAATGCACACAATAAAACTAATAAATTTAATGGAACTGAGAGGCACAATTAGATGTGCCATCTGAATCACTTAGAGCCGCTTGAGTCGTTAAGTGCAGGACTAAATAAATTAGACTAACCAATCGTTCAGAGGCTTCTAGCAGCTTCAATTTTGACTTTCATTTTCCTCGTCTAACCTTTCCAATAACGGTCCCGACTTTCTAGTTGCAAGTCGCAGGTTCAAACTCAGCTGGGTGAATTACTTTGTTTAGTTTATTTCATCACCACTGATTTCAAAACGGTACAGGAAAATATCGTGAGAAAACAGATATGTTCTAAAACCAAAACTTCAAAAATACGGTGTTGTGGATTATGGTCCATTTCCTCTCCTAGACAGGAGACATGAGCCCCGGTGCAGAGGGAACATTTTAAGGCTGATTATCCTAATATCATATCCTTTAAGCTAAAATACTCTCTTCTTTTGTTTACATTTCACCGCATGAAAATAATCAAGTTATAAATAAAGACAAGCTTGTAGTCTGTCTATTTGCTCGGTCGGTACCTTAATAGTAATGCAATTATGTGGTCAGTAACAGGACCTGATTGTAATTACTTGCGACAGACCACTCTCCTCATCACGACTAACTTCGTAGTGAGTTTAAGGATCAATAGGTAAGTGAACAATAGTGGACAAATTTTTATGTTTATTTTGTATATGGTTAAAGATATTACAGACAAAGATGTGTAAGAATAAACACAAAAATAAATTATAAGTACATTTTATAATAAAAATATATTATCTAATATTTTAGTTACTGAATAGACTAAAAGAAGAAAATTATAAAATTTATAATTTGATATGATAATATAATTTTGGTGTTATAATGATATGATAATTCAATATAATATTTAATTAAGGTATATAGGGTGACTGGTAATTAGTAATAATAAACACGTGATTGTAGTCATGATAACAAACAACTTTTACTATGGGACCAAACTTGAAATCGCGAAAAAAATCTGCCAAGTCCAGAGCATTTTGACCAGTTAGGCGAACACAAATGTACTGAACTTGACAGTTTTTTTTGCGATTTCATGTTTGGTCCCATAGTAAAAGTTGTTTATTATCATAATTACAATCACGTGTTTAAGTATCGTTCACTAATTACCAGTCACCCTATATGTATAATAAAATATTACGGGAAACATGCAAATGCCTTTATTTTGTATTGTTGTAAGATTGTAAAATATCGCGAGAAGTTTACTATTTTTTTTTTCTAATTAAAACTCAGTTACGTTGGAAACTAACGAATTTGGATATGATATATCGTATACAAAACAGTTGTTTTTATTATATATCCGGAAATAATGATCTAAAAAATATTTATTACACTCGAAGTCTACAATTTCCCGGTGACCTATACAAATGTAACATTAATAAATTATGCTTGCATTAAATGAATATGTTGCTGTAACCTAAGCGGGTTCATGTTTGAGACACCATACTTATATGACATCCATATAGAACATGTATATAATAAATAAGAGCAATATTGCAATAAAATCTATGGCCACCTAATGACTACTATCTCAATGCGCCAGATGTTACTTATGTCGGTAAAGTTTACTATACATATAGTCAAATTAATTAAGATAAATAGTCAGCTCACTAAATAGAGTCGTTAAACCGTGACCCTTGGAGCAGTTCAACATGAAGTGGCGCTTTAATGATTCACACTCACCACTTGTCGTTAACACACTCGCAGAACATTAGGAATGTACCCATTCATTAAATGTTAAATTATATAACTAGCTTCTGCCAGCGGCTTCGCCAACATGAAAGTGTTTCTTCATCTACCTAAGGGGTGAATTTTGAGAAATCCTCTCTTGGTGTTCACCTACGTCATAAAAGAAAGATTTGTGCAAATTTATATGCTCCTTGTCCCAGTAGTTTCAGCTGTACCGACGTGGATATGTCAGTCAGTCAGTTTCTCCTTTTATATTGGATAGACAATAACTGGAGACTTAATTATTATAAGATTCGCAATCAATGACAATTTTGTGTTTTTTTAAGCTACGTTTGTGATATAATTTATAATACATCAGGGTGTAGACTAGCTAGTCTTCACCCTACGAAGGGTACCGTACCGTAGCAAAAAACTACACCAAAAGTCACGCTTGTCGTATGGGAGTGTAGTCTTCAACGGCGCGTATCGTTCCACGCGCGCCTCAAGGACTTGTCAGCAAACCGTAGGGGCCTAGCAGGGTTGAAGCCTACTGGGGCCAGGGTCAGTTTTCGGAAGGAAGATTCGGCCCCAGTGTGAAAGGCAACGAGGGAACAGGAGTAGGTTTTTAGTCAGTTAAAGTTTGACACTATCTCCCACCCCGCCCAAGGATGCAGAGATGTCGTTGGATGATTTTGCCACCGAAAACCAAAAACCATTATATATTTTACATGAACCGAAATCCTTCACTAATTAAAATTATCCAATACTAGTGGGGCATTTACAAAAATGCAGACTTACATAACTGAAGCAATCTAAATATATAAGAATATTAGCAGACGGGCAGACTGAATCTGATAATATTCAGGCCAGCTTCTAGTGAATATTTTAGAGCTAACTGCATCGGACTAGGTTAATTGTGTTAGCAGTCTTGCTTCAAACGTTAAGGTGCTCCCTCACCGGGAGCATTCACGTGTATTGTAACATTATAAATTCGACTTTGAGCATTACATTACAATAATACCTCCCTGACTAACGAGCATTTGCGTGTAATGTAACGTTACAGATTTGAGCATTACATCAGTGAAGGAGGAGAACCGAGCATTAATTACAATGCGCACCAATGCTTAATGTATGAGTACGGTTTTCTAAATGAACGATAATATTTTATGTATAATGCATGATATTTTTTGCCTCGCCTGTGGGAAATTTATCCCAAGGAAACATTCTACACTTGGAATAAAAATTCTATGAGCTTTTCCAAAACTTGAATAGCTTGTTGCAATAAAATCCACCTATGTATAACTACTGTACATGTAGTTTAAATAAACTAATCTAATATATACTTATAATAAATCTGTAGGAGTAAAAATTCTGTACATTGAAAATATCAAAAAAATAAATGGCATGGGGGGTGTTACTAGACCGACACCGAACCCAAAAATGTGATTAATTTTATTTTTGTCTGTCTGTCTGTCTGTTTGTTCAGGCATCACGCAAAAACTACCGGTTCGATTACGATGAAACTTGGTATAATAATTCTTTAATATCCTGGGCACCACACTGGGTGCTTTTTATTCCGGAAAAGTATTTATTATATTATTAGACATTAAAAAACAAACTTAATTTTGCGGTTCGATCCCTAGACCCGATTATTATACCAACCGCCAGTAATAAGTTTGTCGTAGGCTACGTCACCCGTTTCTATTGTAATTAGCCAGAAAGGCCCCCGCCGGGACAGAAGTATTAATACCGGGTATGCTCAATAGATAACGTTCTACACAAATAGCACCTTACACAAAAAACTCATTGATAAGTTTCGTCGTTCACGCGAACGAAATTGCGGGCACAGCTAGTAGATAATAAATTTGATTTTTTTACAGCAACGTATATTATCCCGCCTCATGAAAAGCAACGATGTGATGTGATCGACGATGGAGCGCGCTTTCTAAGAAGTAATCTATGCACTCTTGACTTAAAGATCCCCAGATTGTAGCTGGAAAGTTTGTGGATAATTGAGCATTGGTGTTATAACATATTACCTTTAAGACTTCAATGTACTAATTATTAGCATTGGCCTAATTAAAATCGGCAGTGAAAATGGTGACCTTATCTCTAAAAAGAGACTTAATCATCGTTCTCTAAAAGTAGGTCAGCAAAAATACATTCAAACTAAAAGGTCTAACTTCTGAAATATATGACACAGTTCTATCTGAGAATCAGATTAATTATAATCTTTTGGCCTTAACGTAGGTATAAGAACAATCCCTAAACCAATTAGATGGTATTACATAAGTAATCACAATTTGGAGCAGAAGTGAGCAACGAGAGTAGGTTGCTCTCAATATATTACTAATTAGAACAGTCGTAGGAGTACTATGGATGACTATAACTCATCATGGAAAATACAGATTAAATTTTAGTGCTCGATTACGGAGACGCGGCGCGTTGCGCGGCGCGTCGGGCGCCATATGTTTGTGGTTGCGCTAGTGATGACACGTTCCGCTGCTGCAATATACGACGAAACGCCCAACGTTCCGCGTCTCCATAAACGCGGCCTTAGGCTAGTTGAAAAGGTCGATGTAATGGACTGTTAAAAATAACCAGTTAATAATGTACAGACTAAACCGCTGGGTAGATAGGTCACATACGAGTATATCGAAGGGTAAAAAGGGAATTTATTACTAAAGCGTAAATTCGGTAGGAGTTTCTTGAACGTTTTGTTCGAAAAAATCGTACGTAGTAATCGTAAGCAATAATCGCCAGAATCGTTTGTTTAGACGGAAAAATTATAATAAGAAGATTCTTGCTTACGAGAATCTCGACTTGTTTGTACACGATCTCGTATGACATTTTTGGTTGCTCATACGAGTATTCTATAACTCGGAGCGAGAGGTAAGTCATATTCGTCGTCGTTCTCTCGCTCTTCCACTCTGGCGAGAACCGTACGTTCGAGACGAGAAAATCGCAATGCCTAGGTATGAATATTTAAACTAAACTTGAAGAAACTTTTTCATGTTCTTACAATTATCGTACGTTCGAGGCGAGAAACTCGTACCGTCTAAATTGACATTAAGACTCCGCTGTCAGGTAACTTCTCCCGCTCTTTAGACTTTTACTTGTACTTTTACTAACTTAAACCTATTCGCGTTAGAAAGCTCTTTAGAACAATCCTACAACTCTGGCAGGCAATTAGAAATATTTTATATTAAATAATATTGGCACATCATTAAACACAAGTTCAAAACATTTTTTCGTCAGTTACCACTTAAATGTCCACTACCACACAATCCCTTAAACAATTTATTTATTTTAATATCGGAATTATTACCGAGTTCCTAAAGTTAATGGCTGTGTAGCCCACTTTCTAATGAGGGCAAGACTGGCAGCGGTTGATGAAATAAAAGATTAACTGGGAACCCTTCGACTCTATTTAAAAATACGAGTCATAAATTGAGTTGGTTTTAAATGTGATGGTGAGTATTTTTTTGCTCTGTATAAAAACATCTGGTTCTATTGCATTGCATATCATCAGCCTTATAATGTTTCCACTGCTGGGACTCTGGCCTCCTCTCTAGAACAGGGAATGAGCCGCAATCCACCACGCGGGCCCAGTGCGGATTGATGGATGCCGGTTTCCTCACGATGTTTTCCTTCACCGTTTTCTGGTTTTATGTTTAACAATAACTTTTTTCTTTCAAATGCCAATGGATCATCAACACCATCATCATCATTTCAGCTGAAAGACGTCCTTCAGCTAAAATGATGATGATGATGTTGGACATAGGTTTGCCCTCAAGGTTCACACCAACGACCGATACTATGTGACTCGCATCCAACCGATATGAACCAATGGTTATCGAATGCTACTATGATTTAATGTCACAATATAACTTTCAAAAGTAAACACTTTTTTTTTAGTTTAGAGGGTGAAAATTATCAAATAAGCTTTAGTACGCGGTAGTTAGTAAGCTGAACCATTTTTTATGGTTACTCGTTGGCCCCCACTTCGATTGAATCCCGAAAATTTTCCGTATTATATCCAGGTCTAGGTGGAGCGAGAGAAAGTGTCAAACTGACTAAAACCCACCCGTAATCTTTCAATTGGCCTTTGCTTCCCAAGACCACGCAGACATTCCTGGACACATGTTAGGTTAGTTATAGATATAGATGTGCGCCCTGCGTGCCGCACGATATACGCGTCACAGTCAGTGCATTAAACAGCTTCATTACCGAAGGCCGTGTTTTATTTAACAGTGGCGACGAGTTACAGTTACCTACGCACATAAAACAAAAATGGCGAATTTTATAGGGTCTGACCTTTGAACTTGGCCAGGACTGGAGCATCTTTAAAGAAAGGCTGTCGCAGTGGCTAACGGCAAATACATTGCTAATAAAGACAGATGGGAAAGAAGATGCTCAGCGAAAAGCAGTGTTTCTTAGTGCACTCAATAACGATGCTTATAAATTGGTACGCGAGCTAATTGCGCGTGGCCGTGTTTTATTTAACAACACAGAACAGAAAATAGAGCTCCGGGAGCATATAGGTAAAACAAGAAATCCTTATCGTGTTCACAAGATCCTTCATACCAGGTGTCTGATAAAGCTAATTAGCGGTGCCTTTGGCCTAAGATAAATTAGCCGGCGCCCTAATTACTTGGAAGACAATCAAGCGAGACTGCTCATTAGTGAGTTAGTTAACTTACAAAGATGTTACAGTTTGTTATTGAAGTCGCTTTAACTTGGAACTTTAAACTGTTCTTGATGGTTGCATAATGAAAGGTTTGAAATGTTTGCTTGTTTCTTAGAAGTCTTTGAAGCAGGCGTTGATAGGAAAACTGTAGGATTTCATAGAGGTTATTTTTGGGCGAAGGAAAATTTATTTATAAAAGGGTTACGCAGAAGTCAAGAAGATTATTTTTTTGTAACAAGATTTATAAAATAAAAACCGACTAGGTACGGGGAAAACTATTTTGTGTTTTTTTTTTTAATAAGTAACTGATAAAGAGTAAAAAGCGTATTTCAATTCCAAACTTGATATGTATTTTTTATCTTTGAAGTTTTTGTATCACTTAACCATCATTTTAGATTTAATTAGAACAAACAGCTAAATGGAACATTAGCTGTTTGTTTTTATTTTTTAACTTAGAAATGATAGGCTCACGCTTGACAACTATCTCACCGGTTAATAAGAAATATTGTGGTCAATAATGGAACCCCCATATTATCTGCATAACATAGTGGGGTATTTAAATCGAAGCCTAGTTTTATTGGCAAAATATTTGGGTTTTCCGAGCCAGTTTGTCTACTATTGACAGTACTCAATTTATACATAAATTCTGGCTTACTATTATGATGTGTCCGTTCAAAACGATCCGTAAAAAAATAAAAAAATTACAACCTTAACTCCTGCATAAAAAAATTAAATAAAACACATCCTTATTGACCCATAAACATATCAAGCAACTTCTTAGCAACCGGCGAGTGATCGAAGGGCCAATCTCCCGTGGCACTTGACATGGTGACCGGGTGCTGTCGAGGACCGTCAAGATGACTGCATCTAGGTTATTGGCTGGGCTGACAGAAAAGATTGATGTAAGCTTGTAAAGAGATTTTGCTTACTAATGACTGGGAAGTTTTGTTTTTATCGTCAAGTGGATACTGAAAAGCTAAGGCGGATGATAAAAAGCCTGTGTACCAAATTCACTTTCATTTAAATAAAGTACCAATAAGGAATCGGGACGAAGCAAATTAGAACATGTCGTCATCCGATCAGCCATTAGGCTTTGGTTCAGACCATGGCCTGGACCGAAAGACAGTCACATGTCACATCCTTCTGCGAAATAGTAATGCTAACAAAGGAGAAAATGAACTTTGGCACGCGTGGTAACAAGGCTGATGCTAGGGCCAAGGGAACGGTTCTGAAAAGGATAAATATGGTTCTGGAACTCAAAAGGCAAATAAAGGAACACAGATGTGGTTTTAGTCTGTAAAAGTTTGACGCGGTCTCCTGCTCCACCCTAGATCGAGAAAGTCATTAAATAATTTCCCACCTCAAAAAAAAATCCGATCATCCGTTTTAGTAACTAATAAAAATGGCGACGAATCGAACATAACTCCTACCAAACAACAAAATATTATCCTTTTCTATTGTAACCAACATATTAATTTCTATGCTTTTATAATTCATTCAACCACTGACCCTATTTTTCATAGACTAAACTAGGTGTCAAAGCATTACGCTGACAATCCATCGATCTACAGCCAATATATTATATATATATTGGCTGTAGATTATATACCTCTATATTGGCTTTAACCCAAATTCTGTCACACATTTCATAATTTACATAAATCTTTACTGGGTCACAATAATTCGAAAAGCCTTTATTTCAACCCACATACATGGTCATATTTACTAAGTGAAGTTCATCATTAAGGCTAGCAGGTCTTCTAAGCCGTCATACGGCCCTTATAATAAAATGGTGGATGTAGGCCAGTCATATGGTCCGTCAATATAACAACCTATAAGGATTTTATCACCTAGCCTGGTTACACAGACACTTTATTTCGAGTGAGAAGTGTAAAAACACACTCTTTGACTTGATGGCAAGAATAAACCGATCGATCTTAAACCGTGCTTGTCACTTTAGATACCTTGGGCATATTGTGACAGAGGATTTGAAGGACAATCTGGACGTGGACCGGGAGCGAAGAGCGTTGGCGGTGAGATGTAATATGTTGATGCGAAGGTTCTCACGCTGCACAGGTTCCGTTAAAATCACCCTTTTCAGAGCATACTGTCAAGTATTTTACACGTGTAGCCTTTGGACTAAATATACTCTAAAAGCCGTTAATGCTCTTCGCGTCTAGTACAACAATGCATTCAGGATGCTGTTGGGGCTGCCATGCTTCTGTAGTGCCTCAGGGATGTTCGCGGATGTCCAGACAGACAGTTTCGCTGCAGTCAGGCGCAAACGTGCAGCATCCTTGTTGCGCAGGGTGCGTGGCAGTACCAATGGCCACCTGAGTGTCATTGCCAATAAGCTGGATTGTCCTATTATCTGATCCATAAGCCAGCTACATGCCCGTGTAAATATTGTTTACTAACATAGTTGTAAGTTTTTGTGTTACTAATCTGTATTTGTATTTGTTTACTAACATAGTTTTTATAAGTTATTATGATACTAACAAAGTGTAATTATGGATAATGAAAATCTGAAATAAAGAGAATATTGTATATATTGTTAAAGTAGTCTATAGTAATGTAATGCCATCGGCAACCCTACATCATCCATCGGTAATGGCTAACGGTAATAGTGGTGGGTAATTTATTTATAAATACTGTAATATGGAAATATTGTAATAATAATATAAACCATTTTTTTAAAGAGTAACCACAGAGTTTCTTGCCGGTTCTTCTCCATAGGAAACGACCAATTGGAAACCGTGCACTAGCTTCTGACGTTTTATAAGTGTCCATGTACTCGTAGGCCTATGTGAAATAAAATATTTTGATTTGATTTGGTCAACAGTTCCTGTAATCTGTAGACAACAGAACTCGCCGAAGAGGGATTATTTGCCAATTTTGGCAGAGAACAAAAAAAGTAACTCGTTCCAAGTCTATCTCCCTCTTGCGGGCAACCTGTAAGGAGTATAGATTCCAGCCGAAGTTTATTTATCCAAATAGCTATACAGGTCTTAGTCAGAAGTGAATAGGTTACTTCTAAGCATTGATATATTATAAGGGAAGATACGTTACGCGCCAAAATCGCAATCAGAAAACCTGGACTCGAAACTCACACATCTAAACTACCTATAGGTACTGATAGACAAGGACAGAGACAAACGCGGATTGCGACTGAGTGAAATTAGGACAAACTATCGTAATTTCAGAGGTCCACGCGCTAGAGGCGAGTCACCTACCTTTCGCTGTTTTGATTATATCAATGGTTCTAAGCAAGCCTATTCTATGAGGTAGTGGTCAAATGCAAACTTATCAAATAATTAAAAAATGCAATACATAAGTTTGCAGTGCAACAAATAAGGTATTCGTACATCACTAAAAAATATCGAGGAACTAGAACTTTCAGATTGCAAATGCAATTAGCAAATTGATGTAGGTATCCATCAGTCCCTACATTAGCAAAGTCGTTAATCCATTGCCAGCCGAACCGTCAAAAGTGATCAGAAAACATTCGGGTTCACTCGTAAGCACTCGGAAGGGATCGGGACCGACCGTCAAAGTACCCCAGAGGCTTTTAACGTGTCCGAGATAACTTGGGGATATCGTCGACCGATCAGACGATAATAGTGTTCAGAGCTGCGTGCTAACTGTTTACAAAGAAATATTGGTATACGAGTATTTATGGTATTTCGGAGAAATACCGTATACTTTATTCGAACAATACCTGTTCGAATAAATTATCGTGGGCCTATTTAACACAAAAATCAGCAAAAGCAACAAGGTAGGGTTTTAGTCAGTAAAAGTCTGACAGTCTCTTTTGTCAGAGAGAGAGGGGGAGAGAATGAGAGAGGGAGACATAATATTTGATAATTTTCCAAAGTGTTGGTAGCATAAAAAATATTAGGTTTGTTCAGGTAAGGTCCTTGTGGCATACAGCTTTACTTTCTCTTTCTAAAGTGTTTTTCGTTTTATGTACCTTATCTCTATAATTATTGTATTTCAGTTATTGTACCTACAGCTACGGAGTGGAATTCCCTGCCAATCTTTGTTTCCTAGCTACATTAAGGGGCCTTCAAGTTAAGAGTGAATAGTAAGCTATTCACTCTCAAGGCAAGCGTGCTCCATCATCGACCACATCATTGCTTACAATCAAATGAGATAGTGATCAACGCGAATCTACCTATAATAAAAAAAGTAAACGCAGTTTTGTTTCTTTCTGTCCATATTTATGATTAGTTTTTGTAGGAACTATTGCTTATCCAGCATTTTTCGTCCGTCTATTTTCAAATTTCACGACAATCGTCAAGAAACAGTTCTCTGTTAGTCTGTTACTAAGTGTGGACGAGTCGAGCATCGATCGCGGGCTCGCGCTGCAAGCATCGACCGGTGGGAAGCAGGTCACTTGGTCGTTCACCGGCTGACGACCGCAATTGTAATGCAACTGGCGGCCAACAGCCAGTGTTGGGCCAATGTTTGTGTTTGTTGTGGCGGACTAAGAGGTAAGACTTTTCTGTATGATTTTTCTTTTTTTCTTTTGTTTTAATACTTATCTTTACTTATTGCTGGAGACGGTACTTCTATAATGAAATTTTATTTAACTAGAATGATCGAATAAATGTTAAAAGTCAATAGGTATATTTACAAATTAAAAACAATGATATGTACAAACGGGTAGAAAAAGAACTTTGGGCATCAAAAAATTCATTCATATCGATATCAATGGGAAAAGAGCCCAGAATGCTGGCAGCATCATTACATTGGATGGCAATGCTGATTCGTTGACTGAAGAAAGGCCAGCCCTCTGGTCATGCGAAGAGTCGACCAGCTGTTTGCTGATATAACGAACAACTCGATGAGCGTTCGAACCCCATGGCCTTAGTGTTTTAACCCCAAACGGCTCAGGCATATAACTTCAGATAAAGCTATTATATATACCTATTATTTTATTCTTGATATTGTTTTTCTTTTGTTAACTTAGGAAGAAAGTAATATTTGCTCTTTACTTTAAATGTTAGTTAAAGGTAATCTCTACGATTACCTACCTAAATTCTTTCACTGGTTGTATTCACTATATACCACTAATTCTACAGAATAAATATATGGGAGTAAAACCACAGAAATAAACAAGTTTTATATTTTTAACATCTAACTAAAAAAGACTTAAAAAAAGTTGCTCCACGCTAGGAACTACTCCGGGTTACCTATTTGATTTAGAAACTTGTCTCGCTCACAAACATGTAAACTCACGTACACAAGACATCCTTTTTTAAGTCACTTTCAAAATCATAAAAAAGTATTAGGTATTTAAAAGACATTCCTTAGAAAATTTTATCTTACACACATTTTTATTCTACAATCGCGACAAGCTACCAATTGATAAGAAAGAAGGTACTATCCTTACCTACCTCACGCAAAATTCCATTTCCCGCACAAAAAACAGCGTGATAATAAATCAAGTCTAAAGTGTTTAAGTGATTCTCTCCAAAAGAGATTTTTATTCAGTAAGCTAGATAGGTACCTTCATTACAAGCCTACGATATTGGTATTCAAGTAACAGCCGCTGGAACAGATCAATTTGTTTGAATTACCCTCTAAATATGTATTCAGGGAGCTGGCTCGGCTAGACCCGAACAAATCGTCGCGCCTCCCGAGCGACGGAATAGACTCATTTTAGACAATACCTTGTTGTGTACCAGTAAAAGAAAATGTCAGGCTCAGTGTAAATAACATTTTTTTTTTCACATTCTAAATTATGTTATTAACTGAGCGGATATAGTACAGTTTGATCGAAAGAGTTGACGTGGCTCTGGACCCAAAGAACAGAGGTGGAGTTTACCTTGTAAAAATCTGACGTTCCGATGACCTATCGCTCTAAGGATTTCCAACGTAAAGAAAGTTATGGTATTGAACTTGTTGGACATAGGCCTTCCCCAAGTGTCGCCACAATAAACAGTCTTATGTATCTCGCATCCATCTTTCAACCCTGCTTGTAGGAAGCCTACCACCGCAGCATTTTCTGGTACGCGGTCGCTACTTCAGAACCTTTTGGTCCCAATAGCCACCTGTTTTGTGACCAATATGCCCACTGCCACTTAAGCTTGGTGATTGATTGGGCTATGAAAGCTTGGTTCTCCTGCGTATATGTTCATTCCTGATTTGATCAAGCAAGTGCATTCCGATACTATTTAATTGTAAGTGCTTTCTCAGACCAATATTACATGGTAATCCATTATATAGTTAGACAAATGAATAATTACAAGAATAAGTTTCTAAACGATTTTTTTTTTAATTTATACAAATAAAAAATATTATTATTATTGTATTTAGCTGTTCCTCAATTTGTTTGTTCCTTTTTTTACTATAAAATGAGACTTTGTTCTACTAAATATACTTATTGTGTATTTTTTTTTTTTTTTTTTTTTTTTTTTTTTTTTTTTTTTTTTTTTATTGTGTATTTAACATAATATGCTGGTTGTTTAAAAATAAATTGAAAAATATTTGGTGTTCAATAAATTAATATTTTTAATGAAGAATATTATGTTTGATGCTAAGTTAAACACGACGTATTTATCTCAACATTTTTTTAACACATTACTTTTTGTCCGCTAGAGGGCGTAACTTTAAATTTGAAATTTACAAGTGAATCCCTTTAAAATGATACTAAACACGGCGTATTTATCTCATTTTTATTTTTTAAACATGGTTTTTTGTCCGCTAGAGGGCGCCATATCGATATAAATCTTTGTTGGAAACGTTTAGTAAGATTAATTTCGATGTAACCAATATTCTAAGTCTGCATTAGAAGATCAAAGACGACTGATAAATAATACGTGGCTAAAGTTTTACACCTGAAAGAGCTATCTATCAAATGTATAATATACTTTGATAAAAGGTCATAGCAATATTAAAACGTTCGTGATATATTACAGAATAACATAAAATACTGTATTTTTATTGTAACATTTTTATCAATCACTACTTTTATAAACAATAACATTATATTAGGCAAAAAAAAATTGGTACTAACGTAATTTAACCTTTTAAATACCGTAATTAGAGACACAATAGAAAGACAATAGGTGTGCGGACACCGGTGTCCTCTTGGGAATTAATAAATGAAAATAATAAGAGACAAATAAGCTTTCTTCTTGATTTTTTTCTTCTTTTTGTTGCCAAGTATAAAATATAGACTTTATAAAAGCAACCAAATAATAATCATCAACTGAAAATTGTTAATAACAATAGACAGAATGCTTATTGTATTCTAAAGAAAATAACTTACGAGTCTCTTAATATGGATTGACGTATCTCCAATAAATAAATTAAGAATCGCATTGCAAGCACGCCAACAAATCACATTATTTATCAATAACCTTTCTATTTGAGGTTCACAGAACGTACTAGACCAATTTTTAAAACTTAGGGACAACTACTTACAGAATGCTACACAGATAGTAATCCTGAAAGGGCTTATGATACTTTCTTTGAGCTATTTAAACTGTTTTATGATCTGTGTTTCCCTACCTTAAAAGTAAAAATACCAACAGTTAGGAAGCCCAAATGGTTAAGTAAAGGTATCAAAGTGTGTTCAAAACGGAAACGTCAACTTCTTTGGAAATACAGGTTAACGAAAAGTTCACAGGACAAAAAACATTTTAAAGATTATACAAAAAGACTAAGAATTATAATTAAAAAAACGCAAAGATCACAAAATAATTACTCTATAAATACAGCTACTAACAAAGCAAAAGCAATTTGGCAAATCATAAATAATTATAAAACTGTGTCGCCTAAGGAAGATATTCAGAAAATTAGAGTAAATGACAAAGTAGTAACATTGCCGCAAGAAATTGCTGAATCATTTAATACTTATTTTATTGACGATATTAAACCTACGCCTAAGGGAAATGATGATTATTTAAAAACAATGACATACAATAGTTGTAATTCAATGTTCATGAAACCGACAAATCCATTTGAAATTGACCAGATAATAAAAGGACTTAAAAATACTAATAGTACAGGTTATGACAATATAAACACTAAAATAATAAAACGTGTATCTCATCTAATAGCTCCAGTACTTAGCTCCATTATAAATCTTTGCCTGGAACAGGGAATATTTCCCTCCAAACTAAAAATAACATTGATAAACCCATTGTTTAAAAAGGAGGATAGGGAACAGATGAAATATTATAGACCCATAGCCTTAATACCTGTTATAGCAAAAGTTTTTGAAAGAGTTATTTATAACAACATATATAATTATTTTGAAGCCAATAAAATATTCGCAAAAGAACAATTTGGATTTCGTAAAGGCAAATCAACTAGCGACGCACTTTTAAATTTTCTAAAGACAGTTATGACAGGACTTGACAACAAACAACAAGTAACTGCAATATACATGGATATGTCAAAAGCTTTTGATCATGTAGATCATAATATCCTCATAAATAAATTAGAAAAGTATGGAGTGAGGGGAAATGCATTAAATCTTATAAGATCATACTTGACAAATAGATTTCAAATAACTCAAATATCTAGAATAGCTGATGCAACAAAATTCGAAGAAACGTTTAAGTCAGAGCCTAAAATTGTTAATTACGGAGTGCCCCAAGGAAGTATTCTTGGCCCGCTTTTGTTCATTATATATATCAATGACCTTCCAAAAGCCGTAAATAATGAAATGATATTATTTGCAGACGATAGTACTGCTATTTTTACTGACGAAATTCAAGACAATTATGAAATGGATATAAACAATTCCCTTGAAAATATAATAAGTTGGTTAAGAGCAAATAATCTGAAAGTAAACATTGACAAAACATGCTATATGTCCTTTGCAAACAAAAATAAAAAAAATAAAAATCTTCAAATACATTATAGGGGTGAAACGGTGAAGGAAGTCAAGACTACAAAATTTCTTGGTTTTCAAATTGACTCCGAACTGAACTGGAAAACGCAATTAGACCATGTTTGCAAAAAACTAAATCAGTTTTCATATGCGCTCTATATGTTAAGAAAAGTTACAAGTGAGAGTACTTTGCTGAGTGTCTATCATGCGTATGTAGGATCCACACTAAGATATGGCATCCTCTTCTGGGGCAATTCAGCAAACAGGGAGTATGCTCTTAAAGCTCAAAAAAAATGTCTCAGAAGTATATGTGGCCTTAGACAGACTGACTCATGTAGACCAGTGTTCAAAAAGTTGAAAATCTTGACATTACCTTCATTATATATACTTGAAGCAGCAATGATGGTAAAACGCGATATAGGGAGTTATGAAACATTAAGAAGTGCGAGACACAAAACTAAACTAAGAGGCTTTGTATGTAAAACTATGAAATATAAGTCAAGTGTTTTTGGGATGAGAATAAAAATTTATAACAGACTCCCAATTCATATTAAAAATATCCCGTCCTTGAATATTTTCAGGTTCAGGCTTAAAGAGTTTCTTTTAGGTAAAGCATATTATTCAATTGATGAATTTTTGAATGACCGAGCTATTAATTAAATACATTATTTTTTTACTGTTTAATGCTATTAATGTGACTGATTATTGTATGATTATAAATGACGATTATTAATACAGATGAATTTGACTAGATTTAAGTAAAAGTGACCTGTGACGTATATATTTTTTTTTTTAATTGAAATTGTCATGTAAATAAAATTGTAACTAGTCATCTACTTTATTTATTGAAATTGACATGTGAACATTGTAATTCGTATAATTATGTCTAGTGATGTATTTTATTTTATTTAAATTGAAATTCTGACATCTTATTATAAATATTGCACACCTCATGGGTATGTTACAGCGAGATATAACAAATAATTGTAAGAACTGACCATACACCTGTAATAACCAATAAATGAATTTGTATTTGTATTTGTATTTGTATTTAACTACTTTCTCTAATAAATCTGTTGAACTCTAACCGAAGATCCCTATTTGAAGATTCTACGCAAGATTAACTAGCAATTTGTAATCTTAATCATTTATTGAACTCGGTTCACAGTTTTAAATCTATTCTCCAACTCTACCAAGTTTACAAAGATTTCTTTGTTACATTTGAAAGGAAAATAAATGAATTTAGTAAGTTTTTTATTTAAGTTAGTTCAAATCTGTAGTTCTTCTTTATTTCTCAGTGGATTTGTCCATCACTTTGGTAAATATAGTTTCAAAGATGATATTTAAGATTGATATATCTCTGCAGCAGACAGATTTTGATGTCTGTGTATTGTTAATCGGAAATAAATTTCTGATCATAAATTCTTTAGTAAAGTAACAAGACTTGGAAGTTGCTCATCGAATATAATACAAACTTTTTTAACAGGATAGTTGCGGGTGAAAGACACCACTTAGGTACATTAGGTTTTTTTAGAAACTAAATAGTACGCCAAATCCTGACACTACAATATCTAATTTATTATAAAGATTTGTGCCTAACCCGTAGGTGGCCTGGGCCAGACAAGTGGGCGGGTAATATTACGGATGGCAGAATTTCTTTTAGGCATGGCTTAAATTAATTATACCAACCATAGCCACACGACTTTCTTTTTGTAGTAGATATTTCTCCTAAATACCGACGATTTATCTCCGATTTATATTTTATTTTATGGGTAATTTACTTTTATTTTATCATAGTTAGGTACTTTATTTTATTATTGCAAGTTATTTAAGAGCTAACAATATATCTTTACAAGTAAAATCTTTATATTATTATTATACTAGCTATTGTCAGCGGTTTCGCCCGCCTGACAGTAGAAAATGTATTCAAAGGGAGCCAACTCTCGGCAAAAAAGTATCCTGTTTTACTAGGACATTATCTAACCGTATAAAAAGTTTCAGCCGTTCAGCAGTTCGAGTATAAATAAATAACAAACACACACACACCAATCTTCGCGTTTATTATTAGTGTGTGTGATGTCAATACCCAAAATAAAATCATTTCTCAAACATCATAAGCTAACTCAAAAATACATAATATATTCCACAATATTATGTATTTTTGAACGTAGCGACGAACGTAGCAACGACAAATTGCACAAAAAAAAGTCGCACCGTGTGCGCCCACCAGTAATGCAGCAACACTGGTTTGCATTCAAGGAAATGGAACAACATAAATTATTTCAATTTCATTCTCGCGAGGTCGCCGGAATAACGTCCATGAAGAAAATTATAGATGGTATTCCATTTTCATTGGGATGTCACATTTCAATCGTGATTTAAAATATTTTTTTCTTTATGAATATTGTAACATATTATCGTGAAGGCGATGGTATCGTTAGGTCTAAGGACATGACATAGTTTGTGCGCTGTGATCTATTACGACATGTCAAGGGAATTTCAAAGTTTCTTGGTAAGTATTTTCTTTGAATATCACAATGACTTAGTAATTACCTTAGGCACAATGTCTGTTCTTCTTTATTTTTTATTAGACATGCTTTGATTTATTGTTTTGTTTCAATTCCTCCCTAAAGACTAAAAAAAAACAATAACAGATAGAAAAGCGTAAAGATATTGCATATTTAAAATGTTCTTCCAGCAGATCTGCGACAGGAGAGTTGGGTGAAAGATGTAGACACAGTGTATACAAATAAGTAAGAAAAAATATACTAAGTATATTATCTAAATAAAATAATCTTATTAACAGTAAATAAATGTACACATAGACAGATACAATTCAAAGTTTCTTGGTAAGTATTTTCTTTGAATATCACAATGACTTAGTAATTACCTTAGGCACAATGTCTGTTCTTCTTTATTTTTTATTAGACATGCTTTGATTTATTGTTTTGTTTCAATTCCTCCCTAAAGACTAAAAAAAAACAATAACAGATAGAAAAGCGTAAAGATATTGCATATTTAAAATGTTCTTCCAGCAGATCTGCGACAGGAGAGTTGGGTGAAAGATGTAGACACAGTGTATACAAATAAGTAAGAAAAAATATACTAAGTATATTATCTAAATAAAATAATCTTATTAACAGTAAATAAATGTACACATAGACAGATACAATTCATACATTAAATGAGAAAAATACATATCTATATTAATTTACTTTACGAGATGGTAGATATAAGTAATGTTCGTTGACTAGTTTTTGAAGACGGATATTAGTGTCATGATATACTCCTATGTTTAGATTCGTGTTAAAAATTGTATCCACTAGAAACTGAACTTTATATATATCTAGATTCTTATTTCGTGTTGATTTGTGTCAATTTTTTTTTCGGGCCACCGGGATCACTTTGTTATTGGCCAACATTAAGTCCTGGAAGATGCATGCTGAGCAGATAAAAAGGTGATGCATACACTGCTACCACTGCTTCAGCGTTTGCAATAGGTCAGGGATGCCTCATTTGGCCGCTTAAAAAATTCAAAATTCAGTTCGATAAGCCCGTTTCACATAAACAACAAAGCGTACGGCAATGCGTTACCATCACATCGTACACATTACACCCATACGTAAAAATTTTCGACGTCCGATTTTCGGGTCTCAGTCGAAGTGGTGGATGGTTCAACTTATTTTCCGCGTACTATATGTGTGTATGTATGTTACTCTCTCGCGTTTAAACGGCTGAATCGATTTGGATCGGTCACATGAGTAGTCCAACCCTGAAATAAGTATTCACTTTCACGCGACTAATTCTATCGGCAGAAGTCATTAAAAAAAACAACATAACAGTTACAAGTAGCTTTAGATGTTACATTCGCTGGACCATCTCGGAGATATCGATTGTCTTGACACAGACTCGCGTATCAGGGATAAAATAAATACAGAGTGCGTCAACTGCGTACTGACGAAAATGGTTACCTAATGGCGCGTGCTGACAGCCGCTCAAAAAAAGATCATACTGTATTCTAGCGTGACAGGTTTTTCTTAACAATCTGCGGAGATATTATACAGAAAGTTATCGAAACTTATAGAAATTCTTTTTTAGGTTTCCGTTAAGAGTTTATCAATAGGGATAAACCTATTACTAAACCTCTGCTCTCCTTTCTTTCGTCTTTATCAGCGGAATGTGTCTCATAAACCATAATAGGTAGGCAGGTGAAATTTATATGGAGTTAACTTGCATTTGGCTGGTTTTATTTCAAAAGACGGACTTCTTATTTTGTTTTTCTTCTCTCACGTCATACGTCGTAAATCTGTAATTGTATTATCAATAAAGTTGTACAATAGTTACACTTTTATGACTTAATTGAACCGATATTAAGTTATAGCCCTCAGTTATACTTCTTAGTACTAACTGAGACTAAAGGTAATTCAATAAGAAGCTATAAAAAGGTGACTAAAAGTTTATGTACCAACACATTAATTTAAAAATAAATGACCTACTAAAATAACTAACCGAGTGTAATCGCTCAATACGTCACTCGTGGCCTGCCATCTACAACTGCTGTGGCCCAATTTTCCACTCTACAAGGTAATCTTATTGCCGCCCCGGGTGATGATACTCAATAGAAACCACACTGTGGAAAAGTGAAGAAGATTCTTTCAAACAATCTTTTTTACAACCTTTACTTATTTTATTTGTCTTGAAACTAACTATATGAAATAATTAATAGAAAAGCAACCTACTATGACTGGCCTGTTGGTCTAGTGGTTAGGGGGTCGTGGGTTCGATTCCCACCCAGGACAATAGTTGTGTGATGAGCACGATCATTTGTCCTGTGTCTGGGTGTTATCTATTTATAATATGTATGTATTTAGAAATATATAAGTATGTTTATCAGCTGTCTGGTACCCATAACACAAGCTCTGCTTAGCTTGGGACTAGACGGTGTTGTGTGATAGTTGTGGAAATATTATATTATATTATATTTATATTATTATACCACTTACAAAAACGATCTTTTTTTTTCAGTAGTCAGTTTAACACTCGTATTTATAAACAAGTAAAACTAAATACCACTATTTAGTAGTAAAAGTAACTACTATTTGTATTCTATAGTTAAGATTTTTTAAAAATTTTGAACGCAGATTTCAAACGTCAAGTAATGACTTAAATTAATAAGATTTTACTTAGTAACATGTTAATACTTCTTTATAAATATGGGTGTAAAACGATCAAGCTTCTCTTCTGTGTTCTCTTGTACAATGTCTCTATACAGGGGTTTCAGAAAGGAAAAAATAAACAAACGTCTTTTTCTTCAATCTTCTCTGTAATAGATTCAGTTGGTGGTAATGCGGTTGTGTAATAAACTTAGCGTTACGTAACTGTGGACTGTGATCTTCCAGAAAATGAACGTCTTCATTTAATGTTTATTTTTTCTCTCTGAATCTTATAACAATGAATTTAATTCAAACAACCTTTATAGGCAGCCGATAAAAATAATGTGCTCGTAACTTGAGACTGTTAATTTTCGTTTATTAATTGTTTTAAGTTATTAGGCCGAGGCTTAATGACACAGATTTAATTGAAGGTGTTAAATTGACGAGCTCTTGTTAATTGGGGTAATTTGTTACAGTCACCTAGTGCTAGGTTACGTTATTCAATCACTCTATCAAGTACTTATATCGAGATACCATTTTGTATTTGACATTTTAGAAGACAATGACCCTATATTTTCAATAATCTTGAATAGCTGAGCTTTATCGTTATCACTATCATCATTTCAGCCGGAGACGTCTACTGTTGAACATAGGCCTTACCCACGTGTCGTCAAATTAACTAACGGTCTTGTATGTTTCGCATCCATCGAATTCCTGCAACCCTCATTATGTCATCGGTCTACCTTGTGAAAGGCCTTGTGGGAGGACTGGATTCTAATTTTATCTTTATATAAATAAACGCAGACTAGTTTTTGTCTTCCTTTATTTAATTTTGGACACTGAATAAGTATTTATTTATGTATTTACCCACTAAGACATACACAAACAAAAAGCACATACAGTTTAAGCATAGTGAATTCGTCACTTACAGAGGTGCACAGTACTGACGAAAAAAAGAAAACATAGAAGACGTTAGCTTAAATATATACACAGTATAGTCACAGGCGAGCTATTATCCAGAACAGTAGAAAATTTTAATTTAAAACAATGAAAGAAAAAAGAATAAAAAAAAATATAAAGAAATTGAAGTAAACATCTACATTACACAGAAACATATACAGATAATTATAAAGGTATTTTACGTTATGCAATGGTTTTGACCATTTGCTAACTTAATTATTCACTCACTGTAAGCTGTACAAAGTATTAAAAGTTGTTTTTTAGTCAGTAAGAGTCTGACACTACTTCCCGCTCCGCCCAAGGGCGGGATTTGCGGCATTGGATGATTTTACCTGCCAAATTTTTTTTTTATTAAAACTAGTTAAAAATTTCGATTTGCTGAGGAGCAACAAACTACCAAAAAGCAAACACCATTTATGAAATTTGTCTTTTCTCCGTTTTCTAAACGTTCTTCATCTTTCACCATCATCATAGTTTCAGCCGGAAGACGTCCACTGTTGGACATGGGCCTTCTCCGAATATCACCACAACGAACGGCCCTATTTCACGCATTCATTAGATTTCAGTCACCCGCTCAAGATCATCGGTCCACCTTGTGTGAGGCGTTCCAACGCATACTTCATTTTTACATATATACCTATATCTCCATCTTTACATATCGCCATCATCGAAATTCACAATCAGAAAACCAAATTTTGATGCGCAACCCGCATAAAATGGTTTAACACGAGCGCGACTATCGCAACAGAACAATGAAGGCTTTATCAGTTCATAGGATGCCATAATGTGATCGTTACTTAACTATACGCCCATCACTGCTATCCGCCTTTTGTCTGCCATTATACGGCTATTTTGAGCTAGACTGTTGATGCATCAGTACCTACAGTGAATAGATCTAGAGTTGAAAGAGTTTTTCTATTATATTGGATCAAAAATACGAATTTGCCTGTACTCACGTTTGATAGGGATCAAACGTGAGTACAGGCAAATTCGTATTTTACCTCACCTAATTTTGAGGATCAACCTTGGAGCACTCTTGCCTAGCTATACTCTTGACTTAAAGCCCTCCAAATTAAAGCTATCAGAAAACAGACTCCGGCAGAGAATTTTACTCCTTTAGCTATACGTACAATGAATCTAAAGTTTAAAACCTTTGGGAAATTAATTCATGAAAATAATTTTCTTTTACTAATTTCATTAATAGCAATATTTATAGGTGTCAGGAACTCTTGTTGAAAACTCTATGCTCCTTGATAAGGCGTTGGATATTTATTTTTATTTATTTATTTATTTATTAGAATCATCAACAATAATTGTAGAGCTGTAACTCTTAAAGATGGCCACAATATTAAAATAAAACATTTTATTACAAAACCACAAGAGATTAATTGAATTTCAAAATAAAAAAGTGATTTCCAAATATCTTCCTCCTAGCCAGTCACCCGAACTTACTCTCGTTGATTGCCATATTATTATATTTTTTACACAGTTATTTTGAGACATATTTTTTACACTATAATTCAAAAATTGTGAAAAAAAATTGACAATAATTTTCTTCATTATAATTTCAGTTGAACTCATCTTTAGGTACTATATAACCATACAGTCTTTTCAAACCGATTGCACATTCGCCCACTCTAATGTATGATGTTTGAGTTCATCCACCAAATTCTACTATGTGAATTTAAGAGTGGTTTTGTTCATCACTTAGAGTTTTTTTAGAGCACGCTGTGGTGCATAAATTTTATGGGCACGTGTCTCTAAAATTTATTATAATAGCGTGTGATAAATGGACGGAATGATCATGTCTCGCCATAGAGGCTTTGGGTTACACAGTTACTGGGTCGAATAAGCAGTCACTCCATGTAACATTCTTCCGAATAAACTGGAAGTAGACCTAAACATTGTTGGAAATAGTACATTTTGATACAAGTGTAGAAAGTTTGTCATTGTGACCGAGCCGGAATCCGCCCGAGCCGTAGGTGAGGGTGTTATGGAGTAAACATAAACAGGGTTGATCAGCGACTCGTGCTTACTGACCAACTTGATACGATAAATATAATACATAGTGGCAGGGCGAGCTCACGCATTTTTTCAGGTTAGTGCGGAAATCAGTTGCCTAAAAATGGTAAGGATAGGAGCAGATTTTTACCTATTGTAAAAGGCTTTTTTTGAAGTGGCAAGTCATCGAGTGACTTCTCTCGTTCTGGATTGAACAAGGGGGATAACAGACGGTTACTGATACAAAAAACCTCTATTCCTTCATTTACTTTTTGCATTTTAGTCACGACTACTCAATATTCCCGGGAATAACGCTAGACTTATTGATTTAGTATGATACAAGCCACTTAAAATAACGTTGATATTCTGTGCCGACTTGTTATTCTCCTCAATATTGTTTTCTAGTTAAATAAATGAAATAAACAAGGTTTGGTGTTGCAATATCTACTTAAGTTGAAACGGAATCATTGAATAAATCTATTTTGCCTTTTCATAAGTTTTGTCAATATTCAGGGTAGTAGCTACCGCCGCATCTGCCTTATCAATTATACGCTACAGGGGCCCCGACGCAGGCAAAAATTCGCAACATGTTATCCACAACCATCTTGCAGGGTAAAACAAGCATTTATAAAAAAGCACCATATTTTGGTACACGGGGCCCCTATGAAACTTTTGAAAAGGGGCCCCTGTGGGACTAGCTACGCCACTGTCAATATTATTAAATGAGAAGTTTTGTAACTGAAAATGTATACGGATTACATTTCTCAGAAATACGTTTCCAACACAAAGAGCCAATGATTCGCGATTCAATGATTCGATTTGGTTTTATACACTTTCTCTTATGTTCTTTATTTGTAAACATGCGTTTTTATTGTATTGTAACGATAAGTGGTGAATTTATATAGGTATACTAGCTTCTCAAAGTCCAGCACAATTTAAATCGCAAATTAATTGATTAATTTGAATTGCAATTTTTTTCGCAGTAATTTGTTTACAGTTCATTCTTAAGTAATGTCATGTCACCCGTAATGTATGTGACAGGGTTAGTATACAAATCATATTTACTTGTTCTAACCAGTTTACTAACAATTAAATTTTGTCTTGCTTCATACTGTGATTTTTGAAGTCTATATCTGAGTTGTTGTGGATAGTCGTAACAGTTATAAAGCGGGTCAATATCTGAACTTAAATTACTTCGTTAATTGCAAGGTTTTCCAAATACGAGTTCGTACGGTGTGTATTTAGCTTCTGTATGTACAGTCGTGTTAAAAGCAAAGCACCAATATGGAAGCCACAAACTGTGAGACTAAACAGCTTCGCCCGTGTGAAAGTCGGTTTACCCCCTTAGGGGTGGAGTTTCATAAAATACGAAGATTCACAAAAAAAAAAGTTGATGTTACACCTTCTGAGATTTCGTAATTAATCAGTGAGTGGTATTTCACTTTTGTATAAATAGATTATTTTTTAAGAATAAAATTGTTCATATGTATCAGTTTATAATTTGCACGATAAAAAATAATCAGCTTAACTTAAATCATTTCGTATGTTATGTAGATTAATGAAAACTTGACTTACTTACTTACGACTTAAAATATAGTTTAGGAACTGCTCAAATCTTTAACTCAAGTTGGTAATCCTTATATTATTATATTATAAACTTATTCACGGTTTGTTAAAATGTTGTTAAAAAACTTCTTTCTTGTATCTTTTTGTAGTAAATATCTATATTATCTAAAACGTCGTGTTAGTTACACTATTTATAACTCAGGAACAACTCAATCGATTTGGCTGAAAATTGGTAGGAAGGTAGCTTAGAACCAGGAGATGGACATAGTATTATTTGTCTCGTTAAATAATAAAAAAATATCAAAACCTGCTCATTTACCAATTACCTGGTAGAGTAGGGTAGAATAGGGTAGAGCGGTACCGAAGCCGCGGGTAAAAGCTAATTAAATAGCTACTCTCTTAGACTATTTTAACAATTAGAAAACAACATTCGAGATTTTGTTTACTTTGTTTGCATTTTTATCGAAAATCTAAATTCAAGATCTAAAACGTTGTTAATGTTAAATCATGCTGGAGAACAGTCGATAACCCTAACATGAGACCGTAATCACACGACCTTAAACTAACGACCTGGATCCAAGCATTCGGAGTGTTTGAGAAGTGCTTGCCGAGTCAAAGCCCGCCTTTGTAAAGGTGAAAAAACGCTGGAGATGCGGCCGTGTGAAACGTGGCGGCTGGAGAGTGTAGGGTTAGGTAGCGGGTAGAAGGCACACACAGGAAAAATAGGTTTTGCAGTGGCATCAAAATTTTTATTTTAAACTGGCGATTTAGAATAAATGTTCAACTGGAAAAAAAATTGTTCGTGGTACATAAACTCATAAATTTCGCATTCTCTCATTGTATTGTTAGTTTTGCATATACCTGTAATATTTTTCTCAGTTCTCACAGTCGCCTAAATGTATTCGGCAAAGATGCAATCCTAATACATTATTTTTTTTAAACTTTTTGTGGAATTTCAATAAAAAGGCAGATATAATTTTTATTGGTATTATCATACCATATAATAATATAAATTAGACATAATTATTAAAAACAGTAAAAAAAGGTTTTGTAACAAAACGTTTTAGGAACACATTTATTGTGCGTACAGCTAAGTAATGACATTCCCTGCCAGAGTCTATGTTTCCAGATAGCTACAACCATAAGGTCTTCAAGTCAAGAGTAAATCGAAGCTAAGCAAATCTACAAGCATGGTCCATCCTCGACCACATCATCGCTTACCATTAGGTACCTAGGTAAGATAGTAGTCAAGCGTGAGCCTACGAGCTCAAAGTTGCGAAACATTATCAGGGGGACAAAACCCAACATTGTAACTACAGTGTCTTTTTTTGGATGCGAAATCGTAACTTATCCCGCCCTAGGTTTTTTTTCCTGGACTCCTTCTGTGGCTCTTTGCGTTCCAGGGTCGAGGTTACTCTTCCGAATAATCTCACAACGCATCAATAAAATACCTGTAGTAACTAAACATATAAAATTAAGATAATATTCCCCTATATTCCATACGATAATACGATACAATCGAACCAGCCATATGCTACAATAAATGAAATGAATTACTTTGACATCTATAGTCATATGTATATACAAAGGAATTCAGTTCTCTAGCCAATCAGATAAATAAAACCTTCCCACTTCAGCCTCGAGACAGACACAAACTTATATGATTTGCTAAACGATCTACTTTGATTTCACTAGAAGTTACAAAACAGATATGTACATTATGGGTTCATGTTGTTGTGTATTCACCGGAGAGATGAATATGTGGAAAATACCCACAATTGAAGTCATAACATGATCTTGTGTTGTAAAATATAAGAAAGCCTTAAGTTTCAGTAAATGGATGAAAAATCATGAAGTCTTAAGGAGTGTTTCCACTGAAGCGTTTCCACTTAAAGAGTATTTCTACTGAAGCGGAGCTAGGTGGAGAGGAGAGGAAAAGAGTGTACAATGCACCAGCTAAACTTGAGTTTTTTTTGTTACGTAACTACCAGTTTTCAGATTTTTCCTATACTGTGCTATAAGACCTTGCTTCATGTCAGATTTCAGGTTTCTAGATCAACGGGACTCTATGACTTTTGAATCCCTTGAGAGTATTGAAATATACGTTTTTGTGATATTAATTTTGTCAAGGGACCGGAAACCTGAGTGTATATGGATCTAATTTCAACTCGATACCTTCACGCGTTCCCGAGACCAAGGGTCTAAGATACAGACAACAAAGTGATCCTATAAGGATTCAATTTTTCTTTTGATGCATGAAACCCTTAAAAAGATTATATAAAGAGGCAATTTGATTTTTTATCAAAAACAATGTCTGTAATCTAGACTACTAAGTACTAATTAAATTATTTTCTTCTTTCACTAATATAGGTAATACTATACTGGAGAATCTGGCTCTCCGGTATAGCCTAGTTTTTATATTGAAAATAACGAACAATTCTTGTGAGGTTGGTTACAAAAATACAATAATTCAATGATATAAGATTATAAAAAAATATCACCTCTGCTAGATTCCCAACTCTATGAAATTCTGTATAGGCATGCCTGCTGCTTCGTCTTGCATATTCACGCTGACTTGAGCCGCATTTCTTTACTTACGCCCGTTAAACAAACTTTCAGACGTATACACACAGTTTCTTTATACATAACACGGGTAGGTATGTAATAAAGTACATAGATTCAAGTTTATAGACAACGAGTTTGTTTTTGCTATTTCATTGGATTATGTGGGATTTGTAGTCAAGAAACATACCACATTTCAGCTTTTCATTTGTTTTACTCGTTTAGTATAATGTAATGTTTTGTTAACAACTTAAGTACATACATATTTTTTTTACTGTGGTATTTTTTCCAAGTAATAGACAATTGATGGAATGTGAAAATTGCGAAATTCCTTCATATAAAAATTGATGTCTAGCCCTTCTCCAACTATATTGGGATCAGCTTAAAGTCTAATCGAATGCAGTCCCATATCAGTATTTCACATTTATTTGACGTCTATAAGCTAGTAACCGGTTAACACAATATCCCTTAGTAAAACAATTGACAAGAGTTTTTCCTGACTATCCGTAACGACAGTCAAAGGCAGACCAACGACTAAACGTGCTTTTCAAACAAGCTTAATCAATAGGTCAGAAAGTATCTGAAAATAGTGTTTTTTTTTTAATTCTAATCATTACTGTCCCAATTCTGAGCAAAGGCCTCCCCGAAATACTACCAGATAGTCTTCTGCCGCGTGATCTCGAACCAGTCCTCGTAGAGCCGTAGTTCAAGTCACTTATATACCTATTTTTTGTATAGAGATATTGTGTATATCTATATTTTTGTTAGATAAAACTTTTACTAAGATGATTGGGCTGAAGCTATCAAGTATATCTCTCCTGTTCCTTAATAAAACTTCATTTTGCCTTAACAGAATTTGAAGGTTATCTAAAAAATAACACAAAAACTAAATCGTATCTATCACTCGGACCGGTGCCAGTCAGACTATTGTCAGACGTCAGCGTGTCAGACTTCTAAGAATTCGCTTGACAAAGTCTCGACGGTCGGCCTGTACAACAAAAAGTAATCTCTTACACTATATTTTATAAGAATTTTCTTTTAAAGCTTGACAGTTTTGCGTTCTTTTATACTAATTCAGTTACTTACGACTAATTACCATTAAAATCTTACAATTTTTACTAGATAGAGGCGATTAAATCGAAACTGAGCATCGATACCGGGTTGCTAGGCTGTCGATTTTGTACCAGTTTTTTTTTTTATGGTAGGTAAAATCATCCAATGACAAATCACGCCCTTGGGCGGAGCGGGAAGTAGTGTCAGACTCTTACTGATTAAAAACCTACACCGTTCCTTCGTTGCCTATCGTGCCGGGGCCGGGTATTACTTTCGGAAACTGACCCATGACCCCAGCAGGCTTCGACCCTGCCTGCCTGCAGCTAGCAGGCTAGGCCTCTACGGTTTGCTGACAGCTCCTTGAGGCGCGCGGGAACAGAACGCGCCGTCGACGACTTGGGCTCGGTCCGGTCGGTTACCGGACGATCGGACAGTTTGTACAGGTTGCATTTCGGGGAGTGTGTGTCGGAATTGCATAACCTAATCTCGCCAAGCCTATCATCGGATTACTAGACGTACGGCGATACACCCCCAGTACATCTGGCTACTTCGAAGGAAGCGTGCTCCATGGTTGGTTACATCATCACTTTTCATCAAAATTCAAAAAAATTCAAAAAAAAACAAATCTGATGATATAGTGGTCAAGCGCGAGCCCATCAACAGTAAAAAAAGAACGAAATAATTTATTTATTTAAAGTGCACCAATGAAAAATTGTACAAAGGCGTACTTAATGCCTTAGGAATTTTCTACCAGTCGATCTTAGGGTGATGCAGAGACATAACGCGGCAAGTGATACTTAAAAGAAGACAGGTAGAAAGGAAAAAATAATAATAATAAATATATAATTAGATACATACATAAAAATAGAGAAGAATGATATTGTGAAAAAACGACTACAACAAAATCATCAAATCAATCAATAATCAGCTTAAAACAAAAGCAATCATTTCGTATTTCAGTAACAAACTCAATTTATTTTCACAAATTTATCCTGAAATATTTATTTATCCTCATCATGAAACCGTTCCGTTCAATAGAGTTTAACTTTAAATGAGTTTAATTGAGGATCGTGGCTTCTTTTGTGGCCTTTCTTCGCAGTTTAAAGCTACAACTTAGTTAGCGACTGAATTGTAAAGCTGAGGCTAGACCAGACTCTCAATTAGTCAAAGTTTCGACGCCATCTTGTTTGTGTAGTGGTCGCCGCTTGTGACAGGAACTGCTTTCAATCTTAGGTCAGGCAAACATGGTACCTATCCTAAAGCATTTTGATTCCTTGGTATAGCAGATACAACGATATTTACTTCGAATTTAGTGGTAGTCCGATTTTACGCCATAAATAAAATTTATCAAGCAAAAAATCATCAAGTCTTATATATGTTCTGGAGTGCAAAGCAGTCGAAAGCGAAGCTGATGTACATCTGGTTCTTAGAATCAATTACTGATCTGAATAATGTAGTACTTATTAGGTTTTTCCTTTAAGAAAGAATCGGTATATAGCCTCTGACTGAATTTATAACTAGTTCAAAATTCGCTCTCTTTTACTTCAAGTAAAATAACAGTTAAACGAGGCAGAACTTTTGAACACTCAATATTAAAAACATTTGTCTCTTTTAATAAGCTATGCTATTTGAACTGTCACCCCATAATCCAACAGCCACAGACAGCTTCTCAAACATTGCTGATCTTTCTGTCACCGACGAGATATCGGCACGTGTCACACTGTCTCTATAGAAAAGACAGCCACTGATCTCTGCACGTGTATTCCTAGGCTAATGCTAAGTTCAAAGTTGATCTGCCCACGAATGAAACTTAGTTGAGAATGTCTAATGAGTAACTATGTCTACTTAGAAATATATTGTATGGCTACAAGAGTAAGTAGTGACAAGAATCATATAGAGGTAAACATTACTAAATTTATTTTGTCCGGTCATATATTAAATCAAGGTAGAGGAACATAGTAGTAGTAGTGACTCGCCTCTATAAAGCACAATCTTACATCGGTCGTGATGTTTACACACATTTGGCGGCTAACGCTATTTCGCTCGTCTTCGGCTGTGATGACACTGATCATAGATGTGTGAGTTTCGATTCTAGGTTTTCTGATTGAGATATTAGCGCGTAACGTACCTTCCCTTATAATACAGCGTGAACTTATCAACAGTAAAAAAAATATCAATGCTGTAGGTAAGCTCAATTCATATTCATTTTTAGTAGAAAAATTACTTACGTTTATATAGGTATTTTACACGTACCTACTGCTTGGATTATAAAGAGCCAGTAACTGAAGCTAGAACTGCAAGTATATTGCCTCCTGGCTTGGCATGTAAGAAATTAAGATAGTTCTGAATACACGAGGCTGGAGCCACTTGCTTACAGACTACTAATTATATTCTAACTTCAAAGACTAACTTCGTACACTCTAGGTATAAGACTCTCTCTAGCATTAACTTAATCAGCTTTATGATATTTCCGCAGTTAGCATTCAGGCGTTAGGAGGGAATAGGCCGTAATCCTTGTTCCTTTCCATCCGATTTCCTTCACCATTTTGAAAGCAGTGGTGATGAGATGAATTATACAAAGTAAAACGCCTGCCTGGGTTTAAACTCACGACCCACAACACTGGGCCATCATTACTCTTACCTACTGTTCACAAGATTAACTAACTAATATGGTTAGCTTTCCCATACCACATTTCACTTTTTTTGTTCGGTACATTCAGAGCTCATCATTAATAATATTGTCCAAATGAGGTTAACGATCTAGGAAGGATTCTTCCTTATTTTTCTCTCCTAATCAGGAGATAGAAATCGATGAGGCGATGGGCGTATGTTGATGTCGTTATGTTGATTACAAGCACCAATTTTTCCTTATAACGTCGAATAACAGTTATAGATATTATATTGGTAACTAATTATTCTGTACTAGATTTGGCGGGCTGTTTTGCCCGCAAGAAAGGCAAAAATTGTATCGATAAATATTATAGTCCTAATGCTTTATCTCCAAGCAATGGTCAACTCGTACATCAAACGACATCCAAATCTGTAGCTTTGAGTGTGATTGATATGCCCAAATATTTTCTCATTTATAATGCAAAAATAAATATCTTATTTTATCTAATATTAATAATATTCCAAATTTTTTTACACGTCATCTAGTCCCAAACGATAAAAAATGATAAATATTTCCAAATACATAAGCATATATATAAATACATATTATAGATAAATTACACCCAGACACAGAACAAATGATTGTGCTCATCATAAAAACATTTGTCTTTAGTCTGGGCTACTGACCAAAAGACCAACAGACCAGCCATATTAGTAAGATTGTATTAATCAGATTTTTTTTTCTAAAACCTATTCGTTCAAAGACAACTAAATCAATAATTAGACTGCAGGTATTTGTATTAAAAGTCCCACTAATGTAAAACTGCAGGAACAGTAGTAAATCAGTGGTTTTTTTTATGGTAGGTAAAATCATCCAATGACAAATCCTGCCCTTGGGTGGGGCGGGAAATAGTGTCAGACTCTTACTGACTAAAAACCTACCCTTCCATTCATTGCCTTTATCCCGGGGCCCGTGGTGACATTCTCACATAACCTTTGGCCCCAGTAGGCTTCGGCCCTGCTGGACCCCTACAGTTTGCTGACAACTCCTTGAGGCGCGCGGGAACAGTGCGCGCCGTAGACGACTTGAGCTCGGACCGGTCTGTTACCGGACAGACGGACTGCGAGCTACCCATTGCCCACCGTCCGCGAGCCCGCGTCTACGGTGGCCGGAAATCGGGATCGGAATCCCGGCGGCGGCGGTGGCGTGTGCACCTTTGCCTAATGCGGTCGGCCTCCTCCTTTGCTAGCATTACTGCTTCGCAAAAGGAGGCGACCGCCTGCCACTCCTCCTCGCTCCGGAGCATGGCTTTCCCACGAGGACATGGCGATGCTCTTCCCAAGAAATCAGTGGTAATGGTCCCGACTAACAAGCTATACGATGTAGGTTCAAACTTAGACAGGTCTTTTACTTTGTGTAGTTTACTTCATCACCACTGCTCTCAAAACGGTGAAGCAAAACATATTCTAGAACCAAAAATTCAAAGAAGAGTAGATTATGGCCCATTCGCTCTCTTAGAGAGAATATCGGTTCTCTATGAACATTATGAGGTTCTTTTTTTGAGATTAATTATGTTATTATAATATGCTAACGAAAAAAAAAATCAGCAATTATCTTAAAGTAAAGACGAAGTAAGTTGTTAAACCTACGCGTTACAAAAACTTGATGAAATATTATTACTCATTAGCTTAGAAAAGTTTTGCTTCTGTTATATTATGAACCACCAAATTACGTAGTAGATGAAAGATAAATAAGTACTTCTGTGATTTCAGAGTAGGTACATGTGTAAGTTTTATACGTTTTGGGTCGACAAACAAAAATTCATTAAAAGAAGAAATGAAAATTTTAAAAATAGGTACAATTAATGCTCCAACTTCGTTTGTTTATTAGCATTATTAAGCATAGAATATTAGTATAGATCTAACACCCGTATTTATAAACAAGTAATTACTTGTTATTAAGTAAAATCTTATTAAGTCATTACTTGACGTTTGAAATTTTCATTGAAAATTTATTTTTTTCTGAACGATACAATAGAAATTATTACATAAGTAGGTACTTTTACTTAAGTATTTAGTTTTACTTGTTTATAAATACGGGTGTGAGTCTATCATATCACAAGTATTTACCTTTTAACTACCTGTTAAAAAGTAAAATTATTTTTTTATTTTTTAAGTACCACAAATTACAGTAAGTAAACAGATACAATTTTATAGTAAATTTGTGGAAGACCAGTGCCTAAAGTAAGTTTGTTTACAAAACGTATATGTCACGTCACCAAGCCCATAAAATAAAGTTTAACATTTTTATTATTGTACTGGAGGCGATTTAATTCCAATATAATATTTAAAAAAATCTCATAAGTTACAATATTACCACCAATCATTCTGACGAAAGACATCAACTACTACATAGCCCGCCCAAGCGGCGGCTTAATGACTGGTCCTGTGCTTTACACATTTATTGGAACCCTGCAACCCTCACCAGGTGTATTAATATGAGTGCAAAATATTCACAACAGTGTAGCAACGGAAAATGAAATAGTACTGAGGCGGTAAAGCTACAAAATATGTAGATACAAACTTCTAATAGTCACATCACTATCAACAACACTATATTAACCAGAAGATGGTCCTTGTCATACAGAGGCTTCTCACAAACGTCACGCCAGCACAACGACCCAGTCCTGTGCATCTCTCATCTACCAGATTCTCGCAACTACACGGTTCCTATAAAGTGGAAAACGGCAGTGAAGACATGACTTTATTGCCCGGACATTAAGTTGGTTATCGAAAAACAACTTATTGCCCGGAGGCGTCAAAATGTGTAGGCACAAACTTCTAAAGTCACAATACAGAACCATCATCCACTTTTAGTCCCCGACCCCTCAGTGCGTCACGTCGCAACAAAGATTTATCACTGAAAAGATAAACTACTCACACTTACTTTCTGCGACACAGGACTGTGTCCATTACCGGCTTCACATAATAAACATAAGACGTAATGTAATATAAACACTCAATGAACAGCGAACCAACATAAATATGAGAAACAAATCTCTTTTAGTGAGTGAGAGAAACGTGGGTAAAATAAGAAACGTTATGAAGCGTGTTTCGGTAATTTGATTTATAAGTTGTAAGCTAGTTCTGTTGGTAAGACAAGGAATAAATGCTGGCTTTGATGTTAATTAGTTGAGTAACATCAAAGCCAGCATATTTTTTTTTTTTATAGACTTTTCCTGTAATCTAATATCATTACAGAAACTTGCTGATAAAAATCTCCATCTCAGCACATCTCATTCATCAAAGTCCGGTTAAAAACAAAGAAATATTAAATCATACTTCAACACAAAATACACAGACAGTTTTACCTAAACTCGTTGCGATAAATTGCTGACTTTGACTGTAGGTTTAGCCCTTCACAAAATATCAATAACTACATAAATTCACTGTATTTTGTTTTCAGAATGTTGATCCCTTGAGAGCACCGATGGATGCTGCATCTCAAGGCTAAGTATATTGTATATTATCGATATTGAAAATTGATAAAATGTGTCCCTAAAAAACTGCAAGCGCTGCGATAATAGGTAAAAATATTTTTGCACGACAAAGAAAATATAATCGGATCGAAAAGTCTGTAAAACTGAGAGCACCTGAGAAAATAAAGTACCTAGATACCAAAAAATACGTACTTTCAAGAAGGATAGAACACCTCTAAGCCTGTACCTGGATACACATAAAAATACGGACCTAATAAATCCTTACCTAATGAGGAAAGCATGTTTCGGGGCTGTTAAGAAAGACATACTAAACAAATTAATTAGTCTGGCTAATAAAATATATTCAAATTGGGAGCCAATTAATTGGACATACCGACGACCTATTAGTTCGAGAACAGTCGAGAAAATATATATTTTGTCTAATAAGTTATTTTCGATACTGCAGTAGGCATTCTAAATCCTTAGTTGACCAATTCAAGAAAAAATGCCTTCTATTATAGGTAAATCCTTTTGTAATAATTTTCATTTGAAACCTCAATTTTCTTGATATAAGAAAAAACTGTCTTATTAAAATGGTTTACACTTTTTAATATCTAATAACAATGTATTCTTTACCGTCCCTTATTCTGTACATAGTCAACTTATACATAGTCAATCATTAAAAATTCCAACTATGCACCTGCTTATATTTTTTTTTTTTTTTTTTGGGTAGGTAAAATCATCCAATGACGAATCCCGCCCTTGGGTGGGGCGGGAAACAGTGTCAGACTTTTACTGACTAAAAACCTAACTTTCCATTCCTTGCCTTTATCCTGGGGCCTTTGGTGACAGTCTCACATAACCTTTGGCCCCAGTAGGCTTCGGCCCTGCTGGACCCCTGCAGTTTGCTGACAACTCCTTGAGGCGCGCGGGAACGGTGCGCGCCGTAGACGACCTGAGCTCGGACCGGTCTGTTACCGGACGGACGGACAGCGAGCTACCCATTGCCCACCGTCCGCGAGCCCGCGCCTACGGTGGCCGGAAATTGGGATCGGAAACCCGGCGGCGGCGTGTCCGCCTTTGCCTAAGGCGGTCGGCCTCCTCCTTTACTAGCATTACTGCTTCGCAGAAGGAAGCGACCGCCTGCCACTCCTCCTCGCTCCGGAGCATGGCTTGAACCAAGCCCCGGCGCGAGAGATCGCCGCCGATCGCCCCCACGAGGACACGGCGCTGCTCTTCCCAAGCGGGGCACACCTCGACTGTGTGCTCCACCGTGTCCACCGGGCGGTCCGCACAGTGGCGACACCCGGGCGTCGTCTCCGCACGAATCTTGTACAGGTACGGACCGAACTTGCCGTGTTCGGTCAGCACCTGCGCCAAACGGAAGGTGACGACGCCGTGGGGCCTTTCCAGCCACGCCTCAAAGAGGGGCCTTACCGCCTCGATCGTGGCGTGCCCAGCACGAGGTTGCGACAATCGCTCTCGCCATTTCACCATGAGATCCCGCCGGAGCTCTGTCCGCCATGCCGCGACTTGTCGCGGCAGCGGAGTTTCGCCCCGACGTTGCATCTCCACGCGTAAGTCATGCATGTGTGCAAGGACTGTTGCCTCCAAATCCCACGGTGGTAGGCCAGCAAGGAGGCTCGCCGCTTCGCAGGACACCGTACGGTATCCGCGGATCATCCGGATGGCCATGACCCTCTGGCAGGCGGTTAGCCGGGCCGCCACTCGCTTCCGTAGCGATGGCGCCCACACCGGCGCACCGTAAAGGGCCATGGACCGAACGATGCCTGCGTAGAGCCTCCGGCAGGAGGCGTCTGGACCCCCTAGGTTCGGCAGGAGCCGCTTGAGCGCAGCCCCAGTCGCATTCAACCTGGGAGCCAGACGTCGGAAGTGCACCTGCTTATATGATATTTAAATTCAAGTTGAACCCTAAAATATCTTTATTTTCGTGCGCAGTAGGGGTCCGTAAGGTCAAGTATTAACGGTTGTCACCACAGAACAACTATGCACTCGATTTTTATTAAAAAATTCAGCTTTTAAAACCAGCGAGTAAAACCTTTTATCCATAAAGCGTTCACGAGTTACGCATTCAATTCCACTTCCAAAGTATTTAAGCCACTATAAAACTTTTTAGATATTGTCAGACCCTTTTTATTTACTGGCCGTTACAATTTGAAATCATATTGACAAGGATTTGTTTTATGCAAAATTGTTTTGGTTTACCTTTCATTTCAGCCGAAAGACGTACACGTTTTATTTTATTTTAATTAATATTTAAACTAAGGCTTGATTACAATCCCACTTCATAGTAGTATTTGTTATATTTTCTCATAACGAATTTCTAATATTTTACTAACAAAACTCCTTTAATAACGATCGGAAATTATACTTAGATAAGTAAACCAACTTGGATGAAGTATACCTACAGCAATACAGTCAAGTTCAATGCTAAAATGAATGCAATATGCAGTATCGTGTATTAAACACTTTTCACAGACTATCAGACCATCGAGACAAAGATGACAGGGCACCCACACATGTGTACTTTCTTTTATTCCTGACATAAAATCTTTTTTCGTCTCCTCAGAGGGTACCCGTAATATTCCCTTTGTACCGATTTTAATACAAACTTAATTTAGAACTAACATCTACACATTATTTCATTCTTTAGAATAAACTTTTAGATTTATGTTTGCTAACAATAAGGGAACAGTTGAAAATAGTAAATAGAAAAAGTTTTTGGTTAACCCTTTGGAGATGATTCACTGGTAAATGAACCTTATTATGCTTGTAAAAGGTTGGTCTTTTGTTACTGCGGTTTGTCCCCTCTCCTGGCTGTTCACACCGTTAACTCTAAATTAACGAGGTAACTGCCCAACTTAAGTTAGCGGAACCCAAGTAAGAACAATCGGAGACAGAAGTGATAACGAAAAGTTTTTAATATGGTCTCTTTAGTTGCGATACTGGAAACTGTCCGGTGGTTGACCTGGGGAGTTTCATTAGCAGTAAAAATACTCCTAAACTGTAAGTTTTTACTGATTTCAGCACCTGGGGGATTGCATTGCATTAGCTGCATCTTGGAAAATGGACATTTAAAAATAGGGCCTGATTAAGTTACAATTGTTTTATTTAATAAGTGCAATTATAATTTAAATGTCAATTTGACATCTTAATTCAATTTTACTTTGACTGACATTCCTAATTTGAACTACATACTCGTATAATAATTATTAAAAATATTATCCATTCAAATACGAAAATTGATGACCAGTGCGGATTGCCCAGTGACGACATAAATGGCTCTGAAACGTGGTTAAACTCAATCGGCCTCATCAGAAGATATACAGTCACCTCAAAGGGCAATGGAAAGGTCTATGTTTGAAGTCTCCGTTCAGGTCTCGTCACAGGAGAATCAAGTTTACTAACTCGAAAAATCGCCAAACCTTATTGGAGGTGGGCAGGGCACATTGCTCGCAGAACAGATGGTCGTTGAGGCCGAAAGGTTCTGGAGTGGCGACCGCGGACCGAAAAACGCAGCATTGGATGGCCTCCCACAAGGTGGAGGATGATTGACGGATGCGAAACGCACTGGGGGACTACTGAAATGATAATAATGATGACAGTTATCCGTTCAACATGAATGTAATGAGTACCTATATACCTCATTCAATCAAGAGGCCTAGGTCCTAAAAAGCTATATAAACATTCTGGAACTTGTTGACGCCCTGATGTAACACATGTTATTTCCTAATGTAAGTGTTTAGTAATAAGTTACAGTAATAAACGGCTGACCAACGCAATAATTTACAGCTAATGACTACAATTCAGCACTCCGTTCAGTACTATGTAATAACAGGCTTAATAAATGGGCTCGCGCTCTTTGTTACGTTATATTTTGTTTCTAGATGAAGTAATGAGAATTGCCTGCCTTTTTTTTTGTTTAAGAAACCTTGAATCTTACTCCGCCAACAAAATATACATTACTTGCTTTCAGCCAGCGATTTCGCCAACTTGAAAGAAACAAGTATATACGTATGACTACTGCTACTTTGTCAGTGACAAAGTAGCTTGACTTCCAAGTGGGAAACCCAAAAAAGGAACATAATTATGTAGGTTTAGTCAGTAAAAGTCTGACAAGTCGCCTATGATTTCCCACCCTTGAAAGAAAAATATGTTGGTGAAAGAATTTTTTAAATCAGTCCAATAATTTTTCAGTTTATTCAATACAAACAAAAATACAATTTATTTCTTTTTATAATAAATATTAGTTTAGAATAATAAATATACCAACAAACAAGGATAACACCGCTTTTGTATTCCTATCAAGTCTTGTCTAATGAGACAGAATAAAATATTTATTGTTACGACTACGTAAAGCTACATCTTTGATTCTACCCTCGGCTTTGCCTGTGTGAAATTGTCCAGCCTTCAAAGTTTACTTTAATAACAAACACCTAAACGTACAGACATTCACACACACAATACGAGAAGAAGAATAAGTCATCCCAAATGAATTCAACTTACGAACTGAAAAAGAAAAAATCGAGATATGAAAGTGAATCGTCAAAGAACATAATAATATTTTCAAAACACGCACAAGATAAAGTACCCACTCACATCGAATGCAATCTCCTAAAACCGTATTGCGTGCTTCCCAAACTGAAACATTGAATACAAAAATTTCAGTTGACTCGGCTTTATCGTATCCACGCGATTTTTTTCGCGCCATAAATCCAGATTTTCCATAGTCAGCATAAAATTAGAGCACATTTTCGCGTGTGCAACGGGGTCGGTGACCGGTAGCCGTTCGATAGCGACGCAGTCTAGTGTTGCGTTCCGACCACAGATCACGGAACCCCGCGGCTGGCAACGACTAGAAGCGCCATTATCAAAAATATTCGTGTCTGTGGAATGTGAGCATAAATTTTGACTGACGGACATATTTTTCAGAACGTCGAGTATAGGCAAGCAACATCGTGGGAAACTGCTTTGTGAGGAATTGGGGCTTAACAGCAAACAGGAAGATTTTAGTGATAGTACGGGCAGCTATAGATTAACGACAAACTTACGGCGTTTATAATAAACCGGTGGCATGTGTAAATTTTTGACAATGTCGAAGTATGTCAGTACCTGCTCTATGGTTGAATGCACACACACATGCACACAGTTGACTATGTCTATATGCACACGTAGGCGTGGTTAACCCTTCAATGCGACGTGATCGATTGCCTGCCAGTATTTGATTGGCAGTTATGTTTGTGTCGTAATGGTGGTGTGAATCCCGGCTAAATTGGGGAGGTCGCTTTATGTTGCTTAAATTAGTTATGATACACAAAGTTACTTGGGGACTTCTTAAACTTGTTTTCATAATGACATAACGTGAAACTTTTTATTAAAAAGTCGATACAAGTATACGATTGATACCTACAAATTTTCAAATTAGATTTAAAATTATTAACTTTTTTTCAAGCATTATTAAGTTGCCTTATTATTTTCAAGATCCAGAATTGAGAAAATATATTCCATAATTTATCACAATGTCATCCTGAACATCGTTTGGTTTTTTAAGAAAAATCATAATACTCTTCAAACCTTTTACTTTTTCATTCGGAATCACTTAGCATCCTAAGAAAAATGGCAGCACAAAGCTATAAAAACACACCTGGGGACACTTCGGGCTTCCCTTAAGACAGAGTAAGTGCCGAAACCAGACGAGAACTAATATATTCAGTCAGCGTGCTCAACACTGGAGACATGCTCATGATTAGTTCGGCTTAGGTTCACTGTTGAAGGGAGATTCAATTTCTGCTGACTGATAAAGGGATTTAGTTAAAAAGTTTTTTGTCTAACTCTCATACTTGGGGTTAGTATCGTAATTGATCTCATCGCCAACATCATAAGGATTTTTTTTTTTTGTAATACAAATATTAGTTGTTTGTGCGGTTTACTGAAATAACTTCTGCAATTTGTTTCGTGTGTATTTGTATTTTTTTTTATAATACCTCGATTTTTTTTAGTCTATCTGGCTATCCTTTTCCTAGCTTTGTTAGGTCTTCGTTGCGTTAGGTAGCGTTTTTGGGTGTTCAGTCGGAGAAACTGCCTACCTGACTTACATAAAATAGTATTTTTATCAAGAATTGTGTCAGATTTTCTGGTTTCTGACTACCCGTAATAACTGTCAAAGATTTAGGAGTACTGTACTAGCTACTAACTAACAACGTGCTGTTTTTTTATTTATATAAACTAGTGCTTGACTGCAATCCCACCTGATGGTAAGCAGTAATGCAATGGTAAGCCGCACTAGTTTATAAAGAGCCTGTTCACTCTAGCCTTGAAGACACCTAAATTATAATCGGACGGGAAAATAGCAGCTGGCAAACTGATCCACAACCTATGCCACAACCTAACATTTATATTTAATACCTAACTAGTTGTATGTAGATGACTTTTTTGAGGTCGGAAATCAACAAACGACTTCTCTCGCTTTACAGAGGAGCGTGTCAGACTTTTACTAACTAAAATCACCAATATCTGTAAGTTGCCCTTTTCGTCTCAACATGTGTATTCTTCAATAAGTAGGTACATTTCAGAGGGATGTCTGTCCTCAAGTGCCATGTAGTGAGATTGAATAGTTATTGCTAGTCAAACTGAGTAGATGGATGCTGTGTCTGTCTGGCGGCGCTTCGACGTTTATATTCAAAGGGCTGATGTCTCTTGTTCGTCTTTAACTCAAGTTTGAAATGAGTTTAACTTCTGTTTAATGAAGAGAGGGGTAAGACTTCTTATCGGTCATATAAAGTTCAAATCTAAGAAGTTAGTTACTTTATAAACACATATCTACATAAGTACATATTAATTAAAACTCTGGTATTCTCTTAGTATTACTTTGGTGATACTTTCGAGTGTTAAAAGAAATTTGAAAGTGGCACCAGTAGCAGAAAAGTTAAAAGGGCATTGTCTTGGTATAGTCATGTGAAGAGGAGTGATAAAAAGCAAGTTATTAAAAGAGTTATGATTATAATTATGGAAGGATGGAGAGGGAGAGAGAGAGAGGCCAAAGAAAAAATGAATGGATTATGTAAGGACTTACTTATAGAAAAGGGAGTCAGTAATAGCGTAACGGTGGGCTAGATAACAATGATAGAAAAAAAACCTGTTTCCGACCCCAAATTTATTTATTTATTTGGATCTCCAACAAAAGTCACACAGATACAGTAGAAGTCATGGGGTTCTTTAACGTATGCTCGGTTACAGGAGACCACAGCATGCACATATAACTAGGTCTAAGATAGAATGATTATTTATTATTATTTATTTATTTATTGCATTCATGTTGTGAATAGTTGTTACAGAAATCTATTGTCTCAAACACGGACCCTGCCCAAGTAACAAAAGCTTCTATAACCAAGGCGTTTTATCACCAAACAGTGATATAGTGGGCCTATAATGGTAAACATTGTGACTGCTTGTACTATAAAGGTTTTCAAGAGAGCTTTTTGGTTCTTTAAGATTAAAAAGCATTTAAGTTCTATAATTTAGCTCTTAAAATGCTTATAGGATCATACAATAGAATCTTTAAAGTGTTGCACTGTAAAAGATATGAAAAAAGCGATTATGGTACTATTTAGTATTATAGACCACCTTACTGACACTTTTATATATCTACTTTGCACTAATAATGTGTCAAAATGACGATTACAGTACTAATATTATAGGAGTATCATAAACAATATTACAGCATAAATCTGTGCTATAAAAGTACCTTGCACAACTATTACAAAACCCTTTAGCTTCTTAAAAGCTCCCTCAACACCGCTATGGGATTAGTTCTGTAAAATTCACGAAAACTCTTCTATAGTACTAAATAGTACCATAGCGACTCCTGGCGCAGTTGTTAAATAACTTAAATTCTAAATAACTCTATAAATGAGTTTGAGCTTCTGCTACGACACCTAAAGGGTGACATAGTCGTTTTCGATACAAATATGGCTGCTGTGGTCTGCCATGATGGCACATTAGCAGCACGGCTGGAGTCAATATGTACTATAGCAGCCATAGTCGGTACAAGTCCTTAATTTATTAATTAAAATTTTATTAAAACACGAAAATGATGAAGGCGCATTGTTAAATTTGAAATCAGCGTATTGATTTTACCGATAAAATTATTTTTGCAAGTGCAAGTTATGGTATAGTTACGGTTCATGAATGTTTTATAGTATGTCCTTTTGCAACAGTGGCAAATGACATAAAGCATAACTTAAATCAATATATTTTTTGTTCTTAAAGGACACTCAAGATGATACGATAACAACACGGACAAGTGTGATATAAAAGATAACTGGAATCGTTTATGGTTCAAAATACCACTATAAACATGTTTTGGTTACTTGTATAGTGCAAATTTGTGACATAAATGTTGCAGACAGTACTATTTTAGTACTAAAAAGCGTTTCACGACACTTTTCAATTTCAACTATAGAGCTAATGTATCACCGTGAGAGACTTTAAGTAATGTTTATAGAATAAATCAGTGGTAAAACTAGGGCCTTTTTGGGGTTTTGTAAAAGTTTACAACACCGCTATAGTACTAATCATGAATACTAATTAGCACGTCCTAAATCGTTTTCAGGGTTTTTATAGTACCAAATTTTGTTACTTGGGTGGTAGGGCACAGCAACATTTATATTATACAATTTTTACATGCATCATACAAATTAATTATTCACAAATATTTCATACATCATACAAATTAATACAGTTTTATACATAAATAATTATTATACTGGGTCATTCTATTAAAATTATTCCATACATTATTACATTAAATTATTATCATTATCATGTAGTTAATTATTTATTTATTTATTACAATAGCTTATCATCCATAAATTCTTTAATACTGTAATAACATTTTTCTAAAAGTACACATTTCAGTCTATGTTTAAAAATACTTAAAGATTTTTTAGACCTTATTCTATCAGGTAGTCTGTTGTAAATCTGAATGCTACGGTATTCTGGACTTTTTTTATACATTTCAAGTCTGGGCACTGGAAGGACTAATTTATCTTTACGGCGTGCATTTTTTTCAAAATTAAACATGTGTAAATGCTTCCTAACGAAAGTCGCTATTTCTAGTATGTAAATTGATGGTAGTGTTAAGATCTTATGTTTTATAAAGTATGGTCTGCAGCTATTTCTACGCTTTATATTAAATATAATGCGGAGGCATTTTTTTTGGGCAATAAATAGGTCATTAGCGTCTGTACTATGTCCCCACATAATGATACCATAACGAAGCCATGCGTAAGCATATGCGTAGTATGCAGATAAAGCGCACTCAGTTTTTGTGTTTACTTTAAGGACACTAAGTCCATATGAAAATTCTGATTAAAAATTCACAAACTAAATACAAAACAGATAAGACAAAAACACATTCCAATATTATGTCAAATTAAAACTAAAAACTAGGGTTAAGATACAAAGGTCAAAGGAAATACATAGTCATTGGTCAATTTGAATTAAAACTGAACTAAAAAATTTGAGTGACAATAATAAATAGGTCATGGGTTAAATTGAAATAATATTATGAATTAATAAATTGGTGTCAATTATTAAAATTGTAACTTATAAAATAATAATTAGAATTGTAAAATGAGAATAAAAAAATACTTAAGATGATACTTAAGATGACTAATTATTTAATAAGGACTAGTTATGAGAAATAGGAACTATGGTACAAACATTGTTATACCAAATAACAAAAAACAAGGGTAAGAAGATGGCAAACCGAAATCTGTAATCTATTTATTATACTAAACAATTACGTAGCTGTGAATGATAAAAAGTTTTATCAACCAAGTAAGAACTTCCAGAAAAGGAGAAAAATATAATTAAGATAATAATTCTTCCAAAATCTCTGCGAACAATTTCAATAGAGCCAGAAAATTATTTACATAATTTCTTTACTCAAAGCTACAAACTTCTATGACATAATTGTTAAGAAATATATGAAAAGGTTTGTTCTTTCACAAATCTTGGGACTCACAGAATTCTCTCTGCATAAAGATGATTTATCTCGAGAGCAACATTCAGGGACTCTGACTTCACAAAAACAGCGAGACCGGCTTTCCTTCAACCACATTTACGAAGTAGATTTTTCAGCATTTTTTCTTAGTTCATCAAGCTCTCTTACCAAATTAATGCTTTTTGCGAGTTAATTAACTATGACTCAATCAGTTATCAAATTGCTCAGCTTAGATCAGCCTAGTTTCTTTTTTTCTCTGTTATCTAATTAATCATTCGCAGCACTATTTTCGTGAACAAACATTGAAATTGAAAAGATCCATTCAATCTTTCAGAGTTCAAGTTCTCGACTTCTACCTCGTCTTAAGATTTTTTTTGTAAAACTGTTACCACATTTTTCAAACATTAGAATAAAGGTTTCATACACAAAATGTGGCTCAGAGATGTTTTTTATTTTTTTATTAGGTGGTAAATTATCCAATGACTTTAGGGTGGGGCGGGAGAGCCTTCTTCTTCTTCGCGTGTCGATGGCAAAATTAACAAAATTCCTTGCCTGGTCCAGTATTCAGCCACGGCTATGCCATCCACCGATGCTGTCATTAGGTCCCTACGTGAACAGGTAATAGGGCACGTGATGCAGGATGTAAGGTGGGACATGGTCTGCGGAGAGACGCCGCACAAGCACAGAAGATCAGAACCGTCCGAGAATCCCCATCTGTGGAGATTGTCTTTACTGCGCCCAGCCTGGGTGTGGAGTCTGTTTAGAGATTTCCGGGTTAGCCATAGCAGCTCGTGTCCAGGAGAGAGGCTTTCCGACGGCTCGATAAAACCGTCAGGAGGTTTGAAATTCTTACGTCAGAGGTCGCATTTATCTCGTCGGTCGCATATATCTATCGGGAGAGCCTGTCACACGTTTACTGTCTAAAACTCACTCCTATGTTCCTTCTTTGCCTTGTGTTTCAGAGTCACAGGGATTCCTTTTGGAAGACCCATGGCCCCAGTAGGCTTCGGCCCTACTGGGCCTTTACAGTTTTGCTGACAACTCCTTGAGACACACGTGGAACATTACGCGCCGACAACGATTTGTGTTCATAGCCCAGACGGTTACCGGACGGCCGGACGCATTACGCATCCTTGCGGCTGGGGCATGAGGATGTCCGTTCCCTCACGCGTGATTTAATGACATAATGACTTACATAGCATACGTATAAATCTCAAACTTACAAAAGAAACTGATACCAACAGACCTTTGCTAACAAACAGAACTACTTTCATTAATCAAAACTACACAAGGAAATCATCCGTCAACAATCCAGGCCAAACACTGTCATGCAGAAAAACTGGCCCAGTTATCGGTGACGTGATCCTTATTTAACAAAAACACTCGATCTAACGATATCTGGGTCCCCCAATGTCCCCATATTACTTTGCGAATCGTCTGTCCCGAATACATTGTAAATTCAATAACTGAACCGGGTGACCGCGAAACCTGAAACCCTGCGTTGAATAAAAAATGCGTATCACCCCTTATATTGGGCTTAAAATGTGCTACTGACACCGGATACCGGTGTCGATATGAATTCTATAGGTAGACTAGGACCTAGATACAAAGAGTAAATATGAAACTTGAGTCAGCTTAATTTGGAATAGGAGGTTTTCAGGTATTTGGTCCCTAAAACCTTTTTATGGACTAGGTATTACTCAAAATAAGTCTGCAGACTACTTTTGTAAATTACAAATAGGCTCACTTTCGATCACTATTTTATGCTACTCACACATATTTTCTACTCTATCAATGTCTCAGTTTAAAGGATGCTTTAGGAGAAAACACTGGCTTCAAAGAATTTCTTCTTAGCTGTACGCACTAAAAAGAAAATTCCAAAACATTCTGTGCTTAATACTATAAACGCAATCAATCCCTGTAAAAATCCAAACGTTTTTATTTTCTAATGCACAAATATTATTATTAAATATTTTTATATGTATATGTGCGTTTCAGTACATATTTGTAGCTTCTTCTCGCTCAAACATCTGAACGGGCTTGTATGAAATTTGGCGCGAGCTATATAAAATAGCGTAAAAATCGTTTTGGGAACACATTTACCTATTGTGAGTTCTGCTAGGGGTCTTTACTAAGTAAAGATGGAATAGGTTACTTTTATGCAAGCATGTTCCATCGTCGGCCACATCATCGGTTACCATCAGGTGAGATAGTGGTCAAACGTGAGCCTATATTTAATAAAAAAGTGGCTTTCTATTTGACATCCACGTGTAAGCCTTTTATTGTTGCATTAATAAAATCAAAACGATTCAAACAATTGATGTTTTAACCTCACAATAACAAACTGAATTATAATTGCGAGTGGGAATATGTAAATGTTTGAATAATTAGATTACTTATTCCACTGCGTGGGTATCGATAAAATTCGGGATTGTTTTGAATTTTCATTTTATAAACAAAAGTTGAACTCAACAGAGAGTGGGTTTAGCCTTGAGCAAGCCAGCCCACAGCAGCCACGGCAGTTTCACAGTGTCTCAAGACGAAAGTCTATGACAAGTGTGTGTTGCCAGTGACGACATATGGCACCAAGATCGCCGACATAGCACGAAGAATCGCCAAACTAAAGTGGCAGAGGGCAGGGCACATTGCTCGCAGAACGGATGGTCAATGGGGTCAAATGGTTCTAGAGTGGTGACCGCGCACCGGAAAAGGCAGTGTTGGAAGGCCTCTAGGTGGACCGATGACCTGGTGAGAGTAGCGAGAATGCGGTGGATGCGAGACGCACAAGACCGTTCGTTGTAGCGATACTTGAGTGAGGCCTATGTCCTACAGTGGACGTAACTACTAAGAAATATTATTGATTTAACTTCAAATGTGAATAAGCCACTTTTTATTATTGATAGAAACGTTTGCCTAAAGGAACCTAAATATACACTTTTGATTTAAAGATCCTTGAAGATTGTAGCTATTAGGAAACACAGATTCCGGTATGGATTTCTACTCCTCCCTTCTACACTTTTTGTGCATACGGGTAGGATATCCACCATGTACCGGTGGAACATTGCCATACGGCTGGTAGTCCGATGCCGGAACGGGCTAGGCGAAATAAGTTATGCAATGCCTACAAACACTCTCTGAAATGCAACCGGTAGAAAATCGACCAGTTAACATCTCGGCATCAGTGCTCAAGACTTTAAAGTTTCGACTGTACGAGGGCATCATACAGATATATGTAGGTAAATCCATAGTCCACCACATCACCGATTACCATCAGGTGACATGGTCGTAAAACCCATAACAGTTATAATTTTCTCACTTTTTCTTTATCCTCACATATTATTGTAAAACTAAGTCCCCCACCTTGTCTGCCTGTATGAACGCCATAAATTCAAAAACTTCTGATGAGATTTTGATAAAGTTTGTACCAATAAACAGAATGATACATAAGGAAGGTTTGAATGTATAATTCAGGCATATATGTAAAAAAAGGCTGAGTAATCAAAAAGTAACATCCGTGCTAAACTGTGGTGAATTGCCTGTTTCATATATTGCTCTTTGTGCCAATAGCAAAGAAGAAGAAGAGAATCTTTAAGTCGTAAGAAAATTAAGACAATTTTTATTATTAGGTAGATAATGGATCTTAGTAGGTAGTAGTCTGGCCACTTATTTTCTTTAGCTTTTTATTCTAACGTAACCTCAAAAGGGACGTCGGAAGGTGCTCGTAAATTAATTCAGTGAGGTGAATACACCGGTTGTGGGACAGTGGAACAATCAAGATACATTGTACGTAAGCTTTATTAATTACCAAGTAGGTGATAACCCAGATAATGGAGGGGCAATACATGCGGTTTTGATCGTTTCCAGTAATAACTAAAAGATAAATTATATCAGACCTCATTTTTGTATTTATTTTAGACGTAATATAATATACTATCATAACAGTATTTATAAAAGGGTATATCTAAAGTGTACCCACGTTTTGGTATAGCTTCTGCCGTCTAGGAGCCGGGAATCATCCTGCGACTCACTACGCCCAGGGCATCTCTGACCAGGTTATAAAGATCGTCCCCACCTTATGCTTTCCATCATCTCCTTTCCTTACACTACACACAGCATGCAGCCTACAGGTCTAATAGGTCGCCTTTTTCAATAAAATAAAACCAAAATTTATCTGCCGATATTCACGTCTTTTACTTCAGCCAATTACGACTCAATATAAATCAAAGTTCATTCAAGTTATCTAAGTGCAGGTTCAACAGCATCTTATATATCAATTGCAAAACTTTAGAAATCACTCTCTCAGAGACTATGTTGCATCGAGTTCAGTTCAAGAAAGACGTATGTCATAATTACGAGTATGTTACTTATGACGCATTGAGGCAAAAACCAAAGTGTTTTAGGGTTCTGTAACCAAAGGATAAATTGGGACACTATTACTAAGACTGCGCTATCCGTCCGTCTGTCGGACTGTACGTTCGTCTGGCTGTCTCATAAACCGTGATAGCTAGACAGTTCGAATTTTCACAAATGATGTATTTCCGTTGCCGCTATAACAATAAATACTAAAAAAAGAATAAAATTTAAGATTTAAAATCAATCTCACTCTTTATAAATAGAGTAAAAGAGCACTACCTCTCCTCTCAACCGTCATAGTTATATATTGTATATATTATATCTGATATTTATGTATAGTCATATAAGTATTTTATTTTATATTTAACTACAGATATTATGTATTATTTGATAGTTTAGATTAAGATTTCACACTTTCTTCTTCTCTTGTTTCCTACACACTATTGTCTACATTTCTTTTAATTTCTCCTTTCGCAGGTCTGCTGGAAGAAATTTTCTTTGGAAATAAGCAGCACCTTTGTACTATTATATATTACGTGTTTGTATCTTTTTCTGTTCTATTATGTGTACGTAAATTGTAAAATAAATATTTAAGTGGAGCTTTTAAACAACAAACGTGATGTTTTTGCCGTTTTCTACTACAGACGATACGGAACACTTCGTGCGCAAGTTCCAATCGCATTTAGCGAGTTTTTTTATTAATAAAAACATAGATAAACCTTTTATGGAACTTTATGATCCTCTATAAAGTTCCATAAAAAGGTCTATCTATGTTTTCAACTGTTGAAAAGAACTGGAGTGTGAAAATCGAATCGAGATTGGTCTTTTAGTAGATTTTCACAGGGATTGAAATTTGGTTTCAATCTACAGAGAAAATGAGTTTTCCTTCATAGGCAAGCGATTTTATAACATACCTACAATTATATTTCACAGGTAAGGAAATCCAACATCAATGTTTTGGTTACGTGTCTGTGTACTTCCTAGTCTTTGAACCAGAAATTTGTTTTTTTTTTTCTATTAATAAAAATATGATATTTTTCCTTCCTTATTAGGGTGCGTTCCCAGTGACGCAGAGCTAAACGGAGTAGAGAGAAGCGGTTTGTCAATTATCTAATCACATTGCTTAAAATATCCATTCCGCATCAGTAGAAACAGTTAAGCGTAGTGGGCTGAGTAGATTTTCAAATAAAAGAAATGAACACGCAGCCCCAAGTTGGACAGAAAGAGTCAAGCAGGCTGTAGTGCTTAGTAGCGTAGTGCGAAGCGAAGGGTAGCACAAATCACTCCGCCCCGCACCGCTTCAAATGAAATACTGGCCACTTACACTTGCGATTGTTAAAGATGACATATTCTAGAAATGTAGTAGGTTTTTATTTAGAGAATCCTTTATTAAGCGCAAGTTCGATCGTGTATGGAATACTGCTCTCATCTTTGGGATGAGTCTGCCAAATACCAGCTTGATGTCAACATCATCATCGACAGCCTTTTAATGTCCCCACTGCTGGGACTCAGGTCTCCTCTCTAGAAGAGGGAATGGGCATGAGAAGCAAGCCATGAAGATCGTCAGCAGTGATACACTTGTCAAGTCAAAACTTCAAAATCTACGCTGAGTTGCTAGCCTGCCGGTTTCTATCGTTCACATTTTGGGGAGTGTGCTTTGGAATTGCACAATTTAATTTCGCCAAGTCCGTTCCATCATCGGACCCCTAGACGTACGGCGTTACACCACCGGCCATACGTACAAAGGGCTTTAGGAATACATTCATTGTGCGTACAGCTAAAGGAGAGGGATTCCCTGCCGGAGTCTGTTTTTTCTGATAGCTACAATTTCAACCTGAGGTTCTTTAAGTCAAGAGTGAATAGTTTACTTCTAGGCAGGCGTGCTTCATCTTCGACCATATCGTCGCTTACTAAAGCTCCACGCCACTTGAACCGCACCTTTATTCCGTGCTTGTAACGAAACATAATATAAACAATCTAAATTTGTACGAGTATATTTAGAGATCAGCCTTCTTTGACTACTGTAGCAGATAGACATCAAAATTAGCGGAATAACAATTTGGTTTTCTACGAATTATATTATTAAAGGTACACACAGAGTTATTTCCAGAAAATAAACGAGTAATATTGTAAAACATAGCTTATTTGACAAAATCTATCATGTTTGTTTACGGGCGCGTGTGGGCGAGGGTAGTGACGTATTCATGTACTTACATATTTTTGCTACACGTGGCTACAGTATCCTGTTACAGGCAACGAACGACCATTGGCCTGACAATGACCTGGAACTTAGCAACGTGTTGTTGTTTTGGTTTTTAGTCCCGAAATTAACAACTTTTAGGATTCCATACCTCAAATGAAAAAGAAACGGCACCTTTAAAGAATCACTTTCTGTCTGTCTATCAAGACTCTTTATCTTCCTAGATCCTGAATTTTAGCATGAAAATGCATTTTGGAAGATCTCATATCACAAATATAGGAAAAATTCTGAAAACTGTAACTTTTTGGTTACTTGACAGAAAAAAACTTTTTTGCGATTCGTAAAAATCTTTGAAACTTGATTCGAAAACTGAACTGTTTTCATAGTCCAGTTGGTACGGAACCCTAAGAGCGCGAGATCGACTAACACTAGCTCGGATTTTTCTTTTATAAAACGTTAGAAGTACTCCTGTGTCGTGGGTGAGTTCACGAATATGTAAATTCATATGCAAAAGTATTTACAGGCCATACAAATATTCATTGTATGTGGGAATCGAATCCGCGACTCGTAACGCAGCAGCCATTCGCTTAACTACTGAGCCAAGCGTGTCCTCAAGTTGCAAAGTGTTCTCGTCTAAGACGTTTTTATTTACTTATATTTTGCAATAGTAACTAAAATATTTGGTACAGTAGATTCTTTATCGATCATATTAAAACGTACTTAGATAACTTTAATGTACACTGTTAGTTTAATGTCTAACATAACAGTAAAAAACTTAATACGATGAAATAGAGCATAAAATGCATAGCTTACTTCTAGGCAAGCATGCTCCATCGTCGGCCACATCATCGCCAAAACATTAAAAAAAAAAACTACACTATTTGCATCGTATTTAATGAATGCACCAAAACTGGATAAAACTGCATATTTTCCGCAATCTCACTTCAAGAAAATGTTATTTGATCATTATATCTACTTACAATTACTATTAAAAATATCGATTTTAATCACAAAATTTGATAAAATAACTTTATAATCTTTGTATTTCGAACAACTGTAACAAAAAGGCTACCACATATGAAGAAACACAGTCATATAATAATCTATCAAATAATATTAAAGACAGCCAATCGCTTGCAGTATTTAAAAAATATTTCACTAATAATTAATTTTCTTGATTGCTGTATTAAGCTCACTATTAATTGAACTATGTATTGTTCTTAAACAGTAATAAATTCGTTAAACGTAATAAAAATTACCAACTACAAGGCATGCTTCGAAAACTGCAAGTTACTCGTAGAGAAGAGCCTTGTGGGCCAGGGGGGGTATTCACCCCTGTAAGTGGGTCATGGGGTGAGCGGTGCTGCTACCTGGTATTACTTTTATAGATTGCGGTTTTACTTCAAGGTAACTCGTTAATACTGAAGTAGTGCATTCGACATGAAGGGACGGATAGGCTGAAAGTCAGCCTCAATTAGATAATATTACGCTTTATATGTGTTGTGATATACTACTGTATGTATGTTTGCGTTGTATGTATTTGTTTAGTTATGTACTGTATACTATGACAGGGCAGGACATATCTGCCGCATGCTCGGTAAACTGTGGTTCAAAGAAGCACACACACGGGGTTGTGGCAGGCCACGAAGAAGAGAGCACAGACGAACTAAATCGATTTCGCCTGAACTGAAAGAAGGAAGCATGGACTCGAGACAAAATAAGCTAACGACAAAAAACGAGAAACGCACAAAAAGTTTTGGGAACACATTAATTGTGCGTACAGCTAAGGAGTGGAATACCCTGCCGAAGTCTGTGTTACCTGGTATCTTACAACTTTCGGATCTTTAAGTCAAGAGTGAATATGTTACTTCTAGGCAAGCGCGCTCCATCGTCGACCACATCGTCACTTTCTTTCGTGAGATAGTGGTCAAGCGCGAGCCTATAAACAATAAAATAACTACATAATAATACTCGTATTATGATTGATCAATAAATGTTTTAATCTTCCTTTCAGGCGTCTCACATAGTGCATAACTTCACAACTTCATTCCCCGAAGAGTTTGAAACCAATTGCAATACATTAGTTATGCAAATAACAAATTAGATTAGCTCGAGAATTGGAACCCTTAAGTCTCTAGGCCCTACGCAAGTAATGAAATATTAATCACACCTAGAGTAATGGGACTAACGAAAATTAATCAATCCAAAAACCTAGTTAAAAACTGAAATATCATAGAACCAAAAATTACAAGACATGTGACATCAACCAGCCTGCTCTGGGCTTTTAAATTATTAATAGCTTCACACAACCTTCACATTAAAAGAATGTTTCATTGACAGGATAGAAAAAATAAATTTTAAAGCTTACGATGATGCAAAAAAAAAATCAAAAATAAAATACCATAAAAAAATAAGTAAGTTGAAAATGTCTTCAATGACTCACTGTACGATTATGTAACTGGTTAAACCAGGGACATAGGCAATCTTGAACATAATATCATATCAAACATATTTTTATTACACAATTCATCGATTTTGGCACAGGATAGCTTATATCCCAGATTAACACTTACGTAATAATTTATAATGGATACTCGGAACCTTACACGGTCAAAAAATAAAATATCAATGTTAACAAGTCACGATAAATAAAATCAAATGCTTAACTGGAACTTCAGACAGAAATAAGCGACAATCCAAAGAAAATTCAAAAGGTTTTAGTTTTTTTTTTAATAAATCAGATTTTATTTTCACCTAATTGCCAAGTACTCGTATAACCTAAATGTAGTACCTACCTATTGATTAAAATTTCAACATAGAATTCGGACTCGTAGGTATTTATTATTTTTATCATTGCGCTACGCAGTTATTGCCGAACCGCTCGTTGTGGTGACTCTTGGGGGTGGTCTATGTCCAGAAGTGGACATTTTTCGACTGAAATTATGATGATCATTGCGATTCTTCTTATCGTATCGATAGTTTTCTTTTCCCTCAAAGTTTTTGGGCCCAGTAGGTTGCCACGTTTACAGCGGCCTCAGTGGCATTTTTGAGGTCCTCCAAAGTGCAGGTGTAGGGACACTTTGGGCATTCCAATAAGTGGGCCATCGTCTGGTCAGGAGCACCACACTCGCACTGGGCGCATTGCGATATTATCATTTGACTTCTCGTGATCACTACTGTCATAGGGAAGGTAATAAATCATAAAAAAGAAACAAGTTCCTAGTCTAACCAGCCCCCATATTATATACGAGTATAAAGGTACATAAACATTTCCACATAATTAACTTTAACGTGTACGTTAACGTTACGTCTTCCGACGATATTACTTTATGTTGTAGTCGGGCACTTAATATCTATATAATGTTGTAGGAGCTCTTTGAAGACGTTCCTAGTATGTTAACGACTTATTTATAGACAGATTTGTCAGAGAAACCTCAAAGGTTTTCCGAAAATGTGGAATATTCGAATTATGCTTTATATAAATACTTTTGACTCAATCTTGCTTGTTAATATACTATATAGCTACTAGCAGCTTCACTCACGTATAATATGTCGAAAATCATCTTACTGGAGCATGGGTACGTATCAAAATCCCGAAAGTTCATAATACCTATGATTGAAATACCGACGTCTAAAACACCGAAATTCAAAATACCGAAAGTTTTAAATGCCGATAGTCGTTATATCGAAACACAAAATACCGATGTTCAAATGCCCGAAAGGACGAAATCCCGAATGGACGAAATCCCGAATGGACGAAATCCCGAATGGACGAAATACCGATGGATGAAATGGTTAAAATTTTGAGGTTAGGTTAGGATATTTTTCGCAACACTACCTACTATACTTGCTAAGATAGCTCGACGGAGCCCCGCTCCGCGGGGCTCCTACTTCTGGGTGGTTTAAAAAAAAAAAAATCCGAGTCAGGGTGCCCTAAAATTCCGCCCTAAACTTTTGTTTTAACTTATGATATATACCTATTATGTTAAGCTCCTTTTTTGTCATTGTCTTAGAGATTTTAGTCTTTGGATCAGCGAGTGAAGCGATCTCGGGACCTTAAGGCACTCCGACACGGACAGGTTAGGTTAGAAGGGTGTGGCGGAGTCTAGTGAGCGAGCGAAGCGAGCGAACACAGACTCCGCCACACCCTTCGTGGTTATTTTTTTTGTAAACCCTAGAGCCCTAGTACTTCAGTAGGCTCCGACTACGCTTTTTTGGCAACTTTTAAGTGTTTTGACCTAACCTGGTTTACAAAAAATAGTTTTTTCGGAAACGGTGGCAATTTCGGGATTTTGTACTTCGGGATTTTAAACTTCGGGATTTTAAACTTTCGGGCAAATGAACCTTCGGGATTTAAAACTTTCGACCAAACAACCATTCGGCGTTTCAATTATCGGGATTTCGTCTATCGGTATTTTAAAATTCGGTCTATTAAAATTCGGGATTTTGATACGTACCCTGGAGCATACTACTAGAATTTTTTTCCATAAATCTATGTTTATATACATGTTACCGGCAATCTAATCAAATCCTATACAATATAAATGCGCAGCCGGTAATGTATGTAGAAAACAAGAGCAGGGAAGGAGGTGATGTAATTTTAGGGCACCCCAACACGGACAGGTTAGGTTAGGATTTTTTTGTCACCACCTGAAAATAAAAGCTTTACTTTAAACAGTATTCTAAAAATTGCCTAGGTATTGTATAGAATACCAAGTTATTCAGATTGCCGGTAACATAATATAAATTAGCATAATATGGGAATGATAAAGTATTGGCGGTAAGGTAAAAGAGGGGGGCTTTGAGAAGTCGCTAAAGAGGCACCTTGGCGTCCTATTGATGCAGGTCTTAACCTAACAAGACCAGTTCGGGAGGTCCCTGTTTCAGATTCGTGAAGCAGTAATGCAAGCGAAGGTGATGGCTGCAATCATGAGAGAATGGCCATCTTCAGGCTCTGATCACCATCGCAGGAAAGGAGTAAGGAATAGATGGCTCACCGTCTAACCATTCGGTAAGGATCAAGTCAGAGTTAACGGCACGTAGAGACCCTCGCGCACACCTTCTTGCTTCACCCTAGAAGGGGAAAAATCACTTAAGGATTTCCTACCTCAAAAAAAAGACAATACTGTGTACAAATAGTAGGAGTAGGATATACAAATCGTTATAAAAAGAAAGTCTCTCTAGGCCATGGTCTACCTGTGTGGTGTAATATAATAACAATAATAATCATAAATATATTTATAATAATAACTGTAAGTCTGTCTGTCATGATTTTTAGTCTACATTGCTACTCATTTTTATGAACTTTATCAATTTAACAATCAAATGAAAATGATTCTTAATATACTACTGAACACGTTCTAATATTTAGAAAGTTTAGTTTGCAAGACAAGCTGACTATGCCAAGTCATGCTGTTAAACAGGACATATCATCATCATTTCAGCCCAAAGACGTTCACTGTTGGACATAGGCCTCCCCCAAATGTCGCCACAATGAACGGTCCTAGGCGTCTCGCATCCATCAAATTCCCGCAGCTTTCAGCAGGTCATCGGTCCATATTATAGGAGGCCTTCTAACGCTTCGTATTCCGGTAGGCAGCGGCCACTCCAAAACCTTTCGGCCCCAACAATAGGACATATTCAATATGCCAAAAATAACATTGAAAGACCCCCACAGATACTTTCATAATAGCCAAAACTTAATCTATATCTTACGTGAACATTAAACCCAATGCGAGTCACAAAACCCCTGAGGGTTAAAAACGTGACTCTATTACGTCATTAAGTCGTGAACTCACAAGGTCATAATAAACATAATAATTAAAATCTCAAGAGTTTAACACCCTATCTTTCATTATCACTGGAACAGCTCTGTGAACTTTGATCGCAGGATAAAGACCTTTACATTGTAATGATACTTAGTATGGAGTCCCTACACTTAGTTATGTGTTCGCATCCTGGGCAATCAAGTTAATCAGTGCATGTGAGCAACGGCACAGGAGTAACCCCTGGGCCAGTTTTAGTGCTCGACCGGCCGTCAGTCCTGACGATGCGCATGTAATATGCTGGCTCGTAGGTTGGCACGTTGTACTAGAGAAATGAAAGTGAACTCACTCTGTTCAAGTCGTTTTGCCAGTCCGTCTACACGTGCAGCAAGTTAGACATATGCAGAGGACCTACAACGTTCTTCACATTCAGTTTAATAACGCCTTTAGGATGTTGTTGGAACATATAGAACATATAGATAGCTTTCAAGCTATTCTTCGAAAGAGAACAGCATCTTTGATGCAAAGGATTCGCGGGAGCATCAACAGCATTTGATGGTAATTGCTGATAAGCCGGATTGCCACTTCCTGGAGCACTGGACTCGTATGCACAGCTGCAGGTCTGGTGCAGCGGGAAGTGGGCACTATTATAGGTACATGAACTGATTATGAATTGAATTATTTTGACTTTATTTATTTATTTTATAATTTATTTATTTATGAGCAATGTTACTAACATAGTTTTTAAGTGCTACTAACATAATATGGATGTAATAATCTGAAATAAATAAATAATAACAATAATTATAACCGACCTTTCTGCAATTTGTAACATTCAGTAATCTCCTGACCACCCAAACTAGCCGGACTGGTTAAGTTACAAACACGTACAGGAAATGGACATCTTCGGGAACGTTTGAAAGAGGCCTATATATAAGTCTATAGGCTATCCGTGGCCCTAAAAACAAATGAAGTACACAAGTGGGCCTTAGTCAGTAAAAGTATATCACGTTACACCTGGGCTGGGAGAAATCATTTGATGATTTTTCACCTCAAAAGAAAATTCCTAAATCGGGGCAACAGTTAGTTAAAAAAATGACACTAGAGTAGAAGTTAGAAAGCTTTGATTCGAATAATATAAAATCTAACCTTCTGTTTATCTATCATTATCTGTCACCAGCAGTTTTTGAATTACTAACTTCTACTAGCTGTTTTGCCCACAAGAAATTAGCTTATCATAGCCTGTCTCTTAGTAATAAAGTAGCTTTCTACTAATAAAAGAATTTTTAATATCAGATCAGTAGCTTTTTGAGTTTATTAATTACAAACAAAACTACAAACATATGAAATAATCCTCTTTATAATATTATTATAGAAATATTCTGTGAGAAATATAGACATTGATTTAATATATAGAGAACTGACCGGTTGTTTACGAAAAAAACTTCTTTTGTAGATGCATAAAAAATGAACGTCTTTTTTGAGGATTGGAAATCATGACAACAGGCAGTGACAGACTTTTACATCAATATTACCCATTCGCTTTTCTTCGTGGAGATTAAATATGGCGGTTTGACACATTCTATTTACAAGCTGTCAAAAGGGCCATTATTATTGCTCAAATAAAATTTATCATGCGATTGAGAAATTGGTGCTCTTGGGAAGTCTCACTAATATCTATGTGTGCGGATGTTATGACTGAAGATATATTTTAATTAGGACCATTTTCGAATAGTCAGAAAACCTTATTCTAAGGAACAAATATGACAGTTTAGCAGCTGTTGCATGGGAAACACTAAAATGTCAAACCGCCATATTGTTCTATAAACAAAAGTTATCTGACAGCTGAAAAAGGGGTACCTACACATTCACTTTGCACGCTGCAAGCGATTTTATGGCAGTACACTTATCCATGAGCTCTTAATTGGAAATCGATGTAGTTTTAAATTACTTAGTTCCCGAAAAACAAAAAGCATTGGAAACTTTTAACGACTATAGGTTTTACATTGAAATGCACCAGCAGTTGTGACATTACCTTTAATTATTTATTTTAGGTTCAAAAATCATCAAATAAAAATTCCAATTTTAGGTCGAGCAAACGACAGAGTCTGGTGTCTAATGGAGCGTTTTGATGGCGCGGTTAGCGCCATGGTTGAGCGATCGGCTGCTGCGAATGGATGTGTAATTAAAGCTTGTGCAACAAAACTCTACCGCGACTCATTATTATTCGAATGCACGCTTGTGTGACACACTGACTGTTTGTTAACAGAGACGCGGCGCGTTGGGCGATCCGTCGTACATTGCGATATATTTGTGTTTGCGCATGCGATGACGCGGCGCACTGCTGCAATGTACAACGAACGCCCAACGCGCTGTGCTACGCGCCCCGTCTCCGTAAACCAGCACTTAGATTGTGCTACAGTAGTTCGATACTGCAGCAGTGCAACAAACAATCGACCATATTGTCAGATATTTACTGGTTAAAACCTACCCGTGTTCTTTCAGTTGCGTTCTAGGATCTAACGCGTTAATTCTTTCAAACAATCCTGCAGCATGTGGTATTATCATCAACTGTCATAAACAGTTGTAGTTAGGCACGTACTAAGCACTTCATATTTTGAACAGGCCTTTACTACTAAAGTTTCCATCTAGATACAGCAAAATGCACGTATAAGGCATCTCCCTTGTGGCAAGAGTTAGGCAGTCAAATATGAACGAAGCTAACGGACCTATGCGAACAAATAGAACCTTGTTATGACGCCCCCTAGCGGCGCTGAAGTGAAGCTTGTGTTGTCTGTTTTAATATGAAAACTTTCAGTTTATAGGTTTTTAATTACAAATAGGTTATTAAGAAAAGCATGTCGAATATGTTTTACGATTTTAAGAACATAATTCTCTAAAAAACATTGCAATATTCACATAAAAGAGTAACATTAAAAAAGTATCTTAAAAATCTATCTCAATATCGGGAACTTACTAAAAATCTAATGACAATATTATTATAAAGGCGAAAGTTTGTGCGTTTGTTAGTCCCACACGCTCAAACTTACGTCGGAATGGATATAAATAAAATTTGGCACATGAGTAGAACATCGTAAAATTTATGGAAAGTCTTGTACGAATTTTATATATAACTTGTCGTTCTCACCTCTCACCCAAGCCTCCGTAGTTGTGGGCTTGCAGATAAAGAGCAAGGGGTAGTTCGCCGTCCGGCTGTCCGGTAATTGCCCAGACCGAGCCTGAATCGTTGACATCGCGTAGTGTTCTACGCGCGTCTCAGAGAGATGTCAGCAAAACCGTAGGGACCTTGCAGGGCCGAAGCCTACTGTGGTAGGCGACAGTAAAAGTCTGACACGCTTTCCCGCTCCACTCTACACTCTCGCCTAAAAGGTTTCCTCGATTATGGTACTCGAATATTAAATCACAATCACATAGCAACCTAAACTCAAATCATACAATTTATACGAATCCTAAAATTGTATTCAAGTAGATAACTCCTGGATTTACGAACCCTTACAAAAGCATTTCCATAAATGAGTATTTATCATAATTCTCGTAATTTTTATTTAAACCATTCACGAGCATGAATTTCGGAGTGCTCGTGAAGGCTTTGAGCTACACATTATATGGATGTAGCGTGAAATCTTTTAGTATATAATATATTGGTTTTACCCCGAATTTGTCTCGCGGATCAGTGCATCTTTTTGGAATGATTAGCGTTTGTCAGGTCCTTTAGATTACCTTCTATGAATTAACAAATAAATTGACCTGTGTACATAGGTACACAGGTCAATTTATTTGTTAATTCATAGAAGGTAAAATACATGTAAAAATGAAGTATGCATTGATGCGAACACAAACTACGCTCACATACACAAGACACCCAGATCTGGAACAAATGTCTGTAGGCCATACAAATATTTGGAAGACCTCCAACTCCACCAAGGTGGAGTGGCGACCTGGTAAGTTGCAGGAATCCAATGGATGAGAGGCACAAAAGACCGGTCGTTACGGTGACTATTAGCAGAGACCTATTACCAATATTTTAGCCGGGAGACGTTCACTTCTGGACTGTGGACGTCTTTTAGCTCATCGTCACTTTCCATCAGGTGAGATAGCAGTCAAGCGCAAACCTATCAACAATAAAAAAAAAAATGACGATGAGGATGAAAGACGAAGGAAGTAGGTACTTTTATAAATACAATTCGCAGAAAATTAAGATCAGAGAAATTTCGGCAGTTCGAATTTTAATACTTTGTACTGTCCACAGTAGATGTATAATAAAATTAAGGTTACAACACCAAATTCTGTGTCCAAAATTAAATAAAGGAAGACAAAAATAGCCCGCGTTTATTCACAAAAGGATAAAATTAGAATCTCTTTGCTAACATCCCAATTACGGGTGACAAACGTTGGCGGCGTTGGCCCATTGTATGATGTGTTCTAATCCTCGAATTGTTCAGAAGAATATACCACGCATTTAACACAGATAGATATCTACGAATTCCTTTATGAATCGGTTTCTTTATTTAGCTCTTTGTTATCATCAAATTGAAATTGGGTTGTCTGAATGTCATATGAATTATCTACTGGTAGAATAAAAATATGCGTTGATTGAACATTAATACCAACACGTTCAATTGTAAAAGCCGAATCTACGATTTTTCTAAACATTCTAAAAATACTTAACCATGTACTATTTAATTATAGAGAATGTCTTTAACCCAAAGCTTGACTGTTAGATCATGCCTGTTGTGTTTGTAGTACGAATTTTAAATAAACAATATGACGAAACATATCTACTGTACATACAGCTAAACGATTGGAATCTCCCATCGAAGTCTGTGTTTCTCGATAGGTACAACCTAGGCGCCTGGCCAGGGGCAACCTATTTAAGTCTAATAGGTTACTTCTAGGCAAGCGTCCTCCATCGTCAACCACATTGTCGCTTACCATCAGGTGAGATAGTGGTCTAACGCGAGCCTATTATATTTATTAACAAAAAAAAATATACATACTAATATAGATAACTATGCTACGGCGTAGCAAAAGCGTAGCTTGGACGTAGCAAACAGTAAACGTGGGGTGGACTTTTTTGGGTAAGTCCATAAATAAATTAAAATCGATGATTTTATAAAATATAATATGCATATCTCCATCAACCGGACGCAAATCCAGAAGCTGAGGTGCTATTGAAAAAAATAGAAAGAAAGAAAGAAAAAACATTCATTTGAACTCACAAAAATAAAAGATTGAAAACAATATTTAAAAGATTGGAAGACCTATGCGAGGCTAAAAAGGTTCCTATCTCAGATAAAACCCAATGACATTTTGCCCCACCCGGTAATCAAAGGCTACATGGGCAGCAGTATTAATAAAGACAATGTACAAAAAAATACCATCACTTTAAAACCATTTCACAAAGCTCAACAAAAAAACAGCCGTCATCTTTTCCCGAAAAAGCATGAAAACTCGAGTCATTTAATTCATAAATCGCAATTAAGGCACGTCAACGACCCCCATTATCTTTACGGCATCAGCAGACAATTGCGTTACACTTACATTAATTAATACGTTCCTACCTACGTAAGATCACTGGCGTCAAGGTTTAATGACATACGTTTCATTTGATAGACTTCGTCGCAAAAATTAACAACCCGTCTTATAACCGTAGAATATTGTCGTTCCGTTCCACAGATAACACTGGCAATGGACCGCAGCTTCGTTGAGGAAACGGCCAGGCAGATGGCTTGATATTGTGGTAATTACGATATACTCCACCTTTCTATTTTGGTGAGCGAAGGCGTGATGTTAATTAAAACCTACAGTCCACGGGCGCGTGCTTCATAGACGCGTATTCATCATTATACGCTTAGTGTAAGCCTGCGTGAAGCTTACATTCTAAACTATTTTTGTTTTCACAGCTATCACACAACCGTATAGACCCTAAGTAGTCCAGTCTAAGCAGAGCTTGTGTTGTGAGATCTAGACAACTGATGAACATACTTATATACTCGTATTTCTAAATAGATACAAATTATAAATAATTTACACCCAGACACAAATGATAGTGCTCATCACACAAACATTTGTCTTGGGTGGGAATCAAATCCACGAGCTTCGGCATATCAGTCAGACCACTAGACCAACAGGCCGGTTAAAACCGTGCAAGTTTACGATTCCAAATGGTATAAACCAGTATCAGACGCTAGTGTCGTTTTATAAGATCGTTTTATAAGAGCCTACGATATTTAAACTATGTAGAATAAATATTTTGATTTGAATGGTAAACTACATTATCGTTTACTTCAGGCTTGGTTGACGGTACGATTATGTACTCATTTTCAATATTTTACGATAGTCAGGTTTCTATCTACCCGTTGCGAAGATTTTACATACATACGAGTATTTATATAAAATCGAATCTAAAAGGGTCGACGACATCCAAACCAAACTTCCTTTAAGCGTAAAAGAGTTTTATCACCTTCGCGAACCGCTGAACTTGGACGAGATTACGACAATATTTTACAGATAAAAACGTAATTCTGTACTAATTCATGTTAATGAGACGGCTTGGATGGGCCGTACACGGACCGGGCCGGGTTCTGTCAGGCGGCAGGAAATTATCACTGAGTAAACTTTGCGTATTAGTCAAATGCTGAAATCTAATTAAAATTGTCCTTACAAATACGATCTGCTGAGATCACTGACCCTTACAAGATTGGGACATCTTCTCACCTTCTTTTCGCGTCCAGCATTTAAATAAAAAAGTATCAGACCTGTTTAAGACTTGACATGTTTATGACGTTTGTGTCAGGCATCGAAAGCTTTCCCCAAATAAAAAATTGCTTTATTAAAATTTATTATATCCTCTATTGTACAAACATACAAAAAGGAAACTAAAACACACATACCTACTTCCGAATTAAAAAAATCTGTAAAGTTGTTTGTACGTGACGGAGTAACAAACATATCCAAACTTTAGTTTTTATAATATTAGTGTTGTACTGTGAAATGTAATAGACACGATAAGAAGGAAAATTTCGCGAAGACTTATATTAGTAAATCAACTAGAAAGTTTGATCTTTTTCATAAAGATTTGGTTTATAATTCTCTATCAACAATCATTTTCTTCCTAGGCATATTATCAAAAAACAATTACATACCCTTTTGAATAGACAGGTAAAGGTCACCACACTGGTAAACATAATATTTCACTTTTACTAACATTGTGATCGATCTATCCCGAAACCTAAACAAAAGTCAATAGCTCCTATCAACATATTGTGTGCTTTGTCAAACTGCCCACTGGGACTTTGGGCTACATGACAAACAATAGACGGGCCAAAAGATATTTCAATTTAAATATGTGTTCCAAAGATTTAACCATTGTTTTCTATAAACATAATATATAATAAAAGTTATTCCTGCATTTTTAAGTTTTAAGTCTCCTAAAACCATAGCCCATCTTTGTTTTTCGCTCGACGCAATAGTTGGTCACCAACCGGGGGTTGGCCTTAAGTACACTTACATCGAGTTCACGGATAATTATCAGTTGATTCCACATTCCATAAAAAATGTCAAAGCGGCCTCTGCAGATCAACTTTGGTCATAAATAGAAAGTCAATAATGTTCGCCGTACCAAGAAGAAAATTGAAATATAATAATATTAATCTCTGTATTTTTATGATCTTGTAGTCCTAATTTCAAATCACGGGGTCGATAAAAGTATCATTGAGTTATTTTACAAAACTAATTTACAAAATTAAGTTAACCATATTTAAATTTTACTTTAATCGAACAGATGCGTACTTATAATCTAAAATTCCAACTGAACTTTAACAAAGCTGTATTGCAAAACAAGTTAACAACATTTAAAAACTAAAGATTAAATTAAAGTTAATATAGTTTAGACAACTAATAATTTAATAATTTTCAATCAACGATATATAAGTTTTGAAGAAAAACTGGTCAATCAAAGTTAATTAGAAGTTCTTTTGACTCACGTCAAACTATCAATATGACTAACAATAATGCGGTCTTAACATTAACGTTTTATATAACCTGTAAGAGAATGCCTTGTTGCGTTTGTAGTATGAATTTTAAATATATAATAAACTCCATGAAAATTTGATAGCCACGCATGGAACTTTACTCATAAAGTACTACTAAAGCACTTAAAGCATTTTCCTGTAGTGATATTAAAGAGGTTGTATGTTTGTATATAGGGGGTATTTTCTAATAATACTAAGATTTTAAAAATTTCTTCCCTTCTTTATATTAGGGAAAAAAGCATTTTTAGGATCGCTTTAGTAGTATATAGTGCAGCTACCTGCGTTATCCCTTAGTGCTACAGGCTATAAAATATGAGGTTGAGCTTAAATATTATGACAAATAAGTTAGACGAAATAAGAAAACAACTTATAACGCAGGCTAAGTAACTTGTAGAATATTGTCAAAATTACCTACTAGACAAAAACAACAGATATCTCCAGATGGAAATAAAATACTCGAGTAGAAATGAACATAAATTTTTACTATTAGGTTTCGATATGAATGACTCATTCTATGTGTATCTACAATAAAGAACTGGCATAATAATAATTTTCAAGGAATATTTAGCGCAGTATATTTTATTGAACGAGATACTTTCTTAATATAACTCCTACATGAAAGACATTGCCCACAAAAAGTATAAATAATACCAAAAAAAAAGCAATCTCCTTTTGTCGTCAAAGACGAATGGTTATTTAATTATTTATACCTCAATTCTTTTGATGGAAAACCTTTACTTAAGAGAACCCATAGAACTTACATTTAATTAAATCTAAAAATATTCGAGTCTTTTATAATTTTCTTGGTACAATGGAAAAACTTACTGTTATTTATTTATTTATCCATATAAAATCCTTTGTCCTGAATGACAGATGGGTCAAAGCACAGACTAAACCGCTGATCGTAGAGACCTGAAACTTGAAGGTTGCTTGTTTTTTGTATGACATAGGCATCCGATAAGAAAGGACTTTTCTAAATCTCTTCCCCTAAGCAGGTAAAAGAAGGGGGCAAAGTTTGTATGGAGAAACCTATATTTACGCGGGCGACACCGCGGGCAGAACCTTGTCTTTATACATAAAAGGATAAACTGACTGACTGATATATCAACGCACAGCCTAGACAACAGGGAAGAGGAACGTGAAATTTAGCACAAGGCTTCCTTTTATAGCGTAAGCTAGCGGTAGGAAAGAATTTTTCAAAATTCATTCCCTAAAGAGTTGAAACGGACGTCAAAATTTTGTATGGAGAAAACTACATTCAGGCGGGCGAAGCCGCTGACATCAGCTAGTTTAGCAATAATTGCAGACACGTCAAGTTGGTAGAATCAGCACTGTATTTATTTATTTGTTTAGTTTTCATATAAACTTTATGTTTGTTTTTATTAGTATCTATGTATTTATTGTACTTTTTTGTTTTCTATTAAGTTGCACCTGCCATGTTGTTTCTGCTCCACCCTGAGATCAACTGGTACAAAAGACCTGAGGCATTAAAACCACCCTTTTTCGGTTTAAATCTTTTATATAAAATGAATAGCTCTTTGTTCGTTAGTCTCGCTAAAACTCGAGAATTTTAGCCTTTAAATATTTTTTATACGCTAAGGTTTAACGATGAGAAAATATGTATATATAAAATTTACGAAAGACAAATCCGACTATTAAGCGGTATGAAGTTTGCCAGGCCAGCTAATTAAACTATTGTTATTTCATTTTTTGTTATTAGACGAGAAGAAAGAAATACAAAAATATGCATAAAGCTAATGATAGTTCCTTATAAACATTTTTTCGAAAATACCTGCGAAAGAACAGTTAGAAAAAAATATGGTACAACAAACAACTGACTAAATATAATATACTGTTTGTATGTTATATTTAGTCAATTGTTTTGAAATTCAGATAAAATTGTTATTTTATGTTAGGTACGGTCCCTAGAGCCGTTTTGGGTACAGTTAGCACATAAACGTATTAGTTTAAGGGTTATTTAATATTTTAATTTCAAATTGTCTAGTTATCTAGGCAAATGAGCAATTCGTATTCATCACAAGGTATAATAGTACTGCTTATATTGTTTTATTTACTACTTATAAGTATAAAAAAAATATTTTCAAACTTAAGCATAATCAGTAGTTAAATTTCCCCACTGCTGGGACTCAGGCATTTACTCAAGGAGAAAGAATGAGCTGTAATTCACTGTGACTCTGGCCCAGTCTGGGTAAATAGATGTCATAAATGTCTTTGAATTATTGGTCCTAAGATATGACGGTTTCCTCACGATATTTTTCTTCACCGTTTGGAGATATAGAACTGTACTACTGATATAAAACTTATGCCATAGCAATGGGATAGCTGACTGAATTACCAGCTACATTTCAATCTGCAAATACAACTATTTATATGTTTTAAAATCAATATGTGGTTTCAAGCAATAGCCATGAACACATATGGTGTTGAACACAATAGAAAACATTTTCTATTGGGTCATTAATACGCATTCAAAGTATAATAATTTAACATTGGTAATAATAATATCATAACAACAACAAAAAAAAAATACTTCAATAGGCCATTGAATAATACGTGCCTAGGTTAAAAACAGCACATAATTGGAACTTTGACTTCAATTGGGTCTAATAAGAAATTAATTTTGAAAGAGAACTTACCACAAAGGGCTGTATTGACGTTGAAATAATCGGTTGAGAATTACCTTCAATTCACAAAAATTAAAGATAAATTTCGTTTTTCATTCCAAATAAAAAGATGCAAGAACACAAGAAAAGAAGTTTTTGTTGATTAAGAGATTTTATTAAAACCTCTTCACCTTGTATTCTTTTTCTTTAATATAAACTAATACTTTACTGCGATCCCACCTGATGGTAAGCAGTGATGCAATCGTTGATGGTGAGGCGCACTAGTTTATTAAGATCCTATTCACTCTAGCCTTGAAGACACCCGAATTATAATCGGATAAGAAGACTGTAGCTACGCTATTTTTATTGAATGATAGATAGAAATTTAAATCAACATATTTATTCATCAGATAGGAACCATGAGTACCTAACAAAGTCATGGAAATTAAAATGGTTTAAACGGGCATTGAGGCTACAACAACAGACAATAACAACCAGACGCAGACCACTAACTAAGCAAACTAAGCTATGTGAGTATATAAACTTAATCTCAGTTTCGGAAGTCGCTCTTAGTTTCCTTCCAACTTTAAGCCAAACAAACGACACATTGCACATTCTATCCCCGTTCTCTTTTTTTTTTAAATAGTAAAACATCAGCCTTATAATAATATAATAACACACTATCACACAACGTCGTCTAGTCCCAAGCTAAGCAGTGCTTGTATTATGGGTACCAGACAGCTGATAAACATACTTATATATCTCTAAATACATACCTATTATAGATAAATAACACCCAGACTCAGAAAAAATGATCGTGCTCATCACACAAACATTTGTCCTGGGTGGGAATCGAACCCACGACCTCCGGCATAGCAGTCAATGCCACTAACCACTAGACCAACAGGTCAGTCAATTTAATTTAATCAGTATAATGTTGCTGGGATTCAGGTCTCTTCTTTAAGAGAAGGAATGGGCCGTAATCCTTCACGCAAATCCCCGGTGCAAATTGGTGGATGTCACATGTCTCCGAATTTTTGGTTCTAGGACATGCCGGTTTCCTTCACCGTTTTGAGAGCAGTGGTGATGAAATAAATTACACAAAGTAATGGGCCTGGCTGGGTTCGAACCCGTGACTTACAACTCGTCAATCGGGGCCGTTACCACTTGGCCATTACTGCTCTCAATCAAAAAAATAAAAATGTAAACACATTAATTAAATACACAGGAGGAAAACAGATCTTTTTTTTTTTTATTATAACAAGAAATCGCTTATTCTTCTTTTTCTATAATCGTTGGTTCTAACCCGCCTTTATACACGCTCGACATATAACAGACAACACAAACTGACTGATATTGAATTCAACGCCTACACAATTAACCAACAAAAGAAAATTAATTCCCCAGGAACATGAAATCAGTTAACTGCTACCATAGAAATTCGTTCAAATTAATTTAACCAAAAGGTCTATAACCTTCCGGAGCAGCAAACTGATAATGATAGCCGATCTAAACTTGTAATTGTTTTAACGTTGAATAAATATTTCCTAGATAACATTGAAAATGAGCTTTTCTAGAACCTATTCCACAAACTCAAACAATTAAACTCAAATCGAGGCACGAAAGCGTTATATATATATATATATAATGTGACTGACTGACTGAACAATCAATGAACGTACGTGTTTTGCACGCAGGGATTACTTTTATGACTTAGACGACAAAAGATTTTTACGCCTCACCATCAACGATTGCATCACTGCTTACGATCAGGTGAGATCGTGGTCAAGCACTAGTTTATAAAATTGAAAAAAAAAAAAAACAAAAAAAAATATAATTTTTGTTTTTTTTAATTAAAAAAATGATTTAAGTTCAAAATTATGACCAAATGTCATTGTGACATGCATAAATATGTGGGAATCAGAGCCAAGCTTACGAACGTTTTCCAAAGAATCGCCAAACTGAAGTGGCAGTGGCCTGCTCACTGTGGACCTCCTACAAGGTGGACCGATGACCTGGTGAGGGTCACGGGACACTGATGGATGCAAGAAGCACAGGACCGATCGCTATGGCGACACTTAGAGGAGGCGTATGTCCAACAATGGATGCCTATCGGCTGAAATGAAGATAATGGTATTGTGCTGGTTTACGAGTCTGAAGCTTACGAACACATATAACATATAAAATAGGAGATCTAAGATTTATTTTACCATTTAAGTTAATGAAATAATTGAAATTACTGGCTTTGAATTAGTACCTGCGTGTTGGGTTAGATAAATATCAGCTTTGTATAATGCCCATCTATCTACTGTCTTAGTAACTTATGTAAATGAGACGGTTTTATTTTTACTCACTATCGATCAACATCAAAAGTGTAACAGTGGCATATTTGTTCCACATTGTCACATAAATTGTCAAAAACTAGAATAGAATAAAATGGAATTACCGATTTTATAATCCTTGAATAATAATTTTAATAATAAACTAAGGTATAAAAGAAAAATTGAGAAAATTTCATTTATTAAGCAGAAAGGAATTTTCGATAAAAGAATGATGAATGTTCCAAATAACAATAAAAGTTCTTGTCTTACTTCTTCAATAAAAACAAATAATAACTGATTTTCAACGGTTAGATAACTTATACAGGAGGAATAAAATGTCGGTTTGGCAGTTCATATGCAGAAAATATGTCAGACCGCCATTTTTGTTAATCATTAAAAAAAACTCTGTCAGTGGGGCACTCCCTTCCCGTGAAAACTATCAGAGCTACGTTTATGTATATAAGTAAAGGTTTACCGCACAAAATACAATGCAATGTTTTATTTTCACTTCCAACATAACCCATTTATAATACTTTCAAAAGTTATTGAACCGATAACCTTCTAAAATTCCTCTTCTGCTTTATTTCCGTTTGATTGATTATTCTTCATTGTTTCACTTCATCATCAATTCATAAAACTTTACAATTTTATAAAACAATAGTTTGAACCGTCTGGGCCATTGACACCAACTAAACTGTGGTTCCTGACAGGAAGAACCGGGGGTCTTTAAAGCAAGAGTGAATAGGTTACTTCTAGTTAAGGATGCGACATTGTCGACATCATCCTCGCTTTCCGCTATTAGGTGAGATAGTTGTCAGGCGTGCGCCTATCAACAATAATAAAAACTCTTTGGTACTTTCTCAAATGTAAAACAGTAAAAACGGTAAAAAACGTAGAAGAAACATTTACTTTAGGCACTGTGTCAGGGAAAAATATGTAAGTAACAAGTGTATTGAGTGAAGCTTAGTATAATTTATGCTGGTGACGGGATTTCCTGGAACACATCCAAACGACTTCTGGGAAAGTTGAATTTAATATCTACTATATCAACATGAGGATGATACATATTGCTGAATATTTTTAGCAGGGCGTCTCGGCATTTTGATACTGTTCCGTAATACTAATGTATAATTAATGATTTCGACGAAAAGAATGAAAGTAGAACTTCAGCATTAATTTGACTCCGTCAGAGATATATTAAATAAAAACGTTCATACGTCAACTTATTCAGTAATCAGAAATTAATTTCAAATAGACCAATTGAATTAAGAGCAGTCGTGGCCGAGTGGCGTTACCACTTACGAGTAGTAGGTCGCGGGTTCAAACCCAGCCAGGCGCGTTACTTTGTGTAACTTATTTCATCACTACTGCTCTCAAAACGGTGAAGAAAAACATCGTGAGAAAACCGGCATGTCCTAGAACCAAACATTAGAAGACATGTGACATCCCCCAACCCGCACTGGGCCTGCGTGGTGGGGTACGACTCATCCCCTCTCCTAGAGAGGAGGCCTGAGTCCCAGCAATGGGAACAATATAAGGCTGATGCAATGCAATACAATGCAATAGAATTGTCAAAATGTCGGTCATTCCAAAAAAAGTGAAGCTAAATTAATAAATCATTATTTTTTTACCTAGCTTGTAGGTATATTGTATCTGATAAATTTCTTACCAAAAAATTGTCCTGCTAAATACAAACACAAACCAACAAATTTTAAATAAAGAAAAATACATTTCTCTCTACAAAACTCGAGCTTTCATCCAATGTCTTCCACTTCACATCCCACAAGATCACTTTTGTGCATTCCTGTTTGATTCGATTCCCGAGCACACGGCTGTACAATACTGTTCATGTGCTGTCAAAAGGCTGAAGTGAACCTCTGACCTTGGCAACTCCTTTATTGAATAGTTTTATTGAATTCCGCAGCCAATCACAGCAGACGTTGGAAGTCTAAGAAACATTCAGCTAGATAAAAGACTTATTGAGATTTTCTGATTGTTGATTTTGACATATTACAAGTCATACTAAACTTTTCTTTTCAATGAGACTGGCCCGTAATAATCGAAGACAAATGTGTGTGTGAAATAAAGAAGGAAGCTTTTACCCAGCTGTGGGATATAATGGGCTAATAAGATGAGATTAGACTAGTTGTATACAGCAACCTAAGGGTCTTTAAGTCAAGAGTGAATAGGTTACTTTTAGGTCTGCTCGATCATCTGCCACATCATCGCTTACCATCAGGTGAGATAGTGGTCAAACGTGAACCTATATATAATAATATATATATATATTTATTTGTGATATTTTGTAATCAGTGGAAGGTCCTTCAAACTTCTTCATACAAAGTGAATGTGATGTAAGGAGTTGGAACAGTTCCCATAAGGCACGTTTGTGTCTCGCCTTGCGTAGGTGTATATTATACTGCTATGTTTTACATGATAAATGTAAAAAAAATAAGAACAAATTTTGGGGTATATGTTGAAAAACACATTAGATAAAAACATGTCTAGACTTTATAAAAGAACTGATTAAAAAATTTGTAAATAGTTCCCTAACATGGTTCGTTTTTAGAAACAGACACTTAAAAATCCTTTTAATTAAATATTTACTCTTTCTTTTCCAACAGAAAAAATCTAGTTCACATATCTGCGACACTCGCATTACGAACAAAATGGCCATCTACAGCCATTTTGTTTCCTAAAAAATGGGTTCATTGTTGAGTTGGGGTTCACCTGTAACCCAAAAAACTCTCGTTAATCTAAAAAGAAATATGTCACAACCTAAAGCTGTTATGACAAGGCGCATTAACTGTTTATTGGTCGTAACTGGCTGTAACATGTAGCCAGCTACAGCCAGCTATAGCCACTAAACATTAGTGGACTCGTTTTGAATCAAGCCTATTAATTTTGAGTGCATAGCCTTGTTTTTGTTCAACAATATTGTTTGCTAAAAGGGTTTATGTTTTAAATAACGGTTATTGTTCAGTTTACAGGGTTGTGGATGAAGGTCAGGAATCTTGGAATAATATTATCGGTCTCCAATTGTCTTAGATACTCCTGCACAAAAGCTTCTTTTCATCCAGGGAAGATTAACGATCTTTACATTAATTGCTCATTGCTAACTGCATGTTGGCAATTTCTGAATATTTTAGCCAGATTTTCTTTGAAATTTTTAGCTTACAGTGAGTTTTTTTGTAACCAAAGTAAGAAACACTTTTCACTGTAAATCTGCGAAGAAAATATTGCTGTCTACAACATGCTCACAATATAAAATGACCCTAGACCCTGACAACAGCGACTAATAAAAACACTTGGCACTAATCTAACAAAATAAATTGTATAAATGTACAAGTACTCGATCTTATCAGACTTGACACCCACAACCTAGTGAGATAACTACTGATGAAGACATAAAAAAATATACACGTGTCTTGAAAAACGAATAATTAACCTTCTCCATTATAAGGAAGCCTTGAAAGAGCCTTGAACATGAGTTAAGAAATTATAGAATTTCACTGATATTTTGGAATATAAACAGTTCATTGGTAACAAACTTAATAACTGAACTAACAAGCCCTGTTATTGGGTTTGTACATCAAAAATTCCACAGTAATAGCAGAAGTCAGCACTGTGACCGGTTGATGGAAAACGTCTCGCCCCCATTCAATGGGATTACCTTTTTATTGCGACGACAACAAAGCAAAAGCTTAGTCTCGTCAATAACGGACAACTCAGCGATTTCATTCTTTAACAACACTTATAAGAAAAACAATGTTTTCTTATTTAATTTATTAGCATTTAACCCTGTCATGTTGCTATGCAATGACCGATGTGTACAAGATACATTTTGTTTTGTCATTTATACATTCAAAAAAATATGTTATTGGCGAAATGTAAAACTTGAAGTATACCTCTGCTTTTTTCTTCTACAATAAGCTTATATGTGATTAATACCAAGTAAGTGAAAAGTAGAACAGCTCTTCGAAACAGTCAGCACATACCAATGACATACAAACGATGTGTCTGAGACATGTCTCAATGCCATTCCAAGTCTCATGCTCGTCTCATGCTCGTCTCATATCTAGGAATGTAGTTTACTGGAGTACATTATGAGTGATATGATTACCATTGCATATTTCCATATCTACACGAGCGTGAATCATAGCGGGGAAAGAATGCGTGGTGGCTATAAAATGGAAAAGTCACCCTTCGGTATGGTAAGTGGTATTCTAAGATGAATGTAATGTCGACCCACAGGGTTGGCTTCACAATCGAGATTTCTTACATGAGTGTGCATTTTTATTATAGTCAGTTAGTAGTTTATTGGTAAAAGATTATTTCAAGTCTTATACAGGTTTACAGAATACAGTGGACCCCCCGTAATCCGACAAACAATTTTGCAGGGCAGTGTCGGACTATCAAATTTGTCGGATTATAAAGTACTGCCGTAGATCCCCTATAGTCCGGATTTTTTTACAAAAGAGTACATCTTGTTCATCGAGTTGTGATCCAACAATTAATTACAGATCCATTTATAAGATTCTATATTTGTTAATATACACCGTTAAATTTATTCGTTTATTAGTGTTTCATGTACCGAATCGAACCTCTGCAGGATTCGTTTAAATACCGTGGAGGGTCTGTTAGTAGTTTGTTAGTGTTTCATGTACCGAATCGACCCTCCGCAGGATTTAAACGAATAAAATTTAATGATGTATATGTACTCTGAAGTACGAAACCGAAGATTATTAAAAAAAATATTCATTATTAAACATTACAGGGGTGATGGTGCCAGATTAGACAGTGGCCGGATTACCGGGGTCCACTGTATTACATTACAGCCAACAAATTATTAAAGATACGTTATATTATTAACCAATGACAAATAATGAAAATAATAAATGATGTCAAACCAATAAAAAAACAAGAAACAAATAAATAGAAATTAGTAGAAGTATAGTTTAATTATCGAACTATCACAAACGATTTTTGTTAACACCGTTACTATTTAGGTAAAGAAACTACTGCAATAAGTCTTCATTAGGTTTTTTTTTTTGAGATACAAAACCGCCAGACATTAAAACCCTCCTGTGTGTGTCCTTTTTTTTTTAATTATTGTAAACTAGTGCTTGACTGCAATCCCACCTGACGTTAAGCAGTGATTCCTTTCAGTTGCTCTGTGCGTTACGAGATTTAAATCCTCAGAAATTAAATTAGGTTAACAAAGTTATGTGACTGCAGTCTAAACGATTTTATGTATTAGGTTTACAGAGGCTTGGCCTACTTGATTACCTTTTTTTTGACAAATATTTGACAGCGTGTTGTTTGGATACCTTTGAACAACGTAAATAATTGAGGTCGTTCACGTGACAAACGTGAGTCGCGTGTAGATTTAACGTGGTCTTCAATGACCACAATACGAAAGTATGTGGTAGCAGAAACTCACATGTCACGTGTACTAAAAGAGGTCTAAAACAATTCTATGTCCATCCTAAAGTTGTCTGTAAGAAATTGCCCAGTGCGACCAGAACGCCTATGTAAACTTAGTTTTTGTTCATTTTTATCCTAACCACATTATGAGGTTTTTTTTTTATGGGAGGTAAAATCATCAAATGACAAATTCCGCCCCTGGGTGGGGCGGAAGATATAAGGTGTAAGTACAAAAAAGTATATAATAAATAAATAATTTATCAGGGCCGCTAAACGTTCACTACTATAAATGAATCAGTGGCATTTTATAATCCACATCTATTTCCAAAAAGTCTAAAAGTAAAACCCATACGTTTCGTCGTTTAATCGGTATATGGCAGTCAATACTCGGGGTGGAGCGCCTACGTACACGACTTAACGAAAAAATAGCTGTTGGCTTCATCGATAATGATAAGTTAAATCCTATAAATACAATTAGAAAGAGTGTTCAAAATAATCTTTTGTTTGCATTCATATATTAAAACTTCACTCACTCTAGGGTAGAACTGACAAGAGTAACTCGTCAACTCACACCTGGTCCTTACAGAACGGTGACCTACCCATTGTTCGAACTCAGCCTACGGTGGCCGGGAACCGCCTCCTCCGACAGCGGCTGGAACGTGAGGATGTCCGTTTGACTTCCCGTTCATCATTCGCAGAAGAAGGCGATCACTGCCTATTCCCTCTTGCACCGAACCATAGCCTGAACCAGAGATGGAATACATGCTGCCACTAACAACCTATAGCCACTGACCTACTGTAAAGTTACACTGGTTTTTTATTCAATATTGTATCTAATACATACATAATATATATATATATATATATTCGGTTTTTCGAGGGAATTTCGGAGGAAATCAAACTTCGCCTTAGTTTTTTACCAAGATCTTTCTAATCAACTTGAGCAGAAATCACAAATTCTAGCATCTGACAATATACCTACTAACGAAATTAATTAGCCGTAAATATAGCCTAGGTCCGACAAGGTCATGATTTGCTGAGCAAAAAAGATCACTCTGAAATGAGATACTAATTTGTTTCAGTGAATGTGACGTGCGTAGGCGTATGAACGATATACTATAGGGTGCATATATCTGGCCTGTATTGGTAGTAGTCTTCTGCGATTTCAGGCAAAATGTTTATTGAAAGTACCCGTTGCTTCTGATGTAGAAGTACAAATGTAACTCATATTTAATATTGTTTAAGGCTACTACATCTTCCAGAAAACTGCTTTACAGTTTGGCAAAAGTATTTTTTGTGTAAATGATGTCACAATATTAATTAACGCTTCTTTAAATAGACAAAAAAAAAATGTTAATCAAATTTAAATAATTGGATACTGCAAAAAACTATTACTATGAACAATTTATGAACAACAATGTTACAATTTTATGAAGATAATGAAATAGTACAAATTATTGCATATTGTGTCATTGTAGCTGAAAGATTGCAATAACAAATCACCACATGCATCAAAAAACGTTAAACAAAAAAAAAAAATCAAATCTCATAAAGATGATATAATATTATATAGCGCCACTTTTTTCGTGGGCGATGTTTTATTTTACAATAAGGTTAATATAATATATACTATTATATATTAAGAGCACACATAAGTACGAGTACTAAATGTTATGATAAAAGTAAACAATTTAATGGAATAAAATATTAATCAATGATGTTTAATTTTATTATCTCACTTAAAAAATTCTATTTAAAAGAGTTCTATTTGCATACTTACACTTAACAAAAAACACTCACCTGCGACTATATGGAGGGTGTGGTCAGCACTCTGTTCCCTACGCGGGGGGTACACTCCCCCCCGCCCATGGCTCCGCCAATACCGGCAGTACGTGACGCGGACCACGAGGACGACGATGTTCCAGAGGTGACCGAGGTAGAGATGAGAGTGGCGGTACAAAGGCTGAGTGCCAAGAATACCGCCCCAGGACCCGACGGCTTGCCTGGGAGGGCCTGGGTCCTGGCCATGGAGGCTCTCGGGCCTCGATTGAGGGGGCTCTTCAGCGCATGTTTGGAGAGGGGCCAGTTCCCACTTCGCTGAAAGACGGGAAAACTGGTCCTCATAGCGAAGCCTGGGCGCCCTGCGGACTCTCCGTCCGCATACCTGCCCATTGTGCTGCTCGACGAGGTGGGCAAGCTCTTTAAAAGAGTCATTGCAAACCGCCTCGTCGCGCGCCTTGCACGGGTGGGTCCGGACCTTTCGGACGGACAGTTCGGCTTTCGCAGGATGCGCTCCACGGTGGACGCCATCATGCGCGTGCGAGCCCTCACGACGGGGGATGCAGTATCCCAGGGCAGGTGTGTCGTGGCAGTGTCCTTGGACATTGCCAACGCCTTTAATTCCCTGCCCTGGAGTAGCATTGGAACGGCACTCCGGTACCACCGGGTGCCCGACTACCTCTGTCGTGTAATCGAGGCCTACCTGTCGGAGAGGTATATCATTTACCCCGGTCACCAGGGAGAGTGGAAACGTCGAGAGATGTCGTGCGGTGTTCCGCAGGGATCGGTACTGGGACCACCCTTGTGGAACATCGGGTACGACTACGTGCTACGCGGCGACTTCCCCGACGGGGTCAGCGTGGTCTGCTACGCGGACGACACGTTGGTCCTAGCACGGGGAGAGTCGTACCGGACGGCAGTCGAACTAGCGACACGCGGGGTTGCGATAGTCGTTGATAGGATCCAGCAGTTGGGACTCGAGGTGGCATTGCACAAATCTGAGGCCATGTGCTTTCACGGCCCTCGGGGTGCGCCACCACCGGGTTCCCAGCTAACGGTAGGAGGAGTTCACATCAGCGTCGGGTCGACGATGAAATACCTGGGACTCGTCCTCGACAGCTGGTGGAACTTCAAGGAGCACTTCCGACGTCTGGCTCCCAAACTGAACCGGACTGGGGCTGCTCTGGGGCGGCTCCTGCCCAACCTCAGGGGACCAGACGCCTCCTGCCGGAAGCTGTACGCGGGAATCGTTCGGTCCATGGCCCTCTACGGGGTTTCAGTATGGGCACCGTCGCTGCAACAGCAGCCGAGGGCCCAGCTGAATGCGTGCCAGAGAGTCATGGCAATTCGCATGGTGCGAGGGTACCGAACGATTTCCCGCGAGGCGGCGACCCTCCTTGCTGGCCAACCGCCAGGGGATCTGGAGGCAACAGTCCTTGCACACATGCACGAAAAGCGCATGGAGATGCAACGCTGGGGCGAAATTCCGCTGCCACGAAAAGTCGAGGCATGGCGGACAGAGCTCCGGCGGGATCTCATGGCGAAATGGCGTCAGCGACTATCGCAACCTCGTTCGGGGCGCGCCACAATTGAGGCGATAAGGCCCATCTTTGCGGCGTGGCTGGAAAGACCTCACGGCACTCTTAACTTCCGCACGACGCAGGTCCTAACGGAACACGGAAAGTTTGCCAAGTTCCTGTTCCGGATTCGTTTGGAGGATTCGCCCGGGTGTCGCCACTGTGCGGAACACCCGGAGAACACGGTGGAGCATACTGTAGAGGTGTGCCCCGCCTGGGCGGAGCATCGCCGTGTCCTCGTGGGGGCAATCGGCGGCAGCGATCTCTCTCGCCGGGCCTTGGTTCAGGCCATGGTCCGGAGTGAGGAGGGATGGCAGGCGGTCGCCTCCTTCTGCGAAGCAGTAATGCTAGCAAAGGAGGAGGCCGACCGCATCAGGCAGAGGCAACGGGGCGCTCGCCCCAGCCGCCGCCGGGATTCCGATCCCGATTTCCGGCCACCGTAGGCGCGGGCTTGCGGACGGCGTGCAGTAGGTAGCACGCTGTCCGATCGTCCGGTAACATATCGGACCGAGCCCAAGTCGTCGACGGCGCGTTCTGTTCCCGCGCGCCTCAAGGAGCTGTCAGCAAACCGTAGAGGCCCAGCCTGCTAGCTGCAGGCAGGCAGGGTCGAAGCCTGCTGGGGTTAAGGGCCGTTTTCTGAGAGGAAGGCTCAGCCCCGGCATGATAGGCAACGATGGAACGGGGTAGGTTTTTAGTCAGTAAGAGTCTGACACTACTTCCCGCTCCACCCAAGGGCGGGACTTGTCATTGGATGATTTTACCTACCATAAAAAAAAAAAAAACCCGCGAATATAGAAATTAAAGAAAAAATCGTTATTGGAAAGGTATAAAGACCAAAAATAACTGATATGAAAAAAAAATACTGGATTCTGAACCTAAAAATAAGCGTAATAAGAGCCAGTTTTCGATTAAGTGTGTCGAAAAGATTTTTTTTATAAAAGTTTCAGTTTTTGGTTAAAAAACAAAAGAAGATGAATATCACCGTCGACTTGAAATACTCGTACTTGACATTGAGTGTTTTGGTGGCTTAAACACCATTGTTTTTAAAGAAAATAGGTTTTGACATTGACATTGTCAAATGGACCATTGAGCTTGAAATACTAGCGTAAATTTTTGCTTTTGACCCTCCCATGAAATTCTGCTGACTAAGCATCATATTTTCTTCTCCAAAAATTTTTTTGTTAAATTGGTAAATTGCTACATCATATATTATGTATTATGGAGAAGCAGCTGCTTTGAAGTTTTCTTTAAACCACTTTTTAAATAGCGAAATAAAAAAGATACTTTAAAATACTTTTTCTATTCCTTTTCCAATAAACATAGAAATATGTCTATTTACAGACTTATTACACTTAAGGAATTTTAATATATTTGTAGCGATATTTATGATACTATAAAGAAACTTAAATTAAAAATACCAGATTGATGCACTAGAGTCGATTGAGAAACAAGCCAAGAAGATCATCGGCAATGATGCACTGGTCAAGTCAAAACTCCAAAATCTTGGGCATCGACGCCGAGCTGCTAGCCTGTCGATTTTCCATCGTTTACATTTCGGGGAATGTGCATTGAAATTGCACAATTTAATTCCGCCAAGTCCGTTCCATGATCCGACCATAAGACATACGGCGTTGCACCACCGGTACATGGTGGAGATTCCTCGCAAACAAAGCGTTTTGGGAATACATTCATTATGCGTACAGCTAAGGAGTCAAATTCCCTGCTGAAGTCTGTGTTTCCTGATAGCTATAACCTAGTGGTCTTTAAGTCAAGACTGAATTGATTATTTCTAGGCAAGCGTGCTCCCTCTTCAATGGAGGATTGCGGAACTTTAAGCTCTCTTTTACACACCTCTAAACATTTTTGAACTAATAAATAACTTTTATTTATATGTATCACCTTCACAATTGTACAGTTCTGGGGGAGTGTTCATGGCCATGGATCGTCTGGTAGGTTGGTTGCGGCTTTTGCAAGACGTCTCCATCTCTGTCTATTTGTGTATTTTTAATGAGGGAACACTGATCTGTCCATTTGGTGGATGATCAGGACTTAACAGGGTCATCAATTTGTATTTTCTAAACTGAAAATATTAGTATAACTCTGATGAATTACATCGATATATGAATTATGAAGTCTCTCTAGGTTATGAGTACCAGCAACTCACACACAATATTTTAAGCAACTAAAAACATTATATCACTAGATTTTCTTAAATGAATTGAGTTTAAATCCGTCCCAGTCTTGTGGATTGATAGATTGGCACGACACACTTTTTCTTTTATTCTGCCGTAGGTACAACACATACTTTGTAGTGGTTTCAGTTTGTAAAAGAATTCTCATTTTAGAGAGAAAAAAACCTTTGCTTTACAGCTTTTTTATTAGCTTTGAAGTCTGTCGTATAAAAAGTTGTCGTATTTACTCAGTCAGTCAGTACATACTATTTAATAAAAAAATATCACCATAGTACCAAAACCTACATAGATTATTATCTCTAGTGATCCATTCCTTATGCTTAGACCAACATACACTTTGCCACTTTTTCAGAAGTCATTCGAAGAGATTTATTTCATTGGCATGAATCGTGCCTGGCTTACACTTCTTTGGCTTACTACATTTATCTTTATAAGTCCATTTTCGTTTTTTATTTATAGAGAGAATGTTTTTAAAATTCATTATTGAGTGACGAAACTTATTGTGCGTTAGAAAAATAATGCGGTGTTAGAGGTTAAGACCTGAAACGTGAGAGAATGAAGGTTCAAATGCTTCGAGTGAAATTCAAAATATTTTTGGTTAACGCACTATGTCGAAACTTGTCCATAATAAAAACTATAATATTAAAAAATAATATCAAAAGGTGTGGTATTGAGGCCGCGCTGCGCTTTGAATATTCTTCGATCGATAACTTTTTGTTATTTGTGGATATTACGAGTACCAAAATCTATCCTTTTACCCGATATTTGGGATTTGGACAGGGGGTTACTCCAAAATACCTATAGGTGATCAGCCGCATTCAATAAAATAAAATCATATCAGATACTAATTAGTTGCACAAAAAACCATGTGAAATCAATACTCAGTTTAACATAATCAAAGTCAAATTGTTTAGATTATAAAAAACTGGATCATACGAGTACATACAATACATATACATAATCAGCTTTATAGTGTTCCCACAGCTGGAACACAGGTCTCCTCTCCAGGAGAAGTACCAGTGCGGGTTGATGGAGGTCACAAGTATTCTAATTTTTGGTTCTTAGACATGCCAGTGTCCACAAGATGTTTTTTTCTTTACCGTTTTGAGAGCAATGGTGTTGAAATAAATTACACATATTAATGCGCCAGGGTGGGTTAGAACCTGCGACCTTTACTTCGTAAGTCAGGGCCATTACTACTGGGCCACCAAAGCTCAAAAAAATATGGATCAGTAGATACGAGTCAATTCTCTAGATTTCGAATGTAAGGTATGATTACGGTGTATTCCCCTCCAACTCCTTTCATTCCTTACGTACACACATTAGACATAGCGAAGGTGTGACCAGTCGTTGGCTCATTCTGCGCAATGTCATTCCCGAACCGTTACTTAAAGGTCATTGGCTGGAACCGTTTAGCTTTTTTCGCAAAAATGTGTATAGCGTTTGTTTTACAATTAGCTGCGTCTGATTAATGGCGATTTTGTTTTATGTTTAGTGGCTAGACCATTAGACTTACGGTGATGCGTCATCAGTTTCACCCATATGCCCAAAACTTTTTGATAAACACATTAATTGTGCACTAAATAGTTGAATTTTCTGTCAAAGCGTTAGCGTTTCCTGATAGCTACCACCTGGCATATTTCAGTCAAGAGTGAATGGGTTACTTCTAGACAAAGGTGCTGCAATGCCGGCCACATCATCGCTTACCATCAGATGGGATAGTGTTCTACCATCTGGTCTAGTCAAGTGTAAATAGCAAATATTTTGCACTTTTGGCAAGTAACTCTGTCAAAATCCCTGTATAGGTAGTCAACGTATTATCATCAACCTTACGGTATAAGTGGCTTACCTGCATAGGTAAGCCACTTATAGCTTAGCTTACTTATAGAAATTAGCTATCTCTTTTTTAATTTCATGCCTGCCCCAGTAAAATGAGGAAATCTACTACTCCCAATTATTCTTAATACTAGAGCAGTATTTTGAAAAACATCCGAGACGTTATATTATTTAAATATAAGCGATGAATGTAGAGCATAAAAATTGGGACAGGCAGCATTTTCATGACACGTAAGTTGACAAAAACATTCTCAGATACTTTACGTCTACACAAAATGAAAGAGAGCTCTAAAACATTTTAATCCTATAAAATATCCCTCTGGAATTCTAGTTCGAATCTTTGTCCTGTATTTCAACAAGTTCAAGTTCGATTCTACAATATACTTATTGTGATAAATGTTGTGAAAAAGGGGTTGTAAACAAGTTTCATCCTTTAAAAGATCGGATAAGCCGATTATGGGAGATTTTTCAGGTTTAGAATCTAGGAGCCTTGAATTGTGAAATACTCTAATAGATTTTATAACGTGCCAATTCAATTTGCTCCTCAGCAAATCGAAATTTTAAACTAGTTTTAATATGAAACCTGCACGTTTTTCTTTATTCACAAAATCATCCCGTAGATACCGACAGCCCACAATTACAATTGAGGGCGTAATCCAATAGTAAATACCTATGAAGAATTTAACTGCGATAACCTCATCATCAATTTAATTCAACCGAAAGTTTTACCATAAGCTTCCCTCAAGTGTCGCCACAATAACCGGTCCTGTGCACCTTGTTTCCATCGCAATCCTGCGACCCACACCAGCTCATCCGTCCACCTTGTGAGAGGGCTACAAATGCTACAACTTCCAATACGCGGTCGCCACTCCAGAACCTTTTGGCCCTATCAACCATCTGTTCTACGAACAATGTACCCACTGCCACTTAAATTTAGTGTTTTTTTGGGTATGTCAGTAACTTTGGTTCTCCGGCGGATATCTTCATTCTTGATTCGATCAAGCAAACAAACTCCGAGCGTAGCCCTTTATATTGCCTTTTGGAGGTTAATGCATTTAGATGAAAACCTATCAAAAGAATAATTTTATGTATCTAAGTGATCATCACAATTGACACCATAAAATTGCCTTTCACATACAGGTAAACTAAATACAATTTTCTAAAAAACTCTTGATATCAATGAAAGAAAGGGGAAAGGGCTAGCAGTGAATATTTATAGGGTCCTAGGTGTTACTTTAATACCGTCTAGACTAGTTGGAATGGCCAAAGTTCACTATTAATAAAACGTTAGCAGTTGAATATAATGCGTCGTCAGGATAATGGCGAGAATAAAGGTGGCACTTTAGAAATTTTCAATCGCTTTTGGTTCAATACTTCAACATTTTACTGATAGCTGAACGAAGAAAATAATAAGCGTTAGTCCTGTCGTTTCTGATTTCGATTAATATTTTAGAATTATTTCTTTAAAATTCATTTTACACTTTTTTGACTTTTTTTGACTTGTTTTGTTTATTCATCGTAATCTAAAAACTAAAATAGTTGGTTTGCTTTTAGTTATGGAAACCAGTATCGACCACTTTAACACAGAATGCACTATCTATTCTTAAACACTATTTCATCAAACATCTCTTAGGGCTGATTTCATCATTCAATATAAAAACTTAGTTCAACTAAACTAAGCTCAGCGTAATCTAGTTAAAGATCCGTGTCGTAAACATGGGCGACAACAAAAGAATTGAAACTGAGTTTAGCGTAAACTGGTTCAATTCATAGCGGTGAAACGCAAAATGAAGCTATAATCTCGATTAGTCGCTCAAACTGCGTTTTGTTTGAACGAATCGCGATTAGTTTATTGGTGAATTTGGCTCTTAGAGTAAGAAGCTTTGATTGAACCTCGTTTCTTTTTCAGAGCGAACGAAAACGATGCATTATCCGACATCTTCAATGCAATTAAACAACAAACAATAAGGCGGGAAGTGCATCTCACAACTTGAGGCAAGTTCTATATCTTTCGATCTTCATTTGTCTGAGTAGCAACAAAGTAAGTCTTGCGAAGTTGAACAGATGGCGACCATTGTGCCGGCGCTATTGATGTTGCGATATATTGCCCTGTATTGCTCTGTATTGCTCGGTGCAGTAAGTGACAAATAGTTGTTTGTGGAGATTGATTTAATGTGTTGATGGAGAATTTTCAAGCTTAGATAAGGTGAGCAGTGGTGGCCGAGTGGTAACGGCGGACTTACGAGTTGTAGGTCACGGGATCAAACCCAACCAGGCGCATTACTTTGTGTAAATTATTTCATCACCGCTGCTCTCAAAACAGTGAAGGAAAAACCGTTAGGAAACTGTCATGTCCTAGAACTAAAAATTTGAAGACATGTGACATCCACCAACATGTGACGAGACAGATTGGAAGAAAAAAACGTGTTGCGCCGACCCCGTAATATGGAATAAGGGCAGTAAGAAGAAGAAGAAGGTGATGAATAATGAGATTTACAGACTGCTGGTATCGCCAGAAGTAGCTACCACTCGAAACGAGTCAAACAAAAAATAGACAGTTTTTTGTTTGAATTTTTTGTTTAAGGTAAAACAGGATAATACCTCAAAACAGGATACACGTGGGTGGCTATTTATTTTTACAATATGTTATTAAATATTCAACAAAAGTAGGTAGTACCTACCTACCCTAACAGAACAACAAAGAAGCAACAAGTTTTTCGCAAATATTTTTCGAAGAAGTACTAAAAGGGCACGTATAGGCTGAATTGATTCACAAAGCAAAAACTATTCTTCAACTAGTTCAGTAACCTAGTTCTTCCATTATCTAGCTACAATGGAATCTAATTTAAATACAATAAAAACGAACTACGAGTATATAAAGACAGGTGTGTAGGTGTTCCGTTTTCAAAATCAAATACAAAATTTAAGACGAGCCAATCTTAATAAAAAACACCCAGATGGGTTTGAGACTGTAAAATTCTGGTACGTTTTCCAGCTCCACTCTAGAGCGCGAGAAGTCATAGGATGATTTCCCACCTCAAACAAAAAAAAATGTCTGATTTCTATGTGAGAGCTGGGGCAGCCAGATGTATGCAAGAAGTTTAGTAGCGATCGCTTTGGCAACACTTGTAGAAGGCCTATGTCCGCAACGGACGTCTTTCAGCCAAAATTATAATAACAAACTAAAATAATTTTCATGAAAATTCTAATTAATGACCGAAAAGATAAATTAAATATTTTTCACGATTAATTTGTAACCACAGATACAGATAGACATAGATAACGCAAGCATCACGATCTGTATGAAAACCAAGCGTGCCATTTTTTGGCTACCTATTATGACGTCACAAGCACTATTTAGTGAAGACGCCGCCGCATACGGCGTCCCCTCGCTCCACCCCCACCACCAACAGCACAATTTTTATATTTTTAACTGCACCCGACTAGCGCTGTACTCCGATGCAGACTAAGCGCGAAAGTGACCACTTACGATTTTTGTACGTAAGGCAGGCACGCGAAGTAGTTGCTCTTGCGTTATCTAGGTATATCTATATTTGTGTTTGTAACTTTCAATGAGATTTTAAGGTAACTCAAATGAAAAAAATACGACCCTTTAACTTTTAGGCCTAATTCAATAAAACTGTTGCCTCCTAATACTTTAAACACTGTAACGTAATCCTCTTTAATTGGTTAATTAAGATTATATTACTCTCTTACAGAATGACAACATTGAAATAAAATAAATTAAGATTTTAATTACACAACCCATTACGTATGTAGGTATGTCTTAACCATCGTTCACCTGTGTAGGCTTTGTTATGATGTTCACGACTGTAAGATAAAATTATCTGCTAGAAACAGATTCAATATTCTACAGATACTTTGAAAACTGGATAGTTTCATAGTTTTGTAAGATCTTCATATTTCAGTTATCTAAAGCTGGTCATCAAGGTCTACTGGGATTTCAATTTTAAACTTAAAATATAGAAATAATTTCTTGACATTTTCGCATTTTAAGAGCTAGTAACTATGTTTCAAAACATTGAATCTATCTGCCATTGATACTCGTACCTATTTATAATAAACAGCTAATGTGATGTACTTTGTACAATAAGTTTTTTGGGTAATAAGTCGGTAAACGCAAAAAATAGTTTTGCAATTACCGACTTATTACTCGGGGACATCGATGTGCTTAATGCCTGCAATGCAATGGCTTAATGTGAGTTCCAAAACTCGTGGTATCGAACTATACAATGTTTATTAAGCACTTATCTAATTCCAGAACACAATAAAATCTAGACGTTCGTTTTGTTCAATAATATTAGTCTTGAAACTATCTTGATAGTACAACTTCAAGGCAGATCTTGGCAAATGTAGACGATGGAAACAACAAGATACTAACATTATTCCAACTTTAATTTGCCATTGACTGAAACAACTTGCTTGCTTATCTACTGAAGGCCAATTCTCATATTGAAAAATGTTTAAATTCATGTTGCACTGCATTGCATCTCGGCGACAATCAATGTAGGAAAATTGACAGATTTCGACTGTGATGCGAATTCCTCAAAATTCCAAGGTTTGCGGCTTTACCATGACATGTTAAAACGTGAGTCATGCTAGTGAGAAAGAGGTATGAATCTATACACCCACCCATTTGAAATGGATCGTGATGAGAGCTTGTGGTAGGGCCTCAGAGGAGGATCTCAATAGCGAGTGCAGCAGTTAACAAAACCATTTCACGAACACTGACGAAGTTAACCGAAGCGAGCCAAATGCTCCTAGTAAATTTTCAAAGGCGGCGAAGTGAATTAAACCTGGGATGAAAGTCTTGCATTTTAGGTAAGCTCTAGTTTTCACGCTGAATATGCATTTATTTTGAACAACAATTCGAAATTGAGTTTTAGTTGTTTTCATGATGGTGATGAGTAAGTTGACAATATTATGACGAGTTTTATTTTTAAACTTGAAATCATTCAATGACTTCTGTAGGGCGAGAGGGTTTCAGAGACTCAGACTTTCACAATTTAAAACCACACCTATGCCCATTTTTCTTACTCGTATTTTTTAAGGTTGAAATCATCTACTGACATCTACGTAAAGAAATATTATTATTATTTATTTGCTTCAGATACAAGATCCATATTTTGTGTTAGAAAGTAGGTACTTACATTTTGTACATAAACGGATACAAATAAAACATTATATACCAATTAAATTACTCATAAAATGTCAAAAAAAAATTGAATCATTTAAAATTTAAACTGCGTAATTATTAAATCACATTTTTAAATTAATTGCAAACTTCTATATTTTATTAATAAAATAATTTAAAATAATCAAAGGAAAAATTTAAGAAAAATTTATGCATTCCGCTCGACATGTAATCGAATACAATGCCACAATATTGGGCTTTCTATTCGATCCGCCACAACGCTAAAGATACCATTGCGCGAGTTTATGTCTGTAAAGGTATCAACAAACATTCCATCAAAGTCCCAAAACGTGGCCTATTTTACAAGCAAAAAAACTGAGTCTGTTCTGCATAACTAGTTCGAATGCAAACATGGTACATTGGTATTGCTAAAAACTTCTCGCTCAAATATTTCAGCGTGGCACGTAACGAGGTACAGTCGCGAACGCAACTCAATCTGAATAATTTAAGTAATTGACAAAGAACAAGCCTCTCAGGATAATGTAAGGGCGTCGTCGCTCTTAGTTTTGTCAAGGTTATAGGGCAGAGGGGTTTTGTTGATTTTTATTGCAAATTAAACTCTTCATAGAAGATGCTTATTTTTTGTAAGATTGTAGTTTTGCAACCGATGTGGTATTTTACGACAAGTTTCTTATAAACCCTGTATTCTTCTTCTTCTTTTCGAATCAATGGTAAACTTTTTAAATTGTTTAGGCCCAGTGGGTGGCTTCGTTAACTTTTCAAACCCTGTATTTATTTACATTCAGGCATAACTGACTATATTATTACCCTACTGCGGAAAAGAGATGGTTTATATTTTTTTACATGCAGGAAATACCACTTTATGTAGCGGAACTAATAAAGAAGACCACAGACGAACAAAGCAACTTCATAAAATACAGATATCTCGATTAATATAGTTAAATGACTGTCCAAACAAATTTAAACAAAATATGCTTATAAAATTGGTATCATCGAATTAATCTGATGATGAAACCGGAAAGTAAACACAGAAACACCGCGATAAAACAGTATATTTCAGCCGTGTTTAAACTTATTGAAATTTTGTTGAGATGCACTCTAGCTGTAAAAGATTGTAATAGTTATAATTTATAGGTACCGTTACTATAAAATTAGCACACTATTTAGGTTTAGTAGTGGGGTATAAAATCAAAAAGCGAAAAATATAAAAACCGGTCAAGTGCGAGTCGAACTCACGCACGATGGGTTCCATACCGTTCGTAGCAAAAAACGGCAAAAAATCACGTTTGTTTTTTATTTACTTGGTAGCATTTTTTCTCCTCTAACCAATAAATATATGGTTTTATTTGTTAAAACTCATTTTACTCAAATTAGTTGTTAATTTTACTTAACTTACTTAACCTATAGCAGATTTTGTTTATTCTTAAGTAAAGTTTAAGATAAATAGGTTGGTAACCCGGTTAACATTGAAAATATCATTGAAAATATTTCCAAACAAGCTAAAAAGTTACAAAAATTAATAGAAATTACATCACCGATATTCAATATGCGAGCTTTGAAGAACAGACGCCTCCTCTAAAACCGTCAGCTGTGACAATCTCTAAATTGAAACAAATTATCGCGAGCAATATTATCGATATTCTCATGGAACCGAAAGTTCCTACCTATTGTAAAACATAACGTGAACCGAGCACAGTCTGGCTGTTACTCTCGATATTACAAATTCGAATCCCGGCTGTAACTATCGGAAATATTGATGTCGATTTCCAAATAATAGAAATGCCTTATTGTTGATGGGAGTTTTTTTTTATGGTAGGTAAAATCATCCAATGACAAATCCCGCCCTTGGGCGGAGCGGGAAGTAGTGTCAGACTTTTACTGACTATAAACCTACCCTGTTCCTTCGTAGCCTATCGTGCCGGGGCCGGGTATTCCTTTCGGAAGTTAACCCATGACCCCAGTAGGCTTCGACCCTGCCTGCCTGCAGTTAGCAGGCGGAGCCTCTTCGGTGTGCTGACAGCTCCTTGAGGCGCGCGGGAACAGAACGCGCTGTCGACGACTTGGGCTCGGTCCAGTCGGTTACCGGACGATCGGACAGCATGCTACCCATTGAACGCCGTCCGCAAGCCCGCGCCTACGATGGCCGGAAATCGGGATCGGAATCCCGGTGGCGGCTGGGGCGAGCGCCCCGTTGCCTCTGCCTGATGCGGTCGGCCTCCTCCTTTGCTAGCATTACTGCTTCGCGGAAGGAGGCGTCCGCCTGCCATCCCTCCTCACTTTTGTTGATGGGAGTTAGATTTACGTAAGTCAAAATAATTAAGTTTTGTTACAGTTACGAAATTTTTATTTCATTTATTAAGATAGATATACTAATTATTGTGGGTACACCATAAATACACTTAATGTAGGAACTTAAAATTAATAGGGTGTCACAATGGACGGTCTTATCGCCAAACCCATTTTTTTACAGACAGCCTGTGGTTGGATTTGACAGATGTAGCCCTGAAACATAAAGAGCAACTGAAGGAACATTGGCATTAGTAAAAAAAAGTCAAACACTCTTTATCGCTCCACCCAGAATAAAAGAAATCATTAGATGACATCTTTACCAAAAAAAAAAGGGTGCAGACAAACCATGTTGTATCCTAATCCCTGTGTTAGTAAATCGTTATATTCAATTTACTATATATTATACAACTATATATTATAGTTACCATTGACCATGATTCTCTTACTTATAGTTTACTGGCTTATGGTTAGTGCCCGAAGGTCATGGGTTCAAACCTCACCCAAGGAAAATATTTGTATAATGGGCACGATCATTTGTTCTGTGTTTGGGTGTAATATATGTTTAATATGGATATTTTTATTAATATATAGGGTGACTGGTAATTAGTGGACGATACTTAAACACGTGATTGTAGTCATGATAACAAACAAGTTTTACTATGGGACTAAACTTGAAATCGCGAAAATAAAACTACTGGTCAGTACATTTGTGTTCGCTTCGAACTTGGCTGATTTTTTTAGGCGAACACAAAAGTACTGACCTGTAGTTTTATTTTCGCGATTTCAGGTTTGGTCCCATAGTAAAACTTGTTTGTTATCATGACTACAATCACGTGTTTAAGTATCGTTCACTAATTACCAGTTACCCTATATAAATATCTTTATAAGCTATCTAGTACTGCTAGTACAAGCTCTGCACAGTTTGGGACTTGACTGAAAAAAAAATCTATAAGTTTTCATCTCAAGATTTGAGAGACTGTCTTTAGACAAATCATCATTCACACTCTTTATCAATCACTTTTTGTCGACCGTATAACCATTCACATTACTAACCGTACATTATAATAAAGAATAATAAAAACAGGCACTAATAGCATAAACTCTCAATAAAAAAAACTCCCCCACATAACACCGTTCTCCGCGAGTGTACGCTCAAACCGCATAGTTGTTGGTACCGTGGCGCTCACCCCGCCTGCGAGCCGCGCTGCAGAATTTCCGGACCGCAGGCGACTTCACTTTTATCACACACGTTCCTACTGGGCCAGTATAAGCAAGCTTTAATAATTAAAGTGACACGTTTTGTAAACTATATATTTGGATCTAAGTTTAAGATGGTGAAAATGGTTTTCAGTGATAATGTTGATTGTTATCAGTAAATAAATGTCTGAAATTAGATTAAAACTTCTTCCTAGCAAATAAACAAACTATTTATTTAGACAGGCCTGTTGGTCTAGTGGTTAGGGTCTCCCTGACTGCTATGGGTTCGATTCCCACCCAGGACAACCGCTTGGGAAGAGCATCGCCGTGTCCTCGTGGGGGCAATCGGAGGCGATCTCTCGCGCCGGGGCTTGGTTCAAGCCATGCTCCGGAGCGAGGAGGAGTGGCAGGCGGTCGCCTCCTTCTGCGAAGCAGTAATGCTAGCAAAGGAGGAGGCTGACCGTATCAGGCAACGGCGCTCACGCCGCAGCCGCCGCCGTAATTTCGATCCAAATTTCCGGCCACCGTAGGCGCGGGCTTGCGGACGGCGGGCAATGGGTAGCTCGCTGTCCGTTTGTCCGGTAACAGACCGGACCGAGCCCAAGTCGTTTACGGCGCGCACTGTTCCCGTGCGCCTCAAGGAGTTGTCAGCAAACCGTAGGGGCCCAGTAGGGTCGAGGCCTAGTCTGGGGCTCTGGGAAGGTATGAAAATGCATACCAGGGCCCTGGAACCAAGGCAGGGAAGGAACAGGGTAGGTTTTTAGTCAGTAAGAGTCTGACACTATTTCCCGCTCCGCCCAAGGGCGGGATTTGTCATTGGATGATTTTACCTACCGTAAAAAAAAAAAAAAAAACCCAGGACAAATGTTTTTGTGATGAGCACAATCATTTGTTCTGTGTCTGGGTGTAATTATCTATAATATGTAAAGATATATAAGAATGTTTATCAGTACTCATAACATAAGCTCTACTTAGCTTGAAACTAGACAGCGTTGTGTGATAGTTGTAGAATATTATTATTATATATTATTTATATTCTGTACAGGAAGTATTATTTATTGTGCCCAGTCAGTTCACCAAACACAATTTACAATATAATTTACTGATAAGCAACGATTGGCAAAAATATGATTTGTCATTTCAACATTGTACAACAAGTTTTCCAAATAATAATAAATATTCCACAACTATCACACAACGCCATCTAGTCCAAATTAAGTGGAGCTTGTGTTAAAAGTACCAGTCAACAGATAAACATATTTACATATTTCTAAATATAATATTATAGATAAATTACACCCAGACAGAACAAATGATCGTGTTCATCACACGACCTTTTATCTTGAGTGGGAATCGAACCCAGACCTCGGGCATAAAGAAGTCTAGGCTACTAACCACTACAAAAACCGGCCAGTAAAAATCAACTTTATTTGTGAAATAAATAGTAGGTATACGAAACGTTGGTTTTTAACAAAAAAATGTCTATAAAGTGTTTTGTGAAACATGAACCATTTTAAATGATTATTTATTGTTGTGTGGATTTAATATACCGACATAAAAGGGTTAGAATTTTAATTACCAAAGAATTTCCCCCACACTGACCTCACGCAATTTAATCAAAATAAAATCCACACTATGATGCATTCCAAAACACGTAAGTGCTCAATCAATTTTTTTTCAAAGCCTTGTTTAAACGCACTCACCCATTCTATAGTTTCAAACGAACCTTCGTATTTCGAAAACAAAGTTTGGTCCTTCCAACAAGTCTAGAAGCTCGAACTAGCAATTTTACTGGAACGTACAAATGTAACTGCCTGCTAATTGACGTAGTTAGCTCGTTTTAAATAGAGTTGGAATTAATTGTAAACACGAGTGTTGACCTTGGGGTACTTAATTGTGTTATTTATTTGATGTTTTGATGCATGTGACTCAGGGTGAATGATCATTAAACTTTGCTAAGTGTTTAAGATGGGAGTCAGGCTATTAAATAGATAATAGTGTATTTAGATGGCATCTTTCAGAAACAGTAAAGCGTTTTGGGTACACATTCATTGTGCGTGCAGCTAAGGAGTGGAATTCCCTGCCGGAGTCTGTGTTTCCAGATGGCTACAACCCGGGAATCTTTAAGTAAAGAGTGAATAGGTTACTTCTAGGTAAGCCCGCTTGAATAGGTTACTTCTATGTGAGATAGCGATCAAGCGCGAACCTATCAATAATAAATAAAAGAATAGAAAGCTACCACTAGTGAAGTTCCGGAGGACACGGTGGAGCACACAGTCGAGGTGTGCCCCGCTTGGGAAGAGCATCGCCGTGTCCTTGTGGGGGCGATCGGCGGCAGCGATCTCTCGCGCCGGGGTTTGGTTCAAGCCATGCTCCGGAGCGAGGAGGAGTGGCAGGCGGTCGCCTCCTTCTGCGAAGCAGTAATGCTAGCAAAGGAGGAGGCCGACCGCATCAGGCAACGGCGTACACGCCGCCGCCGCAGCCGGGTTTCCGATCCCGATTTCCGGCCACCGTAGGCGCGGGCTCGCGGACGGCGGGCAATGGGTAGCTCGCTGTCCGTCCGTCCGGTAACAGACCGGTCCGAGCTCAAGTCGTTTACGGCGCGCACTGTTCCCGCGCGCCTCAAGGAGTTGTCAGCAAACTGTAGGGGCCCGACAGGGCCGAAGCCTACTGGGGTCAAAGGGTATGTGAAAATGGCACCCGGGACCCTGGGACCAAGGCGAAGAATGGAACGGGGTAGGTTTTTAGTCAGTAAGAGTCTGACACTACTTCCCGCTCCACCCAAGGGTGGGATTTGTCATTGGATGATTTTACCTACCGAAAAGAAAAAAAAAAAACCACTAGTGAAGTGGTATTTTTATTTGTGACGGGAAATCAAATAAATCCTCAGCATCAGGCCGTGTCAGACTCTTACTGACTAAAATACGCCTATGTTCCTTCAGTTGCCTTTTGAGTTCTAGAGCTGAAATAACTCCGAATTACCTGCTTATTTTTTTTCCTTCTCTATCAAATCCATCCGAAGGTTGTCTGTAAATCGCTTTTAGCACTGCCCATTGTTACACCCTATTAATTTTAAGCTCCTACTGTAATTTTTTATGGTGTACAATCAAGATTATAGGTTCTATAGAACTACTATATACTTAATTATAGTATATGTTCTTACATCTAATATAATTACTTAGTATCTTTTTATTTCTTTTGATCAATTCCGCTGCTCCCCACCTGGTTGCGCCAATTTGCTATGATCCGCGACTTTGTTTTTTGTAATTTATTTTTTTGGCCTAGCAATCCTATCCCTTCCGTTTCCCGCCCCCGCACGACCTCAAGAAATGACATTACGTTTTTGTGCATCGATTGTGAATGTGACCGCTCCGCTAACAGCGCCCGCTCGAAATTACAAGAAAATTGACTATTTCGTGATCCAACCATTCAAAGACTCAACAATAGTGCAGTGTAGTGCAATACAGGACCTGGCAGTGGTTGAATGTGCGAAGTCGGGGTCCGCCGGCCGGCGCCACGTGGAACCTTCGAGTTCAAAAGGTCAGTGTTCCTCCCTAATACGTCCATCCCATCGATAAATGCCGGGCACAGTACCTGCATATTGTTAACAAACCTTAGATCGCTTTTTCAAACATACAGTCCATTAAGCTTATTTGCGCAACCACCACCCTCATAGTCATGCAATTAGAATTTTTATAGAAGAATATTTTTAATACAAAACTTACTCTTTATAATATCCCCATCACTGTATCTCTACGTTGACGTCGTGGTGGGGCTTGCACGCTCCAATAAACCCTAGGTCGTAACATGCATAGGGTGGGGGGCCAGACTAAGAGAGATACAATCCACAGGGCAGTTTTGTGACGAACTGTTGTGCATTAGCGACCCCACGGAACCGATCTCCCGGGAGAATTCTCGTTCTTTATCTCCGGCTTGCCTTTATTGGCCGGCCGTACTGAACACTGACGAGGAACAGAGCTCCCGCCTCTCTCTTGCCTTTATTGGCCAGCAATCGTGCTCGGGAGAAGGATGTATAATCCAGTAAGGTGCTGGTAGGAATCTTGATCACACTTCCGGGATTGTCCTGATAGCCGTGGTATACCTCTCCACTCCTCACGCACCTCAGGATATGTTGCCCTCTTGTTGCTACGTCACTTCTTACTAGCGGCCGTTTTTTGGGGCCCATTTATTGAGTGTGCAGTCCAACCAGTCCGCTTAAGGCTCCAAAAACCATAGCCCTATGGACTTTATTTTCCATATGTCACAATAGTTTTCACCAAACGGGGGTTGTCCTTGGATGCACTAGCATTGCGCGTACAGGGACAATCGTCGGTTGGCATCAAGTTCCTTTAAAAGTACCTAAAGGGCCAATGCAAGTTGGTTTTGGCTCCTCGTCCGCCTTCCAAAGGCCCAGGACCTTGAGATAAATAAATTCATAATACAAAAGAATATACTCTCATTGATCTATTTAAATTAAGTTAATTTAAAACAGCCGCTATCCCACTATAACTTAACACTGATCCCTTTATACATACTATAGCAAAATCCAAAGTGACATGCTCATAATATAAACTAGCTACCAACTTTAGTAATTTATCTAGGCGCAAGTGTTGATCTTATTTAAAATAAACCCTTAACTTTGTAGCTGAAAAAACATATGACAGCTGATATATTCTAAGTTTATATTACAAATTCAAAGTCAATATTGACACATAACAAATCAAATGGTTTTGCATTCAACGCGGTTTGCATTTTTTGAGTTGTTGGTTTTTTTTTTTTATCGAATTTGTTTATGTAATCTGATAGCCCTTGTTCAAAGATTTTTTAAAACATTTTATTCGAAATTTTCTGACAATTACTGTTGGTCAAAAAGTAATTGAACTTAACTTCGGCCACAAAGCCAAATTACTTTAATTTCCGTTCAACTGTTTGAGCCTTTATAATATCGGTGTTCATTACTTCAGAATGAACGCAAGAATACCTTCCCATCAACCCTTCTTTTAATCACTTCTATAAATCAGAGACAATGCCTTAAAGTGCAGTCCAATAAACAAGTCTCGGTTAGTAAGGGAGAAAACACACAAAGCGGTTTTTTCCCGCTGCCGCCACGGTTGCGGGCCCGTAGCTTCTGTAGAATACAAATATATATGTAAAAAATTAAAGCAATTTCCATGATACAATTTACGGCCGCGGTTGTTCGCGGCTGCTGCTCACCGGCGCCGTGGTCGCCTGCCGCCGCCTTTGCGGTTTACGTCCGCACGCTCTGCGGTCAGTTTGCGGCAACCGCGCCCTATCGGACGCTTGCGATCGAAAATCTCAGCCGTCGCGGCAGCGGTGGTGAATCTGCCGTCTCGTGAATTTTGATATAAAATAGCCGTTTCTTCTGCCGCGGCGGCCGCGAGAGAAAACCGCTTCGTGAGTTCAGTGCCTAAGAATTCGAACTCCATTCTTGCATGCTTCCCTCTCCTTTTTCTCTTCATATTGGTTATTATTTCACTTAAATTGACTTCTAAGGCTGTGGTGAGTTCTAAAGTAAATAAACTACAAGGCTTTTCGTTTTGTAAATAAAAATGTGTCTTAGTAAATAGTACGAGTGTAAATATATCTTCGTACATATGTATTTGGCGTTTGATCCAGAAAAAGATTAATTTGAGCGAGTGGCTTTTAGTGTCTGCTCCTCGTATGTGCGTACGTAAAAAAATATACCGTACCTATCTATTTTTGTCATATTCATTCAACAAGACGTCCACAATTCCGCAAAACGGTGGATTAGTACCGCCCACTCCCTCTCAGGGAAAAGAAATTTGAGTCACAGTTAGTGGGAACATTTTTGGCAGATTATGTATTTTTTATTCATGTTTTTATCTACAGCGTTAGTGATATAATCCCAGCATAATTACTATCAAATTGGTGAATGAAATAATAAAAATTGCAAAATAAAATCAACTTTTGACGTAGTATTTTTTTTAGAGGAAGCATTAGGGAACATTTCCTGCCTATGTAACTCATTATATATATGAATAGGTTTTATTTATTATATATATAGTATGTATGTGTATTGTATGCTTACACATATTTATGTAGTTTATTTTTAGTTTTAAGTGTAATATAATTTATCTCATAAGTTTTGTTGTGCATATAATGCAAGCAATGCAATTTAGCTTCACTTTTTTTAAGAACTGACCGACATTTTGACAATTCAAAAGTGCCTGTAATTGGTCTATTTGAAATAAACTATTCTGTTTCTGATTCTGTAATATCTTCAAGTTTTAAAATTGCTTTATATAAATTTTTCAAGGTTTGCTGTAAGAAAACCCAATTATAGGTTTAGCTCGCCTGTGTACATCGCCTGTCCTATTATTGTTAACACTATAGTCTTGTGTACAATAAATAATATAAGAACGTAAGGAAGAAAGAAAAAAGAATGAAAGAAAACTTTATTATTTGGCACAAAGTGAACAAACAAGTTTTGAAAACTTAAAGTAAAAAATAAAATAAAAACAACAACAACAATGTATCTCTCGGCTGCGCCAAATAATGTTAGAGTGATCGCCCACTGCGCTACCCTTCGCGGGTTCGATTCCCGCACTGAACAAAAATTTGTGTGGCTTACAATTAGTGGTTCCAGGTCTGAATTTCTTGTGTATGTGAGTTCACATGTTTGTGTAATTCCTAGTGTGAGACATATTTTTTTTACTTTGTTGTTCCATTCTTTTAACTGCTTTTTTATACTTTGAAATTCGCCTCAAATACATCTCGGCCTACAATTAACTAGAGTCAAAAGTCGGGAGACTTCAATAGCCCCAACTGTTACAACTAAACTACACAGTATATAAGTAACACTTCAATTTAAAGTGAACAACTTTATTGTTCCCAACTTAGTTCGAATTCAAGCCAAGACTCAAGTAAATGCATAAGTTATTAGAAAATCTGTTTTTTATCGCTGCCATACTTACAAAGTTTAAATTACACTAACTTTGTAGTTATTTATACTCTCTTCAGTCGAAATACCCGAAAGGATAGACACATTTTTCCGAAAACTATTTATTTTCTACTATCTGACCTGGTGGTTAGTGGCAGTGATTGCTATGCCGGAGGATGTGGGTTCGATTCCTACCTAGGACAAATGTTTGTGTGATGAGCACGATCATTTGTTCTTTGTCTGGATGTAATTTATCTATAATATGTATCTATTTATGAAGTATGTTTATCAGTTGTCTAGTACCCATAACACAAACTCTGCTTAGCTTGGGACTAGACGGCGTTGTGTGATAGTTGTGTAATATTTTTTTTAAACCTTCCTCTTGAATCACTATCTATTATAAAAAACCGCATCAAAATCCGTTGCGTAGTTTTAAAGGTCTATACATAGGGACAGACAGTGGGAAGCGATTTTGTTTTATACTATGTAATGATGAACAGACTAAAGACAAATCTGAATAACTGAGAGCTCAAGGGACCTATGACTTTTATCACTTATCAAAACCTGAAATCGCGAAAAAAGTCAGCAAGTTCAGTACTTTTTGTAAAGTTAGGCGAACATAAATGTACTGAACTAACTGGACTTTTCACTGGATAAAATGGAGGTATGGTCCCATAGTAAAAGTTGTTTGTTATCATGACTTAAATCACGTGTTTAAGTATCGGTCACTAATTACCAGCCACCATATTTATAGCTTCCGCGAATACAAAAAAGTCCCAAAACAAGTGTTTCTAAAATGCGTGGTTTTGAAGATAAAATGTTTTTTATTTTGTAGTGACAAAAGCAAACTTACGCATAAGTTTACATACAATAATATAGATAAATTACACCCAGACACGGAACTAATGATCGCCATATTTGCCGCGTTCTATACTCTGTAGAAGGTCCTATTTTAATGACAGCAGGAGTACAGGCTTCATTGAAATATTTCTAAACAGATCGAATCAAAGGATCCGATCTCTTAAAAAAATACTTCAAAAAAATGGTGGTTTTGTCGGATAGAAATCATCAATATGATTGTCCTCATAAACTCTTCATATACCATCAGTCATATATATATATCACAGTGTAACGAAACCATAGCGCGATCTAATTCGATCTCAACGCCATCTATCGGGCTAAGAGACAACTCTGAACTCAGTGAAAAAATATATGTAATATGATCCCTTTGGTTTTAGGATTCCGTACCTCAAAAGGAAAAGTAGGAACCCTTTTAGGATCATTTTATTGTGCGTCTGTCTGTCTGTCAAGACCCTTCAACACAGGAACGCGTGTCGGAATCGAGTTGAAATGAGGGTATTCTAAAATGAGGCAGCACTGAGACCTGAGGTCCAGGCACCTGTCAAAACGCTTATGATAATGATATTAGTTGACATTAACACAAAACTTTAGACGTTAACGTCATGTTCCTATACGTTTTCAAAGGGAAAGACCTCTTGGCTAAGTGGCGCCAACTAGTGGTGTGAATTTTCCTGAACACCCTCATTAAAACAATTACTCAAGTCTGCGGTCCCTTGAAGCTGTGAAGAAATCAAACTTCTAAGTAACGAAGGAACGGGGTAGGTGTTTTAGACAGTAAGAGTCTGACACTATCTCCCGCTCCACCCAAGGGTAGGAGATGTCATTGGATGATTTTACCTACCATAAAAAACACTTCTAAGTAAACGAAAAAAAAAACGGCCCTTTATATCGCCAAAAACGTATATTTCGACATTCTCAAGAGAATCAAAATTCGAAGGGTACTATACGTTGACCTAGAGTCCTGGAATTTGGTATAAGGCAAGGTCTTATAGCAGGTGTATAAGAATCATATACATAATTATACAACCAAAGTAAGTAGGTACAGTCAGCAACAAAAATCAATTAACACTTCACACACATAATTAAATTATTATTCGAAAGTAATTTAGATGATATGTAACAGTAGCAGTGCTAATTCACTTTTGTTCCTGACCGTACATAATGACATACACTACCTATAGAGTTTTTCAGAATATGTGAACACAAGTGCGCGAAACACTTGTGTTTCTTCATCATCATTATTGGAAAGGATGCATTAAAATAGCCACCATAACGGGCAATAGTTAGGTAACTCGTGGTCCTAGAAAGTCGGACACACACCTCTCGCTCTACCTTAGAGCGGGTCGACGGCGCGTACTGTTACCGCGCACTTCAAGGAGTTGTCAACAAACCGTAGGGGTCCAACCGGTTCGAAGCCTTCTGGGGCCATGGCTAATGTGAAAGTGAACACCAGGGCCCTGGAACTAAAGCAAAGTCGTAAAAGTCAGACGCTATTTCCCGCTCTGCCCAAGGGCGGGAGCCGTCATTACATGATTACCCACAAAAAAAAAAACAATAAAAAACCCTAGAGCGGGAAAAGTCGTTAGGTGACATAAAAGTGGCAATAGATAAGAATGCACGATATCCATTATCCATAATTAAGTATTCACTCACACGAACAGTGTTTGGTATTCGTTTCCGCCTTTTTGTGTGGTAAATCATTAATTACTACTGCCATTGTAGCGAGAGGACGTGTGAGATTTTTGTTGACTAAACGTACAATGTTCCTTTAGCCACCTCTTAAATCCCAGAGTCGGCATGGCCAAATAAACCCACAAGTTTTGTACCGATACAGACAGAGATTTTTAATCATTAAGGTTTTTTTTTTTTTAAACTGTGAGCCACACTAGGAATAACTCGTGTACAGCGTTCATAAACATATAAACTCGCAGACACATAACACCTAGCCTGGAACAATTATCTGTAGGTCATACAAATATTTGTTCTGTGCGGGAATCGAACCCGCCACACGCAGCGCAGCAGCCAAATCGCTCAACCACTGCTGCAATACCAAAGTTTGTTAAACCCATGTTATGTAGTCTTTTGGAAAAATCTTAATTAACTCTTTGTAAAACCACACTTGGCTAGTCTACAAGAAAAACAAAAGTATACTTTAGCACAATATGATTAATACAACTATTAATTCCAAACTATTTTCTAAAGCAATAAAAAAGAAAAGATATTTCAAAAAAACGATTCCAGGATCAATTTCGAAAGACATATTCTATTATCCAGACCCTTCAATGAATTTACGACGCAATTATTTCAAAGGTGGGACCGAAATTAAATTCAAGTCTTCACTAGCCTACATAAAAATATTATTGTTAGTATCAGAATACGTTAGAGCTTCGGCTAGGTCCAACTATGCTGTAATATTCAAATTTATTCATATTTATATTATTATTGAAAATAAAACCATAATTTCTATTATTATCCACAATAAAAAATCTAAGTAATAATATTTCGCTTAATAGTAAGGAAATAAATATTAAGACTTCAGCATTATAATTAATTAATTTTAGTCAATTATGATAATTGACGTTAACCACTACACACCTACTAGAAATTGGAAATAGAGAAAATATATTCATATAAATATAGTTCTCAATTTTGCTTACCATAATTCTAATGCTCACTAAAATTTTCTTAATAAAATTTATATCGATAATTACTTACCAAGTGCCAAAGGAAAACATCAAAATGCATTCCTCTCCTGACCATAAATGGTGTTAAAATTAAGTAACGAAAAAACTATACAGAAATTTGTACCAGGTACTTATACCAGGTACGTGTACTTACTATAGTACACTGTACTACACACACCAATGTTTTAACAACTTACCTTTGGAACACAAGAGGAAATATACACAATTGAATCCTTGTTAACGGAATTTCCTTTCGTAACACAATAAGCAACTCCGATCAATGCAATAAATGAAACAATCATGTTTTGTTTCCTTTACAAAATACCTGTTATTATTGGAAATTAAATGAAAATTTTCTGTTGTTCTCAAAAGTTTCGTCAAACAGATTGCCTCGAGAAGCCTTAAGCTAATATCAGAATACACGAAGTACCGAACGAAATATAACTTTTCTACTACTGAGACGCAAACCTCCTCTCTAAGAGAGGGAGTGGCAGGAAGCGAAGGCTGTGATGCAAAAGTACTGACTCCATCTCACAATATTATTTAAAAGTAGTTCTAAGTTCACCGCAATTTTAACCAACTAGCTTTGCCCCGTGGTAACGTACAACAGAGAGGAAAATTCCTATGTCCTTATCAAAGCCATCACCACATGTGAATACTACGATGTACCCAGTCTTTAATAATTTAACACACTGAACACCAACAAATCTTCACAAGGATATTCCCTCAAGTCATGAGGAAGTGCATCCAAAAAGAAATCTTTGAAGCAATTTCTAGCTAACCGAATCGTGACCACATAGATAAGGCGGTTAAATATCTCCAAACTATTTAAAACACACGGATCAGCATATAGCAGCTAGTGTGTCTTACCAAATCATACCAAATAATAATATTGTCTACATAATTTTCTTGAACCAATGTTCTCGAAAATTCGTTTTAGTATGAAATTCCTTGCCTAAAAATCACAGCATTTTAAAAACAATTCTGATTTGCGTTAAACTCCAATTTTCACGAATCAGACGAATCAAAAAATAATGTAACATACTCGTACATTCAATTAGGCAGTTTCACGCCGAGGCGTATGTTCGCAAATATTAATGAATTACGTAAAAATATCAACTTTTTGTTTCGCTAACAAAAGACTACACAGTTGATTTACGAGCAGGTAAGCATATTCTAGTCGATCCATTTTAATTGCTTACGCTAATCACACGCGTATTTTTATTTATTATCTTTGTAAGTAAATTAAGATTTACTGTAACGTCAGATGAACTGAATTATGACAGGTTTTTGTGGCTTTAAATGTGTTTTTATAATCGTATATTTTTAAGAATAAAAGTTTTATTCCACTCATAATAATATCAGATTTTCGGTGGTTGTCAGATATATCTAATAGTGTTTTTTATATCTTCGAAAAATTAACACAACTCCGTATAGTTTCTTAAAATTGAATATCAACACTTAGATTTTCTAAGCAGAACAAAATATCGTAAATAACAAACACATTTAATTTTCCATTTCATCGACGCTTTATCTCTTGAAATCTTGCCAACAATTCTGCGAAATAGATTCTACTAGCTAAAGTACTCACGGACAAATATGTTGGACATCAGCGTGGCAGGCAGACAGAAGACGATCACCAGGATATCAGCGACCGCCAGGTTCACAATGAAGAAGTTGGTGACAGTTCTCATGCGCGGGGAGCGGTACACCACGGCTATCACGAAACAGTTCCCGACGAGCCCCACGATGAACACGAGCAGGTACGCGGCGCAGTACACTGCGGTCATCGCGCCGCCGTGCCGGTACATGAACTCGTCCGCGATCACTCCAAGATCCGACCGGTTCAGCGTCACGTTCATCCGCAGAGGATGGTGCCGCTCCACCGCCCCCTCCATGTGCGTCGACAGCGGCTCCAGGTCTGGCAACACACTGTTATCCGGCACGAATTTACTGTTCATCGCTTCCATAATAGAATTTGACAGAATATCCACCATGTTGTGCCTGTGGCCCTCCCTCATGTGAGAGTGGTTGTGGTGACGCCAATGATGTCGAGGCTCCTGACCACCATGACTCGAAAAATTATAGTTAGCATCCTCACTCATGAAATCACTCGGAATCCTTAAAGGTGCCATCTCTCAATATGACATTTCCGCAAAATAATTTCACTAAACTGTCAACAACTATTCAAAAATAATAATCACACTACACTAAGTCTATCCTAATTTATTTATTTCGTTCACACATCAAAAGTTAGCAAATAAAATAAATAATTTTTCACAGCACACGAAAACGTAAACTCTAATGTTCCATTAGAAAAGTATGAAAAGTTCCGTTGTGTTCGGCGCGGCGGGTCGTAGCGGGTCTACGCGCGGTGTGGTCGGCGTTCGCGCGCCGTCTGCCGTAGTCGCGTAGCACTGCTACGGGCTACGAACCGCGTAGGCCGCGCGACGCATGTGCATTTTGAGGAACGCACAACCAAGCGATATAATGCACTTCCGTTCAACTTTACGGCTATTGGAATACGATTTATTTTGCTTTGTTTATTTCTTTGTTTTCAAGGATAGTTTGTGGGTAAATTGGAAGGCTATCGAAAATGCATCGGTACTAAAAAGAAATAGCGTTTTATACATTTTAGCAGTGAAGCTGAAATGTATGTAAAATATTTTGAAAGGGTTTTTATATAGTTTGGTGGTTGGTGCACTCGTCGAGGCTTCAAAGCCTTGAGCATCGGCGCCGAGTTGTTAACCTGTCGGTTTTCTATCCGGTCGCATTTCGAGGAGTGTGCGTTGAAATTGTATAGCTTAATTTCGCCTGGCCTGTTCCATGATGGGATCACCAGGCGTATGATGATGCACCACCGGCACGTGGTGGACATCCCACTGATACGAATATAAATAAAAATATAATACAAAAAGTTTGGGAGTGGAATTCTCTGCTGGAGTCTGTGTCCATAGCTACAACTTTAGGATCTTTAAGTCAAGAGTGAATAGGTTACTTCTAGGCAAGCGTGCTCCATCGTCGACCACATCGTCGCTTTCTATCGGATAAGATGGTAATCAAGCGCGAGCCTATCTACAATAAAAAAGGTATTTGAGAAGTAATTAATATAATTTACCCTTCAGTCGAATATTAATTAATGCTGATCTAATTTCTTGTGACAAGTACCTGTGGACGCTGACGTAGGAAAACTTTCACCGTAATTATGTGTGTGTTCAATATCCTCGTAATTATTATATTTTATTATATCACGTACACAGTCCAAAAATAAATCGTCCAATTTTATGGACAACAAACATAAACGTTTCGTGCGGACATCGAACCCGCGACCTACCGTGTTACAAAAACTTGTAATACTCTATTCATTGAACTTGTAATAATAACTATCTATTATTAGATTCAGTTTCAAACCAATGATGGTTTTTTTTTAAAGTTGGTAAAATCATCCAATGACATCCCCCGCCCTTGGGCAGAGCTCCCAGATAGTGTCAGACTCTTACTGACTAAAAACCTACCCCGTTCCTCCTTTGCCTTGGTTCCAGGGCCCTGGTATGCATTTTCATACCTCCCCAAAGCCCCAGATTAGGCTTCGACCCTACTGGGCCCCTTAAGTTTGCTGACGACTCCTTGAAGCGCGCGGGAACAGTGCGCGCCGTAAACGACTTGATGGTAACAGTACTAGGAAGTTCCTGAAGTTTCCTAGCAACCGAAAGGTCAAGGTTTAAATGCTGGGTAACTTTCTCTAGTGTTCTAGTATAACAAGGAGGAAGGATTTGTTACATTTAGTTTCATGTGCGTTTAGTATATAGAAAGAAAGAAAGAATGATTAATTGGGATGTGGGAGTAACTTATTTGTTTTATTGATTTGACATTACCAAGCGCCTACTGGTTTTTCCGATAATGAGGGAAGTATAATTTTGTTTTTCGGTGAGAAAATCATCCAATGACATCTTCGCGCACTTGGGCGGGTCGGGAGATAGTGCCAGATTTTTACTGACTAAAAACCCACTCCTGTTCCTTCTTTGCCTTCGTTCCAGGGTTGGTTTCATATTCACATTCCCCATGGCCCCACTTGGGCCCGGTCCGGACGGTTAACGGATGGTCGGACGGCAAGCTACCCATTACTCGCCGTCCGCAAGCCCGCGTCTACGGTTGCCGGAAATCGGGATCGGAATCCCTGCGGTGGCTGGAGCGTGAGGGCCGTTGCCTCACGCGTGTGACCTCCTCCTTTGCTAGCATTACTGCTTCGCAGAAGGACGCGACTGTCTGCCACTCCTCCTCTCTAAAGACAATGGCCTATACCAAGGCCCGGCGCGAGAGATCGTTGTCGCCGATCGAGGGTAGTATGATGATAAGGTAAGATTACGATCATTTTGTATTTAAAATAAAATAAAACTATATAACTCACGAAAAGGGTAATAGTGAGGAACTCAAAGGTACATTAATAATAAATAACAATGGTGTGCATTTGTTTTCACGGATGAACTCAACTTACAAAGACCTGCTGGGCAGACAAATTTTTCTTGCTGAATTTCTCCTTTTATGTTAATGATCCCTTGGAGTTAATATATGAATTGAAAGGTACACATTGGTACAAGTTACGATCAGTATTATTTTTATGTATTCCGAACTTAATAGAACCGAGGGTCCCGTTGGATAGACGAGGCGATTATTTGTATATAGAAGAAATGTATCTCAAACAGTAGAGATACATTTCTTCCGCACAATTTATAAACACAGTAAATTGTGAAGGGTATTGTCATTGGCGTTTATAAATGCGGCAGAATTAGTAACTAAATTCGTGAGGTACATTGAATAAACACAGCAATGCCACTAGATTTTTCTTTCTGCCTCGAATGGCCCCGCCTGATAGAAAAATATCTTGGAATGTGCGCCTAGGGCACAATTAGGGCGTCGGTTCACTACACCGTAATTTACCATAATCATACCGTGGTCATGTTTAAGATAGTGTCACTATTCAAATGCAAATATGGCCTTCATCTAGATTTAAGTTAACGAAGTGTTTTTAAAACCTGTTTGCAAAATAAACATTATTCACAGTAAATATCCACCCTTACGTTGTTGAAACTTCTGTGGTCCGGACTAAGCGTTTTGCCACGTCGTTTATACCGCGTACATAGAAGGACTGGAACAGTTTGCCTGCTGCGGTCTTCCCATCCGATTATAATTTAGGTGTCTTGAAGGCTCTTAATAAACTACTGCGCCTCACCATCAACGATTGCATCACTGCTTATCATCAGTTGGGATTGCAGTCAAGCGCTAGTCTATATTAACCAAAAAAAAAGAAATTGATGAAACAAAAAAAAAACTATGAAATAAAAAAGTCATACCATATATTATTTTTCAGCAGACTCTTTGCATAGGACGCCGCGACAGTGATGATCGGGGACGGTACAGTAATCTGTGCTGTTTTTTTTTTTTGTGCTTGATACGTTTGAAGCACAGTCATAGTTTAAATGCTTCGGTATAGTGGGCTTAAGCCTTAAACATGAACTTGTATTTATAAGGAAGGACAAGGTTACACTCGTGACTTACACAATTGTTTTGACTGTAACTGACAGGATTTTGTGTAAATAGAGGTACACGTTTTCTTTGGAATAATACTGTTTCATCATAATATTGTGAAATAGTAGGCAGGTATCATGTTGATCTACGTCTATATCAAAAAGCTGTCACTGATTGTTTGATGTAAGAATATTTGTATAAAAAAAATAAAATCATTCAACGTGACCAAAATTTCACGCGACACTGTCATATGTGCGCATGAACTTGCCGCTTCAGCCGCCATTTATATAAAACAAGTCACCCCACTGCTAGAGTTCGAGCGAAAATATTAAACCAACTACTCGCATCCGTTTCACTTCGCTGCCGTCGTCGCCGCACTTGACTAACAATTTTTTTTTAAGATAAGCAGTGATCATTTGAAGGCAAAGCACACTTCTTTATTAAGAGCCAAAGACACCTTAATAATAATCGTTTAGCGTGATCGCTTGGAGTTGGCCACGCCCCCAATTCCTTTCCTCTGACGTCTTCTCAACAAAGGAATTGGGGACGTGGTCAACTCGACACGTTCACGCTAAACGAAACGATTGTAACTTAGCTTGGGGGGCAGTTTACTGATTGGTGTTGGCCTGAGGATCAAAATTTACTGTGTTCATTTCAAGCAGCACTTGGTCCAACTCCCGTACAAAGATTAGCAATGATTAGCAATGATTAGCAATGATTAGCAATGATTAGCAATAATTAGAATGTAACAGTTATACTAATACGTGGCCTTCAACCAATTTATTAAACATCAGAATCTCATCAGTAGTTTACCGTGCCTGTACAATGTTCAACTGAAGGTAAACCGTAAGCTAGACATTATGCAAATTAGACACGAGTGAAACCCTCGAGAGCTGGATTACCATTTGACGCGACCAAGACTACGTGTCGACTCTTCACAACTACCCCTTAGGGTTACCAAAATCCTTGAGCTAAGGCCTATGTACAATATGTACAGCAACCTGTTTGTTTATTGTTGATAAATCAAGTCAAACACCAAGAATTAAGTCCGCCTTTATACAGTGTAATTACTAGTGCATAAAGTTTTTAATAAATAAGTAATAATAAATCATTGTCATGCTTGCGTTTGGGTGCTCCTAGTGGAGCTCCACATCGATGTCAATGCGGTGAAGCAGTCGACCGCCTCGGACACCATGGCCTGTTCTGCAGTAGAAGCGCTGGTCGGATAGCACGGCATGCCAGCATTAATGACATCATCCGCCGAGCTCTCGTCATCGCCGGGGTGCCAGCTGTTTTAGAACCTATCGGCTTGGCACGTGACGATGGAAAGAGGCCAGACGGGATGACCATAATGCCCTGGAAGTTAGGTAGGCCTTTGGTGTGGGATGCAACTTGTGTCGACACCCTTGCGCCATCCCATCTTCTGAGTACGGCAGGCTGTGCTGGGGCGGCTGCTGCAGGTGCAGAAAATCTCAAACGGCGTAAATATAATAACCTTATCGGTAGTTACATGTTTGAGCCGTTTGGGGTTGAAACACTAGGGCCATGGGGTCCGAGCGCTCATCGAGTTGTTCGTGACATCAGCAAACAGCTAGTCGACTCTTCGCGTGACCAGAGGGCTGGGCTTTTCTTCGGTCAACGAATCAGCATTGCCATCCAACGTGGCAATGCTGCCAGCGTTCTGGGCACTTTTCCCATTGATATCGATGTGGATGAATTTTTTGATGCCCAATAAGTTCTTTTTCTACCCGTTTGTACATATTATTAATTTTTAATTTGTATATATATATCTATTAAGTTTTATATCGAACTAGAAATCCATGTATGAAATATTGAAATAAATAATCATTGTTTTGATTATGAAACGGTTATTTCTTAAAAATGGTCTAATCGTTGCTTTCGTTCAAGGGCCCAGGGATTCACTTCCATATTACCCACGGCCCACGTAGGCTTCGACCCTACTGGGCCCCTACAGTTTGTGGACAAATCCTTCAGGCGCGCGCGCCTCCTACGTCTTGGGCTCGGTCCAGACGGTTACCGAACGGTCGGATAGCGAGCTACCCATCGCTCGCCGTCCGCAAGTATGATATCTTAATTACAATGTTAACTTTTAAAAAAATGCCCATCGTAGGTAAATCTAATATTCGGTAGACTGTAGCTAGTACTTATCTGAACAATGTGAAACAGGCTCTTAAACTTCCAACCCTCCTGATGTTTCTTCTAATGGGTTATGTTAGATCTTTGAAGGTCAAGATCTTCGTACTATCGCGACAGTGAAAGGGACCATTTGACAAAGCCAAGGTCGGCCGTAAACTTAACGTAATGTGCTGTGTAATTAGTTGGGAAACTTGGTCACATTGGGTGTTATACAATGTCGGATTTAGTGGTATTATGTTAGTAATAAACTGCTCGTTTGACTATGTTAAAATATGATCCAACTTTTTGAGGAAAAACATCGTAAAAGATAGTTGGTGCTTTATGCAGAAAGGGGTTTTCCTTTCGTAATTAAAAGTTTATACTCGTATAATAATAGACAGTGAAAGAGTATATAGAGAGGGACCTCAAGATAGGCCAGATACCAAAGATAAAGCTACTTGGTGCAGGACAGTGAGGACATCCGACCCCAAATAATGGAACCAGGGAAGGAAGAAGAAGAAGACAGTGAGAGAGCAGTGGTAGCCTAATGGTTATAGCCCTGACTAAGTATGAGTTGTAGCTCGCGAGTTCGACCCAAGCCAGCATTACTTTTTCTAATTTGAAAACGGTGAACTTCGTGAGGAAACCGGCATGTACTCAAACCAGAAATTCGAAGATATGTGACATCTACCAAACGGCACTGGGCCCGGGTGGTAGATTACAGCCCATTCCCTCTCTTAGAGAGGAGGCCTGAGGGTCAGCAGTGGGAAAATTACCTTAAAAAATGTATTTTGAAAATTATACTCATTAATAATTTTTGATTCGGGCAGAGAAAACCCAATCCTGCAAAAAAAAAAATGGACGCTTATGTACAATGTTTTTCCTGAAAAGAATGTGTATTAATTCTTAATTCTTAATTCTTTATTGTACAAAAAAAATATAACATAGCATATAGAGATACAAACAGTTCATGTACAAAGGCGAGCTGAACTCAGATTATTCATTTTAAAGTAATTTTATCTGGTCAAAATCTTGCAGTTAAAACTAGTATTGACTGATAATAGTTCTAGTGTGAACTACATAAGTTTGGTTAAGATAAAGACATTTAAATGCCAAAAAGGCTAGAGATGTGCTTGTTGTTGTTGTTGTTGTTGTTGTTGATAAAGTGACAATTGAATGATGAAGAGGGACAAACTTGACTCTTTTCTAAAGCACTGACCGTCAATATCAACGAATAGAAGTATACTCGTCCGTTCCCTGTACAAGGAATTGGGCGAACGTATACTAATATCTAAAGCAGTAACAATTAGTTTTGTCTAAAAATTGTATCTATAGACCGTATTTTTTTTTTTAAATATCGTACGAAGGCAAAGTTGATTTTTTTTGTTGTTTTTTTTTTTCTAGTTAACTCTATTTAGGGTGATGTATAACAGGGTGCTACATGTTTCCTCCCAATTTCCTCTGTCTAAATTCATCGTCTTAATTTGAGTAGCATTTGCAAAGTCTCATGCATATATCATATCTACTTGAGTACTTTTCAAACCCGCATCCATATTAATCCACTATTCATTTGAACGAGCTTCCTGCGTTTTTGATAATGCGGACAATTTTATATTTCCGCCCAAGTAATTGATGTAAGGCGCATTATTTATGACCAACTTCGAAATCCCGGGCAACTACAAAGTAATTCTTGGGTGAAGTAACTTATTGCAGTTCACAGCTAGACATGCGGAAGAGTTATAAGCAAGAGTTACAGCAAACAGCTGGAATAGTTCCAACTGATTTTGTTTGTTTTTTTTTTTGTTTTTTTTTTAGGAGGTACGCTAAATAAGTTTTGAAGTGTCACATACCTTCATTGAAAAGGGAGAATCCTCTAATTAAACGGTAGTCATGTCTAGTCCGAGCAACTGCCCGATAGTTGATTTTGGACTTTTATGTAAGTGAAGACTTCACGTGAAGAACTCTGATACTATGATACAAGGTTTTAATTTTTTTTTGGTATGTGGTATCATAAATATCGCAACGTATAACGTTGAACCTGTGCGTTGAACGGTCTAGCTAGCTAAACAGTGCATTTGTTACACATCAGATCAGAACATCCCAATTTATAAAGCGCTTTTAATGTTTTCTAATAGATAATGCTTCCAACCTCTAACTACCCGATTTCTGGCCATCACTACAATATTAAAGACGAGGTTCTTTATTAATAGCGACCTTATTATTAATGGCGTTGCTCGTAAAATGTTACTGTTCATCGAATGCTACATGTCTAAGGACGAGCTTCAAGTTTCCCTGAAGATATAAAATTGATGGATGAGACGCAAGCTTTTCCACTTTCCTTATGATCTTTAAAACTACTTATACATAAACCGATGTGTTATCTGAGGCACGAAGGAATCTCGATATTTACGATGGTCACCCATTCATTTATTGACCTTGGCAAGCGTTGCTTAACTTTGGAGTTAGACGCGTACCACAGCCGTAACTGTTAATATTTTGGCCTCGAGTTTCCCATGATCTCTTGACGATTTGATCGCCGACTTAATGCACTATGCAGAATTATTGAATTACGCCAGCATTATCATCATACTTTCAAGCAAAAGAGCCTACTGCTGGGCATAGACCTCTGCAAAGAATCACAATGATCAGTCCTGTGCGCCTCGATTCCATCGGATTCCCGCAACCCTCACCTCGCTATTTGACTTGCCACTTAAATTTGGCGATTCTTCGGACTATGACTGAAACCTTAGTTCTCATGCGGATAGCTTCATTTTTAATCCGATCACTTAAAAATATAAATTACAATGAGATGATAATCCCTGTAAAACAAATAATATTAAAATAAATGCGGGTGCGTAAACCTGAAAGTGTGCAATAGAGTGAGGAGAGTTATATATGTCCCCGTACCTCCTGCTTCAAGTATGTTCGGCAATTACGACGCTATAACGTTCACGTATTTCAAACACCCTGTATTTGCGGGGTCGTTGACATCTGCAGAGGTATTTTCCTGCATGTTTTTATGAATTCAGCAAAATCTCGGTTTGAGAAGGAAAAGCTATTTTTATTAGGCATTTCTATATGTCATAGATATATATCAATGTTTAAAAGTGAGACAAACCCGTTAAGTTTTTGTTTGTAAGTTTCGTTCATCGAAAAATTCTTTAGAACTACACAGGGATGCTCAAGACAGTTCGTTTTGGCGATACTTAGGGGAGGCCATGTCCAACAGTGGACGGCTTTCGGCTGAAATTATGATGATACAGGTAGGCCCAAACAACTGCATCAATCACATTAAAATATACTAATAAAGGATCCCACATGTTGATTACGCTCTCCGTACTTGACTATTGTGCTCAGTACCTCTACCATGAGTTTTAAGCAATAGTATTCGTCGCTACTCGATATCGACGTCGTAAATATTTTGTATGGCAAATTTTGGTTCTGCAAGTGACCGCTAGAGGCGCTGCAAAATTTGCCATACAAAATATTTACGGCGTCGATATCGAGTAGCGACGAATACTATTGCTTAAAACTCATGGTAGAGGTACTGAAGATATCTATTGAGCAAATTAGTCAACTATTACCGAAGTCCAACGTGAAAAGTTTAGGTCTGTTAAAAGCTTTTAGATCTACCATCAACATTTAGTATTTTCTGCGGCCTATCCTAATATTCTATTTGGTATTGTTCGTCAAGTTGTTGAGCTCTTTAGTAGTGCTGAGTTGAATAAACTAACTGGACAGGTCCACCCAAATCTCTATGGTTCTTTCTTCAAAAGACCATCTAAGACAAATCTGCATAGTTCGCATGTGATTTGACTTTAAAAGAGACTGTGACCTCTGAGTTGGTTTCGTTGTTTCTTCTCAGGGTAGTCAGCTAGAAAATACCGGCCTCATCTAGTTTAAACTGACGAAAAAAAAATATGACGTGTAAAAGTGTTTTTCTTAAAACCTTGTTGCAAAATAAATATAATTTATCATTTATCATCACCATTAGATTCTTTTTCTGTTCACCTAGGTATTAATATTTTGAAAGAAATGTCGAACTTGTATTTCTACATCCATATTACACTAATAAAATATCCGCTGCTATGTAACAGGAAAACCATTAGATTTATCATCACCATATTTTTATTTCTGGTCACATATTTATATTTTGAAAGACATGTCACAACTGATATTTCTAGATCCATGTTCCACTAATGAAATGTCCCTATAAATAGCGACCACAAATCACAGAGTCGATCGGAAGAGACGATAAAGGAATCGTGTTGGCAATCTTGTTTTATAACTCTTAAACTCGATATTAATTGGTGACCAATTAATTACGTTAACTAACACAATATGTTCAGGGTCCGAGCGGGAGACTCAAGATACGTAGACGTCATTTACATAATTTTTAGCTATCTACCTCATTAATGATTAATTATACCTTTGTAACTGTTTAGGTTTGTTAATCTCTATAGAGAAGAATGTGCTGGAGTTTCTGATGTTTCTGATGATGATGTTTGTGATGATCTGTCTGTCACCGGCCTGTATCTCAAGAACCGCGACTTCTAGACAGTAGAAATTTTCACAAATTATGTACCAAAAAAAAAACTCCCTCAAAAAATGGCTTCCATGCAACAAACACGATTTTTATTCCCTTTTTTCCTCTATATCAATAATGGCAACAGGTCGGCACTTGAAATATTCACAAAATACTCAGTTGTATTTTTAATTGAACAATAAAATTAAAGAAATATTTAAGGGGGGCTCCCATACTAAAAACGCCATTTTTGCCTATTTTGTTGTTGTTCTGTTGTTTACCTAGTCAGAACGGTACGGAACCCTTCGTGCGCGAATCCGACTCGCACTTTGCCGGTTTTTTTTAAATCGATTAATAGCTCACCTGATGGTAAGCGATAATATGGCAGACGATGGAGTACGAGTGCCTAGAAGTCACCTATTCACTCTTGACTTAAAGACTCCTGGGATCTACGCATTGGAACGTGCGAATAGCTTTTTTTGACTGACTGACTTGAAAATTCAAATGTGAGGTGAATTTCCTCGAAACCACACTAGGATTCCTTCGTTGTGACTCCTAAATAACTATAAATTAGTTTCCATTATTATTGTTTTAACATTGGTTACATTCCATCAAATATTTTAGTTGCAATAAATAGATTGATTTTGAAGAAACAACGGAAGAAAAAGAAGACAATCTGTGCTGACCCGATACAGTGAACGGAGTTAGTGCTGATAAATAATGATAATAATTTCATTACATCTTCATAAATTCCAACACAAAGTACTTCTAGAAAAAAGTTTCAGTGTACTTTAGCTAGAAACAAGAAGTAAATTCACGCAAACTTAGTAAAAATATTTTTCAATAGGCAGATAACTTTTAACTAAGGAATAAAAATAGCAGTTTGAAATATTCTCTATATAAAAGTTGTAAAACCATCATTTTTATTCCCCTGTTAAAAGTGATCGGTTTTAACAGGGGAATAAAAATTATTAGTTTAAATATTTGACTTGACTACATCAACGTAAGTCGACAATGGACAACCTTAGTTCCAGTGACACAGTCCAAGTATAACGCAGCCTTCATAAGGGCCGATACATACTGGAATAATAGCAGAAAGCAGCGACGAGAAAAGTTCAGCGGAGCTGACCGCAGGCAGCCGCGCACGACCGCGTGCAGCCGCATACAGGATCACTGACAAGATGCGCGTGGACACTTGACTGCTCGTAGCTCCGCGAGCGGCCGCAAAACTGGTATTTTAAGGATAAAGTTTAATGTTATTTGACTCTAAAGCTAGAACTACATTAGACCGACGCACACGTGTGCCACGCCTGATTTGTACGTAGAACGATGTCGCGTGGCGCGGATCTAATGTAAAAATAAATATGGAGACCGAAGCGCCCAGATCGGCGTACGTGACCAATGTGTGCGCAATGTAGTTCTACCTTAAAAGTCTTCGCCGCGTCGCTGCCGGCCGCTGCCAATTCGGTATGAATCGGCCCTAAAATAGATAATGCAATCCATGTAACTTTCATACTATGAATGCGAAGGAAACTCTGTCTGTCGGTTACCTTTTCACAGCTAAACGGAAATAAATTAAACTTAGTGCACGAGTAGACCACGATCTGGAATAAATCATGGGATTAATTTCGGGAGCGTGATCCCTTGGACTAATTTTCGACATATAAGTAAGTAAGCTAGTTATAAATTAAAAATCCGACAACCTATCTACGTGGACATTGCGTTGTGGAGGCTCTGTGGAGGCCAGATATGTAGACGCTCAATGAATAATGCTGATGTTCAGCTCTCTCCGTTTATACAATAATATCCAAGGGAACGGCTAACCACGTATAATAAATTGTTTTTTTTATATAATGGCAATATTTCTGTAAGCAGACGTGTATTAAAACATTCATCACGCACGAAACGCTTGTGACGCGAGCATTGATAACGAGTGTCAATGTTCTGAGAGGGCAACACTCCCTATTTATCAAAACCCGGGGTAAATGTTTGTGTATGCTGGCAACATTGTGTTACTGGTTATAGTGACCGGTCTTACCGTCAAATGGAGTGAATAGAAACAAAACTTTAAACGATATTTTCACGATTTTTGAATATTTTTGGCAGCATTTAACTCTATCAATGTTATTGTTATTCTAAAAGGTCGATGTTTTATTGGAAGCCGATAATTTGGTATCAAAGTGAAAAACCAAACCAATTTTTTGTTTCTATTCACCCTGTTTTAAGGTACTTGATATAATAACTAACCTTACATAACTTGCGATTGTAATTACACTCACATTTCTACAAGTAAATGTTTTTAATATTGAGTAATAGCTGTGTATGTTGCGGTGGAGGAAAACATTGTAATAAAATCGGCGATAGAGCCATAAATTGGAAAATATGTGATATTTACCATCTGTGGTAGATTTCGGCCTGTACGCTTTTCGAGAGAGGATGCCCGAGTCCCAGCTGTGGGAGCTGGTTGTGCTATATTATTTTCCTGTGGATTCTACCTACTGCTGAAGCCTACCTCCAAGGGGCCTTGCAATTTGCTAGGATATTAAGTAGCCTTCCATATGCTTATCATCAGGGATAGTGTAGCTTTAGACTAATTAGACAAACATATAATGCCATGTCATGGTGTTGCCATTGCGCAAACAGCTCGTAGATCACGGTAGAGCAGATAAGATAAGATGATCGGTGGCGACGACCACTACGGCCAGGCCCTGGTTCAGACTGTTGAGGACCTACCTAAGGACTGTTATTCGAAGTGTACTGTGATTTAAGAGGTTATAATTCCCGAATAGATACATCGGAGAATAGTCGTCTTAGGAGATCGGTAGTGAAGTGAAGTCCCGCACGCCGCGCCTCTTGTCGCCTCCGCCGCCACTCGCAGCCTCCGATGTCTCACGACAACAGCCCAAGAAATCCCAAGAAACTCAGAAGCCAAGTTGCTGAGGGCGCCGATTTGGGTATTACAATTTCAGTTCGCCCGAACACAGTGAAGGAAAATAGTCCTTCTCCGAAACAGTAATGCTATCTCAAGAGACCGCCGCACGCGTTAGGGAACAGACATCTTCACGCCTCGGCCACTGAGACCCCGACCTCGACTACCAGCCACGGTAGGCGCGGGCTTGCGGACAAAAAGCAGTAGATAGCTCGCCGTCCCTACTACAATGGCTTAAAACCATCATGTTTTTGTGCGTAAGAAAGAGATAGTTCTATTCGTCCTGTATTTCTCCATCCCTTCTCTGTCTTATTTAAAGCTGTAGGTATTCCGTACTCTGTATTTTCTACGAAAGTCTGAGAATTTGTCATTGAAAGAAGTTGAGTGAACTCTCTTAGTTCACTCAACATCTTTCATTGACAAATTCTGCAAAGTGGAGACATTTTCGACATGTTCTGTTTGTGACAATAAGTGGGAAAACGGAATTTCTTGAGGAAAATACTTAATACGCGGAAAAAGCTTTTCATTTGCAGTGTGGGCTCGAGGAGAAAATATGGCTAAATAATGGCCACACAGGTCAAGCTTCAAGCTTCATGTTCCTTTCAACTGTCAATGAACACAAGTGGCTTTGGAAACGGCCTCTGTATTTAATTAAACTAAATAATCAATTTAGAAAAATTAAAAAAAAAAACAATCGAAAAGTTAAGCAGCGCTTGCCAACGCCGGTGCGTGGACCATTTTAACTAACCAATGTTCCTCCGTGCTTCAGTAAGTTATGCCGTTGGTCTGTTGTCTGTTCGTATAATTATTATATTACTTCAAATTATTACAGCTTATTTATTTATAAAAACATGAAACACAAACGTATAAAGGCGGACTTAATGCCTGTACTACATACATGTACTTTGCCTACTCATGACTGAATCAATCCATTTGGGTAAGCTTCCAGAATACGAAGTAGCTGAGCCTATCTGATCTCCACAACCCAGTTACGAAGTTCTAGACGTGTTACGCAGTTAAGTGACAACACACGTACAGGAAAAAAGTATCTAAATATAAAGATTTATACACTTAAAGATGATATTATCTATTCTTCTTTTCGTGCTGTTGTTATGAAACAAGATTTCTGACCAGTATTTAACAACCTGGACAGCTCTAATATTGGCGTTGTATAAATCCCGAAAAGTGCAGGAGGTAGTGTAGGATGAAAAGCGTAGCAAGTGACGTATGTCATGTGCAGCGGCTCCACACATCTATTAAGATGGCGATGTTCTAATAACTTTGAATGAGCAATTGTTTCGTCGCGGTTATCCAACTTCTCAACCTAGAAATTGAACCAACCAACCTGGAAAACTGGCATTAGGTACCTATTTTCCATAGTTAAAGATCCTGAAATTGCTGATGAGACCAACGGCATAACTTACTGATGGGCAGAGGAACCTGGCAAGCGGTGCTTAACTTTTCGATTGTTTTAAAAAATTTCAAAAATTATTATTTAATTCGATAATACTCAGTCTGTCTCAGTCGTCTAAAAGCAAAAATTTTACTGCTGATCATGTAATCTTGGGTTCAATGTCAGAGACAGAAAAGGTTTTATTGGGTTTTCTGTTTGCAGTAATCCAACTCGCGAGCTCAGTGTAGGTTAGTGGATGACGCCGCCATTTCTAAAACATTTATTTATTTATTTTATTTATTTATTTATTTCAATCAGAACGACAAAAATGCCAATTACACTGATTACACTTACATAATTATATCAGATACAAAATGTAGTAACACATTTAATAAAATATAACACAAATGTATAAACTAAGCCTCTTATTCAATCTTCTCGCAAATCACCAGACATTCTGTCAGTATCTCCTTCCATTCATCAGCGAACAGGTCTAGTCCAGGACTGGATTCAAGGAGAGCGTTGAGTGCAATTAACATTCGCGGAATGGGTGACATACGTCGCGCAACCGTACGACAGCGAGGCACCACAAATAGTTTATGCCGTCTTGCCCGGCAATAGTTATTGGGAACAAAAATTTTGCACAGCTCCCCATGCAAACCAGGCGAGTCGATGGTTCCATGTATGATCTTGCAAGCAATTACAAGTTGATCGAAAGCTCGTCTAACCTGGAGTGAAGTAAAGCCCAAGCAACCTAATAGAAACTTGGTTGGGTACAAATACGGATAGTAGCCAAACTTGCGTTTGTAGAAATACCTTAAAAATGCTTTTTGGACTTTTTCTATCATAAGAGAATAGGATTTCTCGTACGGATTCCAAACACAAGAGCTTGAGTCAAGTTTACTTCTAACAAGTGTGTTATATAGAAGTCGGATAACTTGATGGTTTGAAAATTCACGACAATTTCTAAGAAGGAACCCTAACCTCCGAAACGACTCTTTGGCTAGAGAAACAATGTGATCATGAAAGGTAAACTTAGCATCGAAAATAACACCAAGATCTTTAGTCGCCAGCACTCTTGTTATTTCTAAATTATTTATAGTATAGGTGAATTGCATTGGGTTTCGTGAACGGCTAAAAGTCATTATGCAACATTTGGATAGGTTAAAATTCATTTTGTTAACCACGGTCAGTGGTTAACAAAATGAATATATAATATAATATATATATATTAATATATATATATATATAATATATATACTCACTAATAGCATCAATATCTTTTTGAAGAGCTACACAATCTCCTGGAGTTTGAACCTCAGAGTATAATTTTAAATCGTCAGCATATAGTAAACATTTGGAGTGCTTTAGAACTTGTGGAATGTCATTTATCATTATAAGAAATAATAGAGGTCCTAATATTGATCCCTGGCTGACTCCTGAACGTGTGTTATACGGCTGAGAATTGTACAGGCCCAGTCGTACATACTGTTGACGATCACGGAGATAGTCAGCGATCAATATAAGGAGATTGGGAGCAAAACCTATAGCACTTAATTTTTCTAACAGGATGTCATTATTGATTGTATCAAAAGCTTTTTGAAAGTCAAAGTATAATACATCCACCTGTTTCCCTAGGTCCATACTGGTAGTGATGTAATTGGCTAGTGTTATGAGGTTAGTGTTAACAGATCTTTTGAAGCGAAAACCGTGTTGTTCATCGCATAGATACCTGTTGACTTGCCTGAGAATCTCTTTGTGTAGAATATGCTCAAATACTTTGGCAGGTGAAGAAAGGATGGCGATAGGTCTGAAGTCTTCGACGGACGCATTAGCTCCTTTTTTAGGTATGGGTGTAACCCTCGATACTTTCCACTGGGAAGGGTACCTACATGTCTTCAGTGCTAAATTATAAATGCGGCATAAAGGTCCAGTGAGGTATTTCTTAAAAAGCTTTAGCATAGAAGACGGAATGTTATCCGGTCCTGCTGAACTACTGAGCCTTAGCTTATTAATGCTGCGTTCTACGTCTTCAGGGGAAATATGAGCTATGTTGATATAATTGCTGTTAGAAGTAGTATCACAAGTATTGATTTTATTTGCATTTAGCTCAGGAAAATCAGGAAGAAAGACACTGGAGAAGTATTCTGCAAACGCATTGGCAGCATCAACACCTGATAATGCTTGGCCGTGGTAGAGAATAGAAGATTGAAAACCACCCTTACATCGTAAACTTGTAATGTGTTGCCAAAATTGTTTTGGGTTTTTTTTAATATTGTTTTCGATATGATGTAAATGGGACTTATAAGCAATCGAGATGCGTTGTTTAAGGGTTTGTCTAAATTCAGAGAAAATATTGTAGTCGGTGGTACAATGAGATTGTTTCCAAGCCCCATGTAGTTTGGATTTATAAGCTAAGTCTTTAATTATGTCGTGAGTGAACCAGACTGGATAACTTTTCTTGCTGATTTTACTTCTCTGTTTTTTGGGCATACACTGGTCAAATATTTTACGGACTGTTTCATAAAAACTATTTATACCAGTAGCTGTATCAGGCGCCAGAGCTACAGATGTCCATTGTTCCTCAGCCAATAAAGTATCAAGAAGCTCATAATCACACTTGTTGAAGTTCCAATCTGTAGACCGATCATTGTTACTGGGTTGTAAGGAATCGTTACAGGAAGCTGTGCTGATATTTATATTTATATCTAACGGAGGGTATACATAACTAGACAATTGTACGTGCACTACAGGTACTCGTCCTCGTGACCCCTCAGGTAGCACAAGCGTGATGTTATGCTATTACAGATTACTCACCATATTCCTGTCCCCTCCAGGTTCATCAAAGGTCACCGACTCCACACTCAACAGAGCCTCCTCAAACGAAGCCGACTGCGGCAAATTATCCTTTTATTACCCGTGAAACACGTCGTAATTACGTGTCATGTGTTACGCACAGATTCGTTATATTTAGAGCTGGTTAACACATCATTTGCATAAACTGAACTGAACTAAACAAACACAGTTCATTGACCTGTAGTCATACGTTTGTGGAGCTACATATCTTGATAGGTAATATTAGTAAATAATTGGTACATAAATAATCATTTCAAGACGATTCCCCTAGCGAGGAAAAATATTTGTATCTTTTCTGAGATATTACTTTTACTAGATCTCTAAGTAAACAGATTAATTTGCTTCTAGTCGGGTACTTGAGTATATTTTCAATTGAAAGAGGATATTCAAGTAAGTAGTATAGGATATAATCCATTCAGTCTTTCCATCACAAAAGTAGTTTGAGCTATGACAGCAATTTAACTCAAAATATTGATTAATGGAACGCTTTTGAACCAAAGAGAGAGGGAGAGTGTAATTGGACCAGAAATGAAGATATTTAGAATTAGGACCAAGTTTACGGACTTATTTTAAAGAACCGGCAAGCACAGGTTCGATTGTGTTTCGAGTACTAGAGCCACATTTGGGCAAGCGTTTTAAAATGCCACCCAGCCGCTTTGGATTCAGTGGAAAGACGTGCGAAGAGGCTAATTGGTAATCCAAATTTGGTTAAGTCCAATCTACAAAGCCTTGAGCTTAGCGTAGGGTAAACTACCTTTCTGTGCATTTTGGAAAATGTGCGCGGGAATTTTATAACTTGATTCCACCGTCTCATTTCTACCTGAACGTTTTGCCTTGTCGTTTATACCGCGTAAATCTAAAGACTGGAATAATTTGCCTGTTTCGGTCTTTCCGTTCGATTATGATTTAGGTGTCTTCAAGGCTCTTAATAAACTAGTGTGCCTCATCATCAACAATTGCATCACTGCTTACCATCAGGTGGGATCGCAATCAAGCACAGATTTATAGGAATAAAAAAATTATTAAATGGCAGTGAGTATAGTACATTGCTCGCAAAACAGACGTTCGAAAGGTTCTGGAGTGGCAACTACGTACTGGAAGACAGCTTTGGAAGGCTTCCCATATAGTGGATAGACAACCAGGTAAGGATCGCAGGAATCCAATGAATGCGACACGTACAAGACCGACATTGTCATGACATTTGGGGAAGCCTATGTCCAGCAGCGGACGTCTCCTGGCAAATGATGACATTTAACAACAAACCTGCTGATCACAGTTTTCAAAGGCCTCTGACAAAAAACTAGAAACACGTCGCGCTTTTATAGAAAAGGTTTTACCATATTACTAACAATTTGTTCTGTTTAACATTTTATTATTACACCTACAGCCGTTACTATTGGATCAAGTTAATTAACTGAGGGGTCGCGCGGCGCGGCGCGTGATTCGATTATAAAATAACTACCTGATAGGTTTCTGAGCAATGTGATTTGTAGGATTTAAATTGAAATCTAGGCGATAGACATTTTAAGGGTTCCGAACATCCAACTAAAAGAAAACAGACTCCTTATAAGTCACTGTCTATAATATGAAGTCTATATATTTTTTTATATATATATATATATGAAAGAAAATCGTGTTAGTTACACTATTTATAACTCAAGAACGGTTGAACCGATTTGGCTGAAAATTGGTGGGGAGGTAGCTTAGAACCAGGAGAAGGACATAGAATCGTTAAATTTTTATCTCGTTAAATAAATAAATAAAAAATCAAAATCTGCTCATTTATTGGTAGAGTAGGGTAGAGTAGAGATGAGTAGAGTAAAGTAAGGTAGAGTAGGGTAGAGTAGGGTAGATTAGGGTAGAGTATACAGCAGGGTACAGTAGGGTAGAGTAGGGAAGGGTGCAGTGGGAGCGAAGCCGTGGGCAAAAGCTAGTATGTTAATAAAAACAATTATCGACACACTTTTGTAGGTCTGTTTTTAACCAACATCAAAATCGTTTGTGATTTTTTCCGAACTTGTTGAACAACTTAAATGTCAGAACACACAAATAAAAACAATCTGGAATAACTTACATGTATACAACACCTGTCAAATATAGTAAAAAGCAACGAAACATAACTTCTATTAGCCAATGTAATTACTATCGTAGCAAGATGCTACGTCGTAGCCACTTGCTACGGCGTAGCAGCATCAAAAAATCATCATTTGACTCAAACTTCAGAAAACAAATTGGAATAGAAGGCAGCACAAACAACAACATAACATCAAGTCAGTATTACCCGAAGGAATAGAGGTGACAAGTACTAACTCATTTCACCATAAACAATAGTCCCATCAGGACCACCACATCGTCACCACTACACTGTTACTACCAGACCCAATAACATCATTTGTAAGGAGCATGATCAATGATCAAGTAGAAATTTTATTTCTTCGTTTATCGTTCTCTGCACAGACATCTTGCATGTTTGTTTTTACTTGTTCTTTATTAGTTATAAACACTAAATATATTACAAAATAGATTATATTGTTGTTCAAAAATATACAAAAAAAACAATAGAGGCTGAGTCTACCGCCATCAACCAGCAAGAATTTGGAGTCCGAACTGCTGCTGAGAGAAATTGCCAACTAAGCAAACCCAATTAAACTTTGTCCGGCCCGGGAATCAAACTCCGGAACGTATACTTAACATTAGCACGTGCGGCCACAAGTACAATGAAGCATAACAAAAAAATAGACAAACTCGGTATTATTTTATGGAGATAAATATAGACTATCTCCCCTGGAGAGCAGGGCCACGCGTTAGATCACGCTTTGACGAGCACTCGCTTACGCAACTAGTAACGGTTCACGGAGGCTGGATAGTACCTATTATATAAATATCAATAAATGACATAAGAGCAGCGGTGACCGAGTGATTACGGCCCCGACTTACGAGTTGTAGGTCGCGGGTTCAAACCCAGCCAGGCGCATTACTTTGTGTAATTTATTTCATCACCACTGCTCTCAAAACGGTGAAGGAAAACATCGTGAGGAAACCAGCATGTCCATGTCCGAGCGCGAGGGCATGTCAGACTTTTACAGACTAAATCCCACTCCCTTCGTTGCCTTGCATTCCAGAGCCCCGGGTTTTCCTTTCAGAAGCAAACCAATGGCCCCAAAAGCTTCGACCCTGGTGAGCCGTTACAGCTTTTCTGACATTCGCCGTCAACGATGTGGGCTCGGTTCGGACGGTTTGGACGGCCGGAAAGCGAGCTATTCATTGCTCGCCGTCCATAAGCCCGCGCCCACGGTAGCTGGAAATCGGGACCGCGATCCCACCTGCTGGAGCATAAGGGCTGTTCCCTCGCGCGTGCGGCCGCCTCCTTCGCTAGCATTACTGTTTCTTAGAAGGAGGCGACCGCCTGCCATTCCTCCTCACTCCGGATCATGGCCTGTACCAGGGCCCGGTGCGAGAGGTTATTACCACCGATCACGATTGACCACGAGGACAAGACGATGCTCTGCCCAAGCGGGGCACACCTCTACCTTCGGGCGGTCAACATAACTTATGTAAGTAGCATCAACTAACTTTTACGATTAGTAATGCCTCATCAGCCGTGTTGTTGTGTGTGTATTCACAAGCTGCACTTCAACACGAGTTGCACCAATTCGGAGGCCTTCCGACACTGCATCTACCGGTACGCGGTCGCCACTGCAGAACATTTCGGCCCCACTGGCCATCTGTTTTGAAACTCCTAACATAGCTCTTTCCATTGCCCTTTGGGTGACTTTAAGCCTTCTGATGAGGCAAATTGTGAGCGATTACGTTCTACAATAAAAATACAAAATAAGAAAAATAAAGCAATAAAACCCACTAGAACACTCTCTCAAATACATTTACACCTGTTACATTAAATCTAACACAGAAAAGAAACAATTTACGACCATTTCATTAAGTCATTGTATAGGTTGTTCAATTTTGTGAACAAATATGTTTATTTTTGAATATTTTTATTACAAATAGCTCAAGGGCTATTAAAGAACCTAATGAATACAATTATAATAAAACTAGCTTGAGACCGCTTTTATGGTGAAATTCCATTAAAACAGAAACCTTCAACAGTAAAGGTTCGATTTGCGGTGACCCTAGAGTTTGCAGAAGGTGATTTGAAGATAGCGCTATTACCTTTTCGTCTACTCTTGTAATTTTTTTACGATCTTCCATTGTGACGCAAACTTTTACAGGTATTGTACTTAAGAAACGTAGAAAGTATCTTGAAATGTTTCAACAAATGCAAAAAAAAAAACAGTGAATTTATATACAACATAATTTTTAGTATATGCGAAACCTGAATATAGATTGTTCAGAATCAGTTAATTATTCGATTCCAATAATTGTTACACCATATTATATTTTTTCCAAAAATATATTTATAAAAGGTCACAAGTTAGACACCACCGACACTAAACACAACACAGGTCACGGCAGGCATGACCGCTATGGGCATTAATTGCCAGCGCACAGCATCAGAGTCAGAATAGTTTATTTCAAATAGACTAATTACAGGCACTTTTGAATTGTCAAAATGTCGGTTAGTCCATAAAAAAATGAAGCTTAATTGCACGTTCCAAAGCGTAGATCTCTATGGAGAAGAACGTGCAAGAAACTCCATGGACACTCTTTTTAAATCATATTATAAGTTACATAAATGTTGGTAACATTTTTCTAGTCGCTTCTATTATGTGATGAAAAAATAAAATAAACTAATAAAAAAAAACAGCTGGGTGCGGGAGCAATACAACCTCTCAGTCGCCCAGATAGCCCAGTAATCATGTGTTTGTGTGAACAGATTGATAACAAAGCTTATAACTTTGTGATTTTTCATGATACAGTTATGACACTTTTTACGTAAATTCTTTACAAAAAATACTAGACTCATGGTTTCGGGTTTCACGTAGACTAAAAATAAGGTTGTATATAATAAAAGGAGAATCTGGCTGACTGATATACCAACAAACAGCCACAACTATTGGGACTAAGAACATGAAATTTTGTAAAAAGGGTTCTTTTTAAGACGTGGGCGAGTACTAAGAAAGGCTTGTTAGAAATTCAACCTTTAAAGGGGTAGAAAGGGGAGTTTCATTTACAAAATCTCATTCCGTGTGCATCATAAATCATCTTTCATAATTGAAAGATAGTACAAATAGAACCCAAGTAAATAATAAATATTGTTATTATGTGTTTTTCTGAACTACCTCAATAGAACAATTTAGAGGGTTTTAATGAGTGTATGGAGAATTTTTATTTATTACGTTAACAAATTTGAAACACGACACAGACATTTATTTAAATACTTATATAAAAAAGATCAAAATTATTAGTTTTTAAAACTACTAATTTTCATCTTTCATATATAAGTGTTAAAGTTTCTATGAAAATATCTAGCGAAAAAAGTCGCAAACAAAGTGGTAGTTCAAAAAGTGTTTATACCAAACCATTTCACGTATATTTTATTTCTAATAAACTGTATAGCAGTTGTTGGCAGAAGCCCCCATCTAGACACACTTTTTTTTTAGTAAAAAATATATTAATTACATCTGCGCAATACGACTTTTATGATATCTCATTTCTATCTACATAAGTTACACTAATATTAAAGCTTCGTAAACAAATAATACACGTAATACGTGAAATCAAAGCCGGGTAAAACATATTTGGCGCGTCATAACACACCATCATTAACCTTCACTTCCTACATATTAATGCGCATCATAATGAATTGCATTTCAATATTAATTTTATGCATGAAATTCTCTGGAATGAGTGTAGGTGGGGTTTCTCGATCAAATTGATCTTGAACTATGAACACAACCTTGAAGGAATTTCAATATAATTCAGTATATTAATTTAGTATTAAGTTGTTTTTTTATCTGCTTTTATTTCGGGGCTTTTATCAGGGTATGTTAGCCCTATCGTACCTTTTTATATTGGTGCTACTAGTGAAATCCAGTTGTAGCGTTCACAAAATAAATATATGTAACTTATGAATTAACTATTTAATAAAAAAAGCAAAATAATTTTATTGGGCATAGAAACACACAATGCTGAAACTACATAATTATAGACACGTAAAATTCAAAAAGTAATTTTAAGGAAAACTAACATTGTGTGTCTCCCGGCTGCGCCAAATATGTAGGTCCAGTTCAGCATAAATGCCAGACAACAGAAGAATAAGAATATTAGAGATATTTATAAAGAACCTTAATTAAGTGGCACAACTTTATAGTCATCTCCGATAATGGTTCATATATAATAGATTGTATTATGCCTATATCTAGTAGATTTAATTTAAATTTGTTTATAAATAGCTCTGGTTCCTTTCTGTTCCGGATACACTCCATCAACAAAAGTTGCACGTCCTTATTAAGTTGTTCTAGGAAAATACATGCTGTATTATTTTATACAAATGATACCTTCATCATCATCATATCAGCCGAAAGACGTCCACTGTTAGATGTAGGCCTCCCCCAAGTGTCGCCACAATGAACGGTCCTGTGCATCTCGCATCCATTGGATTTCCGCAACTCTTGCCAGGTCATCGGTCCACCTCGTAGGTGGCCTTCCAACACTGCGTCTTCTGGTACGCGGTCGCCACTCCTGAACCTTTCGGCCTCAACGGCCATCTGTTCTGCGCGCAATGCTATGTCAGCAACCTTCTATTGCCCCTTGGGTGACTTTAAGCCTTCTGATGAGGCCTATTGTGAGCGACCACGTTTCAGAGCCATATGTCATCACTGGCAACACGCACTGGTCATAGACTTTCGTCTTGAGACACTGTGGTATGTTTGACGAGAAGATACCGCGCAGCTTCCCGAACGATTATGGTAATGGTGCCTTATAAATTAATCAAAAAATAGGATCTACGAAAATTTATGCTATATCTAAGTAATATATAAAATTCTAGAGCCCATCTAAAAAAAAAAAGCAATTAATGCAACAAAATTCCTCTGAAACGGATTGAACGATTCTTATGAAGTGTTGTGTGTGTAAGTAGTATATTCAGCAGATCTGAGATCTACTCAACATTTTTTTCTTTTATACGGCAAAATAACGTTTACCGCTAGATATTTCAAACAAATGATAACAATATGCCTGTTATAAGTAAATCAAATATTGGTCCAACGACTGAGCTATGATACTTGAATACAAACACAATAAGCAATGAGCTCATTCTTGTAAACTGGCAATAAACAACAGATTGCTCTAATTTATACGTCTTTTGTTTTGGTAACGTAATCGAAAGACAAAGTTATGTCAATGATATTGAGAAGGTTTTATAAATATGAGAGAGTAAAGGCTAACCTTTATGGCGAAAGTAACTTATTTATTAATTTACATAACTGAAGATATTTACGCACAGGTTAGGTTACACGGGGCTGATCTAACGGAAGTGAAGCATAAACATAAACAGCTTTATAATATTCCCACTGCTGAGACGCAAGCCTCTTCCCTAGGAGAAGGAAAGGTAATAATCCACCGTCCGTCACGTGTCTCCGTTTTTTTATTCTAGGACATGCCGGTTTCCTCACGATATTTTCCGTCACCGTTTCGAGAGCAGTGGTGATGAAATAAGTTAAGCAAAGTATGCGCCCGGCAAGGTTTGAACCAGAAAGAATTAAAAAAGATACAACTCTTAAGTCGAAGCCCTTACCACTGGGTCCCCACTGTTCACCACTGACTTACGCACGTATTTTAACGCAATGCATAAAATAAAGAAAAAAAGAATAGAGAATTATAAATAAACAGGAATTTATTATCCTAAAAACGTGTTGCCTCGCCTGCCTCGATGCCTTGTGAATACGAACAATCCGCGCAACACGTCCTATGAAGGTTTATTTTTTGGCAAGAAAAAAAAACAATACATTACAATCTGCACAGGTCTTGATAGCTTGCTTATGAAATAAACGTGCCTGTGAAAGTTATTGTCGGAAGCAATAAAAGAACATAATGTTGCCAAATGGATAATATCACAAAGGCTTTTTACTAAGTACCTCTATAAGACAACTCTGCGGTTATTTTAAATTATGCAAATACATGACAGAAAAATCTACTGCGACATGACATTGTCGAGTCATGCAAAACTGAGCAGCTGTTTCATTTATTAAAGCCTCATATTTAAACTTTATAAAAGTTGTTCACATTCATGAATACTTTCACTGTCTAGTAGTTTGCCGATGAATTAGATGTCAAACTATACATCTTTTTTTTTTAATCATCAAATTAACTCTCCCGCTCTAGTTAAAGCAAAAGGGAGTATCCAGTTGCCTTTTGTGTTTCTGAGCCACGGTCATTCTTTCGAAAAATCGCAAAACTATGTAACTAAGCAGACAATGTATGAAATATCGTGAATACAGAATAGCACATTTTGATACAAGTGCAGAAAGTTTGTCATTGCGACCGAGGTTTTTTTTTTTTTTTTTTTTTTTTTTTTTGTGGTAGGTAAAATCATCCAATGACGAATCCCGCCCTTGGGTGGGGCGGGAAACAGTGTCAGACTTTTACTGACTAAAAACCTACCTTTCCATTCCTCGCCTTTGTCCCGGGGCCCGTGGTGACACTCTCGCATGACCTTTGGCCCCAGTAGGCTTCGGCCCTGCTGGACCCCTACAGTTTGCTGACAACTCCTTGAGGCGCGCGGGAACGGTGCGCGCCGTAGACGACCTGAGCTCGGACCGGTCTGTTACCGGACGGACGGACAGCGAGCTACCCATTGCCCACCGTCCGCGAGCCCGCGCCTACGGTGGCCGGAAATTGGGATCGGAAACCCGGCGGCGGCGGCGGCGTGTCCGCCTTTGCCTAAGGCGGTCGGCCTCCTCCTTTACTAGCATTACTGCTTCGCAGAAGGAGGCGACCGCCTGCCACTCCTCCTCGCTCCGGAGCATGGCTTGAACCAAGCCCCGGCGCGAGAGATCGCCGCCGATCGCCCCCACGAGGACACGGCGCTGCTCTTCCCAAGCGGGGCACACCTCGACTGTGTGCTCCACCGTGTCCACCGGGCGGTCCGCACAGTGGCGACACCCGGGCGTCGTCTCCGCACGGATCTTGTACAGGTACGGACCGAACTTGCCGTGTTCGGTCAGCACCTGCGCCAAACGGAAGGTGACGACGCCGTGGGGCCTTTCCAGCCACGCCTCAAAGAGGGGCCTTACCGCCTCGATCGTGGCGTGCCCAGCACGAGGTTGCGACAATCGCTCTCGCCATTTCACCATGAGATCCCGCCGGAGCTCTGTCCGCCATGCCGCGACTTGTCGCGGCAGCGGAGTTTCGCCCCGACGTTGCATCTCCACGCGTAAGTCATGCATGTGTGCAAGGACTGTTGCCTCCAAATCCCATGGTGGTAGGCCAGCAAGGAGGCTCGCCGCTTCGCAGGACACCGTACGGTATCCGCGGATCATCCGGATGGCCATGACCCTCTGGCAGGCGGTTAGCCGGGCCGCCACTCGCTTCCGTAGCGATGGCGCCCACACCGGCGCACCGTAAAGGGCCATGGACCGAACGATGCCTGCGTAGAGCCTCCGGCAGGAGGCGTCTGGACCCCCCAGGTTCGGCAGGAGCCGCTTGAGCGCAGCCCCAGTCGCATTCAATCTGGGAGCCAGACGTCGGAAATGCTCCTTGAAGTTCCACCGGCTGTCGAGGACGAGTCCCAGGTACTTCATCGTCGACCCGACACCGATGTGAACTCCTCCTACCGTTAATTGGGAGCCCGGAGGTGGCGCGCTCCGAGGGCCGTGAAAACACATGGCCTCGGACTTGTGCAATGCCACCTCGAGTCCCAACTGCTGTATCCTCTCCACGACTGTCGCAACCCCGCGCGTCGCTAGTTCGACCGCCGCCTGGTACGACCGTCCCCGCGCCAGGACCAGCGTGTCGTCTGCGTAACAGACCACGCTGACCCCGTCGGGGAGGTCGGCGCGCAGCACGTAGTCGTACCCGATGTTCCACAAGGGCGGCCCTAGTACCGATCCCTGCGGAACACCGCACGACATCTCTCGCCGTTTCAACTCCCCCTGATGACCGGGGTAGATGATGAACCTGTCCGACAGGTAGGCCTCGATCACCCGACAGAGGTAGTCGGGCACCCGGTGGTACCGGAGTGCCCTACCAATGCAACTCCAGGGCAGGGAGTTGAAGGCGTTGGCGATGTCCAGAGACACCGCCAAGACACACCTGCCCCGGGACACCGCATCCCCCGTCGTGAGGGCTTGCACGCGCATGATGGCGTCCACAGTGGAGCGCCTCCTGCGAAAACCGAACTGGCCGTCCGCAAGATCCGGCCCCTTCCGTGCCAGATGCACGACGAGGCGGTCTGCAATTACTCTTTCAAAGAGCTTGCCCACCTCGTCGAGCAGCACAATGGGCCGATACGCGGACGGAGAGTCCGCGGGGCGCCCCGGCTTCGCGATAAGGACCAGTTTCCCCGTCTTCCAGCGAAGCGGGAACTGGCCCCTCTCCATGCATGCGCTGAAGAGCCCTCTCAGTCGAGACCCGAGTTCCTCCATGGCCAGGACCCAGGCTTTTCCAGGCAAGCCATCGGGTCCTGGGGCGGTGTTCTTGGCACTCAGCCTTCGCACCGCCACTCTCATCTCCACCTCGGTCACCTCTGGAGCATTGTTGCCGTCGTTGCCGTCGTGGTCCGCATCGGACACCGCTGCTGGTGGCGGAGCCATAGGCGGGGGAGTATGCTCCCCTCGCGTAGGGAACAGAGCGCTCACCACACCCTCCACGAGCTGGGGCCGGAGACTCTGAGTCAGCGGGGGAGCCCATGGGCGGAGTTTGTCCATCACCATTTTGTATGGGCGTCCCCACGGATCGACGTTCAGAGACTCCAGCCACACGTTGCGGGCCTCGAGTTTGGCCCGCTTTATCTCCGCTCGGAGGGTGCGTTTTGCCGCCCTGTATCCCTCATACAGCTCCGCCTCCATGGCCTCCGCACCCGGTGGACGGGTGCGGCGCCTGCGGTGTCTAGTATACCGGCGTCGCGCAGCATTGCACGCATCGCGCAGTGCCGCAATCTCTGGCGACCACCAGTGTACTTGGCGCCGGGCACGTCCTGGCCGGACTCGGGGCATGGCCGCGTCGCATATTTGCGACATGGCCACCTGGAACCAGTCCGCCTCGACGTCGATGTCGACAGGCCTGTCCGGTGCTTGCACCCAGGCCTGTACTATCGCGGCTTCCTGGAGCAGGTCCCTGTCCAGCTGCCTCAGCGCCCAACGCGGACCACACGGGGTCTGTCGGACCGGCACGGTCGAGGTCTGGGCGGAGACGTCAAACCGGATGTACCGGTGGTCGGAGAACGTCTCCACCTCCTCTATGACGCGCCAGTCGACGACGCGCGGTGCCAGTGCAGGGCTGGCGAACGTAATGTCCACCACCGACTCGCCCTGCATCCGCACACACGTGGGGACAGAACCCCGGTTTTGTACGACTAGGCCCTGTCCTAGGGCCCATTCCTCCACCCTTCGACCTCGTTGGTTCGTGAACCGGGAACCCCAAGCCTCGTTCCAGGCGTTGAAGTCCCCGCAAACGACCACGGGGAGGCTGGAGTCAAACCCAGCAACGACGGCATCCAGCTCCAAAAGGGAGCTGTCTAGTTCGGCGAGAGATCTGTTCGGGGACAGGTAGACGCCTACCACCACTATGTCCCCGAACCGTGCTGCCACGCAACCCCGGCCTTTCTTGACGGCCTCGAGTGCCGGGGTACCGGCGGCGGCCGACGAAATGAGTGTCACCGAGCCGCTCAGGTCCTGAACCCAGTCGGCTCTGGGCAGGACAAAGTGCGGCTCGGAGACAACGGCGATGTTGATCGACCACTGCGCCATGCTCTGGAGCAACAGATCCTGAGCGGGGGCGCAGTGGTTGATATTCGCCTGGAGGAGACGTAATGGAGCCGTTATTGGCAGTCCATTACAGTCTCCTCCCGGGCCCTCCGTGAGGGTCCCGCCGCGGTGGTAGCGGCGGCGGCGTCTGCGGAGGCGATGGCGGCGGCAGCCAACGGGGCAGCCGCGGCGGTGAGCACCTTCGCGGGGATGGGCCTTGGGACCTTGCCCTTGGCCTTGGCGGGGGGATCGCAGGTCCTGCTCCCAGCCCGGTGGTCGGCCGACTTGCCTGCCGCCGCACATGCGTAGCAGTGCGGCGCTGCACCGCAGGTATCGGCCTTGTGGCCGGGCTGACCGCACTGGAAGCAGCGGTCGCTGCGATCTTCCTCCGCTGCGCAACAGACCCCCACGTGGTGACCCACGTGGCAGCGATAGCAGCGCAGCGGTCTGGGCTCCAGCAGCTTGACTCGCGCGGAGACCCAGCCCACCAGGAGTCGCTTACCCTCCCCGGTGATGCTCCTGGCCGCTGACAGGGGGCAGTTCACTGTAACCGCCCCCATGCCAGTGCCGTCAACACGGATGGTGCCCGCCCGGACCTGATCGGCAGGGCACCCACCCGTCCTGGCGACAGCGGCCACGACCTCCTCGACCTCGACGGAATCGTCCAGGCCCATAATGCGCATGTCGACGCATCTTGTGGGCCTGGACACCCGGGCCTCCTCCGCATTCAAGATCGCCCTGATTTTGTCAGCCAGGGCGTCTGCGGTGGGGCCGCTGTTGGCTCCGGGGACCTCCAACATCAGGGCACCAGTTGCGGTGTGCCGCATCTGGAAGCCCCCGGTGATCCCAAGGTCGGTGAGGTTCACCTCCTGCTTCGCCTTGCGGAGGACCTCGCCATAGGTCGCACCCTTTTTCAACGCTTCCGGCTGCAGCGTAATTACTACAGCCGTAGAGCGCGGGGTGCGAATCCTGGCCGCGAGGGCCGTCCGCTTCCGCAGCTTTTGCCGCTCACGCCTCCTGGCAGCCCGAGCCGCCTTGCCAGCCTGTTTTTTGGCTCCGGCCACTTGCCATCCGGCTTCGGCCGGAGGATCTGCAGGTTGGGGAGGCGGCCTCGGCCGCCTGCTTGCCGCCACAGCAGGGGCTCCCGCCGCCTTAGGGGCCGGTGCCGCCTTGCCCTTCTTTGGGGGAGCCGCAGGGGTTGGCTTCCCCTGCTGCTGTTTTCTGCCCTGCGGGGCCGCTCCGGCGGGGTTCGCAGCCGTGGCCACGCGCCTGGTCTGCCCTGACGGGCCCGCCATGGGCGCAGCCGCCGAGGCCGCGGCGGCAGCGTAGGACGCCACCCTTCGCTGGCCGGAGGCCGCTAGTGGGGGGCGCAATACGATGCCCTCCAGCAGGGACAGCTGCTGCTGGATCCGCAGCTGGAACTGCTGCTGCTGTTCCTGCAGCTGCTTCTGCAGCTGCTGCTGGAAAGCAGCCAGCTCCCGCTGCACCAGTGTCAGCAGCTGGCTTCCTGACTCGGCCTGGGGCTGGGGCTGGGGCCGAGGCTGGGGCTGAGGCTGGGGCTGGGGCCGACTCTGCCCCTGCCCTTGCTTGCACCCCCCTTCCACGGGCTTCTGGCTGCTGGCTCCATGGACCGCAGCGAGCTCGGCCTGAAGCTCGGCCCGGAGCCCGGCTCGGAGCTCGGTCTGGAGCTTGGCCACGCTCTTTCTGAGAGCGACGTCAAAGGCCTCCTGCATAGAGGCGGCATGGCGGAGGACCGTCCTCTCCTTTGACGTCCTCTCTCGCTTGCGGCCCATATCGCGCAGCGCGGCGACGACGAGCTCGCCGAAAGATCGACGCGACTCCTCGGCGGAGTCTTCTTTTTCGCTGCCAGATGGCCCCGAGGGGTCCATCGCAGCAGGGTGGCGCCCTTCCGCGGCGAGCCTCTTAGCTCGCTCAGCCGCCTCCTCCTGGGAGGTGCCTCCCCTCCCTTTTCCCGTTGCTCGGCCCGCTCCCCGCCCACTGGTGGGGATTTTTCGGGCCGAGCCCTTTTCGGCATCGGAGGACGATTTGTCCCTAGATAGGGAGCGTTTCCGGAAGGAACTTGCGTTTCTTCCGGAGTCGGCTATCGTCTCCTCCACCTCCTCAACCTCCGAGCTCTCCGAGCTCCTTCCGGATGCCGCGTCGGACTCCGACCGCGCATCGCTCTCCATGGGGTGTCTGAAAAATTTGTTTTTATCCATATCTGTTCCCACGAGTAATTATCTTTGGGTACTTGCTCAAGATCGGTGGTCCGCACTAGTGACTAATTTAGCTACCCATTAGTCAAGCTAACAACCTCCCTCACGGTGCGCCGCCGCTTGGAGGTTTGGGGTAATTTTTTATAGAGGTTGTCTTCCTCGCGGCCCGGGCGGTTAAGCCAAGACCCTCGACCCCCATCAAAAGTCAGAAACATGACCTTGGACAATCTCTGGGGCTACGAGAACAACGGTGGCAGAAGGAGGAGAAAGCCTTCCTCCTGCCTGCCCGGTGGCAGGGTGAGTGCACGCCGAGCCCGCTCTTGCTTCGCCACTGTGCCCTCTGCTAGAGCAGAGGGACACGCGTTGAAGCGCTCCTTCAGACAGAACATTCGCAGACGGCCATCGAGGCCCCTTAGGCAAGAGTGCCCAAGGGGGGTGTTGGCCGCCTCCCAGGGTGCACCGTCCCGCAGACTAGCCTTCGCTCCAGACGTATCCGCAAGGGAACTATAGCCTGCGGGCACTCGTGGAGGTTTTCTGTCGTGGCACCCCATTGCGACCGAGGTGGAATTCCGGGCTGCAGTGACAAATTTGCACGCGTATCAAACGACGTTTTTGAATACACTTACGACTCGTAAGGGGTGATGCGCGCCCAGCCTGATACGATACTACAATACTACAGTAAAATTGTGACAGGGCGAGCACGTGCACTTTTCTGCTTTAGAGCGGAAAATAGTCTATTGCGTGCCTAAAAGCGGTGGGCTAAGAGCGGGTTTTCGTTTAAGTATATTGAAAAATATCTTTCCATAAATTAACAAATAATTCACAAATTGCAATCTGAATCTTCAAATCTTGATAAAATTTCTCCATTTTTATAGAAATAAGATGTGACGTAGGAATTGCCGGTAGGGGTGGAACTGCCTGCCCGGAACACTATGCCTGCAAATAAATTGTGCTCGGGGGAAAAAAGGTCAATTCACCCTAACCAGACACAAAACGATATCAAACAAGAACATGCAGAATACCAACTATCACAAAAAAATTGAATAATATGAGTATAAACTAAGATTTTTTTATAAGCGGTAATACTCAAAGCTTTAGACTTCCCCAAACGCCTAAAAGGCAACTACTAAGGTAACTACTGTAAGAACAAAAGATAAATAAAAAGAAATAAGTCAAACTGTTTGACATATCTGTGGTCCAACCATTATTTACCCCAAAACTAGCAATGCAGAAAAAAACATACTAAGATTAGAATCCCCACTCTATCTTGAGTGAACGACTAAGGATCCTCCTTCTCTTGACAGAGTGGTCGTGGTTGTCAATGTTGCATTTTCATTGGCGAGTGAGGCTCCTGCAATGCGTCTCCACTTATCACGGTTAACGGCGTCTCGGGAACACTAGAATATGGAGGTTTGTGTTGCAGCTCTGATGTGGTCTGTCCAACGCGTAGGTGAGCGCTCGCGTGACCGCTCTCCCTCCACTTGTCCCTGGACAACGAGTCGCTCCATAGAATCTTCGTTGCGAACAACGTGACCGAAATATTTTAGGACTCATACCTGCACAGTCGACGATAGCCTCTGTTTGATTTTTTACTCCTCCAGGATCGAAACATTAAGATTAGGATTAGATAAATTTATAAAATGGGAGCCCCACACCCATATGAATATACGATGACAAATAAAAGAGAAATACAGTATGAAGTATACAAGTACGAGAGGAATCATTGCAAGAACTAGCATGAAAGGGTATAGTCTCAACAAAGTCTCCATGATGGTGGAGGTTGATAGAGAATAAAAAAACACGCATCACACGGGATTGTTTAAAAGACTTACCTTAATAATATAATAATATGTTTATTCACCAAAATTTATAGATACATAAGGAAACAAACAATTGGTTCAAAGTTATATACGTACAATCTTAATAAGATATTCTCTATGTACGAATGTTGTAAATCTATACAAATTTTTTTTGAACCCTGCCTCTCAAACTAGGTTATAACCTGTATTTTGAGAAACAGTGAACAGCCTCAAGACTCTTATACTATTATTTTTACAACTATTGATGGACGGTATCGTCTTACTACTGCTATAACTTAAATAACTCCTTGGTCCTGGAATGCAAAGAACAACTTAAAAACAATACGTGGGTTTTAGCCATTGTCTCACTAATTATTTGTTGATGACAAGGGAAGGTACGTTACGCGCTAACATCTCAATCAGAAAACCTAAACTCGAAACTCACACATCTATGATCAGTGTAATCACACGTCGCAAACCTATAGATACTGGTAGACAAGGACAGAGATAAGAGCCGGCGCTGTCGTGCGAGTGAAATAGTGCTGGCCGTAAAGTGTGAAATCCTATGATATAGGCACAATTTCAGCGGTCCACGCGTTAGAGTCGAATCACCTACGATGTTTTGATTTAATCTAAAATGACAAGTCAAAAAAATAAAATAAAATATCACATCTTGTATAACAAACAACCATAAATCAACCCAAGATAAGGAAGAGGATTTTCTAAACTAAAATGCAGTGGGTGCTAATAACATAAATGCGCTCAAACTACAAGTTAGTAAAGTGAACTTTCTAACTTCCCTGCATAGTTCACTATCACTGCCTATATATAGCCGATGCGCGTTAAATGTTCACTGGGTGTAGTTGGAGATAGCGGCCTGTTACAACTAGTTAAGATTGTCAGTCTCACTAGACATTATCGGGGAATCAGAGGTCGACGAACTTTGCTATTTGTTAGTAATCAAGACCGGGTTTACCTAATATTGAGGAAAATGGTTCTTTTGTTTAAAATAGGCTCGTGGTTGAAAGGGTCTGGTTGGTTAAATCGATTTTTATAATATAGTTTGAGTAAGTATATCGACATGAGATGGACAGATCTGCCCCTGATAGTAAAAAAGACGTATCTAACAAAAAGTAAAAATGGATAAAAAAATGTTTTAATGAATGAAACGGGAAATCGTTTGCTGTCTTCGAGTAAATTAAAATATTTACATATTGAAAGTTGAAAATAAAGCCCAATATAATGAGCTTTAACTTGGTTTAATAATAATACGAATTTATCAAATCATTATAGTAAAAATAATAAAAAAACATTTTCATCTTAGCATAAAAAATTAAGAAAAATATCACATACTTAATTGAATAGACGTAAATGGCTAGATGCGTCCTTTAATTTTCAAATGCTTTTGGCTGTACTTTTCTTCTAAGTATTTAGTTTATTTATCTAGTACATATTTTTAACAGAAATGACCGCATATGGTTATTTCCGCCTTTTTTCTTAAGGATTAATAACTATATAGATAACCCTTGACTAAGATAGAATGTTTATAAAATAATTTGATATTTCTTTTATTTAAGGAAGTGTATTAATAAGTTCTTAGTTATCATAATAAGCTATAGCCTAATGTATTATTAGTAAATAAAACACAATTGATATAATCAAATATTTATTTTAAAGTCTTTTGACCCACATAATAAAACAAAATGCTATTCTTGGCACAGTAAATTATTAAAATCAGAACTTTAAAAATGTAATACTTGAGCAACGTTTAGCTTAATCAGTCGTATACTTCCCTTCTTGGTCAGTTGAATTACATTTTCAGAAGCCAGAACAGCGTGGTTTTCGGACTTAAAATCTTTTCGTTTAGGTTTCTCTGATACGCGAATGTTGTGTTGTGGTGAGTTTTCTATAAAATCAGTATCTGAATCAGAGTTGATAACACTACTTTTTTGGCTTTTTTTTCTGGAAGAACGTAATCTTTATCAAGAACTGAATCATCAGAATCAAAATTACTTAGTGTTGAACTGCTGCTGCTGCTGGTAGTAGCTGCAGTGGTGATATTATCGCAGACTTTATCAGAAAAAATACTGTCAGTTGTAGGGACTTGGTAAATTTCTTCAGCAATATAATCCCGAAAAACACACAATTCAATAAAAATAACTGAATAAAAATCAAAAAATCTATATAGTCCTCATAAAAATGTCAATGTATGAAATAACTCATATCAATGAATTATTTACTTTAATTTATTATTTTTACTATAAATTTTAATTTATTATACTTTTACTACAATTTGTACATAACTTAGGTAGTTACAGTAAGACTGATATTATTATTTTCCTGCCAAGTCATAAACAATTGATGATATTATTTGGCACACTACGGTAAAATAAAATTGCACACAGCTCTGACATTATTATAGCCTACAAATTTTGTAAAATAATAATAAATATACTACGGTACGGTACGGTTGACAACTGTCGGGCATGCCACCGGCCCGGGGAATCAATCCGACACATTATTTCTGGATGTTCTCATCTAGCTAACGGAGACTATTTGTATAGGCACAACCTTGTAGCCAGGATTATCCACCAGCAACTTGCTCTTAAATACAATCTTTTGGAATCAGAAGTACCGTACTATAGGTATGTGCCCGACCCAGTTCTCGACAATGGCAATATCTCATTGTATTGGGATCGATCTATCATCACTGACAGGACTATTGTTGCCAATAAGCCTGATATAATAGTGGTCATAGATCGACTAGAGCGTCGCACAAAGATTATTGATATAGCGGTCCCTCATGACGAGAACCTCGTGAAAGCTGAGAAGGATAAACAAACTAAGTATCTTGACTTGGCTCGCGAGGTTGTCGACATGTGGGAAGTGGATACAGCAGTCATTGTGCCGATAGTCGTGACGGCCAATGGCTTAATAGTCAAGAGCCTCGACCAACATCTGCGGAGGCTTTCCTTAGGCAGTTGGATCAAGAGTCTGATTCAGTTACCTACCATAAAAAAAGGCAGTACTCCTGGACACGGCGCGTATTGTCCGGAGGTTTCTCTCTCAGGAGCCCTGACCACCGGTAGCTTGGACCCTGTTCCCGATGCCGGTGGGCTACTATTTTTTATATATGACGGCTCGTTCAGGATGGTTCGAGCTCTGGTCATCTACCAGGTGGGCCTACGTGGGTATCGTGCAATGAATAAAAACGGTTAGGAACTGAATCAGTTTACTTCTCAATACATTTCGGTACAGTGCACTGTTATTAGGTAGGTACAAACAACAAAACGGACAGTTTCAGAACGTCTTGACTCTGCGACGGCCTGGCTGAGAGTGTCCGCTGTACTCGGCGGATTCTCCCTCTCCAAGCTCGTACCCAAAGCGGAAACGGCTGACTCTGTCTAGGCGCGCCACCTCTATTTCTTCTAGTCGCCACTAGATGGCGTGCCTTGTTTTGTTGTCAACAAACGCCGGATCCGGCACGGCCATCCTGCGAGACACACGTCCCCGTGTGTTAGTCATCATCACCACCTCAGCTGGAAGATGTCCACTGACGAGAAGTTCCAACAAGGCGTCCATCTCTGTGTGTTACTCTGAAACAAAATACATCTCGCAGTATCATATAGCTCGGTCACTCCTGACAAACACATGGAACCACTCTCGCATCGTGAGTGCGCTCCCAAGCACGCAAACTCACACACATAAAACCATCAATTCACATCTTTACCATGAGTGACCATCTACAGGTCACAAAAACGTCCACTCCGTGCGGGAATCGAACCCGTAACACGGTTCAGTCAATCGGTCAATGTTAGAACAATTCACACTTTACTCAATAAACCAAAATAAAAATAAATCGGGTAGTAGAAATTGTCATCCAGCCATGTACCAACGTTCATTGTTCTCATCATAAAGCCTTAGGAGCCCCCACAAGTAAACCACTCTAACGCCACGGCACTCATTGCCGAACACCAATCACAATTGCTCTCTCACATGTGCATCCACCACCGGCCAACGCCGTGGATCACATTGTGTATCACTCATTATGACTTCCATCAGAGCTAAACGCGCACGTACTAGCCACCAGAACCATCCTGTTGACCACGTCAACTACTCACAACGGTCACAGAGACCATGACTTCCATCAGAGCTAACCATAGCTACTAGAACCATCAACTTTACTACGCCCGACAGAGAAACTTACTCGCGTGCTCCATACAACTTAGGCTCGCTCATAACCACTGTGATCACTATCTACTTCGACTGGTACATGGCTTTCTGGCATCTTTCTTAACCTATCGTGGTAGGTACCTTTACAATACACACAACCAATCAAAATAATCCAAAACATTAATCATTTAGCTTTATGTGTGATTTCTGGCTACTCATAGCCCAGTAACCTCTAGTTACTCAACCATACCTGCGCATCCCTCCAGGATGGCCAAGTCACTGATTTAATCGCAATACTGCGTACTCACAGACTAATGTGACCACTGGATATTGATTTCTATTAAGCTACGGCTATAAATCAAATCTCCTACAGTTTAATCATCGTGTGAACTTAATTATCTCATTATGTCGACTACTTTACTGTACCCCAATTTTATCAGTTATGCGCTGATTTTCCTCCTGTCTTTATTATTTCAAACGAATCTTTAAATGGATCTAACTTAGTTTAATTGCTCTCTTCGTCTCTAATCTAAACATACCGAAAATATATCCACTTCTACCTTCGTCAAATCAAACCTACCCTTTTATTCAAATACTACACTTTTTAAATTGCGTAACGCAAAATCTCTCACGATATTTAAATACACCTAGGGGTCTACATCACGTTTCGTCATCAACGGTAGAGAACGCGCGACTAAAATCGATAAGAAATGATTTCGTGACAAGAAGTCGCATGTGGCACTATTACAGGGCATCATCCGCTTTGGATTCAGCCATATCCCATGATCTCACCCGCCTTGGATCTAGTCTCCTTACTTGGCATCACCAGTCAAAAATCTAGTCACACACAGTGAAATCACACGTATAGGATCTAGCCACATCCAGTGGCATCACCTGCTAGGATCTAGCCGCACGCAGTGGCATCACCTCACCTTGGATCTAGCCTCGCAACCTGACATCACCCGCCTAGGATCCAACCATACCGAATGGCATCATCCGCCACGGATCAAGCCTCGCAACTTAAATTTCATTATCAAAAACAAAGTTCCACTTTTTCAAATGTAACGTTAATCCGGCTTTAGTCGACGTTCTCAAAACTACTTCAAGTGTCCCGACGCGATCGCGAACTCAACAGTTTCCAAAATAATCAAAATATCGACAAATCAAACTAAGAAGTGGGTATTTACCGATCAGCTTAGGACAATAACAATTGTCCGTTAGAAAACTCAGATCGCATTTCTAAACTGCAAATGTTTGTACTGGCCGTCCGCCTTCGTATGCACTACTGAAAGCCTGATACATAATCTAATTTTGTAAAATAAGGCGCACTATGTAAACGAGTTACTTTGTCTCAGATCATTGGTAACGAATACCGTTATGCACGATTTTATTTAGTTTACAGCAATCTTTGCACATTATATCTGAACCGTCGTTTTTTTTTTTTTTTAAATCAAAAGAACTAAACTAACAAACACCGAATTACTTGATCGAATAATTTGCACACAATAATTCATTCACCATTAACGCATTATTTTTAATTTGTCTACCCCCTCACGCATTACTTTTAATTCTTTTACGCTAAACCACTATTGTCGTCTTAAACAGTCAAAGACGAGTCAATTAAACGAATAAGTTCACTTTTTGTTACGCGTTTAACGCCTACCGGTTATAAAACAATCCAAATAACCGACGATTCAACATCGAAACAACAGCAGATTTATGTCCTACGACACGTAGAAGTCAATAACGTCACGGACTATCACGTTTGTTTTTAACGGAAAGAGCTGGCCTAGCAAACACCACATTACTTGGTCAAATAATAATTACACACAAATAATTGGCCTACCCGCTCAGTCATTATTTTTTTATTTTTTTCTACGAGCATCTGAGGGTTGTTTTGATTATAATTGTTAACGTCGTAAACTAAGCAATTTTAAAATGTATCGCGGACACACTACTGGAACTAAACCCTTGCGACAATTTTTCACTGCCTAAGATAATATCATCTCGCAAATGAATTTTGGGCAAAACGCAATAAAATCTCGATTAAGCTATTATCAATTTTAACTACAAAATTAATTAACAGTACCAAGTGCCTACACTAGACTGTCATACGTTATCTAAACCTGTCAATATTGCCATCCTTTGTATTACGTCTACCCCTAAATTTATATGACAGAGGGTGTCATCCTTAACGAAAGAGCACTCAGCTCCAGAATCAAAATGGAATGTGAATACCTGACCTTTTTCTGATGAAGGATCGACGACCCATACACCCGTTGCTCGCTGCGTAATGCCTTGGCCCCACTGTTGCTACCGCGCCTCTTCCATCAGGGCTCCGGATCTCCACCCAGACATCTCCATATGACCTTGCTTTCCAGGGCCAATCCAGGCCAATCTTGCTGCCTCGTTGCCGGAGATCTTGAAGTATGAATATTCTTGTTTTCAGCCTGCCTACGTCTAAATTTTCCATAGTGATTTCTGATCTGCTACTTGTCTCTCCGGGTCGAATTCGGGCAGATTCACAATCTGCGTAGAACGTTGTAGTTTGCTCTCTGGGGGTACAACGTTACCATGGTCCAACATTTGTTGCTCAGGATTAGGGAAAAACCCCAGAAAAAACCTAATCAGACCATTCAAGTCCATGCTTCGATCCGGGTCTTCATTTTCCATTTTGAATAATAACCGCCAATTTTGTTCAGTGATTCGTGACTGTTGCTCACACATCTTGTCGATTCATTTGCACGATTTTATCCCAGTTCTGATGACGGCTCGTTCAGGATGGTTCGAGCTCTGGTCATCTACCAGGTGGGCCTACGTGGGTATCGTGCAATGAATAAAAACGGTTAGGAACTGAATCAGTTTACTTCTCAATACATTTCGGTACAGTGCACTGTTATTAGGTAGGTACAAACAACAAAACGGACAGTTTCAGAACGTCTTGACTCTGCGACGGCCTGGCTGAGAGTGTCCGCTGTACTCGGCGGATTCTCCCTCTCCAAGCTCGTACCCAAAGCGGAAACGGCTGACTCTGTCTAGGCGCGCCACCTCTATTTCTTCTAGTCGCCACTAGATGGCGTGCCTTGTTTTGTTGTCAACAAACGCCGGATCCGGCATATATATTTTTTTTTGTATAGCCTTCTATAAAAAAATATTTAAAAATGTAATTTATATGTATATAAAAAGAATAAAAGGAAATATACTACACGCAGCGAAAACTTGCGCGACCGCGACACATCCGTTCTCCAACAGACTACTCGAGCGCAACTAGCGTAGAAACTGGTCAGGCGCCATACTAAACATTCACAATTTTAAGAAAAATGGACGTTTATGCACACTTGCGCTTCTTTTATTAAGTAATAAGTTGTATTATTTTTATTCAACGTAAGGTATTAAGACGCTTATGGCAAATGCGTCTATGCGAAAACTATTTTACGAAGTAAATAGGGCGCAACTGGTCAGATGTGGTCTTTTTTTCTTAATATGAAATCAGTTTTTATTAAGCGCGTTAGACGTTAACGCGTATTTGCGTCTTATTAACTTCCTCTTAGAAATAGGGACAAATATGCGCCTTTTACATTACCGAACTAAAGAAAAAACTACAGATTATAAGGACATTATCTACACAAATGCGACTTTTCAACTAAGTTTCAGATAAACTCGTCCTTTCATCTTCAATTGGGTTTAAAAAAATGAACAGAAGCGCCTTATTTCGTTGTGTTAAAAACGCACTGGAGAAAGGTAGCAAAATATTAAAAATACAGGCAGATGCGCCTTTTTTTTCTGATTCCGGAAATGTATATAACTCAAATCCGGAAAAAATGTTAGATGCGTCTTTTTTACTATCGGGGGCAGAGATGGTCAACGGGGATGAAAGGAAGATTTTCACTCAAATCAATTGGCGTACGATACCATTGCCGACGTCTGTAAGTTGATACCGTTACCGGCCCACGCTGAAAACCAGCGCTGTGGACTCGTCGCATTTTTTTTTTTGCGTATGGACACGGCATTACGCTGAGCGTTGGACCGTTTTGCAAGGACGTGACTATTAATTTTTTACCAAATTTTTTATAATTTGTTATATGTTAGTCTTAAGTATGTCTATTCCGGCAAATAAAATGTTTTTCTTTCTTTCTTTCTTACCGGAAGACGCAGCGTTGGAAGGACTTCTACAAGGTGGACCTTGACCTTGTGAGGATCGGGAGAATCCGATGGCTGCGAGACCCACAGGACCGATCATTATGGCGATACTTGGGGGAGGCCTATTTCCAACTGTAAACGTTTTTTAGCTGAAATGATGATGATGATATCGACGCGAAAAGAAAAAGACTTTGAAAATTGGCTTTGAAAATATTATAACACTTAGTGTTATAATATTTTCAAATTTGACCAGACAATGAAAAAGGCTATGCTCGGAGTTTCCGTGCATGATCGCATCAGATATAAAGATATGCGCAGGAGAAATAAGAGTTGTTTATTTTATTTTTTTTAATTTTAGCATTAAAGCATAGCACAGGCAGCAGTGTGACACTGAGGCACAGCAAACATCCTGTACTTTTTACCGTGGCCTATTACTACCACAAAGAAACGTACCAGCACAGCTAGTAGGTCGGGCGCGTCAATAGTGCCACGGAGCGTCTTGCAGGCTATAGTGAGCTGATCTCGTCTCATATCCTACTGCAACCTTTTAGACTGAAAGTTGGCCCTAAAATAGGCAGTTGGGAAATGCTAGACAGGTAGCTAGAAACGTACCTTTTTATATCGTCAATTTATGTCTTGGTGAAACCGTCCATTATATTCGTGACTAACATAAATGCAATTTGACGTTCTCACGAATCACTCTGTCTATTGAACCGCATGAAAATCCTGTTTTGAGTTCATCGCGAACATACCTACAAACAGGTAGACGCGGTGGAAGACTACTTTACGATATATAAGAATATGGCCTAACTGAACAATAACAGCTGACTAGCAACTTTAATTTTTATATCTCGGTTCAGTGAATCATATACAAAGAAATAGTATATTTTCATATATAAGACAATTAGTGACCGATACTTAAATACGTGATTGTAGTCACTATAACAAACAACTTTTACTATGGGACCAAAACTGAAATCGCGAAAAAAATCTGCTGCTCAGTACAATTATGTTCGCCTAACTGGTCAAAATGTACTGAACTTGCTGATTTCTTTCGCGATTTCAGGTTTGGTCTTAAAGTAAAAGTTGTTTGTTATAGTGACTACAATCACGTGTTTAAGTATCGGTCACTAATTACCAGTCACCCTATTTTATAACATATTACTATAAAAACGTGCAATTAGTGTAACTTCACTAGGCTACGTTCTCTTTGAAGAATAACTCTAGCAGGGATTAAATAAGAATCCTTAGACCCGTAGACATTTTGATGGAAATCGTATTTTAATCAAGTCATGTGAGTCCATTGACCTCAGAAGATTAAATTCAGTAACCATTGAACTGAACAAACCCGATGAAAAGATAACAAACTATTATATGAATGTTTACACACCAAAAAAAATAATGTGTCGTAAAATACAGATATTTCTGTCGCCCGTAATAAATCTTATCGAATGATCGGGACGAACGATTTTGAATGAAACGTAGGTAATTTTTTTGTAATAAAAACTCAACAAGTCCGTTTGGGTTACGCACTTCTGGTTCCGTAGCTCGATAAAACCGTAGGAGTTATCTTAATTGCATGAGTTGTACCCTTGAATCTGTTTTTTTTTTTTTACTTAAGTCTTTGCTCACCCACGGTGATTGAGTTCAATCCTAATTTCTACTACTAAAATCACATACACAAGACACATTTCGGCTGGCCTGTTGGTCTAGTGGTATTGGATGGACAATTTTTTGTGTGATGAGCATGATCATTTGTGTCTGGGTGTAATTTATCTATAATAAGTATGTATTTAGAAATTTATAAATATGTTTATCAGTTGTCTAGTACCCATAACACAAGCTCTGCTTAGCTTGGGACTAGACGGCGTTGTGTGTGATAGTTGTAGAATATTATTACATATTATTATTTCTTGTACTTGTACCTCGCTATCAAAACAGTATCATCATTACTATTGCTTTTGCACGGGAGGATATTAATTTAATTTCTACAGATAACTTTTAAATCTTTTCGGTCCGTCAGCAACGCATCGTTGACAAAAGGATCCCTTTTCTACCACTACCTACAGAACCCTAAAACACAGGTCGGTGTACTGCGAACAATAGGACATTAAGGCTGTATTTCAAGCCACAGTTTATGACTACCCCCCTGACCGCCAACGAAAATGCGAACAAGAACCTTTCTATAGACTTCCGCTATCATACAGTTTTATTACAATTTCATAGATAACACCTTTGGTAATTGAATTTTTATTTAGTCATAGACATTCTATCGAAATTAATATAGTGACCGAATCGCCCTTTTGGGGAGGCATTGAACCTACTTCAAATCTCGGACTAAGTTTAGGATGAACCCGGATTTCATGCTCGCGCTGAAATCGGATTTTATTCTGTTATCCATCCGAGCACAATTTGACCTTTGTTACTTAATTAAATCAACCCGTCTGGGCCTCTATTTATAACGTATATCACCGCCATTTACATTCTACCGGTCTACCGTGAAATAAGGGGAGAAAAACGGTATGGGAAATATGTCATTTCGCGACAGTATCGCTATAGGAAGTGGAAGTATTTGCTTTATACTATTTTCGTGGATTTTATCAGCTAACTACGACCTACAGCGTAAACTGATTGATTGCCTCGTTGTTCTCGTGGTCGTAAATGCGACTGCTGAGTATATTTGAGTGAGTTTGATTCTCGGGTCGGGTAAAAGTGCTATTTCTATTAGGAATTACTCTGTTGCTGCCCAGAGCTTGGAAGTTAACGGTGTGATACGCCCCGTGCCTCGGAAAGTACGTAAAGTCGTTGGTCCTGCGCCTGAACTCTCTCCGGTCATGTCGGATTGCCGTTCCATCGAACTATGAGAGTGAAGAAACAGAGAGTGCACCTGTGTGAGCACATACACTTGTGCGTGTTATCTCCTGCGTACTTAGCTAATTTCTGTTGACATTGGTCTCTGATCGAAATTCGGTCGGGAGAATTAATCTTTTTTTTAAATTTTTCCAACTTAAACTAATTATAACATTAACTGAAGGACCCTGGAGGACCTAAAAACACCACTGACGCTGCTATAAACGTGGCAACCTACTGAGCCCAAAAACTCTAAGGGAAATGGAAACCATTGATTCGAGAAGAAGAAGAACATTAACTGAACCCGTATTTGCTTACTGTTCTATCCCAAGACAAAACAATGAGTGCAGAGCATATACACTTGCCTTTTGTGAGATTGACGGGGTGATGTCAACCGAATCTTCGAGATCTACACGATCTGAGTCATGGTAGTACCTAATATTAATAATATTTCATGTAAATTTATGAATACGACATGTCGAGACATCGTAAAGTTAAGACGGCAGTACAACGGATTATTCGCGTCAAACCCTTTTTATTTTAATATTTCATAGCGGTGCTTATCCTCGAATTCAGTTAAAATTATATTAAAGTTTTTATGTACGTTCTGGAATTCGGAAAGGTTAATTAGAAATGTTTAAGTAATCGCAAACTAGTCTGCTGAGCGTGCTTCCTCTGCTTCGGTGCCACGGTCGAGCAAAGCAACTCAAAACCCGCCGCCGGGCCGGGGTTGTTTAATTGTTTGCATGAGTTACCGAGGACCTGGAGTGCAAAGAGCATTCAAGGAACACTGGTTGGTTTTGGTCAATAAAAATCTAACGCTGTCTCCCACTTCATCAAGAGCTGAAGAGATTATTTGATAATTTCCCACATTTGAAAGAAAACAATAAACACCCAACGCCAAACACTAGACTAACAAGTTAATCACCGCCAAATTATGAACAAACTAGCCAGTGATTAGGCCCCGCGAAAAAAGTTTTCTTTACACAAATTTTAGACACCCATTTCATCCCTACAAGACGTGAATTTTGAATAATCCTTGCTCGCCTACGTCATAAAAGAAAAACTTGTGCAAAATTTCATTCTCCTAATCCGAACAGTTTCGGCTATGCGTTGATATGTCAGTAAATCAGTTTCAAATTTTGATCGTTTTAATCCCGTGGAGGGTCGATTCGGTACATGAAACACTATCGATTTGTAAAGTCAAAATTAAAAAAATAAAGTACTGTTTTTTTAAACGACCCTCCAAGGGATTGAACGATCAAAATTTAACGGTGTATAGATAAAGATAATTCCAGTATAACGAAAAGCTAAATGATAATTAATTAAAAGTCAATCATCATTGACTTAGTATGTATTGAACATAACTTTCTAAATGGGACTGATCGAATTCATTTCTAGGACAACTTAGATCTAACTTAATTGTGATAGCTCAAATTGAGGAGTCTATTAAATAACTTGACAATCAAACATATTTTCCATTGCCCAAATACTAAGAACATTTGTCACACAAAAATCTACCCTATTTTCAAAGTTTTATGGTTACTAATACATTACATACGATATTGGTAAGCAATTTCAACAGTAAATAAAACTTGGTATCTAGATCACTTGTTTACGCCATCTCACCCTTCAAATTATACGACATATTGGCTTTGGAATTAGGTTGGAATTTGTTTGGCAAGCTGTAATTAAAACGTGTCTTGTCTGCTATCGGTTGAGTAAGCAAAGTTTTCGATAATTTGACACTAGAGCTCCTTCATCAATATTATGGAATAAAAAAAACGCATTAAATAATTTTTCTTCACTGTTTACTAAATCATTTTAAGATTTTATAGATACCATGAGACAAATAAGTATATTTATCAGTTTTTTTTAATTCTCTCGGGAATTAGCACTGCGGTTTATTGGATGTCACATAATTATCTTCGAATTTTTAATCCTAAGACATGCCGGTTTCCTCACGATGTTTTCTTTTACCGTTTTGAAAGCAGTGGTGATGAAATCAACTCGTAAGTGCCATTGTTGCTTCTAGACACACAAGTTTTACGAAGAAATTTGTAATAATTAATGTGAAGAGGAGAGATGAAACGCATATTACTAAAATACTTCTGAGTTTACACGTAGATGCGTGGAGAGGAAGAGGGAGGCCGAAGAAGAGATGGATGGATTGTATGAGGAGTAATATGGAAAGAAGGGTGAAGAAAAAAAATGTGTTCCGCCGACCCCGAGTAATATGGGATAAGATCAGGAAGAAGAAGAAGACTTAATATTTTCCAATTATTTTCGTTCCAGGTCCAGGATCTAACCACTAGTAGGCCTACTATCTAATTATGTCCAGTGATTTATGCAAATTGACTGGCCTGTTGGTCTAGTGGTTAGTGGCCCTGACTGCTATGCCGGATGTCGTGGGTTCGATTCACACCCAGGACAAATGTTTCTGCGATGAGTACGATCATTTGTTCTGTGTCTGGGTGTAATTTATCTATAATATGTACGTATTTAGAAATATATAAGTAAGTTTATCAGTCTAGTACCCATAACACAAGTTCTGCTTAGCTTGGGACTAGACGGCGGTGTGTTAAAGTTGCGGAATAAAAAATATAAAAAATAAATAAAAACCATATTAACTTCAGAAGATTACACATACATGTAATAGATATTGTTATCCTTACTTCTTGAAATATCATTCCTAAATATAAAAATTCAGGTCCCCAACCAAATTACTGAGCCATAAATAAAAAGCACTTCAACTTTAAATATTATTCTCGTACATAATGATGTACCGACACAATGTAGTATGTAAATAAACTGACTGCAAACATAAACCGGCACAGAACTAACTTTTATAACAAAGTTTATGTGACAGTAAAACTGAGTTTTAACTAACTGTTATAGGGTCGCGCGCGTGGAAACTGACTTTGGTCAATAACCCAGAGCTGACCAAGGTCATGTTCACACCAAAGGAGGCATCTCTTTCTGCGAAGCAGCTATAATGTAAATGAAGGAAGTGTCATCGTAAGGAAGAGTCGGCGGTCACATGGCAAGCGGCCACCGTAAGAACGAGCTTGCATAGGTCGAGTAATGAGTAGCTCGCCGTCGACAGCGCGTTGTACTTGACGCGTGCTTTAAAAAACTTGGTCAAATAAAAAAATTAACAGGCCAATGTCGCTTTGTGGTGGGTAAAATCATCCAATGACAAATCCCGCCTTTGGGCGGAGCGGGAGATAGTGTCAGACTCTTACTGACTAAAAACCCACCCCGTTCCTTTATTGCCTTCGCACCAGGGCCCTCTTTTACACTTTCACATTTACCCAAGGCCTCAGAATAAGCTTCGACCCTGCTGAGCCCCTACAGTTTGCTGACAACTCCTTGAGGCGCGCGGGAACAGTGCGCGCCGTCGACAGTGTTTGTAAGATAATACCACAATATTTAATATGAATGCTTCTAAATACAGTCTTTGCAAACGAAAGCCACGATAAAAACAGCCACTCCTAAATACATACTTTCCATCAAATTTTATTTCGGAATACATCAAGATCCTCTTCACGACCAAAGATTATAAATACTGCACTGGGAATTGTACGATCCACATAAATGTTCTGGCCCTTACCATGACGCGATAATGTTGTGCCAGTGAGAAAGAGGAATGAAGCTAGACACCCTATATAGTCTTATTCATTTAAGACATATAGTCCCTTGAACATCTGGCCGGAATTAACTGCACACATGTAAGTAATTAGGAGAACGAGTATCTGTGCATTTAATTCCGGCCAGCTGTGCCCAGATAGAGCCCCACTGAACTTTAAACCATTTTTTTGCGAAATATTGATTGATATACTTATGCTATGTACATTCTGGAGAGCACTTTACCGTAATTTTTTTGTGTAAACATATTTCTAAAGATCAAAGTGGAAAAGAGTAGGGAAAACAAGCGAAAAGATATCATGTTACTTTTTGTAAAATTTAAAAAATCGTATGTTGTTAATATTATAAATGACTTTGTAATATTTTTTTTTTCAGATTAAACTATTGACCTAGCCATTACCGAGGAGTAGGCTTCAGAATGTCACTGTTTTATAGGACTGCTCGGGAGTTAGGGACTTCACAGTTCAGTTTACATTTTCAAATAGATCGAGTTGAGAATTCGTAGTAAGGCCCATGTACCGTGGATTGTTGATCATTGATAGTTCTTTGACATGTGCATTTATATTGTCCCGGCTACTGAAATTGTGTGCAGTTTTTCTTTTTTTTTTGTTCTGAAAAGATGTCTAGTTTTTGCTTGATGAATTATTTAAAGATGTTTGTTAGATGAAAGGGACTTGAAAGATCTGGTGCCAACTTACTCCTATTTTTTTTTTAAATAAAACTTCTTTTTTCTCGGTGGTTTTGGTTTCGTTTCTTCATTTTTATGGTTCTGTAACTGATTACTAAGCCTCCGCTGTCCATCTGTCCGTCCGTCCATCTATGTATATTGTAGTACCTACTGAACCCTTCGTGTAAAAATCCAAATCGAACTTAGCCAGCTTTATACACCGACTTCCTATTTTTTACATTGCAATTTTTAGTTTTTTAAGTTTGTTTTATAAAAAAAAAAAAAACAATTTGTTTTTGTGCATTTTTAAGTATGCCACAGCTTAAAACAGTACGTGCTTGTTTTATGACAGTTATCAGAAAATGAAGACGTCTGTGAACTAATAAGTCAATTACCTATTTATCTATTATGTAATTATTTATAGCATGCTTGATGTGTTCTGAAGAACACATCAAGCTCTATCATGATTTATTTTTACCACAAAATAGATAGAAACAGAAGTCATTCTCATGTAACTATGTACTTCACTTTTCATATGTCATGTCGGTGTCGCTCTGTCCGAGCACACCAGGACGCGGTGATAAATACCTATCAATATAAATAAATTGTAAAAATATTACATGGCCAAAAAGTCATGTTCGCTTTCGGCGTGGGGCCGGGGGCGGGGGGCTTGCCTACCTATCTAACTGTTCTATGTTACATTAAAATGAACCAGCGAAATACAAGCAAATTAGCTACTTGCCCTTTGCCTTTACTATTTTGAGAGCAGTGGTGATGGAATAAATTACAGAAAGTAATGCGCCTGACTGAGTTTGAACCCGCGACCTACAACTCGTAAGTCGGGGCTGTTACCAAACGGCCACCACTAGTGGTAACTTAAAAAAAAAAAAAACACTATACCTCCTTTATTGCACAAAAAAGTTCACGGTTGCGTGTCTCAAGCGGATGGCATTCACGCTCGCATTGGTTCTAACTGGTCCGAGATATTGTGTCCGTGAGCGGTGTCTATGTGTGCGTTGCTTGCGCTCTTTGTAGATAGATTAACTTCTGTACCTATCTGTTTTGTGCTGGTAAATAAGCTTATCTGTTGAATACGATTGGCACACAATCCACACACACACCGATGACAAGTGCCCAATCTCCTGAGAAGGTGACATTGTGACATTTAATTATGTAGTTATACTCATATAACTACTTGCGTCATCCTAGACGACATAATAGCTAGTTGGGGGTTCTGACGTCTTTGCCAAACGACTTAATCTAAAGCCATTTTTGTATGTCCATATTTATAGACAGCAATGTCAATAATGGTCAAGAGTTCAAATATTTAGACGAAATTAGTACTTACGTTTTATATAAGAAACGTAATGAGATAATAAAGCAGTGGTGGCCGAATGGTAACGGCCCCGACTTACGAGTTGTAGGTCGCGGGTTCAAACCCAGCCAGGTGCATTACTTTGTGTAATTTATTTCATCACCACTGCTCTCAACACGGTGAAGGAAAACATCTTGAGGAAACCGGCATGTCCTAGAACCAAAAACTTCGAAGAAATCTGACATCCACAGACCCGCACTGGGGACCGCGTGGTGGATTACGGCCCATTCCCTCTCCTAGAGAGGAGACCTGGGTCCCAGCAGTGGGAACATTATAAAGCTGATGCTATGCCATGCTATGTAAGAAACTATAATCTTAGTAGGGTAATGTAACTTCTCTTGATAGTAGTAGACTTCATAATTATCTTTTAAAGAATTTTTACCTTTTAAGCCTAATGTGCGGGCGATACTTGGGGGAGGCTGTTCATCAGTGGATGTCTTTCGGCTGAAATGATAAAAATGAAACTTTGTGTAGGCGCGGTTTTGCATACAACGAGCAATAGGTAGGTTGCCGTTCGTCTGTCCTGTACAAGTCCCAATAGTCGACGCCGCATAGTGTTCCTCACGCGCCTGAAATAGATGTCAGCAAAACCGATGGAGTCTAGCAGGGCTGATGCTCGCTAGGGCCCTGGGGTTTTCTGAAAGGGAAACCATTGATCTTAGAACGCAAAGGGCAAGTGAAAGATATAGGTTTAGTCAGTAAAAGCTGATACACCCGCCTCCTTGGAGAAGATTTGATGATTTCCTAATTTAAAAATAAAAACCTAACAAGTGCGAGACGGACTCGCGCACTGACGGTTCCGTACAAACCTATGAAAATAGTTCAATTCCTGAATTGAGTTATGAAGATTTTTCCAAATCGCAAAAAAAGTTTTTTTTTGTGACAGATCTACTTTACAGTTTCCAGATTTTTTCCTATACTCATGCTATGAGACCTTACTTCATGCCAGATTACAGAATTCTAGATAAACCTTATAAATTTTGATTCTCTTGAGTGTCAAAATATTTTTTGTGACATAAACGGCAGTATTTTTCTGGTAACTTAGAAGTTTGATTTATCACAGCTAAAAGGGATCGCAGACTTGAGTGTATGGTTTTCATTTCAACTCGATATCTCCATGCGTTCCCGAGATAAACGGTCTTGACAGACAAACAGATGGAAAACAAAGATATCCTATAAGGGTTCCGTTTTTTTTCCTTTTGAGGGACGGAACCCTAAAAACATCTTTTATACATCATAATATCAATACTTACATCGTAATATCAGGCCATGGTTTTACCATGGCCTGATATTACGACCCCTAACTAATAGAACTATTACGACCCCTAACTAATAGAACTATTACGACAACCCTAACTAATAGAACTATTTCCATCAGTTCATAATCATCATCAGTTTATAACTTTTAAGGCTCGATTTTATTTTCTCTACTTACTTAAATAAATCCTGAAATACCCAAAAACACATTGCTCGACTAGACCTAGAACTTCATATCCCATACTTCATTCATGGCTCAGCAGATAACGCTCGAGTCTTGACCAACGAAGCATCACAGTTAATAAATACACGTAAAATGCCGAGCCCCTTTACGTCCCTTTGCTATCGTCATGTGGTCATTCACATACAAAACAAACAACTCAGTCACAACTTGAGCCGCAAAAAGGGTGTCTTTTACAAACACTTGAGGATTTCCGGTCAAAGCACTCTCTTTAAAGACGGGGAAATTGACAAAGAACTAAGTACTGAAAAAATTCGAGTTGAATGCTCTCTTCGAGTAACGGGAACAGAAAGATATGATACGGACGGCAGTGGCGTAACTATACCATCTGAGGCCCGTGGCAAATTCACTGGATGGTGCCTCAGGAAAATCATAAACTTTGTAATTTTATTTGGACCAATCACTGAAGTACACACCTAAAATATTCTTAATTGTGAATAAATCGGCAGGTATTCTAATACAGTAGGGTATCTATAAGGTGGTAAAGCTGACAAAATACCACGGGAAATTGTTCTTTTTCTTGTGAATGCGTTTAATAAATCTGAATAATTACTTAAATTTCTATTTTTTTTTCTCAAGGCCTCTCAGACCCCGGTCTGAGATCTGACCCTTGCCTGGCCCCACCAGGCAAGGGGCCCGTAGTAATTTGCCAGCCTTGCCACCCTATAATTACGCCACTGACGGACGGTTACGGTGAAGGCTAATGACTTGAAAATGGCTGCTTACTAGATTATTAATAACAAGGATGTAGGGCTCCACAATAAAGGGCTATGGCAATGTTCTAAAGAGTTACCGTGACATTGAAATGCTTACCCTTGGTGTTTAAAATAGTTTCGGAAAACAGGTGGGTTTTAACCAGTAAAAGTCTGACACCCCCTTACGCCCGATCTCGAGCAGGAAAAATTATTTCATGATAATAGGAATCTACAATAATAGGGTTGCTTCTCATTTAGCTAGAAAAATATTTACGTTTTCTCAATAGTAAGAAACATTTCAAAATTAATGGCTAAATTTTAAGCAAAGTATGGTGTAAGATTAAAGGATGATTGGTGATCCAGATACGGTTAAGTCCAATCTACAAAGCCTGGACTACAAGTAGACTGATCGCCAGTCTTTCGGTATTATCAAAGAGATTTAAAGAAATACTATAGAGCGGCCATCAGAAGAAATGTCTTAGAAGAACTGTTATCCTATGTCATCTAGCTTTCAATAGTAATCATGCGAATTATATTTGTAATTTATTTGTGTTTTCGCTGTTTTTTCTAGAACTATTTGCGAAAATGATTGAATTCTAATTAATTATAGAGTAAATACGAAAAATATTTACGAAAATAAACTGAAGTTAGGTCGTTCACACTAGACTGAGCGACTTACTACCTGGGTAACAAGTCTCGGATTACGATTTTTGTTCGCTATGTACTGTCTATTGGTAGTATATAATTTAATATCTTTGGGTATTATACAGGATACATTTTGGAGATTGTGCGCGGGCATTACATGACTTGATTCCGCCATCTCCTTTACCATCGGACAACACGACGTACGACAAGTGTCCACCCTCTGATTGTTAAAAAAATATATGATTATCAGACCTGAAACCACTTTTCAAATGGAACTTTTGGATTTTCATATAGAATTGATGCACAATTTTTTTTTCATTGATGTTAACCAATACTTGACTGCAATCCCTGCCTGATGTAAAGCAGTGATGCAATCGTTGATAGTGAGGCGCACTAGTTTATTAAGAGCCTATTCACGGCTCTTAATAAACTAGTGCACTAAGCCTTAGAGACACCTAAATTATAACTACCGACGGGACGGGAAGACCGCAGCAGGTAAACTGCTATATCAAAACTTACCATTTGTACATACTCGTATTATGATTTCCTTGATAGGAAAACACAGCAATTACGAATTTCCGATAGCAATTAAAGGAGAACTAAAAACCGATATCTCCAAAAGTCCAAGCCCATTCAGTAAATCGTCCCCTCTTCAGTCAAACAAATGAATTAACTCGACAAACTGATGGTGGCGTCACAGAAGTGCCTTCACTTTGAAGCGCTTCGTACGAAGATGCAGAAGGGTCACATTTTTTATTTTAATTAATGACTTCTGAGAGCAACAATAATTTTTCTAAAGTCATTCAGAGTGGGAGGGATTTTATTAATATTGTGTTAAGTTTACTGGAAGCTAGCCAAAAAGGAAATCTTCGTCAGGCAAGCTGGGTCATTACGTGATCTGAAATCACCACGCCATTAAGTATAATACATGTATTATACTTAATTTTTTACAAATCTTCTCACGCATGATCGATGCCCTAATAAATCGACACGGGGCTACGGCAGACCACGAAGGAAATGGGGAGAGGACCTAGATTTGATTCATAAGAATTGAAAAAAGAAGTGAAAAACTATGAGCCTTTTAATGTATCCGCTGCTGGGACCAGTGCGAGTTTGTGAATGTCACATATTATCTTCAAATTTTTGTTTCCTTTGAATGTTTTCCTTCACCATATTGAGAGTAGTGGTGGCCGAGCGGTAACGGCCCGACTTACGAGTCCACGCGACCCACAGTTCGCGGATTCAAACCCAGCAAGGCGCATTACTTTACCTACAGAATCTGGTCACCGTAGAGAAGGCTTTTGTCCAGCAATAAACTACGTGATAATGGTGTGTCAAAAGTTACGTAGCTAATACTCTGTTAGTCTAATGCGGGCTCTTACCGTGCCTAAGCACAACGTGAAACTGTCGTTCTGGGTAGTCATTTTTAGATAGTTGTTTCAGATTTTCAGTAGGTAGCCAGAAAATTGGGCTCCAGTCTTACCAACTAAATAGAGACATTGAATTGTGCAGTTCAGATAGGCAATCACAATCACTCTACGTAAAATAATATTTTTCAGCCGTATATTTGGCTGGAAGCTTTCAGCTGTATCTAAGCTCTTATCTTGGCCTATGTTGTCAGGAGTTAACCTTTTTATCCGCCTTCACTTTGTTTACGCGAAGCAATGAAAGGGTGTGATGTGTACGACGGGATCATCGACCTGTGACGTAGCTCATAGACGTCGTGACTAAATGCTGGAGTCAGTTAGTAGACGGCTATTGCTCTTATGTGTTATAATTGTGAAGATTTGATTTATTAGAGCGAACACTGCTCCTTAATCTTGACATTAAATGGGTATTTGAGCATTGAGGTGACTAATAGTGTATGAATATACAAGAAAATCGTGCTTTCTACTTTACCTTTTGGTAGTCTAACTAATAAACTGAAGCTCTGAATGATAAGATGTATGTTTAGACAATCATACGTTGCGGCTAATCGGATTTGTGATGTAATTTGAAAACTGAAGGAACAAAGATTTTTTTTGAGCATATCAGACTCTCACCTGTTACCCTTTGCGTTCTAGTACTACGGTTTCCATTTCAAAAAATCCTAGTTTGCCCATACGGTTTGCTGGCATCTCTTTGTGGCTTTCGTGGAACACTATATGCCATTAATGATGCATACAGTGGTCTAGGATAGCCCTGCGACGAGGACGTCCGGGACGTCTCCTTTCGCGGTGGTTGGAGCGTACCTCCAGGACTTCACTAGCAATTCCTTAAAGAGGGGATTTACCACCGCGATTTTACCGTATTTACAAAGGAACTCAGGTGGGTTTTAGTCAGTAATTGTCTGACACGCCCTCGCACACAGGAAGCGAGCGAAGATAAAATATCTTCGCTTCTTTCTTTCTTTCGCTTGATGATTCCACACCTCTGAGAAAAGGTAGTTTATGGCTGTATTAGGACGATATTTTATAACCCGATAGTAAGTATACTGCACACGTTATCGTGTAATAATATTCGACTTTCACGAAGACGCAACACTTGCAAAATATCATCATTTCAGCCCAAAGACGGCCTCCTCCAAGCGTCGCCACAACAACCGGACCTGTGCGTCTCGCATCCATCGGATTCCAGCGAACCTCACCAAGCCATCAGTCCACCTTCGCTTTGTGTGGGAGGCCTTCCATCGCTTTGTTTTCCGGCCCGTGCAAGACATAGTACTAGTAAATAACAATGATATTTGCCATAACTCGAGGCAAATGTCTGTCCTTGAAACTATGAAGCGATACTATCGGTTTGCTATTAAAAGTAATCACTTCCTCTCAAAGATTCAAGTCTTGGATTCGTATTCCACGGATTACATTTTCAACGTCGAGCGTCGAACTCTTGTCTTCGCAATCGGCGACTTTACAGCGAAATTGAACTGCCTTTACAAGCGTCTCGTTCATGGGGAATCACGTTTTATTACTCATAAACTTTTATTCTTACATTGTCATCTTCTATTGTAAATTCTAGGGTTTTATTATTAAGAATGCATAAACTTGATGTTATATTATTTATTTAAAGTAATAGGAATAACTGACTTCATGTGGTATTGCTTTTATAATTTGTCGCGAAAAAGACCGTGTCACCAGTTGGCTGTAAAGATTATTTTTTCCTGCCTACCATTTTTTTTAAGGTAGGAAATCATCAAATGACTTCTCCCACTCTTGGGAGAAGCGGCAGGTTGAGCCAGACTTTTACTGACTAAAACCCACACCGGTATTCTTTCGTAGCCCTGGATTCCTTCAAGTTTTCCTTTCAATAACGAGCTCATGGCTCCAGTAGGCTTCAACCCTGCTGGGCTCCAGCGGTTTTACTGACATCTCCTTGAGACACGCGTGGAACACTACGCACCGTCGACGACTTGGGCTCGGTCAGAATGGTTACCGGACGGTTGAACGGCGAGCTTTCTGACTAGCACTACCTTGGTTTTTTTTTTTTGCGCAGTTACCTCTGTAATTGGCTAGTTGTTATTTATAGATAATGGAGGAACTCATGGCTTAAATAAAAATAGCCGCACTGATTTATCCCCCTGTTCGGCAATGCTTCAAGGTCAGATCGACCTTGTGGATGGATGGGTGCGGATCCGGACTGATCTTAAGATGCCGAGATTCCTCCGTGTCTCAAAAAGTATGTTAAGCCGTTAAGATAAGATAAGATGTTTATTTTGCAAATATGGGTACGTTAGTCCCGGCTTTTCATTTGTAGACAAGAAGTACAGAGGCTCAGACTCCATTGTTATTCATAGATCTTTGACAGTCGTTCCGGATAGTCAGATGCTAGGAATTCTGACACTAATCTTGCCAAAAGATACCGTATTACCCTGTAACTAGATTGTTGAGGTCATATAGGCAATGGTTCCAGGTAAAGCGCAAGTACTCAGCGCAGTACCTTACCTCGACTTCCAACTATATAAGGCAACGAAGGAACATTGGAGTGTGTTTTAGTCAGTAAAAATCTTATACGTCCTCCCGCTCTACCCTAAAGTGAAAGAAATGATTAGATGATTTCCGATCTAAAAAAAAATAAGAAAAACGCCTAACCGAATACTTTTGCAACCGATTAGCCAAGAAAGCGGTTCCAACATTGTTGGGAAGCGGGCTTGCAGACGGCGAGCAATGGGTAGCTCGCTGTCCAACCGTCCGGACGGAGTCCAAGTCATCGACGGCGCGTACCTACTGTTCCCGCGCGCATCAAGGAGTTGACAACTAACTGTAGGGACCCAGCAGGGTCGAAGCCAATTGAGGCCATGGCTAAATGTGAAAGTGAACACCAGGGCCTTGGTACGGAGGCAACAAAGGCACGGGGTGGGTTTTTTAGTCAGTAAAAGTCTGACACTATCTCTTGCTCCGCCTAAGGACGCGACACGTCATTGGATGATTTTAAACCAACGGAAAAAAAATTGTTAGGAAAAAGCTAAACCAGCTGTTTTGGAAGCCACAGATTGATTTTAGTTTTCAGCTTACCTGGAGTTATACTGCACTTTTTTACTTGTACAAGAACAACAATATGTCAAACTCTGCTCATTATTATTCTAACTGAAACAAATTCAATCCAACCCAAATTCCTAGTTTCGGTCAAATTAATGGCCAGCTGCTGATACCAGCGCGCGGTCAGAACTGGTCAAACAGATTGCCATTGTCCGCAGAGAACCGCTACAGTGCAAAGGTCAAACTATTTCAAACTAACACTAACGGCCACAGTGGTTACAATAATATTTCTAGAAGCAAAATTGGCTAGGTATTTTCTTGAGTTCATTTTTGTATAATATTTTACACAATTACGTTTTACACCGCATGGTGACTGCGTACCGGAAGACGCAGCGTTGTAAGGCCTCCCACAAGGTGGACCGATGACCTGACAAGGATCATGGGTTTCCGATGGATACGAGACGAAGAAGACCGCTCATTGTGGTGACACTTAGGGAAGCCTTATGTCCAGCAGTAGAGATCTTTCAGCTTAAATGATGGTGATGATGACAAATAACACTAAAAAGTACATACTCCTTTTCTAAAAAAGCGATATAAAAGTTTCGGGTAAAGTTGGAGTCTAAATTAAGATCAGGTACGACAGGTTTTCGTTTATTCTGCCTGATCAAATAAATTATTATCATACATTTTCCTTTAATTATTTTAAAATTCTTATTAACCGAAACTAGTAGATAATTTGAAAGAATATCGTATCCTCATTGGAAAATATTAAATATCGTGCCTAAAACCGGTAAGGATAAGAGTAGGTTTTCGAATAAATATTGAAACTAACAGCATCAATGTTAGGTAGGTCCTTATACATACTTAGAGTAACCATTTAACAAAATACCTAAAAGTCAGTTTGCCCTCAAAACCATAATATGACTTCTAAATCAGTTTCGTTTTCCAGACGATATCCACGCTAAAATGGCCCTTACCTATTAATCCCAAACCGAATATACTGGACTGGAGCTTGAATTCATTAGCAATTGAGGTTATGCTCTGATAAGTAAGAGAGAATAACAATTAGGAGGTTTTACGTACAGATTACTATAGGTATCTTGCTTCAGTATTTCTGAAGTAAACATAGGTGGTTATATTTTTTGACTTTGTGGACCGATGGAAAGTAAATACCCGACTGTTTTTTGTCATGCGTATCATTTGTTTTTGAAATAAAGGTAATAAATGTACCTATATTACATCAACGTTTCATTTAAAACCAGGCGATAATTGTTATCTAGCATATTACATAACATTATTTTTAGTTTAAGCAAAACTTGAATATAGTTTGTTCAGAATCAGTAACTGAATCGATTCCAATGTCTTTTTTTTATTTATATAAAAAAATATAATATATATAGATAAACGCAGTCAAGTACTAGATTGCGATTCCACCTGATGGTAAGCAGTGATGATGATTGCAATGATTTTTCCACCATGTTATATTTTTTCCCAAAAATATTTAAAAAAAGGTCACAAGTTTGTTGGTGGTGTCTACCGCCGATACCAAGTACAACACAAGTCACGGCTGGTCATAGCGGGCATTAGAAAGCCGGGGTATAGCTGGGTGCAAGAGCAAGACGACCCCTCATTCGCTCCGATGGCCTGATGAATATGTGTTTATTGTGGACAATCAGGTAACATAACAAGCTTATAACTTTGTGATTTTTCATGATACAGTTATGAAATTTTGTACACAGATTTTTTGCAATTCATACATTAGACCATTTTTTCAGGTTCCGCATATACTTACATATACTAAAAATAAGATTGTATATTTCATCAGTGAAATGTCCGTCTAGATTATCAATAGGTACACATTTACATTTTGAAGTTATATTGAAAATAAACTTTATCTATTAATTAACGATTAATCTGTGTTCTCCGTACCGTTATTGTTTAAATAGTGTAATTGGCTGCGATCGTTCTGTTTAAATTAAATCTAAATAAATAAATCAAATCCGTGTTTTTTAAATGTTTTTAACCTAAGTAGGTATTTATTTATTAAAATTTCATGATATACAAAAGTACAAAGGCGGACGTGATGTCTTACGCATTGTCTACCAGTCAACCAAGGGTAGGCCATGTCTCTAAAAGAATAAATCACACTAATAATATTATAAAAGCATAAGTTTGTGAGTGTGTATATATGTTACTCCTTCACGCTGAAATTGCTGAACGGATCTAGATGAAATTTGGCACATCGACAGATAATGTCCTAGAATACTATATAGGCATTTTTACTCTGAAAATACTCGTATGTTCCTTTGGAACATATTCATGCGAGTAGATAATACTTAGAATAATTATTATAATAACAACGTAGATATCTATTTCCCCAGAAAACTCACAAAAACAAACCGACATCCAAAAAATATTAGGTCAGTGTTTCCCTCTTCTCGATTAATATGTTAGTAGTAATTATCTAGGCTACCCTACTAAACTATGCACATACGTAAGTAGAGACCCTATGTGGAGAGCTGTTGACCGAAAAACCTCTGCTATGAATCAATCACTTAGATGATGAAAATATCCCTAACATATTTTCAAAGTCCTATTTTTTGGAGGAATGTTTTAGTGAATGGTTATTATGTGGCTTTATCAAAAGTAAAAACGGGTCGAAATTCGGGTACGCGGTGGTCCCGGGGGAAATACGAATATATGTAACTAATGTAGCTTCAGTAGCGATCAAAGTGTCTCATAGATTGTTAGATCTTTGATCCATAAACGTTGTTGTATGTTTGATGGCGTTACGAAACATTTATTCGCTATAGACGACTTTTACTTGTACTTTTTAGCGTTCTGTAGAATTTTTATGCCTTTATTGCACAAATTTTACATCATATAATTATGTAAATATGTTTTTTTTTAAATACAGTACAAAAACACTTAGGTATATTTATATAGCGATATCTGAAGCGCCACATATGTACTAGGTAAACTACGTAATCCTTCGTCACGAAATTAGGGTTCTCCGTGCGATTTGAACATATAGTGGCCCAGATCAGACGAAACATTCGTCTGGTCCGAGAATCCTCTCTTTTTAATGGAGATGTCTCTAGGCTCTGTTACACATATCTCCATAGTATACAACAAAAAACAAAGGAAGGAAACCAAAAATAAACAAATACCTCTTTCTCTCTCTCAGTTAGGTTTCCTAAGTAAATTTTTACCGTAGACCTGGCCTGTTAGTCTAGTTGTCAGTGGCCCCGGAGGTCGTGGGTCCGATTCTCACCCAGGACAAATGTTTGTCTGGGTGTAATTTATATATAATAAGTATGTATTTAAGAAATATGGAAGCAGTGGTGGCCGAGTCGTAACAGCCGCGACTTACGATTTGTAGGTCGCGGGTTGAAACCTAGCCAGGCGCTTTACTTTGTGTAATTTATTTTATCACCACTGCTCTAAAAACGGTGAAGCAAAACATCTTGAGGAAACCGGCATGTCTTAGAACCAAAAATTCGAAGACATGTGACATCTATCAACCCGCATTGGGCCCGCGTGATGGATTACTACCCATTCTCTCTCCTACAGAGGAGGCCTGAGTCCCGACAGTGGGCACATTATAAGGCTAATGTTATGCTATGCTATGATATCAGTTACCTAGTACTCATACCACAAGCTCTGCTTAGTTTAGGATTAGATGGCATTCTGTAAAACTTAAAAAATAAAACAGTAAACAGCACGCCTTTAACCAATTCCCTGCAAATACAAGGACAATTCCAGATTTAGCACAAAACGAGGCACAAACTGTCTACTTTTTAGACAGCAGTAACACTTGACCCGGTTACAAAAGGCTTATAAGTTCGAAGGTTGCTCAGAAACAAGGAGTCGAGTTTCAATGGGACTTGCAAGCTCCCTGCTGAAGGTGAGTTAGGAGAATTCAGTGTGGAAAACTTATTTAAAGTGTTAGTTAAATGTCTATTGCTTAGTATCGGAGTTTTGGGGTCGAAATTTAGAGAGATACTTTGTGCCTACTTTGATATCTTAAAAAAAGATAATAGGTATAATAGTACAGAAGTGAAATTTAGTATGTATTTATAGACATCTTCTTCTTTTCGAATCAATAGTAAACTAGTTAAATGGATTGAGCAACTGGGATCAACCTACTGCCATTAGTAGATGCCAGTAGGTTGAGCCCAGTTGCTCAGCTGGTAGCTACGTTAACTGCAGCAGAAGGCACTCTTTAAATCCACTCATTTACTCATTAGCTTAGAGCAGTAGTGGCCGAGTGGTAACGGCCCCGACTTACGAGTTTTAGGACGCGGGTTCAAACCCAGACAGGAGCATGACTTTGTGTAATTTATATCATCACCACAGCTCTCAAAACGGTCAAGGAAAACGTGAGGAATCCGGCATGTCCTAGAATCAATCCCAGCAGTGGGAACATTATAAGGCTGATGCTACGTTATGCTAAATCCTTCAAGGTGCAGGAGTATGCGTACTTGGCACTCTAACGTATGGCTCATGTTCTGAACTGGGGCACCGCGCTAACATTGGTTATGCGTACGAGTATAAAACCCCATTTCCCCAAGTTGTATTTATAGCAGCATTTAGTACGCGGCAAATAAGTTGAACCAATTGCTATGGGTTACGTGCAGCTCTTCACTTCTATTGCGACCCGAATATAGCAAATGGTTTAACTTACAAAAAAACACAAAAGAGAGACAGGACAGAAGACAATCTACATACGTCTCGCGCTCGAGCAACGCACACATAGACACACCTCACGGACACGATATCTTGTACGTGACTAAACCGTGCTAAACCAGTGCTAGATCACAGAGTGCTTTTTCTAGCGACCGCCGAGCGTAGGTATAAAAAGTGAAGAACATACATGAAATTAACTTCTGTACTTATTTTGTGACCTGGGGCGCATCAATCTAGTGACTTTCATTAAAACCACTGCAATAAAATTCACGTTCAGATGGGAGATATATCTGGAGTTTAAAGAAGTCGGGTGGTGGTAGGTGATTTGTGGTAATAAATACTTACATAAAACATTATTTATACTTAATCACAACTTGAAAATTATAACAGGTCGAAAAAAGCGCCAAATTCTCTGTTTGAATGTCGAAGATGCTAGTGCGGGGGCGATGAGACGTGGCGACAATAGGGATGGATGCACTCATTTATCAACATTTTAGTGTAACAGATTTACCTTTGTGTGTGTAGGTGTATAACTATGTTCCTTACTCTCAAACGTCTGAACAAATTTGAACAAAGTTTCGCACAAGAGTAGACCACCTCCTGAAATAGGATAAGGATACTGTTTATGACGGGTAGGAGTTGATTTTCGACTTTCAGGCTAGTAAAGTTACTGTCAGAAGCTAATGAAACATATATATTGGTTATTTGTAAGTTGGTTATAATTACTTAGATACCTACCGTAGGTACATGTGTACTATAAACACTACGATTTTTTCAAGTGAAAGTCGTAGTGTTTATTGTACGCATAAGAAAGGTATTGCAGCCCAAAGCAGAAATACCTTACAAGCATCAGTATCAACTTCTAAGTGATAAAATAAAATTATTTATTTTTCAAACAAATTTAAAATAAAAAACACTTTCAAACGTTCATTTTTCATCTCTTTGACTAGTCTGACTATCCTGAGAAGAAACACCGAAACAAATTCAGGGGGCAAAGTTTGTTTTAAAATCCATAGAACAAATATGTAATGGTTAAACCATATGAGACCCATGCTTTTTTTTAATTTGTATAAACCAGTACTTGATTGCGATCCCATCTGATGGTGAGCAGAGATGAAATCGTTGATAGTGAGGCGCACTAGTTTATTAAGAGCCTATTTACTCTAGCCTTGAAGACACCTAAATTAGAATTACTAACATTAATGCTTTTTACCCGACTGCGCCAGAAGGAGGGTTATGTTTTTCGAGAGTATGTATGTATGTATGTAGGTATGTATGTATGTATGTATGTATAATTGTTTGGCACGCTCTGCAGCCTGAACGGCTCGATGGATTTTAGCTTGAGAGGTGTCGTTAGATTTGTATTTACTGTGAGAGTGACACTGGGTATATTAAAATTAAAAAAAAACAAAATGGCGGATTTTTAGCGCCAAATTCAAATGTTTGGCACGCTCTGCGACCTGAACGGCTCGATGGATTTTAGTTTGAGAGGTGTCTTTAGATTCGTAATTACTTTGAAAGTGATATCGTAATAAAAAAAAACTAAAAAATAAAAAACGGTAATTTAAAAAACTAAAAAACCCGACTGCTTTTCTGAGCATTCATGAAAAAGCCCTAAAACAAGAAAATCTGGCAGTCGGGACCCAGTCAGCCGTCTAGTCAATAGATTGGAGTAATCTGCAATGTAATATAGGTATGTGCTCTCAATTCTAGAATGGGTCCCGACTGCCAGATTTTCTTGTTTTAGGGCTTTTTCATGAATGCTCAGAAAAGCAGTCGGGTTTTTTAGTTTTTTAAATTACCGTTTTTTATTTAATTGTTTTATCAGCTCTTTGTGCCGTAAGCAATAAGAATTTTATTAACCTATCAAAATCACATAAATATAGTTTCCCCTACACGAGTAAAGCGAACAGTCTAGCCATTATTCCAAGTAAATAAAAAAACCGGTCAAGTGCGAATCGGAATCCATCAAGGGCTCCGTATTAGTGTACCTATTAGGTAATCTTGTTCCGAATCGCGTAATAATTTTGTAATTTTGTGATACAAAATTACATTTTTCAGAATTTGTCCTTTATTGATTTTAGGTCAACGAGAAGTATCCCATAGGTTCTGTTTTCCTTGCGAGTGGCAAAATATGCGTTATAAACAGCGTAGATAATTGATATTTAGGTTACGTCGACTTAGAAGTTTAATTTTTTCTGGTCCAAGTGGTTGCAGAATTCCACGCGTTCCTGAGAAGGACCATAAAGCGATCCTATGAGCGCTCCGTTTTAGCCGAGTGATATACAGAATCCTAAAAAGAACATTACCTCTACCATCATAAAACCATTAACTATTGCACCTAAGTGCTCAATTCTCCTCATCTTGCAAGTTTCAAAAGGATTCCTCCTCCACATAAACCGTAACGTTCCGCGTAAGATACGGTTTTCCGGTAAAGAGTTACAGTTGCCAGGCCAGGGGTAAGTGGGCCAAGGACGCGTGCAACTGTAAAGATTTAATGGCAGACGGTTTTTGGCCGCATTTTGGGAAGCGTCCGTATGATAGCGGGAAGCGAGTGACCTACTTATGAAGTAAAAAAAACTAAATTTTACTGGTCGTTACTATCCTATAGTTAATAATGGAAAATCGTCAAGAAAAAATCTATTAGTTTTTTTTATTGTTATAAAGTAAGTAGTGCTTGACTCTGATCCCGCCTGATGGTAAGCAGTGATGCAATCGTTGATGGTGAGGCGCACTAGTTTATTCACTCTAGCCTTGAAGTCAGCCAAATTACGATTATAATCGGACGGGAAGACTGCAGCAGGCAAATTGTTCCTTTGATGTACGTGGTATAAACGACGAGGTGACGTTAAATCCTGATCGTAGAAGTTTCAACAACGTAAGGATGGATGCTCGCCGTACGTCGGGTTGATGGCGGATATAAGATGGCGGAATCAAGTCATGCAATTCCCGCGCACACTCTCCAAAATTTATCCTGTAAAAGACCGAATAGAAATAAATAATTATAAAAAAAAAGTCCTAGTATTCCGATCTTTTAGGTACTGTGACTAAAATCAACCCCTTCAGTTGCTCGTTGCGTTCCAGGGCCGTGGTAACTAACTGTTTCAAACAAAACTGCACCCCAACAATCCGGCAGCCAAAGGTATTCCGATGCTGACGATTCTGTATTTTTTTTTAATTGTTATAAACTAGTGCTTGACTGCGATCCCACATGATGGTAAGTAGTGATGCAATCGTTTTTGGGCAACAGGACTTGTTTTGAGGAGGGAAATTATCCAATGACTTCTCCCGCCTTTGGGTGAAGCGAAAGGGCATGCCAGACTTTTACAGACTACCTGTCGTCGCTGTAGAATGATAACCTCGTATGTCCAGAAATCCAAACTTCACAAGAAACGAAAAAAACGTTTTTTTTATCAATGTTTAAAATATTTTTAAGTGCTTTTACCTCATGTTTTGAATAATAAAATGGTTTTATTTATGTTATCAACAAATGCCTTACCTAAATATATTATGCTAGAGAAATTACACAAGAGGTTTTCTGTACCTACAAAAAAAAAATGACATACGAGGTATTCATTCCACAGCGACGCTGTGTCCTTCATTTGCAGTTTGCGTTCTAATGCCATAGTCACTCTCAACCGGTCCCGCAGCACTAGCAGACATCGACCCTACTGAGTGCCTTCAGTTTTGCAAACATCTCTTTAGGATGCGCGTAGAATATTATGCGCCGTCCAATCGGAGGAAAGATCAGGTCCTTATCTACTCTCTATGGATGGACGGCGAGCTACCTATTGCTCGTCGTCCACAAACCCGCGCCTACGCTAGCCGGAAAACTCCCTGCGACTCCAGAATCCCAGGGCGACTCCATCGGCGGCTGTTGGGACGTGAAGATGTCAGTCTTTAAAAAATCTTACCCCCAGTATTTGGTTCGAAAATTATCACAAGATTAATGGGACAAATCATGAAGCGCACATTAACTGCTTCCATTGGTGTTTGAGCAAATGGGAAATCAAAATAAAGGACTTAAGTTGCTTGTTGACATCAAACCACATCAATCAAAAACTTGAACTGTAGCCCAAACAACCCAAGCAGCACAAAAGGCTGTACAAGGGCTGTATATAGGTTCAAGTTTACACTCTAAGCTGTATAGTAAGCTGTATATAGGCTGTATAAGCCTATATACAGCCCTTGTAACACCAAAAAGGGCCCACATATACAGCCTATATACAGCGTTAAGTGTAAGTGGAGAATAAAAGCTGTATATTGGCTGCGTGTTGGCTGTATATCGGCTGTATAAAGGCGTTTTTGTACACCCTAAGCTGTATATCGGTGTACAATTACACTTTAACTCTACAGATACTCAATTATAACTATCATATACAGCAAAAAGCTGTTAATTGGTGTAAGAATACGAAAGAATCCAAACTTAAAGATTATTTTTTATAATATTTTACTAATGGCGACTACGCCATATACATTTAATTTTAAATATAATATGTTAAATTGGACTTGTTGACCTTAGTAATATGGTGAATTTATAGTGCCGATTTAATTTCATTGTAAAAGTGTGTATATTTTCGGTGAAAATATTAACGCGCCAGCGAAATAATCAATTTTAACATCAAGGAAAATAGTAAATACGGTAAGTAATGTTATTATTTTTTTAGGTTATATTAAAAAAATATGTTGAAATAATAGGTATAAATGCAAATCAACCGTAATTCAAGCTGATAATCATGATATGATTTTAGGCTTTTGCCAAATAAGCCTTTTATTATGTTAATAAAATCATTATGTACATTGCAAAATGGCGACGGCTTGCGTAATAGAGTATTTTTACGACCTAGGCTGTATAATAGAGTATTTTTACGACTTAGGCTGTATAATAGAGTATTTTTACGACTTAGGCTGTATAATAGAGTATTTTTACTCCATAATCTGTGTAATTGTTCATAACAAGTACGTACATTTCTAACCATCTTTAGAGATACGTATAAGGAACAAAAAATCCTCAGCTACCTACGACTAAATCTCATATGTCCGAATACAATTTATATACTTATTGTGAAGTAGTGAGTAAGATTTGTAACCGATCTTTCGTCTATTTTTCAGAAAAAGTACAATAAGGCCTTTGACTTGGTCTAATATCAAGGTCACGAGAATCAGAAGGCGATCTAAAATTACTAAGCGAGTGATTAGACGTCGGACGCATTGGTGAAGGATGACAGTTCTAACCCTCCAGATCATCGTGGGATTACATTAAAATGCTGCATATAAAGTCTATTATAATCATCATTGAAGAAGCAGATTGTGATCTGTTACTTTATCTTCTCCAATAAATTATACTTTACTATCTCTACTGTCTGTGGTATTTAAATAAATTATCTGTATTTGTAATATTTAAATATTTCCTTCTGACCTTCCTCTTAATTCAATGTTTTCTCTTCACCACCCTTAGTTGATTGGTACAGAATACCTACAGCATTTTGTTTTTTGTAGTTTTGGGTTAACCTCAACCATAGAAACTATTTAGGTTCCAAGTTTCATGGCCTTATAGCGTACCGTTTCCGAGTTATGTGCCTTCAGTTTTATTTTATATTAAAATATTCACCAATTGCTCGGATATTTTTTTTTTCTTGAATGAATTCTTGCTCTGATCGTAAACCACGAAAAAAAATTTTTTTTTTTACGTTTTTGTATTCTATTGGTACTTGCACGGGGGTGTCACAGGGGGGTTAAAATTTTGGTTATTTTTGACCTAGGACGCACCGTTTTCGAGATAATTGAATTTCTTTTTTTTTAATCATAGGGCCCATAGAACGGACACGGTGCGAGTAAGTTTTTACGGAATCCTTGGTGCGCGAGTCCAACTCGCACTTGACCGGTCTTTTCCTCCATATTGATGTTCACAAAAACACAATCCGAGTGATTCCATAAGTAATACAGCCTAACGCTGTACTATAGCGTTCATTTACTCTTATAGCTGTATATCACCGTTGTAGGCAGTAGTTATAACACCACAATAGTTATAAGAGTGTACAATTACACCAAACGAATAAGAGGTATAATGGAGTTCGTTTACACCAATATACAGCAATAAGCATCATTTTACACTAATATAACACTTAGACCTGTATAAAGGAAGTGGTGACGTGCAATATACAGCCTATATACAGCTTTAAGTGTAAAACGCAGCCTTAAGTGTCAAAAAACTCTTAAAGCTGTTTAATTGAGTAAAAATACTCTGATATAGAACCATAAGCGTACGCGGATACCTTTATGCAGCCTAAAGCTGTGTTTTACACCCTTGTACAGCCCTTATACAGCTCTAAGCTGTATATCGGCTGCTTTATTGATGTTTGATACGCTTGCGTGCTGCTTGGGAAGGCCCTCAGCTCATAATCCCCGCTTGTCGCTTCGAAGTGAACCGATCTCAACCGTCCGCAGCCCAGAGCGGTCGACCCAAGTCTGCACACATATTAGTTTATTTATGAGATCCCTGTTTTAGAATCCTATGGGGATAATTAATGATGTGTGGAAAAGGATGGGAATAACGATGGGGCGAAAAGGGCCTCGGATGCTGTGAGGTAATTAGTGAACTGCCTTTTATGATCGCTACGTTATTATGGTTTACAGTGCCCTATCCAGTACTCGCAGAGACGGCACGGTCGGTGCAGTGTTTGAGCAATCTGCTGTTGTACTACGTGATGCGGACTCGATTGCCGCAAGGAACAAATGATTCAAAAGGTATGGCCTACAGATAAGTGTTCAGGATCTGAGTGTCTTGAGTACGTGAATTTATAAGTTTGAGAACGCACCCACGAAATAGGAGTAATTCCTAGTGTGGGGCAAAGTAAAAAAAAAACTGAGCAAGTGCTAATCGGACTCACACAATGAGGATTCCGTACAAACTAACTTATGTACGAGTGAATAGTCTAATTTTCGAATCGAGTTTTTATTTTTTTGTGACAACTAGAAATTTGCAGTTTTCAGATTTATTCCTATACTTACACTATAAGATATTACTTCAAGCCAAATTTCAGGGTTCTAGGTCAACGGGAAGTAACCTATGAATTTTAATTCCCTTGAGAGTGTCGAAATGTACGTTTTTTGCGACATAAACGGCCGCATCTTTTTCTTGTTAACTTAGAAGCTAGATTTCTTCACAGCTTCAAGGGACCGAAGACTTGAGTATTTGGTTTTAATTTCAACTCGATACCTAAACGCGTTCGCAAGATAAAGGTTCTTGCCAGACAGACGGACAACCGGACAACAAAGGAATAAGGGTTCTGTTTATTCCTTTTGAGGTGTGGAACGCTAAAAAAGAAGAAAATGAAAGAAATTACAATATCGTATTAAGGGCTGTATTGGGGCAGCCCCGCTTTTCTGGTTCCTCGTGCATGTTTGCGAAGCGCTCCGACTGCTTTCACATCACCTTGCGTAAGTGGTGCGCATCCATGGTGCGCAAAATGCGGAGTAGCTCCAATACAATTGGTTACTGTATGAGAGTCGATGATGAGATTCATAGATTGCCTGAAATAAATCTTTATGTTGAGAGAAAGCTATGGCTATACCGTAAATCAGCGTCGTAAATAAATGTTAAAAAATCACGCAATAAGTTGCTGACCAGGATCAGTACTATTTTTATTATAAAACAAACAGTTAAGACGTATGAAATTGGATTTCTATTTTAACTTCTAAATAAACCACCCTACAAAAAACCAAATAAAATACACGTAAAATCTCTGGCTCGCTTAAGGAATTAAAATGTTGAAGGAGGCTGTAGTCGAAAAGCAAAAGAAAAATAAATTAAAGTTGCAACTCGAAAAGAAAAAGTAGAACGGAACCTCTCTAGAAACGTTTAAAGCTTGAAGTAAAAATTAAAAAAGCTTTTTTTTTAAACAGTTCGACCCCTGGACCTTGGTTATAAATACAATGTCAAGGGCAATGCCTGCAGGGCAGTATAGCAGGACAAGAATGTCATAGAGTACTCGTAGATTATCATCTGCTATTAGAGCAAGGAGCAGTGCTGGCCGATTGATAACTGCCCCGACTTAGAGCTGTATGTCGCAAATTCAAACCCGAACGCATTTTTTTTTTCGTTAGCCTGTTCTTTCCCACTCCTGGGCAAAGGCCTCCCTCCACTCTTTTCATTTTTCGCGGGCTCGCGCTTCTTCTTGACAGTTCTGGAGGAATCTATCTAGCCAGGCGCATTACTTTGTGTAATTTATTTCAACACCAACTTTCTCAAAACGGGGAAGGAAACATCGTGAGGAAACCGGCATGTCCTAGAACGAAAAATTCGAAGACATGTTACATTCGTCAATCTGCATTGTGACCCATTCCCATTTCTAGAGAGGCGGCCTCCCATTGACATGTGACCCATTCCCAGTAGTGGGAACATTATAAGGCTGATGCTTATGCTTATATTAAGGTAAATATGAAGAGGTTTTGCTCGTTACCTGCGCGCTTTATTTGCGTGTCAGCATATAGGGTGACTGGTAATTAGTGACCGATACTTAAACACGTAGGTAATTGTAATCATGATAACAAACAATTACTTGTACTATAGGTACCAAACCTGAAATCGCAAAGGAAATCAGCAAGTTCAATACATTTTGACACGTTAGGCGAACATAACTGTACCGACAATGAATTTTTTTTAATTAAACGTGATTGTACTCGTAATTAAACGTGTTGTTTTTTATCATGAGATAAAAAACAACTTTTACAGTTTTGTTGTTATATCGCTCACTAATTACCAGTTACCCTATATGAACAATCCCGCCTACATCGCAATTCAAAGAGAAGCTAACCCCCTATTTCTGATATAAGTATTTGTATTTCAATAATTCTCAACTTTTACTTTAGCCTGAAAACCTGGCATGCATTCAAGTAGGGTTAGGTTAATTTGTTTTGTTTAGGGACATGGTTGCTGAGTAGAGAAAGCTTTTCGCGGCTTCCGCTCTCTCCCACTTCATTGTAGACATCGACCTATATTCTTGCGATAGACAAGCACGTTCATATAAACTATTTGTCAAAATACTGAAAAGTTCAAACAATAAATCGCTACAGCGCTAGATTGCCATTATGTCGTCTAACAAAACTTTTAAAACTTACAGCGCTAAGACAGCTTATAGAGGATACTTTTTCGCGACCAAAAGGTCTAAAGCGCCATGCATTTCCTAGTACTTACGCGTTTCGTTCAACTTAGTGTGATGACATGTCATCTATAGATTTTTATACCCCAGAAGTGACACAGTTTCTTGCCTACAATACTTCATTACAATAATATTCTATTTCAAAATGTAATTATAGTGTATGTAAAAACGAGATCTCAATAACAGTAAAACAAATAAATAAATCAGTAATCACTAATAAGACTACAAATTCAACTGAACCTAATTCAAATTTAATATTAACCTGCACGTAATATGGTACGTAAATTACCTAAGTGCTAACGAATGACAGCATGCTTAACAACAAAACTTACCGATGAAAACTGATACCTCATGATTTGCTGACATTTCGTCGTAATTTATTTAAAAAAAAAAAAACATTGTTATTAATTATACAAAAAAAGAAAGAGCGTTAAATAAAATTTCAAACAGTATAAAAGACCGTGCGAAGTCTGTATTTGGTAAACTAGCTGTAGGTAAAAACCTAATTCAGCTTTTTGTGGGAGGGAACATCTGCATGTTTTAGTCTATGATTGTAAAATGGGGAAGAGTTTAAATAAAATAATATCTTCTCTAACGTACTATTACGATAGTAGAAGCTATTAAATTGCTTGAACAACCAATGGTTTTACTTACTTGACTACAAAATTATTATATATGTCCAAGTTCACTTAAATTTGTATTTATAAGCGTCGCGTTGACACTGCATGAACGTCAAAACTGCACTAATGCCATCAATCTAAAAGTGTTCGGCCTGCAGGTCAATTAAGTGAAGTAAAGTGACTGTACGGCACGCCTCATCTAGTGCGTAGTACATATATATCAATGATTGTAGACCTTATTTTCAATTTTTACTGACTACTTTAATGAAGAAATTTACCTAATTGTTTATGTTCTTGGTTAAATTTCCTACAATTAGAACGCATATTATTTTATAATATATGCTCTGCCATATTGTTTTTCGGTTTCACATTTACCGCGTAATCACAATGTGTGCGGATCCGTACCTAAGTAGCCGCGAGCGCCTGTTTCTTTTTAGAAATAAAACTAAATGGATATGATACGAGTATAGAAACAATATGAATAGATATGGTCCAGAAGCTTTCTGTAAAAGATTTTGATATTACAAACTAAAAAACCCAACTGCTGTGTTAACTTGTCTCCATCCAAACCTCTCCTGTGCTGTTTTAAGTATTTCCATTCACATCCTCTGCGCAATAAACAAAAGTAACCAGACTCAACATTGACAATCTCGAAGAAGACTTTGTAAGCATCTTCCGGACAGCCACTTTCCCACACCCCCAATAAAAAATGCATTAAAACCGATCGGCGATGTTTCTGACGACCTTTTTAGTAGAGGATGTCATGAAGCAGATCATAACCATAAAAGCATGGCCCATAAACGTCCTGCTACAATTGGCCGCGTAATTTGAAGGATTAAGGACTAGGCTGAATAGAAGACGGCCTTGACTTAGTTTGAGAAAAATAACATCTTTGCGTTGTCATTGGTCGTTGAAAATATTATGATGTGAAAGTAACAATAGCTGAAGACCTTGGGTGAAAGATACAATGCATTATTGTATTTGACACCTAAGTAATGGAAACGTCACTGCAATTACTTTGCTTTCTCTTCAGCGGTTGCAGCAGGAGAAGCAGTAAAGGATGGCAGAAAATCGATTCAACAGACTTAGCTAGGGACCAAAAAGTCTTACTACATACTGGCTATAAAAGAAGTTTGTTTCCGATTCGGTTAATGTGGTCAAACCGAGACCTACGCCTAGCAACTTTTTCTTCTAATATTTATCAATTGTGTGAACGGTAGACACAAGCAATAAATATAATTTTATCCTGCCAGCTTGTGTCCACCAAAGCACACCAAAGCCGGAGAAACTGTTAACAAATGTCGTCCCGATTGCACATACATACTACCGTGCGTGGTCTGAAGTTGTGCTCCAAGGTAAACATGGTGCATTGGTAGAATACTGCAACGAGTTTTGGTACTACACTGAGAAAGGGAGCGGTGCCGCAGTTCAGTTTTGTTTGCTTTTTATTCCTGAGCATTTATATATCTGCGAGAAGGAAGAAGAGGAAGATGAAGTGAAAAGTGTCATTTGGAGACCAGGAGGCCCTCTCAATTGGTCGATTACGGAATTATTCAACAGTTGATGAGTGCTTGGGCATGTCCCGGGCAGCCTTAACAGTCGCAACCAGGAAAGTTAAGGACCACTCAATACGCATACCCTCGAACAGCATGGCTGTTCTGCAAGCGCTGAACAGCCACACAGTTAACTCTGGGCTGATTTACGAGTGTCACCCGTTGGTGACACTCGTAAATCACGGTTATTTGGTTGTATTTGCCCACCTGGTAAGGGCAAACACAACCAAATAACCGTTCAATAGATCAAAGGGCACTGCGATTCCCCCAGGCAACGATGCAGCGGATGAACTCGCCAGAAGGGGATCGAGTATGGCAGCGATAGGGCCTGCGCCCATTGTGCCATTCCCCTTCGGATACCAACGCAATCTGTTAAGGAAACGAACCAGAAACCTACATTACAAAATGGTTTGTAACATCAAAGCGCTGCTGGCCTCCCTTGCGGAGCTGAGATAGATCGAATGACACATTTATTTTGTCCCACCCGTACGCAAAATACGCGCTTTAGTCGTGGAGTTGCGGAGACCAGACGAAAAAATGGGTCAAGCCGTTTTATAGTTTTAGCGTGATCGAACAGCAATAGTTCTAAACTTTGATTATAATATGTACCTATAATCAAAGGTTCTAAAATAAATACATCGAATGTCAAGTCAAAATTTTAAGACTGATTTAAATAATAAATCATGTTTTTTCTTAAACTTTTTGAAATGACATTAGATTTCGTTTTTCGCTTCGATCAACCATGTTCTCTCGTCACATTTTCAGAGTTTCACTAACCGGAAACTCTACATTAAACTGGTAAATTATTTAAAAATTGTTTGTAGCAAATAAAATTTTATCTAATCTATCATAAACAAAGACTTGACTGAAAAGGCTTTGTAACAACATTATTCCCATTAAAAAATACAAATTGACATTACACAAAGACGTCGCTTAAAAGACTTAGTACTCAGGCCAAGATAGCACAAAAAAAAAATATTGACATTTAATAGCTTGACATTTTAATGTTGCCAGAGTAATGCTTTTTCTCTATTTAGCCCTCTAGATGCCTTTAAAAAATGAACGGATTTTGAAAATTCCAATATGAGCATTTACCTAACCAGCCTAACATTTCGCCACCTTTACAGCTAACATTTAAGAATATTACTCCTAATTTTGCCATATTATACGTGTGACAATTACGACGATCAGCAATCAGTATTGAAAATGATAATATCTATAAATCGTTGTTATTATGTCTTTCTGAAATATAAAACAATTGCAAAACACTAAATTAAACACTAAATAAAAGCTTATAAAAAACAGCTGATTTTCTTCATACAATTAGACATTATAGACAAACTAGGATCTGGTAACACTGATTACGACCTCCATTCATCCTTCGTCTCATCAAAATAACGTTTTTAACACCATTTTCAACCAAAACCACTCCAAAAGTCTTTAACAGGAGTTAAATAGTGCAGTTTTTTAAGTTCTTAGGTGGAATTATATAGTTTTGAAATGAAAATGGCGTTGAAATCGTCGCCGGTTATCTTCGGGTGGCTCTCTCGTTTGCCTCGTAGTTTCTCAACATCTAGCGCTTTAGCTGCTAAGCCTATGACTGTGCGTGATGCTATCAACAGTGCTATTGACGAGGAGATGGAAAGAGACGAGAGGGTATTCATTTTGGGCGAGGAAGTGGCCCAGTATGACGGTGCCTACAAAGTGACCAGGTATGGGATAAACGGTCTACATAACCCTTACAATACGTTTTGGCTAGAGTTTTGTATTAAAAACTATAGAAAAGTTTTAGTCTTTCACGTTTTGAGTAAATACTGAAACTTACGAGCTTTTCAAAGTTTTTTTCTTTGCATAAATATGCTCCAATATTACATAACCAAAAAGTTTGTCGATAGATTTCAATGAGAATATTTTCTCCATAGAATGCTGTCAAATATGATACATAACCTTTATAAAGCTACAAAGCTCTTCCATTGTACCTAAAGCCATTATTCTAACTTATGCCAAGTAAAACTTGATTCCGGTTCATAATATTTTTTACCATTTTGTAGAATTAATAGATTGGTAAAGTCTATACTCAATTTGTGAAAAACAAGGAAAATTGATTTTGTAACAGTAGTGTTAAATTGCGTTGCAACTCAATGAAGGACTAGGTTTGAGAAAACCATAGGTAAGAAAGGGCGGGATAGAGATATTATTGAGTTTTCACTTTAGCATGTTGACAAGCAGCTCTTACATGTATTTTCAATAAGGTAATAGATTTCCCTTAACTACCTGATTTTGAAAGCAACTGGCCCAAGTAGAATCAAGCCTTTTCTTGAAGAACATTGCAAGCAAAATTTGCAATTTTTGCATAAAGAAGTTTTTAATTTTTAGTTAAGAAGTATTTCTGATAATATACCAATAGTGCCTATTCTAATTCCTCAGTAGATTTTTGAATAACAAGTCTTAACAATAAAAAAATAGGCTTGTGTCCTCCAGTGGAATTCCATAGACTGATGATGATGATGATGAAGATGAGCAATAAACTAATACGTAGATTTAAAAAAAAATTAAAAAATTCATGTTTTATGTATTTTTTGAGGTTTTAAAAATCGTAAAAAATTCAAAAAATCAAAATGTTCCAATAACGAAAAAAACTATTATGTTAGAATCTATAGCACTTTACAAACATATTTCATTATGAAAGTATCAATGTAAACGCTAAATCCACGGAGATAAAGCTAATATTAAAATTAAATCCCATACATTTACGCGTCGATTCCACGCTGTGACGTCACGCCGTGGTGTACTTTTATATGGAGCGATTTTGGGTCACGTGATCAAATGCTACTTTCGGACCGTATTATCTCTGGAGATAATTATCGTAGGAATACCTTTACTTTGGAAAAGTTGTTTGTTTTTATCTCCTTTATTAAAATATGATGTAAAAAAAAATTAGTCCACTACCCTATTAGGAAATAATATACCAATCATGTAAGATGTAGTGAGGACCATGTTGCTTTGACCAGATTGCTTTATGCCCACCAGAACTAAAAAGAGGCAGAGCATGCTTGCCTTGACCTGGTGGTCATTAATAGAGAGACCTCAAAAAGCCCAGTTGCCAAAATTTAAAACCTAAGATAGAGCCACTTGACACAGGAAAGTGAGGAGACCTGACTACAAATAATGGGACCAGAAAAAGAAGAAGAAATATACCAATAAATACCAAGAGCTCAAACAATTGCTAACAATGTTCTTCCTGATAAAACTGGATATATTCATTAACTATCTACCCTAATCCCATAAGATGACCACACTATGGTCTAATCAGAAGTATACATATATGTAGGCAAAAAAGGGGTCATAAAATTCATATGCTTTATGACCATTGCACAAATGGTTATCAGATGATTATGTAGCCCCAAAAAGCAAATGTGGGATGGCCTGGATGAACGGTGGCTTGGGGTGACGCAAGAAAAGATTGTTTGCAAAATATAGAGAAAGTCTTTGCCCATATGTGGGACCCTATCTGCTATTAAAAAAAAAAACGTTTTATACCATGCAACACCAGACAGATGTGAAACATCAGAGTTGGCACATCAATAATAATGAATGAAAACCAATAAGGAAATATGAAAAAGAACTGACAATGGAGTCTAGAGCATTGGCGTAATCACAAAGGTAATGACGGTATGAGAAAGCCTCCTGCCATTAGTCATCGCTAGTCGGTTTGACTGTCTGAGTTTGAGAAGTTAATGAACTATCTGTGAATGATGATAGAAATAGTTAACGTGACAAAAAATGTAAGTCAAGAGCTTGCCAAGATGTGAAACAAACAATGTTACTGTTGAAGCATAGTGTTTGTAATATGGTTGTAAAAAAGTATTTATTGGGTATTTGATCATCAACCATATTTTTCAAATTGTGGCGGTCTTTTTGAAGGATGCTAAAAATAGTTAGCAGTTGATGATTACTTTAACCACTTGTGTTGGATTAGTCCGACAAGTGTTTTGTGTCTATTTTGCGAGGGTCACGTGTTTGCGACCAGATGCTCCATTTCGTTTAGCTCTTAAATTCCCAAAGGCACCAGAAGAGCTGATGAGATGGAATATTTGGTTGTGGATGTGTGACCCTGGCGAAATCGACACAAGATTGTTTATCGAATAAATCGAAAACCACGTGTGGTATTAAAAAACCAAAGGAATATAAACTAAAAATATAAGACAAATTAATTTCAATAGGTAATAAAAGAGTTAACTAAATACAAAAATACCATTATTTATTTACTTTTGACAACATTTCAGGGGCCTGTGGAAAAAATACGGAGACAAGAGAGTAATAGACACACCAATCACAGAAAGCGGTTTTGCCGGTATAGCGGTTGGTGCTGCGTTCGCCGGCCTCCGACCAATCTGCGAGTTCATGACGTTCAACTTCTCCATGCAGGCTATTGACCAGGTAAGCAAAGTTTTAAATTCCATGATGAACATCTCCTGCTCGATTCATATTCCTCATTACAGAGACTCGTGAAGTTCCCGCTGCTTCTCATTGATGGTGTCTTGCCTTCTGTGACGGTTCTTCACGTCATGAAGTGCGACGTGTAATTGGGTGTCCAGTGTGGAGCGGACCTGATCTGCCCATCTTATTGGGCTGCGGCCCCTTGGTCGTTTGCCACCAACCATGCCAGTTAGGATGAGTTCTTCAAAGTTGGGGCCATTTTTCATGGTGGCCAAAGAATTCCAGTGCTCCACGCATGCAGGTGTGATGAACAAAAGTTTTGAAAACTGGTTTCAGGTTATTGATGTAGCAGTGTGTGTCTACAATTTTAGCTGGAAAGAAGTTAAGTTATGATTTGGCTGAGTTTTATGTACTTACTGAATGATTTGGAAATATTTTTACCATCTAGTTAACTTAAAAAATCGTATTCACTGTATTGTTTCCCGTGGATATTTGAAGACATTTCAATCCTCAAAGACAATTTAAAAAATATCATCCCAACCCATTGATATATTTTAAAGGAAGATACCTTACGCGCTAACATCACAATCAGAAAACCTGCTCTCGGATCTCACACATTGCAAACCTATAGTCTCTGATAGACAAGGACATACGGATTTAGGGAATTTAATTCCCTTCTTCTAACTTCAAGGCAGCTGAACAGTATTTTATTACAGTTCATTATTAAAAATATATTTTTTAGTTTTTCCAAATATTTAACCAATCTAAGTATTCTAGTTCTCACAAATGAGTTTCTCAGGAACATTTTTAACTCTTTATTTAAATATGATTTCACAATTACACAGACTAAGATATTTGACTTTGATGTTCAGTGCACATGGATGTTCAATTGAACTAACAATCAATTGAGTTGGTTTTGTTAGAGAGCATTACAGTCATAGCATGTTGAATATAACAATTACTTGTATAGTACTGTCACAAGACTGTTGATATAATATAATATTTTTATTTGACCTTTTGATGAAAAACAATACACTTGTATAAATTCAAATGATATTGTAACTGTCAAGTAAAATTTAAAAGAAAAGCGATTAATAGTTTTTAGACCTAAAGCTCACCCAATTTCCCGTCTTATGCCTAGTTTACATGTGGGCCCAGCCTCAGCCAATCACCATTGTGTAGTCATTGTGTTAACGGGGAAACTCCGTTTTTACAATAAGGATTGGCCGAGGCTGGGCCTACGTGTAAACTAGGCATGTAGATAGTCGTCGACTTCGCGTCTTCCACGCGCGTCTCAAGATGTTAGCTTTTCCATAGGGACCCAGCAGGGCCGAAGCCTACTGGGGCCATGGTTTCGCTTGTGAAATAAATACCCAGGGTCCTGGAACTGGTGGCCTGGAACACGGGCTGGGGTCCCTGGTGTATCCTGGCTTCTGACTACCCATAACGTAAGTCAAAGATTTTTAAAGGATAGTGCGATTGAATAACAAACGAATTAATTTCTTTGCTCGCACTTGAGTTGACATTCGCTCAAATACCAAACAGATTAGATAAACATGAGATAAATTATCGTTCATCAGATGTCTGCAAGATTTATGTAAGTAACTATGAAGTTGTAGACAGCTATCTTATCTGCTCTGATTGTTTTTTATTTATAATGCTCATAATTATCTTCATAACAGCTGTAAATTGCTTTGTAAATGCCATAAACTAAAACCAGTTTCAGATAATAAATTCTTTACTGAACATGTAAAATTTATTTTCATATTATTAATTAAGATAATAAATTAATTTTATCTTATCTACTTAGGTGGGAAATCATTGACTTCAATCAATGACTTCGCCTGCTCTAGGGTGGAACGAGAGGGTCTGACTTTTACTGTATTCTTCAGTTGCCCTTACGTTCTACGGTCACAGTCACTCAAACGTTTCTGCAGCCTTAGCAGGCATCGGCCTTGCTGGGCCCCTCTAGAACACTACGCGCTCTCGACTTGAACCTGGTCCTTACTGGACGGGCGGCAAGCGCGCGCCTTCGATGACCGTAAATCGTCCTATGGCTTCGTATGCCCAGGGCGTCTCATTCGACGGCGGCTGGGGCGTGAGGATGTCCGTTCTATCACGATCACGGCCAACTTCTTCCCTCGTATTATTGCTTCGCAGAAGAAGGTGACGGTTTCCCATTCCCTCTCGCTCTGAACTATGGCCTGAACCAAAGCCTTTGCCACTGATTTGGAATCTGTTTGCATAAAAGCACTAGTATTATGACCCTGTAGTGACCCACTGCAGTGTAAAGGCTGGTTCCGTTCTTCCACTTCCCTCTATCTTTTGATTCATCTGGCCAATCCATAAAATTACTAACTTTTTACTCCATATACTTCTCGATATATCGCGACGCTAGTTCCTGCAGTTTCGGATGCAGATGTAATAATTTATCAAAATCATTATTCTTAAAATAGCACATAAGTGACGAAGTGAGTGAAGCAGGCAAATAAGCATTATGGCCCTGCTAACACGTTTGTGAAACACGAGCTGCAAGCGGTAGTCAGACCACGCATTCCACCAGTTGCCTAATAGTCTTGGTTGTATTGTATTACAATGCACACTTGTACTTAGATTGATCGATCTTTGATATTTCCTATGTAGTTCCACATGGGTATATATAAAGCTACAACTGTATTATTACTGTACAGAAAAAGGGTTATTTCGCTGATCACTAAGTTTTCGTCACTATGTTAAAACATGTCTAGCTAAGAATGAAGCTATTCAATTCGAAGGTCCATTCGGGTTAGTCCGTCTAGAAGATACGAACGCTATAGCGGAGATGCTCTTTCAACTGAAAACCGTCCCCTGCTGCACATAACCCAAGTGGTCGGCAAACACAGTTAAGAAAAAGCTAGGCCTAAATAATTGAATTTGCTTCCAACGCTGCCTCTTCCAGTACGCGGCCGCAACTCCAGAACCCGGTCGGTATGGTTCTCTAGCGGATACCTTCATTTGTGGTTCGACCAGCAAGGAAACTATTACCAATGACCATTTCACTTCTGACGAACTGACTGAGTGTCTTTAAACCTTCTGATTACATAACATATTTACAATAACACTATACCCTTCCAGGTAATAAACTCAGCAGCGAAGACATTCTACATGTCAGCCGGCAATGTCCCCGTGCCCATCGTGTTCCGCGGTCCCAACGGTGCAGCGGCCGGCGTGGCTGCGCAGCACTCGCAGTGCTTCGGCGCCTGGTACAGCCACTGTCCCGGCCTCAAGGTGCTCATGCCATACACCTCCGAAGATGCTAAAGGTAACTGAAGATTAAGGTCAAGTTTATTTAAAATTGGCTATTTTTGCAATAGTGACTACTGCGTGGTTTAGGCGCAAAAGGCCTAATTCTCAAAATTACCACAGAGCCGCAAAAGGACTAGTTCTCTAAATACCTAATTTTCTACAATAAAAAAAGTTATATTTATACCATAGAAGGGAATATAACAATTCAGAATTTTAGTATAAATATGCGTAATTAATTTATTAAAAATAATCAAAAATGTTTAAATATACCGTATGAAATGCCTGCAAATGTCACTCGGAGCGCGTTACGTCACGGTGTGAGGAAAACCTTGAAATTGTCAAACTGTCATGTTTGTTGGCAATCTTTGATCTACGACTACGACTGACAGATTGTCTAGAGTGGATTATTTGTCCTTCAAAAAATCTCCTGTTTTGTTTCAGGTCTCCTAAAAACCGCTATCAGAAGTCTAGACCCTGTGGTAGTGTTAGAAGATGAGATCCTCTACGGCGTCCAGTTCCCCATGTCCGATGAAGCACTCTCCAAAGACTTTTTAATTCCATTTGGTGCGTATATGTGTTACATCTGAAATAATATTATTTTTTTATATTTGTAAAAGGTAATCTCAGAAGAATTACTTAATTTTGTACGGAGATTTTTTCTACTACTTTTTATCAGAATAAATGCATAGTCTTTGTAGGTCAGACCTCTGGAACGCATCTGTGGAAATAATATAGACTTTATTGCTTTAAGGTGCAAACGATTTTTAACTTAAGGACGTTTGCATGTAATATACCTTTAGACGCGACGATTAGCGATCTTGAAATCCGGTTTCTTTATTTATGGAGTAACTTGTGTATTAAAAGATTACAGACATTTATAAAAATATGCTCAAATCAAATCTATATGCAGTACATAATATACGGTATGGGAATACCTAAAAACCTTCTTATACTTGATGAACAAAACAATTTTTAACTAAACATCTTGATTGTTACCAATTACAGTGATGTTGTATTGCAAAGGGGACCAGATTACCGCGAGTCGGTCGTTTAAGTGTTATTATTACATTGCGAAAAGGGGAGCGAGCTACACGTGATTGATAGCATCGCTACATAAAACGGCCTCAACTTTTCCCTGACCTGACTAATATTTATAGTTTGTTGTAAAATTCGCAGGTAAAGCTAAGATAGAGCGGGAAGGCAAGCACGTCACATTAGTGTGCGCCGGCAGAGCAACCGACACAGCCCTACAAGCGGCCAAGGAACTCGCCGGCAAGGGTAAGATACCGAACAAGTAGTAAAATTACAGTAATTTCTAATTACCGTCGAATCCAACATAAGAACTTACTCAAACACACAACTTTTTTATCAAAATAAATCTGGTTGTTAAGAAGGAGTTCTTATACACACTTAGAGAACAATTATAATGATGTAGGAGAACATTACGTAACGTCGACTATTCGGGTTTGGTCCTGACTGGACGACTGGACGCTGAACTACCCATTCCTCATCGTCCGCAAACCCTTGTCTACGGTGGCCAGGAATCGCTCTGCGACTCTTGACTCTCAGGACACTCCTTAGTAGATAATGCTTAAGTCAGTACAGTTATTGACGATGAATTGAAAATGGCGTTGATTTATTGCAGGTATTGAATGCGAAGTGATCAATCTGCGCTCCATCCGACCGTTGGACTTCGACGCCATCGCGCGCTCCGTCGCCAAGACGCACCACCTCGTCACCGTGGAGCAGGGCTGGCCGCAGTCAGGTACAACACGCGAAATACAAGTTGAACCAAAATGGCGATCGACCTTCAATGCGCAGTAACGGATTTTCGGGTCTCAATTGAAGCGGGCCATTATGGTTCAACTTATTTGCCACGTATTGTAACACCATCCCTTTCTATTACTTTATTATCACAGACTAAACTAACAATGTACCTGCCATATCATCTCTTCTCTGTCGATTGGAAGAGAATTGCATCACTGCTTACCATCACAGGTGGGATCGCGGTCAAGCACTAGTTTATATCATTTAGCACATAATACCGTGCCGACGTCTTTGTGTCAACCCCGTCACTGGCCCACGCTGAAAACCAACGCACGGTGGACTCGTCGCATTTTGCGTACGGTCACGGCATTATGCTGAGCGTCCGTGCACGCTCAGCATAATGCCGTGAGAATATTTTTCAGAATCAGTGTTTATAATTTGTGCAAATTAGTCCTTAGATTGCGTCTTTTCCAGCAAATAAAAAAAAAATAAAGAAAGAAAAACAAGGCAAGCAAGGCAAGGCATTAAGTCCGCCTTTGTACAGTATTATGTGCATAAAGTTTTAAATAAATAAATAAAAACTTCTTTCTTTAATTAAAAAAAAAAAGTATGTCTAAAGCAGTAAGTTCACCACCAATGTGCCTGAAGTATACTTCTACACTTAATTATACACCGTTGAATTTAAATTATAAACCGTTACTTAATGAAATCAATTTCGTACATTCGTAAATTATTTCGAGTTTGAAAAAAAGTACTTTATTTTTTTAATTTTCTATTTACAAATCGATAGTATTTCATGTACCGAATCGACCCTCCGCGGGATTAAAACGAATAAAATTTAACGGTGTATTATAAAAAGAAAAATTATTTGTTGATTTTTTGCATGAATAAACTCAAAAATTAATCAAACTGATTTTCAAAATTCAATCCCAAGTAGACTGATACTCTATCACTATGTAACATCGGGTATATATTTCATACGGGTGAAGACGATGGCAAAAGCTAGTAAATAAAAAAAAATACAAATACAAGTTGTTTGGTAATTGGCGTGATCATGGATTCAATCTCGATTACAAAGTTATGAAGTAAAATCCCGAAAAACAAAATAACCTTTTTTTGGTTAATAGCAGTAGACAATGAAACCATACGATCCATACGATTACTTTAATGAATAGTTAAGGGAGCTTAAAGTTTATCGTGTAAAGACAGACAGCAAAAAAAATATTGCAATAAAGATGGTTCTTCTGGAATTTTTTGTCATGTTGATTATTAATTTTGAACGACGAACCACTGCATTTTCCGCGAACATTTCATTTATTTTATTTCTACACGTAAACAAAACGCAATTCGCTTTGAAAAAATTCAATATACTCATGTTTTTGATTTTGCAAATTTGCATAGGCGATGATGACCACGTGCCATGATCGGAACTGTCTGGTTGGTTGTCGCCTTGTTCACAGTCATCAGGTCGCCGCGTCGCGAGTTGGCGTAGTGGCCAGTATTATCACAACAATATGGACTACGCAACGATTATTGTCATAATACTTGATGCTTCGCTTCCGGCTTAGCCCAAGCGAAACTCCCTCACATTTATAAAAGAAAATCTTCATCAAAATATAATGTCGTTAGGTATCGGCGCGGAGATCTGCGCGCGCGTGATGGAGTCGCCGTCGTTCTTCGAGCTGGACGCGCCGGCGTGGCGCGTGACGGGCGCGGACGTGCCGATGCCGTACGCGCGCTCGCTGGAGGTGCTGGCCATCCCGCGCGCCCACGACGTGCAGGCCGCCGTCACCGCCGTGCTCGGGAACAAGTCAGTACTACGTCAATAAAACACATCCTACTGCTAAAACTCTTCCCACAACCTTTTTATAGTCAGCGCTAATTAAGGATTATGCCTGGACTATACAACGCTAGTTTCAAAATCTAAGATAGCACGATAGTGTCAATAAGCTAGTTACTATATTCTTATGTATAAAGAACTTATTTATAGGCTAGTATCCTATTGCGATAATTGAATGAGACGGGATTCTAGGTTTTCCCTTTAGCCGTCTTCGTCTGTCATATCCGACGAACAGTCTCGCGTGTATTTTGCCAAAGTCGCATATCCACGACCAAATACTCTATATCACCGGCTCTTCTGTCACCTATGGAGATTGAAGAGTTCAACGAGATAGAGTACCCAATAGCATATGGCGAATAGGACGCGAAAACCCTCGTTGGACCAATTCGACGCCGGTGATTTAGGAATAAGCTAATAACCAGGTTATAATAGGCTAGTTAGTCGAGCTTGGATAACAAACTATACTCCATTCACAACAAAATTAGACATTTAAACGAACTTTTTTTTACAGTTCGTTCAACCGATTTTGGTTTCTATTCCGTAGTAATAAGGATAGCATTAAAAGTAAAAAAAAAATTGTTAAAATACCAACTATTTAATGCAGTCGCCATTTGTCATGCTACCAACGCCATAAAAGTCAAAGTCGGTTATACAAACGGTGAAGTATTCATTTTTAAAAATGACACAAGATGCGTCGGTACTTTCTTCTTATATTTGAAAATACTGTGAAGTAAAAATTTTGCTTTAGTTTTATAATCATTCAATTTTTGCCTCAGTATAAATACGCCTTTTCTTTTCAAAGCACTCATGTCTTGCTGTTTTCTTGGCTTGCACGCTAAGAAAATAGAGTAGGCGCCAGATAACAAAAAAAATACGGTCATTGACCCTACGTATACGTTCATTGAAACTAATGCAACAAATGTAGGACATTTGTTGATACTATTAATTTCAGAAAAGGAAATAAAGACATAAAGCTATATTCAGTCAACATCTATCGTGATCCTTTACATTTTCTAGTAATGAAAAATAGTCCATTGTTTGTTTTTAGGGTACACAGAGATATTACGAAAAGGTTGTCAGACCATTATTTTTTGCTATCTGTCGCCCTCTATAGTAAGTGTATAGACTATAACCTAGCTAAAAAATACATCTCAAACTACTTATAACAAGGATGCTCTCCTCTGTTCCAGGATCAGTGCAGCCAGTAGCCAGTGAGCGAATCTCTAGAGGAAAGTGCTTCCATTAGCTGGAGGTTATCATTAAAGTGTAAATATTTTTATTTACTTCGATATTTATTTTTATTTAATTTTATGTTGAATGGAGAAGAGAAGTTGGAAATAAATGATGTTATTTAATTTTTTGAGTTTTATGTTGCAATAAATCTGTCTAGTATATTATAACCTGCTGTGGCGAAAAGGCCTATTTTCCTTTTTTCCACAATCCTGTTTTTTGCTAGTACAGGTAGCCCTTTCGATAGGAGTCAAGTTCGTCCCACAATTTAAACCTTACATTATTTAGATTCTTGTGATAAAATCGACGAGGGAATTCATCCCTTGTCCACTTACACAAGAAACAACTGTAAGCCATGTTTAGCTAAAACTAATCCAAAATAACTTTTTTTTATTTCATATAGTCTTATTTTTTCCATCTGCTGGGCAAAAGCAAAAGCAACTGCAGTACCAGCCCTTGCAATGGGCGACTAGTGTCGTCAATTACGCTTCAATGACGAATATCTGATTAGCCTAGGTACGATAACATTGTAATCTATCGACCGCTGTATTACGTAAACTGATTTTACTGAATAACCGTTACTGAACATTGTAATCTATCGACCGCTGTATTACGTAAACTGATTTTACTGAATAACCGTTACTGAATTTATCATCGCAATGATATCGGGGGTGTTACCCCCCAAAGTGGCCTCCAACCTCCCCTTACAGCCACCCCGAGCACCACAACTGAGAACTGGTCTGATTTAGTATCATTTCTGAATCTGATCGCTGTTAGAACAATACACACACAATATTGGAAAACAATATAGGCACAATGAATATTTGGTCACTCTGGATAAATACACATGCACTGGGAAATAACAAGATCGCTCACCGATATACTGCTAGTTCCGACCCTCAGGTCCAAGTGGGCTGGTAAGCGCACTCGCTGACCACCACGGCGCGCTATCCCCTCTTCTCCCACCTCACGCCACATCCTAACTAATCATTATCTGAGGGTACCTATAGCACGGCCTCTACGCTATGTGACTACCCACCGAATCGACACATATGCGGCCAAACACTACAAAAACACTAAATTGTGTTGCACCTGCATTCTAATGGTAAACTAATGAACTATTCATACATGGCTTAAAGGGCTAAAAAATTTACGACTTCGCATTTGCGACAACTAGGTCATGTGGTCACCTCTTCCTAGGTAGGCCTTAGTGACTGCGTCCATTCTCAGGCACCCATTTTGTGGAGACTCTTGCCTGGTAGTCTGTGAACATCCGGCTGATTAGACCCACAGTTAAATTTCATTAAAAATGGGAAAACTTCAATTAAAAAATGATCTTACAACTGATTGCTTTGCAAAACTGTCTGGTCTCTAGTCAATTGTCAATTTTGTGGCATTGCCATCTGTCGTATAATTATTGTACTGAATAGTCCTGAGTAATTTGCAGTCTCGAAGTATTATTGAATGATGTTCCTATGTAAAGCGGTAGATGGCGCGATGCGATGACTGGCGTAGTCTATTATTATGACAATAGATGACGCTAAGGCACGAGACAAGTAGAAAGTATGCGATTATCATGAATTTCATTAGTATTTTACTAAATTCTACCTATACTGCTATTAGCCATATCATCCTCCCAGTTTATCAATTCAACTACGCGTGTTCAACTTTAGAAAACCTGTTCTCTCCGTTGCCCTTTGCAAGCTGGGACCAAGGGATCCCTTTTCGAAAATTCCTCCGTGGCCCTAGTGGACATT